>JARCFY010000012.1:16275000-17525000 GCA_029233225.1 Lepidodactylus listeri
ATGGCAGTTAGAAAATAAGGATATTTTTAGAATTATATAAGAAAATAAGAAATTATATGATGGATAGTTTTATAAGGTTGTATACGTCGTTACCAGGAGAGTTAAATATATATATATGCATATAAAGAATGGTTAAAGTTGAAAATGTTAAATGCTTCAGATGTGGTGGGAAACCACCGTTATAAGATGATAACAAGATTATACAATAGAACAAAAAATGGATATAATATTGAAAAAGGGTTTGTATAAGAAAAATATGTAATAGTGTTAGAAAATAATAAAAAATTTATTACACACACACACAAAAAAAAGAATGGAAGCACTTTATTGAAATTAGAAGGCACTTTATTGGAAACTTACCGTAATATATTGGTAACTTGGAATTTCATTGTTATTTATTGTTATTGTTGATTTTAATCTGTTTATGATGTTTTAACCGGCGTCATGCCCTTGTAAGCCGCCCTGAGCCCGCTCGCGCGGAGGGCGGGGTATAAAAACAAAGATAAATAAATAAATATAAATAAATAAGTATCCTGTGGCCTCACGATTCACCCTCTTGAAATCAGAGGCAGCAGATTTTACTCTTTTTATTGCTCGCAAGTGCATAGTTGAACTTTTAATGAAAAATTCCACTGAAGGGCACGGTATCCCATGTAGGCCCATTTTTCATAACAATATCTTTTTTCCCCAGCCAGATTTCTCCAGTTCATTATTGCCAAACTGAAGCAGCCACATAATATTTATTGGGATATTATTTGGTTAGGGCTGCCAAGTCCCCCGGTAGGGCGGGGGAAACACCGGTTTTAAATACTCACCCCCGCCTTTTCAAAATTGGCCACCGGGGGAGAAAATGGCTACCAGCAGGAAGGCAGGGGAACTCTTTCCTGCCCTGCCTTAAAAGGGAAATGTCTGCAGAGAGCCTGCCCTGCAGTAAAAAGCCTCACCAGACATTTCCCCTTTAAGAAATCAGCGAGAGAGCTTCCACAGCAAGAGAGGTCCGCCCAGAGATTAAGGAGGGCCTGAAGGAGCTGCTTTTGCATGTGGCTGGCAACGTAAGTAGTAAGTTTCTCTTCCAGCTCTTTTCATTCTCTCTCCCTCTTTCTTTTTTCTGTCTGTCTGTCTGTCTGTCTGTCTGTCTCTCTCTCCGTCCCCATCCAGCAGAGGTCTATCAGTGGCTATTATTAGCCACAAGGTCTAAATGGAAGTAAGTGCCTCTGCCCTCTCTCTCTCTCCCTCTTTCTTTCTTTTTTCTGTCTGTCTGTCTGTCTGTCTGTCTCTGTCCCCATCCAGCAGAGGTCTGTCAGTGGCTATTATTAGCCACAAGGTCTAAATGGAACACTTTGTCTGGGGCAGTGATGCTCTGCATTCTTGGTGCTTGGGGGGCAACAGTGGGAGGGCTTCTGGAGTTCTGGCCCCGCTGCTGGACCTCCTGAGGGCACCTGGTATTTTTGGCCACTGTGTGACACAGAGTGTTGTACTGGATGGGCTGTTGGCCTGATCCACTGTGGCTTCTCTCCTGTTCTTATGATATGAAAATCATATTTAGCACTTGTGTAGCAGTGCTTCATATTCTGCCGAGATGAGGAAGGATTCAGTAGGGTTGTTGCTCAGTGATAGAGCATCTGCTTGACATGCAGGAGGTATCAGCCTCTTCAGCTAAAAAAGGATCAGGTAATAGGTGACATTAAAGATCTCAGCCTGAGACCCTGGAGAGCCACTACCAGTCTGAGTAGTCAATACTGACCTTGATGGACCAATGGCCTGATTCAGTATTAGGATACTTCATGAGTTCATGTGTCAGCATGTGGAAGCAACATCACAGGATGTGACATCACAAAATGATGTCACTTCCTTTCTCCTGGCTCCACCCCCAAAGTCTCCTGGCTCCACCCCCAAAGTCCCCAGATATTTCCCAAGTTGGACTTGGCAGCCCTATATTTGGTTAATACGAGGAGTTTGCCCAGTCACAGAAGAGCGATACTGAATGCAGTAAATAAACCTCCCAAGAAGTATATTGCAAAAAAAAGGTAAACTTGCATTTATTCAAGTAGATCTGGTTCACAGTCAGGTTGCAGTCAAAAGAAGCTGGAACTATTAAACACCATATAACTGCACTGAAAGGGAAAATGAAAGAAGTACACAGGGTAACATTGGTAAAAAATGTATTTTCTCACTCGTGTCCTTGCTGCTGTTCTCTTCCTTCTCTGCCAAAGGAAAATATTTAATAAAGGATTGATTTGGTGGGGGAACATGGCAGCTGATGGCATGTTGGATTGGATGCAGCAAACCCAAGTACTATGTTTTTAAAAAATTATTTTCTGTGATTTATTTTGTGTTCTAATCAACTGGATTAGTAAAATACACCTGTTGTCTGAGCAAGGCTAATGCATGAACCTAATTAAGATTGGATTTAATTTTGGAAAGCACTACAGTTTGTTTAACAACATCTTTGCGCAGAATATGGGATGTGATGTTTTAATCTTTCAGTCTTCTTTTATTTAGGCATGAATGGAGTCTAATAACGGCAAACTGCTGCCCAGATCTGTTATAAAACAAGCCATCTCTGATTAATGTCATCGTAGGGTAGTATTTTAATTATCATGGTCCTAGGTTTCTCTTTCAGTGACTAGAAGGAGCTAATTACTAATTACATTGCCCTGCTTTTCTAGTCTATATGTTCTCCACTGCCAAATGTGATTGCAGATGGAAGATATGAAAAGTTCTGGGATAAAATAACAGTAATGAGACAACAAGAAAATTTCATATGGTACTATTCGGTTTTACGATTTTCCATCCCATTGTCCTTTTTGGAGGGAGGACTTTCTCAAGAGGCAGTGCCCTGTCAGCCAAATAGTTGATATTATGCTAGGGTGCTGTGTTAGCCTGACTGCTCTATTATATTATCAATATTGGGGGGAATATTAGCTCTTACTAATCAGCAGTCGGCGTTACGGATCAGCACCTCTGTATACAGAAGCTGGGCCTCTCTCAGGCTTCCAAGAACTGACACGGAAACTCACGTCAAATATAACTGGCGTTTTCAAAGAGCAATGTTTAGTACAGACTAGCTAAACTGTGAGATGCTGTTTCTATACGAGGCTGAATTGTGCTAACTGAATTGGAATATTTATTTGGTACAGATAACATTGACCCACGCATAGGGAGATTAAAAATAAGCATTGTTTCGGTTCAGTAGATCAAGTTGGGGTCTTTCATCTTAATTTGTAGCCCAAGGAGATTGAGTGTGCATCTTTAGCATGAATTGATGTGCCTCAGCCTCAAGACAGTGGAATCATTATTCCCCTCCTTCTGAGTAATACGTGCATGAGACACTGGCAGCAAGCTGCCACTCAGGGGAGCTGGTTATCTAAAGCTGAGAGCCTTGTCAGTTTGAGCGATGAAGCATAAGCTTTGTTTCTGGCCTATGAACTATTTTTCTCATTCCCTGTGGAATGAGCTTTAGAGGTTGCCGTTTTGGAGGCCTGGTCAGTGTTAGGGTTTCCATCTGCAACGCAAACTTAGTACTGCTGCAGCTAAAGGACAATCGTGTGGCTGGGGAGAGGGCAGAGCAGTCTGGATCCGTGGCCTTTGCCAGGCACAAACTCCCCCATTACACACACCTACACCCCTATATTGTGCAGTGAGTGTACAAGGTGGAGCTGCGTACATAACAATCCCCTCATAATGTGATGCTCAGTGAGGGATGGCAGCCTCCAGGTAGAACCTGGGGATTCCCCAGAATTACAGCTCATCTCCAGACTACACAGTTCTGTTCCTCTGGAGAAAATGGCTGCTTTGGAGGGTGGTGTCTATGGCACTGTACCCCAATGAGGTCCCTGTCCTCCACAGGCTCCATCCCCCCATCTCCAGGAGTTTCCCAACCTGGACCTGGCAACCCTAAGAGGGGCACTGATTTTGGTTGGCTATTGTGAATGCCTGTCCGCAGGTATTGTTTTTCAAGTTTGAGAAATGACTGAGGGTTTCACTTGGGAAAAAATAGTTTCAAAACCTAAGGTTTTTCTAGTAGCTTAAACACATACTTTTCAATGACCCCCGATAAACCATAAGCAGCATAGCCTTTTGGTTGTCTGTTTACTACAAGCCATTCTGCACCGTTTCATGAAGTTGCAGTTCAGTGTTGGCTGTTGTTACTTGCACGTACAACAGGTGCACAGTGGATAAGAATATCAATAAAACGAAATATACCAAACAGATTAATGCTAGTAGTAAATTAAGGATGACAGAAGCATCGTTATACAAAGCAGCATTATAAACAGTGCATGTGTAATGTAACAGCTGAGACATAAAATGAATTCTGATTGGTATAGGATTATCCAGAATAGGAAGAATGTATACAAATGAGCTTGTAAATGTGAAAACGTAAGATAAACTAAAATGGTTGTTCTAGGCTGCTGTTTATAATGTTAAGAACTCTAAGAATGTAGGATAATATTTAGCTTTTAGAGATGTCCATCTGGTATCAGGCAATGGATTTCAGTGGACTTTTTCAACTCTGTTCCTTTAGGGTTGCTAGCCAGTGCCAAGCACCCAGTGGGAGGTAGAAAGGTGGGGACCTAGGGGATCAATGGCAGGATGTCACTTACAGAGCAAACCCAGAAGTGATATCATTGCATTGATGTGATGCTCTAGGATTCACCTGAATCTCTATGGTAAAAACTGTAGAGTGAATCTGGAAGCTGTATGGTAAAAACCATAGAGTGAATCCTAGGTGAATCCTTAAGCATTGCAGTGACACCAGGATGTCACTTCCAGGTTCACCGTGGAAGTACCATCATGTTGTTGCTCCAACAGCAATTGTCAGCGCATCCCCCCCCCCCGCCTACTGAATATTGGGGGTTGGGGGCTGCTGCTGGCAGGCCTCCCACTATAGTAGGAGACACCTGGCAGCCCTATTTTAGTTAAGGATGGCAGCCAACCTAACTTCTTTAATAACTGAACTCCTGTTAATAATAAATAGACAATGCCTTCAAACCAGCTAACGTTAGAAAGCAGTGAGCCTTAATCACAGTGGGGTAGCCATGATTACCTAAAGTGGCCAAATAAGTAGTCTTGTGGTACCTTACAGACCAACCCAGTTAGTGTGTACAGCTTTCTAAGTCAGTTAGCCAGTATGGTGTAATTAGGGTTACCATTCCCCAGGTGGAGGTGGTGGATCACCCACTTTTGCTCCTGCCCACTGGTGGCAGGAAGGAAATTCCCCCGGTGGGAGGAAATTCCCCCCCAAAAAACAGCAATGTTGTATGGGATGCACTGACATCACCCAGAAGTGACGTAGGCGCATTGGTAATGGGGGGGCACTCTGGTTTTGGGGCAAAACTCTATGGTTTGAGGGTAATTTTACCATAGAGTTTTGCCCAAAAAACAGAACATCACCCCCATCGTCACCAGTGTGCCTACGTCATTACCGGATGATGTATCCATGTTGTGCACCATCCCCACCCACTCCTGGAATGCCCCCCCCCCCCAATCCTCCCACTGGCCCAACAATCGGACCTATTTATTTATTTATTTATTTATTCACATTTATATCCCACCCTCCCCGCAAGCGGGCTCAGGGCGGCTTACATGGGCCCAAGGCCTGATCAATACATTAACCTATAAAATAAATTAAAACATAAATCAATTAAAATATACAGATATACATACACACATTTAAGCCAATAGTTCAGTGATGGAACATCTGCTTGAGATGCAAAAAGTCCCAGGTTCAAGATTTGGCATCTCCAATTAAAAGGACCAGGTAGGAGGTGATGTGAAAGACCTCTGGACAGCCACTGCCAGTCAATGTTGACAATACTGACCTTGATGGACCAATAGCCTGATTCAGTATTAGGCAGCTACTTGTATCCATAATTATTTCATCTGTCCTCTTCCCTACATTTTTAAAAAAGTTTTCTGGGTCCTATTGCTGGGAATCTGAGTTAAAATTTGGAGTATCAGTGATGGAAGTGGCTCCTTACCTGGAGTAGACGAGCCAGACCCCCTAGGTGGCCAGTCTGATGTAGTGGTTAAGTGCGTGGACTCTAATCTAGGAGAACCAGGTTTGATTCCCCACTCCTCCACTTGCTGCTCCTGGATGACCTTGGGCAAGCCATAGTTCTGGCACAGCTGTTGTTGAAAAAGAGCAGTTTTTTTTTGTCAGAGCTCTCTCAGCCCCACCTACCTCACAGGGTATCTGTTGTGGGGAGGGGAAGGGAAAGGAGATTGTAATCTGCTCTGAGACTCCCTTGGGTAGTGAAGGATGGGGTATGAATCCAGTCTCTTCTCCTTCTTCTAATGGGCTGTTACAAAGATAAAATAAGGGAAGGGAAATCCATGTAGGCCTCTCTTAGACACAGGATTAGATGAAAATATTATGGTAAATTTAGTTACTTGTGAAAATTTAATTTCAGTGAGATTTTGTCACAATTTAGCTGGACTGGGACGAACAATTTCTGTGGAACGATTAAAGTCTTTCCTTCCAACTACTATTACTGTACTAGCTTTGATCTAGCTCTAATGGTGCAGTGGAGGTCGGGAAGGCTTGCTCCTGGGGAGAAACAATTTGTCACATTTTTCTAATTGCAGTTGTTTCCCCATGTCCTGTATTATATATTTATTCATTCAGTGTATTAATTGTTTATCTCAAGACAATGCACAATCGCTCGATATTAAAATCCTAACAGTGAACTAAAACATAAAAGAACTAAACAAGCAAAACGGAGAGCAACTAAACACTCCAGCAAAATAAAAAAATCAATCACAAACATTCTGATCTGTATCCAAATATGAATATCAACCTCCTACAATGTAACAATGACAGACTAATTAAGGGCCCATCTCTTCATCTATTAAGTAGAATGAAACTAAGTTACAGTTGCCAGGTCCCCTCTAGCCACTGGCAGGGGATTGGGGGGGTAGGGTTGCTTGATCCAGGTTGTGAAACTCCTGGAGATTTCAGGATGGAGCCTGGGGAGGACAGACACCTCAGTGGGGTACGAGGCCATACAGCCCATCCTCCAGAGCATCTATTTTATCCGGGGGAACTGATCTTTGTAGTCTGGAGATGAGCTGTAATTCCAGGGCATCCCCAGGTCCCATCTGGAGGTTGGCATCCCTATGGGTTGTACAAAAAACTTAACTAGAACCAAAATCTCTAGTGTCCATATATAGACAAATAATGAAGCATGGGTTATCCATTTCACTCTCAATGTGGATTCGTTAATAGGTTTCAGTTAGTTTTCCTGTTGACTTGCAAACACAGTATTTCACTCGCACATAAAGTAGTTTACTGAAATGTGTAATTTTGTTCCGTGAACTATAACTGCAGTCATGAAAGCTTTGGGTTTCTGTAATGTTTCTGGTGAGTGAGCCAAATCAATTAGGTCTTTGCCTCATTAATCTGCATTTTGATTGTACCTTAACGCTCTTAAATCCATCCTTCTGGAATCTGTTTAAAAAGTCTCTAGCAAAACTTAGAACTGGAAAAAAAAACACCACTGAAATCAGAGGGGCTCATTAGCAAGTAAATGCGGAAAGTTGTGTGCCTTCTATTCTTATTTTAATATCTTGATTGTAAAGAACTTCTTGTTCTTTTTCCAAGTTTAAAATAATTAACTTCTTTCCTTCAAAAGATTACCACCACTTCAGGGACACCTGAAGTTTCACCCTCTTACTGGCCCCCTGAAATCGTGGGAAACCCTGCCCCCATCGGGGGATGGCAACCCTAATTGACATCTTGATCTCCCAGGATTACAACAGCTCTCCATCCTACAGAGATCCGTTCCCTTGCATCAAAATGCAGCTTTGGAAGGGGGACTATACCGCATTATATTTTACTCAGGATTAAGGCTCCTGTCCCCAAACCCAAATCTCCAAGTATTTCCCAACCTGGCAGAAGTCCCCAAATTTGTTGCGCCCGTGGATGCTTTTGGCTTTTGAGAACAAGCAGTGAGTGCCACCATAAAATGGCTGCCATATTTAGTCACAAAATAAGGCTCCTGTGCTCTCGCAAAGAACCGCCAGCTCCAACGTGGTAAAGTCAGAACTGGGCCTTTGTTTTGGGTAAGAAGTGCACCAGGAAACACATCAGTGGCCATCATGGCACCCATAGACAGCATGGCGGTTATCACCAGTAATAATGGCTTTTCCCCAAACAATGGAAAGCTGGATTCCACTCACACACAAATCCCATCGCCACACTTTGGATTTGCCAAAAAAGTCATTACTTAGGGTCATAGACCCTCCAAAATGTTTAGTGCATTTTAATCCTGCTCTTCCTTCAAGGAGCTCAGCGTAGTGTCTGTGGCTCTATTCAGTTCCATTCTGTCTCACAACAATCCGGTGAGGTGGACTAGGCTGAGAAATAATTTCCCAGCATCCCCCAGTAAGTTTCGGGGTAAGTGGAGACTCAAACCTAGGTCTCTCTGGGCCTAGTCCAATACTCGCCACTACTCAGCACTGGCAATGAGGTGCAGGGGCTCCACTGTAGAGCATGGGGAAGGAGGGTCAGCAGAAATTGGAGACCTCTCTCTGACTCTCGGAAGTCCTTCTGGGATCCAAACCAACATTGTTTCAAGAAGAGTGCACCAAAGGGAAGGAAACCAGCCATAAAAACGTCTTATGAATTCTTACATTCCACATCAGAACAAAGTATTTAAATCCATGTGAATTTCTTGTAAAATGTTTTATATTCATCTTTTTGGCATGAAAATTCTCTGGTTGTGATGGATGAAGAACCTACAGAGAGCCAGCCATACCACACTTAAACTAATTAGACTGTGGACCATAGAGTACAAATTCCCATAACTCTATTTCAAGGAATAGTTTTTTTGTATTCAGTACTGCTTAAATTTGGCAGAACAAAATATGGGCTGGAGTCCTGGTAAAAGGAAGTACTCCCTTCATGCCATAACTTCTCTGATTAAGGTTAAAAAAAACTGAACCAGGAATAATGCCTAGCTGTTGGCACTGAAGATATTCTAAAGGTGACTAGATATTTTCAGGTAATATATGAAAGGTCTTTTACTAGCCCTTATTTAGATACTACTAAATGCAAGTTTTTCCCCCAGAGAAACCTGAATACTCAAGTACAGGTACCAGAGTAGTGGTGCGTTTAAAGGATACCACTTTAAGAATCAACAAAACTAGAGAGTGGTTCTGTATACTTGGCCAACAATTTTTTTTATTAATTCTCCATGCCAAACCTCAGGTCAGCTCACATTCTGTTTTCTGTTCACAATGAAGAAGAGGGGGAGGAGGAGGAGGAGGAGGAGGAGGAGATTGGATTCATACCCCGCCCTTCACTCAGAGTCTCAGAGCAGCTAACAATCTCCTTTCCCTTCCCCTCCCCACAACAGACACCCTGTGAGGTAGGTGGGGCTGAGAGAGCTTTGAGGGAACTGCTCTTAAGAGAAAAGCTCTGAGATAACTGTGACTGACCCAAGGTCACCCAGCTGTGGAGTGGGGAATCAAACCCGGTTCAGTTGTGACTTGATGACAACAACAAAAAGCGTTTAAATGGAAAATGGTTAAACAAATTCCTGTGGTTCCCATTAGAGTTAATGAGATTTAGAAGTGCTTAATTTTAGTAGGTTCATGCCACTGATGGTTGTGTGATGCAACCTAACTGCTTCAATCCTGTGCTACAATAAAGAAAATTAATGAATGTTATCCCCAGATGAAGGGACATGATTCACCCCCAACATATTATCAACCTGTACAAAAGAGCACACAACTGTGCTATTCACAGATTCATCCATGAATAGCTCATGGCATAAATGGAGGAGCTTTGTCTTGTCTCTCTATAGAAAAGAGGCACACTGTACAAGGATATAATAAGAGGAGAACAACCAAAACTAACAGGCTTACTAAACCGGATTATGTTTTGCTCTGTAGTTTACAGGAAATCTCACCAAAGGAAGCCACAGCTCAGAGTTCATAGAAGCACACTGAGCTGACACATCTAGTTGCCTCACACCAAGTCAGATCACTGATCCATCTAGCTCAGTTAGGGCTGCCAAGTCGTACTTACGCATTGGCGAGGGGGAGTCCTTCACCACCCGGGAGCCGCCCGGGAGCCTCCCTGGCACGCGTGCAAGGCGCGTGTGCCTGGTGACGTCACCACGTTGGGGCGTTGCCAGGGCGATGCTCTGGCAATGTCTCCAACATGGTGACGTCACTTCCGGGTGATGTCACTACGCTGGGGAAGTCGTCCAGGCTGGATGACTTCGGGGGTTGGGTTCCCCCCGCCGGCCGAATGCCGGCCGGCGGATTAGGAACCCCTATAGCGGGGGATCCCCCGCCCCCCGGGCTGACTTGGCAGCCCTAAGCTCAGTGTCATCCGCTGTGATGAGCAATGGTCTCAAGAGAAATTCTTTCCCAACACCTGTTCCTTGTGAGTCCAGGGACAGAAACTGGGACCTTCTGCATGCAATGCCTGTGCTCTGCTCCTGAGCTATGGCCCCTCCCTGACACATTGCTAACAACTGAAAGAGAATTAGATGCATTGAGAACCAGTAGAGAAAGCTCTAAGTCTGGTTAGAGGGAACCACTAACTGAACCTTATGCTGGCTCAAGGCTTCTTGTTTGGTCTCCCTCTGAGATCCAGAAGTCATGCTTTCATAGTTTCTGTTATGAGACATTAGGCTGGGAGGGGACATGATACGGGGCCTTTTTGGTTATGGCCAAGAAAATACCTGTTGGATATTGGAAAATATCTGGAGATTTTGGGGGTGGATCCAGGAGAAGGTGGGGTTTGGGGAGGGGCCTCAGCATGTTACGGTGCCATTGAGTATACCCTTCAAAGCAGACATTTTCTCCAGGGGAGCTGATCTCTGTCAGCTGGAGAACAGTTGTAAAAGCAGGAGATCCCCAGGCCCCACCTGGAGGCTGGCAACCCTATTCCAAATGTATGGGTTTTTAAAAAAATGTCTCATGGGAGACAGATCCCTGCAAAGTTTTTAATGCTATTTGTCTCTTGTTGTTTAGAAATATTTTGACTCGTCTCCTGAAGTGACCCTGAGTTTTCTTATCCTTCAGTTTTTCCTTCTCTATATCACCCTGCCAACAAAAGTCCGTATGGTCAAAGCAATGGCATTCCCAGTAGTAATGTATGGCTGCGAGAGTTGGACGATAAGGAAGGCTGAGCGCCAAAGAATAGATGCCTTTGAATTATGGTGCTGGAGAAGACTCTTGAGAGTCCCGCGGACTGCGAGGAGGTTAAATCAGTCAATCCTAAAGGAAATCAACCCTGATTGTTCCCTGGAAGGCCAGATCCTGAAGCTGAAGCTCAAATACTCTGGCCACCAAATGAGAAGGGAGCACTCACTGGAAAAGATCCTGATGCTGGGGAAGATTGAAGGTCAAAGAAGGGAACGGCAAAGGATGAGATGGTCAGACAGTGTTATCAATGCAACAAAGATGAAATTAAGCAAACTCTGGAGCACGACAGAAGACAGGAGGGCCTGGTGTGATGTGGTCCATGGGGTCGCAAAGAGCTGGACTTGATTGTGTGACTGAACGACAACAACAACAACATTTTTGAGGAACTTGCCCAGCTTTGTACAATTGCCACTTTTTGTCTCAGTAACTCAGTTTCCCCCATTTAGATTCTGAGCTGATGGGTGGCATTTGTATTTAAATGTCTCCTTTGTGCTTACATATTAATAGCAATATATTTGGTACGATGGGGAGGAATGCATGTTGCATTTCTAGTGGAGGAAAAAAAAGCTTTATTAAAATTGAAAGTATCTTTGGAAACTGGTCACTGGACTGTTAGCTAAAGAAAGAAAAGGAAGGTTCAAATAATGCATTAGCCTGATGGGAAAAGCTGTACCGAAATGGGATGGATTAAGGCAAACCCCGCTTTCTCTTTCTTTGTGTTTCCAAATTATGCAATTATAAATTGAGTGTCGTTTTCCCCTTGCAGATATGCCCACACACAGAGTGATACCCATAGTCTTTCTTCATTCAGGGGGTATACAGTGTACCTTGTCAGTCCAAGAATGGAGTTTCATGAATTATAGATTGCTCTGCATGCAAGTACAATCTTGAAATTTATTCACAAGACTTTAAAAAAAAACCCAAAATGAACATAGTACATCTAATTAGAGGCAGAACTGTAGAAAGGATGAAACTGCTGTGGAAAACTCAGCTAGGTTAAGAAAAAAAATATACAGGGTGCAATCCTAACCAGATCTACTCACAAGTAAGCTCCCTGTTGTTCAATGGGTCTTATTCCCAGGAAAGTATCTTTAGCCACAGTCGTAACACTGATCTGGATTATAATTTTGGCAGAGCGCTGCAAGACCCTTCTGTGATTCCTGCATTTATATATGATTCTTGCATTTATATTTCTGGCCATTTTATAGCATCTTTCCTGTGTTATAATTTAGATATAGGATTATTTCTTGCACAGGGGCAAACATATAGATACCCCATTTCCTAGCACTGTAGCTCCAGCCCAAATCTAGCCCCATGACGGCTGATTGTAGCTTAATGCCTGGGAGGTCATCACAGATTTCACCTGGGCTTTTTTTGTAGAAAAAGCCCAGCAGGAACTCATTAGCATAATAGGCCACACCCAACAGCAGAAACTCATCAGCATATTAGGCCACACCCCTGACCATGCAGCTCCCTCCAAGGATCAGCTTCCCCAGGTGCCCCGTAGCTTGCAGGGCTCATGGGGAACCGGAGGGAAGGAAGGCAGTTTCTGGAGGGGGTGGGGAGGCTGTAGGCGTGGCCAACTTGGAAACCAGCCGAAACTCCATTCCTGTGCGTTCCTGCCCAAAAATAGCCCTGGATTTCACCCTGATCATGAGCATAGTTTGGCCTTGAGTGTATAGATCAGGGAAGGAATATTTTCTGTCGGGAAGGCATGCAGCTGTCTGCTGAACAGCTTAATTGTCTATATGGTTACAACAAATTCTGGCTATATTGGGTATATGGGTTATTATATGCATTATATATTCTATAAACAGATCTACTAAACACAGGGTTGTCAGCTTTCAGTTGGGGCCTGGAGATCTCCTGTAATTACAACGGATCTCCAGATCACAGAGGTCAGTTTCCCTGGAGAAAATGGCTGCTTGAGATGGTGGAGTCTATGTGGCATTATACCCCACTGAAGTCCCTCTCCTCCCCAAAACTAGCCCTCCCCAGGTCCCACCCTCAAAATCTCCATGAATTCTCCAACTTGGAGATGACAACCCTAACTACACAGTATACAATCCACCAGTCTCTGATTAGTAACAAATCCACGGTGATGTTTACCACTGAATATGTAAATGCCATAAATTCCTTGGTCCAGTGAGGAACGATCCACACATGGAGGGTGATGCAAATTCAGATGCACATGCGGTTAATAATTTGCATCCATATGCTCATCTAGGGTTGCAGTCACACGCCTGAGATAAAGTGGGGAGGAAGAGAGGCTGTTTCCTCCAGTGGAAGTTGATCCGCCATTGTGCAATTACACAGATTTTTGTAGATGTGGGCACAGCCCGCCACTGCGTGATCAGATGCAACCGCTGGTGAGTCTTTTTTTTTACCGTTTGTTCCTGATGCGCTTACACGAGGAATCGATGATTTGCACCTCTCCCTATGGAATGTGCGGTGGGGGTGCGCTGATGCGCATACTGCAATGGGGGAATAGCCTGATCAGACTATCCCAATGGCATGGGAGTGCACTGGTGCAATCAGATGCAGGAAAGTCTGTCTGTGGCCCATAGCAACCTGTTTGCTATAGGACTTTCCGAGCTGTTTTTTTACTCCGAGTGTGCGACGGAGCAAAACCGGTTGCTGATGATGTGGGACGCTTCCCAGATGTTGGTGTCTGATCGTGCTCCTTTAATTCGCCCAGCATTTGCGCCTATGTTGGGGGGTGAATTGTGCATGCGATTGCAGCCTAGGTTCCACTGAACTGTCTTAACTGCCAGTTTGGTGTAGTGGTTAAGAGCACGGACTCTAATCTGGGAAAACCGGGTTTGATTCCCCACTGCTCCACATGCAGCTGCTGGTGTGACCTTGGGTCAGTCACAAGTTCTCTCAGAGCTGTTCTCTCAAGAGCAGTCCTTGAAAGAGCTCTCTCAGCCTCACCTACCTCACAGGGTGTTTGTTGGGAGGGAAAAGGAAGGGAGACTGTAAGCTGCTCTGAGACTCCAAATGAAGGGCGGGGTATAAATCCAATCTCCTCCTCCCCCTCCGTGTTTTGATGCTTACCCACATCTGTTAGTTGCTATGTATGTCTCCAGGCTATCTCATGCACACGTGGTCCTATCAGACAATCAGTGAGAAGAGAGCACAGGAACTAAATTCAACCTACCTCTTCATCCTCTCCAAGTTGATTGGTGCTTTCACCTATTTTCTGTTGGAGATGATGTGCAGGAATCTCCAGAAGATGGGTTTGGGGGATGGATAGTATCTGAGCTGAAGAGGTTTATACATGTGGAACACTGCTTCTGAACATATGTTGCAAAGGCCACTGGCCCATCCAGTCCAACACTCTGTCACACAGTGGCCAAAAACACCAGATGCCCTCAGAAGGTCCGGCAGTGGGGGCAGGAAGCCCTCCCACTGTTGCCTCCCCCCCTCAAGAACCAAGAATACAGAGCATCACTTGCCCCAGACTGAGAGTTCCTATCTATACTTTGTGGCTTATAGCTACTGATGGTCTTCTGCTCCATATGTTTATCCAATTCTCTCTTGAAGACGTCCATGCTTGTAGCCGCCACCACCTCCTGTGACAGTGAATTCCATGTGTTAATCACTCTTTGGGTGAAGACGTACTTCCTTTTATCTGTTCTAACCCGACTGCTCAGCAATTTCATGGAGTACCCACGAGTTCTTGTATGGTGAGAAAGGGAAAAAAGGACTTCTTTCTCTACCTGCTCTATCCCATGCATAATCTTATAAACCTCAATCATGTCACCCCTCAGCTGTTGTTTCTCCAAGCTAAAGAGCCCCAAGCACTTCAACCTTTCTTCATAGGGAAAATGTTCCAACCCTTTTATCATTCTAGTTGCCCTTTTCTGCACTTTTCCAATGCTATAATATCCTTTTTGAGGTGTGGCGACCAGAACTGTACACAGTACTCCAAATGGGGTTGCACCATCGATTTATACAGGGGCATTATGATACTGGCTGATTTGTTTTCAATTCCCTTCCTAATAACCCCCAGCATAGCGTTGGCCTTTTTCATTGCAGTCACACACTGACTCGACATTTTCATTGAGTTATCTACTACGACTCCAAGATCTCTTTCTTGGTCAGTCTCTGCCAGTTTGGACCCCATCAACCTGTATCTATAGTTAGGATTTTTGGCTCCAATGTGCGTCACTTTGCACTTGGCCACATTAAACCCCATTTGCCACGTTGATGCCCACTCGCCCATCCTTGACAGATCCCTTTGGAGTGCCTCACAATCCTCCCTGGTTCTCACCACCCTGAACAACTTCATGTCATCTGTAAATTTAGCCACTTCACTGCTTACTCCCAACTCCAAATCATTAATAACCAAGTTAAAAAGCACCGGACCGAGTACTGATCCCTGCGGTACTCCACTGCTTACCTCCCTCCACTGAGAAAATTGCCCATTTATACTCACTCTGTTTCCTTTTAATTAGCCAGTTTTTGATCCACAAAAGGACTTGTCCTTTTATCCCATGATTATTGTGCTTACTTAGGAGCCTTTGATGAGGAACTTTATCAAAAGCTTTCTGGCAGTCATGGTTAAGTCAGGCTGATAACAACCAGCTCTCTTTCAAAGAGCTGCAATGTCGCAACCTGTCATTCAAGTTGAATTCTAGAAATACCCATGCTGCTCGCTGCCTCTGGCATTCTGGTAACCTTTCAATTTGTGAGGTAAAAAAAAGTTCCCTTGCAAGAGCACAGCAGAATACCGATTTATTATTTAGAAAAGACGTGGTCAGAGGCGACAACAGAAGTAAACACTGCAGTGTTCCTTTCCTTCAAGACTGCAGACATGGCATGCTTATATTTATAAGAACCTGTCAGCTCCGTGTCTTTTCCCTTGCAATGGCTGAATAAGGACAGAAGGTTAAAACAAAACCAAAAAAAAAGTCCCTTTCAGTTTATGCCTTTTATGGTTATTAAAAAGGGAGCACGTCAGATTTTTTCCCCTGGCCTTGTTAGGTCTGAATTCGTAGTCAGCAGCACACAGATATTATAAACTGGTATTATACTAAGAATATTTACATAGCCCAATAAAGTTTCAGAAATATTTATAATGTGATGTACTAAACATTAGGTGGCAAACAGTCTATTTTGAAGCATTATGTATATATCGGGGATAATACACAAAAATAAATTTCTGATTTTCAGATTGGGATGACCAGTTTTGGTTACACTGTATTGCTGAATTAAGAGCGGTTTGCATTTGGTTTGATGGAAAGTGTTTTGATCTTATCACAATCCCTTCTGTCATCTTAGTTTAAATTCTACAAGCTGAGGTGGCATTTTCTCCTTCCAGGCAAATTAAAATAAAATACTCAGCTGAGAAGTCTAATTGGATTAGTTGCTTCTACTGTTGATTTTGGACATGATACACAGAAGTATCATGATGTGTTAGCATGGTCTAGCCATCCCTAGCAAACCCCGGCTATGCCTGGCATCAGATAGGTCTGTGGGGGCTGCAGCCATATTCCTTCAATGAAGAATAGTGTTGCTGTCTGGAGAAAATATATTTACCTCCGTGCTACGTGGAGTTTTATCTGCCCATTTCCACACACTACGCCTCTTTTAAAAGAGACATTTTTCTCCAGGCCTTTGGGCAATCCTAGGGAAGAACCAGCAGAGCAATTTCCACACACATCTCAGTGGCTAGAAAGCAGAGCCCAGTAGTTCCTGGCAAAAGAGGTTTAGCAGCTGTTCTGTCACAGAAGCACTGCTAGGAGCATGATGGCCGAACCATGTGCTCTTGGGATGCCAGTTATACTTGTAGTTTACTAGGATGGTAGAAGCCTGGTGATCGGCATTGGTGCAGCATTTTACTGTCTTGGAAAAGCATCACCATTTAGTTCTGCTGGATGCAGAAATCGGATCTATACCCTCTGATGTGGTAGCTGAAGCCATTTTATTTAGGGTGGCTTAAGAGATCTATGGCTGGGATAGACCTCGTCAGGTCTCAGAATCTAAGGTCAGCCCTGGTTAGTACTTCGATGGGAGACCAAGCTTGCCACACAGAGGCAGGCGAACCATCTCTGAATGTCTCTTGCCTTGAAAACCCCATGGGGGGGGGGTTTCACCATAAGTCGGCTGCAACTTGATGGCCAAAAAAAAAATTTTTTTTTGCAGCTCTGCAGGTATTTAAACACTCCTCTGTCTTGAAAAGTGTCTTTCTCAGACACTACTGAAAACAGCCCCCTCTCCTGGTATTGCATCTTTATTTTCTCATTTCATGGTTAGGTACAATGCTTTCCCATCTCTCCTGTATTCCCGTTTTGTTTTTACAAATGAACTTCAAAGCAGAATTTGAGCCATGTAGTAAATGTCAATAAAATAAAGTAAAAACTATGTATAAAGAATGACAGTGGTTTAAAGCATGCTCTATCGAGTGGTGATCGGGGGAAACATCTCAAGAACTCTATGACTGTGAATCAAAATGTTCCTTTCTTCCCAAATGGTAGCCTTGATAAAGGAACAAGAGGGCTTCAGCTTGGTTTCTAGCCACTCTCTTGGTCCTTGAACTCCCAGACATGTTTTCTTGTTGCAGACTCTACTTAGTGGTGATGGATAGTCATTCTGTACATACTTAGAGCAAGTGAAACGTAGTAGCTGAGGGCCAAACCAGACAGGAAGGACCTCAAGGCTCTGTTAATGGGTACACGTGCAGCCCAAATTCAGCCTGGGATCATGCAGGATGGGAAGAGGGAATTCAACTGTGCTTGGATTTTGCTAATAAGAACAAAGCTCAAATACTGGAACTGAGCAGGGGTTGAAAAGCTAAATCCCCTCTTTCCTCTGTGGTCCCAATCCAAATCATGACCATGCATGTGCGCACACACAATTTGCCTTTTACACACTGGCCAAGATCTATGATTGTTGTCATGTCCGTTTGACTAAGCTTCGAACTAGAAGTACCTCAGTTCAAATCTCATCTCATAACATGGATTTATGCCATGATATACCACTTCATACCATGACTAAGATCCTGGAATGATAGCTCCATAAGGTCCTAGATCAATATTGCAGCATTTGGAATATTTTTAGTTGAGATGATTGGATTGGCTCCTGGTCTTCAACATCTAGCTTGTGCCCCAGGAAGACCATGAGCAGAGCAACTCTCAAAGCCTACATCGATAAGCCATCTTGAATAACCATCTCAGAGACTACATCGAGATAAGCCATCTTGAATAATCATCTCCAGCACTTTATGAAGATAAGCCATCTTGAATAACCATCCTCAGCACTTTATGGAAGTGTATTAATAATGGAATTGTTTTACATGATTTTATGGTTTTAATTATATATTGACTGTGAGCCGCCCTGAGCCTGCATTGCAGGGAGGGTGGGGTATAAATGTGATAAATAAAATATTTCCACAATCCTCCAAATTTGTCATTTTGTCACTTAAGAGTTCTGATATGTTTTGAGATTACTCCACTGCATGCAGTTTTTGATGCTGTTTGATCATATTTGTCTCACATAATGGATCGTATTTTGGTAGTTAGGCAGTCCCATAATGTGTTTCAATGAGCATTCCTTTATAAGGTATTTTCTGTTCCACTGAAATTTACTCTTTCTCTATTTGGCTTGTGACCCAAGTCCTGTGTGTGGCCATGTGCTAAGTCACTGATTCCCAGCCTCCGTTTTCTATTTGTAAAAGGGGAATAACAGAAACTAGGGTTACTAGATGTCCTCTTTTTAGAGGACATGCCCTCCTCTTTTGAGCTCTTTAAAAAAATGGATGAAAATGTCCTCTTTTTTTTGTTGGAAGGCTAGGAATATTCCTAAATCAGAAGCAATGATCACAGCTTAAATAGTGGTGGTATTTAAAAAGACTTGTCATAGTGATCACTTGTTTGAAGTAGTCAGTCGGGAAATATGTCCCTTTTTTTCCTTTCCAAAATATGGTAACCCTAACAGAAACCAAAGACACTGAACCATTCAGAGGTCAAGCCCAGTAAAGATGGCAAAGTACTATGCACATCAGAAGTGCCATTAAAATTATTAATTACAGGGATAAAAAACATCCTACAGTTACAGAGAAACACAGGTTCATTTGATGTATGATAGGAACAAGAATGTGTATATTCTGCACAAAATAATCCAGTAAAAGTTATGTGCTAATAATAGCTGAATTCTACAACTAATTTATATATTTATACAAATAGGCATATATTTACTAAAACATTTTGCCTTTTTTTTTTGTACTGCTGTCAGTTATGGGACGTGTCAAGTGGGAAGCCAATATGCTATAGTGATGAGAGAGTCAGACTTGGGGCTCAACTAGATGGGACAGCCACCATTTTAAGGATAGGATTTTCTTCTTTCAAAAACACCGGGG
The DNA here is from genome assembly GCA_029233225.1 of Lepidodactylus listeri. Classification (NCBI taxonomy): domain Eukaryota; kingdom Metazoa; phylum Chordata; class Lepidosauria; order Squamata; family Gekkonidae; genus Lepidodactylus; species Lepidodactylus listeri. The sequence continues at coordinate 16,294,526 of JARCFY010000012.1, forward strand.
GGCCCAATCCTGAAAGCCTACTTGATGGTGCATTAGGCAGTCTTCCTTTGACTGAGGAATCTTGAAAGTGGCACAGAGTTGGGGGTGGGTGGGGTGGGGGAGGCAGGGGCCCAGTGGAGGTGACAGCCAGTGCGTTCTTGGCAATGAGGGACCAGCCAGGGCTGGAGACAGGGATGTTGTCACAACTAGGTGAGCCCTAGGACTCGGGAGACTGGAGAGATGAAATCCCCCAGTCAGCCACTAGATAATCTTCAGCCAGTTATTCTTCCACCCTAACCTACCTCACAGGGCTGTTGTAGGCAGAGAACACTTTTTAGGAAGGGATGATAAAAATGAGACAGATGTAATGACAGAGGAATTCGTCTCTAAGCAGTGAAACCCGACTACAGATTTTTGCTTCTGGGACTTCACTTTTAAAGCAGCCTCACACTTCCACCTTCATGGGCCTTGACCGACTAGGACTCATGCCCACTGAGTCTGCTCACTGCATTCAGGAAGTAGCAAACATGGCGCAGGATATCAGTGTATCATTACAATAGGGCCAAGGTCCCAGCCTTAGCAGTGTTTGGCTAAGTCCGGGCAGGGCAGGGAGATCTTAGGGAGACGTGGTCCAGAAAAAAAATCTGGAGTCTGAAATAGCAGGTATAGGGAACCTCTGGAAGAAAACATCCAGCAAATCCCAATTATTTTTAGAGTGGAATTGATAAAGAGTCACTGATCTCTAAACCAAGAGCAACCAATGCAAATTCATTAAAGACATGCATGGTTTTGTATGTCCTGGGGATGAATCATGGCACTAAAACAAGTACTAGAGCTAAGCTTTTTTAAAAAATGTATCTTTTGCATTGCACTGGGCCATCCCCATGTCCTGACATGTAGACAAAAACAGAGTACAAACTATACATTTTAGAAAATATCACATCGACTGAGCTATACATAGAAATCCATTGTCTAGTCTTCAGCTGGCTCCCACATGGTTTATATCACCGAGGTTTCTGTCTGGAGAGAAAACTGTGTTGTTGAGTTACGATGCAACTGCGAGATGCTTTCTGAGCCATTTCTAGAAATCGAAGAGCTGTGAAGCTTGTAATCACGACCCATTCTTTGGTTCAAACACCAACTTCGCCATTTTCTTTTCAGTTCACCTTGTACCTTAAAATGTAAACAAAGCAGGCAGGCAGGAAAATTATTAGTGCGGTATTTGTTCCATGAAAAGTGTGCTTTGTTGGTAAAAAAATAAAATAAAAGACTCTTGGTAAAAACCAAAGTACTTGCATCTTCGTATCATGACAGTAATATTGTCTAATAGTTCATTTTGTGGAGGACCTATCAAGGTAGATAGAGGATTGGACCTCTGAGGCTGTTCTAAAACAGCAGCCACTGTCCTGGTGACTTGCCAAGAATCCCTAGTACTTGCTATCATTATCTGGTAAAACAGAAGCAAGAAAACATAGAGATGGAAGGGACTCCAAGGGTCATCTAGTCCAAACCTCTGCACAATGCAGGAAATTCACAGCCATCTTCCCCTCACTGTCCCAGTGACATCTGCCCTATGTCCAGAGGAAGAAAAAACCCTCCAGGATTCCTGGGCCAATCTGGCTTGGAGAAAAATTCCTTCCTGACCCCAAAGTGACGACCAGCATTACTCTGGGCACATAAGAAAGGGTCACAAGAGCCCAGTACTGGCTCATCCCTTCCTGCCATCCCTCTCACAATCTACCTAAAGTCCTAGTGAGTCACAGAACCAGCCTCTGCTTAAAAACCTCTGAAGAAGTAGAGCCCACCACCTCCTGAGGAACCCTGTTCCATTGAGGTACTGCTCTGTTAGGACATTCTTCCAAATGCTTAGCTGAAAGCTCTTTTGATTTAATTTCAACCCATTGGTTCTGGTTCGACCTGCATGGGGAATTCTTATGCCCTGCTTCTTTAGCTGCAGTGGCACAAGACTCAAACAAACATCAAACAGGACGGAGGACAAGATGAATATGGAAGGCTTCTGAAGAATGGCAAGTGATCCCCTATCACCTCCATTCCTAGAACCACCCAAAATGAGTAAAATAATTCAACAGCAGTTCTGTGAAAATCCAATAGTTGCTGGAATCATGTCGTGAACATTCTGTTATCAGTGGTGCCAAATATTGCAGAATCATAGGGTGTAACTATGCCTCTTAATATCTAGGCAGAAATTTTGACAAGGGCTACAAATGCAACAACCTTCATCAAAAAGGTGGACTTCCATACTGATTTTTTAAAATTAAGGTTAGTGTCTTGGGTCACTTCGGGTTGTTCAAGTAGATGGTGTGTTCAAATAACATCCCTTGCTCTTATTGCTTCTGTTAATTACTAACAGAAGCAATAAAAGCGAGGGATGTTGTTTTGAGACACCATCTACATCACAAGATGGTAAATGTGAACTTACTTCACTGTTCAGAAAACAATACAGGACTGCAACAACTAGGCCCTGTGAAAGTAGAGAAGATGACTGGGTTAAAATAAAACATAATGATAAACAGTATCAGAGAGTTAAAATATAGAACATGAGAAGTGCTTACAAGTTACCTGAAATGATCCCAGACATAATTCAAAAATGATTTGATACTTATGGGAAATGCGGATAGGAAAGACCGCAAACACCATGTAGTGGACTCCAAACAGTGGAATAAGCAGCAATGTTGATTTTGCAAGTCTCCTGAAAAAGAGCCAGGAAGAATCAGAGTTCAGCTGAACTCTCATTGACCTCTGTTTGCCAAAACAGGCCAAAGATGCAGCCACACAGTTTCACTCACTTGTACTGGGACTGGTCGTTGCCTCCAACATCTGGTGATCTTAACTTCTGTAGTAAAATCCTTATAATGCTAATGAAAAGTATAAAATTCACCTACAAAAAAAAAAGCAGCAGTGTGTATTAGCAATTCCACTTAACTCCTCTTAGTAAACCATCCACCAGTCAGGTGAACTACAGCATGCTCTGCTTTAAGAAAAACTTATGGTATGAAGAGCTAGATTTGAGTCCAGTAGTACCTTAGAGCCCAACGAGACTTTCGGGGTATAAGTTTTTGAGAGTCAAAGCTCCTTCAGGACTCGAATCGAGCTCTTCTGCTGCTACGGCTACAATGTGAAACTACTCTTATGGTATTAATTAGCTAGTAAACAATTTGATAAGTAACAAGTTAAAACCTCAATCTCCTTAGTTGAATACACGTCCAGACTTTATTCATAAGGTATCTCATTACACCAGCTGATCATCACCTTGTGAATCAGAGCCTTTGGTGATGTTGTACCTCTGTTCTTGAAAGCATTGACTCGTGTGAGGCTGATTCCTTGTAAGTTTTTAGGAAATTTGTTAAAATAGTTCTGTTCCACCAGACATTTGAAGGCAGTCAGAAGACAGGGTGTATGATCCAATCCTTGTACCATTACATCCACATTTTTATGAATTATTATTGGTGTGTGTGTGTTTACTTTTCGTTTTATAAAATCTTCCATTACAATAATGTTGCTGCTCTAATTCCAGAGAAGGAAACTGATAAATTATGGATATTAGGCTGTTGCAGTGCCAGAGAAGCTTAAAGAAAGGGAAAACCATCAAGTGTTTTGATAAGAGTATGGAGTTATTTCTATTAAACATTCCTAGGAGATGATCTAAATGATATTAATATTTCCAAATGATCTCTAACAAGTTGGCTGCTTACAACAAGACTTTGGAGAGTACACATAGATCAGGAAGGTGGAACATGTTGAGGCAGCAACCAACACGACTGGCTTTCAGGAATTGGTTTTGTAACTCTGTTACAGAATTGTTTAATTATCGTGGCTTTGTAGTGATTTTGAATCTACTGTAAGCCGCCTTGGGGACCAAAAACTGAGGGTAACAACATAAGAAAGAAATCAGTAGTTTGTAACAGCAAGTATGTCAAAGCCCCATGAAGTTTTCAGTTTACGATTTGCCAAACAAAAATGGCATATTCATGGAAACAAAGAATAAGGAATAAGAAAAAAGAGAATGCTGGTAAACTGCATTGATGCCAAGCTCTGGTAGTGCTCCCAGAGAACAGTCTAGTACAGGACATCTCCAATTAAAAAGATCAGGGAAGGCTATAAAAATGTGAAAAGCACGAAGTGTCAAAGCTTGCCAACAAGGTGTCTGAGGCCAAAATGCTATTGGGAAATGTTTCTAACATGCTGATGCGGAGAGATGTTGGAGTGTCAGAAGTAAATGAATCAGTGTGTTGAGGTGGTTAGAATGTCAGATTAGAACTGGGAACCACTGGGTTCAAATGCCCAATCAGCCATCAAAGTCACTGGGTGACCTTGGGCTAGTCACCCTCTCTCAGCCTAAACTACCTCACAGGATTGCTGTGAGGACAAAATGCAGGGGAACCCCATGTATGCTGTTGTGAGCTCCTTGGAGGAAAGGCAGGATAAAAATGGATTGACAGTTTCATAGTATTACCAAAGAACAATAAGTAGTTATATAAATACAACCTCATCATTCAGTTGAAAAGAGAGAGAGAGAGAGAGAGAGACAGACAGACAGACAGAACTGATACTGACTCATGACTTCTATGTGTTTTTGGTCTCAAAAATAGCTGCACTGTCATCAAATTTTATTGACACCAGTTTCCCCCCAAAAATTGCCACCTATAAGTGGCTGAGGAAAACTTACAGGCAGACACAAATTTTCCCCAGTGGGGGTAAAAGCAACTTGAAATTGGTGATTTTTACAGGAAAACAGCATGAAGTAATTCTACTTTCTCTAAAACACTATGTCCCCTCCCCACAGCTGCACTTCATAATTGTTTTTTAAAGGAAAGATCAAATTTAATTCTCCTCTAAGTACAGAAAAGTTTTACTATGAGGTGACAATCGTCAGCAGTTAACACTTTCTGGCAATTCTGCCATAAGGTAAAGCCAGACTATAGCAGCTAGTTCTCACTAGCACCAGGTGATCTGATAAACCAATGCGTGTACTGTACCACTTCAGTCTGTACATGGAATAGCTTTAAAAAATCCTCTCATTTTGTGGGAATTTTAAAATGTATTTTGTTGTTTTATTGTGTCATTCTTTTAAACTATTATAATGTCAGCTGCCTTGTGGGGAGTGGATCCTTGCGGTAAAAGGCTAATTTACAAATGAAGTTACTAAATAATGAACGAAAATGATACACTTTGACTAGATTAATCCAAGCATACAGTCAGAGAGTAAATTTAATAGGCCAAGAAATTACTGTGTGAAAATAATCCATATGCAATGTTTAATTTACTTACTAAAATGGAAATTAGGATTGGTAATTTTATAATCCACCAAGGACCACTGTGCTCATTGGTATCCCAGCAGCTACAAGAAAGGGGCGGGATAAAAAATGTTACTCTTCAGTTTAGTTTTGATCTATAGTACAGCGTTCAGGACAGAGCAACCAATATTAAATACTGAAAGATTATGGTTCAGTTACATGTCAGTCTCTCTTCTCAAAATCACTGCTCCAGAAAGTGGTATCATATACATTTTTGTTTCAAATAATGAACATGAGAACATAAAATAAGCCATGTTAGACCAGGCCAATGGCCCATCCAGTCCAACACTTGGTCACACAGTGACCAAAAACACCAGGTGCCATCAGGACGTCCAGCAGTGGGGGCAGGACACTAGAAGCCCTCCCACTGTTGCCCCCCCCCCAAGAATACAGAGCATCACTTGCCCCAGACTGAGAGTTCCTATTTATACCTTGTGGCTAATAGCCACTGATGGACCTCTGCTCCAAATGTTTATCCAATTCCCTCTTGAAGCTGTCCATGCTTGTAGCCTCCTGTGTGGCAGTGAATTCCATGTGTTAATCACTCTTTGGGTGAAGAAGTACTTCCTTTTATCTGTTCTAACCTGACTGCTCAGCAATTTCGAGTGCCCACGAGTTATTTTATTGTGAGAAAGGGAGAAAAGGACTTCTTTCTCTACGTGCTCTATCCCATGCATAATCTTATAAGCCTTGATCATGTCACCCCTCAGCCATCGTTTCTCCAAGCTAAAGAGCCTCAAACGCTTTAACCTTTCTTCATAGGGAAAGTGTTCCAACCCTTTTATCATTCTAGTTGCCCTTTTCTGCACTTTTTCCAATGCTATAATATCCTTTTTGAGGTGCGGTGACCAGAACTGTACACAGTATTCCAAATGAGGCCGCACCATAGATTTTTATACAGGGGCACTGTGATTCTGGCTGATTTGTTTTCAGTCCCCTTACTAATAATTCCCAGAATAGCATTTGCCTTTTTTTACTGCAGTCCAAGATCTCTCGCCCAGTCAGTTACCACCAGTTTGGACCCCACTGACATATATTTATAGTCAGGACTTTTGGCTCCAATGTGCATTACTTTGCACTTGCCCAGACTGAACCTCATGCTAACGTTCCAAGAGCTGATAACCTTCGACATGGGACAAGCTCAACAACAACTTGTGATAACAAACTTTTGAAACTTGCTCCTTGTTTGGTTCTTACCCAGTGTTCTCTAAGTAGATCCTAGATATTGTCCATGTGACGATGAACACTGTAGGGATTCCTAGAAAAAAAGATGAAATGGAAAAAAGGAGAACGGGTGGAATTATGTTTCTGTAATGTATCACATTAACAATGCAAAATACACTGTCTTGTACATGAACAAACTGCAAGCATGGCAGGTCAACTTAAGATAAAGCATGCCATTTGTAGTTATGTTTTTTAGCGAAATGGTCTTTCTCCAGCAAAGTTTCCATCCCAGGCATGGGAGGGAGACAGCTGAGGGAGGGGAGCGCAGGAGAGAACTGGTGGGATTAAGCATCTCTTCCTTGCCCTCTCCGCCTCCTCTCCCAGTGGTTCCTTAGCTATGCCACTTTTTAGATATTCACCAGCCTCTGCCAAATATCATCTGGTTTGCCTAACAGTGTTCCACAGAGAAACTATAGCAGTTTTCCTTCGTCAGCTGCTAGGCGATAACGCTCCAGTTAAGAAACAATGGAGAGTGTTGGCTCCCTCTTATTATACAGTTGATACTGTACAGTAGTAAGGAAATGACAGCAGAAGGATGCTGTTGTCTGTGAAAATATACAAGAAGCAGTGGACACAATGCCAAACATAATTTGCTGGGATAGGAAAGGAAGATTCTACAGCATCCCTTCCTTCACTAGAACTTCATGTCCTTCGACCACAGCTTCCTGTATCAGGACAGTCTCGCCTTTTCCTCCTGAAGCCCTAAGCTATGTAAAGTTTAAGCGGGCGCACAGCATTACCAAAAAAAAAAAGGCAATTTAGTCATTTTAGGGTTTTTTTATGCCCTAAGGCAGGGATATCAAACATACAGACCAAAACCAGCCCGTTCAGGGCTCTTATCTGGCTCATAAGCAACAGGTGCTGCTCTCAGCCTGTGAAGGAAAAGGAGTTGTGGGAGGGCAAAAAACGCCCCCTGGAGGTTTTGGAAAGAGACTCTCTGTCAGGCCTTCCCCTCATCCCCTCTGCTTCTGTGGGAAATGCAGGAGGGATGAGAACCGGAGGTGGGGGGATCTGAGAGAGCCAGGCTTTTGTGGGTTCCCCATAAATCAATTGCTTTCACTGCTAGGAATCAATTGTATTTTCTTTGTATTTTGAGTAAAACATAATATTGTTCATCGACTTTGCCTGTGTCCTTTATAAAGTTTACATCTCCAGTACCTGGCATAACATTTTTATGGCACACATGGCCCGACCCGACGAACTGCTATTTATGTCATATCCAGCCATCATAAGAAATGAGTTTGACATCTCTGCCCTAAGGCCTAGTTTGTGCATAAATATATCGGGTCTGTCTTGTCCAATACTGTGTCTGCTAACTGGCAGTCTGAGTCTTGCCCTGTAATGGGAGATCCTTTAATTGGAGATGCCAAGAAATGGATCTAGGACCTTCTGCATGCTAAAGCACATGTTCTACCACCGAGCTACAGGCCCCCTCCACTATCCTAGTCCTGGACAAGTACTCAGCTTGCATAAAGACCCTCCTATCATAGAATCATAGAACTGGAAGGGACCTCCAGAGTCATCTAATCCAATCCCAAGAACTTTGTGCATTCAGCTCCGCCCAGGATTCTGTGCCCCTCCCGGAAGCTTGACCAACAATCTGAACCCCTAGGCCAATCCACTGTAAGTTGTGAATCAACAAGCAAAATGTCACCCCCCAGGAATGTGATTTGTTTTCTGGCTTGCTGCCTCCCAAGAGAGCAAAAACAGCACCCTGGTGGGCCATAATGCATGACTGTTCTTTTGCTAGGATAACAAGGACCCCCAAATAATGCACAGTTGGGAATGCACAGAGAAAAAGAAGCATGTACTGGATCTTCTTACCCCATCCAATAAGGAGATATATGGTGAAGTGTCTGTTAGGAGAGAATATGACCGTGAGGAGGATGTGGAGATAAAGTCCTTCAACTAAGAGCCAATAAAAGTTGGCCATTACACAGTACTGGAAAAATACCAAGCTAGCCTTGCAGCCGACCTGGAAAGTTACAAACCGAGGATGAAACATTTTTGCAACAGAAAATCTCCACAACACAGTAAATGGCTTCCTTTGTTGAAAACTCGTTTTTGATCGATATAAGCCCTGACATGCGAGGCTTCTCCTTCCACGAACTTTTCTACTGATAGCCTCAAAAGGCCTTTTTTCTATCGCTTGGACCTGATTCAAAATACAACTTTAAAAAGAGTAAATGAAAACTAATGGCAAGTGCCTCTCAGAGTCCATTTAGAATGAAGTGTTTGGTATTGTCTCTTAAAGACGTGGCATATTCCATGGACTCCCAAACATCCTGTGTACCTTTCAAGGCAAATATATTCCGGGGGGGGGGGGGAGGGAGAGAGAAATCCCCCCAAAACTAAACGCACCACCACCAATGTGGTTAGCCAGATAATATTCAGGACTACCAATTAACCTCAAGTAATTCAATTCAAAGAATGTGCTCCCATCATGTTTTAAAGCTAGCTTATTCCAGAGCTATGAATGTTCTTCCTAACCGTTATGGACTTAAACAAGGAACAGTTCTGTCATGCAGATCTGACGTTTCCTGGATCAGGCTGCAGCACGTTGGTTTATACCAGTTTTATCTAAAATGATACTTGCAGTTAGGATAAAAGCTGCAGCCAGAGAACACGCAGAACTCCTTTCTAAATTAGCCAGGCCACCAAAAAAAAAAAAAAGTCACTCCTTTCCAAATTAATCAGCTGGAATCTAAAAAGCAATGTCAGTTCCCCCAATTGCTGTCACAGGGCTTATTCGTGGGAGGTTGATCAGGCAATCAAATTTAATTAAGGAAAGGGTTTAGGAAAGGAGTGGAATGGAATGCCTCCCCTCAGTGCAGAAATGTCAGGTTTTCATTGGTCCTGACTGATCAAAGCAGGAGCACAAATGTCCGAGAAACAGTATTTATGGGATGGCTGGGGAGTTCTTGGGCAGTAGCTTTGCGCGGAAGGTGGCGTATTAGTACATTGCTTATTCTTTCAAATAACAAGAATGAAAACTCTAAACGGAATACTGTTATGCTATGCCAACAAGTCCCCATATCTTTGTTTCTTCACACACACACTACAGTTCATATTCCACCTTCTAAATATCTACCTCCATTTATCACTGTATATTTATTAAAACAGTTTAATTCAGGAAGTGCTTTACAACGGTATCGGTCTTTCAAATTTTGGAAAATGGGTCATCATTACTTCCATTTTTCAGATGAAGCACTGCCTGAAACCAGAGGATGATGATGGTGGAACTCAGATTCAGCTCCCAGTTTCTATTCCAGTCTAGTGGACCATCCTCTATTTTTGGCAAGCTCCATTTATTCCTCAGTGTCTTCCTTGTGGTTTCCCAGATTCCATTAACTCTGGTTCGCTTCCTGGAATCATCTCATAGGCCGATTTCACACTGGCCAGTTGCCTCTCGTTCTCTCCGGAATTTCCCCTCCCAGTTTCCTCCGGAGTATTTTCTTCATTTTCCCACTTGGAACCTCAGCCCTTTTGATATAGCATGATGAAGGGTTTTCTCCCCCCCAAAATAGAAACTCCCACAATGGGGCGGTGCTGATGAAAGGCGTGTTTTCATTTTGGGTTCTCCCCCAGAGCAAACAGGAAAATTCTCTAAAAACAGGATTTGTTTGCTCCAGGGAAACTCCGGTGCAGCAGGGAGATACTCCAGAGCAAAACCTGAGCCTGGAGCAACTGGTGTGAAATCGACCAGAAGCTCCAGTGCAAGCATGAGGGCAAACTTGGGGCAAACGCTAGTGCGAAATCGGCCATAGGTCTGTTGTCTCCTGGCATTGACGTTCCCTACATCCCCAAGAGCCTCCCCATATCTCCTCTTATGTGCCTTGAATCCAGGTTGGTTCTTTTCTTTGGCAGCTTGCGGACTTTTTGCCAGGTTACCTGTTAGCTCCACCTCATTTGTGTATCTAGGTCTCGTCTCACAAGTAACATCAGACTTAATGCACCTTGTCTGTCATCAATACGATGTTCCACCGCCCCCATGCAACAGGTGGAGAAATCTTTAACAGCAATTTATTCCCTTACCAAAGACGGCTGTTCCTCTGGACACGGATCTGTGCTGGTGCCGGAATAGAGGATCTCATCCTTGACTAAAACTGAGATTGCTTTTAGAATGAATGACAGGAACAAATTCAGATGTATGTAGTTCCGGGTGCAGTGAAGTTTTCTACACACATAAAAAGATAGGAATTGTTTCCGAGACAGTCTGGAAGTTGAAGATTCTTCTGCTTCATCTAGGATTGTTTCCTAGGGCAATTAAGTAATAACGCTGCCACAGCTGCCCTCTTCCAGCCTTTCTTCTCTGCACCTAATTGACATGAGGCTGGGCAACCGGTGGCCCTGTGGCACTTTTGAAAAACCTGCCGACTCCCTCCCTCCCAAAAGTCCTCCTGAATGTGTAATATATTTTTTACCAAAATATTTACACTCTGCCTTATCTTTGTATGCAGAACCACAAAAGCTGCAGGACAAGGGCACCGTAAGTGTCCAACAAGTTAAAACAGAGAGTTCAAAGCCAGAGAGTTCAAAGCCAGAACATGGAGGTAACATAAACATAGTTTATCCTCCACCAAATTTCCTCTGGAACAGAATAGGATTGCATTCTTGTTCAAGCTTTTGCTTTCCAAAAAGCTCCGTGCCTTTGCCTGTTTCCAGATGGTGGTTTAGCTCCGCGTTGGCTTTTGTATTGCAGCACTGTTCTGGGAGCATCGGCATGCCACCGCCATGTATCCTTTCCCGTCCCGTCCCGTCCCCCCACTTTGCTGCATTCCTGCCAAACCTGGTGTGATATGATCTTTTTGGAAAGATCTCAGTCATAGTGTCTTTGAATGCTGTGAGTATGGGAAGGTATTCACTTTTTTCTCTGGGTCCCTCCCACACCAGTGCCCTTTTCTTTACCTAAGTCCTGTGGTGGCTGTTTCCCCTACCACGAGAGCACTTTTCTTGGCATTCTTATAAAAATTGGCAATACATATATTGCTATAGTGTTATAATGTTACAACAATCTATTGCAACAATGGACTAGTTCCCAGCTTCCATTTTTGCTTTAAAAAATTGTCTCTAGACCTTTTTGTTGCAGGGTTTTAAGAGGGAAGAAGAAAAGAGTAAAAGTCCAGTAGCACCTTAAAGACTAACAACATTTGTGGTAGGGTATGAACTTTAGTGAGTCACTACTCACTTCTTCAGTAAGTGAGCAGTGACTCACGAAAGCTCACGCCGCCACAAATTTTGTTAGTCTTTAAGGTGCTACTGGACTCTCGCTCCCAGGAACTAGTTCATTGTTGCTATCGATTATTATAATGCTAAAGCTATTATCAACTTCTAAAAAGCCTGAAAAATGCCCTCTGGTGGCGGGGGGAGGGGAATGGCAGCCATAAAGGGCTTATGTGGATGTTCCACTGATACTGTGAATGTCTCTGCGACAACAGTTATAGAGATTTGTCTCCATGTGGAAGCAGTCTGGTGGTGTTCTCAGACACAGCAGTGGCTATAAACAGAGCTTGCTGGGAGTTGTAGTACTGTAGGTCAGGAAACAGGAAGTAGAAGGGTCACGTTCTAGCCTGGGCCTAGGCTGCCTTACTGAATGATGCCTTACTGAATGACTCCGCAGTTGCTGTGCCTGTTTAAGATTTACAATAAAACTTACTTGGCTGTGTTGTTTAAGGTGTTGCTGGTACTGGAAAGTGCCGTCAAGTTGCAGCCGAATTATGGTGACCTTTCATGGAGTTTTCAAGGATTGAGATTTACAGAGGTGGTTTGCTGTTGCCTGCCTCTGCTTGGCAACCCTGGACTTTGCTGATGTTTTCCAATCTAAGGACTAACCAAGGCCCACCCTGCTTAACTACCCAGATCTAACGAGGTCAGGCCGACCTGGACCATCCTTATCAAGGCCTGTTGTTTACAGCCACTGCTGTATCTAAGAATGCCACATGTCTGTGTTGGAAGACACAATGGCAAAAATCCCCAAAGGACAGAAAAGCATATAATGAATTAATCAATGGCTTGTTGACTGGGCAATTTGTTTAGAAGACTAATATGTTGTGGGAAGCCTAGTCTAGAACTCTTCTTACTGACATTTAGTTTTCTACATGCAGGGAATCTTTTGTTACAGAGAGTCCATCATGCAAGCTCCCACCTGTAGTCCAAGGTGATCGAGCTAAGAGGCAAGGCAGTACATTTCAACTGCTATCTGTGGGGACGAGATCTAACAGTTGGCCTGAACAAGGCTGCAATCATAAGAACGTTTTTCTGGGAACATGCCCCAATTAATAAAATTAGAAGTCTCTGTAAGTAGGCCTGCTCAGAGCTGCATTCATAAAGTTTCAAAATGTTTGGTTCCCATTTCCATTACAAGCAAGAAGAAGAAGAGGAAGAGAAGAGATTGGATTTATATCCCACCCTTCACTCACTTGGAGTCTCAGAGCGGCTTACAAACTCCTTTCCCTTCCCCTCCCCACAGCAGACACCCTGTGAGGTAGGTGGGGCTGAGAGAGCTCTGAGACAACTGTCCTTGAGAGAACAGCTGGTACAGAGCTATGGCTTGCCCAAGGTCATCCAGCAGGTGCAAGTGGAGGAGTGGGGAATTAAACCCGGCTCTCCCAGATTAGAGTCTGCACACTTAACCACTACACCAGACTGGTGCAAATCAAGAGCTACATCAAAAGAACAATGGCACTTCAGTTTCTTTTTGTCATGCATTCTCCATTTATACAGTGCCAGATAACTAAAAGCTTAAAGTTGCAGCCGTTATTTTTGAAGCATGGTGATGTCATACGTTCTCATTCTTGTGTGTGTGTGTGTGTGTGTCTGTGCGCACATGTGTCCTTGTGAGCCTGGAAGTCATGGTGACTTATGGTGACCCCTAGTGGAGGCTAGGACATTTTTCAGAGTGGCGGCTCACTACTGTCTGCCTCTGCATCTCAGCACTGGTATTCCTTAGAGGTCTCCCTTCCAAGGACTTGCCAGGGTCGATCCTGCTTAGCTTCCGAGATCTGAAGAGATCAGGCTTGCCTGGCCTACCCAGGTCAGGGCTATATGTTCTCATTCTTTTACGTTCATATTCCTGGTATATGCAAAAAGAAGCCTACCGGAGATATAAATGGAACTAAAAAGATCAAAAAACTCTTTCCCTCTGGGCTTAAAAGGCATGCTTTTCTATGCACTTGCTCGAATCTGATTGGAAGTACTATCCAGAATCCAGATCCTTTTATTCTCAGATATGGTTCACACATGTATGTATATCATTTTGTTTCCCATCACTGGATGAAATATATGAATCAGCTCCCTTGAAAACTACTGCGTTTGAAAAAGTCTGATGTAACAAAAAGATACGTTTCCAGTTGCTTCATAGATTTTGGCTCATTTTGTCTTTGACAAGTGTTCACAACCAAGACAAGATACTCAAAAATATCTGCCCCTTCCCATTTCCAGGCATACTTACCTAAAAACGCAAAGGATTATACTTCCTGTAGTCAGAGCAATGAGAGAGGCACTGTGCCCAAGGGTATAAATTGCTTTCACCAGAACATAGAAAGTCTAAGAAGGGGGGGAAAAATGTCATTCATCAGTTGCTGAAGACGGCATAAATAAGGCATTCACCAAGATGGCATTGTTTTAAGCAAAGCCTAGATATTATGGACAGAATGACATTTGTGACTTCCATAGTTCAGATCCAGTGATCTCAGCACACAGTCTACACACTGGCGGCACGGATGAGCTTCCCATTATGGATGACCAGGGAGCAATGGCCAGGCACACTTCAGTGCCCTTGGTGGTAGTTGCCTGAAGGATGGTCGGGATGGGGGAAAGGAAAAGCTCAGTTATGCCCTATGAGGATCCACTGACATAAACAGAGAAGATGGCTTGCCCATTATGGAAGGTAGAAGAGTCTGAGATTAAAGGAGATGAAAAAAGTTGCAATCACGGAGACAGAAATATGCATGTGTGAAATTAGCCGAAATAGCAGAACATTGGGCACTGGGTTGCAAAGAAGGTTACTGAAAACAGAACAGAATAGGTACAAATAGAAAAATAGGTACCACTTTGATGGGAAGGTAACAGTGTTCCATGCGCCGCAGCGTTTAGTCATGCTGGCCACATGACCACGGAGAAGTCTCCAGACAGCACTGGCTTTTTGGCTTGGAAACAGAGATGAGCACCATCCCCTGGAGTCGGATTCAACTGGCTTTTGAGCAAGGGAAACCTTTACCTTTACCTTATCTGCAAGTAATCGAGGCACAGCTGCCCTAACAAATGTGCTACTAAAACATTTTACCAAAATGCTTCTGCTGTGGTTTAATGCTATTGTGCTGGTTTGGTGCGCTGTGCACTCCATTTTAAGCATTTACTTGATGGCATCTCAAATAAAGCTATGCACATGCAGAGTGGAAACAAATGACGCCTGGCATCTTTCCTGGTTTTTCATGACAATTGCCTGTCCTTTTTCTTCTCCTTCAATTCAGTTTCCCCTGCTGCAGATATTTATGAACAAACCACATATTAAGTACAACACAGGACTGCCACCAAAAATGGCACCCTAGTGTAACATTCCCCACTTCTACACGGCAACATCCTTGTGCTGTAATATTCTCATGCATACTCTGGAATCCTATATTACTGGCCAACACCAGCAGAGGTGGAGAAACATACCACATGACCTGACTTGCTACGGACACAACTTGACACAAGGATGTCATTTATGGCGACATATTACACAGTGTGTAATACTGCTGTTAGGGGCTGCAGTGGCTCAAGTGGTTAAGACGCTGAACTGAGACCGGTAGTTCAGCAGTTCAAGGCCCGAGTGCTGCATGACGGAGTGAGCTCCTGTCGCTGGTCCCAGCTCCTGCCAATCTAGCAGTTCGAAAGCAAGAAATTGCAAGTAGATATAAATAGGTACCACTTCAGTGGGAAGGTAATAGCGTTCCGGGCGCCTCGGCGTCTAGTCATGCTGGCCACATGACCACAGAAACGTCTTCAGACAGCGCTGGCTCTTCGGCTTGGAAACAGAGATGAGCACCACATCCCTAGAGTCATATTTGACTGGCTTTCGAGCAAGGGAAACCTTTACCTAATACTGCTGTTGACTGCTTAGGGACCCATCTCCTTCGCTTTTAGAACCAAGCATGCTGACAGCAGGGAAGGAAGGAAGGAAGGAAGGAAGGAAAGAGGAGGGAGGGAGGGAGGAAGGGAGGGTTCAAGAGAAAACATAGGGATTCCTATCAAAGGTTGCCTGATGGTGGCAGAGACACCAAGTCCATGACCACATTTTTCCAAGTTAATTCTATAATTTTCCAGTTAACAAACTTCCGATTATTATTTTGGGCTCTCATGCTGTACCAGTAATGTCTGAAGGAAACAGGGCACATGGACAGGGCCAGCAACATCCTTACTTCCTATGACTCAGGAAGGTTCCAATTTTGGATAAGAGAAGTACAGACAGTGGGCTAATAAAAAATGTCTGCTATGGTTCCTAAAACACATATGTCTATGGTGTTAACTAATGTTGCTAATTACGAACCATAATGTCTACAACTGTGGGTGTTAAGGCATTTCTCCTCCTATGAACATCTTCGTAGGACTGGCGCCCAGTGATTTGGAAGCCCTTCTAAACTTCTATCGCTCTATGTGTTTTAGTTGCAAAATATATCTCACTTTTTCTCTACCTCAGGAGCTTGAGGTGTTTTGCACCAAACCCTGCTAGACTTCACTCAGCAGATAGTCCAAAAGTGCATTTATTTCACTCGTCTCTTATAAAAACAGATATTCAGTCATGTGGAATAGAGTCCATACAGCTTTCTATTAATACGGTTGCTGGCTATAATATGCTAAAGTTAGCTCGCTTGAGTTTTTTGACAGGGTGTTGTTTCCACTCCAGAGCACATTTCTCACTTCTGTTTAACAAGACCAAAAAAAAAAAATTCTTTAGACAAAAGGTTAATTTGTTGCTGCAAGGAATAGGAAGCCTACCAGAATTTTTTGACATTCAAGTTGCTCTGGAGCGAACAGTGTTGTGTCACTAAGAGCAGGAGAGACACTGATTGGCGTGATACACCAAACAGTAGGACAGTACCATTTACAAAGGACATCGCTTGGCTGCCATGACAAGGTGCCATTACACCAAGGTGGTTTATTAACTATTCAAAACCACTGCCCCCAACACAGTAACACCTCCTATAAACCTGTTTCATATAAAGCTGTCTTCTATAAAGATGTCTGATTACAGCGTTCTTTATCCTGGGTGCAATATTTTTTTAAAATTAAATCGGGGGGGGGGGGGGCTGGGTGGCAGTTCTGCGGCCTAATTGGCCCAAGCAGAAATCGATACAGCTGGGCCGGAAGCGATGCGGCACTGCTGCGGGTGAAACAGCCACCTCCCAACTCCATGAGGAACCATAGCTAGAAATTGGGCCTCAGAAGGAAGTATGGAGCTCACAGAGAAGGTGGTGGCAGCTCTTCTGAGGGGAAGCTTCGACATGGAAGCCAATCCACACAGGATGCAGAAATTGCAGCTAATTCTACCCATGCCTTCTCAGGGGCTGGCCTCCTTCAACAGGGTGAAACAGCCACCTCCCAACTCCATGAGGAACCATAGCTAGAAACTGGGCCTCAGAAGGAAGTATAGAGCTCACAGAGAAGGTGGTGGCAGCTCTTCTGAGGGGAAGCTTCGACATGGAAGCCAATCCACACAGGATGCAGAAATTGCAGCTAATTCTACCCATGCCTTCTCAGGGGCCGGCCTCCTTCAACAGGGTGAAACAGCCACCTCCCAACTCCATGAGGAACCATAGCTAGAAACTGGGCCTCAGAAGGAAGTATAGAGCTCACAGAGAAGGTGGTGGCAGCTCTTCTGAGGGGAAGCTTCGACATGGAAGACAATCCACACAGGATGCAGAAATTGCAGCTAATTCTACCCATGCCTCGTCAGGTGCCGGCCTCCTTCTCCTCCTTAATATGAAGCACACTTCGAGTCTTGAACTAAGGGCTTTCCATCATGCTGAATAACACACTTCCAATCCACTTCCAGTGCACTCTGCAACTGGATTTTACTGTGCGAGATGTCAAAATCCACTTGCAAGTGACCACCAAAGTGCATTGAAAATGAATTGAAAATGCATTATTCAGCAAGAGGGCATACAACAAGATCACGAAGGAATGAGTGGCTCATACTGTTGCTTCCTTCTGTTTTGAGGTACTAAGGGGATTAAAGGGGAACAGGTGGATTTCAGGGCTACACTTGGCAATCCTATTAATGAAGCATAAGGGAGACATAAATGGGGGGGGGGAAGGAGGAAATGACTCTATCCTGAGTATTCAGCACAGAATGGAATGTGGATTGATGTTGTCTTATTTAATTCAAATATACCATTCCAAATAATTCTGAGCAAGCATCTTCTTGGACCAGATAGCTACTGTTAGGCAGAAGCCTGATTAACACAGGTATGTAAGCAAGGACCATCACTATTCAAATACTGCATCTTCCTTCTACTCCAGACTAAGATGTCCTGTGTCTCAAGAAGACCCCGCTTGCACTAGGCAACACAAAAAACCATTTTTAATAAGGACGATATCATTACATTGTTCCAGAGATAAGAAGTCTCATAAAAATACTCATTCGAAGCTTTGGCTCTCCATTAGCATTTTCATTCTCTTACAATTCAGTTTTCAAGCCAAGAATATGTAATTAAATATTCCATTTCCCCCTGTCCTGGTAGAGCAGAACATCAAGGATAGTAAAGATACAGGATTTGACAGGAAAGACCTAAATCCATAGCAATGAGAGAGGATGCATCTCACTAGCCTGACTCGGGTGAATCAGCAGGTTGGTGCAGTAGATGAAGGACAGTGTTGGTCACTAAGCAAAACTGGGCAGGATGGGAGATCAAATCTACTATACAGTATTGTTTAATAACCAACTGCAATGCTGACAAATAAGCATTGGAAGGAGAAAAACTGGCAAATGCTTCCAAGCAAGGGTACCAATAGGCTATATAAATGCATACTTTGGAATGTATTTGTCTTTGAACATAATAACAGCATAAGAAGATAAGAGAAGCCAATGCTGGATCAGGCCAGTGGCCCATCCAGTCCAACACTCTGCCACACAGTGGCCAAAAACACCAGGTGCCCTCAGAAGGTCCAGCAGTGGGGCCAGGACACTAGAAGCCCTCCCACTGTTGTCCTGCTAGATCAGCCCATGGAGAACAATCTACTGGTGATCCCTGGCCCCAAAGATATCCGGATGTCCTCGACCAGAGCCAGGGCTTTTTCAGCCCTGGTTCTGACCCGGTGGAACTCTCTGCCAAATACCACCAGGGCCCTGTACAACTTGATGCAATTCGGCAGGGCCTGTTAAGGCAGAGATGTTCTGCTAGGCCTTCAGCTGAGGACAGCCATGGTTTCCATCATGGCTAGCCCCCTCTTTCTCTCCATCGCCTCACTTCAGCCCCCTCCTTGCCCTGCCTGTGAGATGGCAACGCAGTTTGGAGTGGGCCTATGAAGAAAATTACAGACGCCATCTGAAATGGTTCATTAATTGTTGTTTTTATTTATTTTAGCATCATTTTTCAACTTTGTGCATTGCCCAGAGTCCTATGTATACAGGGATCGGGCGATTTATAAATCCAAAACATAAATAAATAAAATTTGGCATTTTGAAAGCCCAGCCAGAGCATAAAAGCCCTGAGCAGCTTAAAATCAATTTAATCATTTCCATGTAAAGCATGATGTTTAATAAAATCAAGACCTTAATTAAAAGTCTGGGCAAACAGAAACGTTCTGGCTTGGCACATAAATGATAGCAGAACAGGCGCTAAGCAAGCTTGGAAATCTTTTATAGAAAGTTGTGCATAGATCTGCCACCAATGTTATATTTTTGTTTCTAGTTTATACATACACGTTTTTTCTTCTTTTATTAGTTGCTGGATTTTGAGGGGTTTTTTTCCCATTCCCGTTCTTTTTTTCTGTTTTTTTGAAAGAATTTTTTTTTAAAGCAAGCCTCAAGGGGAAAGGCACTAAGGTGCCACCACTGAAAAAACCCTGCCTCCAGTTGCCACCTTCCTTACCTTTGAGGTTGAGGGCACTCTCTCAGAGGTTAATATAACCCATAGGATAGTTGTGGGGATAAAATGGAGGAGATTAAAAACTATACAGACCCCCTGGACTCCTGGGAGAAAAGATGTGAGAAAAATGAGATGAATACATGACAGAAATGGGGGGGGGGGGGGGGGGGGAGAGACAGAGAAAGACAGACAGATAAATGCTTTCAAGATGTTTCTGTATATGACTGTGACAGCATAATAGTGAAGTCCTGTGCACTCTAATTTTGCTGCACACTGAAGAAGCGCACATGCAGCTGCTATGGTGCCACACTTGGCTTTTCTAAAAACTGCAGTACAAAAGCTATCATAGCTGCCCATTTGGGCTTCCAATGGACTGTTGCAGTGCAGTAAATTAAAAGCCTTGGACTCAAATTATTTCAGAGACCTCCTCCTCCATGCATCCTATTATACTTTCCAAAGATCCACCAAGGGCAGCCTCTTAATCGCAGGAAGCTGCTTCATACCAAATCAGACCAATATATTTGGGTGCAGCTTTCCAAGGTCTCTTGCAGTGACAGGGAATTCCTAATGCCTGAGATCCATTATATGGAGATGCCATTCAAACGCAGAGTCTTCCGTATGGAAAGCAAGTACTCGGCCATGCCCCCACAATAGATGCTGTCTGTACATAACCAAAAACTTAGTGGCTCCTCTAGACCTGCTGAAGTCTAAGCCTTTGCAACCTATATGGCTGATTTTCGAAGCCCAGCTGTAAATCGCTGGCGCTTCTGTAATATGATGAAATTTGATTCTGTTTTGTTGTTGGTGGTGGTGGGGTTACCTTTCAGGAAGGGATGAAGTATAAAGCAAAGTAAACGAATGAGAGATCAACAGCTTTTAATTTTTTTTAAAAACCACAGTGTAAGATATTTCTCTTTGGCAGCAGTTAAATTACAGTGCTTTATTGTGTGTTGTTTGAAACTGACATATGGTTAACTATCTGAGGCTCCTGAATAGGATGGAACAGAAAAACAGAACGAACAAACTAAAAATCATATTCAACTGGGTATCTATTTGTAGACTGGCAGGGCCTTGTTTCGTTTTTAACTTGCGCAGTGCTTGGATCCTGGAATTCTCCTTTGAATCAAGAAAGGAACGCGACAGCAGGAAATTCTGCTGTGCACACCTACAAAAGAATGGCTGCTAGCCATGCTCTTGGGAAACTCCTTTGTCAAGGGGACTGGTCCAAGAGACCACCGGGGGGGGGCGTAGTGCCCTGGGCCACTGTGAGACCTCTTGCTCCCCCCATGTGTGCTCATGAATTAAAATCTACAGAAGTGGCACTGCTTGTATGCTGCTCACCTGCAGAGGCAAAAAGGGTGGCCTGTAGGTGCAGGGCCTTATTAACAGTGGTACCTTAGCATAGAATTTCATCCATGCAATAGTTTACTTACCACAAAGCTTATATAGCCTTAGGTGTCAGGTTAAGATCCTCCTTTTCACATAGGATTTTGGCTCTGGGTAGAGACTTTGATTAGCTTTATTTATTAGGCTAGATTAGTGCTATCTGATTTTTGGGGGGGGGTTTGATGATTTTTTAGGCTGCTGTGTTTTAATATAAGAGTTTTATTATGCTGTTAGTATTTTTAAATAAGATTAGTGGCCTAAATGATGAGCCAGTTTGGTGTAGTGGTTAAGTGTGTGGACTCTAATCTGGGAGAACTGGGTTTGATTCCCCACTCCTCCACATCCAGCTGCTGGTATGACCTTGGGTCAGTCACAAGATCTCTCAGAGCTGTTCTCTCAAGGGGAGTTCTCAGTCAGAGGTCTCTCAGCCCCACCTGCCTCACAGGGTGTCTGTTGTGGGGAGAGGAAGGGAAAGGCGTTTGTAAGCCAATCTGAGACTCCAAGTGAAGGGCGGGATATAAATCCAATCTCTTCTTCCCTCTTCTTCTTCTTTCAGTAATGTAATTTTGTAAACTGCCTTGGAGCAATATGTGGGGAGACAGTCTTTTTTTTTTTTTTTAATTATCTAAATTAATAATAAGGCTGCAGTTTCTACGCATGAATTGTTGTTGTGTTCAGTCACACAGTTGAGTCTGACTCTTCGCGACCTCATGGATCACATCACACCAGGCCCTTCTGTCTTCTGTCGTGTTCCGGAGTTTGCTTAATTTCATGTTTGTTGCATCGATGACCCTGTCTAACCATCTCATCCTTTGCCATCCCCTTCTTTGACCTTCAATCTTCCCCAGCATCAGGGTCTTCTCCAGTGAGTGCTCCCTTCTCATTTGGCGGCCAAAGTATTTGAGCTTCAGCTTCAGGATCTGGCCTTCCAGGGAACAGTCGGGGTTGATTTCTTTTAGGATTGACTGATTTGATCTCCTTGCAGTCCAAGGGACTCTCGAGAGTCTTCTCCAGCACCATAATTCAAAAGCATCTATTCTTTGGCGCTCAGCATTCCCTATGGTTCAGCTCTCACAGCCATACATCACTACTGGGAATACCATCTCTTTGACCAAACAGACTTTTGTTGGCAGGGTGATGTCTCTACTTTTTGTTATACTGTCTAGGTTTGCCATCACTTTTCTTCCAAGGAGCAGGCATCTTTTAATTTCATGGCATGAAATGAATGCATGAATTAACCCAGTACGAATGTAGCATGCACTGCTCATAAAGCAGAAACATTCCCACGAGGCTGCAAGTTTTCTGATAACATTAATACCTCAGAAGCGATACGTATGCTCAGCAGCTGGAAGAACTAGAATGTTTCCGGTCAGTTTTATTGAGAACTTTTGTTATTGTTGGCCTCTTAGAATCCCTTAATTAATGAAATCCACACTTGAGTTTTTGTGTTTTAAGGAGCGTGTGTGTGTGTGTGTGCGATTAGAAAGTAGCCATTCTTTAAAATGGAAAAAGCTTTAAAAGCCCACGGGCAGCTGCTGTCTGCGTATACAAGCATGCCGGGCATTGACAAGTCAGAATGAGAAAGTCCAGAAGAGAGCTAATTTTAGTTGTCCTGACTCACAAGAGAAACACGGCTGCAGTCTCTGCCAAAAAGATCTAAATGATCTATTAACAAAGGGGTCACAGGTACAAAGACACACATAAAACATGACGTATTCATAGGCCACAAGTTCTAGATTCTCAGTCATTTTCAGGCCAGGCTTTCACATGCAGGGGAATACTGGGTGGGGGACACACTTCTGGGTAGCAGTGTGTGTGAAGAAGATCTTGAGGTATGGGTGGACTGTAAGTTGAGTATGAGCAGCCAGTGTGATGCCGTGACAAAAAAGGCTAACGTGATCTTGGGGTGTATCAACAGAGGCATAACATCCAAACCACAAGATGTCATAGTCCCACTGTACACTGCATGGGGCAGGCTGCACCTGGAGTATTGTGTGCAGTTCTGGAGGCCTCACTTCAGAAAAGATGTGGAGAGAATGGAGCGCATGCAGAGGAGAGTGAAGAGGATGATCGGGGGCCTAGAGAACAAGCCCTATGAGGAAAGGCTGAGGGACTTGGGAATGTTTAGTCTGGAGAAGAGGAGGTTGAGGGGGGACATGATTGTTCTCTTTTAAGTATTTGAAGGGCTGTCACTTAGAGGAGGGCAGGGAGCTGTTCCTGCTGGCAGCAGAGGAGAAGACTTGCAGTAATGGGTTTAAATTAAGGGCAGGAAGTTACCAGCTGGATGTTAGGAAAAACATTTTTACGGCCAGAATTGTGCAACAGTGGAATAATCAGCTGCCTAGGGAGGTGGTGAGCTCCCCCTCCCTGGCAGTCTTTAAGCAGCAGCTGGACAAACCCTTGTCGGGGATACTCTAGGCTGGTCCTGCATTGAGCAGGGGGTTGGACTAGATGGCCTGCATGGCCCCTTACAACTCTGCGATTCTATGAAGTGCTTGAGATGACAGGATGGACAGCACTATTTCAGACTTGAAGGAGGAGGTCCACATTTGGGAATGCTCCACTGTTTTAAAAAACTCCCTGCAAACAGAAGAGCAGCTCACCAAGCCAGGTGAGATGGCAGTACCTTTCTCCCTGTCATGCTGGTTTCCTAGTAACAGAGAGTCTTTTGAAGGAAGATCTTCCAAAGTGGGAATCCACCACCTGTAGTCTGTAGTAGTACAGTGCATCCTATGTCCTCACCTCACCTCACCTCTCATTGTTCAGCATGTACAAACTGGGTGGTAGAATCATTCTACAAACAACACAGCAAAATATGGTGCTCTGTTTCTAGAATGTGGCACGTCCTTGAACGCTCTCTTCATTAAAATTGAACAAACTCTTGCATGGACTAAGCAGTGAGAGAGCCGTGCTGCACCTTTCATCTTGAGGAGCTAGTTTTCTTCATGCAAGACATTTTTATATAGGGGAAGCAGTCACACAATCTAACTCCATGCCTGCAGTCTGAAATGATACAACCCAAAACTCCACCCCTCAGTCTATTGCCTCATTTTGTGTAATGTGTACAACCCCGCTTGGAACTTTTGGGCATGCAGAAGTATGAGTCTCTCCTGAATTCCTCTCTCTAATATAATGCTTGAAGCAGGAAACCTACATATCCCATTCTGGTAAGATCTGAATGCATCACAGTCCATGCACATGTGATCTTACAGGAGACACAAGCTGCAAGCTGAATGTTACATTAGAAGGCAGATGGCCTGAGGGTCAAGTGCTTCTGAAAACCCGCCCACGCTACTGAATGGCCTTTTGCAGTGACCCCTTCGAAGCCAGGAAGAATAACCGTTGCCGCAGTCCCAAGGGTAACCATCGTCCCAGTCCTGAATATATTTTCCTGGAAGCACTCCCAATGGATTTCATTCACACACTTCTCTTTAGAAAATAACTAACGTGGTATGAAGACAGATGATAAGTTCTATTGTTTGCACTGAGGTTTCCGTCTCAAGTTAATTAATCCAGTGTAATATTATAACATTCATGATGCATTATATATACCTAATGTGCATGAACATCCGTGCACAAATATGTACAATATGTGGTGTGTATGTAAAGTGGATCACGACAGCTTTTCAGCAAGTGAAAAGGGACCACCAACAAAGGCTCACTGGGGATCAGGGGACCTGTGAATGCAGGGGTCATTTCCTGCTGGAGCTCCCAGGAGCAGCGCTCTGGCAGTAACGAGCCCAGGCCCCGCCCCCCCACCCGCGGAGAGACTCGGGGGGGGGGGGCTTTTAATGCCTGGCTTCCCTGCCCGATCTTCTCCAGGTGCCTCGCAGCTGCGGGGCACCTGGAGAAGATCAGGCAGGGAAGCCAGGCATGACTGCCTCCCTGCTCTTCCCGTCTCCAGCAAGCCCGCCACTGTGGGTTCGCTGGAGATGGGGAGCGCACAGAGGCAGACATGCCTGCCTTTCCCCTTGAGCCACTCCGCTTTTGCAGAGAGACAGGGTTTTTTTTTTAAAATCCCTGGCTTCCCTGCCTGATCTTCTCCAGGTGCCCTGCAGCCGCAGG
Organism: Lepidodactylus listeri; assembly: GCA_029233225.1. Classification (NCBI taxonomy): domain Eukaryota; kingdom Metazoa; phylum Chordata; class Lepidosauria; order Squamata; family Gekkonidae; genus Lepidodactylus; species Lepidodactylus listeri. The sequence goes on from JARCFY010000012.1 coordinate 16,319,565, forward strand.
GCACCTGAAGATTGGGCAGGGAAGCCAGGCATGCCTGCCTTTCCCCTTGAGCCTGCCTACCTTTCCCCGCAAAAGCGGAGCAACCTAGTGGGGGGGGGGGGGTTAAATCCCTGACTTCCCTGCCTGGTATAGGGGTATAAGTATATGTCCATGCACATGAAAGCTTATACCCAGAATTAAACTTTGTTGGTCTTAAAGGTGCCCCTGGACTCAAAATTTGTTTCATTGCTTCCGACCATCATGGCTACCCACCTGAACTCACTCCTTCAGTGCAGACATAGCCTACGGGACAAGAAAATCAGCTCTAAAACATTTCTACCACTGTTCCAGCATTCCTATTGCCTCCATGCCCAATTCAAGTTGCTGGTTTTAATCTAAAAAGCCTGGGTGGGTTGGGTCCTGTCCAACATCTGTAGGGGACTACCTCCTCTGTTGTTCAATTAGGATCTCTAAGACATACGCTAATGATGTCCTACAGAGACAATGTTTACGTTGGCTTTCCAGCAGCTGTAATCATTGTTATGGGTGTAGCTCTAGCATTCATGTTTAATTGACTTTAATTGCTTTTGTAGATTAATATTTCTAATGTCACTGGCTCCCAGTTTGGAAGGGATTGGGAGGATTAGAAAGGGGAAACAATTAAGCAAATCCAAAGGAACACTGCTGTGAAATTTTTGCCCGGGGTTCTTCTTTCCAATGCAATGGAAACATCACACATTCCAGGGCACATCGTTCCTCAATATTTTTGCAACTGAACTGGCGGCCTTACCGTGCTGGTCTCATCAATGTCTTTAAATCCACAAGCCAGCAGAAAATCTGGAAATATGTCTGTCCAACCTCTACTTGTACACTTTTTGCTTATATTCCCTAGAAACAAAACAAAAAACGTAATGCATCGACGTCCAGCAGTTTTCCATTGCAAAGCCTTCTAAATACAGCCAAATAACAAGGGAAAAAGACTAGTGTCACAAAGGTCCCAAATATACCACTAGTAGAAAACACCATCAAAGATTACCAAAACAATGTATTAAACAATTATAAAGTTGGTGGTTTCATAACAACATAAATGCATGCTATAACTATAATAAGGCATAAGATACGATATTTCCTCCTTAGAAGATAAGACGTAAAGTCCTTGTAATCAGTGTAACTTGACAGGAGGAGTCGACTTCTTCAGTTTGCTGGCTGTGTAAGTGGAACCTGATTTCAGCAATTTCCACAGCCCACGTAGTGCAAGAAGCGAATCATAAGTTCTGAAGAAGTTGAAGGAAACATGTCTTCTAAGTATCTAGAACGGGCGTCTTTGCAAAGGCTGTTTGGAAAATGTTATGATAATGTGGATTCCCCCTATCAAGGCACACTGATTACATGGACTTTACATCTTATCTTCTAAGGAGGAACTATTGTATCTTATGCCTTATTATAATTATAGTATGCATTTATGTTGTTGTTGTGACACCACCAACTTTATAATTCTTTAATACATTGTTTTGGTAACCTTTGATGGTGTTTTCTACTAGTGGAATTTATATATTTCGATTGTAAATAAAGCCAGCAGAACCTCTGGTCCTCAGCTGGCTACAGTTAGGACTTGTATTTCAGATTATCAAAACGTTTTGTCCCACCCGTCCAATTCAAAATCCTGTGGCCTATCCACAGGCACTGCCCTAAAAGGCATACTTTGCGCAGACTTTCTCCCCCCAAATACCTACCAAATTTCCCAAAAAGAACACCTGCTACCAAATACGTGCTCTAGATCACTGTGTACCAGGCAGAATAAGCTGTTCATTTATTGGGTATGGCCCAGGTGGGATTCGGCCCCAGAGAGCCGCTGGTGACCAGGAGCAAACCTAGCTGAGTCCCACCAGCACCAGCAGGTCTGTTTGGCTCCGCCCCAGCCCATTTGCATTGCCAACCGGCCAGGTCTGACCGAAACATTCCCTGGGGTTCAGATACTAAGTACTACAGGGGCAGCATAGTTTGGAATTCGCCTGAGCTGTTTCAACATCCCAGTTCGCCCCTGCTGAGAATGTTCGTCAGCAACAATCCCGAAAGCTGCTATACAATATTTAAGACTCACTCGGCAGGGGCTCCATCAGCCTCCAGCTTTTGAGAAGCCTAATTTGTGGCGATAAATGTGTGCGATGGAAAAGTAATTTAAATGAAATTGTCTCCATTAAACAAAAAACTCTTTCATTACCCTCCGCTATTATTTAAGGTGATATTGCATGATCTATGGCATGGCTATTAAAGCCTTCGGATCCTGCTGGGACAGATAACCAGCTTGGCAGATAAATGTACTGTAGAGCAGCAACATTTTTTTTAAATTTTGCTTTTAATGGATCTTTTAAAAGCTCACCCAATTATAGGAGGAGGAGCAGGGGTGAGGGGGAAGTTACCGGATGCAGAGCAAATCGGAAAGATTCCCCATTAGCTTTCCAAAAGATCCAAGGAGATTCTTTGGAACTCAAATATACCTCTAGGTACTTGTCAATATGTGATGTGACAAGAAGCCCCCCTAACTACTGTAAAGTTGGGGCCCTGGTTCTGAAATAATACGCTCAGGATGCATACAAGTATAGGCTCACATGGTCTGTGAACAGCCAAGGCAAATGCAGCCTCCAGTTATGAACAGTCGTCTGCCAGGTATTACCAGCTCCAAATCTGGGTGGATGGGTTCATAGGCAATGCCCCCAGCAAGACTCCCTATCTGACTGAGCCCTCTTCATTCCCTTTCCCCTCTTCCTGTTGCCCAGAAGGAGATGGTCAGGTGGACAGAGGTAGCTGTCCCTTCTCCTACCTCTAGCAACTGTGAATTCGCTGGTAGGCCTGGTTCACACACACACGAGACTAAGGTGGTCATAAGGCAGCAAAGCCCTGAGATGTTAGAATGGACTGCACCAGTTCAGAGAGTAGCTGGTGTTTTCCAGCTTCATATTAAAAGAAGCCCTTGAACAGAAAATCAGTGTGCCAAGAATAAAGATTATCTCCTTTCTATTGGCTTCTCACTCTGGTTTTCTATTTTTGGGGAGATTTGATTTGGCTACTGCATAAATTAGTTTGCTCTGGAGCCATCCTTCATGGGCTAAGACAAAAATGTGTGAGCTGGAGGTTAAAAATTTGAGCTAGCTCACACTAACTCAGCTTAGAGGGGACACTGTTCAGCATCATATCCTAAATGCAAGACCCAAAGCCAATGAGGCAGCAAGATGGCCAAGTGCAGAGATGGTATCTATTGATCATACTTTTACTCCTCCCTTCCTCTCAGAGTGGTGTAGGGCGGTGTATGCATCTCCTCTCCCCATTTTATCCTCACAGCAGCCTTGTGAGGTAGTTTAGGCTAAAAGAGGGTGATGAGACCAAGGTCAGCCCTGAGCTTTGTGGCAGTTAGAAGTTGAACCTAGGTCTCAGTCCCACTCTAACCACTACACCATGCTGGAAGAACTGGGACTGTACCACTTCTGGGAGCAGGCGGTGACCTGTGTTTAAAAACTCCTTGCAAACAGAAAACCAGAACAGGAGGCAAAAAACTGGATTAGAACCTTTTTTGCTTTTCTGTCTAAAGCAAGGGTTTGGTTTTTTGGGGGGGGGGGGTACGTTTTGGAATCTAGCACCTACGGTCTGAAGCAGTGTGGTCCAACACACCACTCCCACATTCTACCATCTGATTCTCCTGCATATATAAACCAGGTCCTTGTTAGTGCCTACCTGCAGAAAATTAAAATACAGGTAACCCTTCATAAGTGATGGTTCTGCCCATCTTAAGACACTAACAGCACAGTGCTTCTCGGTGCACTTGCTCCAGCGGACTTAGAAGGATGTACACTCTGCTCAGGATGGCAAAGGAAGACTTATGACAATAATATGAGTTTTAGATGCATATTACTTTCAGTATGTTCTCAACATACCACCAAATTCAAAACAACTTTTTGCGAGTCAAATGATTTTGGCTTTCTTGGCTCCGTCACAGTTGTGGAGTTCCGATAGCCACTGATTTAAAGCTGCAGTTATCTCTTTGTTCATTTCAAAGTTGGGCGAGACCCCTCTAAATTTTAATTTACCCTCTCTTACTTTGATTTCTAATAACATTATCTTTGATTTTGCCCATGTTTCAAATGTTTTTAATTCATTTAGTTCCTGGGTGATTTTTTTGTTCCATCAACAGCTGTATTTGCTGTACCTTTAACTTCTTTAACTTTGTTTGTCAGATCATCTATTTTGTTAAATACAGGTGTTATTATTTCTTTTATTTCTGTTTTTAAATCAGTTAGCTTTTCTTGTATTTGCTTTTTTGTAACAAGAGTCCTCTCTTTTCCTTTTCCCCACAGATACCTCTTCAGCGTCTTCCAGCTCCATTTCTAATAGGAGGCGGAGGTGAGGAGTCTCGCTCAGAAGATTCCGATTCCACTGTTTTATCTTTTAGAAGTTGTTTTTTGTTGTGCTTTTTTGTTTGCCCATGCTCCTTTCGGTTTTCCCAAGTCTTGGGCTCAGTTTTGATGTTTTCCAGCAGCTGGGAGTTTATTTTTAATTAGTGTTTCAATATAGTGGTGTGGAGGCTGCTTCAGGAGCCACCGGACTCTTTGCTGGTTACCCCCCCCCCCCCCGGTACTGTCACAAATGCAGGAAATCTCCCCCCCCCCCGGCCCAGTAAAACACTTTAATAGATATAAAATACCTGGTTTGCTGAAAAAATGGCTAAAAAGTTTTGGACAAGGTACTGTCACGATCTCTCCAATTTCTGCAGAGCGCCAGCAGGTTAGGTTATCCCAGCTACCAACACACCCTGGAAGAATAAGGAGAAAGCATACCCTTCAGTAACATTAACATTTTTTTGAGGGGGGGGACTGAGCTGCTCATTATCCTTGAGACTAGAGGAAATGGGCCATTACAGAAGGGGAGTCGCCACCCCCTTCTCATGCTTCGGACTAGATAACTCCACAAGGAACTGCAGAATTAGAATTTATGAACAGGTTTAATTTTACTGAGCAGCAGTTAAACAGAGCAAGTACCTTTCTTAACCCACTAAAGATTATTGCCAATGACAGGTGTTTTGAACGGTCGCTATAGCTTTGGCTGATTTTCAAAGGCAAAAACAAGGAGGAGGCTTAATGTGTCCAAATCTTTTGAGATACTATCGAGCTAGTAAATTAAGATTTATTTATAAAGGGCTCCTGAGTGATAAGAATGTGCCTTGGTATATTCTTGAGAATAACTGTTCATGCATCCCACTAGCTTGTCTTCCTTGGTATTCTAATAAGTTTCATAAACTGGATACAAGTTGTTTGAAAAACCTCAATAACTTAATAGATTTTTTTTGATAACATGGGACAGATTGCAATCTTGTTTGAGCCCAACAATTTCACCCTTGGAATCTCTTATATTACAAAGCTGTGGTGAAGCTGGGTGAATATTGATCATGTTAGATTGATTGATTGTTTTAGATGATGATCCACATGTACCAATGTCAAGTTTAATGGAAAATAATATAGATGTAAAACGGTTTCAGCATTTTTAATTAAAACACTGCAGTAACATGAAAACAGGACAAGACAAATTGCATAACATGCCTTATCAGAATGTGAGGATATAATATAAAAAATGAGAATCAAGAGGAATATTGTCTTGATTATACAAGTGTTTATTAAACTATATCCCTACAAAGGAACCTAGTTTCTTAAAAATAATTACATCCCATGTTATTCACCAAACATCCTCTCAAAGTATAAGTATAATGGGAAATATTCAGAAAACAGTATATTTTTGATACTATACTCCATATAAGTTAAAAGCAATTTGAAACGAGAGCAATATAACTGCAGAAAATGTGGTTTCACTTCAGCAGACTTTGACCGTATTTGGTGGTTCTGTGTAGTAGTTAATCATTTTTGGATAAGAATAGTGGAAGAAAATGAATGCATGGTTATATATAAAAAGGTTTAATCACACCTTTTATTAATTGCTGCTAAATTAATAATAGCATATAAATGTCAAAGCACTAAAATTTTGAGAATCAAAAACTGGGTTCGAAGGTAAACAGCTACTGAGACGAAGGAACCACTAGGCTAAGCTCATACCCTGCCACAAATTTCTGCTGGACTCTTACTCTTTTCTACTGCTACAGACAGAATAACACAGCTACCCATCTGGGTTCAAGGGTATAGTATTTGGTAAAACTAGGCTAACAGAGTTGGTATGTCTAAGATATGCAAGTAACAGCTCCTGCCCTTTTAAATTGCTGGTAATTGTTTTAATTATTGATACTGGACACTTGGCTTGACTATTGACTGCTATGATTGTGGCTCTCTGTTGCAAAACAGTTAGTTATAAAAACTGAAAATTAAAAAAAAAGAGCTGGTAATCTTTAAGGTACCGCAAGACTTTGTTTTCGCTGCAGCTATAGCCCTTTCCAGTCATTACAATTTTAGTACTGAAACGGCACATACAAGGAGGTGTTCCTGATACACACGGTGGTCATTTTGTGCAAAGAAGGCAATGCACATATTTTCAGGCTTCGGTACACATGGTCAGATATCCAGATTTTTGGGGGCCTACATGTTTCTGCATACTGAATTTGGAAAACCATGTGCATTGTCCTACTGACACAAAAGGCAGCTGTGTGTACTCCATGGGTTGAAACTAGTGCATTATTCCCTTATTTACTGTTTAAGCAAAAGAACAGTAATAACTGAAAAGATCTCACACTGATAGTGCAGTCCTATGGATACTTGTGCCAGTCTAGGTCAATTTATTTTACTAGGCATAGACTACAGGAACTATACACAGGACTGCAATGAAACATAGCTACCCTACAGGTATTTAAGCCTAAAAGTTATTGAAAAAAATAACTATAACAAATGTTTGTAAAACATATTGGTTTGATTTCTTTATTTCTTTATTTTGCAACTTAATCCAGAGTATATCCAAATGACCAGGCTGCCCCAATCTCTTGGAAGCTTAGGAGGCCCTGGTTAGTACTTGGATGAGAGACCACCATGGAAGTCCAGGGGTGCTACACAAAGGCTGGCAATGGCAAACCACCTCTGTTCATCTCTTACTTAAAAACCCTACGGGGTCACCATAAGTCAGCTGCAAGGTGATAGCATTTTCCACCACCACATAACCAAATGCTTTGAGCTTTGCTCTGAATCTTGCCTTACCGAAATGGCATCGTTAGCCATACACTTGTTTACAAGGACAAGAAAGCAACGATCCTCAACCTCTGTTCTCAATCTTTAACAATTTGGGAACAAGAATGGCCAGCCTATTTGTGCCGTCAAAGATGACTGAAACATACACTGTACGGCATTTCCTCTCTCACTTTATTTCTATATTCCCAATTCAGTGGGAATGTAAATATTCCCCCAAATCAGAGCAGCTAATAACACTCTTCTCTATGCACTGAAGTCCAGGCACTATAATCAAACTGTATACATAAAAACAGTTATGTTTGATCCTATGGATCTGTTCTGCTCACCACAGTGCTCTCCTGCAGTTCTTTGTGCCACAGGAAAGTACCACTGTCAGCAGAACAAATTTGCCATTTATCTTCTTTAGGATGCTTTGAAGATTCTGATTTTCGATCAATTTGAAACCTTTGGTCAGGACTAGGAAAACAGAAGGAACAAATGGGCACGGAATTGAACCCAAGGAAACAAGGCTCAGGTTGGGACATGCACAGCACATCTTATTTCCATATACAATCTGAATCCATAAGAACAGTGCTGCTGGATCAGACCAGTGGTCCACCTAGTTCAAGCATCCACTTTCATGTAGAGGTCAACCTGGAGTGCCAACGAACGAGGAATAGAGACTTCCCCTCATGTTACCTTCTTTCACTGGCATTTAGTCATTCGCTTCCTCTAAATATTGAGGTCCCTTGGAAACTCATGCCCAACTCCACCCCACAGTCTACCTTTGGCTCCTGAGATTTCAACAGGAAGGGCCCACACATTTTCAAGAATCATCAACACTTTTCAAAAATATAAGCTAGAAGTCTTGAGCAGTGTTCTCTCTAAACTGAGTTAATGTGAGCTAGCTCACCGTTTTTTATCCTCTGGCTCACACATTTTTGTCTCAGCTCAGGAAGGATGGCTCCAGAGCAAACTAATTTGTGCAGTAGCCAAATCGTTCATTCACAATTTTAATGCCAGTAGTTCACAAAGTAGAATTTTTGCTCACAGGACTCCACAGGTTAGAAGGAACATTGGTTTTGAGTGTCAACCTCTCTACCTATCAAATTCTTCAGCAGATTTATAAATACAAAGAACGTTTATCATCCTTCCTCTGAAGCATATGAATTATACGAAATGCAGACTGGAAAATAATAATCCTGTCTCCTGGATGATTCAACTTGTGATGCTAACAATTTGAAGCATATTTCTAGGCTTGATAATCAGCCAGTATTGATTCATTTATCTCCTACAGGAATTCTGCATCAGTAACTCAAGTAGGAATTCATCTTTTGATGAGTACACTAATTAACCGGATATCTTGTTAATTATCTCCTTTGTTTGCAGAATGGGTTTGTTTACAAAGATGATCATACAAGCACCTTCATTATCACACCATTTATGAAATTACTTTTATCTGTTTACTATTTAAATACAATAAACACAGACTAATGAGTGGTTTCAGCTATCATACATATTAATATTAAATCTTTTAAAATCCCATTAACGAAAGGTTTACCAAGAATTACTGATTACACAGAAGAACATCCGATGCCTAGTATGTTTCTTTAAACTATCTGGGAGTGCTCAAAAATAATTTTAATTGCTTTACTGTTATCATTGCTTCAACATATCTTGGTCCTTCCTTTCTGTGCAACACAAGAAAGATGTAAGGGCCTTGAGATGTTCATTCTGAAGTACAAATTCAAAGCACAGCGTGGGTAAAGGGTAATACAGATTGAACACACGAACCTTCCTTATACTGAAGCCGGGTACTGAGTACCAGAGGCCACGCAACAGAAAAGGCTGATATACTAATTTGCATGCAAACTGAATCAGAGCATTTGTCTTCCACATCATCTGAACCAGGGGCTGAACTTGAGACCTCCTGCATGCAAAGCAGATGCTCTGGCACTGAGCCATGAGCCCCCCCCCCCCCCAACGATCCCTCAATCGCACAAGCAGCAATAGCCAAGTCCATCAGACAGGTACTCACAATTTTAGTATGAGAAAAGTGCCAACCTGTAACCATTGTAGAAGACTAAGAAAGCCATAATACATGTCTACTAAACATGGTGAGATTACGTGAACAATAACAAAGCACTATTGGCTAAACCATTTTGTATAAATTTCGTGGCTAGGGCAACCCCAATTCTGGACACATCAGCTGGATCCGCAAAAGGACTCCCCGGAATGCTGTTTCCTGACAACGCTTGATCTGAAAGCCCCTTCATATCTGCTCAGCACCTTACGCACCCCAGCACTGTCCTGGTTACTAATTTATCTCAGGATAACGACAATGTATGCACACACAGACAGAGCAGGAGAGTTAATTAAACAGTTAGAAGCTATTAGAAGTGTGGTAAACAACAAGATTTTTTCCTAGGGTCTAAAAGTCACCGAAGTAGATCAAATTTGGGGAATTTTTCCCATATGTGGTGGCATTGTGCGAAAATACAAGGCTACTGGCGTATGACTCAGCAAATGATTGTGGAGATTACTAATATTAACTTGCCTTTAAATCTAGAGATATATTTGTTAAATTTAATGCCAGCAAGATATGAACATAATGAGACAATTTTGATGATATATATTGTAACAGCTGCCAGAATGCTATGGGCTAAATATTGGAAACTGGACCGTATTCCCTCTAGGGAGGAGTTGACATACAAATTAATGGATCTTGCAGAAATGGACAGACTAAGTATAATACTGTGCAGAAAAGGTGAAGCTTTGTTTTTGGAGAAGTGGACGAAGTTTTATAAATGGATAGGCTAAGAATTAATGTAAAAGACTCAAAATGATTATATTATGAAATACTGGTGCTTGTTGCTCATTTTTTGTTAAAACTCATAAAGATTTTTTTAAAAGTCACAAAAGTAGGCACCAAATGAATAGTTCACTGTAAGGCCAGTATAGAGAAGACTGGACCACAGAGAAGACACTGTACTGCCGAATGCATAAAACTGAATTGTTTGGGAGGGCACATTTACTTATGTCCTGCCCCGCCTCCGCAAGTGGGCTCAGGGCGAGTTACGACCAGTTAAAAACAATTAAAATACAACTCCAATAGGTCAAATAAAAATCACAGCAATACTATCAAGACAACAAATATTCTTAAGATGGCAATTTCCAGAAAGTCATGTATGCCAGATGGAACAGGGTTAGACAGTAGACATTGACACCACCAATAACTTATCTCCATATAAAGAGAAAAGTGAGGTGAGATGGGAGTGTAGTAAATTGGAATCAAGCAGGAGGATGCTTTAATAAAGGGCTAAGGACTGTAGCTCATGGCACTTGCTGTTTGTATGCATTTCTTATTTTTACTGCATTGTTTTCTAGTTTTTGCAATCAGGTTTTTGTACTTAAGGGGCTGCGGTGGCTCAGAGATTAAGATGCTGAGCTGCAGACCAGAAGGTCAGTCACTCGGCGGTTTGAGACCCGGGTGCCACATGACAGAGTGAGCGCCCATCTCTGGTCCCAGCTCCTACCAACCTAGCAGCTCGAAAGCAAGAAATTCCAAGTAGATAAATAGGTACCACTTCAGTGGGAAGATAACAGCATTGCATGCACCTCAGCGTTTAGTCACGCCGGCCACATGACCACAGAAAAGTCTTCAGACACCACTGGCTCTTTGGCTTGGAAACAGAGATGAGCCTTGCCCCCTAGAATTGGATTCGACTGGCTTTCGAGCAAGGGAAACCTTTTTGTACTTACATCATGTCTTCTCCCTTTTCTACTACACTATTTTCTACCTTCATAATCCAACATAACAACCACTGTAATGAGATATCTTATACTATTTCTATTGCATTGCAAAATTTTGCAATGTGCCTTGAGTCTCAGTAGGAAAGGCGGACTATAAATAAATAATTACCTGCTTTCTCACTGAAGATTATACCTGAAGACAAGCCTCCTTTGTAGCCAGGCATGTTTATAAGGCAAGAAGTCATCCTTTAGATACTTTGTAAGGCTACCTAATCATTGCTTTCTTAAAATTTGGGCAAATTAGCATTTTGAATTGGGTTCAGAAAAAGACAGATAGGCAGAGATGCTCTGTTAAGTACTGTGAAATACGTTCCTTCCAATTTTTATTCAACAGTCTGATGGCTGCTTTCTGAGGCATCCATACTGTCTTCATAGGTACCCCACATGTGAAATGTATAGCACATTGTACTAGTCTACGCTGGATGAATAACTGAGACCAGTTCATGATTTCACCAGGACCTGGTGAAAAGTCTTTCATGCCACAGATGGTATTTAGGTGTGTATCTGCCGGCCTGGATCAAATCACTGCAGACCTATACTTCAAGGTGAGAACAGCCCTATTCATCACCCAAATCGCTTGCTATTATCCAGATCTAGCTTTAGTTATTACCTCATATCTATTCCATTACTGATGTCAGATGTCTGTTCAGCATTTTTATCACCTCATCTGGATGTGATGAAAAGGCAAAACAGAAATGTAGGTTATCAGCATATGGATGACATCTCGCTCCAAATCCCTCAATTCACAAGTTCAGAACAATGCCCCCCCCAGCCGAACATGGATATAGGATTCTTCTCTCGCTACAGATGCTAATTTTTGCCCCCAGGCATTTCCCCTCTGCTCTAGTCAAGCTGATTACAATATGCACCCTACCTGAGCATTCTTTAGGAGAGCCAGTTTGGTGTAGTAATTCGGAGCACGGACTCTAATCTGGGAGAACTGGGTTTGATTCCCCACTCCTCCACATGCAGTTGCTGGTGTGGCCTTGGGTCAGTCACAAGTTCTTTCAGAGCTGTTCTCCCAAGAGCAGTTCTCAAAAGAGCTCTCTCAGCCCCACCTACCTCACAGGGTGTCTGTTGTGGAGAGGGGAAGGGAAAGGAGATTGTAAGCCGCTCTGAGACTCCTTCGGGTAGTAAAGGGCGGGGTATAAATCCAATCTCTTTTCTCTCTCAGTCTCTCTCTATAGGGCTGCCAGGTCCCTCCTGGCCACTGGCGGAGGGTGGTGGCACTCCTGACAGGTGGAGGGGTAGGATTGACAGATCCAGGTTGGAAAACTCCTGAAAATCTTGGGGATGGAGCCTGGGGCGAACAGGACCTCAGTGGGGTATGTTGCCATAGAGTCTACCCTCCAAAGCAGCCATTTTCTCCAGGGGAACTGATGTCTATAATCTGGAGATGAGCTGTAATTCCAGGGGATCTCCAGGTCCCACCTGTGGGCTGGCATCCCTAATTCTTTACAACACCCCCCACCCACCTTCTGACCAGGATAAAAGGTATCAGAGATCTCCATTTCTACTCATGTCTGATGAAGGGAGCTTTGACTCTCAGAAGCTCATACTCTGAAACTTTGTTGATCTACATGGTGCTTCTGGACTCGAATCTACCTGTTCTACTGCAGACCAACATGGCAACCCTCCTGAAACAAATCCCTCAACAATTTCCTCCAACAGTTTTAAGTAGAGAGCCAGTCTGGTGTAGTGGTTAAGTGTGTGGACTCTAATCTGGGAGAACTGCGTTTGATTCCCCACTCCTCCACATGCACCTGGCTGGATGACCTTGGGCAAGCCATAGCTCTGTACCAGCCGTTCTCTCAAGGACAGTTGTCTCAGAGCTCTCTCAGCCCCACCTACCTCACAGGGTGTCTGTTGTGGGGAGGGGAGGGGAAAGGAGTTTGTAAGCCGCTGTGAGACTCCGAGTGAGTGAAGGGAGGGATATAAATCCAATCTCTTCTCTTCTTCTTCTCTAGATGCTAAAAAGCCTAGAAGACAGTTCCAGATGCTCAAGTGTGTTGGTCTGAAGCAGTAGAACAAATGTAGAGTCCAGTGGCATCTTTAAGACCAACACAGCTTTACTCAAGGTATGAGCTTTTGTGTGCGTGCACACTTTTTCAAATACACTGGAATGGTAAGAAAGGTTCGAACCTTACCTACCATTCCAAAGTACTTGACAAATTGTGCATGCACACAAATGCTCATACCTTGAATAAAACTTTTGTTGGTCTTAAAGGTACCACTGGACTCTACATTTGTTCAGCCTAGAAGACAGTAAGAAATTCCTTGGCATAATTCCTGCAGGCAACAGATCCTTAAGCACCACCTCCAAGAAACGATCCTCCAAGAAGGAGAACCACCCCTGGAACATGATATCCCCACTTCCTATCTCAAACCACTGGACCAGAAGGTTAGTGTGATCAAAAGTACTGAAAGCTGTTGAGAGGTCCAGGAGAAAGGATGGGATCTTATTCCTATTTCTTTCCCGGTGAAAATTATCCAACAGGGCAACCTAGGCAGCTTAAGTTTCAAAACTGATCCAGAAACCAAACTGCAATGCTATGTCCCATTTGAAGATTTCCCCCTTTTTCCTTTTGGTGAATACTCTGATTCAGTGTGTTTTCGTCACAATTCAGTGTGATTTCGTCACACTGATGGACAAGCCCTCATGATAACAGTAAAGCTCAAAATTTTTTATCAGCTTGCAGAGGCCCACCATTGAGGTAGACATTATCACCGCATCATCAGCATATAGAAGGATCGAAACTTTGTGCTTGGATAAATATGGAAGATGACATGCTTCTTTCAGGATACAGGGTCTGAGGTCATTTATATATAAATTGAACAGGTGCATAAGTAGACATCCCTGCTTGATTCCTTTGTCTAAGATAAACAACTCCAATAGTAACCATCTCTACGTAGGAGAGCATGAACGTAAGCAGACAGAGCTAATTCAAGTACCTTTACCCAAAAAGAGGCTATTTGCAACTGGGAATGATCAAACTTGTAGAAGTCCAGAGAAGGCTTCACGGTTTAGATGGTCTTATGGTTATCTCTTTCAAGATATGTGCAGCCGTTCTGTCCTTTAAGGAAGCATTAACTATCTCACACACCCAACTGATCATCCTACTAGGGAAGGGAATTATCCATAACTAGAAACATGCTCAAACTCAGAACCTATATTTGACTGCTGCTTTGTTCATAAACATCGTAGTGCAGAATGGCAGAATAAAAGTGTGCTTGTTTCTGTCAGCAGAGGGCATCAAAAGCCAGGTTGAAACAACTAACTACATGTTTGTGAAAAGTTGTGATGCACTGCACAGGAACTCAGAGTCAAGGAGATTTTGCATATTGAATCTGGGAGGAGAAGGTATAAAAAAATTAGATTAGCAGCAACAACAAAAATCCGCTTGGCTTCCCCTCTCTGGAAGTCACCACAGGGGTCCCATTTAATTTTAATGAAAAAGAGGCATTTCCGGCCCACTGGTGTTTCTTCGAAGACACTAGTGACCTTGCATGTAGTATTTTGAAAAAATGATTAACTAAACATCTACCTTTCAAAAGAATTAAGGAACAGAGCACTGCACTAGGATCTGGGAGAGCAACGGCAGCTCTCTGGATGACCTTGGATCACTTATCTCTTACTCTGTCCTACCACACAAGATTGCTGTTGTGGGGATGAAAGGAAGATGGGGAGAATGATGGTGTAAAATACTCTGGGGAGAAAAGTAAGGCATAAATATCTAAATAAACGCAAAGTTTGAGGCATAAGCAAATATTTCTAATTATGGTTTATTTGAGACTTTGAACTGAACAAGAGCATTCCAGACAAACTCATGTCAAAGCAATACTTGCTTTGTGTCTTCTTCTCCAGGCAGCTCTGAACCATTTAAACCAAACAGCTGAGGGGCAGGGAGCAGAAAGAAATGTCTGAGAGCCACTGAAACCCGCTTTCTGCTCTTCATGAACCACCACGAACTGCATCAAAATTCGTGGCAATTCTTCAGTTTGTGAACATTGCTTTGCGAACCACGAACTGACCAAAATTCATGACACACTTTAGTTTGTGAGCCAATTTGTGCCCATCTCTAATCCTTAGAAACGTTTAAATTATAAAACCACTCAGTGCAGATTTATTCTACAGTCAGTCACTGAATAGTGACTTAAAAAATCTAAGTTCCTTGTGGCATATCATTTACTACAAATATGACTCCGTATTTCATTACTGAATGCTGACAATATCAACAACTGACAGGCGCCATCCTGAGCAATGGTACACTCTTCTTAGCCCACTGTCAATGGGCTTAGAAGGGTGTAACTCTGCTTAGGATGGCACTGGGATTGCCAACTCCAGGTTGGGAAACTCCTGGAGATTTTGAGGGCAGAGTCCAGAGAGGGTGGGGTATGGGGAGGACGAAGACCTCAGTAGGGCACAAGGCCGTAGACTCTATTCTCCAAGCAGCCATTTTCTCTAGGGGAATTGACCTCTCTCATCTGGAGATCAGCTGTAATTCCAAATCTCCAGGCTTCACCTGGGGGTTAGCAACCCTAGAAGGCACTGTGAGTTGCTTTTACATTTCTATAACAAAACATCAGGACCTAAAAATTCAGGAATAATCAGGCTCTTTTAGAATACTATGCTTAAAAGGTCTTACATTTACAAATATTACACCCAATTTGGGAACAGGAATCAGTCATGCAAGTCAAACACATGGCTGTATATCTTCTCAGCTGGCACTTAATATCAATTATACATGTTGCAGGTCCCCTTTTTGCACTGCCCTGAAAGCAGGAAATATTACTGGATGAAAGATCAGTGCTTTGGGGCCTCAGATAACAACCTTTTCCAACTTATGCTACCTGAGAACCTTTAAACTGGAAATATCACTGATCCCCAAAATTCATGGAAGACAGCTTTACCAATAGCTATCAGCCATGATCGCTAGATTGAACCTTGAAATCCAGAGGCAGAGGGCTCCTGAAACTAGCTCCCTAGCTACAGTAAGGGAAACTGCTGCCTTCACACTCTGTTCGTGTACTTCTCAGAAGAGCCTGAATGGCCACTGCAAAAACAAGTTTGCTTGACTGCAGATGGACCTTTGGTCTGCTCCAGCAGGGCTTGTCTTATCCTTCTTAACACTGCACCTCTAGAAGCTGGTTTAGGTGTGAAGATACGTTTGGACAGGCTGCAGCCTGATCTGAAGAGGAAATTGCTGAGGAACACGGCGGTCATGCTGCCTCTTTACTGCTCTGACAGAAAGGAGGAAGAGTGCAAGAGGAAACTTATGCTTGCCATTCCCCTGCTGTGGCGCTCCCACTGCCCAGTCTCGCCTGGCCACCTCACCGCTGTCTTCCCGTGAGCCCTCCCTAGGCCTCAGTACTGGAAGCAGAGGCAGCTGCTTCACCTTGTTCCTCTCTTCCACAGGCAGCAGCGCTCGCAGCCTTGAGCTGAGCCTGCTTCTCCTCATTAGCTATCACCAGGAGTTTCCCTTTTAACCTTTTCTGTCTCCACCTCTGCCCCAATGGCAACCGATAGAAGGCCAGGCTCCGCCTGACTGGTGTCTTGGCCAATCCTTCATTACCTCTTTCCCATGCCTACATCTGTCCTTGTCCCACCTTTCTCTGAGTCTTCCTTGAAACCAGGCAGGATAGCAAGTGGGGAGGGCTACTGGGTTTCTGGGCCTTTCCTACCTCACAGACAGCCTGTCCTCCCATTGCCTCCAGCAAGCTTGACCTCCTGGCTGGACTGATCCCTGTCCTGAGGGCATCATCCCCAACCCTGCCAGGCTGGGCTTGCCCCACCAGCCCTAGCTTTGCTGTTGGCCGTGATGGGTGAGGCTGCTTCAACCTCTGCCCCCTGGAACACCAGGGATGACACGCCCAGGTCAGCTCACGTGGGTAAGGCATCTCTGGACACCTGCTTTCCAGCATTCAAAGCAAAACCTTAGAGAAACTATGAGGTCCCCATTACCAGCAGCAGGTCGGAGTCTTTGACAGCAGATCTGCCCCAATCACAACACAAATGGAGGATACTGCTGCAATGCAAAACACCAAACAGCGCGGGGTTGTTTCTGCTGCTCCTCCTTCCCCATGGTTGATAAAGCCCTTCGTTACCCTTCTCCCCCACACCAGCTGGACTGCAATACCAGGAGAGAAAGATGCTAGGGAGAGAAAGATGGTGGGGGGAGGTTTCGGCAGCACTGCGCTGGCAGTTGATGCTTAGGCATGATGGGAGTAAGTTTGCTGCAGTCAGATGTCACGTGGACCTAAAATGAGGATTCCAAAGAGATACTCCGGCAACTCTAGAAGTGCTGAGGAGCTACAGGGAGACAACCCTGGTGGGAGAACCTCCATCTTTCCTCTAAGAGAGCCAGTGTGGTTTACAGGACCAAGGCTCAAATCTTTGCACTGCCAGGATGCTCACCGAGTGACCTTCGGCCAGTAACACTCCCTCAGCTTAATCTATATCACAGGATAAAATGAGAGATATATTATAGAGGCTTATACTCCTTTGGGGGACATATGTGATAAAAATCTAACCTAACCAAACTACACACCACTGTTTTTAAAGAGTTGGGTCTGGATTCTCTGGACAGCTCATGTTCTCCACAGCAGGTGCAAGAAACAGCTTCTTAAAAAATAAAACCAGTGTGAGACAGTTTGGTGTAGTGGTTCGGAGCACGGACACTAACCTGGGAGAACTGGGTTTTATTCCCCACTCCTCCACATGTAGCTGCTGGGTGACACTGGGCAAGCCATAGTTCTCTCAGAGCTCTCTCAGCCCCACTTGCCTCACAGGGTGTCTGTTGTGGGGAGGGGAAGGGAAAGGAGATTGTAAACCGCTCTGAGACTCCGAGTGAAGGGTGGGGTATAAATCCAATATCTTCTTCTTCTTCTAAAGGAAAGCCCAAACAGGCTGGGAACAGCACTGAGGTGTGTGCGTGGAGGGCTCCTGCCCCTCCCCCCGAAGCCATTTTCTCACACAAAAACCATATGGGGGGGGGGAGTTATTTCCCCATTTTTTTTCTCCTTCATGTAGAGTATCTGTGCATGTGGAGACCCAGTGTACACCTCTATAAGCTCCTTGGAGACATGGATTACTAATGTACAAAATAAATAATATTTTTTAGAGACAGTCAGAGCTTTTCTTCTTATAATCGCCACATGACTTGTTGTCTTTGAACTCAAGTCTTTCCCCCCGTTTCCAAGAATACATCCCAAAGCTTCACAGACCTGTTGAAAGAACGTTCTTGGCGACACAAGCATTTCTTCCTAAAAGCATAAAGCATAGTTGTTTGCCGGCCTGTCCAACGAGATACTAAATTACTACGAGATTCTTGAATTGTCTCAGACAGCCCAGAGACATCTGGTTCTTCCTTGCAGAGCGGGGTGAGGGGCTGGGTGAGGACACAAGGAGGAGATGGGTTTGGAAAAAGTGAGGGAGCACAAAGCTACTGGGGGGGGGGGGGGAGAGATGTGCAGGATCAAGCAAAATGAGGGAGGGAGGGAGGGTTCAAAGCCACGATGCTCACTATTTGTGAGTTTGGGCCCATAACACTCCCCTCAGCTTGACCAGCAATACAAGTACTGGTAGAGAAGAAGAAGAGATTGGATTTATACCCCGCCCTTCACAACCCAAAGGAGTCTCAGAGCGGCTTACAATCTCCAGTTTGGTGTAGTGGTTAAGTGCGCAGACTCTAATCTGGGAGAACTGGGTTTGATTCCCCACTCCTCCACTTGCAGCTGCTGGATGACCTTGGGCAAGCCATAGTCCTGTCAGAGCTGTTCTCTCAAGGGCAGTTCTGGAAAGAGCTCTCTCAGCCCCACCTACCTCACAGGGTGTCTGTTGTGGGGAGGGGAAGGGAAAGGAGTTTGTAAGCCACTCTGAGACTCCTTTGGGTAGCGAAGGGTGGGGTATAAATCCAATCTCCTCCTCCTCCTCCTCTTCTCCTTTCCCTTCCCCTCCCCACAACAGACACCCTGTGAGGTAGGTGGGGCTGAGAGAGCTCTTTTGCGAACTGCTCTTGAGAGAACAGCTCTGAAAGAACCTGTGACTGACCCAAGGTCACACCAGCAACTGCATGTGGAGGAATGGGGAATCAAACCTGGTTCGCCCAGATTAGAGTCCTCACTCCTAACTACTACACCAAATCACTACACCAAACTGGCTGGTAGGCTCTGGTGCTGTTTGACATGCAGTCCAGCTAGGCATTGACACACTGAAAATCCATGTTGTTCAGATTTCTAATTTTTGTTTTACCTTTGCTGGTTAAAAAAAGAAAAGAAAAAAGAATTATTTAAAATACAGCATTTACCATTGCTCAGAATTAGTCTTTACTCCATTGCTTCTGTCGGTGTTTCTACAGAACATGCAAACGAAGCCAACCTTACTGTGTTTGTTAAACAAAAGTAAAATTCCTCTGTAAACACAATCTGAACTATTTAAATTCTTCTCTGGGGCAGCCTTAAACTTAAGTGTCTTTAGCAGGGCTACATTTCCTTATGTACGTTCAATTTTCTTCTGACACTCTACGGACACCTAAAAAAAGGATTAATTTCAAGCCAAGCTTCCTTTTTCCAGTTGATGTCAGGCCAAAAACAGCATTAGCAACCTAACATACAAATATCCAAAGACAGCGATAAATCTGATTTAAAATATATATATATATATATATCTGGCAGCACTGATAATTATGCAGATACTGAAAAATGAGTAAATCTTTGGCTCTAATGGATGTGTAATTCATACCAGCAGCAAAGGACAGAAGAATAAATTACTTTTTTCGCTCCACTCTTGTGCGTTTGGGCCTGTCCCAAAGATGAAGGGCAAAAGACCATACTTCCCTCATTTAAGCAGCATCTTCCAGATATTTTCCATAAAAGCTATTTTCCTTCACAACCATACATTAAGATGGGTGTGGAAGTGAAGGAAAATAACTTTTTAAAATCAACACTTTGCATGTACACACAGAGCCATTTCGCTGTAGTGGTTAAGTGCGCGGACTCTAATTTGGGAGAACCGGGTTTGATTCCCCACTCCTCCACTTGCACCTGCTGGATGACCTTGGGCAAGGCATAGTTCTGGCACAGCTGTTCTTGGAAAAGGGCAGTTTCTGTCAGAGCTCTCTCAGCCCCACCTACCTCACAGGGTGTCTGTTGTGGGGAGGGGAAGAGAAAGGAGTTTGTAGCTTGCGCTGAGATTCCTTTGGGTAGTGAAGGACGGGGTATAAATCCAATCTCCTCTTCTTCTTCTCTTCATGTTCCTTTGGGGACTTTTTAGGGGTACTGCTTGTTCACCATTAGATAATTTTCATATTGGTTTGGGAGGGAACAATCCCTGTTGCCTCCCAAGAGCCATCCTGAAAAATCTGCAAGGACCAAGAGGATCCAACCATACATATTTATGAATCGAAACAAGTTACTGCCAAGAGCCAGGCTGAACTTAGGAGGTACACAGAAAAAGGTCCTCATCTAGGGCCAATTTGATGTGGGACCTAGCTCCCTCAGAGTCCTTCCAGTGAACTGCAACCAGCCTGAAAGCAGCACAGTTCTAGGGCTGCCAGCCTCCAGACGGGGCCTGGAGATCCCCAGGAATTACAATTCATCCCCAGTGTACAGAGATCCGTTTCCCTGGAGAAAACGGCAGCTTTGGAGGGTGGACACTATGCCATTCCACCCCACTGAGGTCCCTTCCTTCCCCAAATCCCATCCTTCCTAGGCTCCACCTCCCAAATTTCCAGGAATCTCCCAATCCGGACCTGCGAGTCACAGTACAGCACAATCAGCCACAAAGCAATTGCCGAAATGGCAAAACAGGATGCCAATGGTGCTGACAGGGTCAAACTTTGTGAGACAATTCCGGAAGCCTGGCTCCTGGTCCCAGCGGTGGGTAGCCCAAAAGTAGGCTGTAGCTTCAACATCTGAAGTGCACATTACCATACAAAGGGGGTCTTCATAAGATCGTTAAGTCCAGAGTTTTAAATTACCTAAGTGCAATACCTCCCTTGCACGTAAGAGTGAATGGGAAGATTTGCTAGGGAAACTAGCGCTTAAAATGGAAGTGGAGAAGAGAACAAATTCATTTCACTTCTGTCTTCTTATGGCTGCAGTCCTATGTACAGTAACCTGGGAATCAATCCAGTGGGACTTCCTTCCATGGATCAGGACCCACAGGATCAGGCTGCGTATATGAAAGCACCAAGATCATTCATTCGGAGCCAGGCTTTGTGGTCCCTACCCATAATCTGACCTTGAAATCTGCTCTTGATATAAGCTAATCAATACCTTTCATTCATAAGGGCAATGTGACTGTATCGGCACGGAAAACGTGTAACCAGCCGCCCCCATTAAAAGGTACGATTTACCATTGGCTCTGCTGCAGTAATATCTGTATGCTCTATAAATAGAACTCATTAGGCAGCAGGCGGGGGGGGGGGTCACAATCCTCGCCCTACTTTCCCAGCACTTTCGGCATCCTCTGAAAATGCTCACTGATGCAGCTCCTCTGTTTCGCTTCAGTCAGAAACTCGTTCAAGCCTGCTAATGCCACATTCTGTCTCCAGCTCAAACTTTTTATTTATTGTTGTCATTTCCTTGAGATCTGGTTAGATTACTTTAAGAGAGAGAGAGAGAGAGAGAGAGAGAGAGAGAGAGAGAGAGAGAGAAACATTCCAGATCGTCTCCATCTTCATTGTTCCAAGGCCTCACATTTGACGTCATACCTTTGGCCTAAAGCAATGTTTCTGTCCCAAAACAAAGGCTCTAGAGACCTACTGTTAGGTTCGTATTTTAGAAATGTTGGAGAAGGTGGTAACATAACCTTTGAGACCTGACAAGCAAGAATTTATAAGATGTGCACACTGTCCCTCTACTTTAAAAAGCACTCCAGATAAAATTCTCCTTGTGAAGCAACGAAGGCCAAGGTGGGAAAAGACTGAACACAACACAGGCTATGCTTGACGCTGCCTTATACCAACTCAACCTACTGGTCCGCCAAGGTCAGGATTGTCTACTCTCCGATTGGCAGAGGCTCTCCAAGGGTCTCAGGTAGAGGTCTTTCACATCACCTCCTGCCTGAACTGTTTAAATGGAGATGCCAGGAATTGAACCAGGGACCTTCTGCATGCAGTTAGAACAGATAAAAAGAAGTACCTCTTCACCCAAAGAGTGATTAACATGTGGAATTCACTGCCACAGGAAGTGGTGGCAGCTACAAGCATGGACGGCTTCAAGAGGGAATTGGATAAACATATGGAGCAGAGGTCCATCAGTGGCTATTAGCCACAAAGTACAGATAGGAACTCTCAGTCTGGGGCAAGTGATGCTCTGTATTCTTGGTTCTGGGGGAGGGGGGGGGGCTTCTAGTGTCCTGGCCCCACTGCTGGGCCTCCTGAGGGCACCTGGTGTTTTTGGCCACTGTGTGACAGAGTGTTGGACTGGATGGGCCACTGGCCTGATCCAGCATTGGCTTTTCTCATGTTCTTATGCAGAGCAGATGCTGCATAGCTTCCTTCCTGCTGACTGCTTACACACAAGACTCTTCACTGACTTTAAAGAAGTACCCGGAAATTCAGGGCAGTGTTTTCTAGGGCCTTTGCATACATTTGTTTACAAACATATATTTGTAAATCCCTTAATAACTTAATGTAGGGGTCCCCAACGCAGTGTCTGTGGGTACTATGGCGCCCTCTGACACCTTTCCTGGTGCCCACCAAGTAGCAAATGGGCAGGGACAGGTGAGGCTTTCCCCAGCATGGTTTCTGATTGGTCACTGGAGATTTAATTAGCTGTGACGACTTTTTAAAATGTTGCTTTGGCAGCAGCTGTCCCCACAGCACAAGGATCTTCACTAGTCTGACTGAAGGTAAGCTGTGGCAGCCATTTTGTGGGTGACTCCTCCTCCTCCTGCAACCATTTTGTGCCAGCCGTTCTGTGTGCCCGCAACCTCAAAAAGATTTGGAAAAACCTGACTTAATGCATTTACAGGCTGAGAAGGAATCTTAACAGTGCAGTAGCCCTACAGCCACTGTGGGGGTGTAGTGGTCACAGCAACAGACTAACACTGGGGAAATGGAGATTAAAATCCCCATACAGCTGTTGGGGGACACTGGATCAACCATACTGAGCCTAACTCACTGCACTGGCTTGTTGCGAATATAAAATGGGGGAGAAGTAAACCACCTGTGCCACCTGGAAGAAGAATAAAAAATAACGGAGAAGAAACCATGCAAGGCTATACAGTAGTAGGATTTAACAAGGTAGGATTCCTGGTGTCCAGAAATGGCACTGGTGGTGCCACAACCAATGCTCCCTCTAAGCTGTGGAGTCTTGGGAGCAAAAACCCTACTTTGTGAGCTACTGGCATTAAAGTTGTGAGTGAGTGATTTGGCTGCTGCATAAATTTGGTGCGGCAGTTGGTTCCCTTCCTGGACCGCGTGGACCTGGCCACAGTGATCCATGCAACAGTCACCTCGAGGCTAGACTATTGTAACGCTCTCTACATGGGGCTGCCCTTGCTGCAAATCTGGAGGCTTCAGCTGGTGCAGAATGCTGCAGCGAGGTTGCTGATGTGTCTCCCTCGTCGGGAGCACATACGACCAGTGCTGGAGGTACTGCACTGGCTACCAGTGGCGTACCGAATTCGCTTCAAGGTGCTGGTGCTTGCCTTTAAAGCCCTAAATGGCCTGGGTAAGACCTACCTAAGGGACCGACTTTCCCCATATATACCCCAGAGAGCACTTCGGTCTGGGGCCCAACACCACCTGGCCTGAGAGAAGCCAGGCTCACTGCCACTAGGGGGAGGGCTTTTTCGGTGGCAGCCCCTCGCTGGTGGAATGAGCTCCCAGAGGAGATCAGGGCCCTGTGGGACCTGATGCAGTTCCGCAGGGCCTGCAAGACAGAGCTCTTCCGCCAGGCATATGAATAGGGGCCACTGCCTCCGTGTACCCCCTTCCACCAGCAACTACCAACGTGTACCCAGGTATTACCATCTAGTCACCGACGACCCTGGCATGCGCCCAACATTAGACTACACCATCGATAGTGTGAGCACTTTAATAACTGTATTTGTATTGCATTGTTTTAATGATGAAAGTTTTAATGTTATGGTTTTATTGTGGACTTGGTCCACTAAAATGTGTAAGCCGCTCTGAGCCTGCTGTGCGGGGAGAACGGTCTAGAAATTGAATTAAATAAATAAATAAATAAAATAAAAATTAGTCTGCTCTGGAGCCATCCTTCCTAAGCTAAGACAACAATGTGTGAGCTGGAGGCTAAAAAACTGTGAGCTAGCTCACACTAACTCAGCTTACTGACTACAACCCCGGTCTTTCAATAGAAGGCTCAGCCATTCATCCAGCATGGAATTAGAAGAGTTCAGCCTTCTACATACTTCTCTGCGGTTGAAGGATCTTCCAGACCTGGAGTGGCTCCTGCCGCAGCCTTCCTATTAACTTTATATAATCCTGCCCAAACAGAGATATCCTTGCCAATTAAAAAAAAAACACAGAATCATACAAAGTGTTCTTTTTCAGTTCTGACTCACAGCTTCCACCCACAATTTAATTCACTGCTACCAATCCGCTGTTCTTTTACATTAGGGGAGATGTATTTAAGCCCTTCGGTGTCTTTATTGTCTACCCGCTGCAAAGACTGAAAGATTGCTTATTTGCTCAGGGAGCAGATGGCCTTGGTAAAGGCACAGACTTGTGGAAAATGTCACCATTCTCTGTTTGCTATCTCATAGTCTTGCATTTAAAGCCACACTGGAAAAAAATATTTTAAGAAGTGGAGACAGAAAAGGAAAGCGGGAGGAAACAGTTTATCTTCCTCTCCTAAAAGCATGGCCTGTGCTCCATAATGTTGCAAGACATTTTTTTTTAAAAAACTGCTGCTCACAATTGGAAAAATGAAGATAATTTGTAAGCTGCTGATCTTGTGGTATAAGTTTAATTGTTTTAATTGACACTGTATGTATTAATTTTGTGTTGTTAGCCGCCCTGAGCCCGCTGTTGGAGGGGAGGGTGGGATATAAGTCTTATGAAATAAATAAATAAAAAGGATAATCAGAATGAGACTGCGACACCAGCCTACAATATAGCCAAGGCTGCCTTCAGATTTCACAGCAGTGTCTCAGCACTTGCGCATGAACACAGCTGGTTCGCAGTGCCTAGCCACTACCCCGTTCCTGGTTGGCTCACACTCAAATTTGCCTAGATCTGGCACACAGATCTTCCAAGGCGCCAGCTTTTGATCACCAAAGCAAACTACAGCATGCTCAAACCACTGTGCTCCATCAAGTTCTGCAAGCAGGACAACGAGAAGAGGAGGAGTGGAGGGTGAGAGCACTGCAAACAAGCCATGTCTGTGCACAACACCGGGAAACCTTTTTAATTGTTTTTTGTGAGATCCGAAGACAGCCCAAGACTGGGAGCCAAACCACAAACTGCATGATACAA
Organism: Lepidodactylus listeri; assembly: GCA_029233225.1. Taxonomy (NCBI): domain Eukaryota; kingdom Metazoa; phylum Chordata; class Lepidosauria; order Squamata; family Gekkonidae; genus Lepidodactylus; species Lepidodactylus listeri. The sequence goes on from JARCFY010000012.1 coordinate 16,344,952, forward strand.
TACCCTAATGGCCTTTTTTGAACAACAAAAGACACTTTGGGAGGAGATTACTGGAAGCAAAGAAACAGCAGCGGGGAGGTGGTCAGCAGACCCTCCCCTGTAGCTTCTCTGTTCCTAAATGTCTCATCCCTAAACAGCTTCTCCAGTTTCCATCACACAAACATGCCTGTTAGGTATCGTTTGTCTCTAAATGGGGTGGATGCAGGAGTCAGGGCTACAACATGCTTTTGGCTACTGTCCTTGTAAAAGTGATGGGACCAAGAGAATAACTTTAGATATTCACCACGCCCTATGGTTAGTGTCCCATCTTATTCTCTGTAGCTCTCTTGACGTGTTAGCTGGCTTAGACAGTATGTCTGTTTTCTTTTCTTTTTTAAAAAATTATTTTTATTAATTCCCCCCCGCCCCAAATTAACAATAAAAAATAACACGCAGGATGGTTAATTTAAATCTATCAGTACGGTACAACGGCAGAAATTTGTTAATCCAGGAGGAGTGAACATCTGAAGCCATATATAAAGATCAACAAAGATAAACCCAATTAGCTGTCCACTTTCAAATTTCAAGATCAATCAGTGATCTTAGGATTTCAAAAATAAGGAAGCTCTGTCAAGTAGAAGAGGTCACAACATTTAGATAAACCGTATTGTCCGTTAGGAGTGAATCCATTCATGATAAAAAGGATTAGAAGGTAGTAGGTCTCGCTCTGCCATAAATGTAAGTACTCTAGCCCAAGTTGATGTAAAGCGAAATGAAGATTTAATGGAGGCCGTAAATGCTTGCTGTGTGATATTGGTTAGTTTGTCCAGAATAAATTGGTCCCAAATTTTGTTGTACCATGAAGGTATGGTGGGTGGAGCAGGGGATTTCCATAATGATACAATCATCACTCGGGCTGCTGCCAGAAGTATGTCAGTTTTCAACCACAGTTCTAATGAATGTAATAGAATTTAGCAACAAAATTTAGGATTCTTGTCCAGTAATGTTGAAGAAGAACAAAAAGTTCAGCCCGTAAAAGTTCTTGAATTCCACTTCAGAACGATGATGAAATTCCACCACCTGATCCTATGCAATATTAAATACCATCAGGTTCAGCAGGATTGAGGGTGAAAACAGACTTAAAATGTGTTGGGGGAGCAGTACCGGCTGGAACACATACTATCAGCCCCGACATCACATGCCCCCAAAGGCAGCTAACATATAGCCAAACCACTTCGAAACTCAAGTGGCAAACCTAGGCACATTTACGCAGCAATACTGAACGTAGCAGGACTTACTTATTAGCTACGAGCTGTGAATCTTCACCCTTCCTTCCGAGAAACGGTACATGGGGACAGCACCCTCAGTATGCATTCTCGTCCTTCATATGGAAAGGAGGAGAAAGCCCTAACCAACAACTTCTGTTAATACACCCCAGCCTCATAAGACTCTTTATGAGAAAAGAACCCTTTTCACCGTACTCTTCTTCATGTGTGGTCTCCTGTGACTAGCTCCTGTTTTGGAAAAAGTGGGAGGGGAAATATAGTTCCGTCATATAGCTCACAGAGCATTAGAATGTAAATGGGAAGGGGATGGGGGGAGCTCTGGAAAGCAAGGGTTATTATCCCCCTTGAATATTACCTGGAATATCTGGGAATGTGACATGAAGGGTGCTTTCGCAGATGTTTTGGTAAGAAAGCAGGCAAGGGATGACAAAAACAGCAATTGCACATCCTGCCATTAACTGCTAATCAATCAAGTAGCGTACATGGATGTGTGAGCCATTGCTAATTGTTTTCCATACCACAGACTGTTTCCTTACCTTTAAAATCCGCTCTCCGAGAATTCTTTATCATTTCCTTGCATTTCATTTCCTCTTCATGGATTTCCAGCTGAAGTCTGCATTCCGGGTGAATACCATTTACCTGTTGAATCAACAAAGGACCTGGCCTTAAAACATAGGTTTGACGGCAAAGGATGCAACCTCCAGTTATAAAACCTGACTATTTTTTTTTTACAGTCATAAAATTAAATGTTTCAAAAACTCTGAAGGACTCTGTAAAGCATCATGACATATTTATTCCACTTTTACTCCAAGCAGCATATACAGTTCTCCCTTGATCTTTATAACAACCCCATGACGCAGGTTGTGTGGAGAGCATGTGACTGGTCCAAGGTCACCCAGTGAGCTCTATGGCTGTGTGGTGGATTTGAACGCATGACTCTGTTACCTCACCCCACAAATATTACTTTCAGATCAACATGAGGAATTAGTTGTGTGTGTTTGTGCCAGGCACAGAAAACAGATCTTTTACCTAAACAGGTGGCTGTAAGTAGCAAGTTTTCAGTAGGAAAAGGACGACAGAGACCTAGTTTTAAAAGGAATACCGAGTTTATTTGGGGAGTTGGGATAATAGTGTGTGTGAGGGTAATACTAAATCAAAACACAGACACAAATTAAGACAGCAATAGCAACAACCAAATATTTAGCAATACTAAATCAAAACACAGACACAAATTAAGACAGCAATAGCAGCAACCAAATATTTAGCAGAGCTACAAGGAGCAGGAGTTACTCCTTGACTGAAGGGTGTATAGGTGGTTTGGAAAATAAGGGGCCGGGGGATAGATCAAGAGGGAGAACAAAGATTACTGGTCCTATTCTGTGAAGAAATCAGATGGAAGAAGGCGGGATCCAGTGTATGTGTTGGGAGTCCGTTGCAGTTCTGTTGATACCCAGGACCAGACTCTAATTACCGGCTCTAAAGCCAGGCCAGTTATACTGTTTTTGGCCCGAAGCATAAAATGGGTTCTTTTCAAGAAACAAAAGATTACAACAGACAATAACACGATACTTGAGAGTTGGGCAGCTTATCTGGAGAAAAGCACAGAACTGACAAAATGGCACCAGGGAAGGACAACAGGAAGGGAAGTTCTTGACTGAATTATAATTCAGGAATAAAAAGCTGGAGACGTAAAGCTGAGTTATATATTCAGCAGGAACTTTGGGTAGAATGGGAAGCTTTGAATCGGAGGCTCCAGACTGTCACAGGGCACTTAATGTTCAAACTGTGTTAATGGACAGTGACTGCATACCATGTAAAAGACAATACAGGAAGAGGCGTGGCTTAATTGCTGTCATACTGTTGGCACTCCCTGAATTGTTCCAGAAAGGCCACCTTGGAGCCATTTGCTGTGGCCGTTCCAAGATCCCCTGCTGCATTCACAGCTGCAAGGTTCTCTGTGAGACACAAAACATGGCGGTTGCTCCCCATGTTCTTTGTGTGCCTAGTAAGACTTGCTCATGGTATTGCATGTGCAGTACATACAGTCAGACTGGGAGGGAGAGGTGTGCAGATGAAAGTGGGGAAAGCTGGCAACACCCCCAAAGTCTTAACCCAACTTCCTGCTCACTACACAACACTGGTTCTTAAGTCCTTCGTGCCCAAGACTCCTTTGTCACTAAACTGCTCAGTATTTGTTAATAAGTTTGCTATTTATTCCCACTTATTTTAATAGGAAGCCCTTTTCCAAGTGTGACGTTCCTTTCCTTTTGACATTTGGAAGCAGATGACAGAAGGGCAGGGCTGGTTCATGGCTTGAGGCGTTGCAGTAATGGGTTACCAACTTTGACTTTAACAGGAGGTGAAGGCTCACATTATCATCGTTAGCAGGAACAAGAAGAGTGATGTAGGAGTCCCACATTGTACACTGACTCTGTCCCTAACACAGGGATCTCTGACTCTCAAAAGGTCATACCCAAAGAAACCTTGTTGGTCTCTTAAGGTCTTACTAGACTCAAATCTAGCCATTCTCTTGCAGACCAACAGGTCTACTGTCCGAAACTGTTGTCCAACAGTCTTACTAGACTCAAATCTAGCTGTTCTCTTGCAGACCAACAGGTCTACTGTCCGAAACTGTTATCCTGGTCTGCTGCTCTCTCTGATTTGTTCTGAGGAAATACTTGCCCATCTGTGGGAGATCGTGTATGTGGTGGACCTCCTGATGGCCCCTGGCTTTTGGCCCCTGTGTGACAGAGTGTTGGACTGGATGGGCCATTGGCCTGATCCAACATGGCTTCTCTTATGTTCTCAGGTTCTATTTATTTTTCATTTTTATACCCCGCCCTCCCCACAAGCGGGTGTGTGTGTAGTGTTGCAGTCAACTTGTAGGGCTGCAGGTAAGAGATGAACAGAGGTGGTCTGCCATTGCCTGCCCCTGCATAGTGACCCTGAAATTCCTTGGTGGTCTCCCATCCAAATACTAACCAAGGCCCTGCTTAGCTTTCAAGATCTGATGCAAGTGGGCAAGCCTGGGCTATCCAGGGAGATAGCTGGCATACTGTTTTTATAGTTCAAACCTCTGTCCTCTTCTCTTCCACTGTTCTTCTAGGTCTCGTTTTAAAATTGTGAGATTTTCTTTTTTTAAAGGGCTAAGGTCATTGTTTTGGGAACCTCACTCCATCAGCAAGATTCAAATAAAACAGAGTAAATAAACAAAGAAAGAAATAACGTCCTCATTCATAAATAAGAGAAGACCCATCACTCATTTTATTCCAAGCATTTATACCCTTGGCCTTTGTGCCAACATTCTGCACTCAGTGTTTTCCTGACAGGGTGAGGAGGTGCTGAGAAAAAAATTTCACATACAGAGATTCCTGCATGCCTGGCTGCCGTTAACAAAGAACAAGAGTCGGGACCCTAAAATTCACAAGAGAAAGTACGATCACTGTTACTGTGACCAGCAGTTCTCCGAAGATATCAGCAAACGCAGAAGCAATAGTGCTGTTGCTTCCAGCTCATGAGGGAGCTCACCTTTTCAGTGGCCTGCTGAATGGGGATACAGACCCATGGGTTGGGCCCATTTGATAGCCACCACATCACTGCTGCAGAGCTCTAGTAAACCCAATGCTGTGTAAACAAACCCTGTTACAAAGGAAATCAGACAGATGCATGTGGCAGAGAATCACCCTAACAGAGATGCTCAGTGCTCAGCTCTGCACATATGATGGCCTGATTCATACAGTTCTTTCTCCTCTGGAAGAAAAAATCAGGGACATAGGCAAAGATTGCTAGAATTGGGCTGCTGCATGTACAGGCTATGCTTGCCAATCCCCAGGTCAGGGCGGGGGTTCCCATGGTTTTCAGGGCCTCTCCCCGCCCCCAAACAGCCACATTCTTGCATGATTGTCATGACATCACCCCAAAGTGACATCATCATGCCAGGGACGTCGTGCGGGTATCTGGTTTAAGGGCAAAACTCTATGGTTTTAAGCCATTTTTACCATAGAGTTTTGTCCTTAAACCAGAGTGCCCCTCCATGACACTTCTGGCATGATGACATCACTTCCTGATGATGTCCCAGAATGCCCCCACATCCCCCAGCCGGAGTGACAAGGGGACCTGGCAACCTCAGTACAGGCATCCAAATAATACATGTGACAGAGGAGCGGGGGCATTTGCGCAACCCCCCAAATACGCTGTGAAACATCTGCTAAGAGTCTTTCCCTCCACCTGTAAAGCATGCTTTCTACCACTAATCTATGGCTTTCTCTCTAAAACAAAAAAATCCCTAAAAAGACATCCTTTTTACTCACTTGCTGGATTTGCTGGAAGATATGAAACAGGGATCTCTCCCACACATCCCCCCCAAAATCATACCAATAGATCCACAAGCCTTGCCAAATTACCCTGCCAGGGAAAAACAAAACAACTTGACCACCACAGGAAGACTGACTACAACAAATACAGTTTGTCAAAACACCTTACCACCCTGCGTGTGCTTTTTTGCTCACCATTTTCCAATGGGCATTCCACCTCCTGGGAGGGAAGGTGGAATGTTATAGCCCTCTCTTGTCAGATCTCAGAAGCTAAGCGGGGTTGGTACTTGGATGGGAGACCACCGAGGAAGGGTCTGCAGAGGCAGGCAACAGCAAACCCCCTCTGCGTCTCATTTGCCTTGAAAGCCCCTTGCTGGGGTCGCCATAAGTTGGCTGCGAGTTGATGGTGCTTACATACATATCCCACCTCCTATTAAGTACTGCTGATAATGGAGCTAGATACAGACGCAGTTATGTGTAGTGCCAGCGAACCACAAATCCCACCGTAATCATTTGTTGAGCACTGTCTAAAAATATTTCTCTTTTTCCATGTCCAAATTACACGGTTTAAATGTTCTATAAACAATATTTTTAGTAAAAATAAGGTGTTTTTTTTTTTTTTTTAAAGAAGATACATCTCAAAGTTGTGGCCAAAAAACAAGAAGACGTTCACGACTCCTTTTCTGGATGTTCCTTGCGCATCACAAGTGAACCAGCTGAGCATCCATGTGCTTGCAAAGAAATAGAGGGCCTTAAGATGTCAAGGGATCTCATGCCAGACCCTGAAGAGGACATTCACCCTCTTGCATGTCTGGGATTCGCAATGGTGAAAAGACCGTTCCAGTTAAGTGGGAGATACAGATCAGTGCTACATACCCTTACACACAATTAGATGAATTGCAGTCATTAAGGTTCGCGATTAATAAAAAGTAACTTGGAAAGATACAAGAGGAAGCAATTTGGCAGGAGCCCCAAAGTTCTGACACGCACCATTTAGCAAGTTTGGCTAATAATAAATGGTTTCTGTCAGGGCAGCGAACAAGCCAGCGATCCTCTTGTATGTCTCCACTCAGTCTGTGAAACAGCTATTCCATAATTCGCGTGAACTACTTGTAAGCACAAGAAGGCCGGATCCTGTAGTCTCTTAAGCTGGCAAATAAACACACAGGATCCTACTATTCAGGTGGGTAGCCATGTTGGTCTGAAGCAACAGAGCAAAGTTTGAGTCCAGTGGCACCTTTAAGACCTTAAGACACCTTTAAGATATCTGAGGAAGTGTGCATGTACACAAAAGCTTATACCCAGAATTAAACTTTGTTGGTCTTAAAGGTGCCACTGGACTCAAACAGAATCCTTTTGTTGTTGTTCAGTCACACAGTCAAGTCCGACTCTTCACGACCTCATGGACCACACCACGCCAGGCCCTCCTGTCTTCCGTTGTCCTTCGGAGTTTGCTTAATTTCATGTTTGTTGCATTCAAACAGGATCCTACTATAGAACAAAGTTAGAGTCCAACTTTGTTCTATTGCTTCAGACCACCAGGACCCTACTATGGGTCATTTTACACCTCCCCTCTAAAGTAGTTTGACTGCTGTCTTTTCCTGTGCTGAATTCACAGTGGTGTGAAATTTCACTCCAGGGGGTCTAAGTGCCCTAATAACAGCAATTGTTTAAAGCAGAATCAAGCTGGTTGAATACTAGCTTGACCACAGGAGGGCAATTAGTAGATGTGGACATTTCAGTAGCAGCACGGTTTCACACCGCACAGAAGTGTGGGCAGGTTTTTTTGGAACTAGAATGATTCCAGCAGGAAAGTCAGATGTAAAAATAGCCTACGAGCAGCAAAGGAACTGCCAGAGCAACGGCATGAGCTGTAATTTTGTACTGGCCCTGTGCACCCAGCTGTTTTGTGCAACAAGATTTGGTAGGGATGATTCATCTGCATGGTCATTTCAACTACCTTGGAACTGGGCAAGGCAATAAAGCAGTTAAGTGGAATCGCAAGCAATACGAGGCATTGTGTGATGCTCCAGTAGCCCAGATTCCTTGATGAATGCTACAGTCGCAGCTACCCAATAGGACTGCAGTGCTTGTAACGAATATTAAAAGTTTTAAAACAGCTGCTGATCTGGTTGGTAAGTGAAAACCTCCTGGAAGTGGCCAGATGGAGAAGCTTTACAAAAAATTAACAACTCTTAGTGCTTATAGAGCACTTATCAGCAGGCATAATTTTACACATTATTTTGCTATAAATACGCCAAAGCCCTGTATGTTGCATCCAGATTATTATCTCCACTTTACAGGACATGGGTGCTAAGAGAGAGGTTTCCTTGCAAGACTGAGCTGCTGTTTTGCCCAAACGTAAGTTGAGAGCCAGCTTGGGCGGTAGTAGTTAGAATGTAAAGATCACAAGCAGGGAGACCAAACGTGAATCCCCACTCTGCTACAGGAAGCTTCCTGGGTGACCTTGGGCTGGCTGCTATCTCCGAACCCAACTTACCTTTTGCAGGGTTGTCATGAAGGTAAGATGGAGACGGGAAGAATGTTGTAAGCCGTTTTGAGTTCCCAGAGGGAAGAAAAGCAGTGTCTAAATATAAACCAACGACTTCATTATTCCACAGAACCACAAAAGAACATGAGGGATAGTTGCCTACTCCACTCCCTTGCTCAGAGGCAGCCATATGATAATTCAAATAAGTAAGGATCTGTCTTCTATGGTCGTCTATCATTGGTCTGTCTAGCCCAGTACAGTTGATACTTGGCTGCCCAAGGGTTCAGGGAAAAGTCTTTCCCAGTCTTGCTATCTGGGATACTTCAACGGGAGTGCCAGAGACTGGGCTGAGATCATCTATGTGCGCGTCCTGCGTTTCCCATGTTGAATGATGGCCCCCTGGCTTCTTCAGAGTAAAAAGTTTAAAAGAAACAGAAACCGTCTGGTCAGTGTCTTTTTGTTGAAGGTCCATTCTGTTGTGCGGACATCACAAAAAAATTATCTGAATCTTGTTCTACGGACAACCATCTACACAATGTCCAGTTCCACACTCCTTAATCTTAGCACACTGTTTGACACACCCAGGACATCTAAAACTACCATGGAACATTTCCTTCAGTAAGGAGGGAAAAAATGGTTCTTCTCCGAGCCCTCAGCTACTTATAAATTAAGGCCTTGGGACATTTCACCCATGCGTTAGATGTGGCAGAGTAGACCCAGGTGTGCATTCCACAAGGAATTTTGGTCAGTCCCTGCTCTTTGACCACATGCCTCTATCGTAACCACTGAAAACTCTTTGCATTCACAATTTACATTTTTAGGACTATTCATCAGTTTACTGACAAACAAAGTGGCTTCAGTCCCACAAGTGCAATTTTGAACTCTGTCCTAAGGACCCTCTTCCCACTGACGAAAGAGGTGCAAAGGGGGAAAGATTCAAACTCTTCTGAGCAGAGTGGTACGATACAAGCCTTGGTTTTAGATCAAGATGGGTAGTTGTGTTAGTCTGTCAGTAGCAGTCGAAAAGAGCAAGAGTTCAGCAGCACCTTAAAAGACTAACAAAATCTGAGGTAGGGTATGAGCTTTCATGAGTCACTGCTCACTTCTTCAGATGCCTTCTGATATCTGAAGAAGTAAGCAGTGACTCATGAAAGCTCAAACCCAAACACAAATTTTGTAAGCCTTGGTGTGATGTTGTTCTTTATTCTAGACTTTGCCCAGAGAAAAAGGGGACCACGTTTTCATCCTTGGCGCCTTCCTGAAACTTGGCAAGATTCTGCTGGGACGTGTGATCCTTCTAGCATTTCAAACAAGGAAACAGTTGAGTGGACCCCTGGTTTGGATCAAGGAGTGGGGATGAAAGGAGTTTCACCACATGGTTTCACCAATCAAAACCGCCATCAACACACCCAGCAAGCCATTAAAGGCACACGATACAAACCCAGGAACCTTCCCTTTTCCTTGACAAGGCCCAGAAAGGAGCACTTCTATTAAGGTTTTGGAAAGGTTTACCCCCCTCACATCTGGCCCTCCACCAAAGCCACAGCCTGAACGAGGACTCTGATTGGCTGCAATTTGCACTCAGTGAGCTCCTAAGAAAGAAGATGGTTACAACGCAGCTTTTAACCAGTCTGACAGGGCTTAGCAAAAGAGCTTAGGCACAAAACATCACCTGGGAGCCCAAATGGGAGAAAGATGGCAAACAGAAAAGTGCCCACATGGTGAAAAACCTAGAAGGCATGAGAAAAGCTGAAAGGGCTTGTAGTGTACAGAAAAGAAGATAATGGAAAGTCCTGCAAGCAGTTTTCAAATATTTAAAAGGATTCTACAACAAAGATGACAAACACAGGAAAGACCAGAAACAAATTAATTTTTAAACATTAGGCAAAATAACTGGAAGAGCGTTTCAAGTAACAGAAGTGGCTGGTGAGGAAAGGCAGTGTGGTGTAGCGGTTAGAGCACTAGAAAGACCTGGCTTTAAATCCCCACTCAGCCACCAATCTCACTCCAGTGCAGAGTTGTGTGTGTGTGTATTTGTGTGTGTGTTAAGTGCCATCAAGTCACTTCCAACATAGCAATCCTAAGAATTAATGACCTCCAAAACACCCTGTTATTAACAGCCTTGTTCAGGTCTTGCAAACGGAGGGCCTTTGTGGCTTCCTTGATTGAGTCAATCCATCTCATGTTGGGCCCTCCTCTTTCCTGCTGCCTTCAGAGATACTTCAGGCTAAACTCACTGGTTTCAAAAGTCTTAGATTAGGGTGACTTCGCACAGGATTGCACGGTCAGTGACTTTAGACTAATTACTCTCTGTCAACGCAGAATATCTTACAAGTTTGGTGTGCAGAGAATCACGTACACAGCCCAGAGTTCCTTAGGTTGCATTCATACATCACACCAAGCTGACATTAAGTCTGAACATGTGCAAACCCGGCTCATTGCCACGTTGTGTGCCTTGCTTCTCACGCAGAATGTGTTGAAGGGATCCTCACTGAAAACTCTGATTATCTGAGCCTAATGAATGCAAGCGTACAGATTAAACAACATTACCTCTCCCCCAAACTGGGATTCCAAACAGGGTTTAATTAGGCTTAGAAGCCAGGTGAGGGGAGGTGCACTCGGGGTTAATCCATGCAACCTGCATTTGTACACCACAGGTAACCAGAACTAGTTTTAAACCAGGGTTCCTTCATTGCACTCCAAGCAGAAAGGGGAGAAAGAGGAGCGAAGCATACGCACGTGCATAAGCATGGCAGCTTTGTGCAAATTCAGAAAAAGCTTGAGAAGATGTCTGAATGCAGTCTCAGAGGAAATACAGGAGAGAAGAGGGGTGGAATCTAGCAAGGAAGTTCTTGCAAACCATTTAGAGGTCCGCAAAGAAACAGGCGTCCGCAGAGACTATTTCATGTTTAGGGATTATCCTGCACCAGGATTCCCTGACATGAGAGGCTTAAATTGCCAATGGTGTAACAAAACTGTAAACGCTGCACTGACCAGAATGTGCCTTTGACTGGAAAATCACTTTTCTACACTACATTATCAACACCCATGCAGGTTACTAACAAACAGCATGAGAGGAGTTCAAAAGCGCTTTTGAGTATCACATGTGAAAATGTTCCCGAAAGAGGAACACACTTCCAAAGAGGTCAACTAGAGGAGAAGTTGGAGATTCATGATAGACCCCCCAAGAACCCATTAATAGTGGCTGCGGATGATCAAGTGGGATTTGCATTGGAACCCCCTGTGCAATTTCCACAATGAAAATTCCAGCCAACCCCTACGGACGATAGTTCCACTCAAAAAGACATATGGGTGTCTTCCATTTCCTCTACTGTTATTAATTTCAAAATCTTACAAATTAATTACCAGCTTTTTTTTACAAGGAAATGAGATTAACACTCTTTAATAATAATCTAATAATAATCTACTACAAGTTTCTAAAAACATATTCCCCTGCATCACGATTCCATCCCAAATTGGGTCTCACCCAGCCACTACAAATGGAACTTTAGAAGGGACAAGACCTCTGACTACCAATCATCAGTGTATCTTTTGGTTGACCCTTGACATCCCCTGAATTGGCGTTCCATTCCTTACCACATCCTGCCAGGGTGGCCAACTGTCTGGAGAAAAAAGATGCCCTGTTTCTTTAATAGATGCTAAATGGGATGCTTTTAACTTTTATGTCATGAAAAACGTCAGTTGCCCATCAGCATACATTGAACGCCCTGTTAAAGACACACAGGAGAGGAAAGGTAGCACAGCACAGCCCAATCTCATCTGGTCTTGGAAGCTATGCAGGGTCATTACTGGGATGGAAGACCACCAAGGAAGAATATAAAGAGGAAGGCAAGGGCAAACCACCTCAGCTTCTGCCTTGCTCTAAAAGCCCCTTGTTGGGATGGCCTTACATCAGTTCCAACTTGATGGCACTTACGGACATAAAGGGCCACAACACTTTCTCCAGGCTTATTGGAAGACCTCCATCCACCACAAAGTCCTTACTGTCAAAGCTGGCCACAGTCTGGCCCGACCTTATCGTCTCTCCTTACAGTCCTTGCTCTGCAACCTCTACAGCCCCAAAGCAGCCTGCGCTATGTGTTTTTCCTCACTGCCAATACGCTAGGGACGCCCTCTCAGTACACCTGTACAGAGCCCCTGTCTCCCCACCTCAAAGCTCACCTCTTCCTCTTGCTCAATAGCCTAGTCTCTCAATCACCCCACTGGGTTCCTGATGCCACATGGGAAAATATTACCAGGTTAAAGTATTAAGACTGGGAAAAGGGTCAAGCCTGCCTTCTGCCATAAAGCTTGCTGGGAGACCTAGGGCCAGTCAGTCTCTCACAGTCAAGCCTAGCACAGCCTAGCCCTACCTCACAGGGTTGTTGTGAGGATGACCTACACCACCTAGAATTATAGAGTTGGAAGGAACCTTCAGGGTCATCTTGTCCAACCCCCTGCACGATGCAGGAAATAGCTCCCCACCACACACACCCAGTGACCCCTGCTCCATGCCAAGAAGATGGCAAAAAACCTCCAGGATCACTGGCCAAACTGGTCTGGCCTTGAGCTCCCTACAGCAGGATAAATATGTAATAAAGACTAAATAACTGAATAATATGCCATAAGTAGCCACTATCCCGCAAGCACACTTTTGTGGGAAAGACATACTTCAAATTTTACACTATCAGTACAGGCAACTGACCTGGAGCAGAGGTCCACCAGTGGCTATTAGCCACAAGGTATATAGGAAGTCTCGGTCTGGGGCAAGTGATGCTCTGTATTCTTGGTGCTTGGGGGGGGGGCAATCAGTGGGAGGGCTTTTAGTGTCCTGGTCCCACTGGTGGACCTCCTGATGTCACCTGGTATTTTTGAGTCAAACAATAAGCAGAACAACAGCTATATGATAGAACAAGAGCAAAAGAAAATATAGCTGAAAAGCACACTTAAACCAATAAACCATATAACAGAATAATGCAAAAATATCAATTTAATACAACAAACAGGGGTCCAAGAATCATCAACGAAACATCGGTAGGTATATTCGTTTCTGGCAGTCTTGGACCATCATATTACTTCATGAATGACAAAATGAGCAATATCCAAGAAAACAATCCTTAAAATCAGACTAGTCCAACACAGTCAATTCAGCCAATTGTTCATTCTGGAATCATACATGGAGTATTCATGCAAAGTTACACATAGCTAGGCAAGCTTCACAATGAGACTGTAGCAGCCGCATAGCTGTTTTGTTAGGATTTAAATAACACACTGACAACAGATCTCCTATGGAATGCACACTGGGCCATGTTATCAGTCACTGTGCATGTCCCAGTGCATATTGTCAAACTACAAACATACAGGTGCAATGCTAAAAGTGGATCTACTCTACTCCCACCAGAATGCTTAGCTCTCTTTTACTCCAAGGAATATACACAGAAATCAGTTCAGCCCAGTTTTGCTTAAAACCACAGCTCATCACAGTAAATACTTTGAACACTTGAACTCAGTTTTGCTTCACTTGATACAGAGGAGAAGATGAATGCACCCCACCATGAGGAATACACACAACCGTCTCCCTAGTGTAGCCTTCATCCTGGCGTACGTGCCAAGAGCTCACACACAAACTCATACCTTTTGACCCTGGAGTATTTGATCCAGACAAATGATCACACCTTGGTTTCCTACTCAAAATCACTCTGAATATTCAATCCAGCTGCAAATGCACATCAAAAGAGTTGAAAAAACTCCACTTTTTAAAAACTATTCTTCCATCTTCTTGATTCTGAGTAGGAAGAGCAGCTTGATGTATGCCCTGGCCAATTAATCTTTAGTATAATTTAGCTGTGGAGACTGTGGGTGTTAACTGCCATATCTGGACCCAGGAGAGATAGATTCTCAGTCCAATCCCCACTCAGCTATAACTGATCACTGGGTTATCTTGGGCCCGTCGCTTGCATTCAGCCTGATGCATCTCACAGGGTTGTTGTGTGGGTGAAACACAAGGACGAACAGTAAACGCTTAGAGTTGCTAACAAGCCTGAAGAAAAGTGTCCTGTCCCTTTAAGAGAGGCTCATGTGTGGAAATGAGCAGTTGAAGCTTTTCAATGACATGAATATCACCTCATTAAGACACTGTTAAAGGGACAAGACACCCCATCCCCACAGCTGGGAAACCCTATGTAATAAGCTACCCTGAGTGCCTTGGAAGAAGTGTGGGGTAAAATAATCATAAATACTGTAATGTAATAATAAATTTTTAAAATGCAGTATCTAGACAGTCAGTCTGTGTGAACAGCATCAAGGGCACCAAGAAACAACCAATTTTGCTTACAGAGTAACATATAGTTGATTAATGTTGTCTGCCTGGGACTGACCCAACTCAGCAGATTACAGCATGATTTGGATATTTATGAAGTGGGGAATATCTCAGAAGTATTTGAGATGTCACACTCAATACTTCACGCCTGTCACTAACAAATCCTATAGTGCAGGGAACCATGTCAGACTCCTCCCTCCCTTATTCTCAAATATGTGATCTTCACAACAGCCCCTCCAGTCATAGGAATCCTTACCTGTTACTAGCATCCACTTTCCCTCCCACAAAAGTCCCACAAAAGTCCCAGGTTTCACAAGCAAGTTGTTTAAAGCTAGTTACCCTGCAACCAATGCTCCCTCTAAGCTGTGGAGTCTTGTGAGCAAAAATTCTACTTTGTGAGCTACTGGCATTAAAGTTGTGAGTGAGTGATTTGGCTACTGCATAAATTAGTTTGCTCTGGAGCCATCCTTCCTGAGCTAAGAGAAAAATGTGTGAGCCGGAGGCTAAAAAACTGTGAGGTAGCTCACACTAAGTCAGCTTAGAGGGAACACTGCCTGTAACATCTTAACCACTACCATGCTGACAATCAGGATCTTTTTTTTAAATATTTTTATTGGTTTTATTAAAGGCTTTACAGAATGCAAAGTAAACACATTCCCGTTCGCCACACTTTCAAGGCACGGCAGTAGATGAAAAGGGCAATTCTAATTAATTGTTTATTTTATTCATTTAAAATATTTTTATGAAGCCTTCCCACCTGATCAGGGTGCCAGAGGCAGCAAGCATAAAGCCATTCAAACGCCTGAACGATTTAGAACTCTTAAAATTACAAAATAATTCAGTGAAAACTCATACACAATTCATGTTACTGACTGCAAATATGGAACTAGAGGAGGGTACTTATTTCAAAGTTAACACTAAGTACATGAGTACCTTTTTGCACATAGTGCTTCACTTACCAACTTTTGGGCTTCCGGTTCCAGGGGTGTACAGAAAATCCTAGAAGAACAACTGTTTCTGGTACACTTTTCACAGAGCTCCCATTATTATTTATTTACTTCATTTGTACCCCACATTTCTCCCCAATGGGGACCCAAAGCAGCTCACACCATTTTCATCTCCTCCTCCATTCTATCCTCACAACAACCCTGTGAGGTAGCTTATGACTGACCCAAGGTCACCCAGCAAGTTTTCATGGCACACATGGGGATTATCTCACCTTTCAGGGCGCTTGCGACTTGCTCTTTATCAGAGGCGTCCCTCCTTTCCCCCTCCCCCACAAAACCATCCCAAATCTTACCAACTTCTAGCAGGATAATGGTCAAAAACCTGAGTGGTCAAAAAAGGCTGACCTAAGGAGAAAATCCGGGGGGGGGAGGGGAAGAATCCCTCATGTTCCATGCAAGCTGCTAGGGCCTAGCCTACTTGCACAAACAGCGCTAAAATAAGCCAGGCGGGAGCTTGGTGGGTAATGGAGGGACCCGTACTTTGTACATGCTCAGGAGTTATTCTTTCCCCAGGCGTTACAGGTGCTGGGGCCGGGCTCCCAGGATCCCGCCCTCCCCCGCTTTGTAAGAATCACTCACCAGCCCTAAAGTCCAGCCGGCGGAGAGGAGAAAAAGCGCGAAGTTTTGCATCCCAGCCGAGAGCCGGAGAGGCCGCGGGATCAGCTATCCGGGGCCGGGGGAGGCGGTGGGCTCCTCTGGGGACTTCCTACGCTGCAGAGACGATCCCACCGCAGAAACATAAGGAGGGCGCGGCGGAGAGCTCCCTTCCTTTCTCCAGCGCGCCCGCGCTTCAATCCCGGGGCGGCGGCGCACACGTGGCCCACTCCCGCCTGCCCTGCGCCCAGGCTCCAGTCCCAGAAACTTGGCTCTCCGGTCAGAGGTAAGCCGGCAACGGCTGCTGCCTACGACCCTTTCCAGCCTGTGGTAGCGCTCCGGCGCTCTGGCTCGCCTGCTACTGTACAGCGAGCCCCGAACTCCTCCTCCTCCTCTCCACCGCCGGCTTTCTGCCGCCCCTCCTTCTCTGGGACTCCTTCCAATTAGTGGCCGCTTTCCACGCATCCCCAGTTTGGGCTTCGAACGCATGCGTGACAGTTCAGAAATACAGCAGGTGCAGCGTTCCCGAACACTGCGGTACAGTGTTGTCAAATGACTTTTTTTGTAAAGTAGAGGTGGGATCATGAAGAAGACTCCTGGTTCAGCCATAAAAGTTTCCCAGGGCCCCCCGGACGATTCTCTCAGCCTTAATAACCTGCCTCACAGGGTTATTGTGAGACTCAAATAAGGTAACCCCCAGGCTGAGCAGCTTGGAGGACAGGCCTACAAACGTGGTGAATCCATGTGATTCATGGTCACTGTTTTAAGTTTAGATTCAGGTGGGTAGCCATGTTGATTTGAAGCAACAGAACAAAGCGTGAGTCCAGTGGCACCTTTAAGACCAACAAAGGTTAATTCTGGGTGTAAGCTTTCCCAGAATTAAAATTTGTTGGTCTTAAATGTATCACTGGACTCAATCTTTTTTTTAAAAAATTGTTTCACTGTCCTTTGTTAGGCTGGATATTTGTGTACTTTTGTAAGTGGCCTAAAAGTTGAGTTTATTATTCTTTGCCTCCTTAGAATCAGGAGGATTCCTCTTCCCAGTTCTTCAAGTAAGTCCATATATTGCACCACACTTTCCCCTTGCCACAAGGCTTAGCATACATCCCAGGCCTTGTGCATGTTTACTTGGAAGTAAGTTCCACTGTGTTCCTGAGAATCCCACCTAGATATGTGCAAATGTAACCCATGCCATTTTGTAGCTGTTAACATTGCATTCAACACCAGGACTGAACCCAGTATAAATTAAATAATAAAATAGGGGCATATATAACATCTGTGCAGATATAGCTTTCCTTCTGTCAGTTCAGAGCAGCGTGGTGTGGCGCTCACTTTTTTCTGCGTATGCTGATTGCCTGGCTGTCCAGCTCAGCAAAGATTATAATTGCTTCTCATGCCACAGTGAGGTGCTTTGTGAAGTTTCACCTTTGGGCACTCATTAAAGACCAGAAGCTGGAACGCATCCAAGCTCCAAGTCACATGCCACATTCGCCAGATTGAAAACGAATGAAGGAATCATCTATTTTTAAAGAGCTAATTTTTAAAAAGTTGATTGAAGAAGTAACCGGCCCAGAAAACCGGGGGGGGGGGGTGGGGGGAACGGGACCCTGCACTGATTCAAATAGCTGCATCTGTGTTCTTTATGCTTTTTCTTGTGTTTGAGTGTGTTTAGTGACTGTTAAACATCAGTCACTAAATGGAGGTCTTTGAGGAGATAGAGTGGATCCCCCGAGGCCTACAACAAAATGGTTGCCGCAGGCGGTGGAGCTAAGTGCCCATACACACCCAAGAGAAAGGGGGATGGAGAATATAAACATACAGAAAAGACAACTGGTGGGGGAAGGGTGCTCTGCTACTGTGATGTCCCTCCCCCAGAGCCCCCCACAGCTGATCTGTGGTTCCTGTTTACAGAATCCTGGATCCTTCTGCAGTGAGCAGTGGGGAGGACCCAAGTGAAGCCCCTTTCTTTGTATGAGGACAGCCAGTTACAAGGTCTTGCCAGGAAATTCCTGGAGATTAGGGGTGGAAGGCAGGCATCGGGGAGGATTCCACCAGGATATAATGCCATAGAGTCCACTCTCCAAGCCAGACATTTTCTTCCAGGGAACTGGTCTCTGCTCTCTGCAGATTAGTTGGAATTCCTATGGATCTCTCCATCTGGGGATTGGCAACCCTAGGTTCTGCCTTTAGCACATGGCAAGAGCTTGGGGGTGCCATGTTGGGCAACCCTGCCCTCAGTTATGTCAAGTTTAACAGGCCCCTTATTATTACCAAAAAAAGCATCAGTACGTTTTTGGGCTTGGAGGCCACTCATCATCCTAAACTGCAGCTACGTAGCTTGTGTGTAAATCCAGCTCTGAAATCCCAGCCATCTTCCGCCTTGTGATTTAGTAATGGGATGACTGTACTTCTTGGGACTTTTGCCAGAGGGGGAAGAAAAAGAGAAACACGCCTTGAATGCTGAAAGGCACCATCAGGAATCACCTTCTTCACTCTCTGTGGTTCATTTTTTTCCTGGCCACCACAAGAGTCATTCCCGATTACACATTTGAGCAAAGCCTTGCGAAGATGCCATCCTGCCCATGACTATGGTTGGCCACTGCCCGTTCGCACACACGTTCTGTGTGGTGCCCGGCTCTCACCCTGTGGATTGGCCTGCCTGAGGAGGTCAGGAAGTCTCCCATACTTCTATCATTTCGCAAAAAGCTTGTGCTGGAATGAATGAATGTGTCTGTCAAAGCCGGCTCTGGCTCACACCACAGTACATTTGTTGGTCTTTAATATGCCACAAAGATCTTTGTGATTTTGACAAGTTAATTATGTATTGTATTGAAAAAGTACTTTGTTTTTCTGTCCTGAAACTCTCCTACTAATCTATTTCAAAGGGTCACTCTGCATTCCAGTATTATGAAAGAGAGAAAGAGTAAAAAATATTTTTGTTTGCTCTCTCCAAATGCACAATTTTGTAAATCTCTTATATGGCCTTCCTTTAGATGTCTTAAAGTAAACCACTAACAAGTCCTGCCAAGATTCGCTGGCACTCTCCTTTTAGTGAAGAAGAATTCACCCTTTTTTCGGCATCTGTATGAGCCAGTTGAGTGTAGTGGTTAGGAGCGCAGACTCTAATCTGGGAGAACCGGGTTTGATCCCCCACTCCTCCACATGCAGCTGCTGGTGTGACCTTGGGTCAGTTACAAGTTGTTTTAGAGCTGTTCTCTCATGGGCAGTTCTTGAAAGAGCTCTCTCAGCCCCACCTACCTTACAGGCAGTGTTCCCTCTAAGCTGAGTTAGTGTGAACTAGCTCACCGTTTTTTAGCCTCCAGCTCACAGATTTTTGCCTTAGCTCAGGAAGGATGGCTCCAGAGCAAACTAATTTATGCAGTAGCCAAATCGCTTGCTCACAACTTTAATGCCATGAGCTCACAAAGTAGAATTTTTGCTCACAAGACTCCACAGCTTAGAGGGAGGATTGCTCACAGGGTGTCTGTGGTGGAGAGGGGAAGGGAAAGGAGATTGTAAGCTGCTCTGAGACTCCTTCAGGTAGTGAAGGGCGGGGTATAAATCCAATCTCCTCCTCCGCATCCTCCTCTTCCTCCTCCTCCTCTTGCTTCTTCTTCTTCCTTCTTTCTGATATGGAGTGGCCAGATATTGCTCCCTCTGCCTCAGTTCCTGTCGGTATCTTTCTGCTACAGAGCCCATATATGGAGTGGTGTAGTGATTCAAGTGTTGGACTCAGATCTGGGAGAACTAGGTTTAAATCCCGCACTCTACCATGGAAGCTTGCTGGGTGGCTTTGGTCTTGCCCCTGCCTCTCAGCCTAGCCTACCTTGTGATGAAGATAAAACAGAGGTGACGAGACCAACATTGTAAGCTGTTTGGATCACCATTGGAGAGCAGAGAGAGGCATAAATATCTAAATAAATAAACCTATCTCAGGCCTGGCTTTGACCATATCACATTAATAGTTACCTCTGATGTGTCAGGATGGGTAGCTGTGTTAGTCTGTCCGTAGCAGTAGAAAAGAGTAAGAATCCAGTAGCACCTTCAAGACTAACAAAATTTGTGGTAGGGGGTAAGCTTTCGTGAGTCACTGCTCACTTCTTCAGAGGCCTCTGATGTGGACTACCTTTAGAAAGGACAGAAAAACAGGAGGATGGTAGCTGTTATGGCTGATTCTGCATTGGCTTTTCCCTCCGTTGTTTTACAAAATCCACCTTGGAACAGAAATTCCGCTCTGCATTGCATGCTGCTTTCACTGCCTTTGATCACTGGATTTTATAGTACTTTCCAGACTGCATGCCGTCTTTGATCATCAGATTTTATTTTACCTTCTCCACAGGTTTATGGCCATTTTTATGGCCATTCAGGGTGACTTTGCAGTCAGTACAGTGTTGCCCCAAGGTATTTGATGAATTTATTTATTTATTTATTATTTGCATTTATATCCTGCAGGCGGGCTCAGGGCGGGTAACGTCATTATAACAAATACAATTTCAGTTTAAAACATTAAAACACAATAAAACATAACAATTAAGACAATGGGTACAGCTTAAACAGCATCAGTTGGCTATAAAGTTCTGGCCCAATGGTACAGTGAGTTAGCCAGTTGTTGTTGGTCAGTAAATAGACGGGTGACAGACAGGTGACAGCAACCTCAGGGAGGCCATATATGGGTGCCCGTTGCCTCAACCAAAGGCCTGGTGGAACAGCTCCGTCTTGCAGGCCCCACAGAATGTGGTTTTGAGCTGCACCTTTTCCTCCCAGTTGAGAAAATGTGGCGTGAATGCTAGATGCGGAATCATCCTATGTCCCTGATTGCTTTTGGGGATCAATTGCCTGGTAAGCTTCATGGCTAGATGCAGAACTTGAACCCTCTAGTCAGTCCATCCAGCAGTGCCTCTTCCTGGGGCCCCTTCTGCCCGCCACCAGCCCCCCATCCCTCCCTTTCTACTCATCCACCTGTGTGTGCTCCCACCTGAGCGTGAATCTTTCTCTTTCTCACACTCATGCCCTTTCCCCAACGGAACTGGCTGGGAGCATGGGGGGGGCGGAGTGCTTGCAACCAAAGGGCAGGGAAAGGCCCATGGAGGGCAATAGTTGGGAGGGGTCCCCTCCCAATGGGCCCCACGAGAATCCATGGGCTTTGGCAGCTGACCCATCTCAGGGTATGCTAACGCCTATCCTGCCATCCAGCACCCGCACTGGCTTGCAAGGGTAGTACAGCCAGTGTCTACAGAGAATTTGTTACTTTATATGCAGAGTTCTGACATGTAGGTCTTTGCTGCTGTTCTTTGGTGCCGTTTGCAGGAAGTATCGCCTGTTCATTGTGCGAAAAATACTGAGCTTTGAATTATCATAAACATTTCCGTAATGCTTTGCAAATGTTCAAAGGACGCTAGAATGAAGAAGCATAGACTGTGTGGAAAATGCTCACTGGACCATGCAGAAGGGCCTGTGGAGCTGCTGACCGTGTATGTTTATTCTAGCAGGACCTGACTGCCATAATAATCCTCATACTGTTGTGAGAGTCCTACAGAGTCAGTCAACAACAAGTATCCTTAAACAGGAATGCTTTATTGAGAAAGGTCTGCTATGGTCATCTGCACTTTCTGTGTTAGTAATGGCAGGCACCGCCTCAAGCAAGTCAATTATACAGAATTCAAAAAGGGGTCCGGTGATGCATTGTAACAAATCATCATATCAGGCAAAAAGGCGCTTAAAATACTGGTTCATAGTTCCCAGGGAAATAGCAGGAAGAAATATAGCCAGACAGCAGAAAAGATACATGGGCTGGCACCAACAGTCTCTCAAGGTTGGAGAGGTAGGGAGAGCGATAAGCATGCCGTGAGAAATATAACATAACATCCCACACTTGCTGACATCAAGGGTTCAACCATCCCACCTCCCGGGCAGGGGATGGCAGCATTAGCTGACAACCGTCGACATTCATTCTTAGTGAGCCATGGTTGTGTTTGCAAAGGTCTAATATTTGGATCCAAAACCTGTGAACTTCTGCACATTCCCACCAGCTATGAATAAAGGTTCCTCTCTCTCCTCCCAGCTTCCAACAATTTGGGGAAATAGATGAAGTGACATGGGAGAATGTGATTGGGTTTAAGTTTCACCTTAATATAACCTTAAAATTTAATAGTTGTATATTAAAACACCTAGAGTTGGAACCTGGAGAGTTCCATATTTGGGCCCTTCTATTCAAAGGTCAGAGTGTTTTAGGCAAAATTTAATAGATTTTTGTGGGCCCTAAAATTTCATTCTTCTCTGATGTGAGGGAAAAAAATAAAACATTTTCTTCTGATTTAAAAAAAAATCAAAACATTTTTGTGGGCCCCTAAAAGTATTGTGGGCCCTAAGTACTGGGCCTGCTGTGTCTAATGGAGAAGTTGGCCCTGCTTTCAAGTGCCATTTTCCTCCTTGCATGCTGCAATTCTAGCAGTGTATCAAGAACATGGCTTTTTAACATGCCCCCAAACAGTCCTCTGGTAGTGCAGTGTGTGTGTTTGTGGTGGGTGGGGTTGCCAGCCCTGGGTTGGGAAATACCTGTAGATTTGGGGGGGGGGGGGAGCCTGTTGGGGGGAAATAGTAAAAAAAAAAAACTTAAATACTCAGAGTTTGCAGTGGATCTTTGCTTCACTGGAGAGGAGACATCTCTGTTTAAAATGCTTTATTTCTAAGGGTAAAACGTACACAGGAAACCTACAAAGAAACAAACATATCTCAGCTACATCTTGCTTACTACTGCTAGACACACATGGTCATACAACAACAATGGAGAATCTGCTTCTTCTTGACCCCTAGAAGGAAATCACCTGAATACATTAACCAATCAATACACCTTTACATTCATGGGCTTTTCTTGCATTGGCTGTCTGCCAGGTTTCCTTCCAGGTCAGTCTAAACAATAGCACTGAAGGTAAACAGATTAACCCTATAATGACTGGAATCTGGACCTTGCAACTCATACATTTCCAACAGAGCCTGGGGAGGCAAGGCTTTGAGAAGAGGAGGAGCCTCAACAGGTTATAATGCCATAGAGTCCACCCTCCGAAGCTGCCATTTTCTCCAGGGGAACTGATCTCTGTAGCCTGCAGGTTAGATGTAATTCTAGGAGATCTCCAGCCCCCACCTGGATGTTGGCAACCTTAGGTGGGGTAATATGCTGATGTGGGCAGTACTTTTAAAAATGTGCGCCTTTCCATCCATATGTCATGTAAACTCTCTAGGAATGTGGTCTTTATGGAAAAATTGCAGGCTACAGAGTCTATCCCAACCTTTAAAGGTGTTCAACGGGGTTCTCTTTTATCTCCTTAATCTATATATCAATGATATCATCAAAGCAGTTTCAGGACCTGCTCACCATGCACCTATCCTTAATAATCGAGATCTTTCAGTTCTAATTTATGCTCATAATCCTACGTTACTATCTCACACATCAATAGGGTTGAAACACATGTTGGCTAGTTTTAGCTCCTATTGTGCTGATGAAGGTTTAACTATAACTGCTGAGAAATCAAAAGTAGTTGTCTTCGGAAGAGGATGTCAACCGAAGAAAAAGGACTGGAGGATGATAAATACCAACACTGCACAAGTAACAACATTTAGATATTTAGGAATGCTATTCTCCCAAGGCCTATCTTGGAAAAATCAGTTCCAATCTATCTCTTATAAGATAACACCATATTTAAATGCCTTGACACTATTTTTCACACAGAAGGAAGGAGGTATTACCCAGCAGCTATAAAGACATTTTGGGATAAAATTAATCAAATGATAACTTTATGGCACCGGAGTGTGGATAGAAGGTATATCTTGAAACTATTGATTCCTACTTATTAAAATTCCTGAGAAAAATAACCAGGTTATCAAAGTGTGTATCCAGTATAGCTATTCACCAAGAATTTGCAATTCCTTCATTAGAATCAGTAGCTTGGCTGGACGCATTTAGATTCAGGATTAAGATTCTTTTTAAATATAGATCTAAACTCCTTTTTAAACTAGGAGAAGGTCGCAATCAGACGGCTCTTTAGATCCGACCCAGGCATGAGTGCCTGGTGGATTTAAAAGGAACGTCTAGACAATGACATCTGGGAAAGGTGCCACTTCCGTGATCAGCCCGTCGAGCCCCACCAGGGAGCTGTACTTTAAAGATACTGGTGAAAGTCCGGTCTAACACTTGCCGATGGGCCAATGGCGGACTTTCCCCTGTCTGATCATTCCAGCACGCAATCAGCCTGTTGGGATGGTCTGACTCCAGACCATCCCGAACGGCCCCATTTAAAAAAAATCTTAGCAATATGCACATAAACACATAAACATGCGACAGCCACAGAATTCCACTCAAACGTTCTGGAAAATTTCATGTTTTTGAATGGCCCGTGAAATTTATGAACTTTGTTAATTGAAATGGTACCTAGAGGAAGCTACCACTGGAGGTACTTTTACCATTCAAGTCCGCACATACGCGGATAAACAAGTACACGAGGAGGCACATATGAGCATGTGCAAACAGAATTTTTTTTAAAAACCCTGACCATACGGTTCCTTCAGGTGGATGCCGTCTAGACAATCCACCGCAGAATCCACATGTGGTAAGGTGATTCACCAGAAGCTGTCTGGTCATGTAACACTGGATAAAAAAGATCGGGATCAAATTAGAGCTGGGCCAATAGTGGGATTAGCCGCCCGTCTGAATGCACCCTAAGATCCCTTCCAGAGTAAATGGAAGAGGTTGGTTAATCATAGACTGGAACAACTAGGTTTTACTCCAGCTTTACTATTCTCAATGGGAAGCAAGAAAACTGGATTCCAAAGGGTCAAAAAACAGCTACGGATGCTAGATTTCAGAAGCACAAATCAGCGAGCAAGAAGGGTATGTTCCCTTGCGTACAATGGACTTGAACTTCCAGCTATCTTAATAGCCTATTAAAAGTCTATGATGGTTCCCTGATCTTGGGATTTTTGTGGGGGTTGCTAGATTGAATGTTGTATTAACCCCAGAAATGAAAGGTCACTTTTTGGGAGTTCCCTTTTCAGAATGCTAGTGTTTCTGCAATATGCTGCCGCTATGCCGGTTTCTGCCGCTATGCTGGTCAGGCGGGATATAAATCTAAATAAATAAATAAATAAATAAATAAATATGGGGAAGATAGGTACTTTGGCCCACCTAGTTACCAAATGTCCCAATTTCAGTGAGGAGATACAAAGATGGATTACCTTGATACTTGAGAAGAATGAGATCACAAATATTTTCTTTTACAAGATAAGTACCCAGATATCACCAGGTCACTGGCATCCTACTTTTAGCAACCCAGTTTAAAATTTAAGAAACTTTTGTGACTGGAGTGAGATCCCCCCTCCCATGTATTATAGGGGCTGAAGACATAGGCATAGACTACCGGGGGGGGGGAGGGCTTGAGCCACCCCTGAAATTTCCCAGGGGGGCTCAGCCACCCCCGGCAAAACGAAGTGCCTGCTGCTGCGCCTCCACGGGCCCTTCCAAGGCCCGACCACCGCTGCTGTCGGTGCCTCTCTTCCCCCTCCAGCCTGGCGTCTCCTCCATCCTTCCCTCTCCCTCTCCCTCCCTCTTTTCCGGGCGAAATGCCCGTCATGGTGGCATCATCCGGAAGTGACACTATCACGCTGGGCACATTGCTAGGCGACGCTCTAGCAATCGCCCTGAAACTCTATGGCACCATAGAGTTTCAGGGCGATTGCCAGAGCGTTGCCCTGGCAACATGCCCAATGTGATGGCGTCACTTCCAGGTGATGTCACCACACTGGGCATTTCGCCCGGAAAAGAGGGAGGGAGAGGGAAGGAGTGGCCGGGGGGGGGGGGGAGAGGCACCGGCAGCAGCGGCTGGTGGGCCTCGGAAGGGCCCAGGGAGGTGTGGCGGTTTCCCCGAGGGAGAGAACATCGCCCCAGCGAGTGGCCCCTCCCCCGAATTTACAAAACTCTATGCCCCTGGCTGAAGGCTGTGGCCAAAAGAAATGTTATCATAAAAGGAAAGAGGAAATTGCAGTAAGGAAGCATGAGAAAGATCAGGGCAACGTGGAGGGAAACCTGGGAAGTAAACAGTGGCCATTCCATGGGTGTTCCCAAAACGAATGTTCCGTTTTTGAACTAGAGGCAGAGCAAAACTTCTGTATGGAAGCACCCTTACTTCTGTTTTGCTTCAACTTCCGTGTTACTTGTTGTCATCCTGACAGGAAGTTCCTATTTCCTGTCTTGAGTATGATCTAATCCAATTAGGAAAACTGTTTACTTTTCAAAGAAATACACCTAGTAAGCTGGTTTTTGTACACAGTTGCATTGCCGAACTTTACCTCAGTCTGGGTAAAGCAACCCCTGCTACTATAATTTTAAAAATGTTCATTTGCATAATAGATTGTTTAACTCTGTTTGTTAGGCACACAAGAAACAACAGAGGCAGTTTTGTTCCCTTGGAGAGGGAATATTAAAAATACATTACGCTTAAAGAGTTAGCTGAATGAGATTTTATCCCTCCGAAGTCCCATAAAAATGAAATTTCTCAGAGGCAAAAAGACATAGCAGCGAACACTGATGCAATGAGGGATGGAGGTTTATGCTGGAGTTTCTCCAGTAAAGTATGTACAACTGCAATTTTGGGACTGAATGGTATTTGCGGAATATAACCATTATAGCTAGAAAGAAACTAGAGAGAGAAGCTCTTTCACAGTGAAAGAAGTTGTAGCACGAACCCTGCAGAAAATCTGGACCATTGTTTATGTAGTATTAAGCAACTGCCCATGACATTTCAGAAGCGGAGAAGGGGCCCCTTCCACCTTGCAATCCCAGATGTGCCCATGTCCAATTTGGTTTAACGTACATTATTGCATTCATTGGAGAGTTCTGCTGTACAGACTCAGAAAATCAGAGCCAATCTGAAGACCTTTGAAAGTCATACTAGATTTACTCCACAGGCAACATGCAAGAAGTACTTTGTGTGCATCTTTAGGAGGGGATTCTTAATAGATACCTATTATCTGATAAAGGTAGCTTTGACTCTCGAGAGCTTATACACTGGAAAACTTTGTTGCTCTTAAGGTGCTACTGGACTCAAATCTTTTTTTTTTTTTAAGGTTTTATTGATTTTATCTATAAACTACATTTCTACGCTACTTACTATGCTAAATTTATCTTATACAGAGAATACTTTATAAAATGCTTAATCTATCAGTTTTAAGAAAATTATTATAGCATTTTAAAAAAGCATGGTTAACACAGATTACTTTGTTACTTTTTCCATTCAAAAAGCTATTTGTCAGTATGCATAGTTTGGAGACAACACTTAATAACAACGCTTATAATTCATACTAGTGCATATGCTTAATAAACATTTAACAATCATTTCTTCTTTTGTCCTCTTCTTGTTTTCTTAGTCTCAACATGTACTTTTGGAGCTGCTGCTCCTATCTCCGAGTCGGATATTTCTTCTTCGCTTTTAGAGCTATCAAATCCAAACATACTTTCTTGCGAAGCTAGCGAATCATCTGTGTCTCTGCCTTTTTTCTTCTCTTTGCCTTTTTCCAAAAAATTTTTCGCTTGTTCAACAGAGTCAATCTTGTATTTCTTGTCTTTGATGCTGAAGCTAAGTCCCTCTGGAGTATTCCAACGGTATATTATAGATTCAGACTGTAGCCATGTCGTCAGCTTTCTGTAGGCTTTTCTTCTTCGCCGTATTTCAAATGGTACATCTTTCAAAACTTTAACTTCTGCTTCTTGGATCTTCAGAACCGTTTTGGTTGTGGCTTTTAAAACCACATCCCTTGTTGATTTCTTGGAGAACCTTATCATAATTTCACCTGGCAAGCTTTTCTTTTTAATATATTCTGGGTAGGTCCTATAGACCATATCCATATCGCTTTTTAATTCTTCTGCTTTTAAGCCTGTTAACGGTGCTAACGCTTCACTTAACAGTCCTTTAAGGTCTTCTCCTTTCTTTTCTGGCACGTTCTGAAGTCGTAGGAAGAAATTCGCCCGTTCCATTTGCAATTTCAGAAGGGAATCATGATGAAGAGCCTTTTCTTTTTCTGCTTTCTGTAGTCTTGAATCTTGATTTTTTACTGACGTTTTAACCTCCATAAGGTCCCGCTGCAGCTTCTCTGTGACTTTATTCGACTCCTTCAGCTCCGACTGCATTTTATCCATCTTGATGTTCAGTGACGTCATTTGATCCACTAGAGGTCGCAATAACAAGGAAAACACCGCGCTCATCTCAGTGGTATCAACCTTTGAACTCGGAACTGTAGTTGCTAGCTTTGGGGAAGGTTTCGGTTTCCCCGCCATTGTTGAGACTTCGCTATTGTTTACGTTTAGATAAGATGGAGATAAGCGATTTTTTCAGCTGCACTTGTATCGTTTTAATTGTTAAGTCCTCAAGTATGCGATACCGTCATCTAGCAGCTCATCTAAGCTTTCCTTCCTTCAGTAACGCCGTGGGAAAGAGCCTCGTAAGTACGCCGATAATGGAAGGGGGGGGATTTCTCTCCACCCGCTGCTTCTCCCGCTAAGTTGCTTATTTCAACTTCGAGACTCACTTTTTCACCTTTGTGTAGCTGGAAGTTACTGCTTCATCGCTTCATATTCTCTGCTGCTTCACGGTTTGCGCTATAGCCATGCGGCTCCCGCGATGGGGGAACCTATGGGGGTGATGAGGGGGATCTCAAATCCTGCGGTCGCCACCGCCGGGAGAGATCCCTTCTTGTGCCACCTCAGGCAGAGCCCCCTCACTGGGGTCTCTGGGGGCTCGGCACCTGTCCAGAGCCCCTTCTTCCCATTGGGTACGGATCGCCTCCCCCGCTAGCGCGGAGGGACGCGTCCGCCATTCTTCGCAAGTCTTCCGGAAGTCCTACTGGACTCAAATCTTGTACTTCTACCAGCACAGCTACCCACCTGAAACTATCTTTCTTCCGGTTCTTGTTGGAATCTGTCACTGTTTTCCTACTCAGAGCACAGTTGTCTTTGGGGGGGGGGGTATACCAGGAGAGGCGGTCCCGAAGATATGTGGGTCCCAGACAGTTTAGGGCCTTAAAGGTTAAAACCAAAACCTTGAACTTGATCTGGTACTCCACCCAGAGCTAGGGCAGCTTGCGCAACACAGTTTATATACAGAGTGACTATGTGTTGTTTGTGGGGTTCCCGTAAGGATCTGCACATTCTGGGCCAGTTGTGGTTTTAAGGTTCGTCTCAAGGGTAGCCCTATGCAGAGCGAATTACAATAGTCTAATCTGGAGGTGACTGTTGCATGTGTTGTGAAGACTTCAGTGCATGAAGCCTTAGTCTGCTTGCCTGATTTCTCAGTGCAATGACAGTCTAATTGGGAGTTAATCACAAGTATGGCCTTTGAACCCACAAAGTGAGTGGGTGCAACTGGGCATTCCAGTCTCCTTTTAAACAGACAAGTATATCACACAGTGTTTGTAACTGTATGTGCTGGCTGTATAAATTGTTTTTCTTTGGGGAGGCAAAATGCTAGAAATGAAAATCTAACCTAAATCATTCTGTGTTTAGAGATTTTTGCCCTTTGTTTACCCGTTTTTATCCAAGTAGATTTGCTAGGCCCTGTCCTGCACAGAACTCCCACGCCTGGAATGGCTGTGTGACCGAGAGAGGGTTAGCAGATGGATCTTTTTCTGCATTGTAACTTGAGAAATACACTGCATGTGGAACTTCTATATGCCTTAGAGAAAGGAACCTGAACACACATGAAGTTGCCTTCTACTGAATCGGACCACTGGTCCATCAAGTTCAGTATGGTCTACTCAGACTGGCAGCGGCTCTTCAGGATCTTAAGGGGAGGTCTTTCACATCACCTGCTTCCCTGACCATTTTAACTGGAAATACTGAGGACTGAACCTGGGAACTTCTGCATGCCAAGCAGATGCTCTACCACTGAGCCATAGTCCCTCCCCAAACTTAGAACTCTGAGGCAAAGGACCATACTGTGTCTCAGCCGGGACCAGATCCCCCCCTTTAACATCTTTGAGGCAAGATGACAGTCTCTAGAGTGCTGAAGAAAACAAAGCCCTGTCAGATAGAATAGCCAGCCCTAAGCGCAAGGGAAACTCAGCCTATTATCACACTCAGAGGGAAAGTGGCCATACATGAGAAGATTCCAGATCCTTCCCATTTGGAGAGCCAGTTTGGTGTAGTGATTAGGTGCGTGGACTCTAATCTGGGAGGACCGGGTTTGATTCCCCACTCCTCCACATGCAACTGCTGGTGTGACCTTGGGTCAGTCACAAGTTCTTCCAGAGCTGTTCTCTCCAGAGCAGTCCTCAGCTCAGCTCTCTCAGCCCCACCTACCTCACAGGGTAGTACAGGGGGAGGTATAAATCTAATTTCTTCTTCTTCTACATATCAGGCCAAATTCACCTCTTCATAGGATTCTCTTTCCCATGCGTAACATTTGACAGTGTCCTGTTGAATTTCCCCCTCTTGCTCGCCACCTCTCGACCTTGGGATCATTTTTAAATATTTAACCCAGGGTTATTAATCAAGATGTCAATTATCAGTAATATTAAGCTGGGTAATTTCAGCTTATGCAAACAGGTTTCCTACTCCTCTGATTTTGTCATTTTAAAAATTTCATAAGCATATTATCCAAGCCACTAATGAAGCTATTGACTCAACTCTGGCACTGCAAAATGCATCTTCTTAAGCTTTAACTGTAAACCAAAAGGCTAGGAACATTATGTTTAAGGGGGGGAAATTAAGACAAGTTTTGCTTACAGCCACTACACCATATTACCCCAAAAATGAAGTGACCAGAACTTTACGAAACTGTTAAAACATAGATATATTGTACCCACAATATATTGTACATATTGACAGTTTCATAGGGTTACTTCATTTCCACCCCCTGCATCATCGTAAGAGTAAATATCTGAAATAGGATTGCTAGGTTTGATTTGATTTTATGGTTTTAGCTGCAATCTATAGGGAATGAGCAAAACCAAGAGAAAGGCCATCCTCTGCATGGGTGGAGAATCTTTACTATTATTCTTCCTCCAAATCTATCAGACTCGATCCACTCATCAGAGCCTTGCATCCTGATGGGTAACAACCTCTGTCCCCATGAAAAGGGAAAAAGTAAATACGGTGGGGAAGGGGACACAAGGAAAATGAGTCCCCCCACACAATTCCTTGCAGGTTCCCCGCTGCACAGTTGGGTCTGGCTCAGATGGCACCGTACAACTGGGCCAGTGTTTTCCCAAGGAGAAGTTGCCAGGGGGAGGGAAGAAGGGAAAGCTGAAGACGTAGGGCAGAGAAAGGTTGGTGGGCTGGTGAGTGGAAAGGTGTTATGTCCACTGACCGCCACCAGGTACCAGTGGCATACAGCCTGAGCTTGACTCCTGGAAACAATAGGAGTCAAGGATTCTAGGCCACCACTAGCCCGCCAATAAGAACTCGGGCGGGAAATTCAAGCCCGCCAATAGGACTTTTGGGTGTGTCCTAGGAACTGTATAAAGTTGGCCATCTCGGCCGGTATTGCATGCTTAGTTGTGTACTCTAATAAGGAGAGAAGGAAGCAGGAAAGGGAGGCTGCCAGGGAAGGGAAAGAGGAAATAGGGAGGAGGGAGAATGAAATGCCTTCCCCACAATTCCTTGATGGTTCTTTGCTTGTATCATAATAATTCATTCTTCCCCTTCGTTCCTTGCAGCAGGGTCTATTGTCAGTACCCTCCCCCATCTAGGGCATGTTCTACAGCGGTCCAAGTGGACCAACTGTGAGGGTCTGGGCTATCCAGGTAGGCTGACAGGTAGATGTTCGAACCTGGGTGCCTCCCTTAAATCAGCCTCCAGTACATACAACAGACTATTAACCATCCTAATAAGACATTCCTTGTACAAAGGGTTGCAGAGAACTAAACACGTGAGAACTAAACATGTGAGTGGTTAATGGTGTCATAAGGTCATACATTTGGCTGTGTATTTGGCTACAAAGAAACTGAGCTTAATGACATATAGGTCTTTATAGAATAAGTAATTTGGATCAATCTGATGCACATATTATAACAATATACTTGGCTACTGATTTATTGGAGAGCTCCATTTAAACACCATGATTTATGAGTGCATTAAAGAGGATGGAAAAGGAAGTCTGCTCTTTTCATTTGGGAGATTGGGGGTATATATATTTATATTGCTGTCTGGCAGCACAAATGGAAGGGTTACTCTTTGCTCTGAAGGGAAGGCAGCTGTTAGTTGACAGTTTCATGCTGTCCTCTCTGTTTAAATGACTTCATTGGGGATTGTTTTGCTTTGCTCTATGCATTACATAGATAGAGTGGATAGGGGATGTGGCTCAGCTGAAGAACCTCTGCTTTGCGTGCAGGAGGCCCTGGCATCTCCAGTTAAAAGGACCAGGCAGTGGGTGATGTGAGACCCTGGAGAGCTGCTGCCGGTCAGAGGAAACAATACTTACCTTCATCTGGTTCAATATACTCTGGTTCAATATAAGATCTGGTTCAATATTAGGCAGCATCGCGTGTGTTTAAAAAAAATACGATATAGTTTTGTATTCCCGTTTAGGATATTTTTACTCTGCCTGTTCTCAGACTTGCTTGAGGTGGCTTACGATTAAAATCACCACAATATTTAAAACCTGCCATGAAAAACAAGCCACTGGGACATAAGGAATATAAAATTTATCCATAAAACAGAAGCAGGCCTTTAAAAAGCCGATAAGATAAACCCCCTAATTAAAAGCCTAGGTTAAAACGTGTGTTTTGGTCTGGCGCCTAAAAGAAAGTAAAATAGGCGCCAGTTGAGCCTGAGGGGGGAGGGCATTTCAGAGGCAAGGGGGCACCACAGAAAATGCCTTGTCTCCAGTCACCACAAATGCTCCCTCTAAGCTGTCGAGTCTTGTGAGCAAAAATTCTACTTTGTGAGCCACTGGCATTAAAGTTGTGAGCGAGCCATTTGGCTGCTGCATAATTTAGTTGGCTTTGGAGCCATCCTTCCTGAGCTAAGACAAAAATGTGTGAGCCGGAGGCTAAAAAACTGAGCTAGCTCACACTAGGTCACCTTAGAGGGAACATAGGTCACTACCCGTCTTACCTCTGAAGACAGGGGCAGAGAGAAGCAGGGCATGAAAGGCAGATCTTAACTGGTGGGCCGAATAATATGGAAGGAGATGGGCCAAAGCTGTAGGTTGGCTCCCTTCATACGTGGTTAAGCTCTGTAACAAAGTTAGAAACATGTAGCAGCAAGACAAAAACATTATATAGATATTACCCCTAAACTCCAAAGAGAGGTCTTCTGAAAACTGTTTTCTTCTTCTTATGGACTGAACAAATCTTCTACCATGGTTTGTTTGAAATTCTGCAGGGCATCCAGAGACCAGATCAAATGGATGGATTTGCCCATTAGTCCTACCCGTTGATCACCCCTGCTCTACAGACCCTTCCTACAATCAGTTATCATTTCTTTGTATGTTCTGAGTGATGTGGTGGCAGTGGTATTTATCCCTTTTTTTAAAAAAATGGGGTTCTGGGGTTTTAGGGTTATTTTATTTATTTAGGGTTATTTTAGGGATCTGGGTCCTTCTCAGGGGTGAGATCCAAAGTACGGGGTTGGGTTCAAGGTGCTATTCTGTTCACATAAGGAAGCCTTCTGTTCTTGGAAGCGATTCTTTCTTGAGCAGATGGGCAGCATCTGTGAGCAGAAGAGTGCCATCTAGAAGTGGAAGGACTCCTTCTGTTGGCAGAAGGACACCATCTGTGAGTGGAAGGATCCAGTCCCATTGTTTGGATCCAACTTCATATTTCCATTGCCCCACAGGGGCAATTAAAATATTGATTAACCATGATTCGTAAAATTTGCATTACATTTATGGAAGGGTTACCAACTTTTCACTTCTTTAAGAAAAATCAAAGAGCCTCTTGTAGAACCTAGTAGAATATGGTGGATCATAACAGTCACTATAGTAAGTCAAAGAATCTTAGTAAGGCCAACACTGGTGTTCTAGTTTTCCCACTTCCGATACTGATGACTGTCCAGAAAGCACTTTTGCAGTTTGGACCAGCAAATTTAAGAATGGTTGACATGGAAATCCCATCACTGAGTTATACCCCAAACTTGCAAAGCTCAGTCACATTTTAGCATCCACCAAGGCATTTGGTAAGCCGTCAAACCTCCTGCCTAAGTTGATGACAGCGGAAACTGATGGAGAAACTCTTGACCGTGATGGGGACTGTATCCCAACTACAAAGGCTTGCTATATAAAGCTGATAATCTGCAAGGAAACTACAACATTCGGCCCTGAAACACACAAGTTTTAATGGGGCTCATTCCCTGTTGGATTGTGGTCTACAAGTTCAGCTGTGTTCCTAGCTTCAAATGCTCCATGAACTTGTTTACCTAAGTGTCTGCCAAGAGGCCATTCAGAGTATTCAGATAATCCAAAATTTGAATAAATAGGTCTATATATGCTATGCATGCCCTCACCTGGATGGCCCAGGCTAACTTGATCTCAGCAGATCTCGGAAGCTAAGCCCTGGTTGCTATTTGGATGGGAGACCGCCAAGGAAGTTCAGGGTCGCTGTGCAGAGGCAGGCAATGGCAACCCTCCTCTGATCATCTCTTGCCTTGAAAACCCTATGCAACATGACAGCATTTTCCACCACCACCATGTTATAGATACTACACTGCAATGAGGCTACACGGAACACAGACTTTGCTGCAGCAGGTGTACAGCCATCCTAAGCAAGTCTACTCAGAATCCTACTCAGGTTTAGTTGTTGGGGCTAAATCCCAGGAAAGCACTCTCAGGTTTGCACAGTGCATTTAAGACACTGTGGATATGTTATTCTTTTTTTAACAACAACAACTTAGCATTCTTAGCATTTCTTTTAACTTATAGAATGACCAGAGCCAGATATGTGAGTCCATTCTTTGCAAGTCTTGTGTTCCTGAGAGAAATGCTCATTCATGTTTACTGTTTCCATGCAACATCTTTCCATAATAATTGCTGGAAGACAAAGCCCCTTTTGCATCACTTCTGAACAATCCATATAAATATCCATAAATGATGGAAGAAGAGGAGGGAATAATGAAGAGCACAAAGGAGCTATATGTCAAATTGCAAAAAGTATAATTGGATTGCTAGCCAGAAGGGGGAGAAAGTTCCATGATCTGAGCTGGGCCTTTGTTTTCGATTTCCATTCAAGAGAAAAGAGAACACTAGAAGTCCTAGTCAATAAACTTAGTTACACCTATATTTACCTCAACTGCTTACCGCAGGCCCACATCCAAGGAGATTTCTACCTAAGACTCCTGACATTATTTTTTTCTCATTATTGGCTTGCTGTCTGCACTGCATATCATATCGTGTCTGTTTGGAATGTTTATTTAGATATTTGTGCTCTACTCTTCTCCCTGGTGGAGACCCAAAGTAGCTTACAGCATTGTTCTTCGCTTCTCTGTTTTATCTTTAAAACAACCACATAAGCTAGATCAGGCTGAGAGAGCACAGCGCCACTGAGTTCATCCAGTGAGGGAGGAATTTGAATCAGAGTTAGTCAACACTCAAAATACAGAGGATGCACCCTGACCTGGATAGCCCAGATAAGCCCGATCTCATCAGATCTCGGTAGCTAAGCAGGGTCAACTCTGGCAAGTACTTGGATGGGAGACCTCCTTGGAATACCAGAGGCAGGAGGTGGGGGCAGGTTTTATTCAGTCACCTCTCTGAATATCCTCCAGGCCCCGGTAGGGGTCAGTCACCAGAGGTCACCATGACTCCCAGGTCATACACACTCACATGCATAAACACACACACATGAAAAATACAAAAAAAACCCAATACAGAGGATGCTACTGTAAAAACAAATGTATAATAGTAAATATTTTTCTCTGACATTACAACTGGCCAGATGTACTTATTTTTCTGTAAGCAACACATTCTTTCCAGGGTCTATGTAATGGTTTTATATATTTCAGTTGCTCCTGAAAATGCGCACATTTTCTTAGATTGTTTTAGAAACTTTTCTCGCCTCAGGCAACCTTACAGTAGAAAAGTGATTTTTAAAAACTATTTCTCCTGCTATTACTCCTACTAAACTGTAGGCTCTGTAGCTCATTAAGGAAGAACATAAAGACGCAAACATATCATCCAGTTTATACGATAATCTACCAATTTTGCATAATTAAAAAATGAGACCAAAGTATATTAACAAGCATTAGGAAAAATATCTATTAAAACATCACATCAACCTAACTTTGAGTTTCATAGGTAGGAAGGAAGGGTCATGTGATAGTACCTAGATGCCCGAGGGTGGGGGGTGGCTCACTGGTGGAGCATCTACTTGGCATGCAGAAGGTCTCAGCTTCAATCTCCAGCATCTCTAGTAAGGATAGGGCGGTAGATGATATAAAAGACCCCTACCTGAGACCCTAGAGAACTACTGCCAGTCTGAGTAGCCAATACTGACTTTGATGGATCAATGGTCTGATTCATTGCCCTGGGCCCTCGGCCAACGGTTCTACGTCTTCTACAGACGTAGGCCAGGAATTCTGCAGAGCTCCCTGCTGTAGCAAACATTCAAAAAGATGGCACCTTTCAGGCCCTGAGATGAGATGCAGCAGGTGCTGGTCCCTGAGGTTTCAGACACTGCAGTCAAGAACCAGAATTCACAGTTCTGCCAGCTGCTGTCGTTGCCTTGCAAGCTCCGAGCAAAGAAGATGCCCCTGAAGCCCACCAAACAATATCAAACACTCTGGGGCTCTAAGGCAGGACTTAGGCCCTTTTAAATTTCTGTTGACACTCAGCTAAGGGATGGTGCACAAAACCTTGGTATATTTATTGCTCAGTAGATTTTGTTGTTGTTGTTGTTGTTGTCAAGTCACAGCCGACTTACAGTGACCCATCGGGTTTTCAGAGCAAGACTTTCAGAGGTGGTTTGCCACTGCTGACCTCTATGTAGTGACCCTGGTCTTCCTCAGTGGTCTCCCATCCTGACCCTGTTCAGGTTCAGAGATCTGATGAGACTGAGCTAGCCCGGACTATCCAAGTCAGGGCATGACAGACCCTTGAAGCAATATCCAGTTTGTCTGGAGCTCTCCCAGGTCCTGGAGAGCTTGACTTCTCCCTGCTATCTGGAACGGATTCTCTGGAATCTGATATCTGTTGCCTGATGACAAGCTGAACCGTAGTGGCTGACTCCTGTCCCAGCTGAACTCCACTGAAATTCTTTCAGCAGCCCATAGTAAGCAAGAAGGACAGGGAGAGGACAGGAAAGCAAAGGAAAGCTCTCCTCTCTGTTTTCCCCCTCCTATTCTAGTACACGTGCACATTTTATATTTAGAGGGTTGTTTTAAAGAGCCAAGGAGAGAACGAGGTAGAGGAGAGGTGAGGAGCGCTTGAAAACGCTGAGGGGAAAGCACCCAGCCATTAGTGAATAGATGCTGTTTTCAAAAGTATCACATTATTATAGAACAATTTGCAAAGACAGGTGAGCCCTCATGAATGCAAGCTAAGATGAATGCCTGAAATTTTCTTTCCATTGCGGTTATCTTTCTTCCCTTTCCCTCTTTTAAACTGTTCCCTTTTCACATGCTCTCAGTTCTTCAGGGACAAACTACATATTAGTGTGTTTAAAGAGCTGGCTCCAGGTTCCATGTGCATAGAATACTCCATATGAAACAGCAAAAACAGGGAGAAAACTCCCTCCAGTAATGTCTTTGTATTTATTTATTTTTAATTTATTCATTTATTGCGTATATTTCTACCCTGCCTAGCCGGACAAGCTGGCTCAAGGTGGTTCTTGTATGGAAAAACAGCCAGGGGAGGAGGCAGGGGTCCTTCCTTGCCCCTGGAGGCATTCTGAGCCTATTGAGGCTCTTATTTTTTTAAAAAGAGCCATTTCCCATAGCTGTGTGGCTGCAGGGTACCCAAGGTGGAATCTGGGCCCAAGTCTTTCCAAACATTAATGTGTAGGTTGGTTCTAAGTGGTTCTATCCTTTAATTCTTTTTTTTTTTGCACCCTCCAGTGATTTGCAGTTATGAGTGCACTTTTTAGGAAAGAATTGGATATTTTGATCTGCCTTTCTTTCCTCTCTCATATTCCCATTTGTTCGTTAGTCCCTCAGTGGGCAGAACCAGTGAGTTTAGACAGAGGGACAGGAGCTCCGGAGGCAACTGAGGATGGTCCAGCAAGCTAGCAGCAGCTGAGGTCAATCTCAACTGACTTTTCTCCTTTTTCTGCAGATATGTAGGCTGGATGGAAACAGAGGTGTAAATTATTGACCCCTTGGGCCTTATCGCATAGCTTGCAGCCTGTGACCTGCCAGCAGCGTTTCCTCTAAGCTGAGTTAGTGGGAGCTAGCTCACAGTTTTTTAGCCTCCGGCTCCCACATTTCTGTCTTAGCTGAGGAAGGATAGCTCCAGAGCAAACTAATTTATGCAGTAGCCAAATCCCTCACTCACAACTTTAATGCCAGTAGCTCACAAAGTAGAATTTTTGCTCCCAAAACTCCACAGCTTGGAAGGAGCATTGCCTGCAAGTATCAGTTTTGCAGACTTGGCCCAGATTTTCTTTGTCTATTTGTTTTTGTAATTTGTATCCCCCTCTTTTATTTAAGCTGCTTCGGGTTCATCTGTTGTTGTTGTTGTTAGCCATTCAGTTGTGTCCAACTCTTGGCGATTCTATAGGCCAGCTCTCTTTGCGTTTTCCGATCTTGTACTGTTTCTTTGAGTTGTTCCATGCTCAGGCTGGTGTCGAGCCACCGTGTTTATGGTGCCTAGCCACCATGTACTTTGGTGGCCCGGTTTCCTTTTGCCACTAACCAATCGAAGCATCATTGCTTTTTCTAGTGAGTTTTTCAGCATGATATCTAGGGAGGAAATGGTCTAAAAGTGAATAAATAAATAAGATTTAATTTACTATGAAGTGTTTACTAAGTTTGGTAAGCCCTGTAGAAATACATAGGTATAATCACCTATTCACTTCCGTGACATTCTATCTTTGGCCTAAACCTGTCTCTTTCCTCATAACCTTTTCCCCCCATTCATAAATCTTTTATTATCTTTGTATTTCTCATTTGAATACTTTCAACTTGTCAGCATCCTTTTAGGTTTTGATTGCTCCAGAGTGAAAGCTGTTCTCCAAATTCATTTTAATTTATTTAATCAAATATATGCCACCAACTAGCCAGAAAATGGCTTTCACACCTTATCAGTGCTGAGTACATTAAATCCCAAATTCTTGGAATCAAATCTCCCTATAATGATACAGAACATTTCATTACAGCATCACATTGTTTGCGCTCTTTGAATCTTTCTCAAACATGCAACTAACTGTGCAGCTTCAGCTGTTTTGGGGGGGGGGAAGTTTTTCATAAATGAAGAATAAAGAAAAGGAAATATTATGAGGTTCTAATTGAAACACAATGTTTTGGATATGCATCGACGTAACTTTCTTGTTCCGCAGCAACAACAAAACCTATCTCTCAACAAACATATTTTCAAGTTGTGTTCTATCCAACACCCTCCCATGACATATTAATCTGATTGTGAAGATAATGGCTTGGATCCAACTCCTCACTTGCATGTGAATGCTGTGCTCACATAGATGGGGCTGTAGAACCAATACTTCTCCCAGCTGTAATCTCCCCTGATAGCTTTACATTCTGGGAGATGGAGCCCTTCAGCATTCTAGAGCAGCTTTTCTGGGATGAGATGGGTAGCAGTCTGGGGGGGGTTAGTCTGGGAGGGGTGGTTGTCATCATTGCAGAAGTGAAAACCATTCTGTTTGCACAAGTGAAGACTTGGATCCCAGCCCATTTCTTATATTTTATGTGGCCAAACCATTATTGAATTCAGGGCTATTTCTGGGGAGGAACGCACAGGAACGGAGTTCCGGTTGGCTCCTGAGTTGGCCACACCCAGCAGGAACTCATTAGCATAACAAGCCACACCCAACAGCAGAAACTCATTAGGATTGGCTACATTAGGGGTATGTGGCCTAGCATGCAAATTAATTCCTGCTACAAAAAAAGCCCTGAGTTTTGATAACAAACAAGGTAAACAGAATAAGAAGCAAAAGATGGGTGTGGCTAGATGACCAGTCTTCTGATAACATGGGGGTGTGGCCTAATATGCTAATAAGCTGTGCCGTCAGTGGTGTGGCCTAATATGCTAATGAGTTTCTGCTGTTGGGTGTGGCCTATTATGCTAACAAGTTCCTGCTGGGCTTTTTCTACAAAAAAAGCCCTGACTGAATTATCTTAAAGGGTCTCCCCCAGATATGAGCCAGAATAATTCTGTCCACTATGAAAAGCCATATAATTATTTCTAAATCCTCAGCGCCTGCCATTTCAGAAGAAGAAAGTGTTGTCAAGCTGTAACTGATCCCTGCTAACCCCATTTGTTGGGTATTCCAGGCCAGAGATGAGCCAAGGTGGCTTGGCATTCCCTGCACCTGCATAGCAACTCTTACCTTCCTTGGTGGTCTCCCATCCAAATACTTACCATGGTTAACCCTGCTTAGCTTCCAAGCTCTGATTAGCCCAGGCTAAGCTGGGCTATTCAGGCTGCTGTTTAAATAAGGCATGAATTTGTTTTGCTGGTACAAGGATAACTCTTGCACTGGCTTATCATTCCAAGGAGTAATACTACTGAGCTGCTCTGGCTCCAGGTATTGGGGTCCCTCAGTAAGATATCTTCTAGGGGCTTATCTCCCTTCTTCCTGCTGGTAGCTGCCACCCATTGCAACACTCCAGGCCTTGTCTTCTTCTTTGGCATCACAGTGCTATACCACTCACCCGTCATTAGCTGTTGCTCCTTACTGTCAACATGTCGCATACCCTGCGGCGGGTTACCCATGGAGACATCCCGTGGGAAAGCATGCACATTATTGTAGGGCAGCAGCCATGGAGCGCAACGCAAAAACTTCCAAAACTCATGTGCTTGCGTAAATGTGCATGTGCACACATGTGCATATAGGCAATTTAAAAAAACAAACAAACACAAAACACTTCTCTAGTGGCAGAATGGATCTGCAGGTTCAGACTGCCAAATCCATTCTGTGTGCACTCCCCCACGTTCAGGCATCTGGCCACGCGCAATGGCTGCATGGGGAACCGAAAACACCACTTGTGTTGTGGTGGCTTTTTAATGCGGCTCCAAGTCATCCTGTGATGGGATAAGTATGGCTGGGGGACGCCTGACAGATGTGGCTGTCTGACACTGCATCCTTTTGATCTGGAGGGGAGGAGTGACTGTGTTGGGCCAAACTGCCCTTGTGATCACAGCCTAGGATAAGCAAGCACCAGTGTCAAAGAACAGGCAAGAGGGCAGGCAAGGGAGAGGCCGCGCTTGCTCCTGGCTCCCACTGGCCTTACTGCCAGAAAAGGTGAGCAAGTGAGTGATCCACGTCAGGAAGGAGCTGCTGATAATGCTTACCCACTCTCTGGAGAGTGTGTCACTCCAGTTGTCTGATATCTAGGGAACAACAGTGGACACCATCGGTTTGTGAGTGAGGGATGGGGAAGAGCCACAGCCACCTTAGGCATGGCTTTCCTTGCATGTAAAAGGTTTCCCTTGCTCAAAACCCAGGCGAATCCAACGGTAGGGGGTGGCGTTCATCTCCGTTTCCAAGCCAAAGAGCCAGTGCTGTCCGAAGACTTCTCTGTGGTCATGTGGCTGGTATGATTAAATGCTGAGGCGCATGGAATACTGTTACCTTCCCACCAAAGTGGTACCTATTTATCTACTTGCAATTTCTTGCTTTCGAACTGCTAGGTTGGCAGGAGCTGGGACCAGAGATGGGCGCTCACTCTGCCACGCGGCACTGTGGTCTCAAACCGCCAAGCTGCCAACCTTTCGGTTTGCAAGTCAGCGTCTTAACCTCTGAGCCACCGCGGCCCCTCATGACCTAGAT
Organism: Lepidodactylus listeri; assembly: GCA_029233225.1. Classification (NCBI taxonomy): domain Eukaryota; kingdom Metazoa; phylum Chordata; class Lepidosauria; order Squamata; family Gekkonidae; genus Lepidodactylus; species Lepidodactylus listeri. The sequence goes on from JARCFY010000012.1 coordinate 16,386,861, forward strand.
TCAAAAGACCAATCAGATCTCCTGGGACATTAGATATTTTATTTATCCATCACGTTTATATTCTTCCATCAACAAGCCCAGGCTGGCTAGCAAAAGAGGGACTCTTCCCTTTTATCTTGACTCCACCCTTACGCAGCTGAGAGAACGGAACTGACCAAAGGTCATCTCTGCAAAGTGGGTAAAATGGAATTGTTCAGAAGGGCATTTTTTTATAAAGGGGAAAGGGTGGTAGTAAAATGGAATTGTGCCGTTCTAAGTAGGTCTACACAGACCTTTACTCGGGTCTGTTCAATAAGGCTTACTCCCAGGACAGTTGTTAGCCGAATTGCTTTAATTTACGTTTAGCAATCAGCAAAATACACGGGATCTTAGCCAACTATACCAGGGTCCCACCCCTCCCGGGAGTTCTCAAGGAAAGAGGCACGTGAGGCAGATGGCAAATTAAATGTTGTTTACTTAATAGTGTATCTCAAGCATACCAAAAACGTACTCACTCACACACTCACACAGGCCTAAGAAACAAAGACAGAAAGTAGCACGTTTGCATGAGCAGGAATTCGTTGGTGGGGAAGCAGTGCCTTACCTTAGATGAGTTGTCCGAACGATGGCAGAATTGGATGGGGAGAAAATAGAAAGGCTATGGGGACACAAGGCTCAAACCTGTGAGACCACGTGGTTCTCCTGGATTGCGATTCCAGAGAGAGAGGATTAAAGATGGAGGCAAGGGATGGGGACAGCAAGCTGGACTGAAGAGGTATTTTAAAGCAGACAGGGGACGATGGCTCAAGAGAGCGAATGCCTCTGTGCAAGGGCTTTTATTATGTGGTCTTGGGGCGGGCTGATCAGACTACATCCCACTAACACACCTACTAGGCGGTCCGTCCCTCTGGGGCCCTTCCATAGGTTAAAGGTGGACAAAGGGAGGAGGGCCAGGGGATGGACCATGTTGCAAAACTATGATCTCACCAGGAAGTGGACACCTGGGCTGGGGTCCGATGACTCACCTGGCCACATCTATTGTTAGTCAATGACTTTGGCCGACTGGGTGATGGCCCGAACATTAGCTGCTAAGCAACTGCGTTAGCATAACTATGCAGGTACGTTGGAGGGGGCAGGGGTTGACCAGCGTACTGAAACAGAAAGAAATCTCATGGCAAGAGGAGTCCTTTGTCTCTTTCTCAGGTGAACTGTCTAGGGTGTCAGTCTCCTGGCATGGGCTGGAGCTAGCTCCTATAATGAAGAAAGCACATGGCCCTTCCATTATGGGCAATCCAAAGTTCAGGCTTATGAATATCACAATTCATAAGAGCACTAGCAGTGCCTTGCTGGCCAACACAGTGTTTTTAAGAATACACTGTTCATGTCTGAAAAATTTAGACAGTTGTTCCCCCTACCCCCAGTTATACTGTTTATTGGACAGACTGTATTGTTTTTGCTTTCATTGTCCTCTAATTTTGTAATTCAGTTTTAGTGCACCACTTGTTGTATGTATTATACTGGCCTTTATTGCATTATTTTCTAATTCTGTAATCAGCTTTGAGGCTCAGAGTAGGCAGACTATAAATGAAATAAGTAAGTAAATACATGAAATAAAATTTAAAAACCCTCTGCTCTTCCTGCACAAGTGACTTAGGGCTGAGAAAAATGTGGGGGGAACACTTCCTCCAGAAGCATTGCATGTGTGCCCCCTCCCACTTACATGCACTTAGCACAGGCTAAATAATGCAGTTTCAGTCCACTTCAGTGACCGTTTGCAAGTGGATTTCCATTTCACAGTAAAATCCAGTTGCAAACATTGTTCCCTCTAAACTGAGTTAGTGTGAGCTAGCTCATGGTTTTTTAACCTCCAGCTCACACATTTTGGCTTAGCTCAGGAAGGATGGCTCCAGAGCAAACTAATTTATGCTGTAGCCAACTCGCTGGCTCACAGCTTCAATGCCAGTAGCTCACAAAGTAGAATTTTTGCTCATAAGACTCCACAGCTTAGAGGGAGGTTGCAAACTGCATTGAAAATGGATTGAAAGTGCATTATTTAGTGTGTGAAAGTACAGTCTGTCCATTTGTATGTAGCATTCACACCCTCCAATGACTGATGGTGGGGGAGGGGGGTCATATAAAATGCCAGTTTGGTATAATGGTTAAGATCAGCGGACTCTAATCTGGAGAACTGGGTTTGATTCCCCACTTCTCCACATGCAGCCAGCTGGGTGACCATGGGTCAGTCACAGTTCTCTTGGAACTCTCTCAGCCCCACTTACCTCACAGGGTATCTGTTGTGGAGGGAGGAGGGGAAGGAGTCTGTAAAATTCTCTGAGACTCTGAGTGAAGGGTGGGGTACAAATCATCCTCCTCCGCCTCCAAAAACGGGGATGGGAGTGCCTGCTTTAACAGCAAAATATATGTATGGGGGAGAGTGCGGAATTTTTCTCTGCCTATTGCTTAACTCAGAACTTGTCTGAGGACCAAAGCGCTGGGCTGCAGGGAAGGAACCTAGAAACAAAGGGAGGATTTTGTTGTCCAAAAACAATGCCCCCCCCAAGAGAAGTAAAAACCCAACCCAAGAAAACGGAAGTAGGTACCACAAAGGTTGAGCAGAAACAATGTAAAATGAACTAAACAAATAACTGGTCTTATTTGTATGTCATTAACTCGTCAATATTCATTTGAATTATATAACATACACTGAGGACTACTTAATCTGGTGGTTTCAGTCTAGAGGCTAAATTTTTAATTTAACTGTACAATAAATTGATTTCTTTTGTTAAATTCATTTTTACAAAAATTATGCTCTCCATACAAGTCGCCTGCCTTTGTGTCTAGTCTTGGCCCTCGGTTCTCTCTAAAACAACCTGGGGAATTTTGAACTCATAGAGAAAACCTGCATACCTTTTACTGACCAACCCTGTACTTTTGAGAAGGTTACATAAATAAAAAATGCAATTTGCCAATGTCGACTGAATCTGGATTTCTCCCCAGTCTCGCTAACCTCAAGTTGCATTAAATCCTGAAATCTGAAAGCCAAAACATGCAGACTTTTGTGATTCTAAGCAGGTGGCTGTTTTCTTCTTGCTGCGATGGCTAAGGCCAAGAAGACATGATTTGGACAGAGGTGTTGGTATGAACGTCAGCCAAACTGACTGTCTACGTTTGCTGGTTTGCGGATAAAGAGCAATGGGATTTCCATGCCAAAACAAAGAGGTTTCTTTCCTCTGTTGCACGCTTTACTCTGTGAAGAGCTTGAACAAGTCCTGGAATTCTGAAGAACATTATCCCTTCTTCCAAAGAACTCACAAGTGGTTTACTCATGATGCTCAGGATCCAGACCACACAGTGTACTCTGATACAGGCAGACCTGCTTAGTCTCAATATTAGTCCCCAAAAGAGTAAACTGTGAACAGAGGAAAAGAAGGGGAAAAATGTGCATGATGAATTGGTATATAATTTTCTTTACAGCTACTGCTTGCTTTGGTGTACTCAGACCAAGAGTTAGATAGCTTTCACTTAAGGTGTTGTAAAGGAAAATAGCTGGGAAAGCCAAACAATATTTCAGTGACGATATTCTCTAGACCAGGGGTCTGCAACCAGTGGGGTGGATCCCACCACTCCATTGAACAAAGTTTATTTATTAATTTTATAAAATATTTATAACCCACCTTTCCTTTTGGCTCAAGTTTGAAGTTTTGCTCCAGTTTAAGTAGCTTTCCTCCAACAAGTAGTTTGCTTATTGCAGGGGTGGCCAACCTGTGGCTCGGGAGCCACATGCGGCTCTTTCACACATATTGTGCGGCTCCTGGCAGGGCGGCTGGGGAAGCAAAGGGAAGGCATGCTTTTTCTCTCTTTCTCCCTTCCTTCCTTGCTTCCTTCCTTCCTCCCTCCCATCTATTTGCTTTCCTAGTTTCTCTCTCTCTCTTTCTTTCCACTTCTTTAATTCTTTCTTTCCATCTCTCTCTTTTTCTCTCTCTCTCTCAATATCATTAGCAAACAAGTAATATCATTATCAGTAACTGGTTTTCCTCGTTTGTTTTTATTTTTGGCAGTCCCATTTAACGTTAATAAAAAGCAAATTTGCATATTTTAAAAAATAAAAACGTGTGTGTGATATTTGTTCCTGTCTTGCGGCTCTCAGACATCTGACGTTTATTCTATGTGGCTCTTATGTTAAGCAAGGTTGGCCACCCCTGGCTTATTGGATGAAGAACCAAGTTGGAAGACGGCTACTAAGAAGGCGGTTGGATCCACTCTGAAGGCTGTAGAGCCAAAAGTAGCTCAGTGTGGAATTAAGTATGGCTTGTAAAATCCGTAAGTTGAAGTATATGGGAGGAGTAAGTGGGGCGCTAGAATAGCAAGTATGTGAAGAGAATGTCAGGCAAAGATGAAGAGAGAAGAAGAGATTGGATCTGTACCCTGCCCTTCACTACCCAAAGGAGTCTCAGAGCAGCTTGCAGTCTCCTTTCCCTTCCCCTCCCCACAACAGACACCCTGTGAGGTAGGTGGGGCTGAGAGAGCTCTTTCAAGAACTGTCCTTGAGAGAACAGCTCTGAAAGAACTTATGACTGACCCAAGGTCACACCAGCAGCTGCATGTGGAGGAGTGGGGAATCACACCCAGTTCTCCCAGATTAGAATCCACGCTCCTAACCACTACACCAAACTGGCTCTCTAAAGGACTTCTAAAGGCACTTTACAGCAGTGTTTCCCAGCCTGTGTGCTGGGTCTCAAAAGGGAGCCCTGAAGCCTCTGAAAGCGGGTTGCAGCTCAGCCCTCCCTAATGGTGACTCCTGCCCTTTCCATCTTCCTCTTTATTTCCTCTTCAGCAACTTCTCACATTCTCATTTCCCCTCCTTCTTTGCGACAACGATGAGGAGAAAAAAAATCCACCATGGAAAAAAACCAGAGGAGGATAAAAAGAGGTGTGTGTGTGTGTGTGCATGGTGCGGTGTACTGGTGCTGCTCCTTCTTGCCCAGCTCGCCTGCACTGCTTCACTGCCCTCTGCCTGCTGTGGAAGAGGTACCACACCGAGCCCCTTGAAGCCAGCCTCTTCACTGCCATCTACGCGTATCTCCTCAACCCAGCCCTCCCCCTCACAGCGTGCCTCCTCAAATTCTGGGTCTGGCTCAGCTGGCAGAGAAGAAGGAGGAGGTTGGGGTTCATAGCTGCACCCTTTGTGTGACATTTGTTGGTCTGGTTGGGGTTCATAGCTGCACCCTTTGTGTGACATTTGTTGGTCTGGTTGGGCACGTCTGGTTGGGCACGTCTGGTTGGGCACTGTAGAATACAGAATGCTGGAATAGATGGGTACCAAGGTCATCGCTTGCCTAGCACACCAAAAACCTTGGGCAAGCCCTGGATGGGTCACCATCCAAAGTAAATTTGGACATGTGAATCAACATCTGAAAAGGAAATGATAGAGGTGGATGGTTGCCGAGTGCAAATCGTACATAGACTTATGTTTGTACACTGAGGCTGCTGTCACGCACACTAAATAATCCACATGTAACACCAGCCTGGTGCTGAAACAAAACAAAGGAAGAGACTTCCTAGAAGATTACTTCATTTAGCTCTGGTGAAACTTCACACGTCCACTGATCAGCAACAGCTTTCCTGAGATGTGGGGTCAAGCTGGAGAGTGTTTTGAAGACAACAGATAAAGATGATAAAGTACTTGGAATGCAATCCGTCTGAAAAGGCTGTTGGATCTGAGCATGCATAGCCTAAGTTTTTAAAAACTGAGTAGGATTTATTTGCACAGGAAGATAATGTTCTTCATATATGTGGTGGGCCTCCAAGATTTCCTTCTCTGCTTAGGAAGTGCAAACAGCACCATATATCCATCAGTGAATTGAGTAATGCCATTTCTGCATCATAACAGCTTTCTTCTATGTTGATGAACAACTTGCCTGCTTCTAGGAAACCAACGTCTTTCCTCCTTTTGTTCTCACCTCTACTGCTTCCCAATCAAGGCAGCATTATGTGTTGTTGATGGTGGTTGTCAGTACAAATGACAGGTCGTTCTCTCATACTTTTTCGTTGATTAGGATAAAGCATATTGTTGAGGCTAGCATTAAAAACGATCAGCATTCATTGCTGATTGCGAGCTGGCTCCCGAATTGTCAAATCACAATCAACACACAATCAGCACGAATAGGTAAGGAGCCAATCCACTACCCAAGGAAGACGAAAGGCCATGTTCCACCAGGTGTGTGCTCCCTCCTTACCTGCTGCTCTGCCAAATAGTGTCCCAGTCAAAAAGAACAGACGGGAGAGCATTTTTTTATTGTCTAAATCTAAACTTTCAGGTTGTTAAACTGGTTTTATAGCCGTCCCGTCATCTGTGCTGTCGATCTTGAGGCCGGGAGGTCTGAGTTCAAGTGCTTCATTCATCAAGGATTTATGGCAGGGAAATTGTGGTATATCTGCCGCTATTCCCAAGCTAGGAATCAGGGGCTGCCTCGGAGGAGGACTGTGGTGAGTATAATGTAGAAATCACTGTGTACTGTAGAAAGGTGCTGTCTCTCACAAGGGTCCTACTTCTGTACTTAATTCCAAGAAACTTCATGCAGCAGCGTGCCTGTGTGTGTGGGTGTGTAGAGTGCCCTCAAGTTGCAGCTGACTTATGGCAACCCCATAGGGTTTTCAAGGCAATAGACAGAGGTGTGTTGTCATTGCCTGCTGTTGTATAGTGACCCTGGGTCTCCTTGGGGGTCTCCCATCCATGCACTAACCTGGGCTGACCCTGCTTAGCTTCTGAGAACTGACTAGATCAGCCCAATCTGAACCATCCAAGGCAGGGCAGGGCAATGCAATGCTAAAGGTAATCATTCTAAATGTCCTTTGTGACTCCTGGATGATTGTTAGGGAGAACTAGAGGCGAGACTCGCGATGCTTGTGGGGGGGGGAGGATTCCTAAAGGCTGCAGCTCCACATAGAGGAGGAAGCAGCTCCAGGTATGTCTTCTTCCCTCTCCCCCTGGCACCCGATCTCCACCCCACCCGGCACCGGGGGTGAGGCCTCAGTGGCTCTCAGCCACCGGCCAGCTGCAGAGTTCCCAGAGCGTTCTCTGTGCATGCGCAGGGAATACTCTTTAACTTTGGGGGAGATTTAAATATCTCCTGTATAGTTTTTTTTAACTTTTAGGATATTTCTGCACACCTGGGGAGTCCCCCAAGTGTGCGGAAAAATCTCTCTGCCCCCCAAGTGCCCCCGATGTGCGGATTTAGATATCCGCACACACAGGGGCACTTGAGAATTAGATATATACCGTAGATGTTGTGCTTGCCTCCAATCTGAAACAAGCAGGCCTCCACACTTAGCTCGCAACTGAATCTTCCTGCGGACCAGTTAATGAAGAAGGGCTCCAGCCTGCCATCTCGCCCCAGCACTAATTATTCTTATTTTATTGCAAGTGTAAATAGCAGCCTGCAAAGGGCATCATAGAAACAAACTGGCAAAATTTAGCAAGAACCTGTTTCAGCCCCGCACACTGAGTTGAGGGAGTAAGGGGTGGGGTTTGCTGCAGCCAGGGAAAGGTGGGCCGGTCAGTTGCACCAGTGTGCAAAAAGGAAGGACAAATCATGTTTAAAAAACGAACCAACTGGACAAAGAGCAAAGGTGCAGGCATAAGTTTAGGCGAAATCCTGCATGCAGAGGGCATGGAGGTACCGGCCAGAGGCTTTGCATGCAGATGGTCCCCACTTCAATCCCCAGCACCTCCTTTTAAAAGGATCTCATGGTAAGTGATGTGAAAGACCTCTACCAGAGACCTAGGAGAGCCGCTGCCTGTCAGAGTAGGCTATACTGACCTTGAGGAACCAGTGGTCTGATTCAGTATAAGGCAGCTTCATGTATTCAATGCATCCAGGGCTCTTTTTCTAGCAGGAACTCCTTTGCATATTAGGCGACACACTCCTAATGTAGCCAATCCTCCAAGAGCTTACAGAGCTCTTCTTACAGGGGCTACTGTAAGCTCTTGGAGGATTGGCTACATCAGGGGTTCCTGCTACGAAATGAGCCCTGAATGCATCTATTTGCAGAATTATCAGGCGCACTTAAATACTAGTTTGCTTCCTCTAAAAGTCATACGCACTGGACTTTTTGTCCTTGGGATCTAGCCGAAATGCACCTTCATAAGATAATAAATGCTTTTTCAAGATGCAAGAAAGCGAAAGCATGAACTTCTTCTAAAAATAAGTCGACATGAGTTGAACCCCAACAGCAACACTGCTTGGTAACTTTTTTCTTTAAAACAATCCGTGTGTGGAATATGAAAACCCTTATACTGACCTCCAGTCGGGGGGGGGGGGGGGAGTCAAAAAGCTTTTGCTTTTTTAAAAAATAGGTTTTCGCCCTCGTGTTTCTGCATCGCCTGGATCCTCTCGAGACCAGAAAGGGAAAAGCCTACGCTCTGTGAGAAAGGCTGTTCTCGTACTATTTACAGGCTGCCTAGAAGCAGAAATTATTCAAGCGCACTCAAGGAAGTCTGTTCTCAGACAACTGTCGATCCTATCAATCCAGGCTTAGAAAAGTAGTATATAAACTATGCCAGCCCCCAAAATATTTTAGATGCTTTCTTCTGAATCATTAGGATCAAACAATTGATCAGAACTGAGTAAGACTGATACAGAATTCCAGCCAAAAAATTGATTCTAGCTTATATTTAGTATTTTTTTCAAATGCAGGTTATTATGGATCCACCCTTCTTGCTGTAAATGGTGATTTTTCACACTTTCTGTCTTTAGAGATCACTTCTTAAACCAACTGACTTAACAAGGAACTACAGCACAATGTTAAAGATTTGGGGACATGCATGAGGGAGGCGGAATCTATCTACCTGCCATGTTTTACTACCTGCCCTTTCTCCAGAGCAGGGGTCTCCAGCTTTTTTGAGCCTGTGGGCATCTCTGGGATTCTGATACAGCATAGTGGGCACGGACACAAAATGGCAGCCATGCCTTACTGGAGTCACACTGCGAAGATCGTTGTGCTGTGGTGGCAGCTGCTGCCAGAGCAATGTTTTTAAATATCTGCTCAGCCAGTCAAAAGCTTTGCTGGACAAAAGCTCCATCTAATATAAGAACACAAGAGAAGCCAATGTTGGATCAGGCCAATGGCCCATCCAGTCCAACACTCTGTCACACAGTGGCCAAATATACCAGGTGCCCTCAGGAGGTCCAGCAGTGGGGCCCGGACATGAATGTAGCAAATATATAGCATTCAAGGTAATTCCAGAGTAAATTTATTACTAACCTATTATTACATATATTTATTGTTTACACAAAAGTAATCTGGCTCCCCCTCCCTTTTCCCCCTACAATTTCAGACAGCAACACCTGGTCTTATATATAGTCACATATGTATATACAAAATTCTGTATGCATTTTTGGATGTGTGTCACTTTATAATAAGGAATATTGACCACTGAGGAAGGCCCATGGGGGCCGAAACACATATGGTCCTTAGGTCAAAGGTTTTATCCATCAGCTTGATATGCACTGCAATTAGTTCTTTATGAACCTCATTTTAAATGTCTGATACTTGGACTGTCTCTTTTAATTTTGTTTTGTTTTATTTATGTGTACACCCTAATAAATGTCTATATTTTCCATTATAATTATTCTGTTGTTAGCTTGGCCCTCTCAGTTCACAGCTCCTTTTAACTCTACACCAGTTTTTTGGCCTCAACATTTATGCGCGTCATTATATAAGAGAATTAAATTTCCTACCAGATATATGGGCTGTGGGTGTAAGCAACTGCTGTGTACAATTGCCCAACATGACCCGATGCGTCACGCTCTGGTCAAATACCGTTTATTATGTTTGATTTTCAGTAATATCTCAGACTAGTTAAGCCTTGTTCCTCAATTAGGTTAGCTAGGCATTTAATCCTCTGTGACAAGTAGTCAATCTGAATTACTCATACGCAAGACTGTGACTTCACAAAACAATGTATTTTTCTGTCTTCCCTGTGACCTGCAAAAATATATTTAACATATGCAATATTTTGATAACACAACAAGTAAAACCATTCCGCTCGCTGTTTGTTATGAGCCACTCTTCCATGGCCATCAGATTAAATTCAAGCACAAAGAGGTCAGGACCCTTCCCATTTATTGTTTTAAAAAGACCTTTTTATTAGCATTGTAGTATTCAAAACAAAGTTCTCTAATGTAACCCCAGTTACAATTGCTGCTGATAAAAACCTGCAAAATTAAGCTTTTAATAACAGGTCATTAAATCACAGTTATGATTTCCACAGATGGTAAGTGGACTTTGATTAATACTCTGTTATGCTTCATTTCTGCAAGATGGTCAGCACTCAGTGGATCTCACCATCTAGGTCCTGTGTATAGCAGCAAAGTCTGTTTTCATAATATTGCATTTTCAGCGTTCTATCAAAACACTTGACATTCATTATCTCAGCATTGCCTTATAACAAACCTATATGATTGGTCAGCACTATTATTCCAAAAGTATAGATGGAGCAATGAGGCCAAGAGAAGGGACTGTGCCTGCAGTCCTAAGAACAATTTCCTGGGAGTAAGCCCCACTGAATAAAAGGGGACTTACTTCTAACTAGACCTGCTTAGGCCTGCTCCCCCTACCTTGCCTAAAATAGGGAAGCTACCAAGTTTCGCCACCCTTTTCAACTTGACATTACTTGTTTCATTTTAACGTTCCTTTTTTGCAGCCTGCCGATCTTCTATTTTTAATGCCTTTTTGTTTTCACATGGTGAATTGGTAAAGTAAAGGTAAAGGTTTCCCTTGCTCGAAAGCCAGTCGAATACGACTCTAGGGGGCAGTGCTCACCTCCATTTCCAAGCCGCTCATCTCCATTTCCAAGAGCCAGCACTGTCCGAAGACTTCTCCATGGTCATGTGGCCGGCATGACTAAACACTGAGGTGCACGGCACGCAGTTACCTTCCCACCGAAGCAGTACATAGTTATCTACTTGCAGTTTCTTGCTTTTGAACTGCTAGGTTGGCGGGAGCTGGGACCAGGGATGTGCGCTCACTCCGTCATGCGGCACTCAGGTCTTGAACTGCCAAGCTACCGAACTTCCGGTCTGCAGCTCAGCGTCTTAACGTCTGAGCCACTGCAGCATCCCACATGGTGGATACTTCCTATTAAAAATACACAATTTTTAATGCTGTTTTTGTGTCAGTTGTGTATAAAGGGCATGTGATGTAAAAATGGTACCAAAGAAACAAATGAATTGGGAACACTGGCAATGAAAAGGAGGTAAGATAAAAGGTTTGATGTTTTAACTTTGTAATGGTTTTTACGGTACTGGTTACAGACTTTTGTAAGCCGCTCTGAGCCTGTTCGCGGGGAGGGCGGGGTAAAAATAAAATTAATAAAATAAAATAAAAATAATAAAAGGCTCACAATAGCAACATACACAAATAAATTTTTAAAAATCTCTAGTTTAAGGCCACCGATTATGCTAGTATGAGATGTGAACCAGAGACTTCCCAGCTCATATATGTCTCTATTATATTTCCCCTGTGGCTTCCAACTTCCAGGTGGGGTCTGGAGATCTCCCTGAATTACAGCTGATCTCCAGACCACAGAGATCAGTTTCCCAGGAGAAAATGGCTGTTTTGGAAGGTGGACTCTATGGCATTGTATCACACTGAGGTCCCTTCCCTACCCAAAGGCTGCCCTCCCCAGGCTCCACCTCCAAATCTCCAGGAGTTTCCCCACTAATTCCACCTGCTTTCAAAATAAGTTGCATATGAAGTAGTTGCCCAGTGCCTACCAGGACCGAAACACTATATAGCATTCAAGGTAATTCCAGAGTAAATTTATTACTAACCTATTATTACATATATTTATTGTTTACACAAAAGTAATCTGCCCCCCCCCCCCTTTTCCCCTACAATTTCAGACAGCAACACCTGGTCTTATATATAGTCACATATGTATATACAAAATTCTGTATGCATTTTTGGATGTGTGTCACTTTATAATAAGGAATATTGACCACTGAGGAAGGCCCATGGGGGCCGAAACGCATATGGTCCTTAGGTCAAAGGTTTTATCCATCAGCTTGATATGCTCTGCAATTAGTTCTTTATGAACCTCATTTTAAATGTCTGATACTTGGACTGTCTCTTCTAATTTTGTTTTGTTTTATTTATGTGTACACCCTAATAAATATCTATATTTTCCATTATAATTATTCTGTTGTTAGCTTGGCCCTCTCGGTTCACAGCTATTTTTTTGGGTTGAGTCCCCCCACTTTTTTTTCACCTTTTGTGGATTTAAAAGGAACCAGATATTCCTGTAGTTCTTGTTTGTTTGTGTGTAAAAGGCCGCCAAGTCACAGCTGACTTATGGCAACCCAGCAAGAGGCTTTCAAGGCAAGTGAGAAGCAGAGATGGTTTGCCATTTCCTTCCTCTGCAGAGTCTTCCTTGGTGGTCTCCCTTCCAAGTACCTATCCTAGTTAGCTTCTGAGATGTCGTGAGATGAGGCTACACCATACTACTCTTGCTCCATTTCTCTTGTTCACTCCAGATAAATTAGGTGTCACCATATAGATATGGGGTAAGGCCTCGTCCTCTGTGCCCTATTGTTGGACCTCCAGAGAAACTGGTTGGCCACTGTATGAGTCAGGATGCTGGACTAGATGGACCACTGGTCTGACCCAGCAGGGCTCTTCTTATGTTCTTATGAGAATGTAGCATGAGAGTTCAAATCAATCCTGACTGTTACCTGGAAGGACAGATACTGAAGCTGAAGCTCAAATACTTTGACCACCAAATGAGAAGGGAGTACTCATTGGAGAAGACACTGATGCTGGGAAAGACTGAAGGTAAAAGAAGAAGGGGACGGCAAAGGATGAGATGGTTAGACAATGTTATCGATGCAATGAACATGAAATTAAGCAAACTCCGGAGCATGACGGAAGACGGGGGCCTGGCGTGATGTGGTCCATGGGGTTGTGAAAAGTTGGACTCAACTGTGCGACTAAACAACAACAAAAAGCACGAGACACACACACAGGTTTGTCCTCTTTTTTCTTCAAGATTTCTGGGCAAAAAACCCTGGTTACATACAAAGATCTGAGCTGGGACCAAACAAAAAAGGTATAAAGGTCTAGCTATTGGCCTTAACAGTGTTAACACACTTTAACCCTCCATCTTGCCTAAAATAGGGATGCCACCAAGTTTCAACTCTGTTAAGCAAAAGTACCTGGAAGAACATTTGAAGGAAACTGGGCAATTTATTTATGTGATTCATTTAGTTTATTTAGTTCATTTATACCCCACCTTCCTCTCCAGTAGGCACTCAGAGTGGCTTACCTCATTCTCCTTGCCTCCATTTTAGCCTCACAACAACCCTCTCAAGAAGGTTAGGCTGAAAGCATGTGACTGGCCCAAGATCACCCAGTGAGTTTCCATGGCACAAGTGGGGATTTGAACATGGGTCTTCCAGATACTAGTCTGACATTCTTAATCATTATACTACACAGGCCAATTATACACTCTCAGCCTAGCGTACCTCACAACGTTCTTGTGAAGACTTAACAGAGAATTACATAAGCTGCTTGATGTGTCCCCCCCTCCCGGGGAAGAAAGATGGGGGATAATAAATAGAAAATCAATAAATAAGGAGGGGGCTGCTAGAGGATAAACAGAGGGTAAACTTCCATAGTGGCAGACTTCCACCATGCCTGCAAAATTGTACTCTTCCTTGGGGTCTTTTTAGACTGGTTAAAGCTTTAACAGTGGGCACTGAAAAATTTTCATTGGGTCATTAACGTATTAGCTTTTTATGGTTTTACCATTTTATGTTTTTGGATTGTTTTATTTTTTTCAGTCACTTTACAACTGAATCACCCTAAACTGGAACGTTTCAGAGCTAATACATCTGCAAGAATAAATAATAGGACATCCTTATAACAGATAAACATCTTTCAAAGACCAGCTTGAAGGCATATTCTGCTTTTAAAACTAACAAAAATTACATCAGGGATGGAAAAATTCTTATTCACTTCAATTTGGGGGGGGGGGGGAATATCTGTGTTCTTCCAGATAAAAGTGGGGAGAAATAAAACACCATCTTCTGGATTTGTGTGTACATATGTGTATTTAAACCATATGGTTCAAAGTGAGTAAGTGCCCTTCTGACAGATTTACGTTCTAAAAACAGAGGAACTTTTCATGTTTCTTATGTCTAATTAGAGTCAGAAGGAACTCAGTCCCTGGAAGGAAGTTTATCGCTATATATCTTTGTGCCATTCCAGAACTGAAGTCCATACGGGAAGAGTTTTTGGACAAAGTTGATCATAACAAAAAGGTCATCCAGAACTCTGAGTTGTTTGCTTTGCATCCAGAACTCTGAGTTGTTTGCTTTGCATCTAGTGTCCATGGTGAATGGTGAATGGTGAAATGTATCAGAGGGAGATGTCCCAAATTGTGAGTCTGTAGAAGTTCTGGTGAGTGTCGTTCCTGCAGGGTGAGCATTACAAAACCCAGACTGGGACAGATCAAAGAAGGAATTAGCAAATACAAAGACATGAATTATAAACAAAGCACACAGAAATGTAAGAAGAGCCCTGAATCAGACCAGTGGTCCATCTAGTCCAGCATCCTGTCTCACAGCGTGGCCAACCAGTCCCTCTGGAGGGCCAACTACAGGGCAGAGAGGCCGAGACCTTCCCCTGATGTTGCCTCCTGCCCTGGGATCCAGAGGTTGACTGCCTCTAAATGTGGGGAAAGATCCATGACAAGATTTTTGAGACTGTGTAAATGATGGCTTGTTTAAATGAAAAAGGAACAGGTCAAGAGGAAAGATTTGTCTGAAGATAACAGATTAAGGTGTTAGGGTTGTGGGTTGCCATCTTTCATATCACTTCTGCTCTGGTGCTTTCAAAAGGAGCCTGATTCACAATTTCAGCAGGCAAAACCTACCCCAGCAGGGAGAGCAACAGATGAGAAAAGGTTTCCTTGCTTAATTTCTGGGCATCAAGCATTCAGGAGCCATTCAAAAGGACAGCAACTCCAGTGAGGGATATTAAGTGATCGAGTCATCAGATAAAGCAGACAAGGAGATCAAGATGTCACTGATAAGAGGACAGAAGCAAAGGGGGGGGGGGCTCCCAACAGCTGCATTTACAAAAAAAGGAAAGAAAGGTTTTCTAAATATGCCAGGAACACTGCCAAAACTGCTCTCGCCTTCTGGCAGTAGCTCTTGACAGCAGATAGTTGTTATATATTTTCTCACTGGGAGGGAAAGAATAAGCACAGCATCCCAAAAGCCTTGTGTTAGTGAGGACTGAAACCCCTCCCTTTTACAGTTACTGGACAAGGCTGACCAGTACAGCAGAGGTAGGGGTTGTGGTTTGGTGGTAGAGCCTCTGCTTGGCATGCAAAAGTTCCCAGGTTCAATCCCCACCATCTCTAGTTAAAAGGAATCAGGTAGTAAGTGATGCGAAAGACCTCTGCCTGAGATGTTGAAGAGCTGCTGCCAGTCCAAGCAGACAAGACTGACAGTGATGGACCAGTGGACTGGTGATTCAGTATAAGTGTCAGGTCTTGAACGAAACTCACTCTTAATAACCTTCTCTTGGCAGCGATAAAGAGGTTTCAAGCATAGACGATTCTGTGTCAGAACTGGCCCTCTTGGCACCAGTTCTCATATTATACATAATTCAAACAATTCCCCTCCCAGTGTCCAGTCCAATCACACCCATATATTCAGCCTGCCAAAACCTACGGCAGCCCTCCTCCAGGACCTGCCAGCCTACGGTTACATTATCTAGCAGTGTCTGGTACTCAAGGTCACGCATGCACACTTCCCACCATGGGGAGGTGCCGCATAGATGCAGTTACAAGCCAGCGCTGTTCTCAGCAAAGCGGTTACAGACACTCACCCACGCACTCCCCCCTCCCCCTAGTTCCCAGCAGGAATGAAACAGGGCATTGCTTTGCAGATGGTCACCAAAGGCAGACAATGAACAGATACATGGCTAACGAGGGCCAAGTTTGACAATACGGCAGTTTCATGGAGGAAGGAGACGACTCCCTGGAACTGTTGGTTCTCTGGCTAATGACTGAGGTCCATGCTGAGATTCCCTCCCCCTCCTTGATGAGAGGGATGAGATGCCATCATCTAGCAGTCCTTAGAATTCTGACTTTGATCCTACTGCCCTTCTCTCAGTCTACAACCAGGGGGCAATTTTTCAGACAAGCCCTCTTCTTCCAAAACTGCATATATTATATTCTTCTCCTGCTCCATTAAATCTACTTCCTTACTGTAATGCTTATTAATAATTAATTATTATTATTGTACGGCAGTGTGTGTAGTATAGCCAGGAGAGCCGAAGATTGTCTGGCAGCCTTAAGTTCTAGCCGTTTTTAGCGTTATGCACCAGAGTGCAGAGTCGAACCCAGTTCTCCAGATTAGAGTCCATTGCTCTTAACCACTATACCACGCTGGCTCCCTGTAATGCTTAGTGACTACGTGGAACTTTCAGTATTCAGCATTTCACATACACTAAACACGCTAATTCTAGCAACAGTCCTTTAAGGCAAGCAGTATTGTTCTCTTCAATTGGCAGCCAAGGAGCTGAGACCTAAAAGAGAGTCTGGCTTGCCTAAGACCATCAAGGGAATTCATGACAGATACGAGATCTGATCCAGCAACCTTCTTGTGATGTTATCTATGATGCTACATAGCACATCTCAGGGTCCAACTACAATGTATACCACAAATCGCTGGTTTTTCTGAAACAGCTTCAAAAAGGAATTTTGTACAGGCTTGCCAACCTCCAGGTAGGCCCTGGAGTACCCCAGGAATTACAACTGCTCTCCAGAACACAGAGATCTCCCCAGGGAGATCGATCTGTCTCCCTGGATCAGTATCTTCTGCCAGCGAGTGAAGACCTTTTTTGCTGCATTTGTCCAATGGCCCTCCTCCCTGGTTCTGCCATAGTCAATGTGCTTTTATTGAATTATTTTGTAATTTTAAATGCTGTTTTTAATGGTTCAAATGTTTTAATGTTTTTATGTGTGCTGCCTTGAGGACCCTGTTTGCTTGGAAAGGCACCATAAAAATGGTAATAATAACAATAACAACAACAATAACAATTCGGCTTCCTTGGAGAAAATGGTAGCTTTGGAGGGTGGACTTTGTGGTATCACACCGCTTCTGAGCTTCCTCCGCTCGCCAAACTTCATCCTCCCCAGACTCTGCCCATAGATCTCCAGAAATTCCCCAAGCAGGAGATGGCAACCTTAGTGGAGTAGTGAAATGGCTTGAGCTTTTTTCCTCTGTGTTTTTAATCCAAACCACACAGAAACACCCAGGTACTTCTTTAACCCACAGGGGGAAAGACAGGTGTACTCACATCTTTTGTGTGTGGAAAGCAGTAGCTAGGGTTGCCAACTCCAAATTTGGAAATACCTGGAGATTTGGGGGTGGAGCCTGGGAGGGGGGGTTAGGGAAAAGAGGGACCTTAGTAGGATATAAACTATAGAGGCCACCTTCCGAAGCGGCCATTTGCTACAGGTAAACTGATCTCTATTTGCCTGGAGAGCAGTTGCAATTCTAGGAATCTCCAGTCCCCACCTGAAGATTGGCAACCCTGATTTGTATCAAAACAAATTTAGAGTTCAGGGGCACCTTTAAGACTAACAAAGGTTTATTCAAGGTATGAGCTTTCATGTGCAAGGCACACTTTTTCAAATACATTGGAATACAATGGCTTTGAAAAATACAATGTATTTGGAAAAGTGTGCCTTGCACATGAAAGCTTACGCCCCGAATTAAACGTTGTTGGTCTTAAAGGTGCCGCAGGACTCTAAATTTGTTCTACTGCTTCAGACCAATATGGCTGACCACCTGGATCTGATTCATATTAGTTATGTATTGTCATCTTTGTACCCTGCAGAACACTGTCAGTCGATAAGTCCTACTGAAATAAAAAAATGTCTTGTGTTAAAAAAAAGTCCTGAGTAAGGGAATTCTGAGCACGAAAATGGCTTCAGGGAAAGGTTAGGCAGAGTCTCCCCATCCTGCTTCTGGCCTTCTGCAGCTTTTCATTCAAGGTTGGGGGCGGGGCGGGGGAGATAGCCATGTCTGCCACGCAGCATCTGGTTTGGTCTTTGGGCTACGGCAGTCTCATTTACTTCAATTGGATTTAAGCAGCCTCTGTACTGGATTTCAGCCATCCTCCGTTGGACACTGATTCAATAAGAGTTGCTTTAGGAGTTATCTGTAACCATTCTCTAAACAGGAGTCACCTCACCTGAGGGAATACTACGAAATCTCAGGCAAGGATAACATTTTAGGAGACAGTTATCTGTTGTTGTTGTTGTTGTTTTTAAATCTCCAGCGCAAATCTAGATGTTTTAAACACTACATTTGGCTTTGTAATTCACAAAAGGCTTTTTGGACAATTACTCATTCTGTCCTGGCCTTTAGCCTATCTTGCTTTTTTCTTCATAGCTAAGCCACAGTAACAGGCAAATAAATTATACATTAACATTTAGGAGATAGGATATTTCCCCTCCCCCCTTTTCCCTAACTAAAGTACATTATTTCCCCTAGAGAAATTTCCTTCTGTCTAAGAAATTAAGGCTTTTAACTAAAGAGTGTTACTGCTGTCAGAGGGAAAAGGAAAACTAGAACGAACATCATCCCACAAATGGATGAGTTCAAAATGAATTCGTTCCCTCAGCATAATTTTATTTATGTTCTATTGTGCATTAATACAGCACGTGAATCATCTGGCACTCTGAATAATACAACAGAAAGAAATTGTTTTATATGAAATACAGCAGAATCTCAGATAGATGAAGATAACAGTGATCTTGCTAACACACCCTTGAACAATAAGTAAACAGTGTTATGTGAGGAGCTATCATGAGGAAACTTTTGTAGAAAGCCCAACTGGTGTGATGAATGGAAAATGTTTGGACAAAGGAAGGTTAAGAGGCTGGGTTAGTGCTGAAATCTGGCGGAAACTGTGAGTCTCAAGAGAGTGCCGTGTTAAGGAAATAACACATGGCAGCGTGAATTATGCACAATGTAGTGTATTTGCCATACCAGGAAATGCTAGAATCCAGCTTCTTAATCAGAACAGAAGGGAGTTGCAGGTCCAAAACAAAACACAAAACTGAAATTTCACGTAATAGGAACAAGCAAAATGACACAAAATCATGTGCGAGCTTTTGAGTTCTCTAGAACTCTTCATCAGGCAAGATTTAAAGAGAAAGAGATAAACAAAACTTTATGGTCATGAAGTATTGTTTATAGGATGCTTAGCTGACTTCAGAGGCCCAAGTTGTGGCTAGCTGGTATCAGATTGTGCCCCAGGCATGCGGGGAAGAAGGGGGGAAATGGAAGCATCCCACTGAAAATACAAAACACAGCAGTTGACCAAACTTCTCCATTTTCCTGCTAGCATCCACTTCAGTCCAAGTTTTCCTCTTGAGGTGCCTTTGTGATTCTAATCAAGCTACCTGCTGGG
The DNA here is from genome assembly GCA_029233225.1 of Lepidodactylus listeri. NCBI lineage: Eukaryota > Metazoa > Chordata > Lepidosauria > Squamata > Gekkonidae > Lepidodactylus > Lepidodactylus listeri. The sequence goes on from JARCFY010000012.1 coordinate 16,406,337, forward strand.
TTTGCACCTTCTGACTCTCCATAAGCCTTAACATACCTTTTAACTGGGTGGGATAGTGATTTCTCTTACAGAACTGCAGTACAGCTGTAGCCTTCCTGCAGTTTTTTCCCCACAACAGTGTGCCTTATGGCAATTTTACCTCAATTTTGCAGCAGCATCCAGCAACAGACTGCTCTCAGTTGGTGCACTACAATGATGCACTACAGGCAAAGATAAAGCTTTGTTAGTCGCCTTGAGCCAGCTTGTCCGGCAAGGTGGGATATAAATGTAAATAATAAATAAATAAAAATAAATAAATAAATAAACAAGTGGTTTGTGTTACTCTGTGTATATGTATCCCATTCGTGGGAAGGGCGGGGTATAAATTGAAAGAATAAATAAATAAATAAATAAATAAATATGCAGGGCTTTTTTTGTAGAAAAAGCCCAGCAGGAACTCATTAGCATAATAGGCCACACCCAACAGCAGAAACTCATTGGCATATTAGGCCACACCACTGACAGCACAGCTCATTAGCATATTAGGCCACACCCCCATGTTACCAGAAGTGTGGTTATCCAGCCACACCAACCTGTTGCTTCTTATTCTGTTTACCTTGTTTGTTGTCAAAACCCAGGGCTTTTCTTGGAGCAGGAACTTATTTGCATGTTAGGCCATATACCCCAATGTAGCCAATCCTAATGAGTTTCTGCTGTTGGGTGTGGCCTATTATGCTAATGAGTTCCTGCTGGGCATGGCCAACTCAGGAGCCAGCTGGAACTCCGTTCCTGTGCATTCCTGCTCCAAAATAGCCCTGTGTATATGTATGTGTGTGTATGTATATGTATGCGTGTGTATATGTGTGTGCGTGCACATATACTTTGTATATGCTTAGTTTCAAACTAGGTAGGGTTGCCAACGTCCAGGTGGTGACTGGAGATCTCCCACTATTACAACTGATCTCCAGCTGACAGATATCAGTTCCCCTGGAGAAAATGGCCACTTTGGAAGGTGGACTCTATGGCATCATACCCCATTGATGTTCCTCCCCTCTCCAAACCCCACCTTCCTCAGGTTCCACCCCCAAAATCTCCAGGTATTTTCCAGCGTGGATCTGGCAACCGTAATCCTAAATTATCTATAGCTTGTGTGGGTGTGCATGTGTAAATAAATTGTTTCTAGATATGAACAGGTGACTCTACTGTGTATTCTGTTTTCAAAATATTATAATAAGGGCAAGCTATATAAATACAGGACTTTTTAAAGCATGTTTTTGAATATATATAGATATATTGCAAATGTAGCTGTTTTACCATATTCACGTGTTTTTTCAGCCAGCTGGAGGTTGTTTCTGTTGACCTGAATGGATACAATCTCACCCTTAGATTACTGAAAAGTGATATGAAAATTTCTGTTTTGCAAGGCATGAAATAAGTTCTTTTGTGCATTCACTTTTGAATGGGACAGCAACTGAAAATTTCTTATTGTAGAAGTTAAAACAAGACAGTGTTCTTTGTATTTGTGTGTCTTGACTCAGATTTCCTTGGTCAAAATTAACTGCCATTAAACATAAACAGAAGAGTTGGGGGAACTTGTTTAATATATCTAGATTTGGTGAAATGTCAATCTGACCCAAGCACAAAGGAACACTACAATAAAGCGACTGGAAGACAAACAGCCAGAAATTGCCTAATTACTTGAAATGTTGATTTCAGTTCTGCTCAAAAGGCTTTTCTGGTTTCCAAGGCAGTCTTCATTAGCTTTTAGAACACCACCAAATTCTGATGAAAGTCAATGAAATTTATGGTTGAAATATGTAGCCAAAGTACAAATACAGAACTCTTTCCCATCCAGCTCTTATATGCAACTCTCATTCTACACCTTGATTTATTGGCAAAGCAGAGATTTCCTATTTCCTACAGCATTCATGGTATAAATGCTACCATTCATCCTAATATACACATTCCTCACATGACCACCAAAAAGATTTGCCTTATGGGTACAGTAAAGCCACTCTGATGTCAGAAGGACAGACACTCTGAAAGACTATACAGGATAAAATCTTGATTGAGGTTTTGGGCTTTATGTGAGGATGCCTTAATGGACATAAGATTTAGTGGATTCCTGTAGAAATTTAGCAGGGAGGATAATTTTAATTTTTAAAATGGAAACAAGAAAGAGAGCAGAGAGTCCTTCGTAACATGAGATTTTGGTGGGAAAATTCTGTGGTGCGGTAGAAATTACTGGGATGTTCCAAGCATGACTGGAAAATAAAATATCTTAAAGGAATGAATCATATTTCAAAGATGAAGGCAGTGGCATTAAACAAATGTAACGCTAGAGACCCAGATTTAACAATGGAGAATTATGCCGCCAATGGATACGCTGAAGAAGAAGAAGAAGAAGAGGAGGAGGAGGAGGAGGAGGAGGAGGAGATTGGATTTATACCCTGCCCTTCACTATCTGAAGGAATCTCAGAGCGGCTTACAATCTCCTTTCTCTTCCCCTCCCCACAGACACCTTGTGAGGTAGGTGGGGCTGAGAGAGCTCTTTCCAGAACTGCCTTTGAGAACAGCTCTGACTGACTCAAGGTCACACCAGCAGCTGCATGTGGAGGAGTGGGGAATCAAACCCAGTTCTCCCAAATTAGAGTCCATGCTCCTGCCCACTACACCAAACACATCTCCTGTAGCATTTGCTGGGTGGGCCCCTCAATGCAGATGATGCCACTATTCCATTCCATAGACCAGAATTCCTCCCCCTCACTTCCCTCAGACAGCATCTACTGCTTAGAGGCAGCTGGTGGCTCTCTTGATGATGGAGTAGAACTTGTTCTCTCCTTCTCTCACATTTGGTGGTGGAAAGTGCCCTCAAGTCACAACCAATTTATGGCGACCCTGTAAGGTTTTCAAGGCAAGAGATGTTCAGAGGTGGTTAGCCATTGCCCGCCTCTGCATAGCAACCCTGGACTTTCTTGGTTGTCCCTCATCTAAATACTGACCAGGGTTGACCCTGCTTAGCTTCTGGGATTCGGTTGGTAGGGTCACCAGCTCTGAGCTGGGAAATACTTGAAGATTTTGGGTTCGAAGTCTGGGGAGGGCAGGCTTTGGGGAAGGGAGGGACCTGATACGGGTACAGTGCCCTCCAAAGTAGCCATTTTCTACAGGAGAACAGAACATAAGAACATAAGTGAATCCAATGTTGGATCAGGCCAGTGGCCCATCCAGTCCAACACTCTGTCACACAGTGGCCAAAAACACCAGGTGCCCTCAGAAGGTCCAGTAGTGGGGGCAGGAAGCCCTCCCACTGTTGCCCCCCCCAAGCACCAAGAATACCAACCATCACTTGTCCCAGACTGAGAGTTCCTAGCTATACTTTGTGGCTAATAGCCACTGATGGACTTCTGCTCCGTATGTTTATCTAATTTCCTCTTGAAGCCATTCATACTTGTAGCCGCCACCACCTCATGTGGCAGTGAATTCCATGTGTTAATCACTCTTGGGTGAAGAAGTACTTCCTTTGACAGATCTTTGTTGTCTGGAGATCAAACGTAAAACTGGGAGATCTCTAGGCCTCACCTGGAGGTTGGGAACCTGGGCCATCCAGGTCTCTCAGGTTTACCAAGACCTTATAGAAAAGGAGGAGAAGGATGCAGTGATTCCAGGGGCAACAGCTTGTTGATTGCCTTGCCTCTGTGATACAGTGAAGTTTATTTTAGTTTATACATTACATTCTATATAACTTTTAAAGTCCTTAATGGTGCTTCTTCCTGTACAGCAAAGATCTTCCTCACAGGCCCTACTTTCTGTGTCCCCATTAGGGATCCTAGCCTCCAAGTGGGACCTAGGGATTCCTCGGAACTGCAGCTCATCTCCAGACTACAGTTCCCCTGGAGCAAACGGATGCTTTGGAGGCTGGGATCTATGCCATTGTACCCCACTGAGGTCCCTGTCCTCTCCAGGCTCCACCCCCAAATTTCCAGGAGTTTTCCAACCTGGATCTCACAACCCTATCCCCCATCCCCCACCAGTGGCCTGGAGGGTCCTGGCAACCCTAGTCTCCACCTTCAGAGGTGAGGTGGGTGGTGACCAGAGACAGGGCTTTTTCAGTGTTGGCACCTACCCTACTCTTTTAGTTGTTGTTACGTGCTGTCAAGTCACATCCAACTTATGGCAACCCTATGAATTAATGACCTCCAAACATCTTATTGTTAGCAACCTTGCAAACTGAGGGCCATGGCTTCCTCTTTTCGGTACCAGGCCAAAACGTTTCTTTTTTACCCAGGTTTTAAGTTAAGTGGTTGAGCTCTTAAAATTGTTCTACAGTCTGCTTCTAGCCTGAAAACTGTTTTATAAGACTCTTTTAAAAGTTGCTCTATGCCGTTTTGTGCTCTTGCTGAGTTTTTAATTGCTAATGACATTTTTATTAATTATGTTTTATTTTGTAAGCCATCTCAAGCAGGTTCCCTGGAAGGATGGCATCGACATTTTCTAAATAAATAAAATAATAGCCCACACACCTACCATCCACTGGTCCCAATCACCTTGGTGCAGTTATTTTGGGTACCTGTACTGGGTGAATACATGTTAAGTCAACAGACACATTTTGAGGGGCCGGTGGAGTGTGAGGCCACAAAATGTGCCTCAGCATCGCCTGTAATGTTACAAAGATGTTGCGCTGCATTCAGCATGGCTCTTAGTTGTCTCCAGTGGGCAATTACAGTGGCTCAGACACCCATCAAAGATAATTCTGTAGGGGATGTTCTTTGGTGTTCATATGTCATATTTTTGAATGAATTGTGTCCATACGATATCAAGTTAATCCTTCAAATCCTTTGGCAAAAGAATTGAACAGCGTTTCAAAATGAGAACATATGAGTAAGAGTTTAAGCATTTCATGTGGATAGATTCTGAGAAAGCCAGTTAAATAACCTAATGTAAAAACCAAATCCCCACTTCTACTGGCGTATTCTGCCACAGTGCGTAGTTGAATGAAAAATTACACATGTGTCTCTGTGTTAAATGCCATCAAGTCTCTGCCAACCTATAGTGACCATATGAATGAATAACCTCCAAAATGTTTTATCGTTAACAGTCTTGCTCGGGTCTTGCAAACTGAAGGCCATGGCTTCCTTTATTGAGTGAATTCATGTTGGGTTAGGGATGCCAGCCTCCAGGAAGGACCCAGAATTACAGTTTATCTCTGCACTACAGAGATCAGCTCTCCTGGAGAAAATGGATACTGTGGAGGGTGGACTGTATGACATTGTACCCCACTGAGGTCCTTGTCCTCCCCAGGCTCCATCACCAAATCTCCAGGAGTTTCCCAGCCTGGATCCGGCCACTCTAATCTCCTCAATCCCCTGCTGGCGGCCAGGGGGGACCTGAGTCTAGGGATAGGCGATGAATTTTGGCTGGTTCATGGTTTGTGAACTGAAGTTTGTGGCAGGTCAACTGGCACGAACCTTCCACAAACTTTTACATGGTTTGTGGCGATAAATGAATGGATACATTTCCAGACAGACTGTCTCTGCTCAATCAAAATGTTTACTAAGCTTCAAAGGCAGGGTGAGGTTCCCTGTGCATTCGGTGTATGCAGCTTGCAGGGGGTCCATTCTATGCACTTTTGAACTTGCGCCTGACATTTCCCCCAAAAGCACTTTCCTGGGGGCATCTTCTTCAGAGAGCTATAATCTGGACCCTGTAAATCCAATCTGCCCATAACTTGGAGTGTTTGTAGAGGATACTCAGCCAGAGATCATCTACAAGTTTGATATCTCTAGCTTGCTCAGAGTCTGTTCTGTATACTCCTGAGCCTCCTGAACCTGTGCCTGTCATTTCCTTAGAAGGCCATAACTTGGACACCGTAAATCCAGTCAGGGGCGTAGACTTTTGTAAATTCTGGGGGGGGGGGGCTCTTTAGCGTGCACACTCGCTGGGGCGATGTCCCCCCCCGCCGGGAAACCTCCGCACCTCCCCAGGCCCTTCCGAGGCCTGCCAGCCGCTGCTGCTGGGGCCTCTCCCCCCCCCCACTCCTTCCCTCTCCCTTCGCCGGGAAAAGAGGGAGGGAGAGGGAAGGATGGAAGAGTGGCCAGGCGGGGGGGGGGGGGAGGCACCGGCAGCAGCAGCTGCCGGCCTCGGAAGGGCCCTGGGAGGTGCAGCGGCAGGTGCTATGTTTTCCCGGGGGGGGGTGCTCAGTCCCCCCCCGGGAAATTTCGGGGAAGGCTCGAGCCCTTGAGCCCCCCCGTAGTCTACGCCTATGAATCTAGTCCTTACCAAGACGTAAATCCCCAGCAAGCTGGTGTCTTTAGCATGCTGGGGAGCCATTCTATTGCATCACGAACCTCATGAAATGAACTGGTTTGATGCCTAAAAGTTCATGACAGTTTGTGGCTTACGAACCAGGCATGCCATGAACCAAACCACATTTTCTAGTTTGTGCCCATCCCTAGTTCGGTCTTCCTCTTTTCCTGCTGCCTTCAGCTTTCCCCAGCATTATTATCTTTTCCAGTGACTCTTGTCTTCTCATAATGTGACCCAAGTACAATAGCCTTAGTTTAGTCACTGGCTCACCCATATTTTGCCCACTGATACACTTCCACAAAAATAACAGTATATTTCACTATTTTACTAGAAAATAATATACAGTTATATGTTTTTTGCAACATATATCCATGGTTACATTATTCTTATAAATGATGTTGGCCAGCAAGGCACTTCTAGTGCTCTTATGGATTGTAAGATTCATAAGTTTGAACTTGGGTTGCTAGTATTGGAAGGGCTATGTGCATTCTCCATTACAGGGGAAAGCTCCAGCCCACGCCAGGAGGCTGACACCCTAGATAGTTCACCTAAGACAGAGACAAAGACTCCTTCTGCCATGAGGTTTCTTTCTGTCACACCACGCTGGTCAACCCCTGCCCCCTCCAATGTACCTGAATGAATTATGCTAACGTGGTTACCTAGCAACTGATGGTTGGGCCATCACCCAGTCGGCCAGGGCCATTAACTAACAATAGATGTGGCTCTGGTGAGTCATCGGACCTCACCCAGGTGTAAAGTTCCTGTTTAGTTTCAGTTTCTGCAATATTGTCCACTCCCCGGCCCTCCTCCTTTTGTTTACCTGTAACCTATGGTGAGATCAGAAAGGGACAGACTGCCTAGTAGGTGTGTTAGTGGGATGTGGTTAGTGCTGCCCACCCTCTAGACCACCTAATAAAAGACCCTGCACAGAGGCAATCGGTCTCTTGAGCCATCGTCCCCTATCTGCTTTGCTACCCCTTATGTCCAGCTTGCTATACCAATACCCTTGCCTCCATCTTTAACTCTCTGTATCCTGGAACAGAGAGAACCACGTGGTCTTGCAGGTTCGAGCCACGTGTCCCATATTTTTCTATATTTTCCTCCCCATCCAATTCTTCCTTCTGTCGGACAACTCCTCTCTAGGAAGGTAACGTATTGCTTCCCCCTCATCAAAATCCTGCTCATGCAAACGTGCTACTTTCTAGCTTTATTCCTTAGGCCTGTGTGATTGTGTGTGTGATTACGTTTTGGGTGTGATTGAACAACATTGCCCAGTAAACTGCATTGAACTGGCTATCTGCCTCATGTGCCTCTTTCCTTGAGAACTCCCGGGAGGGGTGGGACCCTGGTATAGTTGGCAAGAACCCGTGTATTTCGCCAATTGCTAAACATAAATTAAAGCAATTCGGCTAACAATGATCCCATTGGGATGACGCAGATATACAGCAATTGGATTTTCTCCAGTGAAAATGAAGAGAGCTGTCTTTCATGACAATCTCTCTGTACTTTCATGTGGTACTCCATTTACATGGCCATGAAAGAATTACAAGGATACACTGTCTACTTATTGTAAATTCTGCCTCATCCCATTGAGCTGCTGTGTCTCCAGACAATATATTGACCACTCTCTAGCCTCTCAGCAAGCATTTACTATTCTGTTCTCCCATGTTCATTATGTCTTGTGGTCTGTTACTCTCTTTCCTGTATCTCCTTTCCTTCCCACTGCACTATTCTGTGTCAGCTACATTTGTTAGTATTTCCATAGTGGACAATGGTAGTCAAAGGAACAACCATTTTAAAAATATCTTTGCAAATGGATTTGAAGAGCTAGTACTTAGGATATAATTGCAGATTGAATTGCAGGCACTAGTGATGGTCCTGAAGAACAATGCTACACAATATCCCAGCTCGGTATACAAAGCATTCAGGGAATGGGGAAGTCAGCCTTAGTTGTGGGGGTGTTTGAGTTACCTTGTGGCCCCTGGAGCAATGTAGTGGAAAAAGTGTTGCACTAGGGCAGAGCCCAATCTTTTTGACCCTGTGGGAACATTTGGAATTCTGAAGAGCATGGTGGACACAGCCACAAAATGGCTGTCACAGGAGGTGGAGCTAGCCACAAAATGAAGTGAAGATTCTTGTGCTATGGTGACAGCTGCAATTTCCATATCTAATGAAATCTCCAGTGGCCAATCAGAAACCTTGCATGGCAAAAACCCCACCTGGCGCCACCCACTTTCTAAAAACACTCGGGCACCAAGAGTGGTGCTGGTGGCTGTCGTGGTGCCCACAGGCATCATGTTGGAGACCCCTGAACTTACAATCCTGTATTCAGATACACCTATTGCCATGGAAGCTAGTTGGGCAACCTTGAGCGGGTCACACTTCTTCGCGTAACACACCTCATAGGATTGTTGTGAAGATACAATTAGGAACAGAGAACCATGTACACTGACCTGAGCTCCTTGAAGGAAGGATGGTATAAAAATACACCAGACAGAGAGAATGACAGGTGTTGCTTCAGTGCAGGAAACAGGCTTAAACCACCCCTGTTTTTAAGGCTGCGGTCACATACCCACTAAATAACCCACTTTAGTCCTACTTTCAGTGCACTTTCCAACTGGATTTTCCTATTGTGTGAACTGGCAAAATCCAGTTGGAAAGTGGATTATTTAGTGTGTTTGACTGCAGCCTCTAACAACTACCACCAAAGATTCACAAAATAGGAGTTCAGTTATATAGTGTGGAATGTTGGTGCTTTTCTTCCCTTAAAATGGATAATTTGAGGATCCCTGTGTGACACTTGTATAAGGGAGAATTGCATGGCTTCTGTAAGTAATCTAAGAATGGTTCTGGCATAGGTGGAAGGGGGGATTCTTCTGTTGTTTATCACAAGTTATGTCACACACAAAAGATTAATGTGCAACAAAGAACAGCTCTGTCATGAGGCAGGCTGAGATAGCACATCAGTAGCGATGAACTTGGAAGTACTGTTAATTTTATATATTTATTTACAGTTATTTACATTATCTATATATTTATAGTCCGCCTTTCTCATTTAGACTCAAGGTGGATTGCACATGTAAATGGCAACAAATTGTTAATGATGTAAATCAGGACCCCCAACATGGTGCTCATGGGTGCCATGGCTAGGGATGGGCACAAACTGCATATTTGTGGCTTGGCGCCATTTCAGCCTTTGCTTTCTGCTCTTCATGAACCCCCACGAACTGCCTTAACATTCATGGAAGTTTGTGGCAGCTCTTCAGTTCATAAACATCACTTTGTGAACCACGAACTGACCAAGATTCATCACAAACTTTTGTTCATGAGCCAGCTTGTGCCCATCCCTAGCCATGGCACCAATGGATACCATTTCTGGTGCCCACCAAGTGTTTTTAAGAAGTGGGTGGGACCAGGTAGGGCTTTTGCCCAGTAAGCCTTCTGATTGGCTATTGGAGATTTGATTGGCTGTGCAGAATGTTGCTTTGGCAGCTGCCACCACAGCAGAAGGATCTTTACTGTGTGACTGAAGTTAAGCTGAAGCAATCATTTTATGGCTGGTTTTTGCCTCCTGCAGCAGCCATTTTGTGGCTGTGCCCACAAAGCCATGTTGGAATTCTAAAGGTGCTCACAGGCTCAAAAATGTTGGGGACCCCAGATGTATATTATTATTATAGATTTAATGCCATGGAAGCCACCATTTTGGATTTTTTGCCTAAGACAACAAAAATGTAATGGGTCCTTGTGACACTTGGGCAAGTCTATGCAATAATCACAAGAGACCAAGAAATACTGTATGTATGTATGTATGTATGTATTTATTTATTTACAAACTGCCCTCCTCTGGAGGGCATCATAATCAAAACACAATAAAATAATACATATAAATAATCAATCAGATTTTCAGAATAAAACCCTTAAAATACAATCATATCAGTGATGGTATTCAGAATATATGCAGGAAGGGCAGATCATGAACCAAATATGATGAGGCCATTGCTGTCCTCAACCATAGGCCTGGCAGTACATCTCTGTACTGTACTAGGTCCCACAGGGCACAGATGTCACCAGGCAGAGAGTTCCACCAGGCAGGAGCCAGGGCCAAAAAGGCCCTGGCTCTGGTTGAGGACAGCTGGATGTCTTTTGGGCCAGGAATCACCAGTCAGTTCTGAGCTTCTGAGCACAAGGCTCTTCAGGGGACAAACTGGGAGAGACGGTCCTGCAGGTACTTTGGTCCCAGTCTGTTTAGGGCCTTAAAGGGTATGCAGAGTAAGTATTGTATTGTCCTAGAGTGAAATAATCGTACCTCATAACCTGGGAAATGTGATATCCCATTAGGGAAGGTGTAAGAACCATGGGTAAACAAGACATAAATGGCCATTCATGTTGCATTGACCTGTTGATGATAGGTTTCCTAGATATAGAATATCCCATTTTAGTATGGGGGATTGGGGCAGCTTATCCACTGGCTGTCGTCCAGCACTAGTCTTCAAATTTTAAAATCCACTTGAGGCTTCAAGAATGTGTCTATGATTTATGAACTGGAAAACTCCAGTTGGTGTCAACTTTAATCCAGTGCCTTTCCTCTGTGGCATCGTAAATTTTTGTTGTTTTTGCTTTCATACATGGATGCACATGTCATATGATGTGAAGTAAAAAAAACTAGGTTGTAGTGCCTTCAATGCCTCATGCACTCAAATGACGGAATTCTTTTGGGAAAAGCTTTACCTGCCAGCATCCTACTCAAAAGCACAGGAAGTCTGCCAAAGCAGATGGGACCCCATGAGTCTGCTGTCAAACGTGTAATCTTTTCAGAGAGTGGATTTCGAATAATACCTTCAACAGCAGAGTCTAAAAATGTGCATTCAACTGTACTGAGAAACACAGACAAAGGGAGCCAAGGTGACAGAGTGGTTTGATTGTCAGGCTAGGTTCTGGCAATGTGCAGCGAGTTCCTCTTTATATGTTACAAAGTCCTTGAGTTTGTTGGGCATTTCTCACAACCAGGGCACACAGGCAGAAGTGGGGCTACGTTCTCCTGTGCACTGTTTTCTCTGCCTTTAAGTGCTGTGAGGAGCTATAGCCAAGTAGCAGAGCATCTGCTTTGCAGGCGGAAGGCCACAGGTTCCATCCCTGGCCTCTGCAGATAAAAGTATCAAGTAGGAGGTGATGCAAAAGACATCTGAGACCCTGGAGAGCTGCTGCATGTGTTCATGTGTCCATTTGCGAAATCACATCACTCACATAGCGGCTCCACTGCAAATTCTCCATGCAAAGAGTAGATCCATGGAGCACTTTAAGGCGGAGAAAACAATACATGCTACCTTAGAAAAATTTGACGCAGGTCTGTAGGTTTCTTTCCGTGACCCGTTTACCCTGTACAAGTAATATCGAGACCAAGGAGTGTTTTTTGAAAACATATTTTGAGACTGAAAAACAACTTTTATGGAACAAAGTGTACTTAGGTTTAAGTGTACCTATGAAAGTATACTTAGGTTTACTCTGTAATAGATATTGCTTTTAACTCTCAGGAATGAGAGCGCTTTTACAGAACAGCTCCGACGTACAATGTATACTGCAGGTTAGGAAAGTTATGAATAGGTATTTAAAAAGGCCTGCATATGGGTTTGGGGTTTTTTTGTTTATTGTATGGTAAAAGACCAGCACAGATAAAATACTACCAATGAAAGTAGTATTTTTAAATATCACCTACATTGATCTAAAGGCAGCATTTGACTCAATTTCCAGAACTAAGTTTTGGGGTAAGTTGAAGGCCACTAACATAGATTGCAGGCTGCTTTTTCTGATCCGTCCCCTGAAAACACCTCTCTAAAGGTCAGGTGCAGCAAGCTGGGTCATCTTTCGAACTCTGTCCCCACTCTGAGAGGTGTGAAACAGGGCTGTATTTTAGCACCAGCTCTCTTTAACTTTTATATAAATGTCTTGGTCAAATGCTTAAGTGACCAGGCCTTGCATCCTCCTAAACTACAGCATTGTCAGATCTCTATCTTATTATATGCAGATGATGCAGGTATTCTGTCAAGCAGCCCAACTGGGCTAAGAAGAGCCCTAAAGACTCTAGTACAGCATTGCAAAGAAGACTTTCTTACAATAAATTATAAAAAACCAAAAATAATGGCCTTTGGCCTTCATGGTTAATGAGCAAAGTAATGCAAACAGTAAAAGATAAGAAGGATTCTCCTTTAAGCAGTGGAAGGCTAGTCTGAGTAAGGTAAATAAAAGGGAGCACAGTCTTTGGCAAATAAAGTGTTAGCTGGTGATCAAACAGGCAAAAAGGGACTATGAGGAACATACTGCAAAAAACATAAAGACTAACAACAATTTTTTTCAAATACAATAGTAGCAGGAAACCAGTCAGGGAGACAGTGGGACCCTTGGATGACCAAGTGGTGAAAGGTTTACTAAAGGATGATAGCAAAATGGCAGAGAAGCTGAATGAATTTTTTGCCTCTGTCTTCCCTATCAAAGATGGGAGATGCTTGCCCACTCCAGAACCGCTGATTTCAGGAGAGGCGTTGAAAGACCTGAGTTAGATTGAGGTGACGAGAGAGGAGGTCCTATGACTGATGGACAAATTAAAAACTGACAAATCACCAGTCAGTCTAAAGTTGATACCGGGTAAGTTAGTGGAATCTGTTATTAAAGAAAGAATTAGTCAGCACACTGATGAACAAAAGCTATTGAGGAAGAATCAGCATGGATTCTGTAAGGGAAGGTCATGTCTCACTAACCTTATAGAGTTCTTTGAAGGAGTCATCAAACAAGTGGACAAGGGTGACCCAGTAGATGTTGCTTACCTAGACTTCCAGAAAGCTTTTGATAAAGTTCCTTATCAAAGGCTCCTAAGTAAACTCAGCCATCATGTTTAAAGGGACCGTGCTTCTTTTAAATGCTTTCCCTTCTTTTGGGGCTCATAGAATTGGACCCCCTGGTCCAAACTTTTTGAAACTTGGGGTTGTTTCTGAGGAGAGGCACCAGCAGGTATGCTAAAGACACCCCCCCCCCCCACAGAGCCCCACATACCCACAGATTGATTCTTCATTATACCCTATGGGGACCAGTCTCCATAGGGTAAAATGGAGCACCCAGCAGCTATTCTTCTCCCCCCCTGGCTGCTTTCTGACAGCCCTGAAGCAGGGGAAGGGGCCCTGAAGCAGGGGAAGGGGCTCCAAACCAGGGGATCCCCTGCCCCCAACTGGGGATTGGCAACCCTAGTGGGGTCTTTAGTTATGAAAGACCATACGTTGATGGGGTTGTGGTGGAGTTCACAGAACAATAACTGCTAGATGTACTGGTTGTCGAGGATGATTGGGGATAATCAGCGTATGAGTCCAGAAATATATCATGAATATAATCTAGGCCTGTACCATCCAGGCCATTGTGGCATAGACATTCACTGTCTACAGTTCTGTGCCGTTCTGGATGAAGATGGATCAGTGAACAAAGACCTACAGCAGACCTGTAGGCTTCATGCAGGAGCAAGTAGGCCATTTTGCTGTAGCGTGTGGGAATACACCATACTGCACTGAGCCGGAACCAGCAAGTGCAAGAAAGAGGCTAGCTTTGCTTCTCTTAGAGCTCAACATAATTACCCAACATCCCCTCTGACTACCAGTGAGGGAACAATCAGCAACTTAAGGCATGGTGACCAGGACTGAAGAAGGAAGTGAGGAAAGAAAAACAGTGCTTTGTTGGAGGTATAATTGCTATCCTATTCCTATTATTCAGCATCCAAGTCCTCTACTTCCCGCACAGTATAATTTCTATTGAGCGGCAGCTTAATATCAATGTTGGCAGCCAAACTCAGAGAACAGCAGTTTGACAAAAAGATCCTGCTGAGTCTTTGTCACTAGAGCAAAATTTTCCATGCTCCCCAACCTCTTTGAGAGAGACAAAAAAATGGACAGATAATGGGTGTAGCCCAGTGTATGCTTAAGTAACGATTCCCATGACAGGCAGGCTTAATTGTATCCTGGACTGCATCCCAGGGACCAAGTTGGTCACTGGACTGTCCACATTCCTGTATATCTCTACTCCATGCTTCCAAAGGTTGTGTTCTGTTTTCAGATTTCCTGTTGGTTCCAGATATCACTACACAGTAAAGACCTCTACAGGGCGTAAACAAATCGATAATCGTGCATAAATATGATGTGTATATATAATTTTCATGTGAAAAACACAACCATCCAAGGTGACAGTGCCATACATAATATGTGACAATATCCAAAACTCCACTTTAAATACTCATAGGAGGTATGCAATCATGAAGATTACATGGATCACATGAGTCAAGTTCTTGGGTACTACTCATTTTGAAAAATGATCCTCAGTCAGTTCTAAATCTTCCCATTAATTGGTTCTGTTTTGCCAACTAAATTCAAGAAGATGCATAATGGTAACTACAGCTTTGAAATTCCACTAGATACAATCCAATATTATCAAATATTTATACATAATTAATATAAAGAACAATCTAAATAATTACCTTGAACAAGAATTAATCAAAAAACATATCCCACTTAAATTATTACCCAGGAAAACTCTTATATACACCACATCTACATCCTTCCCATAATTGTGTGTATATGCGTATTCGGTAAAACTAGATATATCAAGTCTATGATTTAATTAATATTTTGTTCCTGTTTAGTCTGTTCTTGCAAAGGATCAAGATCTACAGTATGCGGGGGTCCAAAATCAAGCAGTAAGCGATGTGGACTTTTTTTCCAGCGAACATTCATTTGTGGAGATAATCTCTGCTCCAGAGATTACTCTTAATGTGTCTTTTGTCCAAGCTCACAATTAACTCCCACTGGCATCATGGAGAAAAGTTAGTCACTTGTCAGTCAGTAGGATATAAGTATGACTAATTCCCTTAGAGAGGAGCATCTGTCTGTAATTGTGGTCTTGGATGGGTTTTTTATTGTTTCAATTTCTTGGCGTAGTTCTGAAACATCAAAGCAAAGTTTAAATCGTCGGAGAGCAATTGCAGTAATCCCTGAAAATATTATGCAAAATTTCTGTGAGCAAAACAAGCTTAGAAAATGTCATCAACGAAATTATAATAATTATTCATTCAGATAGTCTATCTGATGCACGAGATCCCAGACCTAATCCCAAACAGCTTCTGTTAAAATGATCAGCTGATATAAAAGATCTCTGCTTGAGACCCTGGAGAGCTGCTGCCTATCAATGTAGACAGTACTGACCTTGATACATCAATGGCCAAACTCAGTTGCCCTGTTCACGTTACAGTGAATGCATGTACATTTGTTTGAAAGAAAGGGATGATGTGCTGTCACTGTGCAGTTTAAACTAGGGACCAATACCTGGATAAATGTGGGGTTTGTATCACAAGTTCAGTTGTACATGCATTAAATGCAACATGAGAATTATTCACTGGGTGTATTTTAGAATACTCAAGCTTACAATGTACACAGATTGGACATGCGTTCACTGTCACTTGCAACAAGGCTGGTATAAGGCAGCTTCATGTTTATGGAAGGAACTTTGGCTCAAGGAAGCTTACCCCGCAATAAATGTGTTGTGTTTAAGATGCCGCAAGAGTCTCTGTTACTCTCAGTGCACATGTGGAACTGCCCGCTGCACTAAGACAAATAGGAATTTTGGAGGCGCCATTGGTGGCTGGAGCAAACTGCAGGATCGACAACCTGTTAGTTAGGATGCCAGCCTCGTGGGAGCCTATGGAGGTGGAGACTGGCATGAATGGGTGTCATGCACTGCTGCAACATCATTGCCACTCGAAAACCAGAAGTGACATTACCATGTTGTGCAACACTCAAGATGCATTGAGTAACCCACTTTTTTAGTTTTTATGCTGCTTATGTCTACCAACTTTTGTTTAGTGGTTTTTTTCCTAATGGCTTGTTTTTTATGCTGTGGGTTTTAATTGTGAGCCACCTTGGAGCAGGACTCTGACGAAGTAGCATAGAAACATTCTAAATAAATAGAAAAACATTATTTTTGCATGTATTCGAAAGCACCAAGAAAAGAAATTATAATCAAACTTCTTTTCTTGTGTTGAGGTCTAGAATATTGTGAGGCCTTAAGCTGTGGTTTCCCTGGTTTATTCTTAAATACAGTTCTATTCCCTACCCTGCAACTCACAGATGTTTCCCTGACTATATTAGGAACTTGTCAGATGTGAAACCACCTGAAGATAGCTGGGTGATTCTTGATGTAGCACTAAGAACACTGTCCTGGGACAAAACCCCATTGAATCACACCATCTATCAATCTAATGTAAATTATAGTAATATGCAAAACAGAGATCTGCTACACAACATCTTTTTTTAAAAAAAGAACTAGAATGCCTTTTAAAAAACCACAAAATTATCAGACATTAATCATAGGGCTGCCAAGTCCACCGGGGGGGGGGGGGATCCCCCACTACGGGGTCCCCAATCTGCCGGCCCGGATTCAGCCGGCGGGGGTATAAGCCAGCACAATGCTTTCTGAACTTTTATAGGGATCTATAAGAGTAACTGAGTGAACTATTTTGCTGACTGTGTGGGATGGACTCTTGGACGGGGTAACCAGAGGGAAGGTGACTCCAAACGCTTCCAGCAGAGGTTTAAAGTACCATTTTCTGGGTTTGCCACCTCCAGGCCAGGAGGTTTCTCCTAACACAAAGAGACTTACACAGGAAATAGCCATCTTGGCATTTTAACCAGAGACTTGTCTTCACAAGACACCATCACAGTGTGCGCTCTCTACATGTAGCAGGCCAACCCCCCCCCCCCCCCCCAAACATCTCCCGTTTGGTACAGCAAAGGATTTTCTCACAGAGATGTGAACACAGCAGGACATTTCCTGGAAGAACTGGTTTTGGCTGCCAAAGGTACCTTCATCTAAAAGACAGTGCTCCTAGTCAATGATGTCAGCTTCCGGCCCTGGGTATCTCTCTGACCATCAGGTAGAATCAAATGCTGACAACCCCTCCTAGCCTCTCTTCCACTGGACAAGAGCTAGTGGGTGGACTCTCTAAGGGGTGGTCTTAAGACAGGCATCTGGCTAAGCCTGCCCCCAGAAACCTCTCCCACCCCCCGAATAAAGGAAAGTTCCCAGCACCATATCTCTCTCCTACATCACCTGCTCTCTCTGCATCTCTCTCTCTCTCTCTTTGCATCTCTCTCTCTCTCTCACACTCACCACGCTCTGACATGGCTCCTAATCCACAAAACACCCCCCCCCCCAATTCCCTATAAACTCATCTTGTTTCTCTAGCAGGAACACACCAACTCTCTCTGGACAGGTAAATATAAAATGCCAATGATTTCCTAATAATGCAACCGTCCCTTTAATTCTATCTGACTTCCTAGAACTGTATAAATGTGTGAACGTTTCTGTAACACTTGAATAAGCTACCTTTTATTCTTTAAGTAAAAGAAAACCTTTTTATACTGATAACAGTCTCCTTGTCAATTCCTTGGTTTGTCTGGAGGAGGCAGCCATTTCTGTATAAACAGGTGCAGATCCTTAACGCCTACTGCTGATTATTAAGAGCTAATATTCCCCAAATATTAATAACATAAAAGAGCAGTCAGGCTAACAGGGGGAACCCCACTCCTGAAGTTGTCCGGTCAGGACGACTGCCCCAGCATGATGATGTCACTGGAAGTGACATCATCACATTGGGCATGTTGCCAGGGCAACACTCTAGCAATCACCCCAAAAATTCTATTGTACCATAGAGTTTGGGGGCAATTGCCAGAGCGTCATCCTGGCAATGTTCCTAACGTGATGATGTCACTTCCGGTGACATCATTGTGGCACATGCACTTTGCATGCACGCCGGGAAACTCCAGGAAAGAAGAGGACTCCCCCCGCCGGCGAACTGTGAGTACTTGGCAACCCTAATTAATAAAATGCACTCACAGATGGATGTTCATGATAGATCCAATCCATAATTATGTGCTCTGAATAGTTGCGATGCAGACCATTCCAGATTTTGTACTGGTCCAGAAAGATAGGGGACACTCTGGAAAAGGAAGTTTCTTCTTGGTAGGTAATAAATGCTTAAGGTGCCTTCTTGTATGAAGGGCAAACATTAAACATTCCATACTGTCTGAGTGGTTTAAAACACTGGTCCAGAATTCCTAATGTTTTCTAAGGCTTCCAGCCCAACAGAACGAAACAGGACACTGTCCTCTTAAGGGCTGGAATAAGTCATCGTAAATGTGTCAACACTTCAGAACTATACATTACCAGTTAAAAACTAAAACATATGGCACAAATATTTTTCTGCCTGCTGCAAGCCAGGCAATTGAAGAACTGTGGCTCTGTGGTAGAGCACATGCTTTTTATGCAGAGAGTGCCATGTTCAATCCCTGGAATCTCTAGTTATAAAGGATCTCAGGTAGCCGGTGTTGGGAAAGACTTTTCTCTTCCTGAGACCCTCAGGGCTAATTTCGTAGCAGGAGTTCCTTTGCATATTAGGCCACACACCCCTGATGTAGCCAATCCTCCAAGAGCTTACAGTAGCCCCTGTAAGAAGAGCTCTGTAAGCTCTTGAAGGATTGGCTACATTAGGGGTGTGTGGCCTAATATGCAAAGGAGCTCCTTCTATGAAATGAGCCCTGGAGACCCTAAAACTATTCTTCCCGATCAGAGTAGACAGTGCTGAACTAGGTGGGCCAAAGGACTCTCACACAATGTACAATGGTTATATTTGTTCACGAAAAATGCCAGGACAGCTTCACTCATCTGAGCAATGTCTTTTTAAAGGTGCAAACCCTGCAGACACATAAAATCCACAACTGCCTGTTCATGGGCATTCTTTGTGGTGGCTCTCACATTATGGAAGCCTGAGCCTATTAGGAAGGCTCCCATACTTATCATTTCCCCCAAATATGCAAAATGGAGTTGTTCAGGAGGACATTCTTGTAGAGGGAACAGAGCTGTGGTGTAATGAATTAGCTCAGGAAGTGACTTCTGTTACGGATAAAGGTGTTTTTTAAAATATATATTCCCTTGTTGCCTTAGACAGTTATGGTCGCTTGCAGTATATATTTTCAGTTCTTCAATTACAGCTCAACATTATTTTGTTTTACTAGGAATAGTTGCTGCTGGATTCAAATATTCTTCTTATCATACTTTGTAATTTGTTTGCTGATTGACTGAATAGGTTTTTTTTAAAATCATACTTGCCATGATTCCCTGTGAGAAAGGTGGACTATAAATGAAAATAAAGATAATAATGATAATGATAATAATAATAATAATAATAATAATATTTACCAAGAAAATTAGGTGGAAGAGATCTCCTGAAACTTAAGCAAGCAGTTGAAGAAGAAAAATGAGCACTGAATGACCAATAATAATGATGTGCAGCATTAGTATAGAGGAAAGATAGTTGAACAAGAAGAAATCAAGATGCCAAACAGCATCAAAACACTGGGCTTTGAAGAAAACTACAAATATCTTGGAATTTTGGAAGCTGGCAACCTCAGACATACAGTTGTTAAGAAAAATACAGCCAAGGACCTCTACTGAAGAGTTACAAAGATATTGTGAACAAAATTAAATGGGGGCATCATGGCAAAGGCAATTAACATGTGGGCAGTCCCAGTTCTAAGATACGCAGCTGGCATTATTGATTGGAAACAAGCAGAATTAGAAGCAATAGATTGCAAAACTTGCCAGATAATGACGATGCATGACTACACCCTAGAAGTGATGTTGATCATCTCTACTTATCTAGAAAATTAGGTGGAAGAGGTATCCTGAAAGTTAAGCAAGCAGCTGAAGAAGAAAAACAAGCACTGAATGACTACACCAAGAAAAGCAAAGAGAAACTTCTAGTTGAAGTATGCAAGGCAGACTTATTTAAGGTACAGAAACCAAAGAAGATTACAAAAAGATTGTAATCAAAACTTACTTTGACAACTGGAACAAAAGCACTCCGATGGGCAATATTTGAAAGATGTGGAGAACAAAGTTGATAACGAAAATACCTGGAAGTGGCTCCAAAATGAACACTTGAAGAAAGAAACAGAAGGACTTATTCTAGCTGCACAAGAGCAAGCACTCAAAACAAATATTATGAAAGCCAAGATTTAGAAGACCAGTGATGACAGCAAATGTTGACTTTGCAAGACAAAGGATGAAACAGTCGACCACATAGTTACTTCTGATTGCAAACAGATAAACACCTGGAACAAAACACCCCTGATATCACAGTTGCAGAAAAATGAGATATAGGGTTTGGATCATTGATACTGCAATCACAGGAGACAGCAGAATAGAAAAGAAAGAACAGGAGAAGATAACAAAATACCAAGACCTATGAACAGAGTTACAGTGCCTCTGGGAGAAGAAGGTTACCATTGTGCAAGTTGTCATTGGGGCCCTTGGAGTCTCAAGAAACACCTGGACAAATAACACCAGGTCAGCTCCAGAAGACAGTGTTGCTTGGGACAGCAAGAATGCTGCAAAGTTACCTTTGCAACTCCCAAGAACTTGTCTAGATCTCAAATTAAAGAACACCATATCTGATAGTGACAATTTATAACAACAACAACAACCAGTAGATAAATTAATGTTTTTTAAAATGCCCATGGGGCACCATGAGGTACTGATAAATAGATCAGAGGATGATTTTTGAACAAGGCAATTTAAAATAATTGTAAATTGTCTTATACACCCTGGTTTTCCCCCCATGTGAATAAAATGTCTTTTGATATTATTACCTATAGAGTTGCTCATTATATGCTGTGATCAAAGAGACAGAGCAATTTAATTCCAGTAGTAAATAAATAGTGCAGGAGAAAATAGACTCTCTTGTATGCATTGAGAATGTTTGCCACTGAGTAATTGGATTGTAAGAAAGATATTTTTAATGCATAGAATCATTTTGGATTAAATTCAAGGGTTGTTATAATATAATTAGGATGATAGAATGTTCAGAAAGAGTTTTTCGGATTGTTTTGGATTTTGGTGAAAGCTTTTTTTTTAAAAAAAATCAAGATTAGATCTTTTTTTGCAAAGATTTCTATTGATGCAAGAACACTGCAGTGAACGGGCGGTGTGCCAGTGAAATACTCTGAAGATTTATTCATTTATTATGGTAGTTTCCAGCTAACACTTGGACAAGAAACAGGGCAGATGCTCCACTGAAATGAATCAAGGTTGCACAAGTAGCAATGCTGGAACAAAGTTTAGGGCAAGGACCACGGCTCAGTGGCAGAGGAGCTGCTCAAAATGCAGAAGATCCCAGGTTCAATCCCTGCCATCTTCAGGTAAAAGGATCATGCAGTAGATGATTTGAAGGATCTTTGCCTGAGTCCCTGAAGAGCTGTTGTGAGTAGGCAGTACTGACCTTGATAGACCAGATCTGACTAAGACAATGATGTATTCAAAATATTATATGAAACCTAAGGGACAATCTAGCTGCAGCAAAGCACAGTTAAAGCAAATTGATTTCAGCAGAAGAGAGTTTCAGGTGGATAGCGGTGTTGTCTGCAGCACAAGAGCAAGATCTGAGTCCAGTAGCATCTTAAAGACCAACAAGATTTCCAGGATCAAAGCTCCTTTTTGTCTGATATAAGTATGAATGGAGATCCTTGAGCCCTTATATTCCAGTCAGGAGGTGGGAGGGATGTTGCAAAGAAGGGATTCAGAAAATTAGCATTCTGTGGTGAGACAAGAATCCAATGTCCAGCCCTGGGGGTGGAGATGTTCACTGTGTTGGCAGAGTTTAAATATGTAAAGGAAGTGGAGCACTGACTGTTTAGAGAAAAATAAATAGGTTTATTAAAGAAGAACAAACATAGAACTGTTATAAAACATGTCCCTGGAGGTTCCTTCCAACTCTATGATTTTAAGAGAGAGAACTGTAACTGCCTAACCTAACTGCTGAAGGAGGAACCACAACAACAGAAGCTCTACAAGCGCAGGAAGTCTTCAGAAGAGCCGAACAGGAGACAGGAAGGACATCATTTGAAAATGTGGGAGGTCCCTAATCTAGCTATGCAGGGTGATCTTCTGATCTTCTTCATCAGGCAGCACTAAAGATCTTGTATATTCTAACACATTGTTCTGAATTTGTGAATGAACCCAAGTTCAGCAGTCTCATGTTGAAGTTTCTCTGCGTGAGACTGCCACTCTTAGAACAGAGTGGAATGTCCTGGAAGATTAAAATGTTATCTCACTGGTTTTTAACTGTTGTAATTTTTGATGTCAGATTTATGCTGGTTTACGCTTTCGCAAAGGGACTGACTTGTTTGTCCGATGTAAAGAATGGAAGGGTATTGCTGACATTTGATGGCATATATACTGCCAGAAGATGAAGAAGGGAATGAACCTGAGATGATATGGCTGTTGTCGTTAGGTCCAGTGATTATGTTGTTAGAGTGAAAATGGGGACAGATTTAGCATCTTTGTTCATGGCAGGCCCTGGTCTCAAAGTCCATGTCTGTGTTGGAAAGTGCATTATTGTGAGTGAGAAGTTGTTTAAAGTTGGGGGGCATCATTAATGATGCGTTGAACTGGTTTGAGCCAAGAGCTGTATTTGACTGTGAGAGTCCTACAGAGTCAGTCAACAAGTGTCCTTGAAGGAAGTCTTTATTGAGAAAGGTCTGTTGTGGTCATCTGCACTTCTTGTGTTAGTAATGGCTGACATAGCCCCAGGCAGGACAATTATACAGAATTCAAAAAGGGGTCTGGTAAGGAATTACAATCAATCACCAAGGCAAGGAAAAGGCGCTCAAAATACTGGTTTATGGTTCCCAGGGAAAAAGTGGGAAGAAATACAGTCAGACAGGAGAAGAGATACATGGGCAGGCACCAGCAGCCTCCCAAGGTCAGAGCAGCTCGAAGAGCGATAAGCATGCCATGAGAAGTATAACATAACATTCCACAGACCCGACGTCAAGGGTTCACTCATCCCACCTCCCGGGCAGGAGATGGCAGCATTAGCTGACAGTGACCACCAGTGGTGTTCTGTGGTTTTTTCGTCTGAGCCTATCTTGTAGCAGGTTATCATGTGGTATCATTCATGCTTTGTTGGTCAATTTCCATACTACATCAGGTGGGTATTGTAATTCTAAAAAAAACACTGCTGTAGATCCTGCAGGTGAGAATGTCTGTCTGAGGGATTAGAACAGATGCAGCTGTAGTGTTGAGCTTGGATTGTTTGATTGGCAGTCAGCAGGTTTCTAAGGTAGTTTTATGATTCCATCATGTATTTGCACAGCGGTGTCTGGAAAATATATTTATAGTGTGGATTGATTCATGGTCAGGTTGATGGTGGAGTGGAAAATGCTGAAGGCCTGGTAAAATTTCTCCAGTGCTTCTTTCCCTTGTGTCCAAATGAGAGATTTCTAAGGGATAATAATCAGTATCTTCACAAACATACACTCCCTGGGATTCTTGGGGGAAGCTTTGACAGTTAAAGTGATATAAAACTGATACTAGTATTTTGTAATGCAGACTTACTCCGTAATGTTTACCTATATAGAATGAAAGCTGAGAAGACTGTTTTCTTCAAATGTATGCATTCTTGTTTGAAGTCTTGCTTTGGTGGGATTGTACCAAGGACTAAATACATCTTCAGAAACATTTCTGGGACTGGGCTTCAGGTGAACAAGAGTTGGTATTTGCAGGGGTCATTTCGAGCAGGAGCTTGGGGGAGCTCAACTCCAGGAGTTGGTGCCAGCCCCCCCCATGGGGGAATGCCTGCTTGTGTCATGGCTGCAGCAAAATGACCCTATCCCCTGGAAAGGTCCTTGTTCCTCCGACCAGCCTTCTGAAGGCTTCAGGCACCACTGAAGCTATCCTCCCAGAATAGTGGCATTTCCGAGGCTTGGATTAGTAGCGGTCCCCTCTCTGCCAGCTCTTTCTTTCTTTCTTTCTTTCTTTCTTTCTTTCTTTCTTTCTTTCTTTCTTTCTTTCTTTCTTTCTTTCTTTCTTTCTTTCTTTCTTTCTTTCTTTCTTTCTTTCTTTCTTTCTTTCTCTCTCTCTCTCTCTCTCTCTCCCTCTCTCTCTCTTTCTCTCTCTTTCTCTCTCTCTCTCCTTTCTTTCTTGTCTTCTGACATACTTCTGTGGTGTAGCATATGCAAGTAAGTTATGCTAATGCATTATGCTAATGAGCTCCTGCACCTCTTTTTCTACAAAATGACCCCTGGGTATTTGTAAGGCACCTTCTGTTTGACCAGTTTCATGTGTATGCCACTCTCTGAAGAGAAAGTAAGCCAAGATTATTTCCATTAATCAGCAAACAGCCTTTCTTACACTGTATAAACGTGTCAAATCCCTACTGTGACATTCCATGCTTTGTAATAAGTAGCTTCATGAAGAGTTTTTTTTTTTTGGAAACAGAACCAAAATCTATCAAGGAAAAGCTGAAATGAATCCCTGGTTTTCATAAGGCTGTGATTATTATGATATATTGATTTTCCTTGGTGTGCACGACTGCAAACAAAGAGGCCGTAGCTCACATATGGAAAGTCTCTGGGATTTCCAGTGTAAAAGATCTGAGGAGGTAGAGTTGAGCCACTGTCAGTCAAAGTCGATAGTACTGGGCTGGGTAAACCAGTGATCTCAGTTCCCAACTAGGGTTTTAAATGAGGGTTTATAGCTGGCTTATTAACTACAGTTTGTACCAATTTTGGTTTGTTGTGACATTCAGTTTCACTAACCAGAGTTAGTTAAGTAGGGCTTATATAGCCCAGTTTGGTGTAGTGGTTAAGTGTGCGGACTCTAATCTGGGAGAACCGGGTTTGATTCCCCACTCCTCCACTTGCACCTGGCTGGATGACCTTGGGCAAGCCATAGCTCTGTACCAGCTGTTCCCTCAAGGACAGCTTGGGAAAGAGCTCTCTCAGCCCCACCTACCTCACAGGGTGTCTGTTGTGGGGAGGGGAAGGGAGGGGAGTTTGTAAGCCGCTCTGAGACTCCCTTGGGGAGTGGAGGGTGAGGTATAAATCCAATCTCTTCTTCTTCTTCTTCTCTCGCCTGGCCTGAGAGACAGCAGTTCAAGAGAGGATGCCCTCTCTACTGAGAGGCAGCAGAGAAGCAAGAAGCAGAAGGGTGGGCTAATTCACCAACTGGAATCTGTTACTTATCTCTAGAACGGCCACCAGGCTTAGGGTGATTTTGCATCTAGCATTCGCTCCACATTTTCTCAACTGGGATGGAAAAATGCAGCTCAAAACCACATTCAAATACCCCAGGCCAATGCCGTACTGGCTGCAGAGTCACCCCTGAACGGCCATAAAACGGCCATAAATCTATGCAGAAGGTACCATAAAAATCCAGTGATCAAAGGAAGCGAAAGCGGCATGGATTGTGGAGGCTACCATAAAATCCGTTGATCAAAGGAAGTGAAAGCAGCATGCAATGCAGCAGGGAATTTCTGTTCCAACGTTTGTTTGCTAAAACAACGGAAGGAAAGGCCAATGCAGAATCAGCCTTAGTTGTACAGACCACTTCAATTTGACCTCTGAATCCAGCAATTATAGGCTTATGCAAGTTGTACTTGAACATAATTACACAATATTTTGAGATCTGTTATGGAAACACCTGAATTTTTTTAATATGTTTTCTGAGAAAATGCAGCTGCTGTAACAGGGACTGGGGCTTGCATAAGAAATACAGTCCTAGGTAATACAGTATTATTATTCAAGTATGTTTTTTCTGGACCGCTTACCTTTAAAACTTTGCATTTGGCAACGAAATAACACTTGCCCTTCCATCTGCAGTCATTAACAAGAAGCTTTCTCGATGGATTTTTCCCACGAAAACAAACATACCATCCTCCATGTTCCATGCTGCTTTTAAATTAGTTGCATCCTGGCATGAGGTCTGAGGACTTTTTAAAACAAGTAATCTTCAATGAGAAGTTATTTTTATAAACTAAAGTCAACAGGAATGCTAGACAAATATAACATTTCAAAAGCTGAGGGCATGGGTTTAATGCCTTTCCCCCGTATTCAGGACATGGAAACCATTTTCTGTTCAGCACTGGCCTTCCTTCAGATTGGTTTCCCTCCTGAAAGTGTCATAACCACATAGGGTTGCCGATCTCCACATGGTGGCTGGAGATCTCTTAGGATTACAACTGATCTCCAAGCAGCAGAGATCAATTCACCTGGAGAAAATGATAAAAGGGGTTGGAACACTCCTTATGAAGAAAGGTTAAAGCGCATGGGGCTCTTTAGCTTGGAGAAACGATGACTGAGGAGTGACATGATCGAGGTTTACAAGATTATGCATGGGATAGAGCAGGTAGAGAAAGAAGTCCTTTTCTCCATTTCTTACAGTACAAGAACTCGTGGGCACTCAGTGAAATTGCTGAACAGTCAGGTTAGAATGGATAAAAGGAAATCCTTCTTCACCAAAAGAGTGATTAACACATGGAATTCACTGCCACAGGAGGTGGCGGCGGCTACAAGCATGGACGGCTTCAAGAGGAAATTAGATAAACATATGGAGCAGAGGTCCATCAGTGGCTATTAGCCACTAGCATGGCATACACCATGCTCCTTGTGAAAGCTTGGTCCTTAAACATTCATAGGGTTCCCAGCCTGCAGGTCCTAGTGGGATTCCCCCCACTTTTGACTGCTTCAATCCACTGCCAGCCACCTGGCCGCCAGGGGAAACCTCCAAACAGGGACATCGCTGTGCAACATCCTCGGCGTGATAACAACACCCAGAAGTGACATTATTGCATCACCGACATTGGGGGTGACGCTCTAGTTTTTGGGCAAATGCTGTTTTTGAAGGCAAAAACCCAATAGAGTTTTTCCAAAAACTAGAGTATCACCCCTGACGTTGGCAACGTCACTTCTGGATGATGTCATTGCACCATGTGCACAAAGCACACACAGCAGGAGATCCCGGAAAGGACCTGGGAGCTACCTGACAACCCTCATCATTTATCACAATCATAATTTCTTTGTGGCAGTTTAAACATGGGACACGTATGCTGTTTGTGGTACGGTGTCTAGCTATTTACGGCATGCTCTCGGGTTTCTGTATCCCCTTGCCCGCCAACATTACTCAGTTACTAGATAATCGATTATCACTCCCTTCTCCCCTTGGGTATTTAGTGTATCCACGTTTCTTGGTCAGAATGCCTGTTTGCCTGTTGCCCCTCAAAGAAGGCCAGCAACTAAGCTCTCTTCAAGGATGTTTTTTCATGAGTCAGGCTGCTGGAAACGGTGTTTTTAAAATCTGCAGGGGGCCGATTTGGCTTGGGACTGTGTTGCAGGGGAGTAGGGGCTCCTGCCTACCCCCCCCCCCCCAAGGAGGAGAAATTGTTTGCGCCGTTGTGGATGTGCACTTGCCATGCAAGGCCTAAGAGTGGGGGTGTTCTTCCTTCTTCTGACTGCTCACACTCCATTCCATCCCCTGTCTCGGATCTTGTGATGTTGTTAGATTTGCTTTGGTTGGCTGCTTCTGCTGCCCCTGGCATAAAGTGGCAGCGTCCCTTAGGGAGTCTGTGCTAGCGGTCAAGCTATTAATAGACTGTCTTGTTTGTTGCATCTCTTTTACTGCAGAATTTCTGGTCATTTTGATTTCATTAAGCTTTTTCTCTTGGTTCGACCTCATAAGGGGAATGATCCTGTTGTTCCTGTACCCAAATATCTCGGAAAAGGGAAGCAATGGTTTTCAGCCAATAATCTTGACCAGAGTCTAGCCTGAATTTGGTCACGCACCTCCCTAGCTCACTGTCTAGTTTTTGGTTTTGTCACTTGAGAGACCTTGTCTGATAAAGGATAAAATCTGAAAAAGTTTAAAATGTTCCGGGGTGGGGGTCGGGGACAGCATCATCCCTGCGCCCTTCACTATCCTCAACCCAGCTTGTCCTCCTTTTCCCCAGTTGCAATGGCAATTTTTTGGGATTCCCATGATCCAGACCCTTTGCCTACAGAGCTGTTTTGTAACACTGCAGGGCAGTGCAGCTTGGCAGGAAAGGGGGAGGAAGCCCTTTGAAAGGCCTAACAAGACTGTCCTGTGCCGTTTTGTGCCCCATGTGGTTTTGAAAGTGGAGCTCAGCTCCATCTCTCTTCCCGTGGTGGTGACATATAGAGCATCTGTGCAGGCAAGTTACTGAAACCACCCCACCCCTTTAAACTGGATTAAATGGGAAAGGAAGCCGTGTTTACAACTGGCAGAACATTGCTTGGGTTTAATTCTTCTTTTTTAAAAAAAAATTGTTATTCAACCCAATGAATTACAAAATGTATATACCAAATGTAAGATAACAAATCTAAATGTATAAATATAGTGCATAAAGGAAATGCCAAATACTCAATATAACAAGGTTTCCATCTCTCCCAAGGCTATCACAACTTGTTCTTTCTGGGAAGGGAAATAACTCAGAGTTAGGTTTAATTTGAGGGCTTCCTGTATTCCATGTGGGGAAAAGATCCCTGCATTGGAGTCCGTTCCTTCTGCATCACAACCCTGCTAATTGTCTGAGTTGTGAGATCTTTTTGCAAAATCCCAGGGCGTTAAATGGCCACCTTGAAATGGGCACAGAAACAAACCTGGAGCAAATAGATATCAGCGTCAATGATTTTTTTAAAGTTTGTTTATTCACAGCTATTAAAAGTCTATTTAATTATCAATTGTTGACTCTAAACTTTTATCTTTTCCAAGTGTGCAAGAATACATGCTTCTGTTCATTGACAGCACTGATAGTTTTTGTCCTGTTCCTTGTATAGTGAAGTTTTCTTTGCACAACCATCCAGCTCAAACGTTTAAAAAACCCAGAAAACACATCCACTACCAGAATGGCAATTACGCTAGCAGAAGCTGACTACAGGATACACGCCATACATGTATGAAAATTAGTATTTTCAGCACGCAGTGTTATAGAAATCTTGCTATTGTTACTGTGGTACAGGGAAAGAAACTATTTATGGAGAGAAAGTCTGAAGAGGAGGTCACGTCTGTGGAGAAAACACCGTATTGCTCATTCTGGATCTTAGCAGGCTGAGAACAGCATTTTCTTTTTCAACGGAGGAGGTGACTGCGCAAGCACAAAAGTCTATAAAGGAAACGGTAACACTCCCTTTAATTGCTCCCAGGAGAGTCTTATTGCCCATTTGAAAAGAACAAGATTCCATAAACCTCAAGGAAACTCCTTCAAGTGTTCTTTAACGGGGACTGGGTATCTTTTTACAGATAGGTTTGTGAACATAAGTTCTCTTGTGTAAATGCTGCTTTTAGCTAAGCGTCATGCAGTAAAGCATAACGAAACCACGAGTCACTTTGCTTCTTACATGGGCAAAAGAATCTTTATAGATTTTCTCTTAAATTCTAGTGGGTTTTTTTTTAAATTGAAACCTTTCCGAAGCTGTAGGTGTTCCTGACGTAAGGTGTATTGTAAACAGAGGTTTACTGGCTAAACTCTCCCACGATGTCCCTTGAA
Organism: Lepidodactylus listeri; assembly: GCA_029233225.1. Classification (NCBI taxonomy): domain Eukaryota; kingdom Metazoa; phylum Chordata; class Lepidosauria; order Squamata; family Gekkonidae; genus Lepidodactylus; species Lepidodactylus listeri. The sequence continues at coordinate 16,436,041 of JARCFY010000012.1, forward strand.
ATTCATGAAGGAACTCTGCACACCCTTCCTTGGAGAAGGAAGTGATTTCATTTAATTATTTCCCCGCAGCGTTATTAATGCCTCATTCCTCCTCCTGCTCTTCCCCCAAATTCCTTCATCTCTAGCCCATACTCAAATGCCATGTGTCACTGGGCCAAATATGCCATGTGTCGCTGGTACTGCCACCACTTCTTTGAATGTTTGAAACAGGAATGGCCAGCTGCTGATCTGCAAGGACTGTGTGGCCCAAAAGTTGGTTTTGTTCTCCTTTGCTAAACTCTTATGCAGCCCCAAGCAATGCCCAGATAGCTGTGGAGTCTTGTGAGCAAAAATTCTACTTTGTGAGCTACTGGCATTAAAGTTGTGAGCAGGTGATTTTGGCTGCTGCATAAATTAGTTTGCTCTGGAGCCATCCTCCCCAAGCTAAGACAAAAACCTGTGAGCTGGAGGCTAAAAAACTGTGAGCTAGTTCACACTAACTCAGCTTAGAGGGGACACTGGTCCTAAGCAGTGTTTTTTAAAATGTTATTTATTAATATATTTTCATCCTGCTTTTTTTTTTGACCATCAAGTCACAGTCGACTTACGGCTATGGATGCCAGCCTCCAGGTGGGATATGGGGATCCCTCAGAATTACAGCTGATTTCCAGACTGCACCAATCAGTTCCCCTGCAGAAAATGGATGCTTTGGAGGGTGGACTCTATGGCACTGTACCCCACTGAGGTCCCTTCCATAGGCGTCGACTTCAGGGGGGCTGGGGAGCTGGAGCCCCCCCCCCCCCCGAACTTTTCCAGGACATGCTGAGCCTCCCCCAGAGACAGTAGCCTGTAATGTCTCTGGCCCAGCCCCAGCCCCCCCCCCCCCGGGGAAATTGGAAAGTCTACTCCCTTGGCTCCTGTCCTCCCTAGGCTCTAGTCCCAAATCTCCAGGAGTTTCTCAATGTGGAAATGTGGGGTTTTCAAGGCAAGAAACATCCAGAGGTGGTTTGCCATTGCTTGCCTCTGTGTCGCACCCTGGACTTTCTTGGTGGGCTCGCATCCAAATACTAACTAGGGCTGATCCTGCTTAGGGTCCAAGATCTGATGAGATCAGGCTAGCCTGGGGGATCCAGGTTAGAGGTTTTTGTCCTGCCGTTCCCCTACCTAAAGGAGCCCAAGGTGGCTCACTCTAAAATATACCTTATAGATTGGGTTGTGTATGAAATTAGTTTGTGGGGGAGGGGTATGAAGGATTAAGGATGCCAGCCTCCAGGTGGGACCTGGGATCTCCCAGAATTACACCTTCTCTCCAGATTACAGAAATCAGTTACCCCAGAGAAAAAGAAGAAGAGTAGAGAAGAGTTTGGATTTATAGCCCGCTCTTCACTACCCAAGGGAGTCTCAGAGCGGCTTACAAACTCCTTTCCCTTCCCGTCCCCACAGCAGACACCCTATGAGGTAGATGGGGCTGAGAGAGCTCTGACAGAAACTGCTCTTTTTCAAGGACAGCTCTTGTCAGAAGTACAGCTTGCCCAAAGCAGCTGCAAGTGGAGGAGTGGGGAATCAAACCCGGTTCTCCCAGATTAGAGTCCGCGCACTTAACCATTACACCAAACTGGATTTCCAGTTTGGATGCTTTCAAAGGTGGACTCTGTGGCATTGTACTCCTGTCCTTCCCAGGCTCCATTCCCAGATCTCCAGGAGTTTCCTAACCAGTATCTGGCTACCCCATCCCCTGCTGGTGGCCAGGGGGGACCTGGTAACCCTATTACTGATGCCCTTATATATGTTGATGAAATACTTATATTAAGATGGGTAGCCTTGTTACTATGTATGTAGCAGTAGAAAAGAGCAAGAGTCCAGTAGCACCTTAAAGACTTAACAAAATTTGTGGCAGGTTATGAGCTTTTGTGAGTCACTGCTCACTTCTTCAGATATCTTTTCTACTTATATCAAGACACTTTTTGTATGGAGTTTCACCAATGTGCAGGAATGCACGTGCATGTTAGTGCAAAGCATTTATACTGGTGATCCCTCTTGTCAGGGCTTTTTTTGTAGAAAAAGTCCAGCAAGAACTCATTAGCATAATAGGCCACACCCAACAGCAGAAACTCATTAGCATATTAGGCCACACCCCTGACAGTGCAGCTCCCTTCCGGGATCGACTTCCCCAGGTGCCCCGCGGCTTGCGGGGCACCTGGGGAACCCGGGGGGGGGGGAGGCTGTCAGCGTGGCCAACTCGGAAGCCAACCAGAACTCCGTTTCTGTGCATTCCTGCCCAAAAATAGCCCTGCCTCTTGTATTTTGAAGTACAGTGGTCTTTTATACGATGTGGTTCATGTGCGTTTTTTGGAATATCTGAATCACCAACTGCATTGCATTGTTTTTTATTTTAAAACACAATAGTCATGCAAAATTTTCCATTGTGCAATCTATAATTGCAGTCCCAACTAAGATGGTTTAAATCCAATAAATAGATAATAAAGAATGAAAACAAATCTGACTTTGAGTTGGAGCAAGACTGCAGTTCAGTTCAAATGTTTGAGAAAGAATCGGTAATCTAGCTGGGAAAATAACAGTATTTTCAACTGGAAAAGGCATTCACAGTGCATAAAAATCAGTGCCTACATAAAACCAAACTGGTATCAGCACTGTGGCAGAACTGGCCAGCTCTGGCCTGCGGGCCCTGTTCCACCCTGCCCTCCAAGGCTTTTCTTTCTCTCTTGGATAACCAGTGCCACCACCTTACCATTGTAAGGAATTGCCTGCTGGGAGGGTCAGAATCCGCAGCTTCCCTTACAAGTTCTGAGGCCTCGCCTCTATGTCTCCCGCTGTCCAGTGCCTGGTCACCATGGGGAACGTTTACTGCTTTGCACACCCCTGGAGTAATAGCCACTTGCCAACTGCCTGCTTTCCCCTGGTGCTCCTTTTAAAATAGTGTGTCCAAGATGGTGGAGGTCTATGTGGTACAGAGAACCACAACCTACATCAAAAGTTATAAAGTATTTATTAAAAAAGAAAATGTTTACAAGCATACTTTTAGCACAGCACCTTGACAAAGGGATTCTAAAGAAATGGGTAAAATGCAACTTCTCTGTTCCTTTCTCTATACATGCCCTATCAGGTGTTAAAATATAGGACAGACTCCTTAGCTTAGGAAGTTATAAATCTCTACAGACTGGCTATTACCTTGAAGCTTCCTTCAGCTCTTCAGGCCCTCACATCGTTAATTACTGCCTCCTCCAGACCTCAGTTCAGAGTTCTGTCTGCTCTGATGGACTCAGCACAAAAAGAAAGAAAGAAAAAACCTTCTTGCTTCCAGGAGTTTTATCTTCTCTCTTTTTCCTGCCCACTGACCCAGTCAAGGAAGCTTTTCCTGATGTCTCCAGAAATTTCTTCCTGAAATCTTTCTACTCTTAATTCCTCCAAGACTCTGTTCCCTGCTTGGAGGCAGGAGCAAACTGGCCCATCCAATTGTCTCTAGCTAGACCTATTAACATTTGTATGAAGGTGGGCTGAGGTAAGTCTGGAAAGGAATTGAACTGACTTCTTCCCTTCCTGCCTGTTTTCTGCCCAGAGAGAGAAAAAACGTTTAAAACTCAGCATGAAGGTTTTGCTCATTTCAAACCTCCAAAGAAAAAAAACTGAATTTCTTCACACGTCCATTATTTAAAATGGTAGATAATCTTGCTTCATGTACCTTTTTGGTTGATTAAAAATAGATGTGCCTAGGTATCTCTACTTCCATTTCCCCATGTCCATAGTATTTTAAATTATAGATAAAGAAGTGCTTCATTGTCAAGCCTGACATGTTTAATGGATGCAGTGTACCCCCCCATGATCCACCACACAGAAAACAGATTACTTCTGAATTCAGTATTCCAGTGTTAACAAGACAAAGCAAATAAATAAAGGTGAACAAGATTTATTTATTGCATTTGTATTCCATTTTTCTTCATATTCTGGGACTCAAGATGGATTACAGTTGTTAAAAGCTGTGTAATAGCCAGCCAGCCACATTTGAAACATCAAAATGTTAATTGTCAGCACAATTAAGTTAGTGTTGCCAACTTCTAGGTGGGTCCTGAACACATATTTCATACATCCCAGAAAACTTTACCTCTGGAGTGTCAAACATAAGGCCCAGGGGCCGGAACCACCTGTCCAGGGCTCTTATGCGGCTCGCGAGCAACTGATGCAAGGGAGGGAGTGCTGGGGTGTGTGGATGGAGCCACTCCATTGTGGCTTCAGCACGGCAGAACAATCTCGTCTGCAGCAATCAAGCATCGCAGGAGCATCTGCCCAGCACTGCACTGCTGCCTCTCCAGTCTGCCTATGTGGGACTTCATCTGCACCCCACTCCTGGCCCGTGGGTACTTGCAGTGAGGACACACCAACTTGGAGCTTACCTTTATACAGCTGTCCTTTATACAGCTTTTGTCTCTGGTACCTGGCATTACGTTTTATGGCACACATGGACTGGCCTAGCAAAGTGACATTTATGTCAGATCCAGCCCTCATAACAAATGAGTTTGACACCTCTGCTTTACCTTGTTTGCATTTGGGATACAGGGAGACTAGACATTTTGAATTTTGATGATTACCTGGTGGCAATTCTGCCTACAATGCCCAGACAGCACCAAATTCCAGCGCTGGAGTTGGTCTGGCAGTAGTTATTCCTATTATAAGACTACCAACCTCCAGATGGTGCCTGGAGATCTCCTGGAATTGCAAATCATCTCCAGACTTCAGGTATCAGCTCCCCCAGAGAAAATGGCTGCTTTGGCAGCTGAACTCCATGGCAAGATCCTCTGCTGAAGTTCCTCCCCTCCCCAAACCACATCCTCCTCCGGCTCCACCCCCGAATCTCCAGGAATTTTCCAACCCAATGTTTGCAGTTCTATCCTCTTAGCATGTTCATATCCTCTTCGCATCCTCATACTTTTCGAAGCATGGCAATAGGCAGGAGTTTGGCAAGAACAATATAAAACACTATTACACTTTCTATCTCGCTTGCTCTTTTGGTCTCTGCTATGGCTCGGTCTCCTTTTTTATTTTAGCATGATTAAAACAAACCTTGCAGTCAAGCTATTCTACAAATCAGTTCTCTTGCTGCTGAGCTGCCGGCTTCTCTGAATCATTAACTTTGCACACTCTGTGGAGAGCGTGTCATACCAAGCAATGAACTTTGGGCTAATTGAAAAGCTCAGCTTCTGATCTAGTATCCGTCTTCCGTGGCTCTAACCACAATAGCCTTTTATGTAAAATTTTAAGCTAGAGCAAGTCATCCATATTTCAGTGCTCACAGCTGGAGCAAATCCAGGCTGACATCAGAATGACGATACTGCAGGAAAAATTGAGCCATTACGTTGCCCGTGTAGATGTCACGATGTGTATAGGTATGCCAGGTGGAATGCTATTGACTGATAATATATCTTTACAAAGGAGTCTTTCACAGTAAAGAATAACTGTGAACAAGCTTTAGGGGAGAGGGTATAGGCAGCCTCTGTATGTTATCATTCATGGATGACGAGATTGTAGGCTGGGCAGGATGAAGACCAACAGGCAGTGCCAATACTCTTCTTTCAGAAACCCAGGGGTCCTTTCGAGCAGGAGCTCGGGGGAGCACAGCTCCAGGAGTTGCTGCCAGCTCCCCCCCCCCTTTGGGGAATGCCTGCTTGTGTCATGGCTGCAGCAAAATGACCCCGTCCTGGAAAGGTCCTTGTTCCTCCGACCAGCCTTCTGAAGGCTTCAACCACCACTGAAGCTATCCTCCCAGAATAGTGGTATTTCTGAGGCTTGGATTAGTAGCTATCCCCTCTCTGCCAGTTCTTTCTTTCTTTCTTTCTTTCTTTCTTTCTTTCGTTCTTTCTTTCTTTCTTTCTTTCCTTCCTTCCTTCCTTCCTTCCTTCCTTCCTTCCTTCCTTCCTTCCTTCCTTCCTTCTTTCTTTCTTTCTTTCTTTCTTTCTCTTTCTTTCTTTCTTTCTCTTTCTCTATCTCTCCTTTCTTTCTTGCCTTCTGACATACTTCTGGTGATGCCGGGTGGTGTAGCATATGCAAATAAGTAATGCTAATGAGTTATGCTAATGAGCTCCTGCACCTCTTTTTCTACGAAAGGACCCCTGCAGAAACCTGTTCCAGTAATTAGGAAAAACAGTTTGTAGGCAGATGGAACAAAGAGCGAAGCAAGGGTGTCATGGCTGTTTATGGGATCAGACTACAGGTAGCTAGGTTTTTGCAGGTTCCAAGAGGCTGGCTGGTTGTGTCACCGGGCTAGAAGGCCTGCCCTGTTCCCAAATGGCAGAATCATTGGTTCTCATGGTCGATAGAACTGCTAGTGGGTTGTTGCCACTGCCCACTCCTCTTGCAGCAGGGACAAGTGCATACGGGGGTTAGTCTAAGAGTCTGCAGATGGTAAGCATTGCGATGCATCACTCTATCGGTAGTGAGAATTCTTCTCCCCCGGCCTGCTTTCTCTCGCTGCTGTGAGTCAGTTATACGTGTTGTATTTATTCTGACGCCATCTAATGTTATGTTTAACGTTTAACCTTTATCTATTTATTCTTGGATTTTATATTGTATATTTTTTGTTGTCAGCCACCCTGTGCTCTGTGAATTCAGGGAAGGGTGCTATACAAATTGAAATTATAAATAAATAAATAGTCCTAGAGCAGTGATTCCCAGTTTGGGAGCCAGTTTGGTGTAGAGGTTAGGAGTGTGGACTCTAATCTGGAAGAACCGGGTTTGATTCCCCACTCCTCCACATGCAGCTGTTGGTGTGACCTCCGGTCAGACTTGGCCTTTCACCCAAGGACTGTTAAAGGGAGGGCACCTTTGCTCGCCGCCAGGGGTCCTTTCATAGAAAAAGAGGTGCAGGAGCTCATTAGCATAACTCATTAGCATAACTCATTAGCAAATGCCACGTCCCCTGACATCACCAGAAGTGTGTCAGAAAGGGAATGTCAGTTTCAGCCCCATTATACCCTATGGGACATTGAAATCAATGGCAAAAACTCATAGGGTATATGAGGGGCTGGAGGAAAGGGGGTTTGAGGGAGAGGCTCCAAACTTGCAGGGTAGCTGCTGGGGCCTCTCCTTGAAATACCCACCAAGTTTCAAGAAGATTGGACCAGGGGGTCCAATTCTATGGGCCCCCAAACAGGTTGTCCCATCGCCTCCATTGTTCTCTATGGTGGGAAAAATGTTAACTTTTTTCCTCCCATAGAGAACAATGGAGGGAATGGGGGCAACCTGTTTGGGGGCCTGTAGAATTGGACCCCTGGTCCAATCTTCTTGAAACTTGGTGGGTATTTCGAGGAGAGGCCCCAGCAGCTACCCTGCAAGTTTGGAGCCTCTCCCTCAAACCCCCTTTCCTCCAGTTGCTTTTAAAGTTGCCACCGAATTTCGGCGGCAATTCGGCAGCTGGCTGAATCAGATTAGCGAATCTGATTCAGCCCATGGCTGCCCTAGTGGCCACTCCTGAGCTGGCAGAGCTTCGCTCCGCCTCGCTCCGGCCCCAGCGGACCCCTGCTCGCCGCTACCCAGTCGCTCTATTTGAGATATAACAAGTCCTCAGTCCTCAGAGAAGAACATGACTCTTCTTGAAGACCAACAAAGGTTTATTCCAGGTATGAGCTTTGAAAAAGTGTGCTTTGCATACAAAAGCTCATACCTTGAAGAAGCCTTTGTTGGTCTTAAAGGTGCCACTGGACTCTAAATTTGTTCTACTGCTTCAGACCAACATGGCTGACCACCTGGATCAATCTATGAATTAATTAGCCTATGGCGTGGTGACATTTGGAAAGTCTTGTTGGGAAACAGACTGTTGCCTCTTTGCCCTATATAGAGAGTTGTCTGCACTGCGGTACGGAAGATTTAACTTTGCAGTTAATATGTCATATGTGTGTTTTATCAAACTGGGGCCTTTTGACTACCCAGATGGCTGAAAAGCAGTGCAGCAGGTAAGGTGAAGTACCCTCCTCCGCCCTTCATTTTTCCTGTCGTTGCAGATCAGCCAGTCAATATAATTAGAATGCAGAAAGCAAATCCTTTTAAAAAGGCCAGAAAGATGAGACCTACCTTAAAGCAATGGTAAAATGAGTTACCAAGAAGCCAGTGATTCTTGTTACCTGCCAACGAGTTCTCTCAGGAGCGCAGTCATCACATGAAGCATTTGCAATTAGGTCCATGTTGCTGAGTTAGAGTTGCCCGAAGCTTGCAGCGGACAGCATTTCTGGACAGAATTGAAATGCATGGGATCAGCATGCAGCCATCAGGCATTTCTTCCCCTTACATTATGATAATGAAGCTTTCAGTGTCATTTGGGCTGCTGTTTGGGATAGGGCAGCATAAAGGCTTTTAAAATTATTTTCAAGGCAGGTTCCTCAGAATTTAGGTTTCTTCTTCTTCCCTTTTTAGGACATGTGTAAGATTCGACACATTATTTCATGGGACAAAGAAAACTGGAGGTGGGGATCCTGGGTGGGGGGTGGCTAGCAACCCTAATACTGATGCATGGAGGGTCTTGAAGAGGGGATCAACTTCATGTCCCATTTATCTTGGTTTAACTCAATTAATTGTAATAGGCTAATAGCTTATACCAATGATGCCCTCTGTGGAGCCTGTGGTTGCCATGGTACCCAGTAATGTCTTTTCCGGTACCCAGTTGCTTCTTTCCCCAAAATGTAAAGGCCCAATCCTGATCAGAGCTGTAGATACTTCAGAGTGGCCTGCAGGGAGGGCCTGTTTGGCAATAGCTGCCTTCATAGTGAGGATGCTTTGTTTGAGGCCTACCAACCTTTGATAACTTCCACCCATGGCAACCATTTTGTGATTATGCCATTTACCCTTTCTCAAAATTTCAAAAGAGCCCACAGGCTCAACACATTTGAGGATTCCTGGCTTATACGTTAATTTAATTTCCCAGTATGTGACTTCATGACCTACTGTGAAGAATATTAAGGGGAGAAATTGCATTAAGCTTTCCGTAAATGTATCAGAACCTATTTTGGCTTGTCATTCCTGTGATATCTTCAACTGATTGTATCAGTCACAACTGCATTTCTCCCCTTGTCCCTTTTCCCATTGCAAGTTTACACCATCAGATTGTACTGTACTAGTGCTTGAAGGTTCAGGCTCAGTACTCAGGGTACCATATTTGCTTTGCGATAAAATAGCAGCATTTCAAATAAGCTTCTGGGTCTAATTAAATCTGCCGTCCTGTTACTTTTTACAATCTGATGGCTGAGGTTCCTTCGTGCCTTTTCTTGTGCGGATACTGAGGACGGCTTGCATTTTTTCCACACACGCTCAGTTTGGGGTTCTATTTTTACTAGGAGTCATAACTTGATATAACCAAACAAGATTCTAAATATTCCCGGATGATTTAATAAATAATACGTATTGCACTTGCCTTTTAATTTGATTTCTTTGCAACTCTCCTGTTTCTCATTCCATAATAAAAGGCAAAGAAATAAAAGGTCACGAAAAGGCAGCTTTGTTCATTACTGAGTATTCTATGATGTATCTTGTATTCTCAGGCCCTCTCAGAGGTCCAGGAGGGACTGGGACACTTCTAGTTTTTGAGGCCATAATAAAACCATAATAAAAATAAAAATTACAACACATAATGCACATAAAAATGAGCTGGGAAACCAATCAAGAGCAATAAAATGAACAAGTGAGGCCTCCTTTGAACTAGGGTTGTCAACTCTGGGTACAGAAATACATTTTGTATTTGATTTGAGGATAGCGCTCAGAAGATAGGGTTGACAGGGTTCCCCTGGCCACTGAAGGGGGTGAGGGGTAGGGTTACCAGATCCAGGTTGGGAAAATCCTGGAGATTTGGGGATGGAGCCTGGGGAGGAAAGGGACCTCAGTAGAAGAAGAAGAAGAGATTGGATTTATACCCTGCCCTTCACTCACCTGGAGTCTCAGAGCGGCTTACAAACTCCTTTCCCTTCTCCTCCCCACAACAGACACCCTGTGAGGTAGGTGGGGCTAAGAGAGTTCTTCCCCAAGCTGTCCTTGAGAGAACAGCTAGTACAGAGCTATGGCTTGGCCAAGGTCATCCAGCCAGGTGCGAGTGGAGAACTGGGGAATCAAACCCGGTTCTCCCAGATTAGAGTCCGTGCACTTAACCACTACACCAAACTGGTGTACAATGCCACAGAGTCCACCCTCTAAAACATCCCTTTTCTCCAGGGGAACGGATCTCTGTGGTCTGGATTTGAGGTATAATTCTGGGGGATCCCCAGGTCCCACCTGGAGGGTGGCATTCCTACTGGGAGAGCGGAGTTTAGGGAGGGGAGGGACCATAGTACGGTATAATGCTATGCAACCCACCTTCCTAAGCAGCCATTTTCTGCAGGCGAAGTGGAACAAATGTTTTAAATAAATAAATAATAAATAAGTGATTCATGTAGTTTGGAGATCAGTTGTAATTGCAGTTGTAATTGCGGGAGTTCTCCAGCAAACTGGATGTTGGCATCCCTGTTTGAACTTGAGGGCCAAGCCAAGTGGCTCTCTGGTCTTCTCTATGATTTGGCCCTATATTGAACAAGGACTAGTGCTGGATCAGACCAAGGAACTATTAACAACTCAAAATACCATAGGTAACTTTGTTCATTCGGGGAGATCCTAAAGCAAGAGGAGCAGAAATAAGAAATTTACCAAGATTTGATCAAATGAAGAACCACTTCACCGCACCATTTCCAGAAGTAATATAGCCAGGGCTTTTTTTGTAGAAAAAGCCCAGCAGGAACTCATTAGCATAATAGGCAACACCCAACAGCAGAAATTCATTAGCATATTAGGCCACACCTCTGACAGCACAGCTTATTAGCATACTAGGCCACACCCCCATGTTAACAGAAGAGTGGTCATCTAGCCACACCCACCCTTTGCTTCTTATTCTGTTTACCTTGTTTGTTGTCAAAACCCAGGGCTTTTTTGTAGCAGGAATTAATTTGCATGTTAGGCCACATGCCCCGAATGTAGCCAATCCTAATGAGTTTCTGCTGTTGGGTGTGGCCTATTATGCTAATGAGTTCCTGCTGGGTGTGGCCAACTCAGGAGCCAGCCGGAACTTCGTTCCTGTGTGTTCCTGCCCAAAAATAGCCCTGAATATAGCCATTGACAAGGCCTGTAAATAACAAAACTATGTCCGTTGTAGTATGAAATAATAAATTTAAGTAAAAGTTTTCTTAGGATAAGGGCACATTTGTCTAGTGCAATGATTTCCAAATGGATTCATTGATGAGGCATCAAGATTCTCCTTTCTCTTCCCTTTAGGGTTGCCAGGTCTGGGTTGGAAAATACCTGGGGACTTTGGGGGTGGATCCAGGAGAGGTTGGGGTTTGGGGAGGGGAGGGGCCTCAGCATGGTACAATGCCATAGAGTCCACCCTTCAAAGCAGCCATTTTCTCCAGGGGAGCTGATCTCTGTCAGCTGGAGATCAGTTGTAAAAGCACGAGATCCCCAGGCCCCACCTGGAGGCTGGCAATCCTACTTCCCTTACTTGTTTGCTGTTTACATATGTGGCTACGCTAAGATCCAAACTTCAAAACAAGGGCTTCTGGAATAGGGGAGCAATTGTCAGGCTTACAGCCTGTAACAGATTCTTAACTTAGGCCTGAGGGTTATCAAATGAGATAATCCTGTCAACTACAACAAAGCTATAATCTTTACAGGCAGCTTCAGAATAACCAGCTAGACTAGCAGAGAAATATAGACCAGAGCAAAACATGCTAAGACCCCTCTTGAAGCTTTCAGGTCACACTAACTTTATCTGGTGGTCACAGAACTGCCTTATCTTTGACCCTTACTATATCAAGCATTTCCCTAATCTAAGGATCAGCCCTTTAACCAGGGCTAGCACCCGCCGGGAAACGTTTCAGCCCTAATGTTTACCCATCACGGTTTCAATTGTTCATCCAGGAGTTATGATGAGTTTCCTAGAAAGTCTTTGTTTTTTCTCATTAATGTGTTCACTTGTGACAGATTGATATCTGCTTTCCTGTGTTGAAACGTCATGTCATCAGATCCTGGCACTTCTACTAAAAGTGGGACGTCAGTATTTTGCTTGATAGGAATCATTCTCCAAGTTCCATGCCTTTGGCATACAGATAAACGAAATGAAAGCCCCGATAATAAGTTCCTGGAAATAGTTGCTTTGTAAACAAAGTGGTGGAAATCCGCATTGTTAAGTCAACGAATACGCATAACTGGGGGGTTGGTGTTTTTTTGCTACATTATTGGATTTGTACTTGCCTTTCTGCTCAAGGGACTCCTTTGAACTTTCGGAACAACTCAATAACTTTTTCCACGACTGAAGAGCTCTGTAAAAAAAAAAAAAAGTTAAAACATTTACACGTTCTTGCAAATCGAGGAGCATCCAGGCAATATTTGGCCAGATTTATCTCCATCTGAGGCTTACACATCATCAACACATGTTTCTTATTGATTGCACAATTGCATAATAATGCACTAAGTGTCTTGCCTGTATGTCAAGACAGATGTTCTCTTATATCAGACAGGTGAATCAGCTGGCCACAGCAACCGGTCAGTTCTTCAGTGACACCATTCAAACCCTGATACATGGTTATACTTATATAATTATATAATACTTATATAATTCCTGTTTGCATCTTTGGGGAGGGTTGCTGAATCACAGGACGGAGGTGGTCAAAATCAAACAATGTTATAACCCAAACTTAATCTGAGTTGTGCTTTAAGGTGGGAGCTGCAACGGAGAAAGCACGTGTACAGGCGGTTTTTGGTTTTGCCTATTTGCTGGTTGCCACCAGGAGAAGGAGATCAAATCAGTCAATCCTAAAGGAAATCAACCCGGACTGTTCCCTGGAAGGACAGATACTGAAGCTGAAGCTCAAATACTTTGGCCACCAAAATTAGAAGAGAGCACTCACTGGAGAAGACCCTGGTGCTGGGAAAGATTGGAGGTAAAAGAAGAAGGGGACAGCAAAGGATGAGATGGTTAGACAGTGTTATTGATGCAACGGACATGAAACTGAGCAAACTCCGGAGGACCGCAGAAGACAGGAGAGCCTGGCGTGATATGGTCCATGGGATGGTGAAGAGTCGGACTCGACTGTGCGACTGAACAACAACAACAACAACAACAAAACCAGCAGAAGTCCCTGCTGACATAAGTGAAGTTGTTGTGGCAGAACATAGGCGGTCCTGTAAATGAGAGGGACCAAGGCTATGAAGGGTTTTCTATGTGATAGCCAATACCTTCAACAGAGCCCGGTAATAAACGGGCACAGCCGGTGGAGTGTCTGCAGAATGGGAGCAATATGCGTGTTCTACCCTAGTGCCTGCTGATAGCTGACCTGCGACATTCTGGAGCAGTTGGAGATTCCAAGTTGATTTTGAGGGGAGACCAATGCACCGTGCATTACAATAGCCTAGTCTCAGTGTTACAGTGGCATGGACCCATGTGGGTCAGGCGTGTCAAAGTAAGGGGCTGTCTTACAGGCTAGGCTGAGTTGGTAGAAAGCTTCTTTTTTTTTTGTGCAGTTGCGTTAACTTGCTTCTCCAGTAGTCAAGCTAGATCCCTTATAACCCTCAGGTTATCAGCCAGAGTCAGTTGAGCTCCATCAAAAGTGGGAGAGAACCATGTCCTTCAAGACTTCCATCTTCCTATCCAGCGTTACCTCTGTCTTTTCAGGGTTTAGTTTCAAATTGTTCACTTTCAGCTTGCCTAGGAAGGTGGTAAGCTCCCCCTCGCTGGCAGTCTTTAAGCAGTGGCTGGACAAACACTTGTCAGGGATGCTCTAGGCTGATCCTGCATTGAGCAGGGGATTGGACTCGATGGCCTGTATGGCCCCTTCCAGCTCTATGATTCTATGGTTCTGTGAGTTAACCACAGCAGCAAGACAGCATACTTCCTCTGTGGTGGCTCTCTCCTTATAGAATGGCCTGCTGGAGGAGGTCAGGAAAGCTCCCGCTCTCCTGGCTTTTTGCAAACTATGGAAGACGGAATTATTCAAGAGGGGTTTTCTGCGCAGGTAATAGGGTTCCACTGTACAAAATGGTCCATAAACTTACTTGGATAAATGATTAGAGACTGTGGTCTATACTTCTATGTATAGTGTATGGTGCATGCATGGTGTAGTGGTTAAGAGCGCAGACTCTGATCTGAGAGAACCGGGTTTGATTCCCTGCTTCTCCACATGCAGCTGCTGGTATGACCTTGGGTCAGTCACAAGTTCTCTCAGAGCTGTTCTCTCAAGAGCAGTCCTTGAAAGAGCTCTCTCAGCCACCTACCTCACAGGGTGTCTGTTGTGGGGAGTGGGAAGGGGAAGGACATTGTAAGCCGCTCTGAGACTCCGAGTGAAGGGCGGGGTATAAATCCAATCTCTTCTTCTCCTCTTCTTCCAGCTTGTTATATAAGTAGGTTCTTATTATGTAATTTTTGTACTGCTCAATGTGCCTTGTTAATACATATGCTATACTTCAGTTCTTTCCGGTGGTTTCAGACTTCTGAAATCCTAATGCATTGGTTATTGAATGTCCCATTTTATTGATTGAACAGACTCACTATGTACAATCCACCTTGAGTCCCTGTGAGAAAGGTGGACTACAAATAATGAAAATGAATAATAGGGAGTTGGACTAGATGACCCTGGAGGTACCTTCCAACTCTATGAGTCTATAATTCTATGACTTCCTTCTGTTAGAGAACCATGCGGGGAAAAACCCTCATTGTTTTCAAACCCACAGGCTCTATGCATTGTAACTTATCACTAGACTTCTCATAGATTTCCAGAAGCTCAAGATAAAAAAGAACCTGTACATATTTTAATCTTCACAAAATATAACTGTTTTAATGGGATTTTGGCAGTGGCTCTCTCCTTAAATCCTTTTGATATCAGAAGGTTGTAACAGAATGGCTGTAGTTATGAAGCTGTCTTAAACTGAATCGAATCATTAATCTGTTTAGCCAATCCTTATTTATTCCAGCTGGCAGTGGGTCGGGCAGGAAGATTCTGAGATTCCTTTAGCCTCTCTTGTGCCACGTGAATCTTTCCATGATGGCTTACACCTAACAGGAGAAACAACACAGTATGCCATTGCTTTCATATTCTGCTTGTGGCTTACTTACTTCTCGAAACATCACTGGATTGATCTTGGTGTAATCCAGTTGGATGATTCTTAAACCCACCATACAGAGGGTCTTGGAGAAGTTACCTTCATTCAAGCTGGCGAAGGAACAACCTGCCACAGAGAAAATACTGGGTAATATGGAACATCAACCATTTCGTCTTTTATCCTGTTGTCTGATGGAGAAGTGTACTATGCAAATAATCTAATTAAGACATGAGCCTGGTGTTCATAACTGCAATTAAAAGATTTTGGAAGAGAAAAAATAATTTTCATTTGACCTTTGCTTCTAAATCAACACTAAGCTGGGTTTTGGATTTGATCCCCTGAGATCCCTGATAAGATTTCTCAGAGGAGATGAGGTAATTAAAATTTGCTGCTGTTACCTTATTAGAAAACTACAAATGTAGTTTCATAACCCTTTGAGTTAATACCAGTCGAGTAACTTGTCTTGTTAACATTCTTTAATGTTCCTAATTTTTTTATATCTTTTTTGAGCTCACCTAGAACATAAGAAGAGTCTGCTGGATCAGACCAGTTATCCATCTAGTCCAGCATATTGTTTCATCCAACCAGTTGCCCCCAGAGGGCTGAACAAACTGGGCTGAGACTAAGGTCCTGACTTGGGCTGAAGACAGACTTAAAGTTATCCAAGATGGCGACCAGCGTAGAGCTCAGAAACTGAGCTCCGCTGAAACAAGCCAAAGAACAGGCTAAATTTGCCCAAATTTGCCCAAAAATTTGGTGGAGCACTAAATTTAATTACCAGCAGAAGGGGACGGTGGCGAAGTGTTCGGGGACGATTCCAGTGCCGAATTCCAGAGCCGTGGCAATGGGGAGACGCTGTGCGGGGCCGTTGACGCCGGCTGGGCGCCTGGAGGAGCCGAGAGCCGAGTGTAGCCGCCGAAACCGAGGCTGAGATCGAGAAGAGAGCTGACGGCAGGAGAGCCGGATTAACCCGACCAGAGATAAACTGGGGGGCCCGGGGGCAGAGGAGACGCCGAGGCGGGGAGCCCTGGTGGCGGTGTGAGTCGTGGAGGGCCCAGACACCGAGCCTGGAGGCAGAGACGTTGGGAGGCGCCGCGGCTTAGACCGGGAACGGCGAAGGACGTGGGGGAGTGCGGGGGAGCCGGAGTTTGTGGCGGCTACAGCGGGAGTCGGAGTTCCAGAGAGGCGAGGCTGCTGGGGCCGCAGCTGCGGTGAGTCGGCGGACGAAGCGGGTCCGCGAGAAGGCCGTGGACTGAGCACGTCTAGGACCCTGCTGAGGCGTCGGGATCACCGAGCGGTGAGCCCGTGGCTGTTGCGAGCAGCGGGACTCCAACCAGCGAGACCTAGCGCCAGAGAAAAAACCTGGTGCTTGGAGGAGCCGGACGCGAAGAAGAGGTACTGTGCCAGGCACAGAGAGGAGCCGGTAATAGTGGGAGCCTCAGCTGTGACTGCGGAGCGAGGGGAGGCTGGGCGCCTGGAGGAGCCGAGTGCCAGGAAGAACTGGTGGGGTGGGAGGACCCACTGATAAGGCATAGGCCCTCGGGGCTGCTGGATCGCTGGGACCCGACCGGTCATGCTTCTAATACCATCCGACTGTTGCTCTCTCCAGCCAGTGGGGCTATTTCCTACCCCCCACATTAGAACTACCAAAGAAATTATTAGGAACACCTGGCCTCGAGTGTACCAGGACAGAGGCAACTATATACTGCAAGGACCCTGCCACCACGATGGACTGAGGACCAAGGCAGGAAGTGGTCCCGGACGCGTCACCGCCCCATTGAGGGTTTTACAATCATTTTTAGACCAGTTAGGCTATTTAGGGTTTTTAGGTTCCCTTTCTATAGTGTTAGATAGATTAGGAGGGAGGGAGTTTAGCCTTGTGCCCAAATTGGTGTGAGGGCAACAAGGAAAGAGGTCAGGGAGGGGACAGGTTAGATAGGTTGGGGGGTATTAGTTCGCCTAGCTGGTTAGTTTCACCATTCCGGGGAAGTCTGAATGCCCACTTCAGATGGCAACAAGTAAAACGATACCAGTGCTCTTGGGGAGGGGAAAGTATTGCGGTGGGTCCAGGCAGACATATAAGGGAAGGGGGCAGAGAAACAGAGAAGCTCGGCCCCCTTCCAGCCTGCGTCCCATCCCGAGGGTGACAGACAGTGGGGTTGGGTATAACCCCCCTCCGACATTGGTGTTGTGCAATGCCAGGTCTATAAGGAATAAGACCGCTACCCTGCGGAACTTTATGGTAGAGCAGGGAGCAGACCTGGCATGCGTGACCGAGACCTGGGTGCAAGAGGGGGAGACAGTAGCGCTCTCCCAGATGGCTCCGCCTGGGTTCTCGGTCCTTCACCAATCACGGACTGAGGGGCGGGGGGGTGGAGTGGCCCTGTTCATTCGGGAGGCTTACTCCTACAGAGCGCTCCCGCTGCTTAAGCTTGAGGGCATAGAGTGCTCCGGCCTGGTGTGGGACACTGGGGAGAGTTTGGCTATTTGGGTGGTGTACCGACCGCCCAATGCACCACCCATCAGCCTGCCATCGCTGGTCGAAGCCGTATCGGGCTGGGCGTTGGAGCACCCTCGACTTATAGTCCTGGGTGACTTCAACGTCCATGCTGACGATGCGGCCTCTGGGCCGGCGAGGGATCTGGTGTCGGCCATGGTGACACTAGGACTCACCCAATTTGTAACGGTGCCCATGCATCAGGCGGGGCACACGCTCGACTTGATTTTTGCGGCGGGGTTTGGGGTGGGTCCGATTACTGGTTTGCCAGTACCATGGTCGGACCACCTTGCTCTGAAGGCCCGTCTGAATGTCCCACTCAGACCCCGTGTGGGCGGCGAGCACATTTTGGCTCGCCCGCGGAACCAGATGGACCCTCAGAGGTTTCAGATGGCCCTGCGGGAACCCATCCCCCCTGGCGGCTCGTTGGATGAGCTGGTCGGAGATTGGCATGGCCGACTCCAGGCCGCCATTGACGAGATCGCCCCTAGGCGTCCTCTCCGCCCTCACTCTAAGCGGGCTCCCTGGTACACCAGGGAGCTGCGGCAGATGAAGCGAGAGCTGAGACGATTAGAGAGACGGTGGCGCCGAGCCCACGACGAAGCGTCAAGAGCATCCTATAGGACGTTTATGAGATCCTATGAGATGGCAGTCAAGGCGGCTAAGAGACAGTTCTTTGTGGCCACGATTGCATCTGCAAGCTCACGCCCAGCACAATTATTTAGAACTATTCGGTCTTTAACAGAACTACCACAAGGCAGACTAAATGATAGGGAATTGGATATTGGCTGTGAGGCTTTTGCGAGCTATTTTGCAGATAAAATCCTGTCGCTCCGCCTTGACCTCCCCGCCACAATTGAGACAGTAAGTGAACTTGAGGCACCATGCACGTCTTTTAGTTCCATTCTGGATTCCTTCAGCCCACTCAGCTTTGAGGAGGTTGACAGTTTGCTCTCTGCTGTACGCCCAACCTCTTGCAGCCTTGATCCGTGCCCTTCGTGGCTGGTAAAAGCTGGCCGGGAAGGGCTACGAGGTGCCCTTAGGGAGATTGTCAACAAGTCCCTCCAGGAGGGACTGTTCCCTGGGGCGCTCAAGGAAGCGATGGTCCGCCCCCTCCTGAAAAAACCATCACTGGATCCGGCCGAATTGGCCAACTATCGGCCGGTTTCCAACTTGCCCTATTTGGGCAAGATTTTGGAGAGGGCGGTGGCGATTCAGCTGCAGAGCTTCCTGGATGACACCTCTGTGCTTGACCCGTTTCAGTCTGGCTTCCGCCTGGGTCATGGGACGGAAACGGCACTGGTCACTCTCACAGACGACCTCCGACGGCATCTGGATCAGGGCGGAACGGCCGTACTGGTGCTGTTAGATCTGTCGGCCGCGTTTGACACGGTCGACCACCAGTTACTGATCCACCGCCTTGCCGACATAGGGGTTCAGGGGCTTGCCTTACAGTGGCTTGTCTCCTTTCTCCAAGGTCGGGGACACAGAGTGGCGCTAGGGGAGCATGTGTCCCAGAGGCACCCACTGGTATGTGGTGTGCCCCAGGGGGCAGTGCTATCTCCCATGTTGTTTAACATCTATATGCGCCCTCTCGCCCAGATTGCCCGGAGGCACAAGCTGGGCTGTCACCAGTACGCTGATGACACCCAGCTATATCTGTTGCTGGGCGGCCAGTCCGGGGCCACCCTGAATGACCTGGAGCGGGTGCTCGAGGACATAGCGGGCTGGCTCAAGCTGAGCCGTCTGAAAATGAATCCAACAAAGACGGAGGTCCTTTGCCTGAGTTGGAGTGGACTGGGGGTGGGTATCCCACTACCGGCCTGCGGGGGGGCATCATTGGTGCCAGCGCCGCGGGTCCGGAGCTTGGGAATGCTCCTGGATGCCTCCTTAACCATGGAGGCCCAGGTAGCAGCCACTGCCAAAGCAGCCTTTTACCATCTGCGGCTGATTAGGCAGTTGGTTCCCTTCCTCGAACGCAACAACCTGGCGACTGTGATCCATGCAATGGTCACCTCAAGGCTAGACTACTGCAACGCTCTCTACATGGGGCTGCCCTTGACCCAGCTCCGGAGGCTGCAGCTAGTGCAGAATGCCGCGGCCAGGCTGCTGATGGGTCTCTCAGTGAGGGACCACATCCGGCCTGTGCTGAGGGCGCTGCACTGGCTGCCTATAGCGTACCGGGTCTGGTTCAAGGTGCTGGTTTTAACCTTTAAAGCCCTATATGGCCTAGGGCCTGCCTACCTAAGGGACCGCCTTTCCCCATATATACCCCCAAGAGCACTTCGGTCAGGCAGTCAACATCGCCTGACCCTTCCGGGCCTGAAGGAGGTGAGGCTAACAGCCACCAGAAACAGGGCCTTCTCGGTGGCGGCCCCACACTGGTGGAATGAGCTCCCAGAGAACATCAGGGCCCTGCGGGACCTTTTGCAGTTCCGCAGGGCCTGTAAATCGGAGCTCTTCCGCCAGGCTTTTGGGGCCGCCGCCGGGGGGAATGGCCCTTAGCAGACGGTCATCTTTAAGACATCTATGGTGGAACCCCCTGGTTGGTGTAAGCTAATGTGGGTATCTAGTGCTGGTATGATGTCGCCATTTTGTATTGAATGCTGTTTATATTTTAAATGTACCTATTTTATTCTGTGTTTTAACCTGTAACAGAGTAATTTTATGTTGTTAGCCGCCTAGAGCCGGCCTGCTGGCTAGGCGGGGTATAAATTGAAACAAACAAATAAATAAATAATAAATAAAAATAAAGTCTGCCGCCCCTCTGTGGCGCTGCAGACTAAGATGGGGGGAATTTCCCCCGCGGCGCAGCGTTCGCATGCTGCCGGAAGGAAGCCGCCCGCAGCGTTCAGACTGCGGGCGGCTTCCTACGGTGGTGTGCGGATGCCATGCGGCTCCCCCTCCCGGCATGCATTCACACCTGCTCCAGCGGGTGGAACGCGTGCCGCAGCAGCCAGAGCACCACTTTGAAGTGGTTTCGGCTACTGCGGGAGGAGCACGGCGCCAGACACAATGCGTCCGGGCCGCCTCTTCAGGGCAGATGCGGCCGTCTGAACGGCCGCTCTGCCTCTGCTTTTGAAGCGGAGGCAGAGCGGCCGAGACTGCCAGTCTGTCCTCAGCCTTGCTACTGGCATTCAGAAGTTTGCTGCCTCCATAGATGAAGGCTCATTTCAGTCACTATGGCTAGTAGCCTGATGGACCCCTCCTCCGTGAGTCTGCCTAACTCCCTTTTAAAGCTATTATGACTGTGGCCATCACCACCTCCACTGGCAGTGAATTCCGTAGTTTAATTACTCACTGAGTAAAGAAGTTTTTCCTTTCCCTGGACTGAACCTATTGCCCTTCAGCATCATTGGGTTGCCCCTGAATTCTACTATTATGGGAGAGGGAGAAGAAGCTAAATCTGTTCTTTTTCTCCATCCATGAATAATTTTATATAGTCTCCCCTTGGCCATCTTTGTTCTAGCCTGAAAAGTCCAAGAGCCTTCAGCCTTTCCTCACAGGAAAGGTGATCCAACCTCCTAATCATCTCTGATGCCCTCCTTTGTACTTTTTTCCAGCTCTGGAATATCATTTCTTGAGGTACGGCAACAAGAACTGTACACAGAAGATCTAGAGGCAAACAGTAACTTTCAGTTGGTTCCCATTGACAGATGAAAAAGAGGCAGGCTGGTCCATCTGTCATACCTAAGAGTCTGGCCTACTAAATTCTAGTTTATCAGTTAGGTCTCAACACATGTGGCTAGAAACCCCAGTGTTGTGTCTCTACTTATAAATTCACCATGAGTGTCATATAATCACTTACGAACTTTATCATCTTTGATTGTGGCAAAATTGAACTGAGTATACAAGCCAAGGGAATGACTTCACCTTCACTGTTTCACTTAAAGTTCATTACTTTATACCTTTCTCTATTCATTGCTTTATACCAGGGGTGGGCAAACTGTGGCTCGGGAGCCGCATGCGGCTCTTTCATATATATTATGTGGTTCCTGGCAGGGCGGCTGGGGAAGCTAAATATCATTAGCAAACAAATATCATTGGACAAATTAATATTATTATCAATATCTGCTTCTACCCCTTTTGTTATTATTTTTGGCAGTCTCATTTAATGTTAATAAAAAGCCAATTTGCTTATTTTCCAATGAAAGCAGGTAATATTTGTTCATGTCTTGTGGCTCTCAAACATTTGATGTTTATTCTATGTGGCTCTTACATTAAGCAAGTTTGGCCACCCCTGTTCTAGGTGGCTCTTACACTGAGCAAGTTTGCCCACCCCTGCTTTATACAATCCTCCATTGCCTATTTTAAATTAAATATTTATTTCATTGTCCTAAAAACGATAGGGTTTTTAAAAATTTAGCATATGCGTTTAACCAAAACAGGGACGATGTGACAGTCAGTTTGTAACAGATGCAAAAACCTGATCTGGAATCAGCCATGAAATGAAAACAGCGTTGCTAACAAACTCTTCTTGAGAATTCTTCTGCCATAGATATTCAGATGTTACAGATAGATCTGCGCATTCAATATTTTTAGTCTCTCATCCTGAATTATAATGTTTCCATTTGCTGGCCCTTTTTAGCTGTTCCAGTAACCATTTGCACCCTGATCCTAACCACTCTGAAATCAATCCAGTTGATTTCCACCCCCCCCCCCATTTTTTTCATAACAGGACTGCAGCTCTGATCTAACAACAGTAGCTAATGGCAATAACTATATCAGCAATTAAGCCAAATCAAGATTGTTGCCGTGCAAAAAATCTGTAATCCTTCTACTTGATACCTTACCAGTAGTTCCCCCCGTATTAGAAATAATTAATGGACTTGATTAGGAAAAATATCCTCTTCCTATTGGTATTGGTGGAGAAATAGTACAATTATAAATAATAATAATAATAATATGTGGCATAAAATTGCAAGGGAGGCTAAAAGAGAACTCTTGCAGCTGGAGCCAGTGTTATGTAAAGAACACCAAATGGAAGAATTATCTGTGTTCATTTGGGATTGCATAGGAAATGTGCTTGTTTCCATCAGTCACTGGGGTTTCGCAGATTCCTTTGTGTAAAGCCAGGAAGATTTTACCCTGGCAGCCCTGAAGAGCTTGAATCTCTCTCTCTCTTTTTTGAAATTTCTGATTGTTAGCTGTTAACAACAGAGCCTTTTACTGAATGGTTTTAAATAACCTTTAAGCCATTAGTAGTCCTCGGAGTCCTTTTGGATTTAATAATCTTGCATCTGTGCCTGGCACTGCTTTATGCCAGCACTCTTCACTGATGGTTTCTGAAATCCGTGGACCTGATCCAGGCACAGAAGGGCAAAAGAGAGAGCGCGAGGACAGGAATGAAGGCTAATATTGACTTAAAGGGGATCTTTGAATTTCTTCAGGGGCAATTACAAAACAAATGAGCAGCCCACTTAGAATACTGGTGTCAACTCAATTGTAAAAAAAATGCTTATGACATTGAAATGCTCAAATTACGTATAAGGGAAGGGCCATGGCAGAGCATCTGCTTGGCATGCAGAAGGTCTGAGGTTCAATCCCTGGCATTTCCAGTTGAAAAGACCTGGCAGGAGGTGATGTGAAAGACCTCAGTCTGAGACCCTGGAGAGCTGCTGCTAGTCTGAGTAGACAATGCTGACTTTGATGGACCAAGGGATCTGATTCCATATAAGGCAGCATCATGTGTTCTCATATGTCCGATATAACTCAGCATCGAGGAATAGGTGGCAAAGCCTATTTCAAGTGCATTTTTGTGGTGTCTGGTACCCTCCAGAGGTAGTGACATATGCCAGGTTTTGCAAGCAACTAGTGGCCTGACATAGTGAATGGCAATGCCCATTAGGAAAGAGGAAACTGACATAGACCAGATCAGGTCAATGGCCCCTCTTACCCAGTGTTTCCCCACTGACTGGCAATGTCCTTCCAAAGGCCACAGGCCTGCTACCTGAGTGCCCACAATTGCCCCTGGGGGGAGAGGCTGTAGCTCAGTGGAATTGCCTCTGGTTTGCATGCAGAAGGTCCCAGGTTCAATCCCTGGCATCTCCAGTTAAAAGGACCAGGCAGTAGGTGATGTGAAAGACCTCTGCCTGAGACCTTGGAGAGCTGCTGCCAGTCTGAGTAAACAATGCTGACCTTGATGGACCAAGAGTCTGATTCAGTACAAGGCAGCTTCGTGTGTGTTCGCGTATGAACATTCACATGCTAAGCATATGTTTTATCACTGAGCAGCGCTCCTTACTGTCTGGCTGGCATGGCGTCTGTATCCACAAAGTGCCACCTATAGATGAGAATAACATTGAAAAAAGACTTCTGGAAGATGCATATCACCAGTTAGATATAAATCTGCACCAGATCTGCACATACGGCTCCCAGCCTAGCATGAAATCTGTGTGTGAAGGTCTGTAGGTCTCTCCTTTTGGAGCAGGCAGCCATGATGGAATAAGGCATACTGATATATTAACCTATGTAAAGTTTAAACGCCCCCACCCCTCTTGCCATCTAGTCACATCTGGAGCGGTTTTCAAGACAAGAGGTGGTTTGCAATTGCCTGCCTCTGCGTTGTGACCCTGGTCTTCCTTGCTGATCTCCCATTGAAATACTGACCCTGCTTAGCTTCCAAGATCTGAGGATATCAGACTAGCCTGGGCTATCCAAGTCAGGGCAAAAGGCCCCATAGTGTTACTAAAAATGGCAATTTAGTCACTGGGGTAGTTGTCAAGCCCTCTGTGGGGAACATCCTCTTCCCCACCTCACTGCCAGTGCCTTACTCGAGTTGAAAGGCAAATGGGGATTGACTTTGCCTAGGACAGTGTTAGTCACTCATGGTGGTCAGCCACATTTTTACATGTGCATGCGCGTTATGTGCTCACAAGTCTCTTCTGACTTATGGCAACCCTATGAATGAATGACCTTCAGAACTTCCTATCATTAACAACCTCATTCAGGCCTTGCAAACTGAATGTTTTCAGTTGCCCTAAACCAAAAGAGCCACATGACTACCGTGTGCCACCCCACCGAACAGACATTCAATAGGAAGTAAATATTAATGTTTGATGGATTCTACGAGCCAGATTCGAGTCCAGTAGCACCTTACAGACCAACAAGATTTTCAGGGTGCGAGCTTTCAAGAGTCGAAACTCACACATCCATGGAAATTGTGCTACCGCCACACAATGGCAATTAGTTGCATTGGCTGGATTTTTGTCCTGTGTAGACCAGACAATCCAGTTTCAGACGTTTGCTGCGGTGTGATAATCGCGTAACGTTAATGGGTGCAATTTAAGATCAGAAACCTGAAAGTTAACATCGGATTAAAATTTTGTTCAGTATAAGATTGCAGTACGGAAGGGGCTGTGGTGGCTGAAGTGGTTAAGACGCTGAGCTGCAGACTGGAAGGTCTGTAGCTTGGCACTTCGAGGCCCGAGTGCCACATGACAGAATGAGCTCCCATCTCTGGCCCCAGCTCCTGCCAACCTAGCAGTTTGAAAGCAACAAATTGCAGGTAGATAAATAGGTACTGCTTTGGTGGGAAGGTAACAGCATTCGGTGAACCTCAGCATTTAGTCATGCCGGCCACATGACCACAGAGAAATCTTCGGACAGTGGAGATGAGCGCCGCCCCCTAGAGTCAGATTCGGCTGGCTTTCAAGCAAGGGAAACCTTTACCTTTACTTTATGAAAGCTGAACACATGAAGCTGCCTTATGCTGAATCAGGCTTTTGGTCCATCACAGTCAGTACTATCTACTCAGACTGGCAGTGGGGTCTCGGGCAGAGGTCTTTCACATCACCTGCCACCTGATTCTTTAACCGGAGATGCCGGGGGTTGAAACTGGGACCTTCTGCATGCTAAGCAGATGCTCTGCCCCTGAGCCACAGTCCCTTTTCCCCAGTTTGCTTCCCGAGAGGGATAATAACAATTCAAAATGTCATTTCTGGTCAAGTTTGTGCTTTGTGTCGTCTTGTTCTGTTTGATTTTTGTGCTCTTGGAGGACTTGATGTGATGCTTGCAACATGCCAGCCACGGTGTCTTGAATAAGAGAATTATTGCTTAGCTCTGTAATCCTGGGTAAATCTTGCCCCTTTGAGAATAAGTGCCTATCATTAAGTGCAGGCTACTGGTACCAATTATCATAACCTTTAAAGGCCAGATCTCTAGGGCCACAATGAAGTGCTAGAGCAGAAAAGTACTAATGCTCGACAGAGAAGCAACAAGACACAGCGTGAGTCATGTCCCAACAATTAATCCATGAGCTTAAAGGCAAGAACCACACCTTGGCAAGTGGCTGTTTCTCTGGTTTTCTCTTGAGACAGCTGATATTTTGTAGATGCTGATCTGACAATTAATCTGTTGGTTCCTCTATCCTATGAAGTTGGCATGCTCCTCAGCACAGAACCCTCGCCTACTAAATATTGGGTTTTTTAAAAATGCTCCCCTCCATACTTGACAGACTCTTCACAGCCTTTCAATAACTCTGTAAAGCAGATCAGCGCGGTTATCACTAGACTACAGGTGCAGGGCTGAGAAAGAGGGGCTTGCCTAATGGTTAACGCAGACATGATGCTGAGAGACCCATGACTGGATCTTCCTGGTGTTTTTTAAAACTGCTAAATTACAGCTGTGCATGACTGCAGGTTGAATTGGGGTAAGGTGAGAAGGGGAGAGGAGAGGAGGGGAGGGGAGAGGAGAGGAGAGGGGCGATTCTGCATTGGCTTTTCCCTCTGTTGTTTTACCAAACCCACCTTGGAACAGAAATTCCCCTCTGCATGGCATGCCACTTTCACTTTCTTTGATCATCGGGTTTTGTGGTACCCTCTGCACTGCATACCACTTTCACTTTCTTAGATCATTAGGTTTTATGGTACCTTCTGCATAGATTTATGGCCAGGGCATTGCCCCGGGGTATCTGAATGTGGTTTTTAGCTGTACCTTTTCCTCAGTGTTGAGAAAATGGGGAGCGAATGCCAGATCGAGAATCATCCTAGGTTTAAATTTTCCATGCCACCCTTTGGCCCTACCCTTTCCCTAGGTTTGGCCCCACCCCTTCCTTAGGTTTGCCCCTCCCCCTGGAAATTAAAAAGCCTAAGCCTCTGATTGAAACTAGCCTCCCCACTCTACCATTATCACTGGAAGGAAAGAAGATGGGCAGTTGATGGCTTTATTTTTTTCTTCATTTCCATAATGAATAAGGAGCGTGGAAAGGATGGAACAGTTAAGTGTAGTGCCAGTTTGGTGTAGTGGTTAAGTGCACAGACTCTAATCCGCAGGGCCTGCAAGACGGAGCTCTTCCGCCAGGCCTTTGGTTAGGAGCCGCCACCAGCACTGTAAGAACATCTACAATGAAAACTGGCCCGAATGCAGTCCAGGCCGATGGCGATGGTTGGAAGGTCCCCTACTAGATAGGATGCTATCTTAACGAGACTGGAAGCATTTTCGTGGGTATTGTAGTTTTATTGATGCAGTTTATGCTGTTGAGTAATGGAGTTTTATTGCTGTTAGAGTTTTTAAATTGTTTTAAACTGTTATGATGTGTATGGCTTTTAAGCCCTTGTTAGCCGCCCTGAGCCCGCTTGCGGGGAGGGCGGGGTATAAAAACAAAAATAAATAAATAAATAAATAAATAAATAAATAATTTGGGAGAACCGGGTTTGATTCCCCACTCCTCCACTTGCAGCAGCTGGATGACTTTGGGCAAGCCGTAGTTCTGACAAGAGCTGTCCTTGAAAAAGAGCAGTTTCTGTCAGAGCTCTCTCAGCTCCACCTACCTCACAGAATGTCTGTTGTTGGGAGGGGAAAGGAAAGGAGTTTGTAAGCCGCTCTGAGAGTGAGCGGCTTCCCTTGGGTAGTGAAGGGCAGGGTATAAATACAATCTTCTTCTTCTTCCTTCTCTGCCTTACCCTGCCCTCACAAGGCCCATTTGGAATCGGGGCTATTCATAGGTGCAGTGCAGCTTCAGAAAACATCAGGGCATTCTAGCTCTCCCAGAATGTGGGCTAGTTCAGTCTAGAGAGTTCTACGGCACACAGGTGACATTTCGGTTACAGACTGCCTGGCTCACAGCTCACTGACTCCTCCACTGTGTTGTGTCTGCATGAGCATACAGTATGAATAATCAATACAGCTAGAACAATTTGTCCCTACTTTTACAATGAAGGGAAGATGGCATAGCATAGCATGAACTCATCAGATCTCGTGAAGCTAAGCAGGGTTGGAACTTGGATGGAAACCACCAAGGGAGACTCTGCAGAGGAAGGCAACAGCAAAACTGCCTCTGCTTTTCACTTTGAAGAAGAGTTGGTTTTATACCTCACCCTTCACTACCTTCCCTTCCTCTCCCTGCAACAGACACCCTGTGAGGTAGGTGGGGCTGAGAGAGCTCTGAGAGAGCTGTAACTGACCCAAGGTCACCCAGCTGGCTTCATGTGGAGGAGGAGTGGGGAATCAAGCCAGGTTCTCCATGCTAGAGTCCTACGCTCTTAACTACTATACCAAGCTGGCTCTTTGCCATTGCCTTCATCTACAGCCAAATTTCCTCAACGTAAGAGCCGCGTAGAATAAACGCCAGATGTTTGAGAGCTGCAAGACATGAACAAACACACACACATTTTTATTTTTAAAATATGCAGATTTTCTTTTTATTAACATTAAATGAGACTGCCAGAAATAAAAACAAAAAGGGGTAAAAAGAGATATAGATAATGATATTTATTTCTCCAATGATATTTATTTGTTTGCGAATTATATTTATTAATCTGAGAAAGAGAGAGAGAAACAAAGAAATCAAATAGATGGGAGGGAGGGAGGGAGGGAGGGAGGGAGGGAGAAAAAATATGCCTCCCCTTTGCTTCTTCAGCTGCCCTGCCGGGAGCCGCAGAATATGTATGAAAGAGCCGCATATGGCTCTCAAGCCACAGTTTGGCCACTCCTTCTCTACAGGGTCTTCCTTGGTAGTACCCGCCCTGATACCAGCAGCAAATAAATAAATAAAAGGAGGATAGAACTGACCACGACTGGTGGTACATGCTATAAACTACATAGTCCAAGGGAACTACTGTGAGGCTTAGTTACCTGGAATTCTGGTTTTGGTAGACCTGAATTTGGGCAAAGAAGATGAAGCCCTATCCTTGACAATGGGAAGTTTTTTTCAGCTATATCATAGCAGCAGGCATGGCCTATACATTTTCAGGTTTGCAACTGCAATGCTAAGGTCTAGAAACACGATCTTGTTTTTAAAGCTGAGATTTCCGGGAAACAGACTACTGTACCCAATAGCACATCCTCTCTGGATGCTCCCACAGAATGATAACTTACTTGTAGCTCTAATGGAAAGACTGGCAGGTACGTCTGTTCTTGCATTGGGACCAGAGTCTCCTGGTATACCATGAAAGTCAACATTGGAATAGTAAAATATTCTACACATTCTACATTCCCTTCACTATACAGATATTCTACGTATATGTGTTTAAATATATATATTTTAAATGTCAAGACTGAGTTTGACCTTTGCATACTGGCTTTTTAGAAATATTTGGCAGAAAACTGATCCCTCCCCCCCAGATCTTCTGCAACACCATTTCAAACAAGAGGATGAATCGCATTTCTTTTAGATGAATGTCATTCATTCTGCTAGCAGCAGGGAAGCCTGAATTCCTTTCATATTATTTCATTCATCTCTAAAATTAAACTAGTGCCTATCAGTTTGGAATAAAAAAAGATGCATAAACAGAAATCTTGAAGGTTATAATCATGGGAGTTCCAGCAGATTTAAATTGAATTTATATTGTGCTGGATTCTGAAACTGTCTGAATTGGGAGATAATATTCCATATTCATGCAGATGGAAGGCGGATAAGAACCGTACAAAGGCTAGATTATGACATTAGAATATAAAATACTTAAGAATATAAGAGCATAAAAGAAGCCAATGTTGGATCAGGCCCATCCAGTCCAACACTCTGTCACACAGTGGCCAAAAACACCAGGTGCCCTCAGGAGGTCCGGAAGTGGGGCCAGGACACCAGAAGCCCTCCCACTGCTGCCCCCCCCCCCAAGCACCAAGAATACAGAGCATCACTTGCCCCAGATTGAGAGTTCCTATCTGTACCTTGTTGCTAATAGCCACTGATGGACCTCTGCTCCATATGTTTATCTAATTCCCTCTTGAAGCCATCCATGCTTGTAGCCACCACCACCACCTCCTGTGGCAGTGAATTCCATGTGTTAATCACTCTTTATAATTCTTTTTAAATATACTCTGAAAATAATTATGGGGCCCTGGCACCAGACCACTCTGATGAAGACACCCCCCCCCCCCACTGGACTATAACCAGCCAGCGAGGTTTCGTAGCTATAAGGCAGCCAATATGGTATAGTGTAAAGACTAGGGCCAGGAGGTGCAAGTCCCCATTCGGTCACAAAACTCACAGAGTGACCCTGAACCAACCATTCTTGCTCGGCCTACTTCACAAAGCTGCTGTGATGATAATGTGAAATGGGGAAAATCCGTGGAAGGGGTCCTGACCTGTTTGGTGGAAGCATGGGATGAAAATGTGATGGAATGTTCTGATCTTACAGTCTCAGTTTCGGACATGGGGTTTGCCCAGTCAGGATGAAAATGCAGGGCTGTTGTTTTTTTTCTTTCCCAGATCATGCTAAAACACTACCATAGCACACTGAATCCTTTACATTTATCAGGTAAAAGTCCTTTTCACTCACTTGAAACAGATAAGGAAATGTGATACCCTTGGTGGTCTCCCATCCAAGTACTAACCATGGCCGACCCTCACTTAGCAGCCAAACTCTGACAAACTCGAGCTCTTTAGGCTGCTTACTGTCTTCCATATCAGAGAGAGGCAGCTCACATTTTTCAGCAGAGGACTCTGATTCATCCCATCAGCCATTCAAAGGGGTGTCTCCACTGCAGAATCCAAAAGGGGCAATCTGGGGCAATTCAGTGGCACCACAGCGCATGTTCCTAACTGCAGCATCCGTTCTTTTTTTTTTAATTAAATATATCCTTTTGGCCTTTCTTCAAACATAACAGCAGATCAATTATCAACAAAACCCATTAAAATTATGTAGTGGGCATTTATCGGGATGCCAACCTTCCACTGGGGCCTGGGATCTCCGGGAATTACAACTGATCTCTAGGTGATAGAGATCAGTTTCCCCAGAGAAAATGGCTGCTTTGGGGGGTGGACTTTATAACATTATATCCTGCTAAGCACCTTCCTCTCCCAAACCCCACCCATCCCAGGCTCCAGCCCCAAATCTTCAGGAATTTCCCAACCTGGAGTAGGCAACTCTTCCGGGCAAAGAAAAATTCCTAGATGTCTGTGTCTGGGAATGAGATTCCACAGTCTGGATATCACCACAGAGAAGATCCTACCTGTAGTCACGACCTCTCTTTCCTTTGAAGATGGGGGACTGAGAACGAGGCCTCAGCTGAAGGCCTTAAAAATGAACAGGCTCGCATGATGGGAATGAGGTGGTCATTCACAAATTCCTTGCCTCTTGTTTTGAGGGATGGGGCTCTGGCAGATGCCACATCTTGCTCAGGCACAGAAGGATTCAGCCAAGCTTTGGGATGTGTCAGATCAGCTCTTTCCATCCCTGAGAATTTCAGGATTCAGGTCAGCTGCCTGCAGATGTCCCCGAGCATCCCAGGGACCTCACTGGAATAGGACAACTTACTTGCCTTGCAGCCGCTAGATGATTAACTTCAGCTTTGGCAGGACTCAAGAGAAAAAGAGATACATATATCTCATGAGTTTGTAACTGTGGTTCAATGGCAGAGCACTTGCTTTGTCATCCCAGAGGCCCAATCCTAGGCACTCCCAGCTAAAAGATGCCAGGTAGATATTGGGCATTTCTCTGCCTAAGAAGCCAGTTAGAGTAAACAGTACTGAGCTAGATAGGCCAGTGGTCTGACTCATCTCCATTTGTTCAACTGCCTGAAGCCCCATGTGGTCCCAATGGTGGGACAGAAGTAGAAAAATAGATGAAGAAGAGAAGACAAAGAGATTGGATTTAAACCCCACCCTCACTCAAAGTCTCAGAGTGGCTTATAATCTCCTTTCCCTTTCTCTCCCCACAACAGACACCCTGTGAGGTAGGTATGGCTGAGAGAGCTCTTTTGAGAGCTGCTCCTGAGAGAACAGCTCTGAAAGAACTTGTGACTGACCCAAGGTCACACCAGCAGCTACATTTGGAGGAGTGGGGAATCAAACATGGTTCTCCAGATTAGAGTCTGCCATTCTTAGCCACTACACCAAACTGGTGTAAATAATGCATTTTTAAAAAAAAAAATCCAGCCAAAAAATGCAGTTTCTAAGCATGCTTTTATTCTTAAATTAACAGATTTCCTATTTTAATATAAAAAGTAGTGTTTCCTTCTAGACTGAGAACAGACTAGATTTTGCTTCCTTTTCTTGGAGGTTCCCATAATATTCCTCTACTAGAGATAAAGACACAGTATTGGTCTTTATTGGCGCCTTCTTCATTTAGTACAGGAGTTCCCAACCTTTTTCATCCTGTGGTTACTTTCAGAATTCTGTCACAGGAGGAGGTGGACATGACCACAAAATGGCTGTCACAGGAGGTGGAGCCAATGGCAAAATGGCAGGGAGTCAGGTTATGCATAAGTCTGTTGGCAGGGAGTCAGGTTATGCATAACTCTGTTGGCTCCTCTTCAGCATTATAGCCAAAAGCTCAGTTTAACAGGATGCCTTTTAAAATTAACATATTGTTTAAAGATATTTTCTTGCATACACACACAAGTAAGTATAGGCTGTGATCATACACACAATTAGACCCAACATAGGTGCGAATGCCGGGTAGATTTAAAGGGAGCGATCAGACAGCAACATCTGGGAGGCGTCCCGCAGCCGTCGGCAACCCGTTTTACTCTGCCACAGAAGCGGAGTTAAAAGACACTGGGGAAAATCCAGTAGTAAATGGGTTGTGATGGGCCACGGAGGGACTTTCCCCTGTCTGACCACTCCAGTGTGCTCTCAAGCCATCGGGATGGTCTGATCAGGCCATCCCAACGCCGTGACATTGTCCCCCCCCTTTCAGTATGCCCATCATCGCAAACTCCATAGGGAGCCCTCAGTGCCGAGATGCGATTCATCGATTCCTCGTTTAAGCACATGGGAAACAAACGCAAAAAACCCCCCACCCCTGCCTCACCCACAGTTGTGTCTAATCACACACTGACAGGCTGTGCCTGCAGTTTCAAAGGGAAGTGTGATCTCACAATTCCTCTGGAGGAAATAGCCTCTCCCCCCCCCCCCAACTGTATCTGGTATGTGTGACTGCACCCATACTAGGTACAAAGCCCTTATCTGGCAGTATCTGCAGGAATCTAACACTTATGCAAAAGGAAAAGGGGGGGGATACTTCTTCTCCTGACCTCTTCTCTGCTTCAGATAAGCCCTTCTCTCGTGAGCTCGGCCATTTTCAGCCAGCGCGCTTCCTTGTATCAATGACAGTTGGTGCTGAAGGGTTGGAGAGAACTCACTGCATGTATGATGTGTACAGCAAGAGAGAGATTCTGCTCAAATTTTGATAGGAAAATAAATGATTTTTTACAAAATGAATACAATTTTGATGTAGAGATGTTATTATCACTTCCACCTGAAATACAAAAATATATTCAAATTGGAAAGATCCAGTGACTTCAGTAAAAGTTCTAGTTAGATGCATTAAGCCTTTTAGCCATGGAGCCATATCACAATTAGTCCCACTGTGTTTTTAGAATATCACTCTGCTATTTACTTTACATAAATCCATTGTCAGTGTAAGCTGAGGTTAAATCAGCATTATACCATAAATATCAGATAGCCTACCTGGCGCTCCCCACTTTCTAAAAATACCTAATGGGCATCAAGGAAAGCCAGTTTGGAGTAGTGGTTAAGTGCACAGATTCTAATCTGGGAGAACCGGGTTTGATTCCGCACTCCTCCACTTGCAGTTGCTGGATGACCTTGGGCAAGCCATAGTTCTGTTCTGTCAGAGCTGTGCTTGAGGGAGCAGTTTTCAAAAGAGCTCTCTCATCCCCACCTACCTCATAGGGTGTCTGTTGTGGGGAGGGGAAGGGAAAGGAGTGTGTAAGCTGCTCTGAGACTCCCAGTGAAGGGCAAGGTATAAATCCAATCTCCTTCTCCTCCTTCTTCTGGCAAGTGCACCAATTTGGGGACCCCTGGTTTAGTATGTAAAACAGTCATATGATACATTTGGTGGTCCTTAGTGGATGAAATGTTGAACTGTAAAGAATAAGGTTCAAACGATGGCTAAGTCTTTCATTTCTGCAATGACCTTTTATGTAACTTTTTATGAGACTTCTCAGCCTCAGTTTTTGAACTGCAAGACAATAGTAATAAGTGGGGAAATGTTGTTTGCTGTGTTCCATAAACATAAGGGGAAAGGTAACTGAATTAATTGTTTACAGCATTACAAATCATATAATCCGATTTATGATTTTTGAATGTTTGTGGGTGGTGGGGAATCAAGATTTCTTGCATTGCTATGCCGAAAGTGATTATGCATTAACGGATACTCAGTTCATCTCTGAAGGATTTAGCAGTGGGGTCACCAAAAACCTGTTACTACTTGACAAAAGCACTTCTTACCAGCAACTGTTGCAAATATCGCAGGCTAAGAAAGTCAGGCTGACTGTGAGCAACAGCACCATCTGGCGATCCCTGCATTGTGTCATGAATTTATCATGAATGGAATGCATTATCAGCACCCTTCCTTCAGTTCCCTACCCTCTGAAAGCTTTATTCATGCAGCCATTTATGCACACCAAGAGCAACTTGAGTTGCCTTGTTTTGAAGAAGAATGTTCTCAGGTTTGTCCAGACTGCTACTTGCTTATCAAACATCCCTGGAAAAATCACACTTCTTATTTTGGGCTCCTTTCCAGATCTTTTGGTCACATCCTAAAGGAGTAAGTTTCAGCAAAAACTCTGAATGGAAAGGGCCCAGTCTGGTAACATTTAGCCAGGGTTGCCAGTTTGTTTGTGATGTCTGTGTTCTTGTGCACTGAACAACACCCTGACACTCAATTATTAAGTCAACTTGTCATCCCCACCACTTTTACTGTCATGCTAGGAAACACATTACCTGCAAATTTCTGTTAGCCCCCCCCCCCCAATAAAACAATAATTATGCTGTGTGCATAGTATTTTCTAAATGCACTTTGCACACATTTTACCTTAAGCCAGTACAACAACCTTGTAATGTCCATTACTATTATCATCCCGGACTGCACTTGGTGGAGCACTGTGTGCCGCCTATGTCCACCCAGCAAGTTCATGGCTGAGGTGGGATTTACACCAGGGATTTCACAGATCATAGCTTGTGTTCTTAACCACCATGAAATAAGAAATGTGATCCATCTTTCTGATGGAAAAACAGCTGTAGGAAGAAGCACTAGAGCCCTAGCTTAGGCTGCGATCATACACACAGTTAGACCTGACATAGGCACGAATGCCAGGCGGATTTAAAAGAAGCGATCCGACAGCAACATCTGGGAAGCGCCCTGCAGCCATTGGCAATCTGTTCTGCTCCGCTGCAGAAGCAGAGTTAAAAGACACTGGGGAAAATCCGGTAGTAAGTGGGTTGTGACAGGCCATGGGCAAACTTTCTTCTGTCTGATGCTCCAGCGTGCTCACATGGTGTTGGGATGGTCTGATCAGGCCCTCCCGACTCCGTGCCATTGTTTCCCCCCCCCTTTTGCAGTATGCGCATCATCGCAAACTCCATAGGGAACCCTCAGTGCGGAGGTGTGACTCGTCGATCCCTCATTTAAGCACATGGGGAAAAATCCCCCCCCCACTCACTCACAGTTGCATCTGATCACACACTGACGGGCTGTGCTCGCAGCTTCAAAGTGTGATCATGCAACTGTGGGTCAAATTCTTCTGGAGGAAATAACCTTGCTCCCCCTGCCCATTTTTTCTGGCATGTGTGACCGCAACCTTAATCTCTAACTTGAGCCCTAACTTAGGCTGATTTTACATGTGCATTTTTTTAACAGCTTCATTCCAGCGCTCCCTGCACCGGTAACACATTGGTGTCAAAGCTGTTGTAGGGGAATGTCCACATCTGATTGAACTGGAGTGAAAGGGGTCATTCTTTTGAAGTGCTGTTAAGAACAGGATTTGTTTACAGAGGTGTGAAGCCAGCTTAAGAGCTAGAGGGCAATTAGCAGATATGGACAGTTGAGAAGGAATGCAGATTCACACTTGAAAGAGATGTGGGCGAGTTTTTTTGGAAGTAGAATGATTCCAGCAGGAAAGGCAGATGTAAAACCAGCCTAATCCAGACCTTCATAACCAAACAAAAACATTTAGTCAGGAACAGAGAACCTCAGAACTCTGCAACCACGGAGATCAAAGGATTTTATATGCTTTTTATACTTGGTTAGATAATCCCTTATTTCTGTGTAAAGCTTTAAAAGAAACACTATTTGTGGGGGGAAAGGATTTGCATGTCTTTCATGTTCAGGTCACATGTGATCACTTCTCAAGAGAGCCTGTTTTCCTCTCTGACTCCTTGACTGTACACACTGAGGATCATACTATACATTATAAGAGAGATCTGCTCTTGGGATTCTGAGCATTTTTTTAATATTATGCAGTGGACAGTTGGGGCAACTGAGATCAGGGCTATTGTACAGAGCCAAGGCGATGAATTTTACCTTTCCCCTCTCTCACTTGTTGCCTGGGAGAAGCCCCTCAAACTGCTGTTAGCCCTGGTATGGAAAAGACCCTCTCATGTTGTAACTGGCCCTGACCTGGATAGCTCAGGTTAGCCTGATCTCGTCAGATCCTGAAAGCTAAGTAGGGTTGGCCCTGGTTAGTACTTGGATGGGAAACCACCAAGGAAGTCCAAGGTCATGATGCGGGGGCAGGCAATGGCAAACCACCTCTGAATGTCTCTTGCCTTGAAAATCCTGTGGGGTTACCATAAATCAGCTTGGACTTGATTGAAATATATATATATATTGTAACATACGGCTAACAGCAGCTGGACCGATTTCTCTTGGGGAAACAGAAGAGAAGAGTTAACTCCCTTATTCTTACATCATGGCCCCAGTGTAAATCCCCCCCCCCCCCCGCTGCTTTTTAACATTAAGAAACACATTAAGAGAGCCATTAACAGATCTTCACACTGCATACTTTGACCCTAAGCTGGTATTATTAAAATTAATTAAACAAGCCTGTGGAACTGATTTGCATGAGAAAGGGACAGATGTTACTTTCTTTTTTAAAAATGGGGTGGCTGATCTGCCTTGATAACATTTCTCTAGTTCTTATCAGGAGCTGAAAAGTAAGCAGAACAGAAAGACACATTGGTGTTTGCAATATCATCTTGAGAAAGACACATCGGTGTTCGCAATTTCATCTCAAGTCTATTAAAGAGCTGGTCCATAATCCTTGCTAAGAATCTTTCCCTCTCTGCTGAAAACACTTGAACTCCTCTTCCCCTCAAATATAAAAACTGCGTTTTGGAAAGGAATGCTCTTTAGTTTAGTCTTTACGTATTTCCAGAACTTGGTCTGGTCTTCACACTATGTAGTCGTAAAAACAGGTCTGTTGCCACTTAGATTGGGCAAGAACACTACACACATAGCACACAGACACACACACCCACACATCCCAGCATGTCCAGAATTGAAATGTCTCTCTCCTCTTTTACTTGTCAGCCTATCAAGCAACAGCTGGAGAACATAAACAAGTGGCTTGCATAACATTCTCATGTGTCTGAGGTGCCTCATCTCTTAAAGTTCCTGTTCCCTGCAGTCATAGAACTGGACAGGGGCGTAGGGTTTTGGAAATCCGGGGGGGCAGGGGCTCCTTAGCGTGTGCGCTTGCTGGGATGATGTTCTTCCCCCCCCCGGGAAACCGCCCACCTCCCCGGGCCCTTCCGAGGCCTGCCAGCCGCTGCTGCCGGTGCCTCTCTCTCCCCCCCGCCACCCCTTCCCTCTCCAGCAGTGGCCGCCGGGCCTCAGGAGGACCCAGGGAGGCGCGGCGGCAGGCGCTCCATTTTCCCGGGGGTGGCTGAGCCCCCCCGGGAAATTTCGGGGGTGGCTCAAGCCCTCGAGCCCCCCCGTACTCTACGCCTATGGAACTGGACTCTTATCACAAAGACACTGGATCCCAACTCAGGCCAACTTCATTCTTTGCACTTTTGAACCTATTCCTGAGTACAAAATATACCTGGCTCATTTGTCAGTGGTGCCTATACGCTGTAGTATTTGTCCACCAAGTATGCACAGGCAAAAAGATCCTGCTCTTTTCCACTTGCATACATGATTCTAAACAATTTTGTGCATGTGAATGCCATCTATATGTAATGGGTGGGGTTTTGCCACTCCTGGTGCCATGATTAGTTAAGCAGAGCAGTTCCTACCCAATGCTATGGACACGTATTTTTAACCCAGCCGCTGGTCCCTACGTAATCATTTGTTTAATATTTCATTTAAAACGGGTGGAATCGGAAGATTTAAGAATACCTAAGAATTTAAGAATATCGGTGACTGAGTGCCATCATTAGGTCATTAATCCATAGGGTCACCATAAGTCAGAAGCAACTTGATGGAACTTCACACACACACACACACACACACGGTCCATAATGGGATGCCCACTTGGTTGTTTCCCCAAACATAGCTTCCTCAAAGCAAAGGACCAATCCTGTCTTTCCTCCACTCAGTGGTGCAGGAGGTGCTTCAAAAGAGCCAAGGAGGAATCTTCTTTGTGTCAACAAGGCGTACCCATTCAGAAGCACCTGCCTCCATCATAGGAGGATGCCTGACTGGGAACCTCCAACATTTTGTGGTTGGCCCCAGCCATTTTGTGATGGCATCCCCTCAGTGTTCTCAAAATTCCAAAAGTCTCCACATTCTCAACAGAGTTGGGGACGTCTGACCAGTAGAGTGCATAGCTGTAGACAGAGTCTGAGAAGAGGAACAATTTTGCCATGAGGTCTAACAGAGCTGTACACTCTCCCCCTCTCCTCCTGCAGAGAGCCTGGCCATTGATGGAGCCCAAGAGGAGAGGTGCCCAGTTGGTAGTTGTGTCCAGCCCAGTAGACCAATGGAAAGGGCTCTGCAGTCTCTCCCTCTCTTGGAGAACAGCTGGCCGCTGCTGGACTTTGAGAGTAGTGGGGCATCAATTGAGAATTCAGCAAGCCAATAACATGTGGAATTAACATTTTTGGTGGGAATGGGTGGGCGGTCTGAATTTTGGACTTGGGAATGGGTGGGCGGTCTGAATTTTGGACTTGGAACTGGGCCTTGGAACTGTCTTCTGGCCCTTTGCCCAGGAGTACTAAAATTCAAGGAACCATGCCCTGCTTGGTCGAATGAGAACACACCACTTGGTGTCAGTTAGCACTGCCATAGATATGGGTAACTGTCTTGTCATGATCAGTAAGTTCGCTGAACGTATTACATGTGTCAATGCTTGCTGTTTTACAATCAGGGTTGATGATCTATTAACATTGCTTTGTGTTCCAAGGTTTTCCCCGACCCTTTTAGATCCCACTTGGGAGATAGCATCAGTGACCCGACTCCCACCTTTGGAAAGCGAGCCTTGCTTGTCTGCTTCGCTTTGCGCATGCTCATTACTCATTTGCTTTTCCTCCCCTCTTATCTCTAGCTGGCTATTCCTTAGCCTTGAACAGAAAAGCCTCCTGTTATGTGTTACAAGAATCACAGGTGTTATGTATTTCTTTGCTTAGTTGTCTCTGGGAACATCTTCTCCAAAAACCTTCAACAGTGGTTTTCCCTGAGTTATGTTGCTGTGCTTTCCTTGGGAACAGTGGGCCAGTATATTTGGGCGCCAATAATTCTCACTATTGATTGGTAGATGGTAGATGAGCCATATTTCATATCAAGTATAATTGTAGTTGCATTTCTAAGCTTGGGCATTACTAACAGGAAAAGTGTTTGACCAACATGATCTTTTCTACAAATAAAGGACTTTCTACTTAAGGAGAGCTGTTGTGGACTATATCTATTGGCACATTCTCACACTTGGCTGCAGTTCTCAAACCTTAGGAGGAGTTCCATGGGACTATTACTCTCCGTAGTAAATTGTCTCAGATTTCAGTCTTAGGGAGACCTTTATTCCTAATTCCTCTGCCCAGTTAGCATCTTAGTGAGCCAAAAGATGGGCTACAGATATCAAAATATGTAAGGGCAGGATGTTGAATATTGAGTTCATTGGAGTAATTCTTAATTGTGAAAGTAAAAGACGGGATGCTTGGAATTTGTATGCGGCACTGCATTAGCAGAAGAGCACACAACATACACAACAAATGCTACTTTTTGTGGCTTTCCATTATTAATATTATCCTCAAAGAAGCATCTCTGGCAAAGGAAAACATACTGATGGCTCAAAGTGGGCAGCTGAGTTGGTCTGAAGCAACAGAACAAAGTTGGAGTCGAGTGGCACCTTTGAGATGAACAAAGTTTTGTTCAAGGTGTGAGCTTTCGTGCACACGCACTCTTTGTCAGACACTGAAATGGAATTACAGATGATACTTGTATGTATATAGGGAGGCTTGTTAAATTAGCATGCAAAATAGTGAAGATGTTTTTTAACCGAAAAAAAGAATGACAGGCTTGGTTTCTGGTTATCATCTGTTTGGGTTCAACTCGAGGGGGGGAAAAATAGGTAATAAATATGTCAGAACTGGAGATTGATGTTCCCTAAACTATGAGAATTCAGTCATTAGATCCGATCCATCTCCCTTCTAGCATGGAGGCAAACTTTACAGCATCTTGGCTGTGTAGAGTATTTTTCTTGTCCCCAGAACAGAGAATTACATTTAAATCTACCATTCCAAATTACATTACATATTCAATTATATTCCTAATTGTTAAGAGCAGTAAACTGAGATTCTTTTAAAGTAACATCTTGCCCATCTGGGGGTGGGGGAGGAAACTTTGTGTCCAGAGGCAGGCATTTTTGCTTTTCCATGAGAATGAGCTGCATCTCTCAATATGCTACAGAGCCGGTCACGGGACTGCCAATGTTTACCCAACAGTCAGAGAAAAGGCTCGGGCTGATGCATGGGCAAAGATGGAGCTGGTGTAAACTTTGCTGTAGATCAAAAGCGAATGACGGCCTGGACCGCATCCTGTGTCTGGTGGAGGGAAATGATTTCCTGAGAAGAATCAACATCCCAAGTGCAAGTCCAGGAGGGGCTTTCTTAAAAGAAACAAACTATGTTAAGAAAGACTTGTGGGCAGAAAAGGCTGAGCTGTGGAGATGTGCAGACTAGGGCTGAGGACAGACTGGCAATCTAAAGCGGGGCAGGCACGCTTCGCAAACGGAGGAAAGGAGCACGTTCAGACATGCGCATCTGTCCCTCGGCTCCGTTGCGTACTTACCCGTCTCCCAGTCGCTTTCCTTCCGCTTTAACAGGACACCGGTTTTTCCCGGTGTTCAGGGGCCTTCCTCCGCATGCCTCCCGCTTCCAAACAGTGTGAACTGGAAGAAGCGGGAGGCTTCCGGAGGAAGTGTGAACACACCGGCAAAAAGTTTTGCGCATATGCGCATGTGCGCACATGCGAAACACATCAACGAAAAAAGGGGGAAAAAGCAGCGGCACGCGCAAGCCGCGCGCGCTGGCTACGCGGCAGTCTGAACGCTCCGTGGCAGTCTGAACGCTCCGTATTGACGCTGATTCGCATTGCTCTGGCCAGTGTGAACGGCCAGCTCTGTGGGTTTTTCCCCCCGCTCCAGTTCCCTCCACTTTGCCTCCGCTTTAGATTGCCAGTCTGTCCTCAGCCTAGGGCTGTAGCCAGGATGAGGCCAGTGAGCCCACTGAACCAACTGGAACACGGGGTTGTCTTGGCGGCTGTCAAGTCACAGCCAACTTACAGTAACCCCGGAGGGTTTTCAAGGCAAGATATGTTCCGAGGTGGTTTGCTATTGCCTGCCTCTGTGGAGCAATCCTGGACTTCCTTGGTGGTCTCTCATCCAAGGTTGAACCTGGGCGGACCCTGCTTAGCTTCCGAGATCCGACGAGATCCGGCTAGCCTTGTTTTATCTTTTAAAATCCCAGGTTTTAAAGCTGTGGCATAACACTTTCCTTTTAAATCGTAAGAGTTGGTTTTGTTAGAACAGAAACATTTCTGTGGGTTTTTAAAAAGTACCCTCCACCCAAAGGGCCCCACATACCTCTGTGTATGCATTCTCACATCTCAGGGTGGATTTTCCAACTTTACTACCACTGTCCTAGAACAACCCCAGAAAAACTCTTTCCTCGGCTGCTGTGGTCTTGTTTATGGTTTGATGCTACATGAGTGAGCCTTGAATACGGTTGCCAGCTCCGGGTTGGGAAATTTTTGGGAAGGGTGGGGTTTAGGAAGGGGAAGGTGCTCAGCTGAGGTGTGACACCATACAGCCCACCACCCAAAAACGCCACTTTCTTTGGTGAAACTGATTTATGTAGTCTGGAGGTAATTCTGGGAGAAGAAGAAGAAGAGATTGGATTTATAACCCACCCTTCACTTGTAGTCTCAGAGCGTCTTACAAACTCCTTTCCCTTCCCCTCCCCACAACAGACACCCTGTGAGGCTGAGGTGGGGCTGAGAGAGCTCTGAGAGAACTGTCCTTGAGAGAACAGCTGGTACAGAGCTATGGCTTGCCCAAGGTCATCCAGCAGCTGCAAGTGGAGGAGTGGGGAATCAAACCTGGTTCTCCCAGATTAGAGTCCGCGCACTTAACCACTACACCAAACGTGTACCTGACTTGGGCAGAAGGTGATTTTAAATGAGGCCTCCTATGCATATCTCGGGCCTAAAGCCACGGATATTGATTCTAACTTATTTATTTATGTATTTAATATTTATTTATACATTCAATTTATGAATTGCCTGTAAGGCTACAATGTAAGGCTCTAGGCGATGTACAACCATTAAAAACAAAATTAAAAGCAAAACCCGACAATTGACTACATTACCTCAAAATGGCGTCAAACATTCTTTTGTTACCCTACTCTGGACTGCGTCGCTTGGTCCTATATTGGTCCTATATTGATTAATTATGGTGATATTTCTGCAGTGTCTGACGCCATTGTGTAATCATTATGCCTGACCACTGAAGGCCAAAACGCGTTTGGTCAGGGTCGCATAAGGTTTTTGTTTGAGAGTACTGTATGATTTTAATCTAAAGTGAGGCTATATTAGAACCTGTAATTGTTTTTAAGCTTCTGGTAAGTACTTGTATTTTTGTATAATTGATGTTTACATATTCAATAGTCATTTATTTAAATATTGGGCCCTTTAATTTGGATTCCTTTAACCTTCCAGGTTCTTAATTAATATCTCCTTAGGCATCATGATCAATGTTCCCCCCCCAAAAAAACTCCACTCAGAAATGCAAGGGAAACAACAGAGACACACTCCCACTATCTTGTTCCTGGAATGAGTCCCTCTGGTGATCCCCAGGTAAAATTCTGCGCTAAAACTAGTTTTAGATGGTCTTAGGAGTCGCAGTGGCTGGTCCATATAAATACTGTCAGTGATTATGATGAATAGTAGTATAGCATGTCCATTCTATTTTAGTCTATTCTGTTTTCCTGTAAAGGGGGGGGGGCTGCTAGGAGCTGGGGAACTCATTAGCACAGGAACAGCCGTGAAAATAATAACCCACTGAGCATCTTCCCAGGCTAATCCCTATCAGCACAGTCACAAGTTTCCAAGGTCTGCTGGAAGACAGGATCAGCATTAAATTGCAAAGAAGAGCGTATGAGTGTTCATGGTTGCTATTTTCATATTGTACAATCAACTTTATCAACACAGGTCAACTAGTCTCTGTAGTATTTTCCCACAACTTGCATAAGGCTTATGTTCATCCCAACATTCAGTCAGTGTGTAGAGCCAGACACATAGGTGCCCCTGCAGATAAATCGCACAAGATCTGAAACACAAAAGTGGGGGGCAGGACCCAAGCCCATTACACTTAACAGTGCAGTCGTATGGAGAACTATACCTTTTCTAAACCCATTGACCACTGTAAGCTTAGAAGAGTGTAACTGTGTTTGATTGCTCTGTTAAACAGGGTATAAAGGTGCTCTGGGCTGTAAACTCACCATGATATAGTATGTTTATGGGGTGCTAAACAGACCCTAGAAGAGGCTGCAGTGGCTCAAGTGGTTAAGATGCTGAACTGCAGACTGTTAGTTCTGCAGTTTGAGACCCGAGTGCTGCATGACGGAGTGAGTTCCCGTCTCTGGTCCCAGCTTCTGCCAACCTAGCAGCTTGAAAGCAAGAAATTGCAAGTAGATAAATAGGTACCACTTTGGTGGGAAGGTAAGAGTGTTCTGTGCACCTCGGCGTCTATGTTCTTATGTTCTTAACCCTAATTACATCTTGAGTCATCTCCAGGTGCAATCAGTCACAGTTCTCTCCATCAGAGAGTCACGATAGTCACCAATGCCTCCATCAGTTCATCAAAGGCAAACTCTACATGCACACAGTTCCGGCTGGGCATACACAGGGAGGGGAGAGGGGATTTAACCCTTTCAAGCTCCCGGTTTTGCTAACCGACACCAGCCTCCCCTCACTGGAGGAGGAGGAGGAGGAGGAGTTGGTTTTTATGCCTTGCTTTTCTCTGTCCTAAGGAGTCTCAAAGCAGTTTATAATCCCTTTCCCTTCCTCTCCTCACAACAGGCACCTTGTGAGGCAGGTGGGGCTGAGGGAGTTCTGAGAGAAGTGTGACTGGTCCAGGGTCACCCAGCAGGCCTCATGAGTCTCAGAGTGGCTCACAATCACCTTCCCTTCCTCTCCCCAAAACAGGCACCTTGTGAGGTAGGAGGGACATGGTGACTGGCCCAAGGTCACCCAGCAGGCTTCATGTAGAGGAGTGGGGAATCAAACCTGGTTCTCCCAGATTAGAGTCAGTCGCTCTCAACCACTACACCATGCTGACATTTTGAAGGAGGGGGAAGTCTGGTTGCTTTTGGAGGGTGTTTCTTTTTTGGGGGGGATGCTGTAAAAGCATGGGGAGCTTGGTTTTGATTAGAAAAAAGCTAAAAACCCCTCTGTACATCCTTGATCAGAATTGGGGCTCGTATAAAGTGCTGGGTCCAGAGACGCGTTGCAGTGAAATCAGCTCATAAGTTTATTGATGGTACAAAACACAACTCCTGAATGGG
Source organism: Lepidodactylus listeri (assembly GCA_029233225.1). NCBI lineage: Eukaryota > Metazoa > Chordata > Lepidosauria > Squamata > Gekkonidae > Lepidodactylus > Lepidodactylus listeri. Next base: position 16,480,818 of record JARCFY010000012.1, read on the forward strand.
GCTCGGAGGTCTGCTTAAATGTCTGTCTAAGCCACACCCCCAGCCTCGCCCAAACTCCCTGATAGTGTTAATTATGAGTGACCTTACTCCATAGGCCCCCTGGTGGATCCTGGGTGGCTGATTGGTCTAATTTACAATCCGGCCGGGCTATTGTCTCCTGAAGCGAAGCGAAGCTCCGGTAGCCAGCCTGGCCACGTGTGTTTTCCTGACTGTGTGCGCAGTCGCCATTAGGACACAGCAGCTTTGCATGTGTGTAATTTGCCTGTGGATGTCTGTGATCTTCATCCCATCCGTTGATGCCTCCAGTCTCAGCACTTGCTAGGGTTGCCAGGTCTTACCTGGGGGCTCTTCTCTGGGATGTCATTGCGCAAGGCATGTTGCAGGGGGGATGGATGCTCTAGCATTTGAGAAAAACTCTACAGTAACCATAGAGTTTTTTTCTCAAATGCCAGAGTGTCCCCTCACCGCAATGTGCCCTGCGTGCCGTCATCGCGCCAGGCACGTTGGTACGGATGGGACTGTTTGAGGGCAGGCCCAATAGGCAGCAACAGATTGGGGTCCCTGAAAGCAGGTAAATCCCTGCGCACGTCAGGGAGCTGGCAACCTTAGCACTTTCCTGGGGAAAGTGGGATGTGGGATCTGTAAGGGAAACCTACTCGGCACCCCCTGGCATTTGCATCTGGGGCTTTAGACCGTACCCATGTCATTTTCTTCCTTGAATTGCTTGGGAATTCTCTTGAGTGGCTTGGAGCCACGTGTGACTTCCAAGACAGTTTTCACCCCCCAGTGTTTGATATTAAGAAGCGTGTTCGCGTTGGCCTTGTCAAAACTTCCCAAGAAATAGGAGGGGAAAATAGCGCAAAATTCCACAGATGCCTCTCCATTTAGGTTTTTATACCACCCACTTAACTATCAAAGGAATGTATTATGATCCCCCTTGTTATTAATGATAACACAACATAAATTAAAATGAGACAGTTAACATAAAGTGTTACTACATCTGTAATCTCTAAAAATGCTGTGAAATACTTTCCAGTAAACAGAGGCACTAAAGGGGGGGGGGGGGGTGATGGCTCAAATCTTCTCAGAGTTTTCACTGGGCAGAGCTGAATATTCTAGAATAAAAAATGCACGCAACCGTTAGTGAAGTGTGAGAATTAAAACAAAAAAGCAGGGTAAATACACGAAGCATGTATCCTCCATTACCCTAAGCAGGCCAGAGTGCGTTATATGAACAGTCTAGAACTGTAGACTCTACTTCCCTTACCAAATAGCAGGACCCCATCAAGTAGCAGGGCACCCATCTTTGTAAATGGGAGTTTCACTCATGCGCCCCAACAGTTACCCATATACTTGCTTAGTAACACTGATCTTGTCCTTCTGTGATCCTTCTAAAGTAGGAGGAGAGGGTCTCCTTAACAAGTTGGGACATTCTCAGAAGTGTGCTGCTAAAGTTCAACGGGCAAGCCGTGCTGTTCTCAGAAAACTTGTGAGGAGAGCCAGTTTGCTGTAGTGGTTAGGTGCGCGGACTCTAATCTGGGAGAACCGGGTTTGATTCCCCACTCCTCCACTTGCACCTGGCTGGATGACCTTGGGCAAGCCATAGCTCTGAACCAGCTGTTCTCTCAAGGACAGCTTGGGAAAGAGTTCTCTCAGCCCCACCTACCTCACAGGGTGTCTGTTGTGGGGAGGGGAAGGGAAAAGGAGTTTGTAAGCCGCTCTGAGACTCCCTTGGGGAGTGGAGGGCGGGGTATAAATCCAATCTCTTCTCTTCTTCTTCTTCTTCAATGGGCCCAACAAGCCCTTTGGACTTCAAACGATCGTTCTTCAAACGATCGTTTTCTGACCATTTTCTTCATCCGCCTTCCTGATATGCTGTGCCTGGATGAATTGCTTAGCAGTGCCATCGTAAGCAGATTTCTAAGCCAATTGATTTCAGAGGGCACTGTTACCCACACAGCTGCTGTAGCTTTCAAACTGGTACCAGTGCATTATGCCAATTGTAATATATATTAGCAGCCAAAGGAAGCGACACCACCCGCCCTTTTCTTGCTGTTGTATTCTTGTGATGATCTCAGTTTTGCTGTGAAGATAGATCCAGGTGGGCAGCCGTGTAGGTCTGAAGCAATAGAACAAAGTTTGAGTCCGCTGGCACCTTCATGACCAACAAAGTTTAATTCTGGGCATAAGCTTTCATGCACACAAAAGCTTATACCCAGAATTAAACTTTGTTGCTCTCAAAGGTGTCCCTGGAATCAAACTTCGTTCTGTTTTACTGTGAGCCAGTTTGGTGTAGTGGTTAAGTGTGCAGACTCTAATCTGGGAGAACCGGGTTTGATTCCCCACTCCTCCACTTGCAGCTGCTGGATGACCTTGGGCAAGCCATAGTTCTGACAAGAGCTGTTCTTGAGAGAGCTCTCTCAGCCCTACCTACTTCACAGGGTGTCTGTTGTGGGGAGGGGAAGGGAAAGGAGTTTGTAAGCCGCTCTGAGACTCAAGTGAGTGAAGGGCGGGGTATAAATCAAATTTCTTCAGCTCTTCTTTTTCTTCACTAAGAGAGCAGCAGTCAATCAGAGCCCTAAGTGCCCCAGGAAACAGCACATTTGGAAAAGGGGGGGAGTTGCCTAGGCCAGCGCTTCCCAACCTTTTTGGCATGGTGACCCACCAGTCCAAATTTACTTGGCGTGATGACCCATACAGGGCTGGCCCAAGGTTTTCTTCCACCTTAGGCAAACCATGACCTTGGCACCCATCTAGTTCAGTGTTCCATTTTCTATTGTGGCTAACCATATGTTTCTGAGAGGCCAACAAATATCACACCAGGCGCTACTCCTCCCACTGTGAACCCGAAGCAAGTGGCATTCCGACATACACAGCCTTTGCATATGGAGGCTGCATTCCAGGCTCCAGCCATCCTCTCCTTCTCCATTATTCCCTCTGCTCTCACTCTAGTGACCATCTGAACACGTTTTACTTGATCGACCTATATATGCAGTGAAGAAAAAATACTAGCTGATGTATGACATGGAAAATACTGTTTCCAGGGTCAGATCTTGGGTTTCCAAGATACAAAAGAGAGCAATGGAAAGGGCAGGGGTGGCCTTTAGGGAGGGCTGGCCTACGACCCACTTGCAGAGGCTTCGCGCCCCACTTTTGGGTCTCCTGACCAATGCTCCCTCTAAGCTATGGAGTCTTGTGAGCAAAAATTCTACTTCATGAGCTACTACTGGCATTAAAGTTGTGAGGGAGCGATTTGGCTACTGCATAAATTAGTTTGCTCTGGAGCCATCCTGCCTGAGCTAAGACAAAAATCTGTGAGCCGGAGGCTAAAAAACTGTGAGCTAGCTCACACTAACTCAGCTTAGAGGGAACACACTCCACAGGTTGGGAAACACTGGCCTAGGCAATCCTATTGTGATATTTGGTCGCTATAGCTGAGTTTTGCCCAGTCACAGAAGCGTGATACTGACTGCAGTAAATACATCTCCCAATAAGTATATTGCAAAAAAGGTACTCTTGCATTTATTCAGGTAGATCCAGTTCACATTCAGGTTGCAGTCGAAAGGAGAGAAAGAAGCCTAATTGAAAGAGTACTTTCTCTGTCACAAATGGCCAGCTTGTCTGGCATCATGTGAAGAAGAAGAGGAGGAGGAGGAGGAGATTGGATTTATACCCCGCCCTTCACTTGGAGTCTCAGAGTGGTTTACAAACTCCTTTCCCTTCCCCTCCCCACAACAGACACCCTGTGAAGTAGGTAGGGCTGAGAGAGCTCCTTTCAGAACTGCCCTTGAGAGAACAGCTCTGACAGAACTATGGCTTGCCCATTGGCATCCAGCAGCTGCATTGGAGGAGTGGGGAATCAAACCCGGTTCTCCCAGATTAGAGTCCGCGCACTTAACGACTACACCAAATTGGCTCCACGGAAGGCCATGTGCAGCAAGGGAGAGGAGAAAGCCAGAGAGAGGGGGCAGCTCCCAGGTTTAGACAAAGAGAGGCATCCCGTTCAAGGAGATAACACCTATACACACTTACAGTGATTTAGCGCACTCCAATTTCCAGGCAGGCTGAGTCGCTCACTCCAATAAATCCATCACCCCCGCCACCCCTGCCACCAAAGCAGTGTGGGGTTCACTTATACATGTGTAAAGAGCAAAGTGAACAGTTCATAGCGAATGATAAGTATCAGAAGTATAACTGGAGGGGTTTTTTTTACTACCGTTGACCAGAGATGCTTCTCGGCTGAGACCCTTTTGTGATTGGTCAGCAGCTGGGCTCTCCCATCTCTCTTAATAAGTTGTTACCAACAGCTGTAAGGACAGGAGCAAATGAGTTGTGCCCATTTGGCTCTTGTTGTGTCGAGTGGATCAGAACAAGAAGCTGACAGCCAAACTGGCTTCCCAGTACTCGGCCCAGCGAATCCAGTCCTGAGCGCCTGCCTCGTGTGACAGACTCAGAAGCTTGGCTGGGATGGCAAACTACCCCCTCTCCTCTTTATCGGCTTGTTTAAACATGTTTGAAGCTTAGGCCAAGCTGTGTATTCTTGTGTTTAGATTTATCGAGAAGTCGTTCCCAATAACGAGAGGATAGCTGGGAGGTAGATTTGCTTGTGGATGCCGAATGACTCACATCAAAGATTAAATGTTTAAATAATTTTCTATCCTCTGGAGATGCTGTGTATAGTTTATAGCAGGGCTGGGAACCGGAGCATATTTGGATTTTAAAATATCCTTCTGTATCCTCTCGGAGGCCCTGCTAGGTTTCGGACTCCAGCATAAATTTAGTCTTTTTTTAAAAAATCCAATCAAGAACTATAATGCAAGCCATATGCCACTTCAGCTCAAAAGTCATTCTGTTCTCTTGGGTAATTTTTTTGCTACTGAGCAATGGGGTTTGCCTTTTGATCGACAAGGGACATTCCTTCTTCACTTTTTTCCCAGGCCCCGGCAACCTACTTGTGTATTCGTAAATGAGGGACAGGTGATCTAGGGTACGGCAGATATAAGACTAACAACAAATACAACAAGAAAACATGAGAACACATACGAGAACATAAGAGAAGCCAATGTTGGATCAGGCCACTGGCCCATCCAGTCCAACACTCTGTCACACAGTGGCCCAAAACACCAGGTGCCCTCAGGAGGTCTAGCAGTGGGGACAGGACACTAGAAGGCCTCCCACTGTTGCCCCCCCCCTCAAGCACCAAGAATACAGAGCATCACTTGCCCCAGACTGAGAGTTCCTATCTATACCTTGTCGCTAATAGCCACTGATGGACCTCTGCTCCACACATTTCTCCAATTCCCTCTTGAAGCCATCCATGCTTGTAGCCGCACCACCTCCTGAAGCAGTGAATTCCATGTGTTAATCACTCTAAAACCCTCTATCTTGATGGAGTCAAGCTCGAGACAAAGATCTTATGCCTTTCCCTTGCTGCCCCATGATCCTCTCAAAGGCCTCTTCCTCCACCAGCAACAAAGTGAACTATAGCTGAAGAGAGAAGGCTCTAGTACCCGACCACGCTACCCCATCCCATTGAATATGATCCAGCTGGACAGGAGATGTCCTTTTCTGAGTCAGGCTGTCTGTTTTGTGAGGTGGCACCTCAGAAACAGTGTTCTTGGTCTGTGGGGAAGTAGAGTTGCTAGCTCTGGGTTGGGAAATACCTAGAGATTTTGAGGGTGGGGAGGAAGGTGGGGTTTGGGGAGAGGAGGGACATCAGTGGGGTATGATGCCATAGACTCCACCTTCCAAAGTGGCCATTTTCTCCAGGGGAACTGATCTATGTCGCCTGGAGATCAGTTGTACTCCAGGAGATCTCCAGCCACAACCTGGAGGTTGGCAACCCATTCCCCATAACAGCACTATTCAGTAGTTGGTGGGATATTGGGCTCATGAGTCTTGAGGCGTATATTGTGCAGTGAGAAGTTGGGAAGTTTGCTGTGTTAAACTCTGACCCAAGTAGCGTTAGTAAACCGTTAATTTTTTTTGTTAATTAATGTATTTGCTTCATTTGTCTCCTGCCTTTCTCACTTGAGAATCAAGGTGGATAGCGAAATATTTTAAAAAATACACTCAAACAGCCTAACATACTGAATAAACATTGCAATGGCACGAGGATTACAGAATTAGAAAACGATGCAAACAGAAAGCCGTCTCAGGCATGACAGACCATAAACAATGTGGGAATGGGTGGCGAAGATGGAAGCCAGTGCGATGAAAGCAAGAAGATAAATACAAGACAAGGACTGCAATTGACTGCAATCAACCAACTTGTTCATGAATGCCCCTTCCTGGACAGTTCCATTATCCTATAATTCTTATCCCTTTATTAAAATGACCTCCTGGATATGTTTGTTTTTGTGCGTTCCGAAGAATGACAGAAGTGCAGGAGCCAATCCTAACCTCCTCAGGCAGACCGTTTGACAAGGTGGGCACCTCCACCAAGGACACAGGAACATGAACACTTGCCAGTCTAACCGATGTCACCTTTCGATGAACAAAGCTCACATGGTAGAGCATAGCAGGATGGGCAATCCTGCTGGTATGTGGGACCAAGGCCACTGGATCTTTGTGATAACAAATACCTTGTTGTCTGCTCTTGGGGATATCCTTATGTGTAGAACTGAAATTAATGGGCTGCTTGATAGCATTCCAGCAGTGCATGACTTTGACAAGCATGGTGATGGAAGTAGTATGAATGGTAGAAATAGTGGGGTGGGGAGAGAAAAGGTCCTCTTGTACACTCTGAGACATCCCAAAATATCCTCCAAGGAGGATATCAGGGCCCCGTGGGATTTATTGCAATTCTGCAGGGCCTGCAAGATGGAGCTCTTCCACTAGGCATTTGACTGAGGAGCTGCACTTAATAGTTCAACAGAGACTAAGACCCATGCCCTGGAAAGTGCTACTGGCGGCCTGTGCTATGCCAGTACAACTTGAATTATATTATGGGACTTGGACAACAGTCCTATAAATAATGCTGATTGTTGCCCACTGTGGCTAATGACAAAACTGTTTTTTTCGCCATCCTCTATGTATAATTAGCTCCTTATAAATGTCTTATAAAAATGTTTTAAACTCGTTTTAACCTTTTATGTAAGCCACCCTGAGCCTGCTTCAGTGAGGAGGGTGGGGTATAAATCGAATAAACAAACAAATAAATATATGGGTGGAGAGTAATGTTCCCTCTAAGCTGAGTTAATGTGAGCTAGCTCACAGTTTTTTTTAGCCTCCGGCTCACACATTTTTGTGTCAGCTCAGGAAGGATGGCTCCACAGCAAACTAATTTATGCAGCAGCCGAAAAGCTCGCTCACAACTCTAATGCCAGTAGCTCACAAAGTAGAATTTTTGCTCACAAGACTCCACAGCTTAGAGGGAGCACAGGTGGAGACACTCCCATTTGCTCCTCTAATAACTTGACTATGTCGACATATAAATGACTCTCCCATAGGGATGGTATCAGGCTTGGGTGGAAGTGTCCTGCCCCAACTAGGTAGAATTGCCAGGGGGCTGGAGAAAAATGTCCCGCCCCATTAACAGAGGCTTAAAATGTGGGAATGTTTCTTATCCAGTGCACAGACAGTGACAAATCTAAACCAAAAGGTAAATTAGATTTCCAGTGGTCAGGCAGAGCTCTTCAGCAGCCTTGTGTTTTCTCCCTTCCCTGTAGTGATGCCAACCTCCAGGTGGAGTCTGGGGATCCTCCAGCTCATCTCTAGATCGCAGAGATCAGTTCCACTGGAGAAAACGGCTGCTTTGGAGGGTAGACTCTAGGGCACTGTACCTCACTGAGGTCTCTGTTCTCACCAGGCTCCGTTCCCAGATCTCCAGGAGTTTCCAAACCTGGATCTGGCAACCCTGCCCCCCATCCCCTCTGCTAGTGGCCAGGGAGGACTTGGCAGCCCTCTTCGTAGTGGTTGAAGAGAGATCATGATGTTGAGTATGGAAATCTGGAGAAATAACTAAAAATTAGCAGGGTGGGACGGTATCAAGATTAGGGCTGCTTGCTTCCTGAACAAATCTAAAGACCTTTTGCAGTTCTGCAGGGCCTGCAAAGCGGAGCTCTTCCGCCAGGCTTTCAATTAGGAGCCGCCGCTGGGGGAAGGGGCCGATGGCATGCCGGGTTAAGTCCCAGGCTGGACATTCAACTGGTGAAACTGCCTGGCCTTGGGTTTGGTATCGCTGTACTGGGTGTTGGGAGTAATGTGGGCCGCCAACTCCTGTGGGTTCTTCTGCTGTTTTATGTCTATTTTAAGTTAACTTAATATAAATTATACTGTGATGTTTTAATTTCTGGAAGAAGAAGAAGAAGAAGAAGAAGAAGAAGAGATTGGATTTATATCCCGCCCTTCACTCACTTGGAGTTTCAGAGCGGCTTACAAACTCCTTTCCCTTCCTCTCCCCACAACAGGCACCCTGTGAGGTAGGTGGGGCTGAGAGAGCTCTTTCCCAAGCTGTCCTTGAGAGAACAGCTGGCACAGAGCTATGGCTTGCCCAAGGTCATCCAGCCAGGTGCAAGTGGAGGAGTGGGGAATCAAACCTGGTTCTCCCAAATTAGAGTCCATGCACTTAACCACTACACCAAACTGGCTCTTGAGCCGGCTTGCTGGCTAGGCGGGGTATAAATTGAAACAAACAAATAAATAAATTATTTGCACTGCTGAGAACTGCGTGTGCCCAGAACCCTGACCTGACTCATGCTAAACATCCATCTGATTCAGCCCTTAGAATACATTGTTAGACTGTCAGGAAGTAACATCTTACATGTGTTAAACCATTACTAGTACATTATTAGACCTTGTTATTTATTTACTGCATTTATCTTTCCTGTTGAGACTCAAGGAGAAATGCAGATTTATAAAACCAATGCAAAAACAAAGAAAATACCGCCAACCTGGTACATTGCTTTTTGCAGTTATGGCACATATCTTCTTTTGTACAAGAATCTGTGAAATAAACAGATAAAGAACTGTTCTGTGAACTAAAGAACTCTCCTTTTTAGATACAATGACCACAACTGTACACACTATTCCAAATGCGACAGGACTTGCACCGTAGTTTTGTGCCATTTTGTTTTCAATCCCATTCCTATTAATCCCTAGCACAGAACATGCCTTTTTCACTTCTGCCTCATACTAAGACAATATTTTCTATGAGCTATCCACTGCAACCCCAAGATCTCGTTCAATCTCAGTCTTGGCCCATTCAGACCCCCCCATCAACACATATTTTAAAGTTAGGAGCTTTCGTTAGGAGCTTTCATTCTACGTCCTGTCATTTAACTAGCTTTTAATCTATAAGAGAACCCTTATCCCTTGACTGGTTACTCAGGAGCATTTGGTGAGTTACCTCGTCAAAATCCATTTGTAAGTCAAATTATACCTTATCCTTACCCTTTAGTGAGCGGATGATGCTTTCCACCTCTGGAATGGCAGCTTTGGATCCCGAAATGCTGACACCGATTGAGAGACATTTTACATTTCCCTATTATACCTGTTTGCTTTCTGCTCTAGTCTGTGTATTGACCGGGAGCAGGATGCCCTTTCAAAGCTCTGTGACAGCATAAAGTGTGATAGGATTGTTTTATGGAGGATGTAGAAAACAATCTCTTTTTCCCCGCTTTCGTATCAATACTTTCACAGCATGAGTGGCCATTTGGATTGCAGAAGCCTGGCAGAAGCAAAACTGATGAAAACAAAGATCTATCTGTCAGGGTGTTTCCAAACATTTATCCAGGGGGGAAAGTGAATAGAATATTAGAAGTGGAAAAGAATTAAAAGACAGTCAAGTTTAAAACCAATCCCTGCCTGGTGCAATGGACAGAACATGACACATGAACAGACATGCATATACACATGCATGCCCCTCCAAGCAGAGATGCCAAGAGCTACCAAAAGACCCTATGAGGATTTTTTCTGGCATAGTGGTTGATTTTATATTATATATTTTATATATTATTTTATATATTATATTTTATATTACATCGCTGCATGTCTGACATAAAACCCTGCAATTTAAAGCAATGTCATAAAGCGATGTAATATCAAATTGGCCACTAGAGGGAGCAAAACACATTCTGAAAAGAATCCTAGAATCACAGAGTTGGAAGGCCTCATACAGACCATCTAGTCCAACCCCCTGTTCAATGCAAGATCAGCCTAGCGCATCCCTGACAAGCGTTTGTCCAGCGGCTGCTTAAAGACTGCCAGGAAGGGGGAGCTCACCACTTCCCCAGGTAGCCGATTCCACAACTCTTGCACAACTCTTACTATAAAAAATGTTTTTCCTAATATCCAGCTGGTACCTTCAATTTAAATCCAAGATTGTGAGTCCTCTCCTCTGCTGCCAACAGGAACAGCTCCCTGCCCTCCACTAAGTGACAGCCCTTCAGATACTTAAAGAGAGCCATCATGTCCCCCCTCAACCTCCTCTTCTCCAGACCAAACATTCCCAAGTCCCTCAGCCTTTCCTCCTAGGGCTTGGTCTCCAGGCCCCCGATCATCCTCGTCACTCTCTCCTGCACCTGCTCCATTCTGTCCACATCCTTTCTGAAGTGAGGCCTCCAGAACTGCATACAAAACCCCAGGTGCATCCTGACCAATGCAGTGTACAGCGGGACTAGGACATCTTGCGACAGGGACACACAATTGATGAAAATCACACAAGTGATGAGGATGTGGAAGAGCCCAGTATCACAGTAGAACAAATGTAGGGTGACCAGGGCCCTCTGAATTTTGTCCCTATAGTTCCCCCACAGTGCCCTTGCCTCCCACATCAACAACACTGTACTTTCACAAGGACACATCTGGTGCAATGCATTAGTGCGCCTATATATGAAAGCACCATGCAACCCAAACAAGTGAACAGTTCTGCAGACATCATTGTTGTGCCCTCCCCACAACTCAGGTTGACCTGTGTTGGGCCCTATCCTCACGGTCAGGACTAAATCAGCCATAAGGCCCGGAGTAAGTATTCCGTAGGGTCTGTGAGGTCAGTTATCAGGACAGAGGATAGGAGCAAGGGGGCAGCAGGTATTTATTACCTATTTATTTAGAAAAATTCTGTGCTGCCTCTCCCAGAATCTGCCCAAGGTTCTGTTGACCATGCAGGGTTAAGTTCCTAATAATATGTATACCATGCCTGGATAATCCATGGGCTTCATACTGGCAGTCGCAGGAGCTGATGATGTCTGTCCCTTCTATGCCTGAAAAGAAATGCGGACACCCAAGCACACAGCCCCTGGTCTCCATCTGTACCTCAAGATGCAAAGCTTCTAGATCCTAGAGTCTCAACATGTGAAGATTCTCATTCCCACGTGTTGACCTGGGATTCAGGCCCATTTCAGCAGGCCACAACCAAACAAAAAGAGAATAATAGAAACAACTATAACAGATAAGATTAAACCGTGGTGGGCAAACTAATAATAATTTCTTCCAAATGCATTTTTTAAAATTATAATAGTGCATTAATTACATAAATAGTGCAAAACATATTAAATTATTCTGTGTGTTCCATAGAAAAATATAATCTCAAATTGTTATGAATTCAGAAAAACTCACTCAAGAGTGTTAACTCTCCATTGCAAAGAGTTTGATGAAAGGGAAGAGTCTTCTTAAAAAGTGGGGGATGCATTCAGTATGCACAAATCAAAGCAGCTTCAAATCCCGTTGAAAAGCGTCCTGCAACACAGATGCCAGCTTGGAGCTGTGTTTCGAGAGACCTTTTCAAGGCAGGAGAAATATACCACATTCCTTGCGAATTGATAGCTGCAAATGAACATAAGGAAATTTCTGATGCTGCTCCCTTCCCTAAAAGCTATTTATGTGGAAATTTTACAAAATTATAAAAGAGCATTTGGAAGTAATTATTATTAGTTAGTCCATCATGGTTTAATCTTATCTGTTACACCATTTCAACATGCGACAGCTGCAACAATCCCCCCTCAAATTTCAACTGTCTCCCGCACATCTCGGCCAAGGGTATATATGTGTTGTTACATACTGATTCAGCTTTCGGCAAGCTGCACATATACCAAAAGTTGGGTCCTGTGCATGGTGGGTACATAGCCATGGCAGGCTGGGTTTAGATTAAGTTAGCAAAAACTTCTTTACAGTAAAGTCTTGAGTTTATCAATGCTCAGTGCTTGAGATCTGTTCTTGCAGTGCCATCTTAAGGTTTAAATGTGGTAAAACAGCTCCAGTTTCAACAGAAACTATTAAAAATGAGAAAATTGTCTGTAATCTTTTTCCCCTTCCTAATATATTATTCAGCTCACAGTGTAACCTTGTTAAAATAATCATGTTAATCCAAAATAGTCAGATACCAATAGCATTAATCCTGAATGTACCTGCAGAACTATCTAGGATTTTGGATGAAATAAAGCATAAATGCAGGTAGTCTCTGTGTAGTTAATGCTGAGGGTCCATTGCTGAAGGAAAACTAGAAAAGAGTGGACTTCCCCAATGATTTTTCTGAGCTTATGGCTTGCACTCCCAGCTTTAAGAAATCTTAACAGAAACAGCAATTAGCATGTGCATTATTTTGTTCTTAAAGAAACAGCACAAGTATTTCACCGAGTCCCGGGGTTATGAAAAATAGGGAATGGATCTTGTTCTTCTGGTTTCTTGCTCTTCTGGTTTTATTACATAATTAGATTTAAAATATCTGTTTGTCACTTTTAGTAATTCGGTGTGCTTTCTTTTTGATGCTTGTAAATCCCTGGGAGCCCAAGGGGAATTACAAGAGGCATAAACCTGTAAAATCTATCAATCAAATAAATTATTTCAGAATGAGCCCAGAGACCTTGTACTCATGACCTGATTTCTGCAATAAAAATAGGACATGCATTTATAGGCTCCAAGTATTCACTGAATCTTTGCCTGCCGGTGATGACGGACAGATTCAAGGTTCCTGTTAGCCTCAGAGCTACCCTGATCTCTTTTTCTTCAAAAAGGAGGAGATACCAGTGTTGGAAAGGAGGTGGTGAGTTTTGCCAAGTAAAAGCACAGCCATGATGTGAGACTTCAAGAATGGGATGTTCCGTCTTGCGTCATACTACTCTGCTCAGTAAAGGTGGAAGCCTTCCTCCTGCCTAGGCATCCTTCCTCCAACTTAAAAGGTGGGAAAGACGTTCAAGATGGAGGAATACATCAAAATTTCCTGCGCAAATCAGTATAATATAGCCCACCAATGGCAGAATCCTAAACAGAGTTACACCCTTCTAAGCCCATTGACTTCAATGGACTAAGAAGGCTATAGCTTTATTTAGGATTGCACCATTAATTACTCTAAGTTGGAATCGACAAATTTTTTTCTACTTGATCTCCCTTGATTCCGCTCCTTGCTGCAGCCTCCATCCCACTGGCTTTTCTCCGGAAGTATTGTCATTTCTGAGATAGCCCTTTCCATGGTCAAAAGAGGCCTCCTCCCTCGTTCAGCAGCAGAAAAGCTGGTAGGATCCAACCCACTTTGGAGGAGATGCTGTTTTTATTTATATTTAATTGTTTGTGCTGTTTGTATCCCACCGTACCCCACAAGGGGGCTCAGGGTGGCTCACATCATATCATAAAACAACAGGCAATTCTAAAAGCATCAAAGAATCAAAACCATACAAATGACATTAAAATGTAAAGAGATAATCTAATCTAAAGAAATAATCTCTAACAGAGCAATCCTAAAAATACTTTCCTGGGAGTAAGCCCCACTGAACAGACCTGAGTAGGATTCAGAGTAGACCTGTTTAGGATTGCTCTCAATGTTTCCTAGCTGATACATTCGGCAGTTGGTGTCTTTCAGTGTAAGCTAGCCCCATGCTAGGAGGACGATGGATCGGGATGGATTACGTCAGTCGCTCCTTGCACCAATAATAGGAAAGCGCCATGGGCAGCCGGTCTCAGGTCTACGCCTTGAGACTTTACCCGGAGAAATTTGGTCATGTAAAATGATTCTCAGTTCATTTAACTGTCCCTGAAAAGTGAAACGTAAGTGAAAGATCCATGACTCGATAAACTTCCTTTCTGAATGAAGTTTTCCATAGGAAATGGAATGTCACTGAACAGATTTTAGTCTGAAGTCTGCAGCCCAGTGAGCCAAGTGAAAAAACCGAGGCTCTGGGCGATTCTGCATTGGCTTTAGCAATGTTTTAGCAAACCCACATTGGAACAGAAATTCCCCTCTGCATTATGTACTGCTTTCGCTTTCTTTGATAATCAGATGTTATGGTACCCTCTGCACTGCATGCCGTTTTCGTTTTCTTTGATCACTGGGTTTTATGGTACCCTCTACATAGATTTATCACCATTCAGGGGTAACTTTGCAGTCAGTAGGCGTTGCCCTGAGGTATTCAAATGTGGTTTGGAGCTGCACCTTTTCCTCCCAGTTGAGAAAATGTGGAGTGAATGCTAGATGCAGAATCGCCTTCCAGTGGTCTATCTGTACTGCTGTTAAGAGGGGGCATTCTCTTTTAACTCAGTCACAGGATGGTGGTAGCAGGGACTTTGTCAAGCCTCCTCATGTTTGCCTGTGAATTAGCAGCTCCAGCAGAACTAATTTAACATCAGCACCTTCTGGATTTTTAACTGTGGTTCCAGGGCCAGCATTTAAGCAATTCTAGGAAGAGCTATAAAACATATCCCCCTAGTTCATGGCTGTACAGAAACTCAAGCTGAAAATGCTCCAATAACAGGACCCCTCAGACCTGTCAGCTGTGCATTGGACTGGATTTATATTTAACTGAAATGGCCAAGGTGGGGGCTTGGGAGTACTGAGGATATTCCTGTTGGAATCAATAAATCTTTTCCTAACATACGGTCCAGAGTGCACGTATAAGACTAATCTGGAACCAGACTGGACAGTCCAAAACAGCAGCTCTTATTCCATACTGAAATGAGTTAAGGGCCTATTATGCAAGGACAGCTTACTGAAGATTTTCCGAGCAGTAAGCCTTTAAGCTTGACTTTGGATTCTGTTCCCACCTTATGCATCACTCTTTTTCCTCTGGGGTAGTCATTCTGCAGCTACCAAAAAAAGCCCCTCCACACAGTTTTTCTAAATTGGGGTGGAACACCACTTGTGACGAGTGGGAGGTGGCATCCAATTTTTTTTTTAATTCACACAGTTGCCCCATCACAGTTGCGCAGAGCATCCAGCAAGCACCTTCCATTTAAATCCTCGTGGTTTAGGCTTTGTGCATGCATTGTAGCATTAGTTCATTGAAGGAAAGGGAACAGATAGGAACGCAGGCAAAGGGGGAAAGCCCACTTTTGAAACTGACCTGACTTTTTCTGCAATTGACAAGCAGCCGCGAAGCCCCGTTTTCCATATTGCCGAGCACTAGGGGATGCGGTGTTCGGCCACTGTGAAAAATAGGAAAGGGTCACATGATCACATAATATGGGGAAACATATTGCCTGGTAGTACCCACTGTGTAGTACCCACTGTGATTGTTGGCAATGTGTGCATCAGTGTGCACAAGCACCTGTGCAAAGTTGGCTTCAACTCCACCATGCTTTGCCCAGGGCTGCAATTGGTATGGGGGGGGAGTCTTCTGGCAGAAGCTCTGCAACATTGTGGTATTAGTCTGCAAAGGCAGTGGTACAGACCAGTCTGTCCTTTTTCTTTACCTGTCCTGTAGTTGCTCTGCTTTAAGAACTCTGCTTTGAAAGCTCTGTGCTGTCTCCTCCCACCACGTGGTTTAAACCAGGAGGCAGGAGAGGGCAGCCCAGCCGGTAGTAATTTCTTCTTCTTTTTACAGCAATCTGAGACTAGCAATAGTCTCATATTGCTAGACTTATGATGCTTAAAAAAAAAACATAATGAGGGATACATCGATGAATGGCATAAGGTACTGAATGGGCAGAACAACCTGGATGTGGGAGTGGCCTACGAGGGGTGGGGAAATTGTGGGGGGAAATCCGAGGGAATCTATATGCTTTTGAATTATCTTTGGCTTGTAAGTGAAGCAAGGGAAAATCGGCACAAAAGTACTCTCAGAAAACCTGGAGAAGTAGCAAATGGAAAGCAAACTGAGTGCTGAAGGGAAGAAAAACAAAACAGAACAAAAAAGGAAACCCATGGGCTTGCACGGAGAAAGTGAGGCAAAACACTTGTGCAGAATAGGCCAAGGTTTGCAGGATGAGTGCCTTGTCACACTGAAAGGAGAGCAGAGCAAGTGACAATACATCTTTTATGATCTAGTCCAGTGGTGGCCAAACTTGCTTAACATAAGAGCCACATGGAATGAACATCAGATATTTGAGAGCCACAAGACATAAACACACATGTTTTTATTGAAAATATGCAAATTTGCATATTAAATTAAACAAATGCCTTCTCTAAGCCAAGCCTGCCTGGTGGTATGGCAGGGCTTGGAGAACACATTTAACTTTAAATGGGGAGGGAAGGGAGAAAGAAAGTGGAAAGAAAGCAAATAGGTAAAGGGGAGGGAGGGAGGGGTGGAAAAAAGCAACTTTAACTTTAAATGCATTCTCTGGCTTGGCTTGGAGAAGGGATTTAAAGAGAAAAATGCCTTCTCCAAGCTAGCCGGCAGGGGGAGGCCTTTGAGAATGCATTTAAAGGTTTTTTTCTTTCTCTGCTCCACCCCTCCCCCCCCCCACCTCAAGCCTACCCAGGGAGGGAAACAATGGCATGCTTCCCCTTCGCTTTCCCAGCCACCCTGCCGGGAGCCACACAATATGTGTGAAAGAGCTGGATATGGCTCCCGAGCCACAGTTTGGTCACCCCTGATCTAGTCCCAAGTCTTCTGAAAATTAGCAGCAAAACAAGTGGCTGCCTTGCAATGCATTCATTTCGTCTGCTTCACTCATTTCCCACTAGAGAGTGCTATGGATGTGTATTTTCTTGGTTTATGGTACCATTAGCATCCTAAGAACTTGGAATGCCTGGGGAAACATACAAGGGGCAAGGACAACTATCCCTTAGGTGGTACCACTACTGCAGGGAAAAGCTTTAAGGGAGGACCCACATATACTGCTTTGTCATCAGGTATAGGGGCATGCTGTGGGTCCACGCAAACCCAAATGCACAGATTTTGCCCTAGATGCAGAATTTTATGTGTTGCTGCCTCTCTGGGGGAAACGTCAAATGGCCCAGACTGCATCTCTTGTACTGATTGTCAAAAAATGTGATCAAGATGGGTAGCTGTGTTAGTCTGTCTGTAGCAATAGAAAAGAGCAAGTGTCTAGTAGCACCTTAAAGACTAACAAAATGTGTAGCCGGGTCAGGCCCGTATCTGCAGGGGTGCCCATGAGTGCATGGCACCCTCCCCAAACAGCCCAGCGCCCTCCCCAAACAACCGTGCCTCCCCCCTGTCTGTGGAGTGCCCGCCTGGCTTGCTGGGGGAGGGGAAGCACATCTCAGCCTGTGCTTGGCTTGCTGCTGGTGGGATTGTAATGCCTCTGGGCTTGGCCCTGCCTCCAAAAGCTGGAGAGGAGCCAATTGCAGGTGGTGGGCTGGGGATTTGCTTTTAAATGACGAGCGGGAGGAAAGAGGCGCCACTGCAGGTAAGAGTTGAGCTGCTTTGGGAGATGCAAGACGAAGTTCCTGTCTTTGCTCTCCTCTCGGATTGTATGCAAAGGTGCAGGGGGTGTCGGAAGGGGAGCGCGAGGAGAATAGCCCGTTGGCACCAGGAGTTAAGGGGCTGCTCAGGGGGTTATTGTCCTGCTGCTGCTGCTAGCTAGCTAACAGAACCAGGTTGTGTCTGTAAAGCCCCGAGGGGCTCTCCCAGCTCCTTCAGCAATGCTTGCCAGACATCTTGGAACTTCTGGGGGGTGGGCTTTGATTCCAGAGCAATGCACAGGGCTTCAGAGGGAATACAACTCCCAGACACAAATCCTGACCTTTCTTTATTATTTCCAGAATGCCCCAGGTGCTGTCCCCCCCACCATTTCTACTTGTCAAGTCTTACCCAGCTATCTCTCTCCTCCTCTATATTTCCCTAACAGCAACAACCCTGCGATGTAGTCCACTCTACTGTACTAAACTTCCTCCTTGGGAGCCCCCTAACAACATTTTTCTGGGTCCGGGGCTGGGCAGAGTGTGAAGAAGTGAGCAGTGACTTGCGAAAGCTCCTACCCTGCCACAAATTTTGTTGGTCTTTTAGATGCTACTGGATTCCTGCCCTTTTCGAAAAAATTTGGTCTCTTGTTTGCAACTGGCAAACAGGGTGTGGTCCTAACTGGTGGGGTGCCCATACCTCCCTAGTTTTCGGGGGGCTTTTAAAGCCTTTATGATCTTGGCTCTAGAAGCACCTCGGCTCCTATGTACATCCCACTCATTTAGATCTGTCACTGGCAATCTTCGTGGTGTCCGTCCCTAATATTAGGCTGGTGGCCAGCACCAAACAGACTTTTTGGTGACACCCCAAGTCTCTATGGAACCACCTTTTTGCTACCTTAGCACATTTAAAAGAGGTTTAAAGGGGCGTTCATTCACCCAGACCATGTCTTATAAGAACATAAGAAGAGCTCTGCTGGACCAGACCAGTGGTCCATCTAGTCCAGCATTCTGTTCACACAGTGGCCAAACAGCGACCTCTAGGGAACTCATGAAGAGGAAGACTGCAACAGCATCATCCTTCCTGTATTCCCCAGCAACTGATTTAAAGAAGCATACAACCTCTGGTACCGGAAGGAGTTATCCATCATGATTAGGAGCCCTTGCTAGCTCGGTCCTTCATGCACTTGTCCACTCCCATTTTAAAGCCCTCCAAATTGGCAGCTATGACCACGTTTGGTGGCAATAGGGTTACCAGGTCTCCCCCGACCACTGGTGGGGGATGGGGGTGGACCGATTGCCAGATCCAAGTTGGGAAACTCCTGGAGATTTGTGAAAGGAGTCTGGGGAGGGCAGGGACCACAGTGGGGTACAATGCCATAGAGTTCACCTTCCAAAACATCTATTTTCCCCAAGGGAACTAGTCTCTGTAGACGGGAGATGAGCTGTAATTTTGGGGGATCTCCAGGTCCCACCTGGAGGCTGGCATCGCTACACGGCAGCGAGTTCCACAAATCAGCTGTACGCTGCATGAAGAAATGCTTCCTTTTGTCTGCTCTGACTCTCCTACCCTTTAGCTTCAGTGTTTTACTCTCCGTAGTCTTAGGTTTGGTTTTGTTTCCCCCCCCCTCCCACAGTTTAGTTATATAGGTAAGCTGATCTTAACTGACTTGTAGTAGTTTGTTCTTTTTATGTATCTCACTTTGAGATTGCTCGCTGGGAAGTGAGCCGGACATTTTTCATTTTTTCTTTTAAATGACTAGAACATAAAGAGAACAGGCACCATCCAGCTGGTTCCTTGACATGCATGAAAGAGGTCCTGTACACACAATGCTGCCTTTGTCCTCCTCTCGGTAAATATGCAGTTCCTTGTGTTGTGTTACAAATTGGCTTCGAGGTGCCCGGTCTTGTGAAATAGCAAGAGGAAGTGGGGGGGAGAGGTTTGGAAGGTAGAATGGAGAACGTCACTCCAGTTGTATACCCATCCCAAGCCCCTACGCATTTCAGAGACCAAGCCCAAAGTTGTAAAGTATCGGGAAACTTAATATCCCTTGAATCGATGGCTCTGCATATGGGCGGTCTTGGTATAAGTGACTCTTGCATTCAGCTGTGCCCCAGAGGCTCTGAAATTTCAGAGATTAATGGTACAAAGTCTGGCGTCCCTCCAACTTCTGACTGGTTTGCATCACGCTCTGTTCATGAGCACAGCGTGAGTCCCGGGAGCCAAGTCAGCCATGAAGTGGGTTAATCAGTAAAGGAATAAACTTCTCAACCAGGATTTTATGCTAACCTTGCCAAATAGAATTTGGCGTGAAAGCTGTTCTCGGCCGGGCACGTCTTTGAAAATACTTCTCCAAATCAGGCGTGACTTTGCTAGCAATAACAGTATGCAATGGCAAGATCATCAGCAAAGGGATTTAAAAAAAAAAATTTCAGGGAGGAGCAAATTGCTGGATCAATGTAGACTGACAGTGTTCCCTCTAAGCTGAGCTAGTGTGAGCTAGCTCACGGTTTTTTAGCCTCCGGCTCACACGTTTTTGGCTTCGCTCAGAAAGGATGGCTCCAGAGCAAACTAATTTATGCAGCAGCCAAGTCGCTCGCTCACAGCTTTAATGCCGGTAGCTCACAAAGTAGGGTTTTTGCTCACAAGACTCCCCAGCTTAGAGGGAGCAATGTGAGTGAGCTACATGGGTTTAAACTAAGAGAATATCTGGTCATTAAGAAAGATGAGCAAGTCAAAGAGGGCATGAGGTCCTCTTTTCTTTTTTGCATGAGTTAATTTCAGTTTCCGTTTATTCGCATTTAACCGCCCATAGGCCGTATACTATAAAACTAATTTTAAGAATTAAAAACCACAGTAAAAGAAAAGTCTGCCACATCCACAATAGAGAGTCAAAAGGGGCTACTCGGAAGTAATCTTAACCTTGAAGTACCAGGAATGGTTGAGTACTTCAGTATATACAGCAAGAAAAACCATGATGGACTAGATGAAGTATTCTTATTCTGCTTGTGCACTGAATCAGCTTCTAAGGTCGAGTTTTTTGTTGTGGGATCTGAAAGAGAGACCCTGAGACATCTGCTGCCCCCTTCTCATACCTGGCTGTGCTTTTGCTTCAGGTGGTGTCTGGGAAAGGCCTGGAAGCAGGGCAACCCTGACTCAATACCATGGCCAAACCATGGACCTTCCAGGTCTTGTTCAGGCACACCTGAAATTCCTTGAGGCAGCCGTGCTGTCATTTGGTGAGCTACAAAGGCAGAAAGCCGGGAAGTGCCACCTTCAGTTATGAATATAAGAATCCAAGAAGAGTCCCGCTGGATCAGGCTAATGGTCCATCTAGTCCAGCATCCTGTCTCACACAGTGGCCAACCAGTCCTTCTGGATGGCCAACGACAGGGCATAGAGGCCAAGGCCTTCCCCTGATGTTGCTTCCTGGCCTGAGATTCAGAGGCTCAGTGCCTCTGAATGTGTGGGTTCCCCCACAGTCACTATGGCTAGTAGCATTTGATAGATTTATTCTCTATGAATCTATCTAATCCCCCTTTAAAGCTGTTTATTCCTGAGGCCATCACTGCATCCTCCGTCAGCAAATTCCACATTTTAATCACTCTCTGCGTAAATTAGTATTTCCTTTTTTTCTGTCCTGAACCTACTGCCGGTCAGTTTCGTTGGTTGGATATATAACATCTTGCTTATATTACAGAGCTAAAGATCCTGCTTGTAATGTTATGCCCTAATAAATTGGGGTTTTTTCCAGGAGAGGAAAAGTACCAGATATTGTTCACTTTTAAAATAAATAATGCTTGCAGTTCCCATTTCTTTAAATTAAAAAAGCATAACTGAAGTTGGCTGGGGTGGACACTTGACTGTAAAGTGGTTTGTAGTATTAGGTTAATGAGTCAATGTGGGGGTTGGTGGGTTACAGGTTGTACAGGAGTGAGGTCTGTGACCAGGAGGCAAGGGTTAAAACTTGAAAAGCCATCATTAGGAGAAACTGGCCCAACCTGAAACCCAGTTTACCCAAAGTTGCAATTATAGATGTATGCAAAAGTTTGTGCAGATACTCAGGTGCTTCCTGACTGCTGAGCGCCTAGTAGGGCTGCCAAGTCCAACTTGGGAAATATCTGGGGACTTTGGGGGTGGAGCCAGGAGACTTTGGGGGTGGAGCCAGGAGAAAGGAAGTGACATCATTTTGTGATGTCACATCCTGTGATGTTGCTTCCACATGCTGACACATGAACTCATGAAGTTTCCTAATACTGAATCAGGCCATTGGTCCATCAAGGTCAGTATTGACTACTCAGACTGGTAGTGGCTCTCCAGGGTCTCAGGCTGAGATCTTTAATGGCACCTATTACCTGATCCTTTTTTAGCTGAAGAGGCTGATACCTCCTGCATGTCAAGCAGATGCTCTATCACTGAGCAATGGCCCTACTGAATCCTTCCTCATCTCGGCAGAATATGAAGCCCTAAGTGCTACACAAGTGCTAAATATGATTTTCATGTCATAAGAACAGGAGAGAAGCCACAGTGGATCGGCCCATCCAGTACAATACTCTGTGTCACAACAGTGGCCAAAAATACCAGGTGCCCTCAGGAGGTCCAGCAGCGGGGCCAGAACTCCAGAAGCCCTCCCACGGTTGCCCCCCAAGCACCAAGAATTCAGAGCATCACTGCCCCAGACAAAGGGTTCCATTTAGACCTTGTGGCTAATAATAGCCACTGATAGACCTCTGCTGGATGGGGACAGAGAGAGAGACAGACAGACAGACAGACAGACAGACAGCTTTTTCACTTACTCTTGCCCAATTCCCAGGCTTTATTTCTGGCCCTTGTTTCACCCAGCTGTTGTCCATGTAAGTCCCATAACTTCTCCCCCCCCACCACCCCAGCATAGGCTTTTTGATGGCTAAAGAGGACCTTTGTCCTCCCCTTTTCGCCAGCAGAAAAGCTAGTTGGATCCATCCCTAACTTAAAATACCGGTTACTTGATGTACAAATGCTTTTAAAAATGCAGACTTTTACTGCCCGGGGGGGGGGGGGGGACGGTTGAAAGAAACAGAAAATTGGCATAAAAATGAGGAATCCCAACTTTTATTTGCAGAAGGGAAATGAGGATTGGGGGGACCCAAACAGCCACGACAAGACATTTTAAACAATCCCACTCCCAGACCTTCTACAGGCAACCTCTCCTTGTGATGTTTACCTCTTTGGAAGTGACAGTTTATTCCTTTGACAAAACCACAGTGGACAGACAGACAGAAAAAAGAAAGAGGGGGAGAGACAGAGAAGGAAAAGAGCTCGCAGACCCCAGCAGCTTACCCCAGCAGTTTACTCAGCAGCAACCTTGCACGCAGTAGAAAGAGCTTAGTCCCTCCTTAATCTCTGGGCGGGGCTCTCTTGCTGGCTCAGCTCTTAAAGGGGAAATTTCCCTTTTAAGAAGTTCAAGAGGCTGGCCAGGGCAGGCTCCGAGGTTCCCCTGCTGGCAGCCATTTTGTCCCCCCGGTGGCCAATTTTGAAAAAGCGGGGGAAAGCTTTAAAAATCGGTGTTTCCCCCGCTCTACCGGGGGACTTGGCAGCCCTAGCGCCTAGCCACATCCACTCAATACACCCTCAATTTTTTAAGAGTGAAAAGGGAGATTATTAAACTCATACAGCTAATTAATTGGCTGTATTATAATGTCTAGGGTTGGCAGTTTTCAGAGTCTACAAAGAAAACTGCACCAGTGTTCGTTAAATGAGTGTGTACTTCTGTAAGTTCAGCTTCAGGAAATGAATACTAATTGTTCACATCTGCAGCATCCTGTAATAAGTTGGGGTTCAGTCATGTACATGTAATAGTTTATTGCCAAACACTCACAATATTCTCCTAGCTTCCCTGAATGCTCTTTGAGCCTACTACTAAAGCTTCCCCCTCCTAGCCAGCAGGGATCCTCTGTAAACTCCCATTCTATAAGGAGGTATCTGTAATTACAACAATCACTATACATTCAGAACAAACTCTGGTTTGGTTATGGTAAGAATGAGCCTAGTTTGTTCTCAGACCTGGGCATTTCCCTTGCCTCTTTTCTTTGTCCATCCTATGTGCATATAATGGGGCCACAGTGGCTCAGAGGTTAAGACGCTGAGCTGCAGACCGGAAGGTCGGTAGCTTGGCAGTTCGAGACCCGAGTGCCGCGTGATGGAGTGAGCTCCTGTCTCTGGCCCCAGCTCCTGCCAACCTAGCAGTTTAAAAGCAAGAAATTGCAAGTAGATAAATAGGTACCGCTTCAGTGGGAAGGTAACAGCATTCCGTGCGCCTCGGCGTTTAGTCATGCCAATCACATGACCATGGAAAAGGTCTCCGGACAGCGTTGGCTCTTTGGCTTGGAAATGGAGATGCGCATTGCCCCCTAGAGTTGGATTCAACTGGCTTTCGATCAAGATAAACCTTTACCTTTACCGTATGTGCAAATAACCAAGACTGGAGACTTCCTGATTTAGAACTATGCACAATTTGTTGTGATATTTCAATCAGGGTGTGTCAACAAATTGTGGTTTATTTCTTTCTTATAAACCAGGACTCTAAGCCTGTCTTCTCACAGTGACAGTTCTGTGTTGTAAATTCATTGCCTCTGAGGGGGGTTTCCTATGTACTTTCTTCAGTTACCTCCTCAATGACACCCCCCCTCACTCTATCACAAGTTCTTTGAAATCAGTTACTGCTGTATCGCTGTAGTATTACAGGAACTACCTTTTTTTTAAGCTCACAAAAAGCCCTATGGTACTGTGGTGGACAAAATGGCAGCCCTGAGAGGGTGATTGCAGTAAAATGATGCAGATGTGTGAAGATTGAAAAATCCTGTCCTGCAGTCTTTTTGGAAAGATCATAGGAAAACAGGGGAGGAAGCAGACAGCCAGAGGACGACCTTGCTCCAAAAAATAACACACCAATTTATAAGTCAAGGCAAACCAAAACAGCCATGCTGGTATAGCCTAAAACAAACCCCAATTTGTAGGTAAGAAACAAACCGTAATAAGCTATGGTTACAAATTTCAGCTCCACGCATGGTAGAGGGGGACATCTGGAACATTTGTTTCATAAGGTGGACATTATAGTGCTGATGAATATCATTACTAGATACTTGAGTTGAGCATATTAATTTTCCCCCTAAATAAAACCATCTCTGATGTCACCATATTTTTTCAAATTTGTATTAGGAGCCTCATCACTTCGTCAAATGATTCCCTTGATTGCCACTTGTCTGGGCTAACACCCAGACTGGACGCACAGTTGGAATTGCCAGGTCTGGGTTGGGGAATACCTGGAGGTTTGGAAGGTGGAGCCTGGAGAGGGACCTCAGCAAGGATAATGCCATACAGTCCACTCTCCAAAACAACCATTTTCTCCAGGGGAACTGACAGGAGATCAATTGTAATAGTGGGAGATCTCCAGGTGCCACCTGGAGGCTGGCAACCGTAATGTACAGTAGCATATTAAAACCTAAGCTAGTGGGTGGTGGAACGAAGGTTTCTTCTTTATGCTGAATCTAGCTCAGTATGAATTTTGGCCAAACTTGCTCAAATAAACATGACAAGTCTGATAGGGTTGCCAACTCTGTCTTGGGAGATTCCTGGAGATTTGGAGGCAAAGCCGGAGGAGAGGAGAGTTTAAGGGAAGAGGAAACTTAGCAGATATATGATTCCATATTGTACCTCTGTAGCTGCCAATTTCCTCCAGGGGGATCGATCTCTGTAGACTGGAGATCAGTTTTAATTCTGAGGGAGACTGGCAACCCTATTCCCTGACCACACATACACACAGGGCCTCAATGACTCACTACTATCTTTTCAATTTTATTAAAATTATTACATCTGATTTTTTTCATTTTATTATGAATTCTTAGGCCTGTTGTGAGCCAGAACGGCTCACAAGATTTTAAGGGGGGGGGGGGGGGGAAGCACATGAAGCTTTGAAACTTCATTTGACTGTTGAGTCTCAACAGATCTGAAAATAAGAGAAGTATGTTAACAACTAGCTGGTGAGCTAGTTGTTATTCTAAGATAAGAGATCGTTGCCCCCCTCAGATCTGAAGGCGTATAATACCTCCACATAAATTCATGTATCCTACACCTTGAGAGTAGAATTGTTACAAGAGGGTTCAAGTGTGGAATAGGCCAAATTAAATCTATATATCCAACTGGTTAATTTAAACAATACTGAATAAATGAATACTCTCAGACAGCCATTTTAAAAAATGTCCCCACCCAGACCAGAATGGCTCCATTTTGACTCTTCACACCAAATACAAAAATGCCCTACCTGTTCTTTAGCTTCGACTATCACCCTAAGACTGTTTTCAGATGTGAAAAACAGAAAAGCAGTTTCAAATGCATTCCTATAGGCTTCTGAATCATCATAGGCTTCTGAATCATCAATTAAGAAAAGCTAAGTTACAGGCACACTCTTTGTGCTTTACAACGGGGCACTGTGTGATTTAGCCTAAAGCTGTCAAGTGAGTTAATTGGGAAGTGGAATTGTCCCTTTATAACCTGGTGAGTTGTTGATGGTCCATCCATTAACCATGTCAAAGGGTCAAAAATTAATGGGACATCAAGGGGGTCACAGCATTCAGGGTACAGTCATTGCTTTAAGGCTCTAGCATGCTATCTTAAGAGGGGTTGCGTCCTACTAGGTCCACTGCAGCCCGTGGACTTAGAAAGGTGTCTCTTTGCTTAGGAGGGCACTGTCCGTCCCTTGCTGATACAGATCAGGAAAGCAGGTTAGTCATGCCTACTGGCTATTTCGGTTCCCTATCACCCTACACTGCAAGGATGGCAAGCAACAAAATGCAGAACAAAAACATTCTACAGTGGAAATAATCATGTAGGTTTGAAGCGGTGCAGCCTTTTTGTCGCCTCCAGCCGTTTTTCACTGCTGGAATATCTTTTGAAAATGTGCACCCAATACTGCCTTCACAAAAAGCCTGACAATCAGAGCCCCTCCATCCAGGACATAAAGGCTAGACTACTACTACATAGGTCACTCCTCGAAGTCAACTCAGAGACTCAAGTTGGTACAGAAAGCCGCAGCTCAACATGTTGTGGGGAGGGGAAGGGGAAGGGATTGTGAGCCACTCTGAGACTCCTTCAGGGAGTGAAGGGCGGGGTATAAATCCAATCTCTTCTTCTTCTTCTTCTTCTTCTTCTTCTTCTTCTTCTTCTTCTTCTTCATGTACATTACCTCCCATTCTACAGTTTCTCCACTGGCTGCCCATCAGGGACCAGGGTACAATTCACATGTAAAGCCTTTCAATGACCTCGGACTCTCATACCTGCAGGACCAGCTCCTCCACCTCTGTTCCACCACAACTTTGCTTCTCTGAGCAGAGCCTTCTGTACATTCCACCCTGCAAGCCAGCAAGATCAACAACTGTCGGTACATATGTATTCTCTGTTGTGACCCTTATTCTATGGAATACCCTGCCTAATAAGGTCAGTGAGGCTCCCAGCCTCTAGGCATTCTGCAAACTGTGCAAAACTGAATGATTCAGAATGGCCTTTTTTGGCAAAGTTAATAGGGCTATATTATAACGGAATGGTTCAGAAAGATATTTCAGCTTTGTCTCAGATTCCTGTTTTGTTTCAGATTTCTGCTGTCCCAGTCTTGTTACATTGCTTATTGGACATCCCATTCTGTTGATTGTATTGACTTACACTGCATAATCAACCTTGAGTCTCAGTAAGAAAGGCAGGCTCAGTACTGTAAATAGTAAATAGATTTGTGTATGGGGAAAAGAAACAGATCTACCCAGATCCTTATGGGTTTTCTAGTTTTTGTTTTACATGGAGCCCCCATCAGACCACAGGTTAATTATATACTAAGAATCATGGATCCAGTGCTCCATAGTGTCACTATGGTGGAAAAATATGGATCTTATGATTTTTACATGTCATCTTCCAAAATCCCTTCAAGTCAAATAACACAAAGTTCACTGAACGTTGACAATCACACATCCAGCACTTCAGGGTGCAAACACGTGGATCCAAGGCACAGATCCTTGTGATTTTTACAAGAAATTGCCTAAAATATACAGTTAAATCACAATTTACATCATTATCCACAGGCTAGACTGTAAAAAAACACAGATATGGTGTTTTGTGGTGCTTGCCACAGCCCCGAAACATGGATCTGACAAGAGATCTCCACAAAACCATGATCACATCTCAGCACTGCACCATTGTTTGTTTTTGTGGTATAGTCTGTGGACCTAGATGTGATGTGCTATATTTTACAGGGCATTTCAACAGAGCCCTTGTTAAAATCCCAAGGATCGACCAGGATCCATTTTAATGCATTTTGTTTGCCGCAAAATGCTCTACCCACGATTTTGATGGTTTCATCTGTGGACAAGGACATAAACTGTGACACAACAACAGTGTTGTGACCTGTCATTGTAAAAACCCTATGGATTCAGGGGGATCCATTCAAAATCATCTAGATTTTTTCACCCAGTCCCATTTTTATGTACTGTAGACAAAATATATGCCATTCCATAAGGACGGTAGACAGGTGGCCACATCAGAATGCCAAGAGATGCCTATGGGAGCCGGGGAAACAGTCCACCCCATACCAAAAAAAGACACATACAGTTTCAATAGTTGAAGGATCCATTCTTTAATTTAATCCCCACTCGGAATAATAAAGGGAAACAAATAGCAACTCCAGCCGACGCCACTAGAGTTCTCCTTCTCCCAAAGATCTGGTGTCTTCATGCTGGAAAACCCTGTTTACCCCAGAAAGCTAGAAGTGTGGACAGACAGGAGAGGAGAGGAGAGAGAAAATTCAGACACAATAAAACTCCGATTGGGGGGGGGACAAAATATGTAGGAGGAGGAAGGAGCCGCGGCCTGGGGAAGGGACTGAAAAGTTTCGCCTGGTTCAACTTCTCCCCTTCCTTCCCCCCCCTCCCCCCGCCGCCTCTTTCAGCCACGGAAAGAGCAGCAGCCAAGAGCACAAGGTGAGAGAGACTTTCTTCAGTCTGGGCAAGGAGGAGTGTGCGTGCGGGGGGGGGGGGGGGGGGAGGACGATTTTGGATTTACAGCCCGGTGTGTGGAGGAGATTATCGGTGTCTCCCCCCCCCCCCCCTCCCCGGCATTGGGGGCGAGGGAAGCGCCCGTGGTCTCCCGCCCAGTGTGGGGATTCCTCTCTTTCTCTCTCTCTTTTCTTTTTTTAAATATGATGGAGGATTATAAACATGGCGCCTTAAAAAAAAAAAAGAACTACAAAATTATGTACACATTGAAACACAAGAGAAAGCGGCTTGGGGGAAGGGGGGAGGAAAGGTGGGGGTGTGCAAATGCTGGCTTCGGTGGGGAGAATCGGAAGGGAATGCTTAAAATCGGGGGGACGGGGCGAAGAATGCGTGCATGGCTGTGGACAGTGCCAAGTGGATGGTAGTCGTCCCCCCCCCCCCCCCCCCCGCGGCTCCCAAGTATGGAGAAGCATTTCTTGGACATCGTGGAGATCTGGAGAGGGCAGTTTATAACGCGGGGCGGGAATGGGTTTGTGATGCCCCTGGATTAAGAATTCCCTTTCTTTTGATGATTTTTTAAAATAACAAAGTGGATGGCTTTTCCACTCGTTTTTTTCTTTTCTTTACAAAGTTGCCTCTACCTGAGGGCTAAGGTGAGAGGTTAGCGGGTGTGGAATATAGAGACGGGGGACGGGAAAGGGTGTGTGTGTGGTGTGTGTTGGGAAGGCGGAGGGGAAGACCACTTTCCCGTTACGGCCTGCATAGAACGCGGAGCCGGGGACTCGCGTGACTGGAGAGGCCGGGCGGAGTGCAGCCCTCTCCGGCCGCACCCCTTTCCCCCCCGGTTGGGCCTCCCGGGCTGAGGACGCCCGCTCGCCTCCCTCCCCTCTCGTGTATGGTACGTCTCTGAGGCGGCTTTGGCGACCAGGTTTGGACCGACTAACGGCGGGGGGCTTGGTCGGGTTTGGGCGCCACGGAGGAATGACACGGTGGGGAGGCGGAAAGCTCACGATGGGGAAGGCACGCTCGGGGAAGGAGAGGAGACAGGTTGCGTTTTACGCCTGGCTTTCCCCTAAAGCCTCTGGAAAGGGGGCGATTCTCCTCACGCCCATTTTCGAAAAGGTGGATCAGGAAAGGAGGATTTATTCTCCGTTTCTCATTAAATATATGGGAGGCTTTACCCTTCAGAAAGGGGGGAAAAAGAGGTGGGAAGGTTATACTCTGTCATTGGGTGGGGACAGGTTAAAAACAGCCCCATGGAGAGTCAGGGGAAGGGGGTGGTAGTTGGATTAACCTTATTCTTCTAAAGGGAAAGCTTTCAAAGAAGGACTGGAATAATATGTCCTATTAGACATGGGGAGGTTTTTTAGATCTCTTCTCCCCCCCCCCCCCCCCATGATGGGGTGGGAGGGAAATAGGGTATTATGTGATTTTCTCTTCTCCTCCCCCAGATGAAAAGGGGTTTAAAGGTATGAATCCAGGAGTACTTAATATCCCTGTAATACTCTTTTAACCATGCTACTGTATATTCACTGTCCATGGGTGGTGGAAGGCCAGGGGACAATTTTCTCACAGTTAATTGTTGAAGGAGGGATTCTGGTTTGCTTGGGTTGTTAACTGCTTGTTCTGTGATCATTTCTGTGGTGTAGAAAGGTGAAGACTTAAATCAGAGATGCGTGGATCTTAAGATCATTTAGTGGAAGGTGACATCCTCTTTTGTTAGGGCTGTGTTTTTGTTTGTTTGGAGTAAGTGATGTTTAACTCATTTAGTTCTGTTTTGTTTCGTTATTTAATTAGGTCACCTCCAACTCTTCCAGTAGTACAGTGAAGGGCGCTGACAAAGCTGCCATTGCAACAAATAAATAAATAAATAGTCATGGGCAGCCACAGGTTATTCTAGTCTGTGGAATATTGTACAGGTTAGGTTGAGTTGCCTGCTCCTGCCCACCTGTGAATAGCTCATGTTGGAAGTTTGCTTCTTCCATTTTACTAGAGTGGGAAATATGAAATGATTAGGGGATTCCTTCACCTGCTCAAGGGTTGTTACTTATGTGGGTGCTCACTAGGCAATCATGGGCCAGTCACTTTATCTCAGCCTAACTTGCTTCACAGAGTCACTGTTGTGAAGAGACGAATAACACAGGAAAGAACAATGTCATAAGATGCTTTGGATCCCTTTTGGTGTGAGGGAGCAGGTATAAATAAATAAATATGGAAGCCCCAATGCACTGAATTCTCTCTAGAATTCAGGAAGTCCTCTCAGATTTTCTGCCAATCACATAATAAACTTTTCTCCAACCACATTCCTCTTCTAATTAGGTGTTCTCAGAGGTGGCATTTCCTACCATAATGTGTAATCTTTATCCCATCTTGAATAGAAATGTAAAGACATCATAAAATAGCTCCACCACCTTGTAATGATCTTCTATACCCAAATTCAGTATTCCATACAGGAAATGCATATTGCAACAACTCACTCTATATCAAAACAGTTAATATTTATATCGTGTCATGAAATGAAATATTGGAGGATAAGAGTCTTGTTGAATCCTTATGAGCATTTTTTAAAATTAACCATCCTATAGATCCCATCATCCTATAACTGAATTTCCAAATCAAGCGTGAATGAATCAAGCATGTTCTGCCTCAGCTGAGTTTAGGATATTGCTTATTTTAGATGAAATTCTAAATTATTTTTGTTTTTAGTCTGGTGCTGAATTTCCAGCTATGACAGATTCCTTCCCACCCTCAGTGGCTAGATTTTCCCTCCATTTTTCTGGCCCTTAACTTAATGAGCAGCCCAGGTCAGGTGTTCTCTTCTCCCCTGAAGAAACTGTGGCTGTCCTACCCTGCCAGTAAGATATATTTTGGCTATTTGCTCAGCCCAGGAACCTGAGGGAAGGGATAGGATCACACTTTAACTTAAACCCTTAAAAATGGCACTTGGGAAGTTTTAAAATTCAAAAATAAAAAAGTTATTTAACAATGAGGGGAAAGGTTTGGTGAAATCGGGGGTTGAAATTACTGAGGTAAAATCAGAACCAAGTTTGAGTCCAGTGGCACCTTTAAGACCAACAAAGTTTAATTCAAGGTATAAGCTTTCATGTGCAAGCACACTTCTTCAGATGCAGAGAACAGAATCTTTTCAGCCATTACATATAGAGGTTGGGGGATTGGTTGTCAGGAAGGACCAGTTAGAGTCAAGATGCATAAGAACTGGGTGATTATAGCTGAGATTGGATTAAGGCAAGATTAGCATACAAATACAAACATTAACAAGTATATGTTAGAATGACGTTTGAGTCCACTTGGAACTTCAAGACAAACAAAGGTCAATACTGGGTACAAGTGAGAACTCTTTAGATTCATTGAAACAGATTTCCTCAAATATAACATATAGGTGTGTGGGGGGGGGGTTAGTTGCAAGGAAGAGCTGATAGAGTCAAGATGCCTAAATTCAGATTTTTGTTCTTATATATCAAGCTAATGAGAGGTTCTTAAATTATTCAGTTATTTAGCTCTTTATATTGAGAAACTTTAGTTCCAGTGTCTTCCCAAACACTCTGATAAACTTTAGTTGTATACCTGCTGACTCTT
Organism: Lepidodactylus listeri; assembly: GCA_029233225.1. Taxonomy (NCBI): domain Eukaryota; kingdom Metazoa; phylum Chordata; class Lepidosauria; order Squamata; family Gekkonidae; genus Lepidodactylus; species Lepidodactylus listeri. The sequence continues at coordinate 16,512,940 of JARCFY010000012.1, forward strand.
TGGTGCCCAGACGGCTGGTGCCCTCTTCACAGTACCCAAACAACTTATCTTGGAACACCAGTACTCTTCCTAAGTTGTTCACTGACTTTTAAGGTCTCCACAGGCAGTTTTTAATCACACCAGACCAGGGATCTCTGTACTCCTCAGAGAGAACTGTCCCTGTTTGACTGGGTAGGAAATCGATCTCTAGAAGATCTATCCCCTTTTCTTTTGGCCTGGATGGGAATCTTCTCTACTACCCAAACTTCCTTGCCAAAGTCTAAACCTCTTAAAAAGTGCAGTCCATGACACCAGCATCTAAAGTCTCCAAACACCTATTGCTTTAAAGTATTTTATACTGAAATAGTGAATAGGATGCAGTTCACTGCAAAAAAAAGAAAGAAGGCAAGCTTTGTAGGGCTCTGTATTTAAAAGATCTGGAGTGATTCAGAGATTTCAAGAGGGGAAATTTTATTGTATTCTGTGGCCTGATGAGTGTGAAAATGAAAGATCTCTGCGCTTAAAATAATTTATTTTGGCATCAGGTTGAGACCCTTTTTATTTCTATGAGGCTTTTAAGGATTCATTTGTGCTTCTCCTGTTTTTACATAACTTCTACCTGAATCTGTGGTTATATTTATTAACACACCCTTTCTGTTTTATATTTGTTAAATTATACTGTGTTTCACTTTGGACACTTTAAAAAGTAGCATTTTATAAAAGCAGCATTCATGTTTGTAAAGCAAGCAATATCCATCTGGCAGCATTGGGGCCTGCCAGAACTCAATACTGGTTTCATCTAGACCCTTACATTCACCCCACCTTCACAAGATAACCCCCCTTTACTTTGTATTTAGTAATCCAGAATAAATAATACATCCCACTTCCTTGGTAGTCAGTAATACATAAACTACAGATCATCCTCAAGTGTGATTGAAAGGTGGGAAAAATCTATCTCTTTCCCATTCTTTATGTACCCTCGTTTTGAAAACATGCTTACATAATTTTAGGAGAGAGCTAATCTGTGTTGTCAACATATCCATAGCCCATGCTGTTTGCATCAGTTTTTTAAAAAAGGAACCCAAGTCTAATCAGGGACATAAATCCTTATGATGTGCAAATATTTATGATTATTTTTGCAGAATATTCAGTTTTCATTCAGAGATGCCTCTTTAGAAGGGAATTGGATGATTTTGGGGGGAGGTTTAGATTTTCACCTTGCACAATGCACACACAAAACTGGGATAACCAGGTGTCTACAGCCCCTGATTTCTCTGGTTGCTTGCACTCGACCCTTCAGAAGCAGATTCTTCCCTCCCCTGACAGCTGTGATTTTAGGGCATTTTTAGCTCACTCTGATTCTAAAAGCACCCAAACCTGTTTCCCTTGATTGGGACTGAACAGGTAGGATGCTCTGCTGCAAATATTCTTTATTCTTTTTTGTATAATAGTCTTTATTATCCTTATATAATTTACCATCCATAGTGATCTTGGCAGGTAGGTTAGACTGAGGATAGAGGCCAAAAATACCTGTTGACTTTCATGGTCAGGAAGGGGTCTGAATGCGGGTTCAAAGCTGAAACTCTGTCAACTGGCCCTTAACAGCCCACATAACTTTAAAAACGTTACTATTTTTATGCTTGATTTTAAGTACCTACAGGGTGCTAAGTAGTGTACAGAGGACAAAAAGTGACCCACGGTCTCTTACTGGTAGGCTTCAACAAAAGAGACTAAAATGAAAGAAAATCAATAATTTGTTTGTAATGAAAGAGAAATGGGGGCAAGGGACAGTTCTGGGAATGACAAGGAGCTGTGTTTTGTTCAGTTTGAAAAGTTGGTGAGTTACTATTGGAGGCAGGGTTGGGGAGAATTATTCTTTTGCTCAGTAGGAAGAGTACGTACTTTGCATGCGGTGGATGCAGGTTCAGCCCTGGCTCTCCAGTTTAAACAAGATCCTGGAGAGTTGTTACTATTGTTGCTGGGGGCTGTTGCCCTCATTTCTACGTTGCCTCGTGTGAGATTTATGGGCATTCAAAGAATGTTCTTGTTGAAGGTTTCCAGAAATACCCTTCAGCTTCCACACGTTCAATTTCTCCCAGAACTGAAGGGCTGGATGCAGTGCTGTGACACTGGAAAGGAGTGGGATTGTACTCATACTGGACTCAGGGTGGTTGGGAAGTTAGGCTTCAGTAGCCATTGCCTGTGTCCCTAGGCATCAGGCACAGTTCTCCAGCATAACTTTAGCTGTTATATGTATCTTTAAGTAGTAACTGCTCAGGTTGGGGGGACAGATTTTTAGCAGAAGATTAAATTAGATTTTTTAAAAATCATGTACATTATACTAACTTTATATTAGTCCAATGAATGCACTAGCAGAGATTAATCCAGATTAATTTTCTCAAATGGACGACAGCCAACAGGACGAAAATGAATAAACGTTGGAGTGAAATGGAATAGGAGTTATGTTGGAAGTACTTATGAAGAGATCAGTAATGTGGTGTATTGCTGTAGTTCCCTGGTGTTTGCAAGCAAACGAAACAAAGCAGCGTGTCCTTTAAAACATCAGAACCTGGGGAAATGATTTCCTGTTTGCAGGAGCAGAACGGTATGGCCTGGTTGCAGTTTTTCATTCCTACGAAGCAACTGATTTATTGAAAAAAACTGATACAGTGGTTTAAAATGCTCTTATTGATGATATGGCCTTGAAAGTTCTAGAAACAACCAAAATGTTGGGTATGAGATGTGTTATAGGAAAGTTCTTGGTTTGATAGTCTGAAATCCTAGAATAATCACTTTTGCAGGCATGTTAATATTCCTTGTTGAAAAATAAAACATAGCTTTTTTTTAAAAAAAATGAACTGTTGACATGGGTATTGGATGGAAAGAGGAAAGATGCTTTCGCTCCAAAAAGTGTCATTTTATAGTGAATGCTCAACATTGATCTATCGATTTTTTAAGGAGGAATCGAAGCAGGTAGGCTTAGGAGTGACAAAAGTCAATTTATAGTTCAGATTTCATTATTCACAAAAGCCCCAGTATTGTTTCACACATTCGACAAAGCCCTTTTGTGAGCGGCCATTTGGAGTGTGTTTTTGAACGTCTTGAGGGAATTCTAGCATTTTAAATGAGAAGTAGAATGTGTTGTTAAAACCATTCCTTTCACAGGCTTAAAATTTAAAGTGAGTCCTGGAGTGAAATAGTGTTTGTTCATTTGCTTCAGAATCTTTAAAGGGAAACATGAAATTTTGTAAAGTGAGAGTACAGTAAAATATTTAATGTTTAGGTCATTAGCAATACAGTCCTAAGCAGAGTTACTATGTTTAGGATTGAACTGTAATAGTTCCTTTGAGCGGGTCTTTTCATTGTTAATACTTGTTGATTTTCTTTGGCTTTATTCGCATGTTATTCATCTTGTTGATATTACCTTGGAATCCAATCTCCTACCACTGCAGTTACTGCTTATTGCAAAATAAGTGACTTCTCTCCATCCATTTGAAAATGTCTGGCAGAGTTCTAAAGATTTTGAAACCACCACATATGTAATGTGTGAACACCACAAAACAATGACTTTTATCTGGAGATAATCATTATTATTTGTATTGTAAGCATTGTGTATCATAGACATGGTGCAGTTTTCCGTCTTTAGCTTCTATTACAGTTTGAATACCTGGAAATAATTTCGTTAGTTACTAGAAGAGCTTGTGTGTTGTCAGAAAGTTCTTCCTAGTGGAGTGTCTGGTAAGTAGTAATCATTGATAGGAATCCATACAGAGTATCTGCTGATTGCTGATACATATTGTGTTACTTATATGTATAAATAAGAACCTGATATAAATTTGGGACCAGCTTTATTGCATTTGCAGGATGCTTTGCTGCATAAATACAGGGGGGGAAAACAAACAACCCCCGCCACTGATTTAAAAACTGGGAGATGATTAGCAGAAGAGATTCTTTTTGAGTTCTTTCTGTTCTCCCCCTCTTCAAAATCTTGTGTAGAATGTACTTGTTCTAGGTGTGGAAAAGAATGAGCTGTGATGTTTTGGGGGCAGTTTCCCAAGAAAAAGAAATGGCATAATGCAAGTAACCTCTCCATGCAATCCCCCTGTGATTGCCTCTAGGTTTCGAAGAACCATGGAGAAATCATCTTGAGTCAGTGCTCCCTCTAAGCTGTGGAGTCTTGTGAACAAAAATTCTACTTTGTGAGCTCCTTGCGTTAAAGTTGTGAGTGAGTGGTTTGGCTGCTGCATGAATTAGTTTGCTCAGGAGCCATCCTTCCTGAGCTAAGACAAAAATGTGTGAGCCGGAGGCTAAAAAACCTGTGAGATAGGTCACACTAACTCAGCTTCGAGGGAACACTGTCTGGAGTTCCATGTACTCTTATGGTCCTTTCTTTCCAAAAGTTTTCAATGAATAGTCTATATAACATTGTAAATAGTCTGTATCAGAGGTGTCAAACTCATTTGTTACAAGGGCTGGATCTAACATGAAACGTAATGCTGGGTACTGGAGATAGAAACTGTATAAAGGACAGCAGCTGGTAAGCTCTGAGTGGGTGTGTCCTCACTGCAAGGCCCCCTGGGTGGGAAGGGGGTGCAGAGGAAAAGCCACAGAGGCGGACCAGAGAGGCAGCAGTTCAATGCCGGGCAGATGCTCCCTCGATGCTTGACTCCTGCAGGTGAGGTTGTTCTGCTGTGCTAAAGCCATAATGGAGTGGCTCTGCCCACTCCTCCCATTGCTCTCTCCATTGCATCAGTTGCTCATGGGCCACGTAAGAGCCCTGGACGGGCCTAATCAGGCCCCCGGGGCTTATGTTTGACACCCCTGGTCTATATAACATTATTTTATTTATTTATTTAGTTAGTTAGTTTTCATATTTATATCCTGCCCATCCCATGAGGAGGCTCAGGGTAGGTCACATCATATTTCAGTGATTACAACAGAATTTAAATACACAATATAAGCATTTAAAACCAGTAGTTACAGCTTACTGGTGAGAATTCCGGCCCATTAGTACAGATGGATATGGGTGGTTACCGATGGATGGTAGGTAGGTGACAGCAACCTTGGGGAGTCCATTACTAATCATCTCCAGGTAGTAAGAAGTTTAACCTGCATTGATATAGTCAGGGGTCCTTTCGTAAAAAAAGAGCTGCAGGAGCTCATTAGCATAACTTATTTGAATATGCCACACACCCCTGACATCACCGGAAGTGTCATGAGGCCACACATCCCTGACGTCAGGTGTGTCAGTAGGCAAGAAGGGAGGGAGGGGGAAGGAAGGAAAGGAACAGGAAGGAAGGTAGGTAGGTGGGGGAGAGAGAGAGAAGAAAGAAAAAGGAAGGAAGGAGGAAAGGAAGGAAGGAGGGAGGAAGAAAGAAGGGAGGAAGGGGGGAAGGAAGGAAGAAAGAAAGGAACAGTAAGGTAGGTAGGTAGGTGGGGGGGAGAGAGAGAAGGAAGGAAGGAGGGAGAGAGGGAGGAAGGAAGGGAGGGGGAAGGATGGGGAAAGGAAGGAACAGGAAGGTAGGTAGGTGGGGGAGAGAGAGAGAAGGAAGGAAGGGAGAGGGGAAGGAACAGGAAGGTAGGTAGGTAGGTGGGGAGAGAGAGAGAAGGAAGGAAGGAAGGAAGGAAGGAAGGAAGGAAGGAAGGAATGCTTCTCACCCCACTGGGGCTGCCGTTTCCTCCCCCCCTTGCTTGGACCCCAGGGGAGTGGGGCCGCCGGCCCCGGGAGTGTTGACGGGGGGGGGGGAGGGAAGGGGCTTCCCAAGGGCGTAGAGTTTTGGAAATTTGGGGGGGGGGCTCCTTGCTGGGGCAATGTTCTCCCCCCCCTGGAAACCACCGCGCCTCCCTCCGCACAGGCCCCTGGAAGGGCAGGCCCAGGCAACCAGCGTGCCCTCTCTAGTCTTGTGGGAAGAAGGCACCTGGCGAGAGAGGGCAGCCTCCCGGGGCCGGGTGGCATCATGAAAGTGGCTGTGCCGGACTTCGGCACTGTGTTCGCCAAACTCTTCAAGCCCCCCCCCCACGGCGGCGTCCTCGTCCTCCTCCTCGCCTCCTTTCTCGCCCACCGGCACCTCGCCGCCCAAGTCGCTGCTGCTCCTGCCTCCCTCGCCGTGCCCTCCTGGGCCGGCTGCAGCGCTGCCTTGGTGGCGCCCACTGGGGGCATGGCTCTCCTCACCGTGACTCAGACGACGGCTCCTGGGGCCAAGCCCGCCGGCGCCACAGGCAACAACCCCTCCCCGCACTTGGTTGCGCCGCCTTTGCCCAGGGAGCCGGGGGCTTCTTGGGTGGCGGCAGCAGCAAAGCCGCTGCTTTTCTCCACCTTGCCTGACATCGGCTAGGAAGGCGCACCCGACGCCGAAGCCCTGGCACCCAGAAGAGAGCTGGCCAAGGGAACGGGCCAAGTTGAGGCGGGTGCGGAGCCACATCAGCGGGTTAGGGACCCCCACCACGCTCCGCTGCCGATGCCCCCTGCCCCCCTTGCCGCTGTTGCTGTAGGGCCAGCGGGGGGGGGGGGTGGCAGGAGCAGCTGAAGGCGACCAGCAGGGGCCGGGGGAGGAAGAGGGGACGAGCGGGGGGGGGCAGAAGTCCGAGCCAGCCGGACTTGGCCTTAGGCGCGGCCGACAGGAGGAAGAAGCGGCGGGGTGGGCTGCAGCGGGCCCCCAGCTGGAGTAGCAGCGCCTCGTGGGCAGCGCCATTACCGCCCGCCTGAGCGCCGCCGGGCCCGGGAGTGTTGAGGGGGGGAGGAGGGAAGGGGCTTCCTGGGACCGGCGGAGCGCCGCCGGCCTTGGGAGTGTTGACGGGGGGAGGCCGGGGGGGGGCTTTGTTAAGTGCCCGCCCCCCCGCCTCCTCTCTCCCAGAGCGGCGCTCCAGCGCGCCCCGGCCCCAACGGAGCCCTGGATATAGTTCTAAATCTAGCTCAGCAGTTCGAGACCCCAGTGCTGCGTGACAGAGTGAACTCCCGTCTCTGGCCCCAGCTCCTGCCAACCTAGCTGTTTGAAAGCAAGAAATTGCAAGTAGATAAATAGGTACCACTTCGGTGGGAAGGTAACAGTGTCCTGTGTGCCTCAGCGTTTAGTCATGCTGGCCACATGACCACAGAGAAGTCTTCGGACAGCACTGGCTCTTCAGCTTGGAAATGGAGATGGGGACCGCCCCCTAGAGTCGGATTCGACTGGCTTTCGAGCAAGGGAAACTTTTAGCTTTACTAAATCTTTTCAAAAATTGTATAAGGAGACCATCCAAACAATACTAAAACAAAATAGTCTGATAAGAAAGTTGCTGTTTTGTTATAGAGCTAAATCCCAGGGAAAAGGCAGCATTGCAGTTTTCATTACATCTCCCAAAATGAAATAAATGGTATCTAAATTCTGGACTGTAAGAGTCTTCTTTTCTTTTGTGCCATTGAATACAGTGGACTTGGAAGGGTGTGACTCTGGTTACTACACTGTTAATTTAGTCAATTTTGATAAAATATTGCATAACTTTTCTCAACCGTTTATCCTCCTGGAGTTGCTCCTTATGTTTGTGGCTAGTTTATTATACTGTGGCTGTAATAATCATGTTAGTTTGGGGTTTTTTTTTAACATTCTTTAGTATGAGCATAAAGAGCTAGCACCAGTTTTGGGTGCTAGTCCAGGGTGGAGCTGAAGAAATGTTTCACATTTTTAGGAGCCATCCTCAAAATTTTGGACAGGTTTGGACTGACTAGTGGCAGAGCATTGAGCCCTGGTGATGTAGGGACTCTTGTCACCCTATGCTCTGGAATAGTTTCTCTGCATAGCAGACTCTTTGGAGCCATTATTTCCTTATTGTGAGTGGTGGCTTTTCAAGCAGTCTGCACCTCCAAGAGATTGAGCTTCCAGTCGGTCAGGTGGTCTCCCTTTCTGGGACATCATATACATTACTGATTTTTGACAACAGCTATAACTCTAGTGATATAGCACCAGAGTTAACTCTTCTCCCAAGTGCTGGAAGCAATCTTTACTCACCAGGTTTACAGAATTACTTTTAAAAATTGTTATTTTTGCTTAAACACCTTTGTTCCCATGACTCAGGGCAGGAAGCAATCCCATTACGACTTTTTATATAACAAGAAGCAGTGTGTGTTTCCTTTTTAAATTGCCTAGTATCATAAGCAATGCTCCCTCTAAACTGTGGAGTCTGGTGAGCAAAAATCCTGCTTTGTGAGCTACTGGCATTAAAGCTGTGAGCGAGTGATTTGGCTACTGCATCAATTAGTTTGCTCTGGAGCCATCCTTCCTGAGCGAAGACAAAAATGTGTGAGCTGGAGGTTAAAAAACTGTGAGCTAGCTCACACTAGCTCAGCTTATAGGGAACACTGATCATAAGTATTCTCCTCTGTTGCCCTACCTTGTGAATTACATTGCAGCATGCAATCTGTCTTAGTTTTGCTCATCTGTTATTGTCTGATGTGTTTTTCTCAATATTCACGAGTAAGCTAACCCCACAAAGTGCTGTCTTTTGGGCTAGTCTACACAGGTAGCAAGTTCCAGTAATGGTGTCCTGAGATAGCAGCTATGCTGTTTCATACAGCTATGCTGTTTCAGATTTCGAGTGAGAGCCAGCTTGGTGTAGTAGTTTGAGTGTTGTACTAGGATCTGGGAGACTTGGGGTCACATCCCTACTCTGTGTGGAAAGCCTGCTGGTGACCTTGGGCCAGTTACATGCTCTCAATCTAACCTACAGCTCAGGATTCTTATGCAGATAAGGAGGAAGGGAGAATGTTGTAAGCCTCTTTGAACCCCCAACGGGGAGAAAAGTGGAGAATATGGAAAGTAAATAATTGTGGGACCCCCACGTTTATATCTTTCCCCACATGCAAAGTTACTTGTAGTACATAGCTAGTACATTAGGCTTTTAATATCGTGCAAATCTTGTTATACTGTTTTTCTAATTGGTTGGTTTTTTTAATCTTAGGGGAGCATTCAAAAATGCGATCTCCCCTGCAGTCCAAAGTGGTCAATTCTATTATCCCTGTAACTCCACCATCTCATTCATTTTGCTGTATGGTTAAACCAAGCTGTTGCTCATCCAATTAAAGTGAGAGAACCTGGCCTTAAGTTCTAATCAGGACTCAGAATAGCAGTTATAGTTATTATATTTCTGTTAGGTTCAGAATGAAAAGGAACGAAATTCAAAGAATGGAAACTTTTTTCTTCTGTCCCATCAGTCTTCCAGAGTGATCCTCTTTATATTGCTTTTGTAAAAAAACAATATGCAAAACTATGCTTAAAAGTATCTTCAGAGGGAGATGGATCGTGTCCTGACAATCCACTGACTAAAAGCGAGAAATTTTTTAAAAATTGTCACTGAATAAATATTCTCTAGAACAAAAGCCTTTAATATGTACCCATCTCAAGTGCTTATATTCCTTCTTCATTTAAACTTGCAAGTATTGCCTCCCAATTCAGCCTTCCTTTCCCCCCCTACTTATGATGTGCATAATTTTCTGTGAAATTAAGAAGAACAAATTCCTGTGAGACTGTAGAAATCCATTTTCTTCTCAAGGTACTGCCTTTCCAGTGTGAAGGGGTGTGCTGTTATCTTTTTTTTAAAAAAAGGAATTATAGAGATTGTTTGACAAATGTTGTTGAAAACTCTTTTAGCTAAAGGATATACCTCCCATGGTAGTGATGGGGGTGGCAGTAGTAGGTTTAATATGCAAGAATCAGGTGAGGTCACCGGTGTGGTGGAGGAAATCTGTTAAAAGATCTAAAGGAAGAGTTGATTGCTCTGTTTGTCATGGCAATTTAAAAATTCGTTCTTTCTTCCCTGGTAGTTCCCAATGGCAGGTAGTTCAGAGGCAAGATCAGGGCTCTTTGCCATCTGCTACCTTGATGAGGGAATTTTTATTGGAACAGATTCTAGAATCAGCACACCAGTTTTCCTCAGGAATATTTATATCTCACACGTACATCACCCAGCTTTGTTTCTTAAATGATCATCTCTTGAAAAATCCCTGGTTACTGGAACACTTCTGTGCCTTCTTCCACCCAGCTGGAGGAGAAATTAAAGGTGCTGGGAAATGTGTCTGCATTTATTGAAATCTTTGGATCTCAATTACTGTCTGGATGTGGCTATCCAAGCAACCAGATGGGGATGGGAATAGTCCCACTCAGCTTTCCTTGTCTAGAAAGGCGTCTCTGGTTTTGTTCCAGATCTCTGCCTTCCTCTTCTCTTCCCTCCCACCCAGGCTGGGAGGTAGTGAAATGTCTGCCTGTTTCTTCCCATTCACCCTAACATGAGTGCCCTAAATGCTAGAATGCAGAGCCTCATAAATTTACATGCTAGAAAAAGTATGTTGCTGTCCGTGTGCCCTCTAAGCTGAGTTAGTGTGAGCTAGCTCACAGTTTTTTAGCCTCCAGCTCACACATTTTTGTCTTGGAAGGATGGCTCCAGAGCAGACTAATTTATACAGCAGCCAAATTGCTTGCTCACAACTTTATTGCCAGTAGCTCACAAAGTAGAATTTTTGCTCACAGCATTGGCCCATGTATCTTAGTTTATGAGAAATTTAAAATGTTTTCCTAGTAACTTGGAAGTTGTCAAAAAAATCAACAAAACTAACTTTGATATTGGTGTACGAATCAAATATAGTAACATCGTTATATTTAAATCTCCACAATATGTATGCATTTTGAAAGAGGAGAGAGAACAGTTTGTTTAGATAGAAGAGTCAGGATAATTTTTTAAAAAAATGCTCAGCGGAAGTCATGACTGAGAAGCTCTTTTCTGTTTCTTACCAAGCTGACCCTGCAGAATTAACTCCAGTTGCATTCACTGCATGTATTGTTCAGCCTTCCTAAATGGAAATGTTAGCTGTGCCAGCCTTTTCTTTTCTGGGAATTAGAGGTGTAGAACTGAACTAAGGATGTCCATTGCCGAGTTTGACTGGCTTCGCGCCGTTTGCAAAAATGTGTAGCGTTTGATAGGTCATTTGGTCATACCATTTCTGTACAGATGGTATGTTGACCTAGTAGGGGCCGTCTACACAATGCGTTTAAATCAGGAATAGGAGACACGTCTGAGGGCCCAGCATCCAAAATGGACGGCTGTTCCACTGTTCTGCATGCTGCCAGGGTTGCCCACCTGTGATCTACCCGGGTCAGGCATTGTGTTTAACTATGGTTTGCAAAATTGGTTCAAATTGTGGCTTCACGCCCTCCGAGGAAGGTAGACGGGTCTTAGCTTGGCGAAGCATGCCATGGCTTTGGTGCATGTTTGTAATCTTAACTAGGGTAAAGGTAACCAGTGACAATAATCATTAACTCTGGTTAAGAGTTTTGCCTTCAGTGAGTACAAGGAGGATCTTCAGGAGCAGAATGCCCAGATACGAGCATAAGATCGTTTGGTGGCTAGGCAGGTCTTTTAGCCCTGACCGAATCAGAGCCAGGGTAACACACAAACCACTGTTTGTCTTGCAAGATCAGCTCTGCCCCTTTCTGACAAGTTCTTTTTTCATTCCCTTCTTGTTTCTGTCAACCACATTGACCTTTACACTTGCCTTTGAGCCAAGGGACGCTTAATTGACATGACCAACAGTTTAGAAAAATCAGCATTTTGTTCTGCAGTGAGTGCTGAAGAGGCCCAGGTGGTAGCTGCTGGTTGCCTCTTGATGGAAGCTGGGTTTCAGTCCGGGATGTAATTGGAGCACTTCAGGCAAGGGACTTTTAAAAATGGTTCCTATAGCTATGGGCTCATACGAGTCGTAGACTCTGGAGATGAGAGCAAGCATGACTGGTGGAGCTAGCTTGTGATTCCACAAAATCTTCTCCAAAAGGACTGACTCCCTGCGCTGAGCCCGTTTCAGGACTTCCTTTTGTAGAAGACTGAGGTGGCACAGTTAGTAAACCGGCTTTAAAAAGCAGGCCAAACCTGGGAATGAATAGCTTAAGAAAACTTTTGATGGGTTAACAAACGTGTGTGTATATTTGTGTGTTTACTTTTAATATACCACTGCAAATAATGCTTTTGGGAACGGTCACCGTTGCCCTGCTTTACTCATCTGAGCTGGGAGCGGGGGCGGGGGGGGCAGGCAGATGAGCCTTGGAAAGAAAATACAAGGACCCGACTAACAGGAAGCAGAGGCTTGAGAAGGAAGGAGATCAAGGTGGAATATTAGGAAAGGAGGCCTGTGACTTGCCTGCTTAAAAAGGAGCTGCTGAAAGAAATGTGGGAAAGAGCAGGGTCAGAAGAAGTCTGAGCTGCCAAGGGAGCCCCTGGGAGAGAAAACAGACTGAGAGGCAAGCGACACGTGACCAGGAGCTGCTGAGATGAGGAAGTGCTTATTGATTTGAAATAAGACCAGATCTTTGGCTGCAGGCTGTCAGTAAACAGGTGAATTCCAAAACAAATAGAGCTCAGTGGCACTTGAGTAGATGCAGTTGTTGAGCAGAACGGTGAAGGTGCTCAAGAATGCAAAATAATTCTGAATATGAATGTTAAAGTAGCTGTTCTAGATCAGACCGAAGGTCCATTTGTCCAGTAGCAGATACCAGCTAGATGCTTCTAGGAAGCCCACGAATACAGCATAAAGGTACCACCCTTCCCTTACTGTTTGCTTCTCCCCAAACCTCTGATATTGGTGGCACACTGTCTCTGAACCCGGTGGCTCTCTTAAGCTAGCATCGGTAGACCTATCATCCTTGAATGCATCCATTCTTTTTTTGAGGCCGTTTCAGTACATCTTGTGACAGTGAGTTTTGAAAGTTAATTGTGTGTTATGTGAAAAAGTTCTTTCTTCTGCCTGTCCTCAATCTGTTACCAAGCAGAGCTGCAGCAGAGCTCAGAAAAACAATAATGGTCAATGTAATTGGTAGACTGATTGAGTAAAGCTTTAGATCATTCGTTAGTGGGAGTAAATTTTAGTTGTGAGTACAAATTTTAAGCTGGAGGAGCTTTAACACTGATTAATTTTTAAGGCTGTTTCAGGAGAGAGTTGGCATTGTCTAGATCCGCCCCTCTCCCAACAAACACAAACTGTGAGGTAGTAGAACCGCTTTCTTTGTTGCCCTTGCTGATCTGACAGTAAAACCTCTTTAGTGTGTGTGAAAGCATCCTGCTTAGTTAGTGTGTGTGAAAGCATCCTGACATGAACGGATTTGAGAAATCATGCACCCGAACTTAACGAGGTGCCATGGACCAGCCAGGGCTCAGCCTCAGAACACTAGGCATTTTATAAAATGTGTGTGTAAAATCAACACCTTATTTATTATAGAGTTAAAACAGGTAATGTAACATATGTTACATGTTGAAAGCCGGACATAATAAGAACATAAGAGAAGCCAATGTTGGATCAAGCCAGTGGCCCATCCAGTCCAACACCCTGTCACACAGTGGCCAAAAACACCAGGTGCCCTCAGAAGGTCCAGCAGTGGGGACAGGAAGCCCTCCAACTGTTCCCCCCCCCAAAAAAACCCCACCAAGAATACAGAGCATCACTTGCCCCAGACTGAGAGATCCTATCTATACTTTGTGGCTAATAGCCATGGATGGAAAGATAATAGCCATATGTTCATCTTATTCCCTCTTGAAGCTGTCCATGCTTGTAGCTGCCACCACCTCCTGTGGCAGTGAATTCCATGTGTTAATGTAACATATATGTATACGTTCCAAAAGCCAAACATACTTTTATTCATGATATTTTAAAGAATCCAAGATGGCACCACTACATGGCTGTTAAGCTCCCAAGGATTTGTTTCCTTGTGTGTAGTGTAGCCAGGAGATCCTATGATTGTCTGGCAGCCAGAAGTTCTAGCTCTTTGGTGTTATCCAGAGTGCACCACGAGGAAGTGAGCTAGAATTGCACTCCAGGAAGTTTGCTTATGCTGATTACATGGTGATTGCAGCAAAGCACAAATCAATTGATAGGAGTGAGGAAATACTGACTAGGGACCTCAGAATTTTGGCTGACTACTACCATGAATGGTGGCTTATCCCAAGTCCAGGAAGAACAGAATGCTCCTGTTTCCACCTCAGTAACAATCTTGCCAACGGTGAACTGAATGTTCACGCAACCATACAGCTAAGAACCTTGGCATTACTCTGGACAGGACCTTGAGCTATAAACACCATTTTACCAATGTAGCAGCAAAAATATGCGTGTGAAATAACATTCTCTAAGAGTTAAGTGGTACAACTTGGGGTGTGTCTGCTACAACACTTAGATGCTCAGAGGAGGAGATTGGATTTATACCCTGCCTTTCACTTGGAGTCTCAGAGCCATGCTGAGACTCCTTTGGGTAGTGAAGGAGGGGGTATAAATACAATCTCCTCCTCCTCCTCCTCTTCTCCCCACGAGACACTCTGTGAGGTAGGTGGGGCTGAAAGAGCTCTTTTGAGGACTGCTCTTGAGAGAACAGCTTTGAAAGAACTTGTGACTGACTCAGGGTCACACAGCAGCTGCATGTGGAGGAGTGGGGAATCAAACCTGGTTCTCTCAGAGTAGAGTCCATGCTCTTAACCACTACACCAAACTGGCTTTCTTTGGGGTTGATGTATAGTACTGTTGAATATAGTGCTTCAGTGTGTCTCAACAGCCCCCATGTCCACAGACTTGATGTCCAACTCAATACAACAATGAGAATCATCAGCGGATGTATTAAATCCACTCTGACCTATTCACTCCCACGTTGTTCCACATCACTCCCCTGCATCTGCGAAGACGAGATGCTCTTCTTTGTGAATATAGAAAGATAATTAAAAACAGAGAACTGTGTATTCAGAAAGACATGGTTGACTAAGATCCCAACACCCAGCAATAAGATCTGCACAAATCTTGCAATCCCAAACTTTTGATCTAGGGAATGAATGGTTGTGAACATGGAAGTAGTCAGTTCCACCCATTATCCATAACCTAATAAACACCAACGAGAGGCCCACAGGATTTGTTTTGCCATGTAAAGTATGGAAGACAGCTAATAGAATACGAACAGGCTTCAGCAGTTGTGCAGACCAGTTGTTTAAATGAGGCAAAATACCAGGACCCAAATGCAGTGGGTGGGTGCAACCCACCAAACTAGTTTCCATCTGCCACAGGAATGTGAGCATCATGCTCTCTAGGGAGATGTGATGGAGCTCTTTGAATTCACCCCAGCTGCAATTGAGTGGATTAAAAATTTAGATATTAGTATTTACGGGTATTGCCCAATGGGTCTGCATACCCGTTGTATCAACTTGGATACATATTTTATATTATTATATGCTTCCTGTGTAACTCTGTCGTATGATAAATAAAATAAATAAATCCCCGCACAAAGCAAGAAAGAACTGTCTGCTGGGCCTAGTCGTCTAAAACCTCCAGAGTCCCACTAGTAACTATAATACCTGCGTGGTTCCAGGTCCCTGGGCCAATTAGAGCTGTGTCGGGCATGAATGACATCATACACTAGGTATTCACTTCTGCCTGGCAACAAGCTTTGTTAGTATTCGAACCGAGAATTCCATGAGGGCAAATAGGAAGATATAAACCACAAAGATGTAATAGGAGGCCTGATCTGGGACAAGATGCAAAGGGAGACTAACTGTGTGAGGTGGTCAGGATTAAAACAAAGGACATGCATATCAGATAGGGCTGGCTGCATTGCAAGATTCATGTCCAAAATGGGAGGCCAAGAATGACAGGCTGATTAAACCTTTAAAATCATGGTCAAAGGAAATAAAAGTTCAACGCGTCGACCTGTTCTCGGGCTGCAGAGTTTTAGTATTACTCCAAGGGGAAGACCTGCAAGGATTTGCAGAGGGCATCTTATTTTCCCCTCCCCAACTGTTTCCTCTTTCTCTTCCTGAAAGCCCCCATAACCATTCCCCCTTTTCCTGCCTCCGCTCCTTCCCACCCACCAGCCAGCCTTACCTTTGTCTCCCTCTCCTCTGTTTTCAGTTTTCCTTCCTCCCCTATCCTTGGCAGCCTGACCCTGGGAAAAGTCGGACCCAGTTGTGGTGTGCCAGACACCAGGCTAGGCCCAGTTGTGGTGTGCTGGGTGCCAGACTGTTTGCAGTTGAACACTAGCGAGCAGCTGTTCCTGGGTGAGTCACGGAACTTGCATGGTATCAAGTCGCCTATGATTGTTGCCAGACCAAGCCCCAGTTAATCTTCCCTCAAAGGCCAGAACAGACCTTAACAGGGATCTGCCCCCTCCTTCTGCCTTACTGACGGAAACCAAGGCATCAACTGGCCATACTGTTGTGGTTGTCTAGATGCAACCACAGAGGGTGTTTGTTTCTTAAAGCTACAGGTGCTGCTTCCGTTGGGGGGGAACCACCCAGTTTGTTTTTTTTTAAGTTTTCAGTCTTTCCTGCAAGTCTGGAGCTTTTTTCTGATTTGTAGAAAGATCCGTCTTGTCTGTTCATGGCTCCAGTCTCTGTATTTAAGTATCCACAGATCTGGCCACATTGAGGATTACATATGTATTTAGGATGTAGCCTTAATAGTTAGCTTGATGATACTGTTTGGTGTAGTGGTTTGGAGTGCAGACTCTAATCTGGGAGAACTGGGTTTGATTCCCTGCTCCTCGACATGCAACTGCTGGTATGGCCTTGGGTCAGTCACAAGTTCTTTCAGAGCTGTTCTCTCAAGAGCAGTTCTGGAAAGAGCTCTCTCAGCCCCACCTACCTCACAGGGTGTCTGTTGTGGGGAGAGGAATGGATGGAGATTGTAAGCTGCTCTGAGACTCTGAATGAATGGTGAGGTATAAATCCTCCTCCTCCTAATATTTCTCTGTTATAAAGCGGTGAATGTTCTCTGTGTGGTTGTTCATATACATAAGGGGGAGGGATTCATGTTTTAATCAACAACACTTGATTTGAACTGAAAACTGGGGAAAGTTGGGGTTGTTTGTGGTTCTTGTGGCTGTGTAGTCTGGACTCTTTGACATAACACTGAAAGACTCCATTCTCTATGTAGACAAAACACCTGGGGTGCTGGAACTGGGAAGGATTATCTGCACTTAGCCTTCCCAAATCTCTGCAAACTTTTGAATGGCCTGGTCCTAAACTGTTTATTTTATGGGTTTTTAACGACCTTGAATTTGAATTGTTATTATTCAGAAAGATGGGAGAGAGAAAAATTAGAATGTGGTGCTTAAGGATTGTTAAGCTGAGATGTTCTGCTTTGTATTCCAAACAAGCTGAGGAAGTTTCCTTCGGGAAGTTTTCTTCATTCCCAGTAGTAACAGATAGCTATAATCTAGTGGTTGTGAGACAGCCCGAGGCCAAGAATAACTGGGTATTTGCCGATATGAGGGAGCATGTATAAGAGAGTCAGAAAAATGTTCCTGCCACGTTTTAAGGATATTTTGCACAGAAAAAGGAATAAAATAGATTTCATTTTTCATCATAGCCCCATGTTGTCTTCTATTTGCTAAAACAATTCTTCTCAAAAGAATGAGGTGCAGAGACATTTTTTGAGATGTGTCATTAGATATTCACAGGGATCATTAGGAAAGCTTGCTCTGCCGTACCAAAAGAGACTCAGACCAGCTACTCCTCAGTGTGCTCAAGGGAACACTGTAGCTTGGCACAGATGTTTCTGAGTACTTACAAGACCTATTTCTGTTGGTGGAAAACCTACGGAGGAATGGCAGAAAGAAAATAAGCGGTCACGGAGTTGTGGGAGAACATATCCTGGGTAGTGAAGAGAGGCTCTTCATCATGATCTTCTAGCATCTCCAAATATTTAGTTTTCATTTTTTAAATAAGTAACTGAAGCTTTTTTTGTTATGGTGAAATAATGGAAAAGATGCATGGTAGTGTTTTTATTTATCGTGCAAACATTTTAAAAAGACGCTGTGGGCGCGATCATACGCACCCATTTGCCACGGAAGGGAGACGATTCACCGACGGATCAAATGGGCGCAATCACACAAGCACATCTGGGAAGTGTGTCCCACAACGGTCGTCAAACGCCAGTAGCAAATGGTTTGCTGCGGTTCACAACCAGAGTTTCCCTGTTTGATCGCGCCAGTGTGGAAGTGTGGCGTCGCGGATAGCGTGATCACACGCTATCCCGATGCCACACGGGTTTTTTGTCTCCCTTCTCCGTGTGCGCATCATTGAAGGCCCCCTTAGAGGGAGAAGCAAATCACCGATTCCCCCTTCCCCTGTTGAAGCACTTCATCGATCCCCCATTTAAGCGCCTTGGAAACCCACCATAAAAACCAAAACAAAAAAACCCCAGTTGCCTGCGGTTGCATGTGGTCATGCAACTGCAGCACAAATTGCTCCAGTGCAAATTTGCGTCAATTCCTGTCCAGCTTATCTCGCTCGTGTGGCCATGACCTGTTACTGCTTTTTGCCTTGAAAAGGTAATACGCTTGGTGGTATCACTGATACACATTTTACTGGAATCCTCGTTGGTTAGTTGACCGTAGTGTGGTTAACTTTCATGGCTCAGCAATATTGCTTTTTTGGCACTTGGAGAGAAATGCACCTTTCTGACAGGAAACTAGATTGTGGAATATACTCAGCCCTGGTGAGAGTTCTTTGTCGTCATAAAAATGCTTCTTAGAAAGAATTTTTTAATTTGTAAATAATTGGAAGGTACAGGGAAATCCATTGTTTCCTGCCCCATTTCATCGCTGGAAAATAAAACATTTAGGGAGGGCATTAAAAGGAACAAGGAGATTCTGTGGTATTTGTTAGACTCAAGTAAATATTTTATTGCAAGTTGATGTTCATGCAAGTATATGTGTTGCTTGAGCAGATTAACAAATCCGGCTAGCAAACACTGAGTGGAATTTTTAAAAAATTACATGCATTTTAGCAAGTCTTGTACTTAGGCCATTTTCTTCAGTGGGGAAAACTTATAGCTGAAATAATTGAAAACCCAGATAATTGTTACATAGTTTTGGTTGGTTGGAAGTAAATTTTGCTGTATGAGATGAGAATTGACTTTTTAAAAATCTTGGAGAAAGGTAGCATTACCAAATTATCTGTTTACTCCGACAGCCTTTTAGATTATATGGTAAATTACGAAGAATTACATTCCATTAATATTTGTTTACAACTAATTTACAAATTTTAGATTTATGTTTAACTTATTTACAAAATTTCTTCCCAATCAGGCAACTAAAGTGGCTCATAATTAATAACAAAGCATTATAAAAACACATCATAAAACCAATAAATCCAAAGCATATATTTCCCCATCCCTCGTAACCCTTCCCAGGGAGGCTGGAGAGCTGAAATTTTTCCTCTGCCATCTGGTATATGTATGTTGTTTTTACCTATTGATCTTCTTTAGGTGGTTTTAATCTTGATTTTAATTTACAGAATTTCTGTATATTACTTTATTGTAAGCCACCCTGAGCGCTACTTGTAGGGAAGGGTGGCCTAGTTAATTTAACAAATAAATGAATGAATGAATGAATGAATGAATGAACAAATAAATAAATAAATAAAATGTATAAAACCACAGAAATCACCAATGAAAACGTAAGAAAGGAAGGAGGGGTCACTGAGAAAATACAAGACATAATAATAATAAAAAAAGCCTTCACCCACTGGCAGAAGACAATAATGGAAGCAGACAGATGGATATCCTTTGGGGGGAGGGGGGAGTTCCGTAATTTTGGCACCATGACCACGGAGGCCTCTCTCAGGTTGCCCAACCTGTCTAACCTCATAAGGGAGGGGCACCAGAAGCACGGCCTCAGAAGGTGACTGGA
Source organism: Lepidodactylus listeri (assembly GCA_029233225.1). Taxonomy (NCBI): domain Eukaryota; kingdom Metazoa; phylum Chordata; class Lepidosauria; order Squamata; family Gekkonidae; genus Lepidodactylus; species Lepidodactylus listeri. The sequence continues at coordinate 16,532,598 of JARCFY010000012.1, forward strand.
GTAGTCAGGTTTGTGTGGGAGTCAGCGGTCCTGAAGGTTTGCGGGTCCCAAGTCATCTAGGGCAGGGGTGGCCAACCTTGCTTAACATAAGAGCCACATAGAATAAACGTCAGATGTCTGAGAGCCACATAGAATAAACGTCAGATGTCTGAGAGCCGCAAGACAGGAACAAATATCACACACACATTTTTATTTTTAAAAATATGCAAATTTGCTTTTTATTAACGTTAAATGGAACTGCCAAAAATAGAAACAAACGAGGAAAACCGGTTATTGATAATGATATTACTTGTTTGCTAATGATATTGAGAGAGAGAGAGAAAAAGAGAGAGATGGAAAGAAAGAATTAAAGAAGTGGAAAGAAAGAGAGAGAGAGAAACTAGGAAAGCAAATAGATGGGAGGGAGGAGGGAAGGAAGGAAGGAAGGAAGGAAGGAAAAGCATGCCTCCCCTTTGCTTCCCCAGCCGCCCTGCCAGGAGCCGCACAATATGTGTGAAAGAGCTGCATGTGGCTCCCGAGCCACAGGTTGGCCACCCCTGATCTAGGGCTTTAATTATGAGTTCCGTTGATATTACAAAGAATTTTTTTATTCAAGTCTTGGTTTGCCATATTTAGAAAACTTAGACCGACCGCCATCCTCAGTGCCTTCTCCAGTCATCTGTTTTATTGACTATATATGCAAAAGTCTATTAGTCCAGGCTTCTTTCCTAGGATAAACACAGTTATGCCAGGACATGAGTGAATGCTTTGTTAAAAAACCTGTTTTTCCTGAGGAAAATCAAAATGGAAACCATAAGGAAAACAATTAAGATAGCTGTTTATGGCTACTGAGTGCATGTAAGTCTTCCTGTTGCAAGTATGGATGATTCATGCAGAATAGGCCTATCAACAGCCATCAGCCCTGATAACTAAAAAGTTTTGGTTCAGATACAGAAATGCATTCAACATGGAGCTGCACTTGAAGGTATCTCAGAAGCTTCAGCTGTAATCCAGTGTGGCTGCAGGGTTTTTGACAGGTACCAATGTGATGGACAGGAGGCTGCTGGTCCCTAGCTGTGGAACAATCAATCCCATGTGAATTCCCTGGCAGATGTGAAGGCTGCAGCAACATCCAGCCAGCTTTTGGATAACTGATGGAACATTGGGGAAACTGCAAGCAGTTGTAACTGGAGGTGTGACTCTTGAAGAGATCAGATGTGTTAGTTTGGTGTCTAACTCTTGAAATGAGGTCTCTGTGAGCTATTAAGTCAAATTGTACATAAAGCTTTCTGACACTGTAGCCTGTGAAGAAGAAAATATTTTATTACTTCACTGCAGGCTGTAACATTACTTTGTTTTATAAGGTGTTGACTGTGCTTGTGGCTGCTTAAGTTTTTGAACCATGCTGGGCAGGGGGAAACACTATTTTTTTAAAATTAAGCATCTCAGTGATTAAAAATAAAAATAAAACTCAACACACAACAAGGAGCCCACTATTCTGCAGCTATCAAAATAAAGCCTTAAATGTGTTATAGTAGAATATTACCTTTGCTGGGGTGGGGGAAGGTTTAAAACCGCACACCCAAGTTCCATTAAAGCCTGCGTAACCTGGGACCCACATACCTGAATGGCCGCCTCTCTCTCAACCTCAGTTCTAATTAAGGTCAAGTCAGCATAGGTTTCTGAGTTTCCTTTTTGCTTGTTTGGGTTGGTCTGCAGAGGCTCGTAAAGGGGTTTTTCTGTGGTGGCTCCTTTTCGAAATGTCTTCCAGAAGGCTACTTCCCTCCTTCAGTTTAGATCAGGGCATAACACTTCTTTGTTCAGAGGAGCCTTTTGGAAATGGAATCTATAGATCCTTATGAGCTCTAAATAGTAGATCTTGGGTTTGATTACAATTGTTTTGTTTTAGGATTGTAATTTTTTGTTGTGATTGTCATTATGTAACCTACCTCAAGTGACCCGACAGGATTATCTGTAAATGATTTTAAAGAAAAAATGGATCTGACTTTTTTTATTGGGCAAACAGCAAGAGAGGGCTGTTGACCTCATATCCTGTATCTTGCCTGAGGCACCCGGCTAGCTGATTTGGATTTGAACAGGACGCTGTTCTTAAATGACTTCTTGGTTTGCTTCAGCGGGGTTTTTCATATGTTCCCTTGAAAGGTAACTGCAAAGGCCTGGTGAACTCACTTTGGAAATGCAGAGTGTCATCTTTTTGATAAGTGGTGAAGAGGTCTTTGGACAGAAATTTAGCAGCTGAATCTGGGACTGTTGTTGAACAAATAAGGTTTGTGTTTCTTGAACAAAGGATATTTTTGTACGGAGACATTTTATTCTTTTTTTTAATTCTTCACCTCAAATTCTTTACCGAGAGCCAGTTTGGTGTAGTGGTTAAGAGTGCGAACTCTAATCTGGGAGAACTGAGTTTGATTCCCCACTCCTCCACATGCAGCTCCTGGTGTGACCTTGGGTCAGTCACAAATTCTCTCAAGAGCAGTTCTCGAAAGAGCTCTCTCCAGCCCCACCTACCTCATAGGGTGTCTGTTGTGGGGAGGGGAAGGGAAAGGAGATTGTAAGCTCTTCTGAGACTCCTTCGGGTAGTAAAGGGCAGGGTATAAATCCAATCTCCCCCTCCTCCAGTGTGGGGGTAATCTATTGCAGGAGGTGCCCCAGCAGCAGCCTCAATGAAGAGAGCCTTGCACCACTGGCCAGAGGACAGAGTGGTGGAAGGCAGCTGTGGAGCAGTTCTCCACACAGGTGGGGGGAAATTTGTAGCCCTCCTCCTCCACCCTACTATTCTTCTCCTTAGCCTTGCCACCAGGACACCACTGCGTTCCCTTCCTGCCACTCATTGTTACCCTGGGCCAAACTCTTTCCAAGTAGTACTTGTGGGGAAGGTATTATGCACCTATCTACCTGCACTGGAACCTGAACCTAACAGAGTCTGAAAACTTTTTATGAACCATCCTACCCAAAACCTAGGTTTTTGTCTTTCAAAAGAGCCTAACCTACCCTTGCTTCAGTTCTTGTTTTCTTTCATTTTTGTTTTTAGGTTGTTGTTTCTTAGAACTAGTGATTTCCTATACTGAAAGTGAACCTGACTATGGTTTAATAAACTACCCTTGAGATGGAATAACAAACCTTTTAAAAAGTTTCAGCCTCTTTATTAAACTTCTCCTGACTTGATTCTATTGGAACAAGCCTGATTTCCTGTATGGAAATGCAGGTGCTCCCTCCTGAAAATTGAAAAACTACAGGGCAGCCTAAAGGGAAACTTGTCTAAAAGCGCCTGCCTTCACTGAAGTTGCTGCACGCTGTTTTTTAAAAAGTTAATCTAGGCTATTATACCACTGTTTTGAAGACACACAACTTTGCCTCTTTTAATATCCTCCTAGCTTTGGCCTAGTTAAGGAGGAAACAAAGCCATATGCAGAAATTTAATTAGAAGTGTTTAAAAGTTAAACAGTCCTAAAACAGACCCTTATTACTAAAAGCCCATTCAGCAGCACCAAAGTATTGTACTCAATAGCCCTAAGTTGAAAACAGAAGCACACACTTGGCACACGGAACCTCAACATACCTCCTCCAAAAAAACCCCAACTGTCTAGAAATTGGAAGAAATATAGGGGGAAAACTACTGGGGAAAAGGCGGGAAAAAGGACTTAAGATAAAGAAAGCAAGAACCTAAACCAAAAGCCCCCTGCCCCCACCCCAGACCAGGAAAAGAAAAGGGGGGAAACAAAGGAAACAATCAACAAAGCTTTACCCCCCCCCCAACTCCCAAAAAAAGAGAAAAAGAAGAAACAAGCAGCAAAGGATGGTGAAGGGGGGGGGAGCGAGCGAGCGAGAATTCAAGTAAAATAATAGAAATTTAAAAAACAAGCAGTACCCCCACACACACACAATAGCCCCCCCAAAGAACCAAAAATGAATAAGTTAAACAAGTTTTAAACCAACTCCAAAGAACCAAAGGCAAGAACCAAAGCAGAAGGAAGGAACCCTTGGCCTCCCCACATACCACCAGGTCAAAATACAGAAATAACTGCAAGCCACAAAACCAGAAGGAACTAAAACCGAAGAATAAATCCAAAGGGATCAACAACAACAAAAGTCCCAAACAAATAACAAAAAAATTCTAAACTGCAAGCCACAAAACTAGAAAGAACTAAAACCTAACCAAAGGGAAGGGGGAAAAAAGACCTGAGGCCTTTGGCCTCAAAAAACGCCCCCCCCCCCAACCTACCACCCACCAAGCCCAAAGAACGACTAACAGCAAAATAAGAAAACTTTGTAAAGAAATGTTTAGTCAAACCAGTCACTGTCTTTAGTCTTCCCCAGGCAGGATCCAAAGTCTAATCCAAAGTCCACAGCAGAGTCTCTCAGGCAGCAGGAGACCGGCTGAGTAGTAGCTGAAGCCAAAGCCAGCACACACTCTCCAAACCTCTCTTAGCAATGGAGTCTAGCTCAACCAGACCCTTGCTTTTATGCTCTTTGCCCATGCACAGAAGAATTTTTTAAAATAACAAACTTTTGTGATTGGCTAAAGAGCAGCGTTCCCCCTATCCTGAAATCCTATTTGCCAAATTGCCACTGCTCCTCCCCCCCCTCCTGTTCCCTGGGAAAGGGGTGGGGAAAGCAAGGTAGTTAGTTAGTTGGACTTCACATTTGAAGCCAACAACCTTGCAAGCTTCAAACCTGCAAAGCAGTGCCATTTGTAAAAGCATTGCAATGGTCAGCTCTGAGGCACTGCAGCTCCCCCTAAGGTGTTTTTGTCATTGGGCTGCAGAGATGCCTCTTCCCCCTCCCTCCTGTTGCCTTGGAAACCAGAGCAAAAGGTGGGAAAGAGCCCTAGAGGAGAGAACTATAAAGGTTAACTTTGTTGCCCTTTAAACTTCTCCACCACCAGCTATTTGGTATAGCCAAATATACTGGAATAAAAGCTGGAAAAATTTAGTTTTATTTGGGAACAGCTATAGTGGTAGCTGGTGAGATTCTCTGATCTGTATTTGGCTTAGAAATTGTCCGAAAAACACCAGTAAGGTATTTTTTTCCAGCTCGGATACTGCCAAATGTACATCCCTACTCTAGACTTAGAGGGTGTTACGATTACAACATCCCAGTCTCAAGGTTAAAGTAGCATGGATCATTTCAGACTTCAGTCACAAGGAGCAGGTAGATTAATATCACGGTTTTATACCCAGAATTAAACTTCGTTGGTCTTAAAGGTGCCACTGGACTCAAACTTTGTTTTATCCAGTCATGCTTTGTGTTGGCCCGCGATGTCAAGTATTCTTGAGAAAATTCTCATGCACTAAGTCAAAAGTTCTATTTCCCCTTCAACAGTCCACCAGACGCTCCACCAAGAAAGAGGCGTAGGCCACTCACAGACTGGTGAGGAACCCAGCAGCCTCATTTTCAGGACTGCAACCACAAAAGTAGGTTTCTTCTGTACTGGTGTGCTGTGTCAGAAGGAATAGACCTACCCCTTCTCTCTCCCTCACAGCAGAACTCTCTCTCGCTCTCTTTTTCTCTGTGTAAAGGGCTGTCAAGTTGCAGCCGACTTATGGTGATCCATCATGGGGTTTGCAAGGCAAGAGGCCATCACAGGTGGTTTGCCATTGCCTTCCTCTGCATAGCAACCCTGGAACGCTCTCTACTGTGACACAATTGTTTCACAGGCTAGCATGAGCAGGGCAACTGCTGAGCACGGGCTGCCATTTTGTGGCGGTAAGTTTGTTTTCTAGATGGCTGTTTACGTGTTGCATCCCTGCCTTCTTTGTGTGCGTGTCCCCCCCCCCCCCCCAGTTTTCATGCTGCAGATGCTATTCAGCTACTAAAATGGTTTTTTTGCTATTTACACATAGCGAGGTGTGTTCGGTATCAATTACATTGATTCGAATTTTCTAATGAATTTACTTTTTGTGTGTGCTGCCATAAATTAATAACAAACAGCTGACTCAAGTGCCTTGATTTAAACACATTTAAATATATGTAAAAGGCAGTTCAATATAAACTGTATGAATCTTAAAATAAATAAAAGGGATTGTTTGTTCTTCTCCCCCTGTGGTGGTAAAAATAGTTTTTCTCTGGTATTTTACCCAATAAAAACCATTCCTAGTAATTATTGTGCCAGCCCTATGCTGAATTAATGGATATGATACGCTTGCTGATTTACTGCTTTTTGCATACAACTCCCAAATTACAGGGGGGGAGATGTCAATTTTTTAAAACGATTTTTTTGTTTCCCGCTTCCCTCATGTATTTAAGTGGTGGCTTCAGTTCATGTATTTTGTGCTCTAGCATTGGTACTATTAACAATAAATCACTAAAACGGCACCATTTTGCAGTCTTAGTAGATAATAAATTGGTGACGGGTACTTCTGAATTCTGCTTTGAACGCTCACTGATATTCTAGTTTAATTATGTAAAGCGTTGTAACTAATCACTGCACTTTCAAAGATTTCGCTAGAACAGGATCGTCAGCCGCGGTGATCTGGCCGGGCTCCAGGCTTTGTAATTATGTTCTGCCATTCTGAATTCCTCCTGCAGCTTCAAACTGGGTGTTATGACTATTATTTATATACATAGCAATGCATGCGATGGATGGTCGTTTGCAATGCAGTCTCGTTTGCTGCACCCCAGTAATTTAATCTTTTGCACAAAGGAGGCGAGTACAATCAGTAGAACATAGCCTAATAGGTGTCAAAGAATGGGTGGGCTTTCAGAAGGTTATAACGGAAGCAGAGGGTCGTGGCATACAAGAGAATCCTTTACCAAGATCAATTGGTTTCAGAGTAAATTAAAGAAGTAAGAAAGACTGGAAAACACAACTGCTAACTGTTGAAGTTGTATGAATTGGAACAGGGATAAAGTGGAAGGGAGAAAACAAAACTATTCTGGGTATAGAGAATGGCAGAAGAATATGCTTTGTAAATTCACCTGGCACTTTAAAAAAGAAAACAGGTTTGATTCATGTAGCTTAATTGGTCTGGCATCATCTTTGCACAGTGAACACTTTTGCTTACAAGCACAAGCAACATAGTGTTATTGGGAGGCAATTGCTTATCCACCATGTGGAAGGACACCATCTTGGTAAGCAGTGCGAACTGGGCCAGTGAATCTTATAACTCCTTCCAGACTAAGCAGTACATTAAGGCATAAACTTTCATAGGCTCTAGCCCACTTCATTTGCTGCTTGACATGCCGCTGATTTGGTATTCGCTGCAAGTTGTATCTGTTAGAGTAGCATGAAGCCAGATGGCATGGCTCCAGTTTTGCAAAGATCTTACTAGAAAGAGTTCTCACAGGCACCAACTATACAAAAAGATACTGTAAATGAAAAAAAAAAGTAATGTGCAGGAGAAATGGATTCCAGTCTTGTGGCTAAAGGGAGAGGAACATTCTCATGCTCTTCTGCCCTCCATTTGGTGTACTTTAGGGTGGCCACTGATGGAACTCAAGAATACAAGACAACCCCCCCCCCCTCCATAAAACCAAACATGTTAGGGCCCACCTATGCTAAAAGAGCATTTCAGTTGCATTTGCTTACTATGACTAACATTTTTCTTAAGTTAGAGGGAAAGCAACCGTAACCCAAAGAATTCAAACTATTCATTGTGATGTATTCATTGTGAGAATGACGTGTTTATACTGCTGCCCCTTCTTTGCTGAACCTTCCACAAGAACTCAATCTTTGCATTCTTCTGCAAAACTGATGTACATCTGGAGCTCTGTTTTCATGCTGTCCACTTCTAGCATATTCCTTTTGTTTCTCCAAACCATGGATGTACCTGAGAAAACCCACCTTTCAGGTATTTCATCTTGGTCTTCTGGCAGTCTTTCCACTCAGAGGAGGATGTAACGCTTGCTTGATCTCTGTGGAAGAATGGACTCCAAGCCCACCCTGTCCCCTTGGGTCGGTCTGGGGAGGTCAGAAAACCACACAGCTGTTCCAAGTTATTTCCTCCTAGCACTACCACCTCTTCCCCTCACTCCCCAGGGTTAGCCAGAAGAGGGGGGAAAACCCTGGGGTAACAACCACTGCCTTTGATAGTATCTCCTGCTGAATGTAGAAGTATGTCTAAAACTCTGTATCCATTTTACTGCTTAGAGGTTTCACCTCCTTGCTACACCTCCGGTTTTGCTCCTAGAGGCTAGCGTGGAAGTGATCTATTGCAGATTTGCTGTTGTGCTTCAGGGATGACAAGTTTACCTGGTGTCCCTTCCTGTTACTGCGCTTCCAATAACTACCCAATAGACGCCATGTGTTTCCAGAGATTAGGCTAAGAACATTCAAAATGTAATCGAGAACACACATATTTTGTTTAAGTATTCAGGCTAAGCAAGGGTCAAAAGATAAGGTGAAAACATGCAGTCACCTGTTCTCTGGGTCCAGAGAAATCAATCTATCTATCTATCTATCTATCTATCTATCTATCTATCTATCTATCTATCTATCTATCTATCTATCTATCTATCTTCATCATCATCATCATCATCATCATCATCATCATCATCATCAATCAGAAAATGCTCTGGCTCTGGTCAAGGCTAAGTGGATGTCCCTTGGGCCCGGGATCACCAGCAGGTCTTGATCCGCAGGTACTGTTGACAGCTCTGGGTTGGGAAATACCAGGAGATTTGGCAAGAGGAGCCTGAGGATGGTAGGGCTTGGGGACAGGAGGGACGCCAGTGGGGTATCATACCATACAGGCCACCTTCCAAAGCTGAAATTTTCTCCAGGTGAACTGATCTCTGTGACCTAGAGATCAGTTGTAATCCCAGGAGATATCCAGCCACCACCTGGAGGCTGGCAACCTCCAGTGGCTTACCTTTTAAACTAGCAGTTCTTAACAACATAGGATTGCCAGGCAGTGTCTGGCAACTGGCAGGGGAATTATGAGATGTGATGTCACATCATGGTAAAATCAACAAGTCTCCACCAATTCTTAGAGCTACCATATGTCACTTCCAGTTCTGTCCCCCCCCCCCCACGCCGTAGGTTAAAAAAAAAATTCTCTAGGGAAATTGGCCCCCAAAACAAGACTTAAAACATGCAGTTGGTTATGGATCCTCCTGATGAAGAAGAGTTTCTAGCACATTACCTGAAATATAATTAAAAGAAACCTGGGAATTGTCCAGTAAACTCAACTAGCTATGCCCATTAAGCAGGAAGCTCTCTTATCCTGCAACAGAAGTGCACCATAGATGACCACAGTTTTCCATCAAGGCCGTCAGGCGATACATAACCAGGAGCTGGTCTTTAAATGGGGGCAATGCACATTATTGAAGCTGATGGACTTGACCCATTGTTGAGGCCTCTGCTAGCTGGCAGAGGGAACGATCTGAGTTTCAATGAAATCTTTTGGGGACAAAATGCTGTTTAACTCTGTGCTATCACTATGTGACTGCCCAGCTTTCATGAGTAACTGTGCAGATTCTGGTGCAGTCATACGTGAACACACATGAAACTGCCTTTTACTGAATCAGACCACTGGTTTATGTTGTCCATTAGCAGACTGGTACACTGTACGGGGTGGGTAGCTCAAAAACGAGGATGAATGGTCACCATATCTTCAGTTAGATGACTGAAAAATATTTGGACAGGTTGAATCATTAGGTGTTCATTATATGCAACTCTCTCATTTTTCTTATTTTAAAAAAAGTAATAAAGCTTGTAACCGATGTTTGTTTTTAAGACACAAATCTGGAGGAAAGGACTGTTTCTTTGTTTACCCCTTGCATGGATCTTCTTTTAGTTGCATTTCTCGCACATCTAGACCAGTAATGGCTCTCAGATTGGCATAGGTCTCCAGGACTTCCGGCAGATGTCTTTCACAGCCCTGATGCCTTACAGTGCAAGGGATTAACTTTGGGCCCTCTGCCTGTGAAACATAAGAACATAAGAAGACCTCTGCTGGAGCAGACTAGTGGACCCTGTAGTCTAGCATCTTGTCTCACACAGTGGCCAACTAGTTCTTCTGGAGCGCCAACAACAGGACTGATGTTGCCTCGTGGCGCTAGGATTTAGAGGCTGATTGTCTCTGAATGAGAAGGTTCCCCTCAGTCACCATGGCCAGTAGCCATCAATCGTATCTAATCTCCTTTTAAAGATGTCTGTTCCTGTGGCCATCACTATATCCTCTGCCAGTGAATTCCACATTTTAATCACTCTCTGTGTAAAGAAGTATTTCCTCTTGCCCATCCTGAATCTACTGCCCATCAGCTTCACTGGATGGATGCCCTTGAGTTCCAGTTTTTTTGTCAACTCTCTTCACCCCATGCATAATTGTATAAACCTCTATCATGTTCCCTCTTAATAATCTCTTTTGTAAACTGAAAAGACCCAGATTCTCCAGCCTTTTCTCATAGGCAAGGTGCTCTAACCCACTATTCATCTTAGTTGCCCTCTTCTGTACTTTTTCCACCTCTGTGATGTTCTGTTTGAGATCCGGTGACGAGAACTGTACACGGTATTCCAAATAATACCATGATCTATACAGGGCCATTATAATATCAGCCGTTTTATGTTCAGTCCCTTCCTTTCCTAATAATCCCTGACATAGAGTTTCCCTTTTTCCACTGCTGCAGCACACTGGATTGACACTTCCATTGAGCTGTTCACTAGAATGCCAAGATCTTTTACCCTCTCAGTCTCAGCACATTCAGACCCCATTAGCCTATACCAGAAATTACCAGCACTGAACTTCATATGCCACACTGTTGCCCACTCACCCAATTTGTGGAGGTCCCCACGGAGCTCTTCACAGTCAGCCTTGGTTTTAACCATCCTGAATAATTTTGTCTCATCTGCAAACTTGGCCATTACACTACTCAACCCTAGTACCAGATCATTTATGAATACATAGTATAGGCCCTGATAACAATCCTTGTGGTACCCCACTGCTTACTTCCCTCCATTATGAGAACTGTCCATTTATTCCTACTCTTTGCTTCCTGTCATTTAACCAGTGTTGAATCCATAAGAGAACTCATCCTCTTATCCCATGATTGCTAAGTTTACTCAGGAATCTTTAGTGAGGTACCTTGTCAAAAGCCATGTGCTTTGCCTCTGGGCTAGGGCCCTTGCAAGTCCTCGGTGTAAACCTGGTAGGTTTTTGTCATGCGTTCTTATAACTTGACAGTTAACGAGGGGAAAAAAATCTAAGGCAAGTGGCACCCAGCAAAAGCCAAATATAAACTGGGAAAACCTTTGCAAAATTTGAAAATGTAAAAATGATATCACATCGCATCTGGCTACTCTCGACTTAAAACAGTTGTTTCTTCTGAAAGCGAGCTGTGCAGTTGTACTTTGGTGTTTTGGCCAAGCTGCACACTTCCTTAATGATAGTGGTTTGATCCAGAGCAGTAGAGCGTGAGTGAGGATGCATGATTTGCACGTGCATCAACAAGATGAGAGGGCTAATTAAATGGGTGTTACAGGCCTGTGAGTGGGACTTAAGCAGCCCCAGATCTCTTCGTGGCCATCAGATGCTGTCAAAGAACCCACCCCTTTCTTTTTACATACAAAGACAGAGTTGCACGACCAACTCTGAAATGGATATTATCTTTATTTGAATAGCGATAAGAGCAACTTGCTGTGTATGTTCTCACAGACATGTATGTGCCAAAAGTCCAGTGACCAACAAGGGCGGTTTTAGTATGAACAAATAAACACAAATTGTGTTTTATGAATTTGTGGTGAACTGAAATACTGAGGCTGCAAGTTAGTCTTCCCATGTGGTGTAAATGTGTATAGTATTTTGTTCAGGCTGCTTCTGCAGTTAGTTTTCTTGGTTTGTATCTTGAAGATATAAAGAGAGCCGGCATGGTATAGTGGTTTAAGTATCGGACTAGGACCGAGGAGACCAGGTTCAGATCCCCACTCTGCCATGGAATCTCGCTGGGTGACCTTGGGCCAGTCACACACACACTTAGCTTAACCTACCTCAAAGGAATGGTTGTGAGGATAAAACGGAGGAGAGGAGAAATGCTTTGGGTCCCCATTGGTCAGGATATAAATAAAATAAATAAAATAAAGTAGATGAAAGTGTGCAGCAAACTTAGTCACACTTATTTGGGAGTGGCCCCATCGATACTGCCATGGCTTATTTCCAAGTAAAAATACACAGGACATCTTTATCAAGATGAAACTTTGGGATCTGAAGGTGATCACACTGGATTAGCGTAATGTCTTTTGAAAATTTAGAGCTCAATTTTTGGGCTGTTTCAGATGTTACTTTTGCATCTTCATCTGAAACAGTAATAACAGATGAGAGAGAGGCTTTGATCTTAGGAGCCTGGCTTTGATCCAGACTTACTTATAACAAGTTAAGGACATTAAGAACGTGTAACAGTTAAATGTGTGCTCCCCCTGCCGCCTTAGAAACGATAATGAGTCAAAGCCAATGATCAAGACTCCATGGAATTCATTATAAATCTTTCTGCTCCAATATTGTAGCGAATTCTCCTTTTAGTAGGAGTCTTTAAAATTTTGACTGGGTGCCTTTCTCAATGTGATGTGGCTCATTAGAGTTTGTTTGCATGCCAGTGAGGGGATAGTTTGTGTTGTTTACAATGATTCCTCGTCAAAATGTCCATACGCTTGAAAAAAAATCATAACATTCCTGCACTTCAAGAAAACAGAGCACCTTATAATGTGTAAAAATAAGTGCTTTGTCTCCAACACATCTAAAAAAATTCTAAACCCTTATACAGTAAAAATCAAATGAAATATCTTCTTAAAAGGAAACCAGTACACAATTAATATTTTAAAAAACATTGTTTTGGTTCAAAGATACTGGAGAACAAAGATTTTTATTAGTGGAAAAAAAATAGGGAAAACATCTGTAATAAATTGAAAGTGGTAATGCTGGAGAACTGGTTGCAACTTTGACATAAGCCTGGTAGTGTTATGTATTGCCATTGCATATTAGACCTGATCACAGTGGGAATGCTGGGTGTTTTGAGCCAAGGAAAGGCTGAAAAAATCTAGAAATACAGCCAAACTCTTGTATAGTTACCTGTGTGGACAAACCAGCTGTACCTGTAGAGAAGAGAAGAGATTGGATTTATACCCCGCATTTCACTATCCGAAAAGGTCTCAGAGCGGCTTACAATCCCCTTCCCTTCCCCTCTCCACAACAGACACCCTGTGAGGTAGGTGGGGCTGAGAGAGTTCTTTTGAGAACTGCCCTTGAGAGAACAGCTCTGAGAGCACTGTGACTGACCCAAGGTCACACCAGCAGCTGCATGTGGAGAAGTGGGGAATCACACTCGGTTCTCCCAGATTAGAGTCCATGCTCCTAACCACTACACCAAAGTGTAGACATCGGTTTAGCAGCAGACTACATGCCGTTTAAAGATTCTCCTCTGAACCAAATGTTTAATATTGTTAGTTGAGGAGGAGAAAGTTCCTTACCATCGGACTCTCCACAGGTGATCATAACTGTCATAGCCAACAACATGAAACCAACGTGAACCATGTCCATTGGGGTAGGAGTATCACACGTGCACTTCGTAGGTGGTGGATGCAGGGCCCCCGCCACCACCACTCAGCACCCTTTTAGTGCAGACTGGAGTGCATCTGTCAGGATCCGTCCAGGCGCAAGTGGCTGTTTCTAGAGGCTTTGTTTGCTCAGGAGCCGGGCGGCAAAACCAGAAGTAAGACTGGGGCAGGAAATCAAGTGTCGTCTGTTGTAGACTTCATTCGGGTCCCAGAACTCGACAAGATAGTCCACTGCTCCTGCTGTCAGCAGCATTGTGCGTGGGGTACTGCGCTGCCTAAATGTCAAAGCTCTAGCATTCAGAGCAAAACCTTGAGGTTAGCTAGATTTTGACAGAGGCAAATGCTTTACCTGATGCTTTATAAACTGTGACAACCTGGAAAGGATCACCTGTGCTGTTGACAAGATCACACCTAAATATGGTCTCCCGTTGCTTTGTGGCATGCTTGGCAAGAAAGCTGTCCGTCACTGCTAAAATGTTATCGTCCCTCTCCTTTCATTCAGTCCCCAGTTAATTCCTTTTGTTTGCCCTTCGTATGTTTGCTTCACTGTCCGCTACTAAAATAAATGTGATACTTCCATGTAAAAGTAAAAGATGCCAAATGGTCCCAGTTTCTCTGCATGTGCTCGGGGAATGCCATAATTGTTATACATTTTAAGACTGGCTTTTCCGCAGCATCTGGGGCCGCAGCCTCTAACAAAGTTCATGTCTGTCTGTCTGTCTTAATCATAGTGATGCCTCCAATGAAGGGCTTGGTACAGTTCTCTGTCAACAGCAGGAAGGCCAGCTCGTACTCTCGTTCAGCTTTCTGGTCTTCCCTCCCTTCCTAGTTTTCTCTCTCTTTATTATCCATAAAGACATATTCAAAGGTATATTATCACTCTCCTTTGCACAGAGGCAAGCAAGCGTATATACCCCTACAACCAAACACATATACCTCTGCTCATCCATTTCTCTCTTCCGTGGCTGTAGGGGAGTAGCGTCCAGTCCTTTCCTCAAGGCAGACTGAGGGCCCTCCTCTCCTGCCCTCCCTCGCCTCCTCTCTTTTGAAGCAACAGCTGCCTCCTCCTTGAGAAAGCTTGAGAAGCGGCTTGCCGGGACGCTGCAACAGATCCTCCGGTGTCAGTTGCAGGACAGTAAGGCTGGACATTTGTTTCAGGGAGCTGCCTCAGTCGCCAGAAGCGCCCTCTGGACTTGGTGACAGGATGAAATGTTACCCCCACAACAGATCAAAGACGCTTAATAACAATTTGGTAGAGCTGATGCCGCATCACAAAACAGCATCTCCCTCTGGAGCAGGAGCATTGTCTGAAAGATCACCCTTTTAGTGTTCCACCGTTGGCCTCTCCTCCATGGACGGTGTCATTTGCAAGCAAGCTCCACAGCAGGTTTTTATTTTTGTCCTAGTACAAAGCGTAGTGTTGGTGTAAGCTTATAATGTGCTTTTGACAGTAGCAGCAGCTGTGGGTTTCGGCATAATGCAATGTGGAAAAGGGATAGTTTTCTTCAGTGGCTCTTTGCCGGACGGCAGCAATTTCAAGGCTTGGTCACATTGGCGAGATTCACATTGTTCATGTAGCAGAAAAGCAGAAGGTCCAGTTCTGTGGGGCTCTGCATCCGGGGGGGGGGGGGGGGAGATCAGAATCTGTGCAGCTTTTGTCTGAAGTCACGGCATGTGCCAGCGATACCAGGCAGGGCATCTGGACACGTTGACAATAATGTGCTAATCACCACCTCTGTCACCAGATTTAATACAGGAAGTGTTTTGCAGACTAGTTATGTGGCTAAAAATGAGACATGGTAGAAATGGTAGAGCCAGGATTAGGAATACTTCTGCAATATGCAAAATGCTTTTTTATTTATATTTTTTTTCATTTATTAAAATATCTATATCCTGCCTTTTCCCTGTGGCTCAGGGCAGCTATCCTCTTTTGAGGTCAGTTTATCAATATCACCTAAGTACCTGATAATTTGAGATGGAGGTGTTGTAACAGAACTATGATTAACATACAGCAGTGGTCACCAGCATGGTGCCCAAGGGTGCCATGGACTTCATTAAAGTTTTTCTTGGTACCTACAAACTTCTTCCCTAAAGCAGAGAGCCAGTCCTGGCTTTCTTCCATCTCACTGGAACAGAAAGCACTTCAAGAGGAATCTCCTTCGAGCCTATGCGGAGTACACATTTGGAAACCACTGTCTCCATCATAGGATGTTTGGTTTGGAAGTTTCCTACATTTAAACCAAACTGCTTGGTCCCAGCCTCCAGAGTTGTGATTGGCTATGCACTTCCACCATGGCTGCAATTTTGCAGTGGTACCCAATAACCGTCCTCAGGATTCTAAAAGTGGCCGCAGGTTTGGCAAAGTTGGGAACTGCTGATATACAGTATAGCGGGATGGCCTAGTTGCAAAAGAAGCAGGTTGCTCAAATGAGTTGTGGGGTGCCTGCCGCTGGGCTTGGACGAGTTGTGTGGCATGAAGTCATCTGGTAGCCACTGCCATCTAAATACGTTGAGCAAACTGCATGGCTGCAAGTTGTCCAGTGGCTGCTGTTGGGCCTGGCCACAGTGAGTCCCCCTCCAGGGCAGGAGGAAGGGGAGCAGGGGGTGGACTGTGGTAAGGGCCTTATTACTGGCAGAATTCGAGGTTTGAAGGCTGGCAAAATTATTGTGGTTGCCTAGTAACCCTAACAGTGGCCATTGAGATCTCCTTTCTTAAAAGACCAGGTGCTGCTTCTATTATTCTGGGAGGGGGTTAACTGCCCCCCTTTTGTAAGATTTCATTTTTTTCTGCAAACCAGGGGCTTTTCCCAGGTTTGTAGAAAAAAACAATCTTGTCTGTTCATGGCTCCATTCTCTGGATTTAAGTGTCCACAGATGGAACCACATTGGGAATTAGATAAATTGATAACATAAATACATATAAAGTTGTCTTGTCTTGAGTGTTGCATTTATGTCCTAATTTTTTACTTTTGACTTGTGGCATATTTGCTGCTGCTGATGTTGTGTACTTGGTGGACAGTACTCGACTAGGGGTTCACAAGCTGACTCTCTGCCTGATATCTTTCCTGAGTCGCAGGTTTGCAAGCCCCAGTGCTGGGAATCTCCTTTGACAGATAATGGAAAGAGGAATCACAATGTAAAGTGACCAACAAGGAATACGGAATGCTTGGTGTGAATATTTGCAGTGTGTGCTTCGGCATTCTTGCAGAGAATCAGCCTTGGCTCATCTGTTGATATGATCAGGAGTGTAGCATTATGAATTTTGGTGAAGCTCTGATTTAACAGTTGTTCTGTCCTGTGGTGCTTGCTTGTTGATACAGCAAGGGTGCTTTTGCATGTAGCACTGAGACTGGAGGCACAGCTTGTGGATGTGGCCAGAAGTATCTTCTGGTCACTGGTGTTTAATATGGAGTCTGCAGCTCTTCTTATAGAAGAAGGATCTGTCCACTGCCACAGTCACCTATACCTGGGAAGCCTCTCAGGTAGACTACGGTAGCACACTTTACAACAGCTGTCCTTAAAGATACTTCAACACTTTGAGTGGTGCAAAATGATGTGGAGTGGACTGCCTCATTGAAAATGTGGGGAAGTGGGAGTATATTCAGCCTGCTCTGTAGAGGTGCTGCAGTGAAGGGCATTTTACAAGTAAGCTTTATAAACTGCATTCTAGGTAAACTGTAAATATCTGGTGCTATGCATTTTTAGCATAGACTGGCCATAGTAACCTTTGCTTATGGGAGTAACATTTTCGGATTGCCCAGGAAATAAAAAATCACCTCAATTACAACAGAAGCGTACAAGTCATTACTTGTTGGAATTGCCATGGTCATAGAAGATTTACTTATAGTGCAATCCTAAGCATAGCTACACCCTTCTAAATCCATTGATGTCACTGAGCTTAAAAAGGTGCTTAGCATTTAACTGTTTTGGTTTTATGTATGCATAACATACTTTTCTCCCCAGTGGGGACCCAAAGTGGCATAGAATACAAAATACACAGGAAAAGGGGGGAAGACTTCTGAATGAAGGGCACGCTGGTCTTCCACTCAGCTCTAGCTTGTGCCCCTCAGGCTAACAGCCATAGGACAAGAACCTTTCAGGTCACACCCAGGGCTCACTCCTCTGGGTATGCCCATGCCTTAGATATCTGTGAGCACAGGAGAAACAAACACAGAGATCTTATTCAGCTGCTTCTAGTTAGCAGGCTGTTCCCTACTTCCACTGTTAGTTTACTCTGCTGGGAAAGATCTTTTCCTCTGTGTCCATTTGGGTATACTGCTTACAGTAGATATTTATCATAAAATCCTAGAATCACAGAGTTGGAAGGGTCCATACAGGCCATCTAGTCCAAACCCCTGCTCAATGCAGGATCAACCTAGAGTACCCCAACAAGTGTTTGTCCAGCTGCTGTTAAAGACTGCCAGTGAGGGGGAGCTCACCACTTCCCTAGGCAGCTGGTTCCACTGTTGCACAACTCTTGACTGTAAAAAAGTTTTTCCTAATATCCAGCCGGTACCTTCCCGTCCTCTCCTCAGCTGCCAACAGGAACAGCTCCCTGCCCTCCTCCAAGTGACAGCCCTTCAAATACTTAAAGAGAGCAATCATGTCCCCCCCCCCCCAACCTCCTCTTCTCCAGACTGAACATTTCCAAGTCCCTCAGTCTTCCCTCACAGAACTTGGTCTCCAGGCCCTTGATCATCCTCATCGCTCTCCCCTGCACGCGCTCCATTCTGTCCACATCCTTTTTGAAGTGAAGCCTCCAGAACTGCACACAATACCCCAGGCGCATCCTGACCAAAGCAGTGTACATCTAGACTAGGACATCTTGCGATTTGGATGTGGTGCCTCTGTTGATACACCCCAAGCTCGCATTAGCCTATTTTGTTGCCGCATCACACTGGCTGCTCATATTTAACTTACTGTCCGCCCATACCCCGAGGTCTTGTTCACACACACTGCTGCCCAGAAGGGTATCCCCCATCCAATACACGTGTTCCTCATTTTTGTTACCCAGATGTATTCTGTTCCTCATTTTTGTTACCCAGATGTAGAACTCAGCACTTATCCTTGTTAAATAGCATCTTGTTCACACTTTTCCAGCATGTTCAGATCTCGTTGAATTCCATCTGTCTTCTGGTGTGTTTGCTGTTCCTCCCAATTTGGTGTCATCTGCAAATTTAATGAGAAGCCCCTACACACACCCATCCAGATCATTTATAAAAATATTGAAAAATACCAGGCCCAGATGACTTCTTCTTCCATTTGATATTGAAACAGTGTTCCACGAAGTACAGTTTTTGTGCAGAGGTTCATATGATGCCTCTTTACTGCTCTTCAGTCACGTTAGAAGAACCTGAATGATTTCCCTCTGTAGTGATACACAGTAGGGTTCTTTTAGCGGATGGAGTCCTGCAGGCCTAGTTCCACACAAAGATTTCATTTTATCAGTCACACAGCAGCCAGCCTTTCCCGTCTCTTAACATCTCCTTTTAGGAAATTATTGGAGTTTAAAAAGTATGCAGTTTAGCCATCCCTCTAGGGTGCTGTTCTCCTAATAGCAATAGCTTATAATGGATGTAATAGCAATTTGCCATTAAAAATAATGACTGCAAATATTTTGGAATCGTCTGCACATGTGAAGCTTTTAAGGCTGCTTTTGGAATGTTGCTTTTTCTGTTTTTTAAAAAATAATTTATTATTTCACATTCTACTGTACGTTTCACCCCATGATCATATAAATTATATAGCTGAAGAAAAGTAGTTCTGTCTGTTTTGAAATATTCCAGATGTCTTTACCAGTAATCAAGAAAAAAAAAGTGAGTTTTTGTTGAAACAAGACTGAGGAGTGTGGCATTTTCTCTATAGATACGATAGGGCATGAATTGATTGGGCCGGTTGTCCTCTTGACTCCATCTAGATATGTCAAACTCTGATTCTCTGAACTGCCCTCAGATGCATTGGATGGAACACCACACAACCATTTGTCTTCTGCCCAGGGCAAAAAAAAAAAGTCTGACTTATGACCATAATACAATTCACTTGTAATTTTTATTTAAATTTTTAGAACAGTACACCAGAAGTGTATTAGGTTTTATTTAACAGAGAAGAAGCTTCTACTGTTTTGATAAATTCAGTGCGTCTACTGAGTCACTGTATCAAAGTTCATTTCCTGCCGGCTCTCTAGAGCCTCAGATGTAGCCCCACCCTGAATTCTGTCCTCCGTAATCTGTTCTTTCACTGACGTCTGGCCAGAGTAAAATAAAAAGTGCAGATGACGTAGAAATTCAGAAGTTCCCCTTTAATCTTGATGGCAAAGACATCGATGAATTTTGGCAGACCGTTCTTCTCTGTGTTGTTTTTACATTTTAAAAAATTTCAGTATGGAATTCCGTCTTGTGGGACGGTTATTTAGTTTATTCCTCGCCTCCCACAGTCTTTAGCAGCAGTCCTTAGAAGCAAGCTGGCCTTTCCCCAAGCAACTGAAGTTTCTTCTCTTCTGTTGAGCTGTATCTGCCGTGACTGTCATCAAATTGTTCTCGAAGTTTGGGAAACTTTAAAAACAGCTTGTGCTGCTATGTCAGATTGTGGGGGAGTTGTGGGAAGAAAAGGATAACTGGGAAGAGAAGATAGATAAAACAAGATTTTTGGATCCATTGGGTTTATTGATGTTAAATTCTACTGTTTGCTGTTAGCCGCCCTGAGCCCGCCAAGAGGCGGGGAGAGCGGGATAAAAATCTAATAAATAATAAATAAATAATACTGTATAACGTCTTTGAGTATCTAGTAGAATAAAGTAATCGGTATGCTATTCATACCTGCTCAGCGTTTTCTGTATTAAACTCAGCTGCCTTTGTTGAACCAGTATCACTTAATACATTTTAAAAAACAATGTTGTAGTTTATTCTGCACTGTTGGTGAGCACAAGGCAAGCAAGGTAGAAATAAGCAGAATCAAAGTATACTGTCATCCTGTTGGCCCATCTAGGCCATATTGTCGACTTTGACTGGCAGCGGCATCTCCAGTTAAAATGTCCTCTGGCAACCACCGTTGCGAGATGACATTTTAAATGGAGGCGACAGGAACTAAACTTGGGGACACTGAGCTATGCCCCTTCACAATTTTTGGACTTTGTCTACTTCTTTGAATTTTTCAGCTGATAGTTAATTCTGACACCATTGGAGACTCCTAAAACAGCGAAATTAAAGTACACCATTGTGTAATTTTCAGTTACAAGCCGCAACTATACGAATGCCTCTACAGCTACAAAAGATTCTACTACAGGTGGGATTTTACCCCAGGGGTGTTTAGAGGTTATTCTTTAAGTTATTTTTAGCTGTAGTGTATTTGCTCCTCGATGATGTAAGCAAGCAATGTTCTGAAAACGTTGGAAGAGAACTGTTGCCTCTTGATTTGCGTCACGTGTTAAGTTAGAGGTACAATGTAACTTCTTAGAAGCCTGTTATCCTGAATTCATTTCCAGTAGGGGTCCCACAAATTTCTCAGTGAACTTGTTCAGCAGACAAACTTACCTTGTTCAACTAGGAATATTTTCGGATTCCATCGAACAAATTGAACAGCTGCCAGACAAGTTGGCAGCTGCCTGTTGGTCAGAAGCCATACCACAGGGATCAGCTGGGAGTGGGTTCTTCTCCACCCTCCTTAGTAAAACACCCGAGGATGCGGGGCAGAGGAGAAGCCAACTCACAGTTTATCCCAGATCAGCTGTAAGTCTGTTCTTGTCCACCCTTTCTTTTCAGCAAAATAGCTGACAGTGAAGTTTGATAAGGGAGCTCTTCCCTCCCATAAAAGCTGGTCAGGGACAGATGCAGTTCTTATAATCTCTGCACTGCAAAAGAGAGAGGGGAAAGAACTTGTTTCTGTGCTCTTCTCTGCAGCTCAACCTGATGTTTTGAGGTGGGGGTGAAGAGAATGGCAATCAGCTGGGCTTCAGATCATTCTCTCCCCCCCCCCCCCCCCCCCCCAATTTTGTGCATCTTAGCAAGGGTTGAAGGCAGCAAAGCTTGCAGAATGGGGGATCGGGCAAGAACCTGCCTTCCTGCTGAATACTGAGGGTTTGAACCTCCCAAATCCTTGTCCAACACCCTAAATGCTGGCTTTGGTTCATGATTGCACTTACAGAACTCTTGTATTCATAAGTCCCTGTTTGCACTGAATTATGGGACCGGAGGTGCAGAGATGGCAGGATACAATCTCAAATGCTTTGCTGGTGTGGAAAGTCGGAAAAGGATCCACGGTCCAGTATTAAGCAAACCTCAGCTACTGTGGTGAGAGTAACCAGTCGCCCTGCGTGCCTGTTGCTTATCCTTGTCTGTCTTCATATAAATGTCTTCTTTCCTGTGCTCTGCATGCAAATTCTTTATATATTGTCTTCTGTCTTATTTTAGTAGTTTTTTGATCTCCCCAGAAGCTGTACAATCTTAGCCTAAGTTTCTCGTTATGAGAATGGTTGTGAGCATGGTTATTAAAGAAATCATAGACTGGAGTAAATAAAATGTACCTGTATAAAGAAAAACTAATATTTGGACTGTGGCATCATATTAATTTTGTGAGAACAAAGATTTATTTAATACGTTCATGTGGCAGCCAAGATTGGCTCCCAGAGCAGTTTACGGTTAAAAGCTAACACACAAATCAAACATAGAATGCTTGGGGCATGTGGGTGAGCATACAGCAGGGTGTTTTAGTCCCCTGGGCAATTGATGAAGGGCTCCAGGTTTCAGGCTTGTCCCTCAAGAGGGAATGGGGCAGAAAAAGATGTCAGGAGACTTGGTGGCTGGCTGCTAGCGTTTTTATTTATTTTTACTTTCTAAAAAGAGTCTCGAGAAGGCTCACAGTATGCCTACAGGCATACCATTTAAAATGAGATAGCATTAAAACAAGCAAAAACAGAGACACTAATAACTGGCTATCACAGTCCAGACTTGTAAGTACACTGCTGAAAAATCTTCAGGCCTACCCACAGAACAGAGTACACAGTCCAGCAGTTTCAGTGAAAAAGGACTTCTTTACACACCTTTCTGACAGCTGGAAGAGACAGTGGCCCTCTTCAGCAATTGGACAGTGGCTGAGAAAGGCTGGGCTGAAAAGGAATGCACCTCTCTAATGTTGGTGCAGAGAGCAGGAAGTGAAGAACATGACTAGTGCACAGGTCCAGGTAAGGAGAGGCGATCCTTTACCACATGAGCTTGGTGAAGATACCGAGTTGTGGGTTTTGTGTTTGTCTGCTTGGCAGTGGCATGTGGTAGTGCTGCTGCTGTACTTTTGTCTGTCTTCTTCGCCTCCTCCTGGCACCTAACTGTACCATGCAGTGGGCTGGTCTGATAGTCGGGTACCTTGACGCCTCCCAGCCCCACAAACTTTCTTTTATTTAATAGTCTGATGACCTAGAGACCTTGGTCAGATCTTACAAATCCCACTCTCTTTTTCTACCCTTGCATAGAAGCCACTGCCACCAGAAATGCAGCCACAGCCAGACAATCAGTATCAACTAGTAGGGAAGACATAAGGGAAACACTGGAAACTATCATCGGCTGTATCTGCAGCACTCTCAAAGGGCTGACCAACATACAAACAAAGAAAAGATGAGATAAATGTTCAGTTGTCCCAGACCGGCATGCATACAATATATCCAGGTAGGGTACACCTTAGAATCTACCTGCCAGAACAGCAGAGGGGAAAGCATTTAGCCTAGCCAAGAGAAAAGTCCTCCAGCTCTTGGCAGGTCAGGGCAACTGTTTAAGTAGTAGTAAGTACTTAGTACTTAGTAAGAGTAGTTCAGCAGTGGAATCAGCTGCCCCATCTTCAAGCAGCGGCTGGATGAACACTTGTCAGGGATGCTTTAAGCTGCTCCTGCATTGAGCAGGGGGTCGGACTAGATGGCCTGTATGGCCCCTTCCAACTCTGTGATTGTACTGTAAGGAAGGATTTTGCTCACAGGAAGGACAAAAGCTAGTAGGTCCTGCCCCACTTGTCAGGTTCATTCCTTAGTAGCTGCTCATAGGCTGAAGCCCAAAGTAGCG
Source organism: Lepidodactylus listeri (assembly GCA_029233225.1). NCBI lineage: Eukaryota > Metazoa > Chordata > Lepidosauria > Squamata > Gekkonidae > Lepidodactylus > Lepidodactylus listeri. Next base: position 16,556,124 of record JARCFY010000012.1, read on the forward strand.
CGCAAGTGTTACATAGTACCCAGCAAGTACTGCGAAGGCCCAGGTTCAGATCCCCACTCTGTTGTGAAATGGACTAGGTGACCCTGGGCCAGTTGCTGTCAACCTGCTTGACAGAGTGGCTGTCAAAACCGAGGTGAGCAACATGTATGCCAGCCTGAGCTTCTCAGAGGAGGGCTGGGCTAAGAATGAGAAACAGAGAAATCTGTATTCAAACACGGCTGTCGCCTGATGGCTCGCTCATTTTGTCAATCATATAATCTACTTGCGGCAACAGCTTCTGATGTATGTTTTGGCTTGAGCCCCAGCCTCTGTTTGGCTGCGGGAGTGGCGTTCTTGGCGTTTTGTTGTTGTTGCTTCTTCTAATTTGTGGTTGTAATGTTATAACTTACAGAGCCAAATTAACTGAACACTTGCAAACAAAAGGCGGCGGACATTTTAAAACACTGAACATGTATACCTAATGTTTACGGCTCCTCTTGCCTGTTACCTTCTCATTCCTCGCTGTTAAACTGCCTTCTGTGTTGTCTCAGGAGTTTCTCCATAATTCACTCCAAATAGAGCTGTCTACAGAAGAAATGGGAAGATGAGATGATGGCCATTTCAGTTGTGCTCCAAACAATAAAGAGCCAGTCCATGAAGAGCATGAATTCATGGATAAAAGAATTATTTTTTCCACTGTAAAAATGTCTCCTATTACCTTAAACTTGTTTTATTATAGATACCTTGCCATAAACTGCCAATAAAATGTTGCATAATGCAGAGGCAAGCAGTTTCACTTTGGCTGTTGGCCAGATATTAGCAGCAGATGAATAATTTCCCCCCGGTTTGGAGCTGTAAGCTGTTTTAGTTACTGCTTTTTCTTAAATGAAAAGCTCTGTTTATTGTTTGTCTTCCAATATTAGCTATAATTGCAAACAATGGAGAAAACATTAAGGTTTTGCTAGTAATTTGGGCTTGCTTGTCTTCATTTTTCAGTTATTCAGCTCAGTCACAATGTTTAGGTGTTACAGTGTTAGTATTTGTTTTATCAGCTTGAACAAAAAGGGATATTGCACATTGCTGATGAAGATCAATCCCATCATATACATATATTCGGAATGCTAGCGTTTTGGTGTATCACCTTGAAGACAACAATGGCCAATTTTATAAAAGGTTGTTATGGGTATTTGGAATGAACAGGTTAATGAAAACTAATAACTACAGTTTAGAATCTTGTAGGTGCTCCTGCTAAGCAAGAAATCTTCTATTGGAGGAAGGAATTGTTGCACTGAAGGAAAAAGTCGTTCTTCCAACCCAAAAGTCGTTTTTTACAGTGGAAGAGAGCCAGTGGATCCAACCCACTCACTGACAAATATATAGATGCAGGTTAGGAGGCCTAATAAAATAGATGGGATCTCTCAGTCTGGGGCAAGTGATGCACTATATTCTTGGTGCTTGGGGGGGGCAACAGTGGGAGGGCTTCTAGTATCCTGGTCCCACTGGTGGACTTCCTGATGGCACCTGGTAATTTTGGCCACTGTGTGACACAGAGTGTTGGACTGGATGAACCATTGACCTGATTCAACATGGGCTTCTCTTACGTTCTTAACACATAGCAGTTTGAGGCCAGGCAACTTGCACTGAGATAATCAGGGTGAGTAGCTGTTTGGCATGTCTGATTTTGTAAACAAAGCTTTGGTTTCTACATTAGCCCCTTGCAATAAGGTGTTATGGGGAAAGAAGCTTCCTAGTGGTTGTACTGGTCACCAGTTCTCAAAGCGGTTATAACCATCATCAAGATGCCACTTAGATTCGCCTGCTTACCTGTGCCTTATGCAAGGAAAACACCATGCCTGCTGCTCAGAACTCTTGTTGATGCATATATGTCATGCAACAGATGTGTATTTCATCTTTCTGCAAGGTTGGTGAGTCTACAGCCAGATTGCAATGTTACATCCTTAGCTGAGATTCTCAACACCTCTCTACTGGCTCCACCCGTGATCTCACAACAAGCAAGCCTATCAATCCATTATAGTCTTTTCAGCCATAGATCAGAAGCAAGTAACATCTCTGTCATTACAACTACACACACACATACATTCCCTTTTTTACACATTGTATTTGTATTACATCATAATTTGGAGTTCCTTATGGAACCAAGAAACATGGAGTTTGGCTGTTTTTACAGACCTATGAAGTAGGAAACCATCAGCTTCATGTACAAATTCGACCCTTACATGCTAGTTTAGGAAGGTATTCAGTCTCCATTTGAACATTGTGGTTGTACTGAAATATGCAGATGAAACAATGTTCAGTGGTTGTTTGGTAGGGAGAGGTAATGTTTGTAAAGTCCTCTGCTGAACCGCATGCTATCAGGAAATTGCTGCTGCTATTCTTCAAATGTTATTTCCTGTCCTTTAGCACCCATTTCTTTAAAGTTAAAAAAACAAACCTGGAAAAAAACCACCCCACAATAGTTTAGAAAAAAGTGTACTTAACTCCGGCTTCTATCCTTTCATTATTTAGAAAAATAAACACAACAAAGAACATTGCTAGTGACACCCATTCAGGCATTGTAATAATAGAACACACCGTCTATAGCAGGTTTATGCAGTTGTATTTTTCCAGATATTGCGCTTCTCCATCTTCCTGTGACATCTTGCCCAACCAACATCTTGTATCAATTTATTTCCATTTTGCAAGTACACATTTTACACGACCAGCTACATTATCTTTTTGGCCAGGTAGTTTAAGAAGAGCAAAATTGTATTTATTCTTTATGGAGGCTAGACAGATTTTAAACCACATTTTAAATAGACTCACAATCAAAAACATTTTTTGCTGATGTGTTCTAAGACAGTAGTTCTCGAGCTTTAACAATTTGGGTGCCCTCCTCCTTTGCTGGTGGTCACCACATCCTAGACAGCCCCTTTTCAAAGTGCCCACAGTAAACTGCATATGACCCATGGAGGCTTCCATCCTCAGAACCATACAGTGAGTTCCTTATCAGCTACGCTTTAAAAGCAACCTTAAGAAAAAGTTTGTAGAACCTGAAAGGTCAAGTCTCAGAGGATAGCTGCTACAGGGCCATAACTCACAAGGCTCTGACCCAAATTCTAATTAGTCTCACCCCTTGATTGGAAGGAACTTCGCACTGGAGACTGCAAGAAACTTCCTTATCAGTTTGGTGTAGTGGTTAAGTGCACGGATTCTAATCTGGGAGAACCAGGTTTGATTCCCCACTCCTCCACTTGCACCTGCTGGATGACCTTGGGCAAGCCATAGTTCTGGCACAGCTGTTCTTGAAAAAGAGCAGTTTCTGTCAGAGCTCTTTCAGCCCCACCTACCTCACAGGGTGTCTGTTGTGGGGAGAGGAAGGGAAAGGAGTTTGTAAGCCGCTCTGAGACTCTCTTGGGTAGTGAAGGGCGGGGTATAAATCCAATCTCCTCCTCCTCCTCCTCCTCCTCTTCTTCTTCTTCTTCCTTATTAGTTATTGATTCCCAGCCAGGGGCCAGCTTAATAGGAATGGGAAGGAGCGTGGAAGAACTTTCAGAGTCCCTCCCTCCCTCCTGAAATGCTTTGCATTGGGAAATAAAGTACAGTCCAGTTTTACACCAGAAAGAACTAGTAACTGGCTAATGATCTGGAAGCCAGGTGACTCTGTGTCAACTCCATAACCTGCTGGCCTTCCCATTCCTTTGAGACAGAGAGTCCCTGCTCTCATTCCTAGAGAATTGAGAGGTCTCCATTTTCTCATTAGCTGAATGTCACAAGAAGGGCTTGCCCTCCATCATTACAAAGGACTTGTGGATCCCTGGGTGTACTTCCACAGAACTCAGTTTGCAAAATGCTGGCCTCGGTTACTCAAGAGGAGTCCCACCCTTTCTTAATAATATATTCACACACATGTATGTGTACATATGTGTATAAATAATTGAGGACATGCCTCATGGCACAGAAGGGCCCTTGGTTTTGCCTGCCAGATCCTGAATTCTTGGGTTTAAGGTTTTTTCCTGTACTATAGATATCTTTGGGGAAAGGCAGCATGATACAGCCCAGTCTCTTCAAATCTTGAAAACTAAGCAGGGTCAGTACTTTGATGGGAGACCAGGAAGAAAGACTCTGCAGAGGAAGACAATGGCAAACCACCTCTGTTTCTCATTTGCCTTGAAAGCCCCTTGCTAGGGTCACCATAAACCAACAGCAATTTGATGGCAGGCACTAAAGATGTCCTTGAAAGTTAAAACAAAAAGACCATAACCACAGATTTACCTAACCCAACGTCAAGGTTTATGGCTTTGGGTGAGGTAAACAGATTGGAGCTGGGCAGCTTGACCCAGCTTGCTTCTAAATACCTCATTGGTGCCAAATGCTTGTGGCACTTCACTTGGGTTGTGGTCACACACATGAGATAAAGCAAGGGGGGGGCGAGGCTATTTCCTCTGGAGGAACTTGACCCGCAGTTGCACAATCACACCTCTCTTTGAAGCTGCAGCCGCAGTCCATCAGTGTGTGATCAGACACAGCTGTGGGTGAGTCAGGTTTTTTTTTGTCCCTTTTGTCCCCATGCGCTTAAAAAAGGGATCGATGAATTGCACCTCCACACTGAGGGCTCCCTATGGAGTTTGCGATGATGCACATACTGCGAAAGGGGGGAAACAACGGCACAGAGTCAGGATGGCCTGATCAGACTATCCTGACGCCATGAGAGTGCACTGGAGCGATCAGACAGGGGAAAGTTCGCCCGTGGCCCGTCACAACCCATTTACTACTGGATTTTCCCTGGTGTCTTTTAACTCCACTTCTGTGGTGGAGCAAAACGAGTTGCCGACAGCTGCAGGGCACTTCCCAGATGTTGTCTGACCACTCCCTTTAAATCCACCCAGCATTCCCGCCTATGTTGCGTCTAATTGTGCGTATGATCGCAGCCTTGGTAGTCCTTAGGACAGGGTACATGGCCCATGATTCCATCCTCTCACTTAAAGCTTCTCTGCCCCCAAAGAGTCCAAGGCAGTACTTTACACTGGAGTAGAATGTCAACGCCACATCCTGTGCTCTCCTGTGACTGCTCATTACAACTTTAGGGTCAGGTTTTCAGATCCTATTTCTACAGATATCACTGGTTACGATTTAATTAAACTCTTTGAGATACAAAATGATGCAGCAATATTAATCTAATCCTTTTAAGAATCTAAGGATGTAAGGGAAGTGAACAGAGGGCTATGATGCAATTGGTGGCAGCAGCTGGAGCTGGATTAAACCTGGAGTGCATAAACACAGTATTCTGTGCAGCTGTCTGTTGCAAGTAAAACCCCTGTTCAGTGATGTTCCTGCTGAGCGAGTAAGGCCAGGTTCTACTATATTTTAGGGGCCAGCTCTGTTTCTTCCCATCATTGTTCCATTTCAGGATATTGGAGAATGAGCACGACACATCCACTGACTGGCCTAGATATGCCAATGATATAAGCTAAAGTAAAGTTTGAGTCCAACAAAGTTTTATTCAAGGTATAAGCTTTCATGCTTATTTATTCAAGTTTTATTCAAGGTATAAGCTTTGTTGGTCTTAAAGGTCCCATGCCACTGGACTCAAACTTTGTCCTGCTGAATCAGACCAACACGGCTACCCACTTGAATCTATTACTAAAATATGAATTGCAGCCTGTGCCTTGGGATACGTTTCCAGTGCAACCTTAGTGCTAAAAGTATATCTGCATCTGTACGGGACTCACCCATTTTAAAACATTTTGTTTAAGAGGAAACATTTGTAGAAGAATCCATTCATTTACTGGAAAACTGGGGGTTAGATTATCATACTAGTGCTGGGAAGACCAGGGTTAAAAGTTCCTCTCAGCCATGAAGCTTATTGGGTGACCCTGGGCCAATCACACTGTCTTAGCCTAGACATCCTCATAGGGATGTTGTGAGGATAAACAGGAGCACAGAAGTCCTTTGCCACCCTGAGGCCCTTAAAGGAAAACTGGGATAACCATCAAATCAATGCATTCGATTCCATGGAGGCTACAAGCTCTTCGAATAAACAGCTTTTCATTGACTGGGGCCATGAAGAGTCTTCTGTAGAAATGCAAAGCTGAAGATTAACATAATTTTTTTGGGGGGGGGGAGGGAATCAGCCGCACAACTTGAACCAGAGAAGAAGAAGTGATTGCACGGGGAAAGGAACTGCAATACACAGAAAAGTAGAAGTGAAGCCTTTTGCAATATATGCCAGGAATGTATTGAGCAACAAGGTATAATTTAGATAAAAACGAACAAAAATAAGCAGGAGATTATTAACAAAAGTGAACAAAAGCCAAGTTGTAACTTACTTAAGCTTTTGGTGTTGAGAAAGCAGAACAGTTTTGAGGGATTGGATTTTCTTTGTTACCGTTCAGCGATGGCAAATTAGCGACGCATACTTAAGATGTGGCAAGTGGTGTTATTCAGTTCCAATTCTGTTGGTTGGGCTTTAATTGGCATACAGCATTCCAAATGCCATTTCAGGTCTGTGGAATAATCAACATCTGTTGGAGTATACCTGATAAGAGGCTTATTAATGTGAACAAGAAAAGTAGCAAATTACTGTGGCAAATACGATACTGAAAGTGCAGGGGCATTCAAATGATCAGCTTTTTGACTATATTGGCCTTGATTTAAGAACCATACATGAAAAGATACAAGAGAGCAAGGGAGAAAGTATTACATTTCTTTTCCTTAAAATGCACATAACAGAAGCAACTCAGAGTGGATGAATGTACACATTGATGTAATGTCAGACTGATCAGGTGGGGGCTGAAACCTGGATAGTCATATGCATAATTCCCTTTCCGTTTCCCGCTCACCCATACTTTCTGTGTGAGAGCTCCCTCTGTTAACGTGGAAGGGCCGTGGCTCAGTAGTAGAGCATCTGCTTTGCATGCAGGAATTCCCATGTTCAATCCCTGCCATCTCCAGTTAAAGGATCTGGCAGCAGGTGATGTAAAAACCTGTGCCTGAGAGCTTGGAGAGCTGCTGCCACTCTGAGTAGACGATACTGACCTTGATGGACCAGTGGTCTTACTCAGTATAAGGCAGCTTCATGTGCTTATGTACATTCAGAAGTGGGCAGAGGTGTTTTGCTATTGCCTCCCTCTGCATAGCAGCCCTGGAATTCCTTGGTGGTCTCCCATCCAAATACTAAGAAGGGCTGACCCTGCTTAGCTTCCGAGATTTGACTAGCCTGGGCTATCCTAGCCAGGGCCTTTGGGTAGTAGCCTTCAGAAAAACGTCTGAAAAAGTGTTAAACAGTTCAAGGGCTTACTGATGTTAAGAGCAACAAAAGGAAACATCTGGGTCTGTACCTGATTCTGAAAGTTCTGAATAGGGTGCCAGTTCATCCCCTTTCCATTGCTAGTAGGTTGCCATTGCCAGCACTGGAAATGGGATGACCTGGTGTTGGATTTGGGGCCCTCAAAAGAGGCAGGCACCCAGATGTGACCCTCAGGCTGAAAAATTTGTCCACCCCCTGTTGTGGATTATATTTGTCTGGCTTAACTAATATAAGAACAGCATGTGTCTTTAGCCTTTTCTCTCTGTTTCTCTACGCACTCTTTTTAGAACACAAATAGCAACTATGCCATCATAACTTTCTCTTTTAAGACATTTTTGTACTTGCCCTCAAGGTGTTAGAACAGTGCTGGAAAGATGGGCGCTTTGTATGTTTTTCAGTATGTGCAATGAGGACTGTGAGTACAAATTTAGGGAATGGTACCTAATGTATTCAGGGCAGATTCTATAGAAATCAATGGAGCAGCAAAAAGAGTAAAGTCTGTGTACAGTTCAGTTACTGCAGGCACACATCCACAAACCACACTCCTTAGCTTCCTGGAGAGTCAGGCTGATCTACTCAGGCAACCCGGAATACTCCATCTGTTTCCCTTCAGAAAGGATATTGCCTACCCTGCTTGCCCTTCCAACTTCCTCTTGATTGGATTTCATGAATTGCTCAAATCTTGTAACTCAGTGGTTTTAAACTTTGATTCCATGGGCCGCAAGCTACCTAGGAGACCACAACAAAAACCATAGAGAAAAATGTTAAGGTAGGCATGCCGACTTAGAGAGACTGTTGTCCACATGTTGATCGGATGCCCATCAGCCACTGATTAAGAAAATAGGATAATTTCAACACAAATGATATGCAGCAGGTATGGCAAGGGATCCAGAATATAACTAATTACAACCAACTTTTGCTGCCGTGGATGGAGATCCTTCATTGGCGGAGGAGCTTAACCTCTTCTTTGCCCGTTTTGAAGTGGAGTCACCGGGGACAGCAACATTAGTCCATGGTGGCCCCTCCCTCAGGGTGGAAGAGCATGAGGTGAGGCGTACGCTGAGGTCTGTGAATCCGAGGAAGGCAGCTGGACCTGATGGCATTACTGGATGGGTGTTGAAAGAATGTGCAGACCAGTTGGCGAGGGTTCTCACTAAGATCTTTAACCGGTCCTTACACCAGTCTATCGTTCCGTCTTGCCTAAAGTCCTCAATTATTGTTCCCCTGCCCACAGTCAGTAGCTTAAAGGATTATAGACCAGTTGCACTCACTCCGGTTGTGATGAAGTGTTTTGAGAAATTGATACGGAGTTATATTGTTTCATGCCTTCCATCCACACTGGATAGTCACCAGTTTGCATACAAGGCAAATAGATCCACAGAGGATGCTATCACTACAACTCTCCATACTGCTCTGTCACATCTGGAGCAGCCGGGGAGTTATGTGAGGCTGTTGTTTGTGGATTTTAGTTCTTCCTTCAATACCATCCTCCCACATAGATTAGTGCCCAAATTGGAGGGCCTTGGACTTTCCAGCTCCATATGTTCCTGGATCTTGGACTTCCTGACAGCCCGCCCTCAGAGGGTTAGAGTCGGGTCTCATATGTCCACAGCCCTTACCCTTAACACCGGCTCCCCACAAGGCTGTGTGTTGAGTCCCCTACTCTATACCCTCTATACGCAGGACTGTATCCCCACTCACCCCAGCAATACTATCATCAAGTTTGCTGATGACACCACTGTGGTGGGGCTCATCTCCGGGAATGATGAGTCTGCTTATCGGGATGAGGTGGAATGGCTTTGTGTGTGGTGTAGGGAAAATAATCTGATTCTTAATACCACCAAGACCAAGGAATTGGTAGTGGACTACAGGAGGAACAAAACGGACATTAAGCCACTGTTTATTGGTGGAGAATATGTGGAAAGGGTGGCTACTTTCAAGTTTTTGGGAGTGACTATTGAACAAAATCTGACCTGGAGTGCAAATACCACTGCTCTGGTGAAGAAGGCCCAGCAGAGGCTTTATTTTCTCAGACTTTTAAAGAAAAATAATTTGAATGAGAAAATATTGATGTCTTTCTATCGTTGCTCAATAGAGAGCATTTTAATATACTGTATCTGTGCCTGGTTTGCTAGTTGTATGGTTGCAGATAGGAAAGCACTCCAGAGAGTCATCACCACAGCCCAGAAGATAATTGGCTGTCCTCTCCCACTTCTGGAGGAACTGTATAGTTCTCGATGTCTGAAAAAAGTGAAGAACATCCTACAGGATTTGTCACATCCTGCATATTCCTTGTTTGAACTGCTGCCTTCGGGCAGAAGATATAGGACAATCAAAACAAGGACAAATAGACTAAAAAACAGTTTTTACTCGAGAGCTATTATTGCCCTAAATGCTGTATGAGACTGAAATCTGGGGGAAACAGTGGTTTGGTTGCTATGTAAATCACAAGGGAGAAGCAGTCGTGAATGTCTGTGTGAGTGCGCATGATTATATGTTGTGAGTCACTTAATGATGGCACTTTTTAATTTCATTGTACTATGTACAATGACAATAAAGTATATTATTATTATTATTAGTAGTAGTAGTAGAGGAGAACCTATGCTAGTCTATGTATAGTGATTTCAGCCACTTTGAAAGTTGAAGTATATACTGAAGAAGTCTTTGAAACGAAGAATGCAAGCCAGCGTCTTCGTCGCGTCATTTCAAGACATTAGTGGATCATTTCAAGTGAAACCATTAGTGAAACCAGGGGCGTAGACTTTTCGATTTCCGGGGGGGGGGGGGGGGCTCTTACCTGTTATTAATCATTTTTGTCCGCACACTTTGCTGCCGCTGCTGCAAAAGCCTCTTCCCCCCACCTGGCTCCCCCACACCCTCCTCTCTCCACCCACTCCTCCCTCCCTCCCTCCCTCCGGGGGCCATCCGGGTGACTGCCCAGCATGTTGACATCACCTGGAAGTGATGTCATCACGCTGGGCACGTTGCCAGGGCGATGCTCTGGCAATTGCCCTGAAACTCTATGGTGCCATAGAGTTTCAGGCCGATTGCTAGAGTGTCACCCCGGCAACGTGCCCAGCATGATGACATCACTTCCAGGTGACGTCATCACGCTGGGCAGTCACCGGATGGCCCCCGGAGGGAGGGAGGAGTGGGTGCAGGAGAGCCGGCGGGGGGGAGAGGCTCTTGCAGCGGTGGTGGGCGGGCCTAGGAAGGGGGCCTGGAAGGCGGGGAGGCATGGCGATGGGTGGGCGCTCTGTTTCGCCAGGGGGGGCTCATTCCCCCCTGGGAAATTTCAGGGGTGACCCATGCCCCCGAGCCCCCCCCCCTTAGTTGACGCCTCTGAGTGAAACCTTCTATTAAGGAGATTTGTCTCTGTGTTGCAATAACACTTTATTTTTAAAGAGATATTGTCTCTTATTCATATTGTACTTGTATTTGCTGAGATTTGTTTATCTCTTGGAGTGTATCAATTATATATTGTTGTGGTAAAGACTATTTGTGTTATTCAGTGTTATGTGATAGATTATTATTACTGACTGAATTATTTTTGTTTGAGTTGAGGCCACAGTTATTCCCGTTTTACAAAGTCAGTGACAGAGAGACTACCAGTGTGATTCTAAGCAGACTTATACCCTTTTAAGCGTACTGAATTAGAAGGGTATAAGTCTACTTAGAAGAAGAGTTAGTTTTTATACCCCGCTTTTCTCTACCTTATGGAGTCTCAAAGTGGCTTGTGACCTACCTTAAGGGACGGCTGTATGAGGGTGAAGAAGATTGTGAACCCATTGCACATAAATATATACTATATAAATAAATGGTACAGAATAATTCTTAGCATTTGAAGTTACCCTTATATGAATCTGACTCAGGAAAATAGGGGCCACAAGTATACCATGACAGGACTGGGAATGGGGAGATGACAGTTGTTTGGAAGCCATTTCAAGATTCCACGTGATGGCTGTTGTTTTTATTGTGCGAACTGTTCCTGTACTTATCACACAAACAGTATGACTTCCATCATGTCACCACAAGCATCCAATCTGTTTTACTGAGAATACCCCCAGCCCCCAAATTAAAACCAGTCCCCCCATTTCTTCTTTCTTCCTTGTACCCCCCAGCCAATCTCAGCAACATTCCAAATTGGTTTAGTAAGTATTGGCATAATTCCTCTTGGCTCTCTGCTGCTGAAAACTTGCCTGCACAGAATCCAGTGTCTGTGTGTGAGAGATTTTTTTTTTGTAAGTAGGCTGCTATTTGTTTTGAAGAGGACCTTTTTAATAGCTGAAGTACAGTAGGAAACATACTCTTGAAAAACCAGCCATTTTATTTCTTCATGTAAAGTCAGCCATTTTGTTTCACCCCTTCCTCCAGCTTAAGTCTGGGAACTTTTTTGCATGGTGAATACTATAACGTACTCAGCAGACTTTATGAAAATGATTGAAATTTGAAACTTGTTATGGATTTAGATGTCCGTACTGGGTTATGAACTGTTTGTCCTTGGAAGAAAGAATCTGACTTAGCAGCTATAGTTGTTTCACTGTGCTGATGAGCATGCATAGCAAACAGCGACAACTGTGTTTGTTCCATTGTGTGTTTTAAGATCTCAGATGGAAGACATGAGAGAAAACCTTAATCTTTGGTGTTTTTCATGACAAGAAACCTTGTGTTTGCTGAGACTGAGTAGTTAACTAAAATGTTCGTGTTCCATGGATGTGCAAATTTCAGAAGGAATTGCCTCATGACTTTACCTTGCCCATGGAAAGCACATTTGACACACCATATTCTGCTGCTGTTTCTTTGGCAATGTTGCCTCTTTAAATCCATGGCAGGTTACTCTTTAGTAATTTAAATTCTGATGAGTACAGGGATGCCTTTTTAGATTATCCCATTACAGATGGGGGCAGAGTACATGCCAAAAAGTTGGACACCTTCTTGTAACTTGTGGGACAGTGGGGCTAGAAACCTGAATTCCAGTGAGTAGGCTTCAACCATTCGTTTACAAGTACTGTAGTTTAGAGTTGCCTTGTCAGCTATATCAGAGCCTTCAGCTGACCAAGAAATCACAGATTTACTCCAGGAAACCACACCAATTCTCACTGTTTGGCTTGCAGTAAAACACTAATAATTGTGTTCCTGTCTGGCAGACCTTAAACTGGAGATTTATTTCTCCCCGACTGGATTTCGTTTTACCTCAGAAACAGCTGACGCCTTGGCAGTGAGAACTTTTAAAAGTGCTGAAAGGAGCTGATATCTGAAAGCGAGAAGCTGATTTTTGCAGACTCAAGTCCTATCAGCTGCAGTGTTCGGTGTCATAATTCTCTGTTGCTTTGCCATGACAAATGTGCGAGTCAGAGGTGGAACAGAACACAAAGGGAAGCAGTAACTTTGCTCTGCCCTGTCACTCCTCCAGCCTTTCAACACTGAGGACCAAAGTGGTTGAGTGCATCCATGATTAGGATCTCTCTGAGTTGTTTTAAAAGCTAAAAGCCAAACTATAGGGGCCTTTGTGTCAGAGAGGGTCTGGAGTATTTTAAAACCCTTTTTCTCTTCTCTGCTTTTCCATTGCCCTTCACTCCCTCCCACCATCTCTCTCTCTCTGTTTTGCTTTGTAGTTGAAAAAATGCAGGTAATGTTCAAGTAGAGATTGTAACTGGGAGATAATAAAGTGTCTGAATTCTGTACCTGATTTCTAAGATTTAAACCAACATTTCCTAGAGAGATGGCAGGGGTTTTGTGTGTGTGTGTGTGCGCACGCATGTTGTTTTGTTTCTTCAGTTTTTGCTAGGGAGTGGTGAGAAAGTCCAAGAGGATGCCTCACATGTTTTCCATCTCCTGTTGAAATGTAAACTTCAGAATCGTCTCAGCTCCCCCCCCCCCCCCCCCCCCCGTGCTAACAAAGGGTCAAGTTTTGTCAAATAGCTTCCGAAATAATAGTTTTTGGTAGTGGCACATGGCTCTTTTAGATCCTTACTTCTTAACTGTGGTTGTATCATGGGTCATATCAAGGATGAATTCAGCTGCACACTTATGCACATATTTAAACCCTCCTCTGGTGAGCTGAATCATGCTTGCCCAAGACACGGTAGTATGCACAACAACTGTGGCTTTCTGTGTATTTCCTTTTCGGCTGCAGCTGGCAAGAAACCGCAAACCACTTTTAAAATTTTCCTGAGTTAAAAAGAATGATGGGGGGGGGGGGTGGCAGGGGGAGCTCTTGCACAGGAGAGTGCTCTAAAGCCTGAGCTATGCCTGGGATTTTGACACTAGTGTACCCGCAAATTCTTGGCCTTTAAAAGGGTTGTTAGAACCGACATTGTTTTAAATTGCAGAGGCTTTGTTGTAGAGCATTTCAAAAGAACTAGAATGTGTTAAAAGAACCTAGCAGTATATTATTTGACTATTCTGTAGTCTTCCTGAAAAAGCCTGGCTGGGAATTCACGTGCTCCTCAATCCAGTTTCTTTTTAAATTTCAGTTTAGAGAGATACTTCCAGTCACCTCCCACAAGTCTTTCCTGCTCGTTCTCTGTGAGTACAGATAAATACAAATTGTTTGAGCCGGTGGAATCTGAGAAGTGGACGGTTCATTGGCAGGTATGGGAAAGCCTGTAGGACAGAGCTCTCAAATAAAACAATGTAGGGTGAATCTTTTACAAATAATAGCAGTTAGGAGATAACATTATTCTGGTGTAGACCTGCTCAGTAAGCACACTCTGTGGATCAAGTGTTCATGAGTCTCGGATGAAACAACTCATACACAGCACTACATGGCCTCCAACAGCATGACCCGTCTTCTTTCCTTTCCTTTCCTTTCCTTTCCTTTCCTTTCCTTTCCTTTCCTTTCCTTTCCTTTTTTATTTTATTTTATTTCCTTTCCTTTCCAGCCCTCTCCTTTCTGGCCCTTTCCAGCCCTTGTCCTTCCTTTGCCCTTGACAATAATGCGGAAGCTTCCACTGGTACCAAATACGGCTGGCCAGCCATCTGCTTCAGAGGCGAGCCAGTATGAATTTTTATCAAAACAGTTGGCCTGACCACCGGTTTGTTTCCAGATTCAATTCAAGGTATGGGGTTTTTTGCCTTTAAATACCTCCACGAACCCTGGAACCTTCTTGCTATAAATTCATGTACCCTTTTAGATCTGCTCAACACTTTTTGTTGACTATCCTTTTTTTGTTCAGTTTACCTCCATTAGAAATGGGGCTTTCTCTATTACTAGGCACAAAAAAGGCGAATGGGAGGGAGTAAACCTGTAGCCAAAGTTGATTAATTTAAAAAGTGGTGTTGGAGGAGAGCTTTATGCACACTGTGGACTGCCAAAAAGAGAAATAAGTGGGTTCTAGATCAAATCAAGCCTGAAGTCTCCCTAGAAACTAAAATGACTAAATTAGGGCTATCGTACTTTGGTTACATTCTGAGAAGACAGGAGTCACTGGAAAAGACAATAATGCTAGGAAAAGTTGAAGGCAGCAGAAGAAGTGGAAGACCCAACATGAGATGGATTGACTCAATAAAGGAAGCCATGGCCCTCAGTTTGCAAGACCTGAGAAGGACTGTTAACAAGAGGGCATTTTGGAGGACATTAATTGATAGGGTTGCCATCAGTTGGAAGCAACTTGACGCCACTTAACACACAGAGACCTGCAGCCAACACACAAACCAAGCCAACCCTGAAAAGGCTGAGGAGCAAAAATATAATAAAGATATGGCATTTTATTTATGAGATTTTATTTATATTGTATTTTTGCTCCTCAGCCTTCTCTGGTTTGGGGCCCTTATTTGTTGCAGTTGAGTGGCCTTCTGGTGGTGGTGCCCCAAGCCTATTGAACCTTAGAAGAGCTTGTAAAACTGGTTTCCCAGAGGGTATTTTATTGAATTTGGTGAGGAATGTACTTTTGTTTGGCAGACATGAAAGGTTGTTTTGGATTGAGCTTTTTTAGTGGTTAGTCTGTTTAGTAGATTTTGCTTTTAAAACATACCAATCCTGCTTTTTATAGTTGCCTTGAGTTTTTTGACAAAGGTGGGGTATAAATATTTAAAATGCATAAAGCTCTGCGGAGTCTCCTTCTGCCTGCCATAGCACCAGATTTGGAGAGAGTGCTCCTACCATGGTGTAGGTGCTCACTAAGAAGGGATTTTTAGAAATTCGACCCCTAAGTGGGTCAAAAGGGGGGAAATGTGCTTCCCCCATTGATTCCTATGTGGCTGCCTCCTTGCACCCCCCACTCTCTGATTGGTCAGCTGTAGAGCTCAGCATTCTGAGGTTAAAAAAAAGAAGTTACCGGAGACTGCAGAGAGCTAACGGCCGTTGGGGAAATCAGGAATGGCCAACAACCACCTGTGAGGTGCAGTGATGCTGCTGGCCTAGCCTCTCCGATGGCTTTCAACACACTCCCCCTCACCTCCTACACCTAACAGGCAGTTGTCTGTCAGGTGCAGCAGTGGTTGCAGGGTGCTTAAAGCCATGAGGGAGCCCGCCCCAGCAGTAACACCTTAATGATCCTGCTGGCCCACCTCCACAGTGGCTTCTAATATTCCTCCCCTCCCCCTCCCCTTCCTACGCTGGACAGGTAGCTGCCTGTCAGGTGTAGAAGAGGAGATGGGATGCTTACAGCCGCCGTGGAGGTTTGCTCAGCAGGATTGCCTTAGCCCTGCTGCTGGCCCAGCCTCCCGGATGCCTTTAAACATAATCCCCCCCCCCCACACACACACACCAGACAGGCAGGTGTCTGTCAGGTGTCGGAAGAGGGCCAGGGTACTTTAACGCTACAAGGAGGAGGCAACTTAGGAATGCAGCAAAGACATTTGCACATAGTACTCCTGCGGGGCACTGAGCTGCATAGGCCAAGTACCAGCAAGATCACCCTGAGGTGCTCAGAACAACACAGTCTCCATATGAGCAAAACAATCCAGGAACACCAGTAGAAAGGCCATCACTTTCGTGGAAGATGGCAGGAGTTGACTTAACAGACGACTGCTTCTTAAATGGACAGTTCTATGTTGCCTGCTCCAGAGTGAGCTCACCAAGCAGCCTGGTGATCCTAGCACCTGAGGGTAAAACCACCAATGTGGTCTACAGAGAGGTCCTTCAGTAGAGAGAGAAAAAACAGTACGTACGTCTCACTTCATTTTTTACGCTACAATCTTCTCCATTAGAATTCCTACAACAAATGTTACATTTCAGACTTCACATCATCAGTATTATTACTGGATTTACGGAACTTAAATATCGTAGCGAAGCATGGGTATCAGGCTAGTTTTCTATGAAGAGTTCTTTTATCAATTTCCAAGCCAATTTGTTACATATTTAATAAATAAACGTATTTAATGTATTTATTTCAATTTGTGGCATGTTGTTCCTAGCATTTTAAAATGTAACACTCCACTATAAAATAACAGTTAAAAATTAGATGTACATGTCAGACCTCCAAGAGCTTTAACCTGCCATCCAAGAAAGCTCGGATAAAGCCACACACGGTGTTGGAGGCCTTTCTGATTTCTAGTAAAACAACTCTCTGTTTAATTCATATTACAACAGATGCGTTTTGAAACTGGATCAAAGTTTACGCCACCAAATGGAAAAGCCTTGTATTGTTCCAGTTGTGCAACGTGGGCTCAGATCCATAAACCAGTTACACCGCATTATGGAGATGTTAATGGGCTGAGTCCTGTCGCCTTATTATATATGCCGGTTTCACTTGCCTCTGATGATTAAGCTGAGAAGGTGCTTCCCTGCTCAAATTCATCTACTGAGACAAAGGATCTTCTTGGTGATTCAGAACGAAGAATCCTTCATTCTCTTTCAGTCACACCTTAGAAGCAAATTATTTGCATGATTAAACACTCTCTATTTTTTCTTCTACCAAGCAATATCTCTTAAACTGAAAGGATTTTGTAAAGATTCTGTTTGAATACATAGATCCCTGTATTCAAAAATTCAGAATTTGTGCTTTGTATGTAGCATTGCCTGTGTAGCACAGAGATCTGTTGTCCTCGCTCCCATGACCCTGTGCTCTCTTTGGAGCTCTCTACACTCTTCATATCCTTCAGAGCCCGCACCTTATCCTAACCCCCCCCCCCCCCCCCCAATCTGCCCTATCTTTTGGCTTTAAAGCAAGATGGCTTCATAGGGCGTCGAGCTGTTTTGGAACTGCCATCACGAAAACCCTGTACAGCACTAAGATGGTTGCTTTTGTGGCTTCTTCACTGCCTTTTTTAATCCTGGACAAGGGCGAGTCAGGTGTCTGAGTTGAAATGCAGCACTGAAAAAAAATTTTTTTTCTTTTCCAGGAAATATTGATTGTTCTTGTTTACATGCCTAACAAGAAAAGAGAGTTACCAGTTTTATTGGTAATCCTTTCAGCAGTAGATTTTCATTATGTGTAAGGCTTCCCAGTATGGATTGAATTGGAGTCATCATCTTTCAGCTAAGGTGGATATGGCCTCTCTCACGTCAGCTTTGTATACCTACTGATTTAACAGTAGATTCTAATTTTTGTCCACATGTAATACTTCGAGCAAGAATGGTGCAGTGGATTAATTGGACTTAGATGTGTAATATAAATGGAGTATCTTATGCTTTCATCTTGGGATATATATATATAAATAAATAAATCTGAGCAAAATGGGATTCCATCAGAGGTATAAAACTGCTGTAGCTGGCTTCTGCCCACAGCCTGTAATTAAAATTTCTAAATTAACTATTAAATAGCCACAGCTTCACAGCAAATTTTGATAATTGCCTCTCACTTTTATTATTTTTATCAGTGTCTAAACAAAAGGCCATTGCAGATCTAATTTTTAAATGGAACATGGAAATTGCTTAACTGATATGCTTTCTGTGTCGCTGCTCACGTATATCGTCTATTTGATAAGAATATTATTAGTTTGATGTTAACGGATGACTGTTATTCACTGTATTTGAGAGCTGGCATATTTACTTTATTAGATACTTTATTATCTGTTAAATAAACCTTTTCCCCCCATCTCCATCTGTGTCCTGTCTGTCAAGTCAAATATCTAAGAAAACGTGATCTCTATTTACCCAACAAATAAGTATAGCCTAGGTCTAGCAGGTTTCCAAAGAAGAGACTTTAAGGGAACACATAGCTTACATACTACCAGTCTTTAATTTAAAGCTAGTGTCCCCCTTTTTATTTGATTGTGGGTGGTTGGGGTATAAAGAATCTATAGGAGAGGCCATAGAGGGGGGGTTGGGTAGTCTTCATTCTAGTTGCCCTAGAGCCTCCCCCCCACCTCTCTTACCACATGACAGCCACACCCACATATGGCAGATTATATGGTGTTGCAGTCAAATAGCTGGAGTGAATGCTATTTAAGCAACTGTTGACTGGTCTGCAATGTGTCTGGAAAGTGCCATCAAGTCTCAGGTGACTTACAGCAATCCCGTAGGGTTTTCAAGGCAAGTGATTAGGCAGAGGTGGTTTGCCATGCCTTCCTCCGACCAGTCTGCAATACTTCTTTCTTTTCCTTTTAATCCCTTTTTGTGTTCCACTTATAGGCTGGAGTCCACTTTATACTACTGTCTTAAGCAGAGTTACACCTTTCTAAGCTCACGGATTTCAGTGGGATTAGGATGAAATAACTCTCCTTAGGAGTGTACTGTTGGCATGCTTCTATACCTGTTTTGGTGGTAACCAATGCTGATAACCATAGCACCAGCAACCTGTTATCCATGTACTTGGGAGTCTCATGCTGACTGCTGCTAGCCCAGACAGCCCAGGCTTCCATTATGCCTCAGCAGACTTGGCTGTGACTGATCAATAGACATGGATATTTATACTTTTTCATCTTACAGTTTTGTAACATGGAAAGCAGGTTGGTATGGTAGTCACCAAAACACCACTAGCTTTCCTTTTCTGCTTAGGTCCCCTTTTGATATGAAGTTTTATTCCTTTTTTGTTTTGTTGTATTATTCCCATGGAAGCATGTGTTAATGCTGGAAATGAGACCCCACATAACTGTTGTAGGGCAGATCTGTAGGACGAAGCAGTAGAAGTCTAGTATCTTGGCTGTGTATTCTTTCTGGAGAATCTAAATCTGTTTTTGTTGCTGACATGATGCTTTGTATCGGCAAGGTTCAATGGTAGATCACTTGCTTTGCATGCAGAAAGTCCCAGTTTTAATCTCAACATGTGTAGTTGCTGGATCTACGAAGCAGATGTCCAGAAAGATCCTGCTCCTTTGAGATCCTGCGGAGCTGACACCAGCCAGAGCAGACTGCACTGAACTAGGTGGATCAGCAGTCAGATGGAAGAAGAGCTGCACCTTCAAAGGGGCACTCAACAAGAAAAGTTTGTTATACCCAACACATTTCAAGCCAGTAAGATGCTCTTCAGGGGCAAAGAGCTTGCTAAGGTGATCACACAGAAGATGTTTACCGGTATTATGCCTCCCTTTTTTGCTGTTGGCTTGGTGTAAGGAGAGCTAAATTTGAGTCCAGTAGCACTTTAGAGACCAAAAGGACTTTGGGGATATAAGCTTTTGTCAGCTAATGCTGCCATCTCCTGCCTGGGAGGTGGGCTGCGTGAACCCGTGATGTCGGAACTGTGGAATGTTATGTTATGTTTCTCATGGCATGCTTATCGCTCTTCATGCTGCTCTGACCTTGAGGGTCTGTTGGTGCCTGCCTATGTATCTCTTCTTCCTGTCTGGCTCAACAAGTTCCCGCTTATTGCCCGGGAACTGCAAACCAGTATTTTAAGCGCCTTTTCTCTGACGTGAGGATTGGTTACAATGTATTCACAGACCCCTTGTTGAATTCGGTATAATTGTCCTGCTTGTAGCTGTGTCAGCCATTGCTAACATAAGAAGTGCAGATGACCATACAGACCTTTCTCAATAAAGCATTCCTATTTAAGGACACTTGTTGGTGACTGACTCTGAAAGACTCTCACAGTTGTCAAGAATCAAAGCTCCCTTTGTCAAATATCAGTTTGACTCTTGAAAGCTTATACTCTGGTAATCTTGCTGGTCTCTAAGGTTCTGCTGGATTTGAATCTCGCTGTTCTATTGGAAGACTAGCACGGCTACTGTCTGAAACTATCTTCTTGGTATAAGGAGGCGTCATATGCTTACTTTCTTCTAAGTAAGCACACTTTGAATTGAGCTGTAGGTCTTTGTCCTTGTAAAAGCAAACTGTTACTTTCCTCAAGTGGCTTGCTCCGAAATCAAAGGACTGCCCTACAATAAAGAGAGGGAGTTTCACAGCCAGGATTTGCTTCATTTTTTTTTCTTTTATGGAACACCCCTCTCTAATGCTAACTCTCTATGTTAACTCTTGTCTGAGGCTTTGCCAGTGCTCTAAATCCAGACTGAAGACTGAATAATAGGAAAACTTGGCCTGCTTTATACAGAACTGTCACTATCCTGCCAACATCTGGCTTTCAGAAATCGGAACATTGGCATGATCAAATGAGATTAGTTTCAAGCACTTAAATTTGTATTTGTTTTGTGAATTTATTTATCCATGTCCTATGAAACCTTTGACAACCAGAAATTTCTTCAAACATAATAGAGCGTACATTTTTGCCTCATGTGGAGTTTTCCTAAGAAAGCTTTATGTTGGGAGTATGACAGGGGCACACTGACTAATGATAAGTTTGTTTCTAAAGTGTTAGCAGAGATACGGGAGTTGTGTCTGAAAAGTCACCCACCAGCTCAGCCCTAAGGCTTGCAATGCAAACAGTTGGTAAGATCTGATGCCAGAGCTACTGTACCAGTGCTGTACTATGAGTCGTGGCATTAAACCAAACAGGGAAAAGAGTGCTACAATGCAAATCTTTGTATGTGTTATCCTTTCCTTTCCTTTCATACCCTTGGAAGCTCATTGATTCACAGATCTTGAGCAGCAGAAGATACTTGCTTCTTATGTTTTTGATGCAAGGGCTAAAAGGACCGAAACAAATTTTGCAGGTGCTAAAGTAAATGTAGGAGCCTCATTGCTGGGCAAAAGAGCCAGGGTTTCCAGAGTGTAGAGGGGTGGTTGGTTGATTAAAGGCTTAATGTAGGTCCTTGGATCTCATCCCTGGTTTTATCAGAGTTCAACTCGCGACACAATACCTAGCATTTATCCCTGGTTATAATAGTATCCGTTTATCCTGGAACAAGTGTGGAGTGAAACCAGGGTAACCTCAATGTAATGTGGAAACAAAAAATATCCCGAGATAATTACAGATGTGAACGCACGTGTAGTGCAGAATGTAAGTTCAGGGACAGGGCTGAACCAGGATTTAAGGTCTAGTGTGGAAAGGACCATAGTGATCCCTTATATTCTCAAAGAATCTGCATTCAAGCAAGGCATGGAAGGATGTATCTCTCCTATTAAGGCCACAAGGGCAGATTCTGTCAGAACAGGGCCTATTCAGAAATCTCCCTTGTAAAACCATTGTAGGAATAATATTCAGTCTTGCAAACAAAAAAGCTCTACAGTGATGTGGGTTGGTAAGAGAGTACATATAGGAGGGTAAAGATCTTGGGAGAGAAAGACCAAAAGATAGGGGCGAGCAAACTCTGCAGGCTCTCAGGATCAGACCACTGGAATCCATTTCCAGGACACACTTTTTGTATGTGTTATACATGTGATCAGATGAGGACATTTGGTAGGGCAGCACTGGTTTATTTTTATAAACATAAAAGAGACGGCAATAAATAAATGGGTACCATTTTGTGCTAATGGAACTGGTTGAACTGTAAGTCTTTCCATCAGAGCATGACGACAAGATGCATTGATGCTAAAGTTAGAGTAGACACACCCTTCTTTTGACCAGTTTTTTCTAAACTGGAGAGAAGAAGTCCATGGGGGATAAAACCCACGTTAGTAGGACTACGGACTGCCTCACAGAATGCTATCACAAGCACCAATACGAATGTGAAACATGAATGTCTTGCACTCAGGCCCCTAACCCTGGGGGACCGCAGTATGCCAACTAAGAGCAAGATGCTCCTTCAACTAGAAATGAGAGGGGGAGAGGGAACCCACTTTTGAGCCACCCTGAGCATCTTGGTAGAAAGGTGGGATACAGATGTGCTAAATGGCTCCAGTTACCGATCCTGAGTCCTGCGGGAGCCGTGTGCAGATAGCACAATAACAGTAGGATGTGAGCTGTGCTTATATTATAGATTTTTTAATTTTATTTTAAAGCTCTCTCCTGCCAACTGTAAGTATTCTGTTTTGGAGGGGTTCGTATTTAAGACGTTGATGTCTGGAATAAATTGTGTATATGTTAGCGTCAGCCATGTATCAACCAATTCTCACTCTGAAAGTGTTACCTTTAGAACTAAGTGATGTAGTGATCAAACTGCACCATTAATCTTTTTTTAAGGGGTCAGATTCTTTGCCTGTAACATCATTGTGGGCAATTTATGGCTTATCTGTATCTTTTGCCTGCAGCTTCTAGAAGATTTTGTAAACAGAGCCAGCTGCTTGTTATGTTACTTCTCATGGTTAGTTGGCTGGCTAAATGGCAGCACAGAGCTCAGGGGCGGCTGAAGAGAGATGATTCTTCTTCTTTTTTTTAGGGTCTGACTGAAAAACAGAGCTCCAAACATATTGTACATTTGTACATTTTCTACTTTTTCATGTTTGCAGGAGATGTGCATTTAAAGCTGAAATAGTACTCTCAGTGCCTTTGCAATATTTTATATAGCTCTTTTTAATGTGAAAAGTTTTTTTTTTACAGCGAAGCCGCCCCAGTCTGGGGATTTCAGTACTGTGCAAACACTTCCCACATATGAAAGGTTTTCCCCATTCCTTTTGCTGTAGGGAACAGCTCTGCCTATGCATCCCTATGGCTGGCACAGAACTATTTGCAGCCGTAATAACCCCCACTTGGCTAGCGGAAAAGGTAAACGTAGTTTCTGAGCAGAGGATTTGCTTATAAAAGAAGACAAGGATTGAAAACATTTAAAGAATCTGGAACCTACTTTTAGACTGCTTGGCGGCTGATATGCCTGTTCAGCCATGGGGATTCTCTCTGGCTCTTTGTAGTTCCCATTTTCGTATGTGTGCGTTCTCTTTTTGTCTTAATTCTTTCCTTTATATGCATCAGGAATGCTAAGTAACAAGAGAGCTAGTATAGGATAGTGGTTAGACTGTCGGACTAGGATCTTGGAGATCCCAGTTCGAATCCCTGCTACGGCATGTAAACTAACTGGGTAACTGTGGGCCAGTTATACACTGTCAGTCTAACATACCTCTCAGGTTTGTTGTGAGGATAAAATGAAGGGAAGGAGACCAACGTATGCCACTTTGGGTTCCCATGGAGGGAAAAGGAAAGGTATAAATGAACTAATTAGATAATGCTATTTTATGAAGAAAAGCAAGTTGCAAATGAGTGTTCCACACATACAGACACCATGACTGCACTTTTGCCTTGCTGTTTGGTGT
Organism: Lepidodactylus listeri; assembly: GCA_029233225.1. Taxonomy (NCBI): domain Eukaryota; kingdom Metazoa; phylum Chordata; class Lepidosauria; order Squamata; family Gekkonidae; genus Lepidodactylus; species Lepidodactylus listeri. Next base: position 16,579,814 of record JARCFY010000012.1, read on the forward strand.
AGTGGTTAGAAGCTATATTTACCTTTTCTGCTACCCAAGTGGGGGTTATTAAGTGGTTATTAAGTGGTTAAGTGCACAGACTCTAATCTGGGAGAACTGGGTTTGATTCTCCACTTCTCCACTTGCAGCTGCTGGATGACCTTGGGCAAGCCGTAGTTCTGTCAGGGCTGTTCTCTCAAGGAACGTTCTGAGAAGAGCTCTCTCAGCCCCACCTACCTCACAGGGTGTCTGTTGTGGGGTGGGGAAGGGAAGGGAAAGGAGACTGTAAGCTGCTCTGAGACTCCGAATGAAGAGCAGGGTATAAATCCAATCTCCTCCTCCTCCTCCTCTTCTATTATAATAAGGAAGGAAGGAGAATTGTTATGAGTGGCTTATTTTAATGTGCTTTTAAAATCAGATGTTGAAAAAAACACTCATTCCTGCACATGCAAGGAATGTATTGGAGCTTCCATGGAGCATAAGATCTGGCTGTGATTGCCTTTTTCATTTTCATAACAATCCTATGTGATAGTTCACTATTATCACAGAAAGATGTGCCAGATGTCTTTCTGTGAATTCGTGTCTTCTTTGGGGGTTGAAAGTTAAGCACTCTCCATTTACGTCCATTATACTACAGGCTAGAACACACTTTCATTTTTTAAAAAAAAACAACTCTTGGACACCGTGTAAAATGGAGAGTATCGTAGATGGTTTTCAACAAAGGGAAGATTCAGCTCAAGTAGCACAGAAACATCCCTTTACAAACGTAACAATGCGCTAATAGCCTTGGAAATGGCGAGTGTTCCAAGGCACTCTTTCTCCACTCTGCTGTTCTCTCAGTGGTAGCTACCCACTCTCTGGATGGACAGCTGCCATAAGTGCCAGGTTGCCAGAACTCAGGACATGATTCCACATGCTCTCTGTTCTGCATTTAAAGAGCTGCTAGCCAGGGGGGATGGGGGGGGGGGCAGCCAAATGCGGCTCTGTGGATTCTTCCATCACTAAATAGCTGGGACGGGCAGGTACCTATTGCTAGTGCTTTAGCATGATTGGAGAGGTGACTGGCTGCTTGTATAAAGGAATTTGCTAATTGTTGCTCCCAGATCAAGTGCTGATCAGATGGTTTTTAAGAAGAAGTGCCTATCAGAGGAAGATGGGTTAATGTAGGGCTCTTGTGGTGGCTCTTCCCCCCCCCCCCGGTAATTGGCCATGAAACAGTATGGCGGCTCAACTCTAGAGCCTCTTCTTGACCTTCCAACTGTTTAGAATGGTGGTGAATGGAAGCTTTTTCTACGTCTTGGAATTCCTAAGGGGCAAAGGATACCTAAACCAGAGCTCTGGTGTTCAGTGCAGGTGGCAGGCTCTGCTGATGTGCATTCTAAAAACATAAGAACTTAAGAGAAACCAATGTTGGATCAGGCCAGTGGCCCATCCAGTTCAACACTCTGTCACACAGTGGCCAAAAATACCAGGTACCCTCAGGAGGTCCAGCAGTGGGGCCAGGACACTAGAAGCCCTCCCACTGTCGCCCCCCCCCCAGTACCAAGAATACAGAGCATCACTTGCCCCAGACTGAGAGTTCCTATCTATTCTCTTCAACCAGACTCTCAGGGACTTGCATCAAAGAAAATGAGAAGCCGTAACAGAAGCATATAGAATAAAATAAACAGTAAATTTATATACATAAAGGTATGAATTAGGGTACAGTTTTGAACAATCACGTTCCCCTTTTTATTTTTAAAATCCACTATTTGTGCTGCTTGCTGAGGTAGCCTCTTCAATCGAGGTGCAACTGTAGCTCAGGATCTTCTGCCTTGTGGGCCCAGCCCTGGACCAAGGCATACAAGGCCTGCTAGATATCCTGAGAGTCTAGGGTTGCCAGCCTCCAGGTGGGGCCTGGAGATCTCCCGCTTTTACAACTCATCTCCAGCTGACAGAGATCAGCTCCCCTGGAGAAAATGGCTGCTTTGAAGGGTGGACTCAATGGCATTGTACCCTGCTGAGGCCCCTCCCCTCCCCAAACCCCACCTTCTGGCTCTACCCCCAAAGTCTCCAGGTATTTTCCAACCCAGACCTGGCAACCCTATGAGAGCCACCACAGACACTTCCTCAGTTTCTCCTCAAATGTAGCTCCATTCTGCTTCCCCCCCCCCCCCCCCCGTTCCAGCTTGAAATCTTAAAAGTCAAGACTCTTCCTGAGCCAATTTTGACAGGTCACGCCAGGATGCAGTGTAAATGATGAACAGTCTGCCTAGTCATTGTAAAATGTGCCACAGGCACTTCAGTGGGGCTCTTAATGGACACTTTCGGAACAGTTTTTGTCTCTCAGGTTCTGTCTGTCAGGATAGAATTCTGCTGGCAGTGCATTTCCCCCCGTAGGCCTAACTCCCACCCCCTGCTCTTCTTCATCACATTTTTGTTCAGCCCTTCCTCCATGGAACTCAGGGTAGTAACAAAAATGGCTCTACCCCTCCTCCAGTTTATACCAACAATTTCTTCTGAGGTAGATTAGGCTGAGAGAGAATTCCTGGTCTCAGGATCACTTAGTGAGCTTGAGAGATGACTCGGGACTTACACCCAGGTATCTCCAGTCCAGCTTTCTAACCATTATACCACATTGGCTGTCAACATTCAGAACTGGCTCTTAATACTGGTGCTGTATCACTCTTCAGTCTGTCAGTCATGAATACAGCTTTTTTTTTTCCTCTTGGGGATATCCAAGCACTTCATTTCTACATGTAGGGTGGCGCATTGTGTGACAAACTTTGTGAAACCCTGATAGATATTTGGGCGCTGTAAGCATGACAGCATTCCACATTTTTATGGCTGTTTGGTTAATTTGTTTGACACTCATATAGATTGGGGGGGGGGGGGGGAATTGATTATATAAATAGATTAGAGGAGATGGCTAACTGGGAGCATATGCACTGGATGAAGCCCTCCGAGTTATTGTATCCGGCCTTTGGGTGCACCAGATCTGAATCAGGACATGGCAAAAGGTTTGGCCACAGCTTCGTTTGACATGGAATGAAAATGCTTTTCAAGATGTGAAAGGCAGAAATATTCCTCTTCACCTTGCCCCCTGAATTTGCTTGCAACGCAGAACTATACATGTTTGTATATATGTCATATCTGAGCTCAGTAACTGCATAGTTCTTCATGCTAGATGGTACCAGCTAAATTATGGAGACTGACCATTTGTCAGGGGGTCTGTTTGTGCAGTAAAAGTCTGGAGAATGAAATGGCACCTGAAAACGCAAAAGTTGGCCATCCCTGTACCAGAGTCTAAACACTCAGCTATTGTTTGATAGAGCTAAAAAAAAAGACACCGTACAAACCAGATTATTGTGGTTCATGTAATTTCTCTCATAATCTTGTTTGAGGCAGGTGTAAGATAATCATCTGGTAATGTGTTTTCATAACTTGTTATTGTTATTTCTCTCTCTTTTTAAAAAATCTACTCCAGCTAAACAAGCAGAAGGGGTCATGGCACGCTTAACGAAACGACGGCAAGCAGATACAAAAGCTATCCAGCATCTTTGGGCAGCTATAGAAATCATTCGGAATCAGAAGCAAATTGCTAACATTGACCGTATAACAAAGTAAGTGTCATTTAAATACTAATAGCGATATGAGACAGAGAAAAATGTCAGCAATGAGATTTCTTCAGCACAGAAGTATTTTCCCTTGCATAAAAATAATTAATCCGTGCATTATTGTCCCGTGGCTTTAAATCCGTTATCATGTGCAGAGCTGGAAATGAAACTGCTGGATTGGATTTCACCTATGGTCTTTGCTGTCTAGTAGCATTTTGCCATTGGTGGTATCTGGCATGCTAGAGGAAGATGCAAAAGGTTTGTTGTCAAATGCAAAATAATATTCCCACTATGAGGACTGCCTACCAAATCCTAGTGCCTCAAAAAAATACAGCTTGCAAATAGTGAGTGGAAATTGTCAAGTTGTGAGGGACTATTTTATTTTCGGCTACCCATGCTCTGTAATCTCATTGTGTTGTGTAAAGGGGAAGATGCATCATAATCAGCACTTTATCTAGTAGCACTTTATTCTTCCTTGCATCTCTGTTGATGTTATGTGATGTGATGGTGGCACTGCATGATGTGGGTGGTGCTTTAGACGTCCCATCATCCTGCCTTCCAGATGAGAAACTCTTAACTATTTATTTTCATTGTGGGAAGTTGACAGCTGCCTGCTGAGCAAATAGTTTGTTCCAGCTGCAAATGCATTTGCCACGAACATTTGGGCTTTGCTCTGCATAAAAGAGGGAAGGGTGTGTAAGCCAGAAAATCCCCCTGTTCAGCCTTTTCCTATTAAAAAAACTTTTCAGCGTGCTTTCCAGCTAGGATTGCCAGGGTGTACCTAACAACTGGTGGGAGGCTTCAGTGAGCAGCTGTGACTTCCTGTGTATCTGTACATCACTTCTGGGGAAAAACTGGAAGTAATGTAGGGTAGTTCTAGGAATCACCAGAAACTCTGTGGCTTTACTATACAGTTTCCAGCAGTTCCTAGGGCTACCCTATGTCACTTCCAGGTCTTTCCTGGAAGTGACGTAGAGTCACATAGGACAGCATTTTTTTTTCTCCCAGTGCTGCTTGGCATGGCAGTGGGCAAGGCTGGCTACTGGCGAGAGGCTTCCTACCAGATCAGGAGACTTGGCAGTCCTAGTCCCAGCTCTAAAATCTCTTTACTAAAACCAGTCTGGTACTTAGCCCATCATCCAGGGCCAGTAAGAATTCCTTTCAGGTGAGCAGCTTGTCAGGCCTACTGATTTAATTCATCATATGACACAGAAGGGAATGCAAGTGGAATACTAACCTTTTTTGTAGGCTGGTTCTTTCTTTTGGGTTTACCTGCGAGTATGATTAAGTTACACTATCTCCACAGAAGGAGACAGAGAGGCTGCGGTGTACCAATGCTAGACATAATTGTAGGACAAATTATATTTTTCTTGAGGTACATCATTAAGGAATTCTGCATATTACGGAAGAAATTAGCGCTCAAAGATGTGGCACAGAAAAATACTTGGGCCATGAACCTGATGGATATCAGTTAACATCGCAAACTGCTAATTCATGTATTATCATGTATTTTTGCCAAAGCAGAACTCAGTACTCTCACCAGCCATTTTAGCAAGGGAAAAATAAATCCTTTCCAATGATATATGGCAATCAGTCTTTAGTTGTTTAAGCAAGATCTTCTGATTGCCTGCCACAGTTGAAGAAAATTTTTAATAAAAGGAATAACCAGACAGCACACTTCCCTGGAATTAATGAAATTTCTCAAAATATATTCACTGACACTGAAATTCATGGGACATTTCCCAGCAGTTCACTGAAGATCAAAACTGGGCATACTGAAACCACTAGCTTTGGTAAAGGTATGAAGAGGCTTGAACTTCACAGTCTTTCGATCTCATCCTATGAAGTAGCCTCACTGATGTAGCTGGAATGATTTAGGAGAAATTGAACATGTATTTTACTGAGAGAGAGTGAAAAAGGACAGCTTGGAAATGTGCTCATTCATCTCACATCCTTTGAAGGAATAGCAAATTATTGAATTTTCGGCATTAAATTTTCATAAGGCACAAGTGTAGTAAATATTTGTCTGTCTCCCTCTATTGGTTTCTTCCAACAGCAGGTGAAGATGTTTTTCATTTCTTTTGGCATGCCACCCAATAACAGTTATTAGCCCTCCTCCCTGGTTCTGGTATTGTTTGTTTATGTGTTTTTATAATTTTAACTTTATAATTTTAACTCTTCATGTGTTGTAATGTTTTTATGTTAGCTACCCTAGGGACTCTGATTGGGTAGAAAGGTGCCTTAAAATGTTTCAAATAAATACATAAAATTTAAAAAATAGCTAAGGACAACCCCCCCCCCCCCTTATCTGTAAATCATATCCATTTTCCTAGCCTTTTCCCAACATCCTGCAGCTGAGGATAAGGATTTATCTTTTTTCTTCTTCTCACAATTGTGTTTGAGGATTAAATCATTTGCTTAGAAGTATGAAGTGTATATCGCAAAATGCTACAGTAGGTTTAGGCCTCAATAGGACACTCATTTTTGTTACTGACTTTTTAAAAATATGTTTTTGCCCATTCAAAGGATGTTCCATTGCATTTCTGTCAGTCACTAGAAATATTTAGAAAAGCAAAATACTGTCTCATCCAATAAAAGTGTGTGCTCTTATTCTGCTACAGTGTTTCTTGGTACCATCTGAAGTAAAAATTACATTTGTCTGGCACCATTGTAGTTCCCATATGCTGTTATGGCATCTAAGTTATGGAACATCCTTGTGAGGGGGGACCATCTTTTTCATTTCCTGTTAGCAAACAGCTGAGAGTAGCCAAAGCAACACTTTTTGAAAGAGCTTTTGGAGTGACTTGATTGCTTGATTTGATGCCTTAGTTTAAGGGGCTCCTGCGGATTCCTTATTAGTTCTATCCAGTGTTCCCTCTAAGCTGAGTTAGTGTGAGCTAGCTCACTGTTTCTTAGCCTCCAGCTCACAGATTTTTGTCTTAGCTCAGGAAGGACGGCTCCAGAGCCAACTAATATGCACAGCAGCCAAATCGCTCGCTCACCATTTTAATGCCAGTAGCTCACCAAGCAGAATTTTTGCTCCCAAGGCTCCACGGCGTAGAGGGAACATTGGTTCTATCCTGACTGGCCTTTATTGCTGTCTTTTTGATGTTGTTTTAATGCGGTTTTAGTTTGGAACTCAGTGGTTCCCTTGCTAATTGCCTTGATGATTTGAATTGAAACGAGATATAAATAAACAAAATACACCAGCATTTCTATCAATTTGTGTATTTCATTTGTTCAGGTGGCATTCATGGTTCTTTCTTCCTCACATTTTATCCTTACAAAATTCCTGTGAAGTATGGCTGGCCCAAGGTCATCCATCTTTAGGTGTTTGAACCCCATAGTCCAGACTCCTAACTTGACACTCTAACCCCCTATAACACACTGATTTTCTAAATTCTTAGGGCAGGCTGGTACCACTTGAACTGCATAGTTGTCATGAGGTATCACAATGATTACTTCATATGTGCAGATCCACAAATGATTTTTGCTCTTTGCCTTTTTGCTTCCGTCTGTATTAGTTCCGATCTACTCTTTTTTAAAAACTATGCCACTTTTAAAAATGTTAAATATTAAATGTGGGCCCATAAGAGCAGGGAGAAGTGAGCAGGGATTTTCTTCCTTTTACCTCTCCTATGTATGCCTTCCTTCCCCTGCACACATTTCCTTACCCATCATGGGGTCTTACTGGTTACCAGCCTCCAGGTGGTGACTGGAGAGCCCCTGCTATTATAACTGATCTCCAGGTGACAGAGATCCATTCACCTGGAGAAAATGGTCGCTTTGGAAGGTAAACTGTATAGCATTATACCCCACTGAAGTCCTTGTCCTCCCCAAATCCCACCCTCCTCAGGCTCCACCCCCAAAATCTCCAGGTATTTCCCAACCCGGAGCTGGCAACCCTAGGACTTATGTTACTTTTAGTTGACTCCTTGGATGACTGTGGCAAGAAGCTACATTCTCTGAGGTCAAGGAACTCAGGCGTCCTAACTGACACTGGGGCTAAGCCATGAAGAGCTTCCTCTTCCCCTTTGCCCTGAAACACCATGGGGGAAGTCTCCTCACAATGAGCATTCTCCATGGCCACCCCTCGGCATTCCTTTAAAGAATCCTGTGGGAGGATGAGTCATATTTCCTCCTTTTAGGTCCCGGGATGAAGCAAGCTCTCAACAGAGTTTGGAGAGGAAACTCCTGAAGTTCAGAGGCAGCAGAAAGGCTGATTTGGGGGCTCTTGAAACAAGGAATTTTATGATGCTGGGGCATGACTACATTGAGTGGTGGTGGTGGTGGGAATAGGGTTGCCAGGTGCTGCTTATCCCAAACGCTGAGATTCATTGGGTGGGGCCCGATGATGTCGTGGATGGAGGTCCTTTTATGTCCAGCGGTGGGGTTTGGTGACGTTTCATTGAACAGTATTACTAATAGTAGCCCTTCCAGATGCCACTGGGTGCTGCACCACATGGTACTTGTGAAGCTGGGTAGCCACAGTTGTGTGGCTTTGAAGAGGAGGGCTGTTTAGCAGACTAAAAAATAAATAATAACATAGAATGTAACGTTTAGCTGACTTGCAAGTGTGAATAATTGCTTCATGGCTCCTATTTACATATGCACTAGTTATCACAATCAGGCATACGGACAAGCATACGTACAAGTACTTATCACAAGCAGGCATATATCTGCAGTATCCTGGGAACATAGTATGACTCCTTTGATTTAATCAGTGTACTTGCATTCTTCTCTCAAGAGACGTTGTGGGGCATAAGACTCTGCGGTAGGTTTCAGAATTGTGTTGGGAAAGCTGATGAGTGGGGGAGATGGCTATACTAAGTTCTTTAATTACCAAAGTGGGAGATTTCTAAGTTGTACCTGCCTGAAAGTCAGTTCTTCCAACCTAGAAATCCCCTGGTAGTGAGGGGAAAGAATTGTGCGCAGACATGTTCAGAGTTTTGCTGTCTCAGCATTCTTGTCTCAGATTTCTCTCAACTCTTTTCTTTTTGTAGTGATAGCCAGTGCTGGATGTTATGCCCCACTTTGCAATCAGTGAAGTGCTTCTTTTTTCTATAGCAGTAGGTTCTGGATTTAAGCTTGCCTGAGCAGCATACTTCCTTGAGCCCGAATCCCGGATTTAGTGGATGGGTGGGTAGTTGAGAAAAAGAATATGATCGTGGTTATTTGTTAGTGTATAAATTACCACTTTCTTTCACACAGACAAGCTACAGAATGGTAGCTTGTAGTTAACAATTAAAAACAGATACCAGGCTGAGTAAAACTGGGCACTTTTTTTGTTGTTCTTGCCCCCTTCCCATCGTTTCACCTATACCTGGAGGAAATTTCCCATTGCCAACACATTATAAATCTCAGTCTGCCCAAGGTTATGGATTAGAGCAGATAAGAAGGTATTTGGACACGAAGGGGTTACCTAAGACAGCACTAAGACAGCTTTGGTTGACACCCTCCATTTACATCTGGATGAAGGCATTGCTGGCACTGTTGATCCATCTGGATCTATCAGCAGCCTTCGATACAGTTGACCATGTGGTTTTGATTAACCACCTTGCCTCCGTAGGGGTAAGGGGCACCACCCTTAGTTGGTTCTTGTTCCTCCAGGAACACTCTCAGGAGGTTGCTGTAGTGGAGTAGAGGTTTTCCCGATAAGATCTGAATTGTGGGCTCCCACAGGGTTTGATCCTCTCTCTGATGTTATTTAACTACTTCTTCTTCTTCTTCTTCTTCTTCTTCTTCTTCTTCTTATTATTATTATTATTATTATTATTATTATTATTATTATTATTATAAATTTCTACCCCATCCTCCCAGCCAAGGCCGGCTCAGAGCGGCTTACACCAAAGTAACACATAGTTTACAATAAAATGTAAAATATAAATTAGATTAAAACAATTTAAAACCGTATAATAAAGTGCTAGTGACATATATATACACTTTCTTGCCAAGATCATCAGGAGGTTTGGAGTTGGGGGACATGAATATGCACATGAGACTCAGGTCCTCCTGCTGGATAAGTTGCTTTTGACAGGGCTCTCAGCACTATTCTAGTGCCTGGATGCGGTAGTCCAATGGTTAAAGGGGAGCTGGCTGAAGTTAAATCCAAGATGGAGGTCATGTGGCTGTGAAAGACTGAGATACTAGCTGGAGAGTCATTCCCAAGATGGAATGGTGTCCAGCTAACAGCTGTAGACTCTGTAAAGAGCCTCGAGGTGTGGTTGGATTCTGCACTATCATTGGATAAACAAGCGTCCATGGTAGTACAGTTGGCATTTTTTCACCTATGTCAGGCCTGCCAGCTGGCTCCTTATTTGTCTGGGTCCGACCTTGCCACATTGATTCATGCATTGGTTGCCTCCAGATTGGACTACTGCAATTCTATGTATGTAGGGCTACCCTTGAAAACACTTTGGAGACTACAGGTTGTCCAGAATGCAGCTGCCAGGTTGCTGATCGGAAGATGTTGGTGTTAACCGTTAAAGCCCTTAATGGTCTGGACCCCTCATAACTATAGGATCACCTCTCCAGTTACAACCCCCCCACACACACACTCCCTTTGGTCATCATCTAGGGGCCTCTTCCAGGTTCCTGGTCCCAGAGTGGTTTGATTAGCTATCACCAGGTGAAGAGCTTTCTCTGTTGTGGCCCCTGCCTTGTGGAATGCACTCTCAGATGACACCTGTGCCGTCCGGGACTTGTTTAGTTTCTGCCAAGCATGCAAGGTTGGATAGTTTAGATTGGCCTTTGGAGGGTAATCAACATGTTTGGGCTGTTTTTATTAGGGGTATGGTACATATTTCAATAGTTTAATGTTTTGTTAATATTTTTATATTTTTTTATTTGTTTTTCTTATTTATATGGCTTTCATGTTGTAAGTCTCTGTGAGACCCTTTGGGTGAGCGGCAACTAAAAAAATCAAATAAATAAATTCAATTCCAGCCATCTCGTAGCTGTCCCTCCCCTTTCTCAGTCAATTTGGACAAAACCCGCTTGAACATTTGCCGTACATCTTCACGGCAAAAAAAAGCAAGAGACATACTATCTAAGAAATGAAAGCTGAAATTTCATATGGGGAGATGGCATATTTCTAAAGGGGCATTGCCCTCCACATTCCCCCTCCATAGCTATGGGTCTGCTATGGGGAGAGCTAGAGGTCCTTTAAAGAAATCTTCTTGCATACTTTGGATTGAATCCTGGAGAAAATTTCCCCTAACAGAAGGGTTTTCAAGCTCAAAGTGACAATGAAGTTGTAAGAGACCCAGGATTGTTTTAACACAGTCCGATTTTGCGTGGGGAAAATATTTTACCTACTTGAGAAAAAAAAGATGATCTCCTGTGTAGGCGCAGTGTACTAGGGAGCAAGTTAATAAATGCCTTGAAGCAAAATATGCGTTACAACTTCTCTTATGAAGTACTTTCATCCTATTTTCCTCAGAACTAAATGTCATATTAGAAATCTAAAGTAGTAATTTATAGCCATCGAGTTTTCATAAAACATGTGACTTTCTAAGGATGGCCCTAACACTATCATTGTGTCATTATTGCTGTAGGGTACAGAGGCTGGGCGAGGAGCCATGGTAATTGGCAGGAGTCTCTGCTGCTCAAACATAGCAGGGAACTAAAGTGTTTGACTGTCCGAGGGTTTTTTCGTATCCTGCCATTGATATCCAGTCGTCTTACTCTCACTGGTTCCTACTTTAGCTCCTGGAATTCTGGATCATTTTTTGCTGTACAGAAACAACACACAAGACATATACTGTTTATTATTTTATTTAGACATTTAGGCTGCCTTTCCCTGGAGGCAGGGCTCAGAGCGGCTTACAACAGGATAAGAACAATAGATAAGTTAACAATAGATTAAGTTAAAAACATAATAAAATGCCATACAAATCAGTAGATTAAAAAAACCCAGTCTGTTCCAGGATGGCAAAATTTCGAAAAAAAGGTGCATCTTTCCTGTAGCCTCTTAAGGGGGGAGGTGGGGGGGGAGGTATCAGAGTGCCAGATTGGTTGCTGACCTGTCGCTGTCCTCAGTGGAAAGCCTGGTGGAACATCTCTGCCTTACAAGCCCTGCAGAAAGGTAATAGATCCCATAGGGCATGGATGTTCTCTGGTAGAGAGTTCCACCACGTGGAGGCCAGGGCTGGAAAAGATTCTGAATGATACGTTTAATACTGAATTTGGCCCCAGGTTGTGGATAAAAAACCTGGGACAATGCGGCCACGTATGGACGGGGGAGATGTTTGGTGTAGTGGTTAAGTGCGCGGACTCTAATCCAGTTTGGTGTAGTGGTTAAGTGCGCGGACTCTAATCTGGGAGAACCGGGTTTGATTCCCCACTCCTCCACTTGCACCTGGCTGGATGACCATGGGGAAGCCATAGCTCTGTACCAGCTGTTCCCTCAAGGATAGCTTGGGAAAGAGCTCTCTCAGCCCCACCTCACAAGGTGTCTGTTGTGGGGAGGGGAAGGGAAAGGAGTTTGTAAGCTGCTCTGAGACTCCCTTGGGGAGTGGAGGGCGGGGTATAAATCCAATCTCTTCTTCTTCTTCTTCTTCTTCTGCAAATCTGGGGAAATCTGCCTAGGCTCACAGAAAATTGGAAGCATTTACAAAAAGATGGTGAGTTGAAAAATTCAGAAATCGTTGGAACCCGGGCTTGGATCCATCAGTGTCCAGAGTATGGCTTTCATGCCTCCCCTTCCCCCCAGCAGGTTTGCTGCTTGTATAGTCTGTTAATAGAACAAGTATCAATAGTCTGTTAATAGAACAAGTATCAATTGAAACTTATTACAGGATGTTCATTAGACATGTTGGACTGAGTGTCTTTCATATGACGTTTATCTACATGGTATCCAGTCCTGTTTCCCTGTCCAAAAAGTGCTAAAGCATGGAATTCCACTTTGTATCAATTCTGTGCAATAGATGTCTTACTTCCAGCTGCCCTGAATCTTTGTAGAGAACAGCAAAATGTCTTGTTGAAGGGATGATTATGAAAAAATTTTCATAGACTGAGGACTGAAGATGCTACAATAGTCAAGCTACAAAAAATAAAATATAATCACAATAAATATTTATGTAAGTAAAGGTAAAGGTTTCCCTTGCTCGAAAGCCAGTCAAATCTGACTCTAGGGGGTGGTGCTCATCTCCGTTTCCAAGCCAGTGCTATCTGAAGATTTTTCCCGTGGTCATGTGACCGGCATGACTAAATGCTGAGGCGCACGGAACCTGGTTACCTTCCCACCAAAGCGGTCCCTATTTATCACCTTGCAGTTTCTTGCTTTCAGACTGCTAGGTTGGCAGGAGCCTGGGGCTAGAGATGGGAGCTCACTCTGTCACCCCGCACTCGGGTCTTGAACTGCCAAACTACTGACCTTCTGGTCTGCAGCTGAGCATCTAAAATTAAAAACATAGGCCCTGAATGTCAGGTTGCAGTAAGAATCAGAGCAAGCTTTATATAAGCTGTAATATTTTCTAAACACAGTTGATGAACATATCAAATGACCAGCACAAGACCATACACGTTTTGGCCTCAGGGGTCTAACTCAGGGGTCAATAGAACAAAAAGACGAACCACACATCCAGAAACTACTGTACATCAATTCTGACCAGATGCTGTTATCTCATATATTGTATGGTATGATGTAAGTTTATAAAGCAGGCCTTGGATCCCTTCACATTGTAACTGCACTCACACAAAACTCTTCATTGATGTTATAATTTGGTGTAAAGTTTCCAATATTTCTGGATGTGTGTGTCATCAACCTGTAATTGAAATCAAATGGCCATTACATGGTCAATTACATGTGAAGAGATCCATGGCCTGCTTTATAAACTTACATCATACCACACAATATATAACAGCATCTGATCAGAATTGATATATAGTAGTTTCTGGTTGTGCAGTTCATCTTTTTGTGAAAGTATGTATTACTGAGTCAATAATAATATTGACCACATGTAGCATCTTCAGTATTCGGGTTGAGTTTTGTTTTCCCCCTTTTTTGTCTTCGTTCATAGGCTGAGGACTTCCTCATTTTAGGAACCAAAATAGAGTCATAATGGGTGAGTCATAAAATAATGGTAAAATGAACAGTAGGTAAAAGCCAAAAAGAAAAAAATAGTAGAGGAGCAGCAGCAGAAAATAAAAGTTTAAAAAATCAAGAGGCAGAACCAATATAGCTAGCCTTTGTATCAAAGGCTCAATAAGTATCATTTTAAAAATACTTTTAACAAAAAGCCTGGGCAAATAATTGTGAGAGTCCTACAGAGTCAGTCACAACAAGCGTCCTTAAAGAAGGTTGGTCTTTATTGAGAAAGGTCTGCTATGGTCATCTACACATTTTGTGTCAGTAATGGTTAGACAGTTCCCTGGCCAGGGCAATTATACAGAATTCAAAGAGGGTCTCGCAATGGAATGCAACCAATCACATAAATCAGTAAAAAGGTGCCCAATATACTGGCTACAGGTTCTCATAGGAAAAAGCGGGAAGATACATCACTAGACACTAACAAGCTACCAAGGTCAGTGCTAGGCGGCAGGCAATAAGCAGGCAGGGAAAGAAACAAAAGGGAACATTCCAAAAATCCTTCGTTGCAGGGTAACCCATGCCTCCTCCCAAGCAGGGGATGGCAGCATTAGCTGACAATAATATTTTCTCACCTGACTCCTGAGAGACAATAGGCTAGGCACTAGGCAGGCTTCTGCAGGGATAGCATGGCACAATCAAGGGGCCACCACTGAGAAAAACCTGTTTCTGGTTGTTACCCACCTCTGCTAAGTTGATGAGGGTTTCCAGGCTAGGGCTTGGAATGCTGATTGTAACTGGTGGGTCGGTTGGTGGGAGATTAGGTAACCCTTCAGCAGGTGGGTGGGTTGGTTTGTTAATGGCAGTGGCTATATAAGTACCTAGAGGGCTGCAGTGGCTCAAGTGGTTAAGACACTGAACTGCAGACCGGAAGGTCAGTAGTTCAGCAGTTCGAGACCCGAGTGCTGCAGGACGGAGTGAGCTCCCGTCCCTAGTCCCAGCTCCTGCCAACCTTAGTGCCGCTTTGGTGGGAAGGTAACAGCATTCCATGTGCCTCGGCGTCTAGTCACGCCGGCCACATGACCACAGAAATGTCTTTGGACAGCGCTGGCTTTTCGGCTTGGAAACAGAGATGAGCACCACATCCCTAGAGTCGTATTCAACTGGCTTTTGAGCAAGGGAAACCTTTACCTTATATAAATACTTGGTATTTTCCCAGTCACCATTCAGCTGAATACCGTCTTCTCACAAATGTTCTTGTTCCACATGCTGCAAAATGAACCTTGAAGACTGTTTGGCTGATGTTGTGATGTTTGAAAATGGCCTTACTTACAACATTGTATGTTTCCTTCAGGCTCACAAAACACTTTGAAAAATAGGACTGTCATCATCTGGCACAGCTGACCTTGATAAAAATTAAGATCCCTCTAGCATGCTTTGTGTCATAACATATTGCTAATGACATCAACAAAAATAATAAGTCATTGCGATAATTAAGGAAAGATTACCCTTGAATTTATGGTTAAGCTTTCAGCTTTGTATAAGCAAAATGGCTGCAGAGTGTAAATTTTGTGCTAAAATTCAGCAACGTGGTTATTTTGTTTCAGATTTTTTTTTGTCAGTATTTCTTTTGAGGATTATTGTTTGCAATGTGTCCAGCTCCTCAGATTAAAAACAGTAGAATTGTTGTATTAACTTCATTGTTATATTACTTCATGACTAGTTAGTATTTTCAGCTTTGGACAGAATCCACATGGAAATTCTCATGTGCCCTGTCAGCCTGAACTCATAGGTCCCATTCTTTTCGATGATTTTTGCCGCCACAAAAATGACAAAGATCTGTTGTGGGAAATTTTTTGCTCAAAGATACATTGGTATTCGGCTTGGAGTAAAAATATACCCTGCAATACAAATGCTGAAAGGTCCCCCCCCCCCTTTTTCAGAATACAGTAGTGGTTTAAAAAGCAATTTCTTGGTTTTCTCCAAGTTAATAAAGATGTGTGATGTTTGCCAGCACTGAGTATTGAAAATGCTATTGCCTCAGAAACAGCAGTAGTTACTTTAATGGGCAGTTAACATGCAGTCTGAACCGACTGACCATTCATTTCCAAGACCAAAGGGTGAGTGGGCTGAGCCAAAATTGTATTTGTTCCTAAGGTCAAGTGTGGAAACAAATGAGCAGTTACGATCCTAGGGGAAAGCCCATGTTGGAATCATCTTTTCAATCAAGAGCTGTTTCATTTATAGAGACCATCATCATCATAAGATGCTGCCTTTTCCTTTGGCTTTGTTTAAACAAATCCCTGTTCATATCGTTCTGTCCCTTAGCACTGAGATGAGCTTCATGAAACTGATATGATTGTGGTGGTGGTTTTTGGCAAAGGAAACAGCGGCTTCTCTGTTCTCATAACCCTGTTTTTTATTGTATATTTAAATGGCTCCCTCTTTCGCTGATGCATGCATACATTTATTCTTTTTTTCCTCATCAGTATGAAACTGAAGTCTTTAAACATTTTTTAAGTAATCTCATAAACGCTTGTTGAGTTTCTGTGGAGCGTTCAGTGGGAAAATCACAGTGTAATGGCCCAGTGCACAAGCTACTTTACCCAAAGTTCAGTACACAGAGGTTCACCCTGACATAGATGTTATGTTAAAATGGCTGATCCAGTGCGTTTCTTTTCCTTTGTCCCACTGAACGCTTCAGGTTGTCAGATTCCATTGTATTCTCAGTATTCTGTATTCCATTCTGCTCTCTGTTCTCACCAGTAACTGCCGCTGTTCTAAATGCCTGTTACTCATTTCTGTAGGGTGGTAAAATATCTGTAGCTCCTCAGACTGTGGCAGGAGAATGGAAATTAGGGATCTGTAGGACGTATCTTCTCCTGGAAAATGAATCTGTGTCGGAAGAGGAGTTCAATGGCATAACTGCTTTAGTGGCTCACGTAGGTGGGATTAGGCAGTATAACAGCCGAGATGTAAGTTAATGACATTTTTGAGTGGGAATCTAGAGTGAATTTAATTGCTGGAACAAGCAACTCTTGTCTGCTTTTAAAATTACTATTATAATTATTACTCCTGACACAACTGACCAGATAATGAGCATTCTGGGAGGTTGAATGTTGCCTGAGGTATATAAAGTATGAACAAACAGGATCCAGGCCTGTCAACAGTTTCTGTCAGGCTGATTTTAGTTTAATTCCATCTGCTACACATCTGACCATCCAGTTCTACACATAACGTTTTTTTTATTTTTAAGTAAATTACTGTTTTCAGTGATTTCATGTGCTGTGTGTACTGCAGCGCAGCTGTTTGTCGCCATGGAGGCTTATTTTAAATAGGCCCAGTGGGTGACTGGCTTCGCCTTGGTCAGGTGGTCAGTCCTCAAAGTGTGAGGTAAAACATTCTGCATTTTGATAGAATGATTTAGTTCAGCTAAATGGGATTCAAATGATGAGCCTACAGAATTCTTGATAAAAGATGTGATTGAAACTAATATTAGGAAATGTAACTTCTTTTAAGGTTGTCAGGTCTGGGTTGGGAAATTCATGGAGGTTTTTGGGTGGCGCTTCAGGAGGGAAAGATCCTCTGTAGGGTATAATGCCATAGAGTCTACCTTCCAAAGCAGCCGTTTTCTCCAAGAGAGCTGATCTCTATAGCCTAGAGACCAGTTGTAATTCTAGGAGATCTCCAGCCACCCATGGGCGTCAACTACGGGGGGGCTTGAGGGCTCGAGCCCCCCCTGAAATTTCCCGGGGGGGGGCTCAGCCACCCCCGGCAAAATGGAGCGCCCTGCCGGCCTGCCCTCCTGCCTCCCTGGGGCGGGGGTGGGGGAGAGAGGCGGCGACGGCCGGCTGACTGGCCACCCTCATGCGCTCCATTTTGCCGGGGGAGGCTGAGCCCCCCCCGGGAAACTTAGGCACGAGGCAGAGCGGGAGCCCGGGGCCCGCAAGGGTGACGCGCCGGCCCCGGCTGCAGGCAGCAGCAGCCAGCAGCAATCCCCAAGGTGAGCGGGGAGAGGGAGGGAGGGAGGGGGGCGGGGAGCGTGGCGGGCGGGCGGGCACGGCCCGGGGGAGGGAAGCGGCGGCGGCAGCTCCCTGGGGGGGGGGAAGAGCGGCGGGGACATGGTCCCGAGCGCGCACGCACGAGAGAGCCCCCGCCCCCCCCCCTCGGAATTTAAAAAGTCTACGCCCCTGCAGCCACCACCTGGAGATTGGCAACCCTGCCTCCTTCCAGCTTTGCATCCCAACACCACCACTACAGCTCTCTAAAATAAAAGGGGTTTTTTTGCAGTTACATAATTTTTGTCAAGTCACCTTTTCATTATTTATCGATTTGGTATTTTTTGCCTTTTCAGTTTCTTGCTCTTCCGATAATCTGAAAACTAATACAGTCTAGTGACTAGACTGGTACAGTCCAGATTTTGACATTCTGGCTTGACATCCCAACTATTTCATGGGTTTATGAAACTTATTCCTGGGTGGCAAGTCATTGTTCCGCAACCTAACTTCTACATCCGTGAAATGGGAATAAAAGCAGTCTGTCTCAGAGGGTTGTTGTGAGGCTGAAAGAAATAAGGCACATATAGAGACATTCGTCTAAAGAAACTGATTTGATAAATGCTGATTACTTCAGTGTTTATATCTACATGGAATTTCTTGAGTAATTTGATAGCTTTTGTTAAGAATATGCCCTTAGGTCCCTGTTCTTCCTACACTCATATGCTCCGGTTCCTTCCTTCACTTCTTAGTTTGGCTAGACATCCACACTGGTCAAACCATGCTTACAGCAAACCATAATTTGTCTTAAAATCAGAACTGGAATTCACAGTTGTAGTGGGCTTCCAATTTGAAGGGTAGACTACAGTTCGCGATAATTGATAGTGAGCATGATTCAGAGTCATAGCGAACTATGATTTAGAGCTCATGAGGGGAAAAGGGAGTGTGCAAGCTGGAAGCACCATCCTGATGGCCAGCCCAGAATCACTGGTTGTGTCTAACCCAAACCTAAATGTGAATGGATTCGCATTTTGCAGGGTTTTAAAGTTTATATGAGAAATAAAGAGAAGTTACTCAAATATTGGGAACAAATCCATGATAGATGAACGGCACCATGCTGATTAAATGTCAGAGTTATGTGTTTCCTCCATTCTTCCTCTTCTGCTTACATGGTGCATGTAAGTGGGAGCCAGTTTGGTGTAGTGGTTAAGTGCACGGACTCTAATCTGGAAGAGCTGGGTTTGATTCTCCATTCCTCCACTTGCACCTGCTGGATGACCTTGGGCAAGCCATAGTTCTGACACAGCTGTTCTTGAAAAAGAAGTTTCTGTCAGAGCTCTCTCTGCCCCACCTACCTCACAGGGTGTCTGTTGTCGGAAGGGGAAGGGGAAGGAGATTGTAAGCCACTCTGAGACTCTCTTGGGTAGTGAAGGGCGGGGTATAAATCCAATCTCCTCCTCCTCCTCTTCTTCTTCTTCTTCTTCTTCATTGCAATTAAAGACAGAATTCTTCCATCTAACTCCAGTTAGTTGAGAAGTACAAATGCAGTCCCCTTCACTTACTGATCTGTTTCTGTTGCAGTAACTGGGACGGATTACACTGTAATTAATATCCTAAATTATTGGGAATGAAACAAACATCAGTTAGTGGAAGCACTCACTTTTATTTATTTATTTACTCTATTGATATCCTGCCTTTCCCCCCAGTGGGGACCAAAGAAGTGTACATAATTCTCCTCTCCTCCATTTTATACACACAACAACCCTGTGAGGTAGTTTACACCAAGAGTCTATGACTGGCCCAAAGTCACCCAGCAAGCTTCCCTGGCTAGGATTGCTAATATCTAGGTGGTGGCTAGAGATCTCCTGCTATTACAAGTGATCTCCAGGCAACAGAGATTAGTTCACCTGGAGAAAATGGCCGCTTTGGAAGATGGATTCGATGGCACTATTACCCCATTGAAGTCCCTCCCCTTCCCAAACCCCGCCCCCCTCAGGCTCCGCCCCCAATCTCCAGGTATTTTCCAACCTGGAGCTGGCAACACTATCCCTGACAGCAGGGATTTGAGCCTGGGTTTCCCAGATCCTAGTCCAGAACTTTAAGCACTACACCATTTCTGTGCTCAGTCTCAGGATGCAGCATGAGAGGAGATGGGGAGGGGCACATAAGCCTGCCATGAACAAGTTGAGATTTGTTTGTGGCATCTGAGTGAAGGTAGTACTTAAAGGGGGCAGCACTGTTTACTGATAACCTCCCTTTGTGGGTGTTGCACAGGAATCTTGCAGCATGACCTTTGCCTAATCCAAGTGGGGTTTGCTCTCCTTGTTTGCAGATGAAGAAATCCTAAAACTGAGCCATAAATACTCAACTACTGAGTGGCAGCCTAAGTCCCCCGCCCCCTTTTTCCCTTCTGTGTCCTGTGGGCAAACAGCCTCATCTGGCCAGATCAGGAATTTAACAAGCAGATTATCAGGAAGAACTTCTTTATTTCAGCAGACAGGTCTGTATTTTAGCTAGTGGAGATTAGCAGTAGCTTCCCCTGACTCTGTATTACAGAAGAGCTGTTTTAGCGTCCTGCCTGATTAAAGGCTGGGTTACAGGAATTAATTTTGTCCCGACGCCATGCACAACCCTATCTGCAGGCAGATTTGTTTTGCTTCTCCTGCCTCACTGGAAACAGCCTAAGGAACGTAATATGCTTTCCAATCTGTTGACCAGAGGCTGAACACAATCTGGTAACACAAATAGTTTGCCTCAGCTGCTTTCGTCCAAGGTAAGGCTAATCAGATCTTTCCAGGGAACAACAGCGCGGAATTGCTTTATCTCCGCCTCTGTCCTGCACCACGCTTTTCTCCCTTTTATTTCTTGACATCTTGACTTCAGCATCAGAAGTTCTTGAGACCCATTAGCATCAAAAGTCGACACCCTGTTATTAATCACTAGCGTGGGAGTTTTCTCTCCACCTAGCAGTGAGCTTGTAATAGAGCAAAGACCTCTCCGTCCTGCATTGAAAGACTGTTCTCCTTCGTGGCCTCTGTGAAGTCAATCACTGGTAGAGGGAGCAGCCAGTGAGAGCCCCTGCCATAGGCCTTTCACATTCCTTGTTCTTGGCTTTCAGCTCCCTGTTGCATATCAGTCAGGGGGAACGGCCATCACCTTTCTGCTTACCTGTCTGCTAAGTCAGTGCAAAGAGGGAGGTTTCTCCTTCTGGATTACAGTAACACCTGAAAGTGGCTCATCAGGTTTATTTTCCTTTATACATTTGTTTTAACTAGTGCAAGTTTGTTTTCTTTAGTAGTTGGAGTGGCGGAAGGGGCCTGCTCTGACCTGCAGGCCCTATTCCACCCTGCCCTCCAGAGTTTTCCCAATGTCTGGAGAGGCTTTCCTTTCTCTCTTGGGTAGCCCGCCACCACCATCTGAGCTTTGTAAGGAATTGCCCACTGGGAGGGTCAGGACTCCCAGCTTTCCTTCCAAGATCTGAGGTCTTCCCTCTGTGTCTCCCACTGCCTAGCACCTGGTCACCAGAGGCACAATTTACTGCCTTGCGGGCCCTTGGAGGAATAGCCACTTGCCAACTGCCTGCTTTCCCCCAACTCTCCTTTTAAAATAGTATGTCTGAGATGGTGGAGGTCTATGTGGTACAGAGAAACACTACCAGCATCAAAATTTATAAAGTATTTATTAAAAGGAAAATGTTCACAAGCATACTTTTAGCACAGCACCAGACTGAGCTGAGGATTCAAAAGAAATGAGTATAATGCAAATCCTCTGTCACTCTCTCATGCCCTATCAGATGTTAAAATAGGACAGGTTCCTAAAGCTTAGGAAGCTACAAACCTCTACAGAGTCTTTGTTACCTTGAAGCTTTCTGTAGCTCCTCCAGCCCAAAACATGGCTAATGGCCATCTCCTCCAGACCTCATTTAAGAGTTCTGTCTGCCCTAATGGACCCAGCACAAAAGAGACCACCTCCTTGCTAGAAGGTTCAACTTTCTTTTCCCCACCCACTGACCCAGTCAGGCCAGGTTAGCGAAGCTCTTCTTGACACCTCTGGAATTTTCCTTCCTGAAGCCTCTCTATTTTCTAATTCCTCCAAATCTCTGTTCCCTGCTTGGGGAAGGGGGAGAGCTAGAACTCCCCTGCATTTGTATGAAGGTGGTCTGAGTTATGTCTGGAAATCAACTGAACTGACTGCCTCCTCCCTGCCTGCTCTCTGCCCAGAGGGGAGGAAAAAACTCAGAGCGAAGGTTTTGCTGATTTCAAACCTCCAAAGGAAAAAGGCATTCCTTCACAGTTAGCAAGATGCTTGCATCTTGAATTCTTGACACCCCCACCCCCTTGGAGATTATTATTTCTTTTTCTGCATAGCCTTTTTGTGGTTCAAAATAACTGAATTTAAAAGAACTACAATGGCAACCTATGTTACTTTTTATAATAGATATTTAAGAGTTTATGTATTAAAATATTTATACTCTTCTTTCCTTGTGGTTCAGGGTGGCTTACAATAATAGTTTTTTTTTTAAAATAAATTCCAATTAAAATAAAGAATAAAATAGCAAACCCCAAATCTCTCCCTGCTTCCCCCATCCCCTCATAAGATGCCTGCCATTCAAAACCCCTCATGAGCCCTGGTAAACAGGCAGGCCTCGTAGCAGTACCTGAAGATCTCCAAGGAGGGGGCTCCCCTTCAGGGCTGGCCCCAGGTTTTTTGCGCACTAGGTGCCCCCCCACGCACCCACCAATTTTCTGGTGTGCCCCCCTTCATGAGTGCCAGCAGTCTGGTTTCAGGGGCACAACAAAGGCTGGGGTGGGGAGCACTCTGGGAAGGAGGGGAAGAGGTGGAGATCAGGCCCGAGGAGATGGGCCGCTGCTGGGAGGCGGGGAAGAATGGAGGCTGCCCAGCCTGCTACAGTTCCTGCTGGCTGGAACCGTGGGACGGGGCTGCTTGCACGACGGCTCCAGAGCAGGAGCGCAGCCAGAGCAAGCTCCGCCCGCCTGGGGTGGCTGCCAGGCCTCTTTCCTCCGCCCTGCAGGGACATCCCCATGTGTGCACCTCCCCTCATCCCCGGAAGTCCAAAATGGTGTCCCCGCTAGTGGCAAAGGCCGCCTCCCTCTTCGGAGGACCCACCGCGGCATCCTCGTCAAGCTGGCGCCCATAGGCAGCTGCCTCAATTTTGTCAGTGATGGGCTGGCCCTGCTCCCCTCACTTCTTCAGGGAGCTCTTTCCACAACAGCCATGGTGGAAAAGGGCGCTGGTCGATGCCAGACCAGAGACTCTTAAGTGGTAGGATAGCCAACAGATGGCTTACCTGAAGACTGTAGTTGGCACACACTTGTGGTATATTTTATTTTGTTTTTACTTAGGATTGTATTTGATTAGAGCTGTCCTAAATAGTGGCTCTAAATTTTGGTTTTCTGTTCTTAATGTAATCTCTTTTGTGTGTCTATTAATATTGTTAGCCTCCTTGAGCGCCATAATGAAGAAAGGTAGCTAATAAATATTTTAAATAAATAAATAATTTTTTGGAAGTTCAAAAATGGAATAAAAACTTTATTGTCTGATAGACTGACATGTATTCTTGTACCTGTTTGTTGGGGGTGTTCATACCCATGACAATCTACACACTACGATCTGAAGACATTGAAATTTCCACACTCACATCTTCACCTCTGCTTCAGCTTTGTATCACTTCCTATATATTTGTCTCTGACAGTGGGATTTATTCGCATCACTTGTCATCAGCAATTCAAAAAGGGCCAGTTTACTCTTTGTACTCGTAGGCAATCCAGTTCACACCCCAATTATAATTTTTCTGAAATCTTTCCTCTTTTTTTGTTTCTTTAACAGAAAACAGCGGTTCTGAAAGACTATATGTGATATTGCTGTAAAATTGGTAAAAATTAGGTCTTTGCTTTTCTGCCCTTCCTTCCATAGACCTGGCCCTTCCTTCCATATAACTGGCCACCACCCCAATGTTTATATCCTTCGGGGGGGGGGGGGTATCCCATGGAATAGCACGAAACAAATTGCCTTGAAAATAAAAAAGTCAGATCTTCTTCGTGGTCTCTGTGCATCCCACCTCTGGGATAATGTGCGCCTGCGCCGATCCCGATCGGTAACTTCAAAGCCAACGGATTTTCGCGCCAACTCCCCGATCGCGCGCCGGCTCCAATGCGCATGACCGGGGAGGGGCACGAGGATCCCGCCAGTTCTCTTCTGACCACCGCGTCGTGAGGATCCTTTCTCTCCTGCTCCGGTCGGTAGTTTACTTTCCTATCTGAAAAAAGCCTTCGGACTGATTTTTCTCCCCTATTTGAACTCGGACTGTTAACTGGACTTGATTTTGGAAATCCCCCCCCTTACTTCACCGCTCGGCCTATGGCCCAGCGGTGGGGGTTCTTTAAGAGGTGCCTGCAGTGCGGCAGTAAAATAGCCCCACCGGACAAGCACTCCTTGTGCCTTCTTTGTCTGGGCGAGTCCCACCGAGTCGACTCCTGCGCGAGTTGTGCGGCTTTCTCGAAGCAAACTCGTAAAAATCGAGCTGCGAGGCTCCGGGTTGCCCTCCTCGAGTCGGCATTGTCCCCGAAGATGTCTTCTTCCAAAATTCCGGCGTCTTCACCGACGGGACCGACGCCGTCTCCATCCTGGAGCATCGGTACCGACAGACCGGCACCGAAGAGATCACTCCCCTTGCCCGATACTCCTGCTAAAAAGCGCAGAGAGGGCAAGGAGGAGAAGGGCAAGCTGAAGCACAAGAAACCCTCGAGTGCTTCGTCGACGCGCGGCGTGCTTGACTCAGCCCAGTCCGGGCTCGACCAGCTTGACCCGAAAGATCGCGAGTGACCCAGGGGTAGATCGATCTCCCCGATGCCGCGACCGATCACCTTGACGGACTCCGACCTCGACATAGACCTTACACAGGTCCCTCGGGATACCCCCGACGCCGAGGCGAAACCACCGTCGGCACCGAGAGGGGATAAAGATTACCGCTCTCCGGCTCCACCGGTGCCATGGGACATCCAGCAGTGTAGATACCTCTACGGCTCCTACCCACCTCCGCCCCAGTGGTACCCCACCGAATGGGATCAACAATCCACCTCTTCCAGAGTGTCTCGGTACCGAGAACCTACATCAGTACCGACACCGACACCTACATCGGTACCTCCGAAACAGACGCCCGACATCGATCCTCGTCCGTTGCCGACAACACAAGACCTGTCAAGCCCGACCCCTCTTTCACCATCCAAGCACTCGGCACCGGGGTCCCCGGCATCGTCCGTGTCGGGAGACGAATCACTTCTGCACCCGTCTCCGGACACGCAGGTCACCGAAAACCTCCCAATCTCCCCCTCCGAGGATGTGAAACCCTATGGAGAACTGATTAAGAGGATGGCACATTCACTGGCTTTGGCCACGGCCCAACCGACTCCAACGGCCACAGACTCCATCTTCGACATAGTACAGATGGATACGTCCACACCGGTGGCCCTCCCTCTCATATCGGTCCTGATGACTACGGCCAAAGAATCCTGGCCTCATCCCTCATCTACCCCCATCTCCAGCAAACGCCTAGACCACATGTATAGGATCCAGGAGCCTGGGGCAGAATTTTTGTTTGTCCACCCCAAACCCAATTCGGTGGTCGTGACACCCTCCACCAAGGGTCGTAGTGGTCACTCCTCCCCATTGGACAAAGACGGACTAAATCCTTTCGCAAGTCTCCTGCTCTCTTTGTCGCTCATGCCCTTCCCAGACAGGGACAGAAGCTGTCGTCTCAGATACTGTCTAAATGGATTGTTGAGACGATAAAGCTCGCCTACCTCCTGGCCAAGCGGCCATTACCGGCGTCCCTGCGGGCTCACTCTACTCGAGCAGTGGCTGCCTCGACAGCTTTTCTCAAGGGCATCCCCCTGGGAGATATCTGCAATGCTGCTACATGGACGTCTCCTCACACGTTTGTGAGGCACTACGCCTTGGACGTCCGTACCCATCAGCGATCGGCGGTGGGCCGTGCAGTTCTGCAGACAGCTCAGATGTGAGACCTTCAGCACCCACCTCCAGGTATGTGGTGTAATTATTGCTCGCTATTCTCCCAGAGGTGTGATGCACAGAGACCACGAAGAAGATATACAGGTTGCTTACCTGTAATTGGAGATCTTCGAGTGGTCATCTGTGCATTCACACCACCCGCCCTCCTTCCCCTCTGCTTTCGGTCTCCCTTGTACTTTCTTGGAGGCTGCTTGCAGCGGTCAGAAGGAACTGGCGGGATCCTCGTGCCCCTCCCCGGTCATGCGCAGTGGAGCCGGCGCGCGATCGGGGAGTTGGCGCGAAAATCCGTTGGCTTTGAAGTTACCGATCGGGATCGGCGCAGGCGCACATTATCCCAGAGGTGTGAATGCACAGATGACCACTCGAAGATCTCCAATTACAGGTAAGCAACCTGTATATATTTTGTTCCTCTGTCAAATCCCATGATACGTTCAGCATGACATAGTATAGTCTGTGCACTGATTCTGCACTGACGCAGTCATTTGAACACTTTCTCCATGCTCCCAGGTTGCCAGCTTGTCCAAGACGAATTGAAGAATTTCAGCACTCGAGGCACAAAAGTGTCAGTTGGACTGGCTCCAAGTCAACATTGTTGCACTATCTGAAATGGAACTTGCTGAGTTAATTAACATCACCGGCAAGGCTTATCTCTTGATCTCTGGCTGTCAAAGTGGAAAGGAGGGTGCATGCTATAGGATGCGTAAGCCCACTCTTGGCCACTCCTATGACCAAAGGGGAGGAAAGGCTTTCTCTTTCATGTTGTGGGCAGAACTCTCCTTCTAGAAGCAAGACTGTGTTGGCCTGGGGAAAAGAAACATCCAGCTTGGGAAGCATGATGCTTGATGGAGACTCAAATGTTCATCTCTTGGTTTAGAGAAGTTAATCCTGGCAAAGCTTTAGAAAACCCATGAGCTTCTGTAAACAGTATGGTGAAGAAATTTTCATTTTGAATGAATATGGAAAAGGTTGTGGAATGCAAGGGGGACAGAGAAGAAATTAGGAACGTGTTTTAAAAACAAGGGTATGTCGGCTGTTTTGTTAGAACTTCTTTTTCTGCTCACTTCACAGGTACATGTCTCGGGTTCACGGTATGCACCCCAAAGAGACCACCCGTCAGCTTAGTTTAGCGGTGAAAGATGGCCTTGTTGTTGAAACTCTGACAGTGGGATGTAAGGGGTCGAAAGCCGGTATTGAGCAAGAAGGATACTGGCTGCCTGGAGATGAGATTGTGAGTATATTTTCCTACAAGAATTTACATTGCATTTCCTGGAATGTTGACCCGCAGTCTGATATTTGCAGTTCCTACTAGCAGCTTATGTGCAGGGGCTTAGGATAGTTTGCTTTTAAAGCTGACACAGGATAGAAAATGAATTTCTCTAACAGTCTCAGATAGTATAGGTTTAATTTTTCAAGGCAGAATGTTTTAGATCCAAAATTGATTATCAGATGGATGAGAACCTCAGAGGTAAATGAAGATAGTTCATTAAAAACAATTTAATGAGTGTAGGTGATGTGAATCCAATTACGTTTTCACTCTGTAGATCAGTTTTAAGGCATAGGTCCATAGGCTGGGATCCAAAGAGCTAGTATATAGGCATACTCAAGGGTCTAGGAAGGCCGATTGAAATTTATGACCCTCCCGCCCACCCCTTTTGAACAGCAGATGCACCCCGGCTATTTTACCAACTGCTTTGGAGGGAATTTCCTTAGTTCCAGAAAAGATTTACCATGCGGAACCTAAAGCTCCTTTGGGCACACAGAAATGGGTAGCAAGGTTCATTGGATCCAGGCCTATGGTAGATGTCTTAAAAAAATGACAAAAGGTTGGGGGAGCGGGGAGGTAAGGAAAAACTTCACCCGTGTATGAACCAAGGATTAACTATTTATTTCATAATTGCCCTGCTCTAGGATTTCTTTGAAGCACCTAGAATTGGTTGCTGTTGGAATGGGACACTGGTCTGACCGAGTTGGCTGTTCGTATGTTCTTTTGCAGAGGGGGCCCTGGATGAATGGCATCAGAGGAACTACCAGATGAAAGCTTAGGGGGGGCTCACTGGGTTTAGGGGGTAGCATGGGTTGGTCAGTTTTGCCCGTAAAATTCTTAAGTGTTAGAAGAGCCCAGGACTTCTTGATGTAGGTGAGTGGCATGAAAACTCCCCAGTTGTCCCCCGCTTGACTAGGGAAGAGTCATAGAGCCCAACCTGGAATCTAAACCCTAATATTTTACCTTTGACCTAATTAATGGTTGTTGCATTGAGTCTTATCTTGCAGACAACTTAAGAAATCGTTTTAATTATATGTGACAACAACTCAGCATTTTCCAGAGCTTTTCTTCAAAAAAATTTAAAAATCAAATTATCAGTTCTTGTATAGTTTCAACACTTGAGGAAAATTGCGCTGTTTCACCAGCAAAATGAAATTGCTATCTTATGTATAGGTCTTGTTTTAAAAGTTTAAACATAGTTGCTGCTTTCAAAGTAAAACAATATTTGAATTGCAGATCTGTTGTTTGAAGGACAGGGTAGCTGAGATGTAAGCAGAAAACGCAAGATCTGTGCGTACTTCCAAGTACCTTCTCTTTCCTTTTTTCAGTTTTTGGCATCATGTAACCTAAGTCAGTAGAAGTGCTACTGCCCCCAGTTTTAAGTGTCATTTTCCCAGTACAGAAGATGGAAAGCTTGAATTGAGATATGGCCAGAGACTTTCCCTGTACTTCACATAATGGACACTTCCTGAAAAAATAATATCAAATCAGCTTTGCAGTGTGGACCAACTATAGACTGGTTAGCTATAATGGCTACAAGACCCCTGTAGGACAAAGTCTTTTGCATTTAAAAAAAGAAATCAGATTTCTGTACCCTGGTAGTCAAAATCCTTCTTCCAGCTAAACTGGATTCCAAAATCTATATAAATCAAGCAAATTTCTATTTATTTCCCTAGTTTGCATGATTGCGATGATACTTTTAGTCAGGAAAAGGCACTTACAACTCACCACCAACCCCTTACTGTGTCCTCTTTAATCTCTGGGGATTTCACTGTGCACTGACTATATTTTCTCAAGCCACGAGGGCTAGCAACTTGCTTTAAAAAGTTAACAGTTTCAGGTTACTCAGTTCTGTGCCCAATACCAAATTCTGACTTTTTGAAGCTTGCACAGAATTGCAAAATTCACACTGCCTGCATTTGTGTCCATGACAGATACAGTAAGAATATTTTCTTTGCATTACACAAATGTAGAGCTGGGTTTAATTTAAAGATGGGCTGTATTTACTAGGTGTTTAATAATTTAATAATTCCAGCTGCACATGCGTATGAACCAATGCACACTGCGGCTATGGAAATAGGAGCAATGCACAACGACTCTCTAGTCGTATGGGAACTAGTTCTGAGCTCCAGTTATTCCATGCCAGGCTTTCACATCTTGTGACCCACTAGGCTGACCATACCCCATCAGCTATGCAGGGTGGCCCTCAAGGGGCTCAGTAAACTCCAAGGACATATGAAATATATAATTACTATGAAGCACCAAATAAAAATAGGTTAGCAACACAATTGACAAAATAAGCCCAGACCCTCATATATGTGTGCCTTCAAACATTTATAGTCCTGTACTGTATAGTTTTGTCTTCAAACCACACCTCTTCTTTTCTGGGAAGGAGGGGAGGATTTGGTCAGTCCCTGTACAGGAACCATAGTTATAATGCAGTCCTATGCAGAGTTACTTAAGTCTAAGGCAGAGTCAAGTAGCAGCTTAAAGACTAACACAGTTTATTTCAGCATAAGCTTTCATGAGTGGAAGCTCACTTCTTCAGAGGTGTGAAGTGTATGCAACCATTGGGCCTGATTTTATATTAGGGTTGCCAGGTCCCCCCAGCTGCCAGGAAGGGGGTGTGTGTGGGTGGGTGTGGGTGTGTGTAGGGTTGCCAGATTCAGGTTGGGAACTCCTGGAGATTTGGGGATGAAGCCTTAGGAGGACAAAGACCTCAGTGGGGTACAATGCCATAGAGTGTACCCTCCAAAGCAGTCATTTTCTCCAGGGGAGTTGATCTCTGTAATCTGGAGAAGAGCTGTAATTCCAGGGGATCCCCAGGTCCCTCCTGGAGGCTGGCATCCATAATTTATATACGGGGAGTAGAAGGATGTTCTAAATAGAAGCCAGTCAGTTGTCAGTTCCAGGTGAGGAAATCCCTTGATGTTTTGGGGGGTGGAGACTAGGGAGGTTAGGGTTTGGGGTACAATGCCGTAGAGTCTATCCTCTAAAAGCAGCCAGTTTGTCCCCAGGGGAACTGATATCTGCAATCTGGAGATGTGTTGGAATTCTGGGGGATCTTCAGGCCCCACCTGGCAGTTGGCAACCATAGTGTAAAGCAAAGGCCTGATCTGAGGAGTAATACATTAATACCGGTGGATGTGGGGAAGTAGAATACACATAAAAGTCCAGTGCAGGATGGAATGAGATCATAAACTGGCACCTGTAAGGGTGGGATACATGAGATGTCAGCACCCGTAGTGAGTTAGGAATCCAAAGTCCCTGTTAAACCTCGGGGGCGTATATCGTCTCACATTTGCTGATGAACACCAGTTCAGTATTTTCAGTCTTAAGTCATGGACCTCAGTGCATTTAGACTGGAGTAACTCTACATAGGTTTGCATTA
This sequence comes from Lepidodactylus listeri, assembly GCA_029233225.1. Lineage (NCBI taxonomy): Eukaryota > Metazoa > Chordata > Lepidosauria > Squamata > Gekkonidae > Lepidodactylus > Lepidodactylus listeri. The sequence goes on from JARCFY010000012.1 coordinate 16,610,118, forward strand.
TTACAGTGCAACCCAAACGGAGCTGCACCCTTCTAAACCCATTGACTTCAGTTGACTTAGAAGGATTTAATTCTGCTTAGGAGTACACTGCTTTTTCCCCTGATGATGATTTCTGTTGTCTGCTGGTAGCTTAATTCCACACAGGCCTCCACTTCTACAGGTAGATAAAACTCCTTTGCAAATTTGGGCTAGAATTTCTGATTTCCCTATATCCCCCCCCCCTTTTTTTCAAATACCAGCCAAAAGCATTTTTTTAAACTATGGGTCAATTGCTGATAATACAATTTTTTTTTAAAAAGCACCTCCTGGATTTTCCGAAGTGTTGACACCATTGCAGTACGTCATAAGCATGCGTTTCTTCCCAGGGATTGTGTAGTGAATTTATTAATCCCTTTGCTATTCTGAGAGCGCCAGACGCAGCTTAGTTCCTTTTGCTTCTTGGAGTGGTTTAAAAAAAAATCCTTTAATTAATTTTATTGCTTGGAAAGCTTTCAGAGGCAGAAAAGGAAAAAAAGGGGGGGGGAATGACTCTAGATAGAGCAGCCCATAGAATTTGTTTGGGGAAAATATATGCCGTCAGGATGCTATCTGTAATAGTATGCTTTCGCCATCTCCATGTCTCAATTCGTTTTAGCCCTGTGTGACTCAGATGGGTTCCAGTACAGCGACCATGTGTGTGTTTTTTTTTGTTTTTGTTTTCTTTATTTTGAAAGGCCTACAGTATGCAGCCTTTCTCCCGGACAACAGCAAAAATCAAGGTGAACAACTTTTGCACTATGCAGTCTTGAATTTCCTGTTGTATTTTCTCTTATTTACATTTTCTGATATGCACTAGGGTAGATTAGCTTGTCACTTCTTAATTTTCAATAAATGTGTTCATCATGCTTATTGTATGATCCATGTTCCGAGCAGTTCTGAAATCGGTCTACAATTTACGGGACTGTTGTTAATTTTTTTCCCCCTTTCCTCTTCCTGGGAAGCTGGAAATGGTAACTCTGTTACGCCACAAGATGTGAAGTTGCAATGGTTTCTTTTTTCCCCCATCAGTTATTTTGGGAGGAGCTGATGACATCTGGTGGCAGACTTTGCAAGTGCAGACATGGCTGGCGTTCCTACTTCCCAGACTTTGGGAGCTTTATATCTGCCGATACTGGAATGCTGGCAGCCAGATGTTAAAATCTACATAAATACCTTCTTCCTCGTGCAAGGAAATTACGTGGCAGATAGCCACCGAGATCCTGGTCCTGCAAATGTTCCAACACATGTGCAGATTGTAGGGTAATCTTTTTGAAATCTTGATTTTTTTACTTTGAATTTGAGACTGCTAAGCCAGTAACATAATCATGATGCACACAATGTTTGCCATGAGATGTCTGTCAGAAGTTCAGTCTCTTGCCAGTAACATGAATTTTGGTCCTTGCAGTGTTCCTGTTGAAGTTCTTTCTCTGTTGATTTTTAAAAACACAATACATTTTTTAAAAGTAACTGTTACATTTATTTCCCCCCACTTGGAGATTTACAGTAGAAATACAAGCATATAAGAACATAAGAGAAGCCAATGTTAGATCAGGCCTATGGCCCATCCAGTCCAACACTCTGTCACACAGAGGCCAAAAATACCAGGTGCCCTCAGGAGGTCCACCAGTGGGGCCAGGACACTAGAAGCCCTCCCACTGTTGCTCCCTCCCCCCGAAGCACCAAGAATACAGAGCATCACTTGCCCCAGACTGAGAGATCCTATCTATACTTTGTGGCTAGTAGCCACTGATATAGACATGCAGCCACCCATGTACAAACTGCAGTAGTCAGACTACCCTGCCTGCTTCAGCCCATTTCCTCCCAACCGGCCCATTCTGCAACACAATCATGATTGTTTTCTGTTATAAATCCCTGTTTTACATATCTCTGTCTCTTTGCATAAGCATATCACTAAAACAACAGGCTTTAAAACTTTTTGACCCAAAAAATGCCAATGGAGATGTTTTCTCTGCTGTGTCTAGTGATGCGCCATGTGTGGCCTTGACTTGAGATAGGACACCCTTGGCATAACTCTTGGTAAAGAGTTGTTTTTTAAAAGCCATTAAAGCCCAACTGCTCCTCAAGCTCACCATAAAAAAAGGCTCTCTATCATTTGTATCATAGCCATCCGCATCCATCCAGCCTTGCCTGCCCCGCAAGGTACTTAACACCGTGAGAGTGATGGATGGGTGTCAATATGGTTCTCGCCTCCTCTATCAGACAGCGGAGCTGAACAGCTTCTTGCTGATCTACTGTTGTTGAAGCTGTTGTGTTCCATTAAACATCTAAGGCTGTGACCCGGGTTAGCTGGGTCCAGGTTGTTAGGATGGAATGTGAAAGAGCCTGTAGTAGTTACAGTGCAGCTAGGAGACCAATGAGACATCAGTCCTCCAGCTAGTTACAAATGTCACCTGACCTGAACAATCCCGTCAGCAACTGTGTAATTGCAACTTATATTTCCTTGTGGCTTTTGGGGGGAGGGGGGTTAGCTAATTAATAATTAATTAATAATTTCATTCTGAATAATAAGGGCCTGGTTCATCACGGTGTTGTCCTCACAAGCCATATTGAAATGAAGGGAGAGCCGAGCAAGGCCTGGCAGCTGTCTGCTGGGGCTACCATTCATTTCAGTAGAACATGTGCAGGCAGACATCCAAGTGGATCATGTCCAAACTTTTTTTCATGTTTCATTGAGCCTTTTCTCCTGGCAAACCTGTACAAAGAATAGGAAGGAGGGATGCATCATGTGGAAATTTAATTCAGTTTAATATTTTGTTCGTCCTTGGCGAACAAGGTATCAGATGTAAAATAAGATAAGATAGTCTGAAAACTATAATTTTCTAAGAAGGAACCAATGAAATAAATAAGGGAATTGTTTATGAAGTCATTTTTTTTTTTACTGGTGTAGAGCATATTGCATATATATTGTAGTATTGACATGCTGCTGTAACTAACCTGATTCTAAAGGATTTAGCGGGTTGGAAACATTTTAAAAAGCAGAAAGACAAAATAGTAAGGGCCTCCTCTGACTTGGTGGTGACCCCTTTGCAAACACCCTGGAAGTGTATGCGGCTGTCACTTCACCAGACCAAACTTATGGAGAGATGTTGTTTGTGTGAACTATGACATCCACAAAAAACTGATGTAGCCACTGCACTTCATGCAATCAAAGTGGCACATGTGGGAGCACCTCTTAGCTGGGGGTGGTATTTCTCACAAAGGACACCTATATATGACTGTTGTGACAGGCAGGTGTTCAGAAGTGCCATTCTGACGTGCTGTCTTGCTCATGCTATTTCATAGGCACCAGCTCTCTCTCTCTCTCTTTTTTTGAGCTCTCGCAGTTGTGCAATTCAGAGCAGCCAGCTACAAATGCAGAGCTGATGGATCACACCAACAACATCTTCACCTGAGTGTCATGGCCCTACACATTCTCAGGGTGTCTGCACGGAAATGGCTGTCAAATGTCAACTGAGACTAAATTGTCTAGTTACCCTAACAGAACACAAATGACCTTTATAAACCTTTTCTAGTCCCTTGACTTTTGATCTTTCATTTTTCATGAACTCACAGTTTTCAGTTTTTCCAGTAATCAGAATATGGCAGTAAGGGGTGCATTCAGATTAATCCATATGTGCTGTGTGCATGATGTAGTTGCTCTGGATTTTGGCAGATTATGCCCTCTTTGTGTAGGCACATGTTAAGCACCCATATTACATATGTTTGACTGGGAAAGCGCCTGTAAAGATTTCCCATATGATACAATTATGGGAACACTTAACATGTATACAGGGAGGTGACCAGTGTTCCCTCTAAGCTGAGTTAGTGTGAGCTAGTTCAGTGTTTTAGCCTCCGGCTCACACATTTTTGTCTTTAGCTCAGAAAGGATGGCTCCAGAGCAAACTTAATTTATGCCGCAGCCAAATCACTCACTCACAACTTTAATGCCAGTAGCTCACGAAGTAGAATTTTTGCTCGCAAGACTTCACAGCTTAGAGGGAGCATTGGAGGTGACTGGTTGTAATTTGTGGGGGGGGGGGGTGAAGAGGTCTTAGCATTCAGTGTAGCCAAGGTTTTGATTGCACATATACTGGAAGCTTTGCCTGTTCCAATGGCTAAAAGAAAACAGTTGCTTCATATTCACAAAATGAAATCACAAGCCACTTGGCTGTACCCTAATTTGTGTTAATATTTTTAGGGAAGGATGATTAAGTTTCATTCGTATGAGAGATTTTTTAGGAGAACTAAAATGCTCTCTATTTAGAATGTAAACAGCAATGCAGTCCTAAGCCTAGTAAGAGCCCTTAAAAGGCCATTGAATTCAGTGGACTGAGTATGACTGAACTCTACTGGGATTGCAGTGCAAATGTGTTCTCAGGTTATCTTTGATGCAGCTTTAGGGATCAGTGAAAGCTCAAGACATTTTGCATCTCCAGGGCATCGGGCCACATGATCTGACGTAGGCACCCCATTATCTCTTGCAGTGTGGCAAAGGATGCTGGGTGTGGCTGTCAGATCTACACTACTTCATTGTCATCACTAAAAATATTGTCTCCAGAAGCAGCTGTTTCTGTGTGGTTTTTGCAGTAGAGCTGGCCCTGTTAGGGATACAGTTGACAGACAGCTGCTAGAATATTTATTTCTATATTATTAACACCATAGAGAACTTTACCACAATCCAACACAGAGTTAGATGCACTTTAAGCCCATTTATTTTAGTGGGATTTCAGAGCACATATCAGAAGTTAAACTGAAGCTCAGATTGTGCACAGTGTGTATTGATTTCAAAGATACTATAATGGCCCTGACCTGGATATCCCAGGCAAGCTCAGTCTCATCAGATCTCGGAAGCTAAGCAGGGTTGACTGTGGTTAGTACTTGGATGGGAAACTTCCTTGGAATACCAATCCTCCAAGCCCCTAGTAGGGGTCAGTCACCAGAGGTCAACGTGACTTCCAGGAGTGCACACACATACACAAATACCAAAAAAGATACTGGAATGCACATAGGTTTAATAAACATTTGAATGCCTTTTACTCAGTGATTGCTTAACTCTCTTCCACTAAAATACATGGCATGTAAAAAGTTCTATTATTTTGGCTGGATTGTGCCCTTTTAAAGTAAGGCTGGGAAGCAGTAGAGAGATGGAGAGAGGCATTTCTTCCCTTTCGTATTTAGAACAGTATTTAGGAGTCATATCTATAGGCTTAATTTACACCATTGCAACCCTTTGAAGGACCACCCCACCCCCGACCAAAGCAAATTCAGCTCAAATAGTTCAGTATCTGGATTCATGGAAAACGTGTTGCAAAAGGTATGTTAAAAGGAAGAACACGAAGCCACTTACTGTTGGCATATTTCTAAGGTCACAAAGTGGGTTGAAGGTTCGTTCTGCTCTGTTTGTAAGTTCTTAAGGGTTTTTGGAAATTTGTCTTGGCTGAGAATATTAATTTGTCTTAGTGAATTGGCAGGAGCTCTGAGCTCTTAGAAGGAGTTCGGCTTTGGTCAGCTCAGCTCCAGCAAAGCTTATCCATTGTGCTGCCCAACTTGTTCAGCAAAAGCAACAAGAATGCTTAAAGTGGAACCCAATCAGAGCAAAACCAGCCTGAGATCCAGAATTGGTTGGGAGATGCATCAGCAGAGCGGAAAGGTCTGTCTGGTGTTGGCAGTCTCCATTTCAGTGGGTAGTGAGCATTCTGAGGTTTGGTTCACACTTTCCCCTTGATCACATGGAATGGAGTCTCTTCCCAGGTGGGTCAAATTCTGAAGAAGGCAGGAGGATCCTTGGGGAGCATTGCAGCTCCTTTTCCTGGAAGTCCACATACCATAGTGTCCATAGAGAAAAATCAAGGGGATCTAGGATTCAAATCTCACCTCTCCCACAGACTTACCTTAGTCACTTTAGGCAAGCCACTGTCTCTGAGCCATAGCACTCCCCCACTCCCCATATGCACTATGGGAATAGTGACACTGGCTTGCTTGCATGGTTGCCCCAAGGCGGACAACACAAAACAGTTTCAAAATTGACGGCCTCTCCACACTGAATGCCGATCTAAAGGCATTCTCTCCCTTCCTCAGAATTCCAAAAGGTCAAAGGAGGATTCCCACCCATACCTTAATGAGGAAATGTGACCCAAGCCTCAGTACCAACAGAATAGCCAGTGACTGTTTGCTACCATTAATTGGTCAAATGGAGCCAATGTAGTTCCATCGCCTTCCTTCCAGAGGGGTTTTTAAAAAAATCACTGGGTTTTATGTAAATACTAAATTTCTATTATGCAAGTCTAGAACCATCTATATGGGCAAGTAGCTGGGGATGTGGTTTTATATCTGTTGGCATTTGTGTTGCTCACCCAACGCTTTCTCATAACAAGAACTAAAGCCTTCCACCACTAGGGGGAATGCTTGGGGTATCGAAGCTCACAAAGCTTTACAGGGTTTGGGACTTAAATAATAATTTTAAAAAAGTAATCCACCAAGGAGGGTACAGTACTCTTTAAATATTTACAATGCCTGCCTGTTGTGAGACTTCGAGAAATGTGCTTTGTTCTTGGCTGCTGCGGATATTGACAGAATGTTCTATCAAATTATTTTGTATTTCTTGTAGGACTGGGAGACAGAAACTCATGACTGGTATTGTTTTGAATGCCATTTGCCTGGAGAGGTGTTGATATGTGACCTGTGTTTTCGTGTGTATCATTCCAAGTGTTTATCTGATGAGTTCAGGCTTAGAGACAGCAGTAGTCACTGGCAATGCCCAGTTTGCAGGGTGAGTACCTCTGAGCTTTCATGTGCTGAATAGAGGCTTGGTATTTGTTGTTAATAGTTCTGAGAAGATGTCTAGCCAGGAGAAACATCACTTTTCTTTCTTTTTTCTTTTTGTCTACTGTAACGCCAATGCATATACTGAGTGCAAATCCAGAAGCATGGTCATATCCAGATGTGGCTGGGCAAACTGCAGGACAACCTGCAGCTATCAAAGAGCAATGTTTTCAGAGAGTAATTAGAATGATTGTGTTGCTGGATCGAATTGGGACAGCTTGTGATGTGCCAGGGGCCAGCATACCTTCGAGACCACCTTTCCCCGTATGAGCCCAGTAGAGCACTAAGGTCCACCAGCCAACATCTTTTGGTGGTCCCCGGCCCCAGGGATGTCCAACTTGCCTTGACCAGGGCCAGGGCTTTTTTGGCCCGGGCCCCTGCCTGGTGGAATGAGCTCCCATGTGAGATCAGGACCCTGTGAAATTTATTACAATTCCACAGGTCCTGCAAGAACGGAGCTCTTCCACCGGGCTTTTGGTTGAGGCAGCGGGCGTCCCCTTTCATGGGTTGGCCCCCATCTGTAGCCTGGGTCCAAGATCCTAAATCTTGTTGATCTCTAAAAAAAAAAAAATCCTAGTACCATCAACTACTGAGGTATCTGTTTTTTTTACTAGAGTTGTGTGGCACGTATGAGTATGAGTGCCACAATATTTTATATTGTGTTTTAACATGGTTTTAATTGTATTGTATTTTATACTGTTGGAACCCGACCTGAGCCTGTTAAGGGAAGGGCGGGATATAAATCCAAATAAATAAATAAAAGCCTGGAGTTCTAGAATCTCCCCCGCCCACCCAGTATTGGTCCTGAGAAATATTTTCCACAATCACGTGATCTGTCCCAAGTTCAAGAGCTCTACTGAATCCATGGAATGCCCCTGTTCATTTCATGGAGGGGAGCCAATTCTGGGTGCAGATTCTGGATTCTCCAAGGAATCCCCATGTGCACCATCATAGCGCACACTACAGCGTTGAATCAGTGGCATTTTCTGTTTTGCATTTGCCGGGATGTTTCCTCCTTCCTACGTTTGCCCAACCGTATCCAGATATTCATGAGATCTGGCATTCTTCCTCAATGCATACGTAAATTGAATGGGGGGGGGGGAAGAATTCTAAACATGTGTGCATATTTACTTAAGTACTCCAGGAGGTTTGCATTTTGTTACAGCAAAAGACATATCTACTTTTTTCCCTCTGAGCATAACCAATGTTTACACATGCTATATAATATTGTGGGTTGAAATCCACTCAGAACCATTTTATACAAACATTGTACATCGAACTGCTTTCCATAAGGCAGGGCTCTTTTTAGTCGAAAGCTCCTTTCCTTTTTTTGCACTCATATATTTTGAAATGCATCTTTCAGATATGAATATCAGAGTCCATTAGTCTCAAAGTTTGCCAGTAAGTAAGAGGTGGGGGGGCCCCCCTGAAAATGAGAATTTCATATTCGCAAAGACCAATTGTTTAGGCAGATAGGGATCCCACCCCCACGCCCGCTTTCCTTATTTAACTTCCCCATATAAACATGCATAGCACATTATAATGAGATATGTGTTGAAAAATATGGGGATGTATGAATGAGCGACAGCTGTGTCCAGCGTTTTTGGGAAGTGTCATATTTATTAAAAACAGGGATAGACTTGATGGTAAGATAGTGAACATTATTTTACTTTTGATGCATTTTTAATATGGCATGGCGATAGTTTTGCAGTTTAAAATCCACATTTGTGCAAGGGAGGTTTAGTTTGCTCAGGTAAATGTCCAACAAACAACAAATCTTTGCAGCTACCAGGAATCGTGATTTTAATTCCTTTGCGTTAACTATGTCAGAGGAGCGGGCAGTGTAGGTGTTTGAAAAGCTGCTTGTGATTTGGGGACTGTGTAGGGCACTGCAAGAGATAACAGCTATTATGACTGTGCAGCATTTGGCAAAACAAAACAACTCCAGACAGCCTCTTTGCCTCCCCCTCCCCACAATAAATTGGCCAGCTGCTTCTCCTAATATTGGCATCTTAATATTGTGCTCTAGCAATGTAGGAAGGAGCTCATATAAAGCTTTCTTTCCATAGTGGCAAATACCAGTTGCTACTCATACAGAAAGAACAAAGTTTGATCCAGTGGCACCTTTTAAGTCCAACAAAGTTTTATTCACGATATAAGCTTTCATGTGCAAGCAGACTCTGCAGTGTGCTTGCACATGAAAGCTTATGACGTGAATAAAAACATTGTTGGTTTTAAAGGTGCCACTGGAATCGAAACTTTATTCCACTGCTGCAGAACAACACGGCTACCCCACCTGAATCTGATACAGAAAGGTTTGGATGCCACCGTTGGCGTATTGGCACTGAGATTTGCAGGTGTAAGTTTCATTTTATTGGCAAGTGGAAATAGCATGTTCATTAGGCTCGCTAGATTTTAGGGATGAGCATCGTATTCTCCTCCAGATTTTGCTACCACCAATGCACAAACTTCTTCCTTAAAAAAGAAACAACCTGGTCTTCAAAAACTGCTTCATTTTGTTCTTTTTCCACCCTCCCAAGCATAATAGGAGGCAGCAGTTGATGGCCATGCTTGGAACTGAATGGCAAAAATGAGTTTTATGTATTTTTCCATATTATCTTGCGCTGAGTTTTCTCACAGTGAGTCTGCTTTTCCTGTGAGAAAGTTGGGGGACCATTCTTTTAGCAAAGAAGCAGAAAGGGGATTCTTTTGGCATCATGAAACAGATAGCATATCTTCATGTGAAATGTCTTAGCCATTTCTGGATCATCCGCCATACAGCTCCTTTCCCCACTCAGCTAGGAAGAGCAGTTCAGAGTGGTGGAGACAGATGTGTATCGAAATCAGGTCACGACTGAATTCCTCCAGAATGGGGAAGGGAGACAGTTTGGGCATCCAGGAGGCAGTGCTCCCCCTCCACAAGGACCTCTTCTAGCTGTTTTACCTGGTGGCGGGGGGTGGGGGGTGGGGAGAGAAGACTAGACTTAACTCTTCTTGGGAGGCATTTGGATGGAAAGTGTGGACAGGAGAATACACTCCCTTGCACACCTGTCCTGGGTGTGTGTTAGATCATCCCCAGCTCCTGGTTTTTATGAATGAGGAATGACCCAAGTTGGGGTTGTTCTGCCCCTCTGATCCTAGTAGTTCATCAGAAGCATAAATATAAATGTTTTAAATAAATAAATATTGCATCCAGGTGCAACTTATAGTGGGCACTGGGATGAACTACTGCCCTGTGCTCCACTCCAGTGCTGATAGGTGGAGATATTAATACCACATGGGAAATCTTTCTTTGATTGTAACAAGAATTTGGTGATTTGGCATTTTCAAGATTAAGCAGTGTGCATCAGCTCTGTTCTTCACATATTGAGATTCAGCGTTTCCGGGATAATCTCTTTGTTTGTTATAGCATACATGAGCCTCCCAGGTATTCTCCAAGCACTGTTTTGGTCCAGAATTGCCTAGAACTATGTCACGCATCTGTTGCTCTTAGAAGCCCATGTCTCTTCAGAAGTGTAAAAAAATATTTTGGAACTTAATGAACAACCTTTAATGTTTTATGTTCTGTTACGTTTTATTTTGTCAGTTGCAGGTTTTATTTTGTCAGGGCAGGTTCTCCAAAGAGGCAGCATGAAGATTTTTGACATATTAGTGACTGATTGATTGATTGATTTGAGTATTTCCACCCTATTTTTTCCCCATCGAGGACCCAAAAGCGTCTTACAAAATAACAAAAATACAACGTAAATCAAACAGGGAACACAAAATATGATACTTCAGCTGGTTCTGGATCTACTGGCCTGGCTCCCTCAGGGCCACCATCTGCGAGCCAAGAGCTTATTCTTAAATTACGCTGCGACGGTCCTGCATTTGGCATTTTTATTTGTCTTTCTCCCCCTCTCAAGAATAAATGTAAGAATAAGCTTGTGGACATCACAGCTGAATTCTTTTTATTTGGTGGATTCTTCTCGGTAGCGGAATCCTGCTATGGCCAATTCATTTGTGATCCATGTGTTACTAGTGGGAGGTGTTCTAATGGGACGCTTGTGGTTGGGACAGCGCTAACATGGGAAACAGTCTCACCTCCAGCCCTGCTCATGTGGTTCAGTTCTTTCTGAAGTTAAAGGGAAAGGCATGGTGGCGCCTGTGCCACCACCCCTGTTGGTAGCTTATGAAATGGCTTTGTATCTCTCAAAGCCTACAGGATTTCCTGAGAATAAATCACCAAAGTCTCTGCCCAGTCTCTTGTACTTTGTCAGGGAAATGTATTAAAGTTAAGGCCTAAACTGGAGTGGGGATGGGATTTTCAGTGGGTGGTAAGAAAACTGCAGATATTTCCATTTGTTCTAACCACAGGTTTGGGATCTCCCACATACATCTACGACTGTGGCTTCTCCTTATTTGCCGTGACTAGTTAATGGCTTTCTTTGCTCATTTTCCTTTTATAAGAGAATCAGAATCTTGAATAGTAAGTGCAGAAATTCGAATACTTTTTAGAGCCCTGGGTGTTTTTCCAAAGGATATAAAAGGGCTTAACCACCTTATGAAAAAGGAAGTCAGATTTATTTTTGCATTATGATCAGCAGGAAATAAACAGCAGGAAACCTCTGAATCCCAGTGCCAGGAGGCAACATCAGGCAAAGGCCTCGGCCTCTATGGCCTGTTGTTGGCCCTCCAGAGGAACTGCTTGGCCAGTGTGGGAGACTGGATGCTGGACTAGAGGGACCACTGGTTATATCCAGCAGGGCTCTTCTGATGTTCTTAGCACACTACAAAAAAAAAAAAGTCAAATAACTGAAACAAAAGTGAGGTTTTGCTTTAATGTCTGTCACCTTTTAACTAGAAATCTCCTAGTGCACAAATGCAAGAAGGAAATGTATATTTTGAAACCAGGTGACAAGAGGAATAACTCTTGATGGTTGTTCAAGAACTGCCCTAGTAACACTTCCGAGGCCACCAAATGGTTCGATTATCTTTTGGGTTGATTGTGTGGGTTCAGTCGGCTTCTATTGTGTTAGCTTGCATTTTTATGCTGGAAATGGACTTAAAGGAACATGGTTAAAAGGTCCGTCCCATCCCCCTGCCTGCTACACCTTTCCTTTTATTTATTAGCTCATTTGACCAAATGTCTCTATCGTAGACCACAGCAAAGTTAAGAATCATAACAAGCCGAGCCTGCTACTTTAAAAAGATAGTTACAACAAAACTATTTCTGGAAAGCTCCACTTTGAAGTCAGTTAAAATTTGGTCTGGTAGAGACGCTGTCTGCTGTTCTCTGAATGCGAAACTGCCAAAAGGCAGTTACATTTAATTGGGTAACGGCAAGGTTTTTCGGCACAGGCAGGACACTGGGAGTAGACCTGACAATAAGAGCGATCTGGTATCGTTCTCTAGAAAAAGTTGAGAGTGTTAGACCCAATTGCTAGAAGTTAACCTCAAAAAACCAGTTCGGTAATTGGATTTCCTCTTTTGTCTTTCTTGAAGAGCCCCCACCCCCCGACAGCTTTAAGCCATATTATTGGATCCTTAAGGGCTGTGAGAAGTGTATGTTCATGATACATCTTTGGTTTTTTAAAGACAATAAAGCTGGGGGATTTATTTGTCCGTTGTTGTCAGTTTGGCATCTTTTGAATAAGTGAATGTGTATCTGGAACACTTCTGTTGCTTTGTTCATGGGAAAATGTGCATATGAAGATTAGCTTGGGTTGAGTGTGCAGTCATTGATAGATGGGTCATTGGAAGCAATGCCAGAATAGTCACATATGATTCTGTTTATTCTGGGGCAATTTTCCAGTACCTTTGTAGTAAAGATGTGTGTATAAAGTGCGGTAAAGTCACAGCCAACTTAAGGTGACCCCATAGGGTTTTCAAGGCAAGAGACTAACAGAGATAGTTTGCCATTGCCTTCCTCAGCATAGCAACCCTGGAATTCCTTGGTGGTCTCCCATCCAAATACTAATCAGGACCGCTCCTTCATGCTAAATCAGGACTTTGTTTCCCAAGTGCATTAGCCATGCTGTAAAAGACTTGAAGAGCTTAATTCCATGCATGACTGTTTTTCTCGTTCGCATTCTAACTACTGGGTTGTATCTTCTGCCCAGCTAAGTGCAGAGCATCTCAGAAACGGTGCCCTCTAAATGAAAGGATGAACGTCTCGCACTTCCTGTTTTGTGCACCACTCCATATGGTTCAAAGCAGAATGCCACTACAAGTGCAGCAGCAACAGGGCTTTCTCATGGCAGTTTTCCCTTTGTTTTCCCCATCCCATGAGTGCCACTTAAATGCAGTCTTTTCCAAAACATCACAGCAAAGCTAGTATGGGAAAGATCTCAAGAAAGATGGGAAAACCCTGGAGGTACAGGAGAGAACCACAGTGCTTCCTAGTAGCATCCAAGCTGGGGCAACGGACCTGTTGTGTCAGTGACCCAAGTGTTAATTCTTACAAGATAACAAACAATGAATAATCACCATAACTTATTCTCAGTTTTGGGGGGGGATTGCTTTTTGCATATTTTATTGGGATTTGATAGTGCCTAAGTCATTCAAGCATTACGGTGGTTCAAACTCGGACTTATCTTGAGTGTTGAAAAATATGCATAGATCCAGAAGAGTTAGCTGTGTTAGTCTGTTGCTGCAAAATAGTAAAAAGCCCAGTAGTATCGTTAAGACTAACAAACTTTATTGTTGCATAAGCTTTCGAGAAACACAGCTCTCTTTGTCTGACGCATGCAAGGATCGAAGGTTAGACGATTGGTTGTTGTTGTTTCTTAACACCTGAGATGGATATCAGCCTGGCGATCTCATGTTGAATCTTGCCATTTCACTAATGCACAATTAAATCACATTATTGCCAGTCATAGCTGTCCATTGAAATTGATTTGCTTCAGTAGAAGTAGTCAGGAACAGTGGGTTAAGGATTGCAGTCAACATACCAAGCTGTTTGCATGCATTAGAAACCCAAAGTTGGAAATGGCGGTTAGCAAGGCTTTCCTAAGCATTTACAACAAAGCGGTTTTGCTTTAAGAACAATCTTTTAGCATATTTATCTGGTCTTATAACACAAGATGGCATCTCTCTCTGTATACTGTAGTTCAGGAATGGTAGCTAAATTTTGATCTTCTAAAGGGAAGCAGAACATTTTGAGTTTGGGACTCTTCCGTATCAACCTAAGCCAGACCATACCACACCCCACAGCTGTACGTTTACTAAAACAATAAGATTTATATATATTTTATTAAATAAGACAGTTTAAGACACTGGGCAGAAAAAAAAGGATATGCATGCTCATATATGAGATACCTCACCTGCAAGCATTATCTGTTTCTTGGACACAATGGCTTGTTTTACACAGTATGGTTGTTTAAATCTAAGCCACTCTGCTAGTTATCGTGAGTTAAGGTCTAGCAAGCCAGGATTTGGTTTATTAAGCACAGTTTTAACTGTGGTGTTGCCTGATGTCTGGATGCAAACATCCTAGCTTAATCCAGAATTGTTCTCTGATTATACGAGCTACAAAGAGAAAGCAATGAAACCACCATTTGTGAAGCAAAATCAGAGTAGTTGTCTGTGAACAGAATCCTGGTTTCCCAAGCTAACTATAGTTATAACCAACCATGGTTTCATGAAATGCCTGGACTGATGGTGGCGTTTTTTCATGCACAAGAGCTCTGCACACCTACAGAGATAAATTAGTATGGACAGCAAGGACATAGCAAACAAACCAACAAATTTTTTTTTCCCTATTCATCCCCCTAATCAATGGGAATCATTGAGAACTAGCATAAAGCTGACCCTAAGACAGTTTAGATTGTTTGGCAAAGTATATGAAAGGCTATTTCTTGTCACCACATACTAGCTTTGAGGGTCTGGTGGCTTGTCTTTACAGTCCCATGATTGACTTATCAACTTCATGGGCCCAGAGTATGATCTACCAGCATATGATGTAGCAACACTGCTGAAGAGAGGCAGGCTTAGGCTTAGTCATTGCCTTGATGTTAGGCATCCTGAGAGACTTAGGTATAGTGCCTGATGTTCCATGAGGAAAGAAAGGGTAGGATAAATACATAATAATTACATAGTATCGGCTTCCTTCTCTCTACTTCCATTAATGGGCTTACAATCTTCTCTGTACTCTAGGGTTGCCAGGTCCCTAGGACTCATGGGTGGGGGATTTGGGGGGGGGGGGGGAACTTACCGGGAACTGGAACAACACGACGTGCCTACATCACCCACAAGCCAGAAATAAACGTGATGTGCCTACATCACCCGTAAGTTCTATGGGTATGTTGATGACATCCAGGGGGGCACTCTGGTTTCTGGGCAAAACTCTATGGTTTGGAGCTAATTCTACCATAGAGTTTTGCCCAAAAACCAGAGCATCGCCCGCCCGCCCCCTACCATCACCGATGTGTCTACAGAACTTCCGGGTGACGCAGGCACATCATGTTTATTTCTGGCTTCTGCCCTGTTTTGGGTGGGTGATTCTCCCCTGCTGGCCAGCCCCCCGGGGGGGGGGGGGAAGCACTGGAAACCGGGGGACCTGGCAACACTACCACACTCTTCAGTAGATCCTAGTTCCATACTTCAGTTGGCAGCTTGCCCACCCTTAATTTACCCAGGGTGATGTTGGAAAGTGCTGTCAAGTCACAACTGATTTCCTTGGTGGTCTCCCATCCAAGAACTAATCAGGGCTGACCCTGCTTAACTTCCGAGATCCAATGAGATCTGGCTAGCCTGGGCCATCCAGGACAGGGCCTTCCAGGTCAGGTTGACCATCTGTAAAATGACATCACAGGCCAAGAGTGGGCAACACCTGGCACGTGTACTGAGCAGCAGTATAACAGTCCATTTAGCTGGGCAGCTGGGGCTGGTTCTCCACCCAAGGGTCTGAGGCAAGCCCTGAGGTGCTGGAAAGCACTGCTGGAGCTCAGCTTGCTCCCTGTGTCCCTAGTCTCGTCTCTCCCACACCCCACCCTGGCTTTTAGTTTGCTGGTGCACCAGTATCTTCCCAGGGAGATGATTGGGGGGGGGGGGGTTTGGCACTCAGTCCTAAGAGGTCGCTTCCCCCATCCTAAGTTGCCCAGACGAGGCGTTAGGTTGGTACAGCATAGAAAGTGTTAGTTGCACCTAAATGACCTAGGTTCAAGGAGCAATTCAGTCTTGCATGCTGAAATTGGATAAGTCATTATCTCAGCTGCAGTTTTTGGGCTGTAGAACAAGAATAACAACAGTATACCGCCTATGGCCAAGACAGTAAAATCACAACACTTTCCATACTGGCATACCAGTCTTAAGTAACCGTATGTAGACACACGTTTTATAGGTTTCAGCAATTTCACTAATTCAGTGAAGTTCCTTCCATTTAAGAGGGTTTACAGATGGAACAGCATGTTAAGAGCACTGTGGAAATATATAGTTATACAATGGTAATTAACTTTATTAATTATAAAACTGTAGAGAGCCTTCCTTCATTTTTATTTTATTTTAAGGGGTATGAGTACTGCATTTTGTGAGTGTGTGTATTAGAGAGATAGCTTTATTTATTTATCTATTTTTTGTCTGCCTTTCTCCGCTGAGACTCAAGGTAGATTATACAGTGCAAGTAGGTGCAATCAATAGGATGAAATGTCTAATTAACTATATAATAGGACTAGAATTACAAAAATCAAAGCATAAAATATTAGACATGATACATTAAACAATATGGAAACGGCAGTGACTTTGAGAATGGAGAGTCCAGCATTATTCTAAACATGCTCTTGACTAATCAGCATTAACTTTTTGACATATGACTTTGGCTAATAGACGATAGAAAATATTTTTTTCCTAGCGTGCTTGGATTAAATGCAGCTAAACGATTGTTATTGGCATTGTTAAATCTTTGTATTGTAGAGCTTTAAAAAAGGCACAATTAGTACAATTCATAAATCTGAAATAAAGCTGCTGTTCTTTACCAGAGCATTAAGAAGAAGAACACAAGCAAGCAAGAGATGAGCACGTATTTGCGCTTCATTGTCTCCCGTATGAAGGAACGAGTGAGTATTGAAACTTAATATCAAGTTTGCACCGAATAAGGACGGGATCTTTAATTGATAATCAGACAGTTTATAGGAGACTGGAAGAAGGTGGTGGCTTCTCTTCTCTGCCAGTAGCCAGTTTTCCTCTTGATTCTTCTGGCCTCCTTCCTCCTCTGCCTAATATGCTGGAGTCACGATTGCTTTAACAGGCAGGAGAATGGATTGGCAAAATGATTTGGGCGCAGGGAGGGAGCAAAAGCCAATGGTGTCTCTTATTTCCCAGCTGAGCTACATGTGTAAGGAGCCACTGAAATCTCCTGGGCTGCAACTTGACATCCCTGCCTGAGTGGGCTCTGAGCATATTTCTTCCATAAATTATATTAAATTTAGAATCATGTTTATGGTTTAACCAACGCTGAGCGCGTACCAGTTTGGTGTAGTGGTTAGGAGCGTGGACTCTAATCTGGGAGAACCGGGTTCGATTCCCCACTCCTCCACAAGTAGCTGCTGATGTGACCTTGGGTCAGTCACAAGTTTTCTGAGTTCTCTCAAGGGCTGTTCTCAAGAGAGCTCTCTCAGCCCCACCTACCTCACAGGGTGTCTGTTGTGGGGAGGGGGAGGGAAAGGAGATTGCAAGCTGCTCTGAGACTCCTTCGGGTAGTGAAGGGCGGGGTATAAATCCAATCTCTTCTTCTTTACTGTTGAGAACATCATAAAGATCTGTAATTTCAATGATGGCAGAAGTAAATTTTAAAAAATTAACAGGTAGAAATAGATTAAACATTCTTCGTGCCTAGCCAGTATCTGTGGCCACCATCGAGAACCCTGTCTGTGAGTTTCCCACATTAATCAGGTGTTTGGGGGGGGGAATGTTTCCCACATCCTTTATGATTAAGCAGCACCCTTTCCCCATTGATTCTTCCTCTAAGAACTAAAACCTTTTACAGATGTTGCTCATTTGTTATAATTTCAGATTTCAAATTTGACATTTCAAATTTTTACTTTTAAAATTCAATTCTGAGCAGTACTTTAAAAGGAACTCTAAACTTGTGCCCTGTTGGTGGTTTTAAAACAACGATATTAAGTCCCAGGTCGCCAAATGCAGCTTTGATATATTTTTAGTCTTTGATACACTGCCCTGGTCACTGAATTGTGGGGGAACATTATGTGATTATTAAAAATATTTTATCAGTTTTTAGTAATTCCATCTCTGTGTGTGGTAAGTGCCGTCAAGTTGCTTCTGACTTATAGCAATTCTCTAAATTAATGACCTCCAAAATTTCCTATCACTAACAGCCTTGCTCAGGTCTTGCAAACTGAGGGCCATGGCTTCTTTTGAGTCCATCTATTTCATCTTAAGTCTTCCTTTTTTCCTACTGCATTCATCTTTTCCTAGCATTATTGTCTTTTCCATATATATATCTATATATCTAATAGCCAAGATGACCCCTCTGTGCAGATATCTAAATCCGTACATCGGGGACACATGGGGGGGAAGAGACTTTCTTGCACACTTGGGGCAATCCCCAGGTGTGCAGAAAAATCTGAAAAGTTGAAAAAAGTATACAGGGGATACTTAAATCCCCCCCAAAAGTAAAAGAGTGTTTCCTGCGCATGCGCAGAGAATGCACTAGAAAGTCTGCCTCGCTGCCATTGGGGGGGAGGCTCTGCAGGCCCGGTGGCTGGGAGCCACTCAGGCCTCGCCACCGGTACTGGGGGAGGGGGCGGGAGAAGGCTTACCTGCGGTTGCTTCCTCCTCCTCAATTCCAAGCTGCTTCTACAGGCTGGGAACCTGTGGGAATACTCCCCCCCCCCCCCACGAGTATCGCGGGTCCCACTTCTTATATTTACATAGACAGGGCTCTTTTTCTAGCAGGAACTCCTTTGCATATTAGGCAGCACACCCCTAATGTAGCCAATCTTCCAAGAGCTTACAGTAGCCCCTGTAAGAAGAGCTCTGTAACCTCTTGGAGGGTTGGCTACATTAGGGGTGCGTTGCCTAATATGCAAAGGAGTTCCTGTCAGAAAAAGAGCCCTGTATATAGATATTATCCATCTGAACTCCATCAGCTCCCATGACTGAGAATGTTGTGGGGGGGGAGTAGGAGAATATCAAGGTAAAATTGTGCTAGAAATTTTTACTTGAGAATTTCCTGTCAGTTTATAAAACAGTTGTGTGTGCTTGAGGGAAACATTTTTGCTAAAACCCTGGGTGCAGATAGTCATACCAAGGGTTTAGCTGTTTGCTTACCTGGTTCAGATTTTAACAAGAGTAGCCTACTGCAAATTCAGTGCAGAGGACTTTTTCTCCAGGTTGCCTAGTGATACGCAGACCGAGTGGAAAAGTACCACTTAACTGACGTGCAGTTTTGCTTGTCAGACAGATATGATTTCGGCCCTGCATCTGAAGACTTCCAATTTCTTTACCTTTTTCTTTGACCCAGTTTCTAAACTGATGCTTTGTGGTGGCTTTTTAGGCTATCGATCTAAACAAGAAAGGCAAGGACAACAAACACCCCATGTATCGTAGGCTGGTGCACACGGCTGTTGATGTTCCAACTATTCAAGAGGTATGTTCCTTTGCAGTTCTGGGAAATGCTGGGGCTTTGCCGTTGTCAAAAGAAGATTAAAGGATGCATAAAGATGAACGTTACATACATATAAACATTTAAGACCACTCTAGAAGATCAGATGCTCCATGCTGGGAAACTCTGTGAGTGAACATAAGCTAATAATAGCAGTCATGTATTTTGCCCAGCAAAGGCCTTTCCCTTTAACTGGAGATTCTGGAAACTGAAATTAGGACTTCACACTTATGCCAAGTCTGTTCTCCAGCTTCGTGCTGTGATGCTTCTTGTAGTATGATGTCATATTTTGGACACCCCTGAGGGAAAAAAAATATAATTGTTGACTGCTCTAATGCATGTCTTAATTATGTCTGTATTTTTTAAAAATCTGTTTAGAAAGTAAATGAAGGAAAATACCGGAGTTACGAGGAGTTCAAAGCAGATGCTCAGCTTCTTCTACACAACACAGTTATTTTCTATGGAGGTAAGTGTGATTGCATGGGAGAATGTCTACAAAAAGATCTCAAGGAGTTCTTTTAGACAGTATAGTCTGGAAGGGTCTTGACTTGGTTTGGAAAGTCCTTTCAAGGTTTCAGACTGGGCTATGCTGAAACCCACTGCAGTTTCAGTACAGATTCCACAAGTGTTTAGGTACTGCTTTAAAAAGGTTCATTGATTTGCATCCAGACCGTGGAATCTGCAGGAGGTCCCTAAATGCTAGAAGCAGCTGCATGAGTTTTAGGGACTGTCCCTGAACTAGGCAGCTCACAACAATTTGGCTCAGGAAAACTCCCCAGGCCGCACACAAACTTAGGTTCCTAAAAAAGACACAGCTTGTGAAAACTTACTGGAGTGATGGACTTCAGCTGGCCTCTTTCTTTGTGGTTTGGATCCAGACTAGACATTCTGGCAGGAACAAGGGTTTCTGCCCTCAGAGTGCTCTTATTCCACCTCCCACCTCCTGCAGTAGCCCAAAATGTCCCCCCCCCCGATCTTTTGGGGGGAGCAAGGGGACCCCCCCCAGGAACAGTATTTCAGGGGGCATTTTGGGCTTCCATCACAACTTCATGGCTTCAGGGTTAGGAAACTATTTTTCTCTAAATGTCTTTGAAAACATTGATTCCCCCACCCCCACACACAGACACACAAGTTGCTTGCTTTCCAATGGAAAAAGGTTGTACAGCAACTTTCAGCGTGCAACTCAAAAGTGCAGATATCTAGCTCAGCTCTAGTTGTCACTCTGATTTTTCTTTCTTTACCCTTTAGCTCCATCTCTTCCCCTGCTTTGTTGGCATTTCTCTCAATGTCATTGTGCTTGTGGAGAAGGTAGATTACGGGTACAGCTGTAGAAACAGGTGGTAGAAAAGAAAAACAGATAACCCTGCTAGCTGGACCAAACTGCCCGCCAGCGCCCAACAGACCAGCCAGTTCACTTGGAACCAGTGTTCCCTCTAAACTGAGTTGATGTGAGCTAGCTCACAGTTTTTTAGCCTCTGGCTCAAACATTTTTGTCTTAGCTCAGGAAGGATGGCTCCAGAGCAAACTAATTTATGCAGTAGCCAAATCGCTCACTCACAACTTTCATGCCAGCCGCTCACAAAGTAGAATTTTTGCTCACAAGTTTCCATGGCTTAGAGGGAGCATTGCTTGGAACCACAGTTTTATCACAGAGTCCAGATGCATTGCGGGTGTTTTCCAAGCTAACAGTTCTAAGTGACTCCAGCAAGCCCAGGTGTATAGTTCAAGAGGGGGAAAAAAACCCAAGGCTTGGCTCCTAAGGGGTCATTCCATTCACACATGTACTCTTGCTCAAGCAGAAGCCCTTGTTTGCATTCATATCAGCAGAATCTCATTCTTGTCACCTTTTCCTGCTTGCAGAAACGGTAGCAAACCAGGACAGTAGTCACTGCATGCATTCCTTAATACCTCTTGGCCATCACCACTCAGGCTTGCATTATCGCTACTGCTTACACAACACTGCAGTGTGTGTAACACTTCCCATGTTCCTGACACACTAGATGGGATCCAGGCCCAAATATCGGGTGTAGGGGGGGTGGGGCGGAACGGCAACACAGGGAGAGAGAATTAATGTCCCTTGTTCACTACAGGGAGCTACCCAGCAAGTGTTGTTTCACCATATCTGGTAATCACAGCAGAGTTGTGCTTTAGAGCCACTTAGAGTGGTTCATGGGGCATTTGCCATGAACAGCTATTTGCTGCTGAAGGATGTGCTCTTAAATGAGTCATGTACCCACACCAGAAACCTGTGGCCAGTGAAGGCTCCCTGGTGCCTGTTATGAAGTGCTTGGTGCATTTGCCAGGATTATAAAATGGCACATCACAGAAAACGTAGATCCCCCTTCTTTAAGCCCTTGGAGGTAAAAAAGGACTTTGTATTCACTGTTGTGTGAAATCTGTTCAAGCACTTGCTTAGCTGTGATTTATACATTTATATGTGTTTTGATTCACAGCGGACAGTGAACAAGCTGATATAGCCAGGATGCTTTACAAAGATACCTGCCACGAGGTGAGCGATCTTCAGTAAGCCAGTTGCTTGGCAATGCCATTTGGCTTCGAGATAACTGTGCATTCATTTATATAAAAACCGGTCATATTCATCCTGAGAGATACCCTGGGATTAAAGAAATCCAGCGCAGCCCTTAATACAACATTGATAATATCAAGAGAAGTGCTGTTGACCCTTTCATGTTTTCGTAATATCTGCCATGTGTCCTGACCTGGATAGCCCAGGCAAGCCTGATCTCCTCAGATCTTGGAAGCTCAGCAGGGCTGACTGTAGTTAGTACTTGGATGGGAGACTTCCTTGGAATACCAAGGCCGGAGGACCGAGGCAGGCTTTATTCAGCCACCTCTCTGACTATCCTCCAGGCCCCCAGTAAGGGTCAGTCACCAGAAGTCAACATGACTTCTAGGTGCAGACACATACACAAATACCAAAATAAAATAATATGTCATGTTTGTTTCTTCTATTTGCATCTTTTCAAACGGCTGTTGAATTCATTTTAGAAATTGCGGAAATACAAAACAGAAAAATGAAGTTCATTTTCGGGCACTTAAAAAATTAGGATCCAATGTGTGCAAAATGGCTGATCAATTAATGGAGTGCTGACCTATGGGGTGGCTTCTCAGTGTCCAGAAAGCACATGTGCTCTCACCTAGGCCGGATACATTTTCTTCTCATTTGTCTGATTGATTGAAACCTTGAAGACATGTCCTAATTGAAATGAAAAACCGAGACGCCTAAATAGTGATAATGGCGACTATCATACTTGCTCTGCCTCTGTAACCCAGTTAGTTCTGAGCTTTTGGAAATTCTTTTGTGTGTGTGTGTGAATATATATATATATAGCTTGTTAAAAATATTAAATTTTAGCATCACCGTTTGAAAGAATACATTATTCCTGAAGCCAGCATTTTGCTTAGTTGATGCTCCCCAGTGGGATTCTGCAAAACACAGAGGCCAACATGAAAAAAACCTTATTCTGCAATTTCTCATTTTCAAGTTGTTAGAATAATGCTTTTCAGTATGATGAAAAGTATGTTATTGACACTGTGCTTCTTTTTTCAGCTGGACGAACTTCAGCTGTGCAAGAATTGTTTTTATTTATCAAATGCGCGTCCTGATAATTGGTTCTGCTATCCTTGTGTAAGTTTATTTCTTCATCTTACGTCTTCACACAGTGTACAGTTAAGTACCGGCTGCACTGTGCCAGGAGCTCTTTTGAAAAGCATTAGGCATAAGTCTGTCAGTGGCTATTAGCCATGAAAGCCAGATGTACAGAGTCAGTCTGCCTTTAAATACCAGCTGTTAGGTACAAATACTAGTAGGCATTCAGATGTACCCATTTTACACCAATTAGACAGGTGATCTGTCAACAAGATGTAGCCCTTCCCCTGGTATTGGATGCAGGCATGAGGGACAGACCTGGCTCCTTCCTCTTAGTCAATTAATTAGTCTTGGATCGTCATTCCCCATTCAGTTCCCTGCCCTTCCTGTTGTGCACATCCGTTTTACATTGTGAGTCCACTAGGCACAGAATTGTCTTCCTTTCTAAAATATTTTGCACCTGTCCAGTAATTTAGGTGATTTATAAATAAGGTGCTTGTGCTGATGATGCTGTCTCACTTGTTTGTAAATTGAACTAGGCTATAATTTGGGTTCCAAGACAAGCTAGAATAAACAAATGGAAGCACTCTGAGGGTAATGCAAACACTGGAAGCTCTGCAGGAAGACATCCTCAGGGCTTAACTAAATACTTTGTAGAACAAATTTTGAGTCCAGTGGCACCTTCAAGACTCAAACTTTGCTCTGCTGCTTCAGGCCAGCACAGCTACCCACCTGAATCTAAATATTATGCGTGACCCGATTTGGCTGCAGCTGTTTAGGCTTGAGAAAATGGCTCAGGAGAGAAGGCTGAAGCCCCTCATCCTCCCATCCTGTGCCTGTGAGCAGAAACTGGTTCCATGGCCCTTGTGAATGACAATTCTCTGATGTTGTTTGTACGACAGTTTGGGTCACACATAGCATCAATTGGAGCCCTCAGTTGCTCCAGTGTTTGCAATGGCCATGGAAAGCTGTCGTGATGACATGGGTGCTCCCACCCATTTGCCAGTTTTATTTTCTAATCTCCTCTTCCCACTGATGTTCCCTAGGCATTAGAATAGTGTTTATACACTATAAAAATCCAGTGATAATCCAAATCTTATCCTGCATTGTAGGAACTTTCCTACACTGGGTTGTTAAAAAAGAATAGAAACCAAGTCTTTTTTTTTTAAGGCAGGTAAAATCATTGTTATTTTTTATTTTCATTATGTGGTTGAAAAGCAGTACTTTAAGCCTAATCAGAAATAAGGACTATAAACTTAACATGTTTCTGTAATTTTCAGATACCCAATCACGAGCTAGTTTGGGCTAAAATGAAAGGGTTTGGATTCTGGCCTGCCAAAGTCATGCAGAAAGAGGACAATCAGGTGGACGTTCGCTTTTTTGGCCATCACCACCAAAGGTACTTTTCGTGCCCACAGCTTATGATAGCGTTCCCCTCCCTTCCTGCAGCTGAACTGGAATGATCACAAACTTTGTCGAAAGCATTTTCCCCCTTGCGCACTTACATGATTTTTTGTGGAGGAGGGGAATTGACACTGCTAAGCGATTCATGAGAGATTCCACTTTCTTGATTGCCACAAGGATGCCCCCTTTCAGATAAAAGACTGTGCGTTAAGGTCTGCATGAACCATTTCTTCAAACAGCCATCTGAATAAAAGAACAGCACTTATCACTGTGGAGCTTAGCAGGCACAAATTCAGATGACTTGAGAGAGGTCAGAACTGCAGGGGAAAATAACGATATCCTTACCTGAGGAGTTGTGTCACAACTTCATATTACCCTAATGGGTCTCCATGCTGCAACAAACACCCCTATTGTTGACAGAGGCCGTGAAATAGATGAAGGTTGTGCAGAAGAATTGCTTAGAGAGTATCAACACCCTTTGCCTTTCTTTGTGAACGCTGCCCTTTTCACACTAGAGGTTTGGAACACCTGTCAGACAATCTTTCTTCCTTTTCCTTTTTTTTAAAAAAGGAACTTTGCATGAAAAAAAATACGCATGGGGTGTCAGAAATACACACACAAATGCAAATCTTATGGCAAAAAGACTGAATTTCTGCTTATGACAAATTTACACAATTCAGTATAAAAATGGATGAATTGGGGATATATAAGAATTTTTGGTTCATTTGAAATGGGGTGTTGGAGAGTTTTATGGGGATGGTGGACTGACCAAGAGACAAATAAGTATGTTCTAGAACAAAATCATGCCTGAATTGTTCCTAGAAGCTTAAATTACTAAACTGGAGCAATCATATGTTGGTCACATCATGAGAACACAGGGTTCACTGGAAAAGACAATAATGCTAGGAAAAGTTGAAGGCAGCAGGAAAGAGGAAGAAGACCCAACGTGAGATGCATTGACTCAGTAAAGGAAGCCATGATTTTCAGTTTGCAAGACTTGAGCAAAGCCGCTAACGCTAGAAGGTTTTGGAGGTCATTAATTCACAGGGTCACCATAAGTCAGAAGCAACTGGATGGCACGTAAGACACACATGGTTTGGATTTCTTTCCCCCTTTTTTAGCAAGGAGCAGTGTTGTGGCAATTATGCAGGTACGTTTGAGGCGCAAACGGTACCTTCCAGGAAGTCAAACCTGCTGGTCTCTGTTTGGCTGCAGCTCTCCAAGGACTCGGGCTGAGGCTATAATGGAGGCTATAATTTTTAAAAAAAATGTTTTGGGCATAGAAGCTGCCATCCTCCATAGCCACTTCCCTGTACTGCAGTCTCATTGTGTGGGATCTGTGATGCAACAGCAGCACAAGCCGGTTTGGCCTCATTTATGTATTGGGATGGCTGAAATTATGTGCAGTGTACTCCTTTTGAAAACCGTGTCCTAGATAATTTCAGCGTCTGTGTATGATATGTAATCACTCACTCAAGCCTTCTTAAGTGTATCTTTTAATTTATACTGTGCAGGGCCTGGATCCCTTCCGAAAACATTCAAGACATCACAGTTAACATACATCGGCTGCATGTGAAACGCAGCATGGGCTGGAAGAAAGCATGCGATGAGCTAGAACTGCACCAGCGCTTCCTTCGGGATGGCAGATTCTGGAAATCAAAGAATGAGGACAAAGGAGAGGAGGAAGCAGAGTCTAGCATTTCTTCCACCAGCAATGAACAGGTGAGTAGACCTGGAAAGGTATGGATGGACTTGCACAAAGCTCGGTGGTCTCTTTCCTCCCCTCATTTCTCATGATTCGAGCTCTGTGTACCTTTTGTACCTTAAACTAGACACTTGCCTCATTGGATTCTGTGGCAAGGAAACCCCCAGATGTTTAATTGGAGTAGCCTTTGGCAGGGCTTTTTTTTGTGGGAGAACGTGCCAGAATGGAGTTCTGGAACCTCTTTGACAAAATTATTTTTAAAATGTTTAAAAGTTCTTGAGTTTTTAATATACAGATGGAAAACTTCATTTCCCTCTTGAGAGTTCCAGCACCTCTTTTTCAAAAAAAGAAAAAAAAATCATGACCTTTGTTAATATTTGAAGTGTGCACATATTTGCTAATTTTGTTTCTAAGATGCTGCTATGCAAAGAATGTAAACAGTTTGGCCAAGGACTTTGGGGATGAAAAAGGGAAAGTATGGGCAGATTGAGGCTTTGGCTTGCAATTCCGAGATCCACCAGTTCTGTTCCACTTCGTTCTGCCTGTGTCTTCTGAGATTTCACCAAGCATGCTGCCATTGATTTCAAGCTTTTCTCCAAAGTCATGAAAGCTAGGAACTTGTCTTTCTTAAAAAATGGGTTGCCTAATTTTGTACTGCATACCAGATTCTGTGCTTGTGTGTTGTGACAGATTGCACATGAAAAGCAGGTTTTAAAATGCTGTTAGTTCAGAGACCCTGGAGGTAAGGAGTTAATCTTCCCTGGAGTGGAGAGCTTGTTTGATTGGCTGCTCTACATGCTTTCTGATTGGCCAGCATCAGCTGAGAGAAAGTATATGATCAGCTGTGTACTGGCGGGAAAGGGGCTTTTGGTCTGGAATCAGCAAGCCAGTGAGTTGGCTTCTGGTAGAGAAAGAGACGGCTGGAGTCAGTAGTTCTGACCGGATTAGTCAGACGGGTTCTTCTGAGAGAAGTGAAGAGACTCCTTTGCCCTAATTGAATAAGAACTGCTCTGAGGGAGAATTGTGGTTCTAAGTCCAGAAAGCTAAAAACTACTTTACCCAGACATCAGCACTGGGAGAGAGATTTGGCAAGAGTGACTGGGTTGTTAGGCTGTAACTCCCAATCAAGCCAAGTAAAAAAAGGGTCATTGCTTCTTAGGAACAGAAGAATAATTCCTGCCAGTTGAAAAGGGGTTGAGCTCTGAGGAGAACCCTGGTCTGTGGTGAAGGGAAATAAGCTTTAGACACCTCAGGAGTTAGTGGGAAACCGTGTTTTCAAAAGGGATAAAGTTAAATACTGTAAGAAAGAGCAAATCTCCATGAAACTCTGTGAAGTAATATTGTAACTGCCATAGACGTCAACTGCGGGGAGGCTCGGGAGCTCAGGCCACCCCTGAGATTTCCTGCCCGCCCGCCACCGCACTTCCCTGCTTAGGCCTGCTCTTCCCCCCCGGACTCCCCTGAACCCACCCGCTTGCTCCCTCCTTCCTTCCCGGGGTCATCTGGGCGACTGCCGGGGCGACGCTCTAGCAATCGCCCCAAAACTCTATGGCACCATAGAGTTTCGGGGCAATTGCCAGAGCGTCGCCCTGGCAACGTGCCCAGCGTGATGACGTCACTTCCGGGTGACGTCATCACACTGGGTAGTCGCCCTGAATGGCCCAGGGAGGGAGCGAGTGAGTGAGTGGGTTCTCGGGAGCTGGGAGCCGGGCGGGCAGGCGGGGGGGGAGGCTCTGGCGGCGGCTGGGGCATAGTCCCCCCCTGAAAATCAGAAATGCTACACCCCTGGTAACTGCTGAAACATACTAAACAAAATACCTCTCACTGAAAAGATCTACAAATCCCTGAAAATAAGCCACAACAACACACTCTTGTTTATCTTAAGAATTTGTTCCTGTACAAAATAATAACTTTTACCTCAGCATTTCTAAACGTTAACTTCCCTGATATATATTCCCTGCCCATTAAATGAAAATCTTTTATTCTGTTTTAACAGTTATACAGTCTCAAGTGCCATTTTAGACTGTTTAAGACAAGAGGGCTCCTGTTTTTCCCTCAGGTTCCTGTGCTGGGTCCAAAGCCAAAATACATCTCTGTCAAAGGGTGGGACAATCAAGTCTTATAAGACAAAGAAGAAATACATGCTATGGGGGGGGAGGGGCTCAGTAACCAAAGGGAATTAAGTTTTGGCGGGAAAAATCTGCCTGGGAGTTGGGAAGTGACAGGGGTCCATCCGTGTCGACGCTGGGATGATGCTGTGTATATGCAGTGCGGTTTATGATGTGTATATATTGTTACTAGTGCCATTCTCCTTTGTACTGTTGTTACAGGCCACTTCATCCAAATAAATAATACTTATTTTTCAAAGTCATTGTTTGTGAGAGGCACATGATCCCCTGGAGGGATCTCAATATGAACTTGCTGCTTCAGTGGAGACAGCCACAGCCATTTTGATTCTTGTGACTGCTTTTGAAAACTGTTGCGGTCATAGAAATAGTAGTGCTCGTTTCTTTGTAAATAGAAAATTCAAACTCCATGGCATCGTGTACACCATCCAGAGTGTACACCTGTGGGCAAAACAGAGGCCTCTTCTTTGATGAACTAATATAGACATATAAAACAAAAGTGAATGGAATGCTTCGAAAACATCCAGAACAAGTTATTTTATTTATTTTTATTTATTTATTTATCAAATGGATATCTTGCCCTCCCCGCAAACAGGGAGTTATGAGTCCAGTGGCACCTTTAAGACCAACAAAGGTTTATTCTATAAATGATTTTAGATTGTGAAGGCCTATGGCCGTATACAAGGAATGTTCTACCTCCCTTAAACAAAGGTTTATTCAAAGTATGACTAAACCTTTGTTGGTCTTAAAGGTGCCATTGGACTCATAATTTGTTCCACTGCTTCAGATTAACACAGCTGCCCACCTGGATCTATCAAAAATATCTAGTTATGTGTTATCCACCATTAGCAAAGTTGTGTGTGTGCCACATCGTAGCTTTATCGTCCATATTGTGATTTTGATTGAGTAATCTCAAAGATGTCACATTGTGGATTCCATCCCTTTATTAGAAACACTAGGGATATGGCTGTGACTGCAGATTTAAGTTAAAGTTAAACAGTTAAGTTAAAAATGTGTACAAACCCAATGGTGCCATGCTGACATGTTTTTCATGCAGAGAATGATGAAGAGTCCCAATTAGATACTGACTCCAGCTGCCAGTAACATAGGAATGCAGACATGTGGGTTGACCAGCATAACTCTATGACCTGTGATTTTAAACCTAGATTGAACTCTGGTTTAAAATCCTGATTAGTGGGGGTGGAGTAGGGTTGCCAGCCTCCAGGGGGTAGCTGGAGATTTCCTGCTATTACAACTGATCTCCAGGCGACAGAGATCAGTTCACTTGGAGAAAATGGCTCCTTTGGAAGGTGGACCCTTTGGCATTATACCCAACAAGTGGAGAGCTGCAAGAAACTTGCAGGATAGTTATTCCATTCCTCACACCTTATCTTCCTCCCTTCTCCCCCTACCTCTCTCACACTCTTTCTCCCTTCTGCCCCCCTTTCTTACTCTCTCGCTCTCCTCCATGTATGTTACTTCCTCTCTCTTTCTGACCTGTCATCATTCCCTTTGTTTTTCTGCCTCCCCACCTCATCACTCTTTCTCTCTCTTTCTGCCTCCCATCTCAAATCCCACCCTCCCCAGGCTCCACCTCTCAAATGTCTGGGAATTTCCCAACCTGGAGTTGGCAACCCTATTTCCTTCCCACCCAACAGCCAACCTACCTTTATCTGTCTTCAGCTTTCTATCTCCACCCCCCTCCCCTGCAGCCTCTACCTAGGAAAATTACAGTCTTTCTCCACAATGGGGACTAAAGCAGCTTACATTATTATTTCCTCTTTGTTATCTGCACAACAACCCTGTGAGGTTGGTTAGGCTGAAAGTATGTGACTGGTCCAAAATCTCCCAGTCAGCTTCCACTGCAAGATGGGGATCTGAACCTGGGTCTCGCAGATCCCAGTCTGAAGCTCGAGCTGTTGCACCACAATGGCTTTCATACGGTGGCTGCTGATGAACTGTAGCAAAACAGCTGGGCCTAATTAAGTCATGCAAATCAGGTGGTATCAAGTCACACAGAGGGTGCTGCCTAGGGATGCCAGCCTCCAGATGGGACCTGGGGATCCCCTGGAGTTACTGCTCATCTCCAGACTACAGAGATAACTTTCCATGGAGAAAATGGATGCTTTGGAGGGGGGAGTTTATGGCATTGTACCTCACTGAGGTCCCTGTCCTCCCCAGGCTCCACCCCCAAATATCCAGGAGTTTCCCGGCCTGGATCTGGATCTGCTGCTGGTGGCCAGGGGGGGTACTTGGCAACCCTAGACTGCTGCCAGTAAAAACCCTGCTTTTTACTGACAAAAACAGTTAGAGCCTCCCCCCCTCCCCCGAACATTCTAATCTCCTCACAGTTGATGTCTGGAGTTGGTGCCATTTCAAAAGGTATTTTGGGGGATTCTACGGTCACTGAAGTTTTTTTTTTAACGTTTCGGATTTTTCTGCACACGGGGGGAGTGCCCCCCATGTGTAGGAAAACCTCCCTGCCTCCCAGGTGCCCCCCCTGCGTGGATTTAGGTATCCTCACACAGGGGGCGCCCTTGGAATTAGATATATAGATTGGTGTCCTTCCCCTTCCCAAACCCTGCCCTCCTTAGGGTCTACCTCCCAAATCTCCAGGTATTTCCCAACCTGGAGCTGGCAACCCTAGGGTGGAAGGGAGGAGTGGACTCTGGTTAAAACACACGTCTACATTAATAAACGATGGGTAGCCACAGTTAATTTCTAACAAGAAATCCTTCATCATGTTCTGCACAAGACGAAAGGAATGAATCCAGCAAGAAAGGCAGGTTTATGTACATTTTAGCTTAACCATGGCTAAGTTTGCTGTCTCAGTGTATCCACAGGTTCATGCCTAAGGTTTTGGTTAAGATTTTAAAGCTAAATGATTTCCAATTAAAAACAATCACACAGAATAATTTTCTGTGAAAAAAAAATCTTTTATCTACTCAGTTTGTTGTCTGATTCCTGTTGGATTCAGATAAATATGGGTTCTGTTTGTTGGGGTTTTTTTTCCATACTACTTTGGAGGGATGAAAATTGTTGGCTTGTAACACCTCAGTAATGGCCCTTTGTTCTGAATCTCTGCTTGGTGTATTCTAGTTTATATAATCATGCTTCTTTTGCTCTCCTGGAAGAAAGGCAAGATCCCACAGAGAAGGGTTTTTTCATGTGCTCCAAAACATATTGGTATAAGATGTTTTAATGGGTGAGGCAACAGTTTGGTTCACATGTAGCACTAAGCATGTCTTAGCCCCATGTTGAATGAAACTTGAAGGAATCAGGAGCGTATTCACCCAATCCCACTTCAGGTTGTGCACTGCAACACAATCAGTTATGTCCAGATTGTGGAGAAATCAGAATCTGGTATTGTGTTCGAACTGGTAAGCTGGAATTTTTGCTAGTTAAATTCCCAGTTTGGAGCCCTGGTCTACAAGGCTAGTACAAACCACCGTTTGCTGCATGGAATGTAATGACAAACTGTGGTTTGTTAAAAAGACAGAACTGCTTAATTAGGTCATGACATGTGAGTGGAGGTGGAAGAGGGAAGGAGGGGCCATCAGCAAGTGAGCTCCATACTCCTAAAAGACTCCTCAACCTTGCTAGCATTATGAGGAAGTTCAAGATTGTCCTTGGGCCTCACACATCACTTATTTCTATATCATTATGCAGGGCTTTTTTTGTAGAAAAAGCCCAGTAGGAACTCATTAGCATAATAGGCCACACCCAACAGCAGAAACTCATTAACATATTAGGCCACACCACTGACAGAACAGCTTATTAGCATATAGGCCTCACCCCCATGTTACCAGAAGAGTGGTCATCCAGCCACACCCACCTTTTGCTTCTTATTCTGTTTACCTTGTTTGTTGTCAAAAACCAGGGCTTTTTTTGTAGCCGGAATTAATTTGCATGTTAGGCCACATACCCCAAATGTAGCCAGTCCTAATGAGTTTCTGCTGTTGGGTGTGGCCTATTATGCTAATGAGTTCCTGCTGGGTGTGGCCAACTCAGGAGCCAGCCGGAACTCCGTTCCTATGCGTTCCTGCCCAAAAATAGCCCTGTCATTATATCTTCCTCGTGGCCTCTCCAAGACTGGCTTGCTTGTCACATTTTAGTGCATTAAGAGAAATTATTGTTGTTAACAAACATGTATTTTTCTGGAGTGTAATTTGCAGGTCAAACAATTTTGCCAAAAAAAAAAAAAAGAGTAGTTGACTATCAGCAATTCTGATTTTTTATTTGAACTAATACTGTATTGGCTGTTTCACAGCTGAAGGTTACTCAGGAACCAAGAGCAAAGAAAGGAAGACGTAATCAAAGCGTGGAACCCAAAAAGGAAGTAAGAAACAGCATGACTTTTGATAACACGTGCCTGTACATAGAGTAGAGCAAAACTGCAAGAGGCATCCTTTTAAGATTTCACAGATTCAGCTTGTGTTCCATTTTCACTAAACGTGTGAACGTCAGAAAGGACGGGTTTTTTTTTAAGAGTGCCCTTTACTCTGCTTCTGTTCAGAGTTGAACAATTTTACATTATTGCTTTACCAGGCATAGATGTTTGTCCATATATATGCAAAACAGGGATGTCAGCTTCCAAGTGGGATCTGGGGATCCAATGAAATTACAGCTCATCTCCAGTTCCCCTGGAGAAAATGGATGCTTTGGAAGGTGGACTCTGTGGCATTGTACCCCACTGAGGTCTCTGTCCTTCCCAGGCTCCACCCCCAAATCTCCAGAAGTTTCCCAAACTGGAGCTGGCAACCCTGACCCCCCGCCCACTCTCCAGGAGTTTCCCAAACTGGAGCTGCACCCCTGCACCCCACTCCCTCACCGATAGCCGGGGGGGGGGGGGGGACAGGACCTGGCAGCCCTAATATAAAATGTCACTTCCTTAGAGATGGTAAAATGGAATCATAAGCTGTCTTTATTTATTTACAACATTCATCTTGTTAGGTGACCCAGAAAGCACAAAATGGCATGACACTTTCGCCTGGCATAGATGTAATGTTGTCATTCTTTTAAGGGTGGTTAAGAGATGGGAAGCAGGCCAGGGGCTCAAATACCCTTCGTCTCTGACATGAATTCTGCCTCCTTCCTCTGTCTTAATCAGGGTTTAATATGGTCAGCACCAGCATTCCCTCTAAGCTGAGTTGGTGTGAGCTGACTCACAGTTTTTTAGCCTTTGGCTCACACATTTTTCGTCCCGGCTCAGGAAGGATGGCTCCAGAGCAAACTTAATTTATGCAGTAGCCAAATGGCTCACTCACAACTTTAATGGCAATAGCTCACAAAGTAGGATTTTTGCTCAGAGGACTCCACAGCTTAGAGGGAGCATACTAGTAATCCTGACACTAACTAGAGATCCCGTCTTAATCACAGTTTGAAGGTAACATATGCCTCACATTCGCACAGTGCAGGAAGGAGAGGACGGAAATGTGTGGATCTGCTGCCCGTTCCCCATTTTCTAACCACGGTTAAGAGATATGGCCAATGTTGCATTAGTGCCAGGCTGGATTGTACGTATATTTTGATGGGAAATATATATTTCAAGGGTCCCCAACATGGTGCCCGTGCACACCATGGTGCCCCCACCAAGTGTTTTTTTTAAGTGGGCGGGGCCAGATGGGGGGTTTTGCTGAGCAAGGCTTCTGATTGGCCACTGGAGATTTCATTGGCTGTGTAGATTTTCAAAAACGTTGCTTCGGCGGCAGCTGCCACCACAACATAACGATCTTCACTGTGTGACTGAAGGTGAGCTGCAGCAACCATTGTGCAGCTGGCTCCACTTCCGTTTTGTGACTCCAGTTTTGTGTCTGAGCCCACCATACTGTATCAGAACACCAAAGATGCCCAGAGGCTCAGAAAGGTTGGGGATCCCTGACGTATTTAAATTAAGTGGTGCATCTGTGTAGTTTTGTTGATGAACATAAGAACCTAAGAGAAGCCAGTGTTGGATCAGGCCAATGGCCCATCCAGTCCAACACTTTGTCACACAGTGGCCAAAAACACCAGGTGCCATCAGGGGGGCCCATCAGTGGGGCCAGGACACTAGAAGCCCTCCCACTGCTGCCCCCCGCCAAGCACCAAGAATACAGAGCATCACTTGCCCCAGACAATCATCTACTCAGCTCTTACACAATTCCTGTGCAACCAAAATCAGAGAGGCCCGGTTTTCTTTTCCACAAGATTACAGCGCTAACTATCGTGGCAATAGTTCCAGGAGGGTATCTTGTGTTAGTCTCTGGTAGAAGAGCTGGCTTTGAGTCCATCAGCACCTTAGAGACCAACAAGAATTTCAGGGCAGGAGCTTTCAAGAGTCAAAGCTTCTTTTGTCAGATACCATGGCAAGTTAATTTATTTCTACACTGGATGTGACTTCTTAATTTTTTTTAATCAGGCAGTCAGACAGCACAGCATCTGTGTTAATACTGTTGGATTTTTGTGCTGTACAGCTAATGCTAATGTGGCAGTGTCACGGGCAGCGGCTGGGAAGGTCCGCTACTGGCTGCCACCACTCTGGTATGGGTCTCCTTGGGAGGGCCCAGAGCACCCACCCTACCCCTTTTTACAGGACTTTAACAGCAGGTTTCCCCTTTTTTGGATGAGGGATCTCTCTGTCTGCAGCAGCCTCCATCAGCCCTGCTCCCTGAGAGAGAACACAACACCCTCCCACTCTGGGCAAGACCTTTTATCTCCTCTTCCCAGGCACCACCCTCTGTTCCCCTGCTGGTGTAGTTTTTCCCTCCAAAATCTCCTGTTACCCAGTCACAGGGTCCAGAGGGAACCTGGGAAATGTAGGCCTTGATGACTACTCCCACGCAGGCTTCCCTGGAGCCACTAGGCCTCCCTAGAGCCCGTAGGCCGCATCACAATAGGCCCATGATCATGACAGTAGCATTAGTCCTTTATCTTCAGAGGATGTTGCAAGAGTACCTTGATTCCTGTTGCTTCAGTATATTCCAGTCCTTCACCTCCTTTCACCCTGAAGCTTGAGGTGATTTTCACTGACCGTCAAGATGAATAATCCTCTCGGTTCTTCCTAGGAGCCAGAGCCTGAAACTGAAGCTGTGAGTTCAAGCCAGGAAATTCCCACAATGCCTCAGCCCATTGAAAAGGTTTCAGTCTCAACCCAGACCAAGAAGTTAAGTGCCTCTTCTCCAAAAATGCTGCATCGGAGCACCCAGACCAATAACGACGGAGTGTGTCAGAACATGTGCCACGACAAGTACACCAAAATCTTCAGCGACTTCAAAGAAAGGATCAAGGCGGATCACAAGAGGGAGACTGAGAGGGTTGTGCGGGAAGCTCTCGAGAAGGTATTGACCTGACTGTGATTGCACCCACAGGGTTGGGCAAAGAAGGCACTAATTCTGATTGTACGCCATCCTGTGAACTTAGGCAGATCATGAGAGGGAGGGTGGGAAGTTGCCTCAGTGCTTAGTTTTTGTGGCCCTTTTTACATGCCCATTAAAATCCTGATTGCCACTTTGGGGTCAGGAAGCAATCTTGGAAGATTTTTGTCATCTTCTGGGCGTGGAACAGTGGTCACTGTGGGTGTGGAGGGGGAGGTATTTGTGAATTTCCTGCCTTGTGCAGGGGGTTGGACTAGATGACCCTGGAGGTCTCTTCCAACTCTATGATTCTATGCTCTGTTGTCACATGCAATGTACTGAAGGGTATCTTTTAGTCAGAAAAGATCTCAATATTTTTTGGAAAGTTGCATCTGAACCTGCTTTAGGGTCAGGGGTGTTGCAGGATGAAGTACCCCATGACAAAGTGTGCCTAACAACACCCCTGATGCATGTCAGATGCTGGAACCACAGTTGTACCTCCATGTAGGGTTCTCAGCACTCTCCCTCAGTGCCTGGAAATGGCAGAGTATGGGGGAAGGGTGTTGTCAGGACCCGGGGTGTGGGCAGCGAGAGTCCAAGTTCAGTCCGAGGTCAAAGCCAACCAAAGAGCAGAGCAGGAACCGATAGCGAAAGTCCGAATCACAAACCAGGAGCAGAGTCATTCAGAGCCAAGGTCAAGAAGCCGAGAGTGCTGAGCAGGAGTGGAGTCTGGAAACAAGAATGGGTTGGGCACAAGGACATTACGAGATTGACTAGATGCTTCCACAACAAGCCAGCCTAGAGTGGGGAGCTAAATATCCCTTTGCTGCTGTTTCCAGTTAGCAATTGGCGTGAGCAGACAAGCTTCTGTTAAAACTCAGGGCTGAATGACCATTTGTTGCGCAAGCGCGCTTCACGCCCCCTGGACGCCAAGCCCCGGCGGAGACGGTCCCTCAAGCGCACAACCCTCAGAGGCGAGTTGGGGGGGGGGGCTGTCTTCTGGTATTTGTTCCTCCTCAGCTGTTGCTGATGCGGGTGGCAGCGGCAAACTATCAGTTTCAGGAACTTCGTCAGGGCCAGGTGTGGGTTCTGCTGAAGCCGTCAGCTCCTCCTCACCAATGCCCATAACAGATGTTATGTCATTGATGCTCTAAGCTGTCTCCCCTACTCTCTATGGTCTTTACCAACGAGACTGGGAGGAATTCCTAGAGCATTACTATACGGAGGCCATTTTTTCTCCTGCTTCTCAGTTCTTCAGATGTAGGAAATTGGGGATGGAGAATGGTAAGTCCCCTACCTGGGCAGGTAAATGGGAACCCTCTCTGCATGACATCACACAGATCAGTTGTGCACCCGATACGCACATTTGTACTAGTGCAGACCCATCTTTTTGTTGGAGGCAATTTTGCACCACTGCAAACACCTGCTATCCAAACAGCAGTTTAGGCAAATCCCCATAGTGAATGCTAATGGCACATCCATATACACAAAGTAGGATGTGGTGTGTATTACAGGGGGGAGGGATTTTGCTCTGTTTCATCACTCAAACAACTTTTTTTTTTTAATTCAGCTGCGTACAGACATGGAGGAGGAAAAAAGGCAAGCAGTGAACAAAGCTGTTGCGAACATGCAGACTGAATGTGACCGAAAGACGAAGCAGGTCAAGGAGAAGTGTAAAGAGGAGTTTTTGGAAGAAATCAAGAAGCTCGCCAGCCAGCACAAACAGTTGATTTCCCAGACCAAGAAGAAGCAGTGGGTAAGCATGGCCTGCCTATTGTGCAGTCAGTTCTGATGGCTTCTCAGGTGCTGTCGTGGCTCAAGTCTTTTTCTTCCAGAGCACAAAAGGACAGGGCTTCCTGGAGAGCATGATGGGAGTTACTTTTCTCCACTCTTTCTGCTGTGTCTTGGGCTTTTACCCTTGGAATTATTTGCTGTCCTTTCTTCTTGACTGTAATCTACCAGTTGGTTTCCAGGAAAGCCTTTTTTCAGTCTTCTTCCCACTTGGCTGTTGCCACTGTTTGAGCCATATCTTTCTCCACTGTTA
The DNA here is from genome assembly GCA_029233225.1 of Lepidodactylus listeri. Taxonomy (NCBI): domain Eukaryota; kingdom Metazoa; phylum Chordata; class Lepidosauria; order Squamata; family Gekkonidae; genus Lepidodactylus; species Lepidodactylus listeri. Next base: position 16,647,779 of record JARCFY010000012.1, read on the forward strand.
CATTCAAGGTATAAGCTTTTGTGTGCATGCACATGAAAGCAAATACCTTGTATGAAACTTTGTTGGTCTTAAAGGTGCCCCTGGATTCAAACTCTGTTCTGCTGCTTCAGACCGACACGACAACCCACTTGAATCTATCCACCGTTAAGCTTTGTTCTCTGTGCAGTTTTCATAACAGCCCAGCCCCACAAGACGACTTGCAGCATAGAGACAGTGACGGCAAGCCAGCTTTCAGACTGAGTAAACCAAAAAAGGGATCACGGTTACAAGGCAAATATATCAAACGAACAAACACTGTGATAAAAATGGCAATGACATTTAATCAATCTTATATGATTATATTACAAATGAAACTTTGGAAGGGAATTCTAACATTCTCAAGGAAAAGTCCATCATCCTCAAGAAGCACCCAGTTATAAACTCGTTTCACCAGTCTTCCTCAGGAGTAATCCTATTACAGTTTGGTGTAGTGGTTAAGTGCGCAAACTCTAATCTGAGAGAACCGGGTTTGATTCCCCATGCCTCCATTTGCACCTGCTGGATGACCTTGGGCAAGCTGTAGTTCTGTCAGAGCTGTTCTTTAAAGAGCAGTTCTGGGAAGAGCTCTCTCAGCCCCACCTAACTTACAGGGTGTCTGTTGTGGGGAGGGGAAGGGAAAGGAGTTTGTAAGCCACTCTGAGAATCCCTTGGGTAGTGAAGGGCGGGGTATAAATCCAATCTCTTCTTCTTCTACATTGAAAGGTGTCAGCCTCTTGATACAGCTTAACTTTTTTTTAACTTTCTTCAAATTTTTACAGCCTAACTCCTTTTTTGCTTTCTTCAAATTATCTTCTGGTTCCATTTTCAAATTATTATGGCTTAACTTCTTGTTTACTTTCTTCAAATTATCCTGGAGCAGACATGGTTATTTAGAATGGAAAGAAACATGAAGCTGAATAGAATATTGTTTTGTTATAATTTTTAGAATTTTTTGAAATTATTAATAATTTAGAACTTTTAACTTACTTCAAGTTTCATTTCAAGTATTTGAATTGGGAGTAAGCCAGTTAATTTATTTCTTAGTAGCAGCAACCGTGCTAGAATTTCCTTAGTAATATTGTAAAAGTTTCATTTGTAATATAATTTGATCATGAGATTTATTAAATGTCATTGTCATTTTTATCACAGTGTTTGTTTGTTTGATAGCTTTCAGATTGAGGCGGTAGTGTCAGTTCTTCTGGTTCGGCCCCAAGCCACTGATGCATGAATCAGCTGCACACAAAATTATAAAGATAGACAGGAAAAAGGTGTAAAAATGTTGCAGGAGGAGGAAGACTGGAGATAGTTCACGAGTGCCCCATCCTAAGGGACATTTGGCCATCACAGATCAGTATTCGGACATCAGCATAACTCTCCATTCTGGATGCGCTACAGTCATTTGATATAATAGGATTGTACCACAGATCGCAACATAGAACGGACACTGCTGTAGCTGATAATAGTAATTATTGTCAAGTTATGGGAGGCTTTCCAGGAGCTTGCTAATGGTGGGCAAACTCCTGGTAATTGTTGCCGATGTTGCCGACGCTCATCTGGTCGGTGGGTGAAAGCAGGCCAGCAAAATGGAGGGGGGGGGAATCTTCATCACTGTGTGATGGTGGCCTGGCGCAACCGGGAACCACCAACATAGAGTTTCAAGGCGAGTGCTGCAGCGTCACCCCTGGTGTGTTGCCAGTGCTTCAGGGTCACAGCAGAAGTGACATCATAATGCGGTGATGAAAATCGGTGCCTCCCTCCCATCTCCCACTGGTTGCCAGGCAACCCAACCTATGGTGATCCCTCAAGGGATGAGCAGAGGTGGTTTGCCATCGCCTTCCTCTGCGTAGAAACGCAGGCCTTCCTTGGTGGTCAAGTACTAACCAGAGTTGACCCTACTTAGCTTCTGAGATCAGATGAGCTCAAGGCTAGTCTGGGCTACTCTGGAGTAATGTGCCATTCCTGTAGGATAAAACCAAGAGAGTCTTTCTATTTCTCCACTTTTAAAATATCTACTACCTGAGTTAATGGGGACTCACAGAGATACACATTTGGTTGCTGCTCATTCATTTCTCATCTCTGTATTTATCGACTGCATTTTATTACAGTGGGGTGTGACGAGCGTCAGGCTAGGGCTGAGGAGATTTAGGTTCAAACTCCATTCAGCTGTGAAATTCAGCGGGTGACAGTTATTCTCTGTCAACCTAAACTACCTCACAGGGCTGTTGTGGGGATGAAATGGAGGAGCAGGGGGTTGTGGGTGATCTGTCACCGAAGGGGGTGCAGGTTTTAACCACTCCCCCCACTCTCGCAATCCTTTCCAACTCCCAGAAAGTGGATTCCTGAGGGTCACACATAACCCATGTAGACAAAAGTTGTGCTGGTTGGAGGAGCTGCTGTGACAAGGCTGCAGAGGGTGAAATTGCCTTCTTTACCACCCCTCATAGCCATCTCATTCCACCGGTTATGCCTTCTGCTGACAGATCACTGGACCCAGTCCTACATATGTAGGCCCTGACCTTTTTGGAAAAAAGGCAGGATAAAAATATGGGGCAAACGGCAACAGGATGCCTTCCGTCAGCTTGTGAACGATCAAAGATTGCCACTCTCCTAGAATGGTTACCATAGCTGCACGTCTTTATGTCCCTTTCCCAAAGCGTGTTTTGTCACTATCTGACGGGAGAACTGCCCGTGGAAGCAGCCTTTAGTGATGCCCCCAGTAGTTTTTGTTCAGGAAGGATCAGAGCCTGGGCTTGGAGAAGACACATCCTCTCACCCAGGAGTCCTCACCCTTGATGGTTCTGTCGGCACTCCTGGAATCCTGAGGGAAGTCAACAACAACAACCTTTATTGGCACTGAGAGCACAAAACATTATGGGGAACGGCAAAATACCAAGATACATCAATCACTTGAACTTTGGCTATTCAAACCACGTCTTCTGAGGGAAGTCAGCAGTCAACCCCACAAAATAGTTGCCACTAGATATGGGTCAGATCATAAAATGACTGTCATGGGGAGCAATTTCAAAATGTTGGAAGGTTCCAACCCAGGCATCTTCTTATGATGCGGGCAGTTATTTCTCAGTGGGTGTTCCCTCCAGATCTAACAGTGATGTTTCGTGGGTTTTGTCTGAAGCCTCTCCTACTCCAGTGAGCGGAAGCAAAGCCAGGATTTGGCTTTTTGCTTTGGAAAAAGTGTTTTTGGGAAGGAGGAGGAGGAGGAGATTGGATTTATACCCCGCCCTTCACTACCCAAAGGAGTCTCAGAGTGGCTTGCAATCCCCTTCCCTTCCCCTCCCCACAACAGACACCCTGTGAGGTAGGTGGGGCTCAGAGAGCTCTCTTGAGAACTGCCCTTGAGAGAACAGCTCTGAAAGAACTTGTGATTGACCCAAGGTGGGGAGTGGGGAATCAAACCCATTTCTCGCAGATTAGAGTCTGCGCTCCTAACCACTACACCAAAGGGCCGCTAGGAAACATAGTTGGGCACCAAGTTTCGGGATCACTACTGTAACCTGTCAAACCCTACCGCCAAGGTAGATTGTTTAATGTGTTCACACATTCATTTTTGCCACTTGATGACTTGCATGTGTGAATGAGCCCCAACAGAGCAAGCAGTACAGGCAGAGCTGTGGTTTAGCTGCTAGTCATTCCAATGGAACACGTGTGTGTGTGTCAACCTGGGTCTGTACATGTTAGCTGTATAGTTTACAAGGGGGGCTATGTCACACTTGCAGAATTGTTAAGAAAAAGTGACATTCCACCCCCCCACCCCCCCACTAGAGGTGTCTGGAGAAGAGCCCAGTGCCAGCAGGAAGGAGACTGAAGGCAAGCCGGGAAAAGCATTGGTGTGTCTCTGACTTTGATGCCCTCTTGTTTCCTCCCCAGTGCTACAACTGCGAGGAGGAGGCGATGTACCACTGCTGCTGGAACACCTCCTACTGCTCCATCAAGTGCCAGCAGGAACACTGGCACGCCGAGCACAAGCGCACTTGCCGCAGGAAAAGATGAATGCCTGTTTTCTTCCCCTGCGAAGAAGGAATCGCCCCAATTTATTGCTGCTCTCTGACGCAGCAGGTCTCTTTTTGTTTCCATGGGGGCCAGAATTGTTTGGAATTCACTATCCTCCCCCTCCCTCCCCTTTTTTGCACCGGCCTTTAAAACACTTTTTTCATAAAGAACTTTTTGCACAGTTTTAAACTTCAGTCTCGTGTTTTAACGCTCCTCTCAAAATTGTTGTCAGTTCCCCACCCCCGGTTCTTTTTACCTTTTTTTTTTTTTGGTCTGTAAGGTGGTCTGAATATGAGCTGGAGCACATTACTTTTGGGGCGTGTGTGTGTGTGCGTGCGTGTGTGTTAAATTTAAAAACCTACGGAATCTGTTGCATTTTCAGCAAATAAAAAATAAATAAAAATAAAGCAAAAGTTTTTAGGTTTCATAGAGACACAGAAATATAATGACAGGAACATTTTAAAAACAGATCTGAATGTAAGAAGAATAAAATTGTTTAGATCAGAAAAGGGAAAAAAAAGCATACTACCTTTGATGTGTAACACTTTCCTGTTAATCGCATGAGCTGGTTTCTGTTCAGCTTAATTTACTGTTTAAAGGCATTATCTATTGGTTTGAACCAGTGGGTATATGATTGAATTTTGGGAACAGGGTTGACCCTTGCAGGTGCTGGTCCTGCCTATTTTTTTTCTTACACTTTCCCTCCCCTCCCCAAGTTTGTGTTTGTTTCATTCATCCCCTCCCCCCCCACACACACACAATGTATAACTTTTATAACAAAATATTAGCTTTGATCTTTTAGCTTGAAAAAAATCACAGGGGACTGGGGTAGCCTTTTGCTGAGCTGGATCTTAGAGGGGAGAAAAAAATAATATTTAAATTTTTGCACATTTCATCCTTTTCCTAACATGAACGCTTGTAAAAAAAAAAAGGAAGCCAAAAACAAAACAAAGGAAAGGGTGGGGGTGGGGGAATATCCAGTTTTACATTTAGTTGTACATGGAGCTGTAAGATGAGACATAAGAAGAAAAATGGCTTGAAAAGTAGTCCCCTTGCTCCTCCCTACGGTTCCCTCCCACACCAAATGTTCTTTGCTCGTTAATCTAACGTTACTTATTCGATAGTAAATTAATTGAAATTGGGAAGGGTGGGAGAAAGCACTTAAGTTTCACAGGAGCAGTTATGTTTGTATGAATTGGTCAATCCCTATACTTAGAATGAAGAATAATGCATGTTACTTTTCCTGTATTAAAGATGCTGTGATTTGTTAAAAAAAAAAAGTCTGTCTTTCTGCGGAATGTCTGGATAAAGAAGCGTTACCAATAGGAATGGATCGATAGTTGAAAACTGAATCCCCCCCTTCCCTTCCCCCCTCTGCCTTCCTTTTGGTTTATTTTATGTATAGGTATATATACATACATATATATATATATATATATATTATATATATATATATAAATTGCATCCATGTTCAGAGACAATTTTTAATAATAGGTGTAAAGTTTTATTTAACCAACTTTTCTTTTAAAATATCTCAGCATTTAGGGTTCTTTTTTTAAAAAAAGGCGTGGTCTTAGACTTAACTAATGCCCAGTAATCACCTAGCTTTTTTAAAAAAGTTAGACAAATAATTTGTAAATATTTATTTAGACTTTGGGTATTTATTGAAAGCGATTACACAATGGAACAATGGGAGTGGAAATAAGGAGAGGAAAGGTTTGTTTGTTATTTTAAGGACATTTTCTCCAGGTTTCGTCAGGGTCAATATAAAGATGAAGCTCCTATTCCGTCTTCTGTGATTTGCCAATGAAATCCAGACTGTATGCAAACCACAGTGATTATGGATGGACTTAGAAACAACCACATTTTTCTAGAATGAGGTTAGTATGAATTTAAATTTGGACACTGTAGTCAGAAAACCGTCGCCTCCACCTTGATCCTAGAATTCTTTGCACACGCTAATGCAGACTCTTGAGTCTTGCACACTCAAGCTGCCCTTTTTATTCCGGTGGATGGAACACATTCATCCTATGCAGAGACAAGAGCAGGTGCGACTCCTTCCTCCATCGAAATGGAGGAGGAAGTTCTTGTGGGCAGGAGAACTCTATCTTGGCACTGGAACTCTTGTTACTCACAAAGACATCTCAGCTGGGTTATCTCGTGATCTATATCCTTGACTAAGCATTTGTTGGCTTTATGTTGTGACAGTAAAGGAAACCACCAAGCAACAAAGGAATACCTAAATCTTTTTGATTATTTTTTCCGATTTCCCAAAAGAACTTCGGTCCAACCCTATATATATATATATATATATATATATTAAAAAAGCAAGTTTTTGTGGAAACTTTTTTTGGTGTAAAATCATTCCAGGATATATATATAATATTTAACTGATAGCTGCATGAAAGTAAGGTTTGTGTTCTTTTGGCTTTTTTTTCCCTGTCTCTGTTGACACGGTTGCACATTTTCAAGTTACTACAGCGTGGAAAAATCTGTGTGTGTTTTTTTAAAAAAAACCGACAAAAGAACTACAAAAATACTTTGTGGCCTGGTTTTGTATAAGTTTTAGGGGGAAATACCATTGTTTTAGGAATCCTGATTTAAAGTTTTTTCCTGCAAATCATAAAGCTATATTCAAGTGTTGAGCTTAGCCACTATGCACATTGTAATTTACTCATTGTGGCTGTCCAGTTCTATGATGCATTCTGGCATTTTGTAAGCTGCTCTGACTAGCAATATATAGAGTCATTAAATGTGTTAACATTGGTTAATAAATGTATTTGAAAAGGCAACTTTTGTAACTTTCCATGTTAAGGTGTTTTTGGTATTTTGCCTGTTTACAATGATCATGTTCACATAGTTTTCTTAAGGGAAATTACAAGTAATGCTCTAATACCAATTTTATTTTCATGAAGTGTGGATTTGGATGGACATACTAATTTTGAAACACAGAAACAGCTGGAAGGAACCTCAAGGTTCATCTAGTCCAACCCCCTGCACAATGCAGGAAATTCACAACTACCTCCCCTCCCACTCCCCCAGTGACCCCTGTCCTATGCCTGGAGGAAAATTCCTTCCTAACCCCAACATGGCAATTGGCATTCTCCTGGGCAGGTATGAAAGGGCCCCAAGAGCCAATCCATGAATCATTCCTTCGTGCCCTTGCTCTCATAATCTGCATAAATCCACAGAATCAGCATTGCTGTTAGATGACCATCGAGCCTCTGCTTAAAAACCTTCAAAGAAGGAGAGCCCACCACTTTCCCAAGGAAATATGAGGATTATAAAATGATGAATGAATTAAAGATAGTGGCTAGACAAAATAACTGTGTCTTAATAGGTGATTTTAACAACCCACACATTTATTGGGTCAATATATGTTCAAGTTGGGAAAAAGAGATTGAGTTTCTAGATACTCTCAATGACTGCGCCATGGAGCTGATAGTCACAGAACCTACCAGGGGAGAGGCGAGCCTGGATTTAGTCCTAAGTAATACCCAAGACCTGATGAGATACGTAAAAGTTATTGCACTGTTTGGAAATAGTGACCATAATGTTACTGAGTTCAACATTTGAATAAATAGGGAGTTGCCTAGAAAGACTGACACAACCACTTTTAACTTTAAAGGGGGTAACTTCTCTAAAATGACGAGACCTGAAGAGGAAACTGAAAAGAAAAGTAAAAAGGGTCAAAACCACTGGGGAAGCTTGGAGACTATTTAAAACTACAATCCTAGAAGCTCAGATAAAATATATACCGCAGGTTAGGAAAGGCACAAATAGGTATAGAAAAAGGCCTGCATGGTTAACAAGCAAAATAATGGAAGCTGTAAAAGGTAAGAAGGATTCCTTTAAGCAGTGGAAAGCTGGTCTCAGGTTGATAAAAGGGAACACAGGCTGTGGTGAATAAAATGCAAGTCTGTGATCAGGCAAAAAGGGAATATGGGGAGCATATTGCAAAAAACAAAGACCAACAGTAGAACTTTCTTCAAATACATTAGAAGCAGGAAACCAGCCAGGGAGGCAGTGGGGCCCTTGGATGACCAAGGGGAAAAAGGAGTACTGAAGGATAATAGGGAAATGACTGAGAAGCTGAATGCATTTTTTGCCTCTGTTTTCACTATGGAAGATGAGAAGTGCTTGCCCACTCCATAACTGCTGATTTCAGGAGGGGTGTTGAAAGACCTGAGTCAGATTGAGGTGATGAAAGAGGAGGTCCTACGACTGATAGGCAACTTAAAAACTGATAAATCACCAGGCCCAGATGGCATACATCCAGGTTCTGAAAGAACTCAAATGTGAATTTGTACATCTCCTGACAAAAATATGTAATCTTTCATTAAAATCTGCCTCCATTCCTGAGGACTGGAAGGTAGCAAATGTCACTCCCATCTTTAAAAAGGGTTCCAGAGGAGACCCGGGAAATTACAGGCCAATCAGTCTGATGTCAGTAGTGGGTAAGTTGGTGGAAACTGTTATTAAGGAGAGAATTAGTAGGCACATTGATGAAAAAACACTATTGAGGAAGACTCAGCATGGGTTCTGTAAGGGAAGATCTTGTCTCACTAACCTGTTAGTGTTCTTTGAGGGAGTGAACAAACATGTGGACAAGGGGAACCCAACAGATGTTGTTTACCTTGACTTCCAAAAAGCTTTTGATGAAGTTCCTCATCAAAGGCTCCTAAGTAAGTTCAATAGTCATGAGATAAAAGGACAAAGTTCTCTTGTGGATCAAAAACTGCCTAATGAATAGGAAACAGAGAGTGAGTATAAATGGGCAATTTTGCAGTGGAGGGTGGTAAGCAGTGGGGTACCACAGGGATTAGTACTTGGTCCAATGCTTTTTAACTTGTTCATTAATTATTTGAAGTTGGGAGTAAACAGAGAAGTGGCTAAATTTGTGGATGACATGAAATTGTTCAGGGTGGTGAAAAACGGAGGATTGTGAGGCACTCCAGAGGGATCTGTCAAGGATGGGTGAGTGGGCGTCAACATGGCAAATAGGGTTCAGTGTGGCCAATTGCAAAGTGATGCACATTGGGGCCAAAAATCCTAACTATAATATACATTGATGGGGTCCAAACTGGCAGAGACTGACCATGAGAGAAATCTTGGAGTTGTAGCAGAGAACTCACTGAAAATGTCGAAACAGTGTGCGACATTTAAAAATTGCCTCTGCAATAAAAAAAGGCCAATGCTATGTTGGGAATTATTAGGAAGGGAACTGAAAACAAATCAGCCAGTATCATGATGTCCCTGTATAAATTGATCGTGCAGCCTCATTTGGAATACTGTGTGCAATTCTGGTCACCACACCTGAGAAAGGATATTTTAGCATTGGAAAAAGTGCAGAAAAGGGCAACTAGAAAGGGTTGGAACACTTTCCCTAAGAAGAAAGGTTAAAGCGCTTGGGGCTTTTTGAGGGGTGACATGATTGAGGTTTACAAGATTATACATGGGATAGAGTAGGTAGAGAAAGAATTACTTTTCTCTCTCACAATACAAGAAGTCGTGGGCACTCCATGAAATTGCTGAGCAGTCGGGTTAGAACTGATAAAAGGAAATACTTCTTCACCCATAGAGTGATTAATACATGGAATTCACTGCCACAGGAGGTGGTGGTGGCTACAAGCATGGACGGCTTCAAGAGCGAATTGGATAAACATATGGAGCAGAGATCCATCAGTGGCTATTAGCCACAAGGTATAGATAGGATCTCTCAGACTGGGGCAAGTGATGCTCTGTATTCTTGGTGTTGGGGTGAGGGCAACAGTGGGAGGGCTTCTAGGGCCCTGGCCCCACTGGTGGACCTCCTGATGGCCCCTGATGTTTTTGGCCACTGCGTGACAAAGTGTTGGACTTGATGGGCCATTGGCCTGATCCAACATTGGCTTCTCTTATGTTCTTATGTTCCACTGAGGAACTGCTCTGTCAGGAAGTTCTTCCTAATTTGTGTGAAAATTGTAATTAGTCCTGGGAAGCCTGACCATCAGAGGGATAATCTTCTCTGAAGGAGAGTCTCCTCTAATTCCTTCATTATGGAAGGCATGAAGTGGGACATTGATCAGTAGTATAATGTGGCTTTCCATCATCTTAATAACAATGGACAACTTCTTTTTAAAAGGTTTAATTCTGAAAAGTGCGTACATTAATTAGAAAAGAAGCAGCTCCTAAAATCCAGTCATAGCCTGGTTTCGTGAATTCCTCCAAGGAAGAAAGGAAGCCACAGGAGGGAAAACATAATTTGTCCAGAAAGAGGAATGGTGAAGGGGACCCTTCTCTCCAAGTATCACCGTGTTTTTATCTCTGACCCTCTCCAAGGGTCTGCCTTTCTCTTTTCTAGCCTGCCCATACCTCTGGGCAGAAACAAAACCAGCCAAGTATATGGACACCATGTGGTCAACTGCTGATGTATCTGATTGCACAAGTTTTGCCCGTTGCCATATTGAACTAGTGCTCCTGGCGCCAGAATACGTTGGCTTAAGCAAAATGCTAAGTGTGGCTACTTGTGCCTGCCTCTTTGAGTCTCAAGTAACAGAGAGGTGGTTATTGCTTCCTAGAGGGAGCTGGGTAGTGCCACTGCGAATTCCAGATAGTACCTCAGTCCTCTTAATCTGCCCTCAGTCCTGTCTCAGATGTCACAAAGGTATATGTGTGGTAGGGGTGTTTAGAGAGAAACAACATTTTAGATTGAAAGATGTTGCTGAGCTCTGTTACTAGCTCAGCTTGGCATTCTGCTGGTCAAGTAGGTTCAGTCTAGCAATTATAAGAACATCTTCCCCTTTGGTATTGTTTGCAAATTAACTTGACTTGATAACCATGGAGAGACATCATCCAAGATATCATCCATCCGTCAGGCACTACTGAGAAGAAGTTGCAGGTAAATTAAGACTCCCTTACATGAACTTAACTTGACATTTGTCTCCTAAGGGCCGACTCTCATTCCTTATGACGCATGTATAATGGCGGGAGTTTGGGGGGGGGGGGGATTGGATTGGTTTCCATTAAATGGTGTGTCCACATCTGAGTTCCTCTTCTTTCAATATGTTTAGGGGGAAGGGGATTCTATCTTTCCAATGTGTTTGGGATTTGCTTGCAGTTCCGGATTCCTCTGCCAAATTTTAGCTCTGTTGAATGAATCCACATATGTGATTCCTGTATAGACACATCTGCTTTCCAACTGTGTTAATAAATCATATTATAAAGGAAAAGACATCTCAAAAGCAGAAATGAGCCAGAGGAACTCACCAGGGAAATTCAGAAGTTGTTGGAAAGACGCTGAACAGCCATGAGAACTTATTGTTGATTTTTTGAAATTTAAACTTGGGAAGTTTAAGTTTAGGTGGTAAAGGAAAAAATTACCCCCGTGCCTTCAGATACCTTGTAGAACGTTTATATTTTCCACTAATCAAGAAGCATAAGGCAAAGTTAAAGTTGTGGCCAAATTCCCCAAGAGATTGAATTTTTTTAATAGAATCATAGAACCCTAGAGTTGGAAGAGACCTGCAGGGTCATCTAGTCCAACCCCATGCACAATGCAGGACATTCACAACAAATACCCCATCCCCAGTGACCTCTGTTCCATTGCCAGAAGATGACCAAAAAAAACCCTCCAGGATCCTTGGCCAACTGGCCTGGAGAAAAAATGCTTCCTGACCTCAAAATGGTGATCAGCATTTCCCTAGGCAGTAAGAACTAAGCACTGAGGCAACCCTTCCTGCCCTCCCTCTCATGATCTGCCTAAGTTCACAGAATCAGTGTTGCTGTCAGATGGCCATCTAGCCTCTGTTTGAAAACCTCCAAAGAAGGAGAGCCCACCACCTTCCAAGGAAGCCTGTTCCACTGAGGAACCGCTCTTAACTGTCAGGAAGTTCTTCCTAATGTTTAGCCATAAACTCCTTTGATTTAATTTCAACTCGCTGGTTGTGGTCTGACCTTCTGGGGCAACTGAAAACAACTCTATACCATCAACTACAGGACAGCCCTTCCAAGAACTTGAAAATGGTTATCTTATTTATTTATTTATTTATTTATTTATTTATTTATTTCGATTTCTAGGCCGCTGTCCCCGCTATCGCAGGCCCAAAGCGGCTAACACAACTTGGTAACCCAAGATTCATAAATACAATAAAATTTAAAACAGTAAAAGCATCATAAAATTTCACACAATACAATACAGTAAAATTAGATGACGTACCATCAGTCCCAATGCTTTCAAGCCCCAGTGACAAATAGCATTCGAGCTGAATAGTATTGACTGAGGCCCCTTGTCGATAGTTGTCATGAGGAGGGGGAGAGAGAGGTCGGCGGCCCCTATTCATAAGCCTGGCGGAAGAGCTCTGTCTTGCAGGCCCTGCGGAACTGCACCAGGACCCACAGGGCCCTGATCTCCTCCGGGAGCTCATTCCACCAGTGCGGGGCCGCCACCAAAAAGGCTCTCCCCCTTGTGGCAGTGAGCCTGGCTTCTCTGGGGCCAGGTATAATCAGCCGATGTTGGGCCCCAGACCGTAGTGCTCTCTGGGGTACGTATGGGGAAAGGCGGTCCCTCAGGTAGGTTGGACCCAGACCGTTTAGGGCTTTAAAGGCAAGTACCAGCACCTTGAAGCCTCTCAGTAATGTGTTTGCCTTTTCCAGTCATCTGATTACAGGAAGCTTTGAGGTCTCTGATTTGTTAGCAAAACATCAAGTGATCTAAGATGGGTAGCTGTGTTGGTCTGTCTGTAGCAGCAGAAAAGAGCAAGAGTCCAGTAGCACCTCTGAAGAAGTGAGCAGCAACTCACGAAAGCTGCCACAAATTTTGTTAGTCTTTAAGTGGACTCTTGCTCTTTTCCAGGGGTCATTTCATAGAAAAAGAGGTGCAGGAGCTCATTAGCATAACTGATTGGCATAACTTATTTGCATATGCCACACCACCTGACATCACCTGAAGGAAGGAAGGAAGGAAGGAAGGAAGGAAGGAAAGAAGGAAGGAAGGAAGGAAGGAAGGAAGGAAGGAAGGAAAGAAAGAAAGAAAGAAAGAAAGAAAGAAAGAACACTGAGACTAACAGAGGTGGTTTGCCAGTTCCTTCCTCAGCATGGCAACCCTACAATGGTGATCTATCCAAATACCAACCAGGGCCAACCCTGCTTAGCAGCTGAAACCAGATGAGATCAGGCTAGCCAGGTCAGAGTAATTTGCGATAAAAACTACCATAAAACCATCCTTACAAGCAAAATGCAAGTGTAGTGTGGTGCCGCAGCTTCAGACTATTTTCCCATCAACCAAAGCAATCAGAAGAGCTTGGTACTTTAAGTATAGTGGAATGGCTGAATTTCCCAACAGGGAGTATTATACAAGCATGGGTGCCACCACCCACAATGCCCTGTGACAGGTTGATGGAGGAAGACTTCCTTCCCAAAGCTGCAGGATAACAAGTTATGCTGCTACAAACACCAGCACACATCTTAGTTGGTGACTGGACTGAAGCAGTTGCTAAGTCCAAGGCCACCAGGGGCTTCCAGTTGCTAGCTCCCAATGTAAGCTGCATATACGGTTAGGTGTGGAAAGCTTCAAGCTTATGTACCATTCCCTACCACCAATGGCACCAATCACAGAAACTGAGGCAGGCACTAGTCAGTACCAACCGAGCAATTTTTCCACTGAAGAACAAAAATGTGGGCTGATCACACACAATAAGTATTTATATGCAGCAGCCCCCCTTCACATTAAAGGCTGTGACAGGTGGGATCGGGCATAGGAAAGAGGTCTTCCCCCTTCACTTTATCACATATCGAATATAAAAAGTTGACTTGGAAAGAGTAGAGATATTTGCACGCTCGCTAGGTTAATGTGAGCCAGATCCTGTTCTCTCTCACTGTAAGAAATCTGGAGTTGCGATTAAGCAGGAAATCCCTGAAATGAAAACAATACAAAACAGTTGTGCTGCTGGAATATGTCCCACAGATGTGGCCTAAAAATAGCAGCAAACTGCACAGACAGAAGGCGCCACTGCGTGATGTTGCATGTATGTGAGGTTTCAGAACAAACTCTTCCAGTGAAGAACAGATGCCCTGACCCACACATTAGCAAGCTGAGTACACTTTTGCCCCTACTTTGATCAATGGGATTAAATGCATTCAGCTCCGTACACAGTGGCTTGACTGGTTTGTGGAGCGTGCTTTCCCACTTCCCAACAATTGGGGAGGAAGAATCTGTTGGCCATGCCCACGTGGCTCATGTATCCCAAGAATGGCTCCACCAGTAAGCCACTCTGAGACTCCTTCGGGTAGTGAAGGGCAGGGTATAAATCCAGGCTCTTATCTTCTTCTCTTTTCTCCCTTCCTAGATTTTGAGCATCCCAAATCTTTAATCCTGAATTAACCTGGGACTTTTGGCACACATAATGTGTGCTCAGCCACTTCCTGGGCTTGCTGTGATCATTCATGTTGTGGGAGGATTTGGAAGTAGAGGATACAATGGACCCTTCTCACATCCCCCCGCCAGCACAAAGAGGCCTGTTTTGGGAATAAAAAATCACAAGGCAAGGAACATTCCTCACAGTCATTTTAAAAGGGAGCCTTCATAAAGAGCTCGCTGTTGGGAGAAGGATTATCCAGTGATTTTCCACCGTGCATTTGCCCAAGGAGCCTCCTCTTAAATCATCAAGACAAACAATAATTGTTTGTGAAGCTCAAGGTGATTCAGAAGAGCAGCAGGTAGATGCTAAAGGGGAAACTCTCAGTTCTCTTGGAATTCATCTTTTGATCAATAGCATTTCCCCTCCTGGGATGGAAGGAGGCTCTCTTGAGTCAAACAGGCTGACCGCTGGTTTTAAGAGACAAGACTGAAGTCTTTTTCAAGCATCCTCTTTACGCCTCCACAGACTCCTCTCGGCTCTCACGAAATCAGCCCCTTTGGGGAAGGGTCACAATCACACCCCTGCTTTCAACAAATAACAGCTCGTTCTATCGATCTGTCAGCTTAGTATGTACGTTCGTGTCATCAAGCTGCAACCAGCTCGCAGAGGGACCAGCAAGGGGCTTTGAAGGCAAGTGAGAAGCAAAGCTGGTTTTGCCATTCCCTTCCTCTGCAGA
The DNA here is from genome assembly GCA_029233225.1 of Lepidodactylus listeri. Classification (NCBI taxonomy): domain Eukaryota; kingdom Metazoa; phylum Chordata; class Lepidosauria; order Squamata; family Gekkonidae; genus Lepidodactylus; species Lepidodactylus listeri. Next base: position 16,662,878 of record JARCFY010000012.1, read on the forward strand.
GTCTTCCTTGGTGGTCACCCATCCAAGTATCAACCCTGCTTAGCTTCTGAGATATGGCAAGATATTCAAAAACCTTTGGAACAGCAGAAATGGATATACTAGTGGACTTACTGAAAGACCAAAGTAAACAAAATATGAGTGATAATTTTATGACCGGGATGAAAGAATCTTTGAAGACCAAGAACAATGAATATAACTGTTATAAACTTGGAGAAACTCTGACTTGAACTGTATAGAAGCTGACTCTTTTCAGGAATCATAAGATTTTAGTGATTTGAATAAGTGATATTAACTTTAGTAATTGTATTTAAAGAAAAGAGAGATCTGGAAACAAATAATTAAGATGGAAAATTTGTAACAGCTACTATATAATCTTGAGAGAATTTCCCTTTATGTTTTATCCCACCCCCGTAACCTTCCTGCCCTATAATGTCTTATCCCATCTTTTGTTCCTTTCCTGCCCTACTTAGAACCAAACACATTTTAGATATAGATATATAGATATGACAAAATATTTCTGGATTGCCCAATCCCTGAGTATACAAGGCTCTGGGTGATTTACAACAGGTTAAAAACATACCCAAAAATATAGATTAAAATCAGCAGATCAATCATTCCTAATTTGATATTCTCCAGATGGCATCCATAATTTAATCTAAAACCTACTCCGGACTGTTCTTCCATCTCTTGGGCAGGTTAAGGAGGAGGCCGAAGCAGGCAAGATGGAAGAAAAGAGGAGGGTGCCAGCTATGATGGAAAACTGTTGCTGTCCTCAACCAAAAGCCTGGCGGAACATCTCTGCTTTACAGGCTCTAAGAACATAAGAACATAAGAGAAGCCAATGTTGGATCAGTCCAGTGGCCCATCCAGTCCAACTTGCTGTCACACAGTGGCCAAAAACACCAGGTGCCCTCAGGAGGTCCAGCAGTGGGGCATCCTACTTATGTTAAGTCCCACAGGGCCCTGATGGAAATTGGCAGAGAATTCCACCAGGTCGGAGCCAGGGTCAAGAAAGCCCTGGCTCTGGTCAAGGACAGCCAGATATCTTTGGGGCCAGGGATCATTAGTTTATACCACGCCGCCTTCCTTCGCCAAGCTTATTAGGGCTCCTCACTCCCCATCCTTGGTGACTGGCGTTCTCTTATAGTTCCACATGGTGGAAGGAGGGTGGGTAGGATTTCAAGCAGGGGTGTGGTCTGTGGTTGTGTTCACAGAGCTCTGGGTCTAAATCCCCTCTGCACATAGACCCCCATAGACACAGACTTTTACTCCCAGTACTGCAGTATCCCCTTTGAAGTGCAAGAATACTGTTCACGACCTGCCTCTCAAAAGAAGAAGAAAAAGAAGAAGAAGAAGAAATTGGATTTATACCCCGCCCTTCACTACCCAAGGGAGTCTCAGAGCAGCTTACAAACTCATTTCCCTTCCCCTCCCCACAACAGACACCCTGTGAGGTAGGTGGGGCTGAGAGAGCTCTGAGACAACTGTCCTTGAGAGAACAGCTGGTACAGAGCTATGGCTTGCCCAAGGTCACACCAGCAGCTGCATGTGGAGGAGTGGGGAATCAAACCCGGATTCACCCAGATTACAGTTTGCGCACTTAACCACTACACCAAACACTACACCAAACACCAAACTAGAACATTCATTTATTTAATTATACCCCCACTCTTTGCCCCAGTGGGGACTGCAAGGGTCGTCTGCTTCTAGGACAACACAATAAATGTGCAGTACATACCAGACAACATCCCTCCAGACTGTACATCTCATGAAGGGACACTGCAATTGCTCACTGTGCGATCAGCCTGAGTAATAGGGTTGTCAACGTCCAGGTGTTGGCTGGAGACCTCCTGGGATTACAACTGATCTCCAGGAGATAAAGATCAGCTCATCTGGATAAAATGGCCACTTTGGAAGATGAATGCTATGGCATTATATCCCATTCAAGTACCTCCTCTCCCCAAACCCTGCCCTCTTCTGGCTCCACCCCCCAAATCTCCAGGTATTTCCCAATCCAGAGCTGGCAACACTCTTTAATAAAGCCTTCATGTATAGAAATAGGGAACTGAAGTTTTTCGCACCATCACCTGGTAAATAACATCCCATAAATAAAATACCTGCATTTTATATATTGCACACCCTTAGGCCCTACACAAAAGAATGAATGGACATAAATCTTGATGGAAGTGGAGGAGTGTATTCTGTCCCTTGCCTCAGACTTCAGAGACAGCACCATAGATTTAGAGACAGATAGGAAGGCCAGGACCACACAGCTATCTGATACTATCCCTTTGAAGTGGAATGGTATTCATAGAGACAAGAATTCCTTCCTTCTGACTTAACACCTCAGTATCTCTCTCTCTCTCTCTCTCTCTCTCTCTCACACACACACACACACACACACACAGAAGGAACATGCTCTCCATCTTTGGCACTATCGATGCAGGACATGCATTCTCCATCTGCTTCTATCATAGCTAGTTAGATTAGATTCTATGCCTACCTCTCACCTGTACTATCTAGAATGGAGATTCCTAAATAAAGGACTCTTATTAGTTTGAAACTGACAAGTGTCTTTGTGTAACGCTATAACTTTACTAGCACACACAGTACCGAGAAGCTGCTGCTGCGTGTAACCTCGTGCACTCTGCTGCCTAGTTAGCGATTCCTGGCTATACCATACTAGTGAATCTAACAGGTTATGCACCCAGAAATAGTTAAATTCACCTCCAGCAATCAAAACAAAAGAGATCAGCTCTTGCGCAGTTTAACAAAGAAGAGGAAAGTGTGTGCATGGAGCAAGTTTATAAAGAGAGAGAGAAAAGAAAAGAAAAACCATGGCCCAATTGGTGTATGTAGAAGGGAACCTACAATTAGTTATCTTGACTCTGGAAAATTTTTCAGAATGGTGTACCCATTTGGAAATGGCCCTTTATGTGGATGAACTTGAAGAATTCCTGGAACAGGATCCTCCCGAGGACACTGCAGATTAAGTGACCAGAAGGATAGGCTTCATGTCCATTTCAGTTCCGTCTGCCATACATTTCCCTCTCTCTCCCCCCATTGCCCTATACTGAATCAGATCCTTGGACCCTCAAGGTCAGTATTGACTACTCAGACTGGCAGTGGCTCTCTGGGGTCTCAGGCGGAGGTCTTTCACATCATCTGAAGCTTAGCTGGGGATCCTTAACTTACCTAGGGATTCAACTTGGGACTGTCTGCATGCCAAGCAGGTGCTCTACCACTGATCCACAGCCCAGCATGCTTGCTTGGAGGGCAACAAGTACATTGATGGAGAGCTAGCCATTAAAAATGACCCCTGGGGAATCCTTCAGATAAAGGGGGGGGGGCTTTTCCCTTCCCACCCATGGGTTGTACCCTGCCTGCCTTTCTGCTCAATCTGCTTCCTCACCACAGCCTCCTACAGTCAGCTTAAATAGAGCAAGGGACAAATGCTTAGGGCAGGAAATTAACATAGCCTCTTGTCTCTTCTTCCTGCTCAGGTTAGAGGCGTGGTCTGCTTCTGTATGGGAAAGGTCTGTCCTGCAGTCTGGGAGCCAAACTCTTTCCTGAGCTGCACCCCCTTCAGACCACAGGGCAAGATTAAATCTTAATCCATGTCAAAGCCATGGAAATACACAGTGGAATGTTCACCTTGCCCCCTTCCTCCCCCCTGCTGTGTGCAGCAAGCTTACAGGATACAACACAAGTCATTTGTGAAAAATCCCGTTTCAAAAGCAGCCTATTATGTGGAGAGGAGGAGGAGGAGGAGGACGGGGTTGCTGTCTGGAAAACGCCTCAGAGGACTCAGAATCAGCTGCACAGTTTGGGGGGACTGAGGCTCAGGATCAGGGGCCCACCCACGCCCACCCCAGCTGTTCTTTTAACTCACAATACACTATAACAGCATTTAAGTCTCTCTCTCTCCCTCTCTCCTCCCAGCACTGTGAGTTTCTTACCTCACATTTCAAGAGGGCTCCCTCCAGTGCTCCATGGAAACCATCCGAGATCCCACCGTGCTCAGAAAGAAGCCGTTTACTTCCAGAATCTATTATTATTAAATAATATCTAGAAGATTCAGGGCAAAACCTGGCACAGTCCTTCCCACCCATGCATTGGTATAATCAGCAATTCAAATAAACATTAAAAAAAGGAGGTGAACCCGGCAACTAACCCCAAAAACAGAGAAAAGGCAAGGCCAAGGAAAAAAACAGTCAAATGATCTATTGTATTATCTGAAAATTACATGTCTGATATTCATTAACACTGGATATTGATTCAAAGGTTTTAAATTTTTATTATAATATTACAGGTGGAGGACCCACAAGAATTTGTGGGAGTTAGCTAGTTTTCACTTAGGGAAATGAGGCCAGCCTCCAGGCGGGACCTGGGGATGCCCCCGGAATTACAGCTCATCTCCAGACTACAGAGATCAATTCCCCTGGAGAACATGGATGCTTTGGATGGTGGACTTTGCGGCATTGTACCCCACTGAGGTCCCTGTCTTCCCCAGGCTCCATCCTCAAAGCTCCAGAAGCTTCTCAACCTGGATCTGGTAGCCCTACCCCACCCCCCTTTACCAGTGGCTAGAAGGTCTTGGAAACTCTACTTTTACTTCCCCCATTATTTTTACTTCCCTGAAAATCCCCACAGCCTCTCTCCTTTTCTTCCTTTCTTCTCTCCTTCCTGTCACCAACAAACCTACCTTTATCTGCCCCCCCCCCCCTTCTGCTTTCCTCCCTGGCAGCCTCTCCCTGGGGAAACTCTGTGTGGTGCTGACTGCCAGACTGGGACAGATCCAGTTGTAAGTTGAGGAAACTGCAAGGACTTATGGAGGACACCTCATTTCCCCTGTATCCCCTCCCCCACACTATTTTTTCTTTCCAGCCTCTTGGCAACCCGATATGCTCACCTTTCCTTGCTTTCTTCTTCCCACCCACCCAGCAACCTGTCTTATATCGACCCCCCCATTATTTATTTATACCTTGGAGAAACAGTGGGAACCCAAAGGAAGTTATATCATCGTGATCTCTTCCATTGTATCCTCTCCCCCTGCTGTCAGCTAATGCTGCCATCTCCTGCCTGGGAGGTAGGATATGTCGCCCTGTGACGTCAGGTGTGTGGAATGTTATATTATACTTCTCACAGCATGCTTATCGCTCCCTGCTCTGCTCTGACCTTGGGAGACTGCTGGTGCCTGCCTATGTATCTTTTCTTGTGTTTGGCTTTGTTTCTTCCCGCTTTTTCCATGAGAACCTCAGGCCAGTATTTAGATGCCTTTTACATGATTTTATGATTGGTTACCTTCCTTTGCCAAACCCTTTTGAATTCTGTATAATTACACTGCTTGGGGCTCGTAACAGCCATTACTGACACAGAATGTGTAGATGACCACAACAGACCTTTCTCAATAAAGACTTCCTTTACTTAAGGACACTTGTTGGTGACTGACTCTGTAGGACTCTCACACCTGCCTTTTACTGATGGAAACCAGGGCTTCAGCGGGCATTACTGTTGTGCCACAAAGGGCATTTGTTTCTTGAAGCTATTCAGTGGTATTAAGGTCTCCTGTTACTGTTCCAGGATTCCGGTCTAGGGTTTTCTGGGTTTCCAGAATTATTCTGGTTCCATTATTTCCTATGGGGGACTGGGTCTGTGTGTGGAGTGGATGTTTTTCAACCAAATGACTCCAAAATTGCAGGGGAACCAGCACTACCTGTTCACTATAGAACCCCCAAAGTTATAAATGAATTGGACCAAGGAGTCTGATTCTATCAACCTCTGAACAAAATGACCCCAACCATCATACTTGCAGGGCTGCCAAGCTGACTGGGAGCTAAAAGTGGCTATGAACAGGGCCCCCACAAACAAGGGTGTGTCTGACGGCCCTTAAAACAGGCTTCAAAATGCTGCATTATCAGACTACCAGGAGTTGAAGAGTTAAATCTCCTCAGGAATGGAGAACTTTGAGTGACAGGCCACACCAAGTACTCTGATTGGCCAGCTTCAGCTGATTTTTATTAGCTGGGAGCTCAGGAGGAATGGCCATTCGAACAGATTCCTGATTTGGGAGAAGAGAGACAATTCACACCTTAACAAAAATCTGCTCTGAGGAAGAATTCAGTGGAAGAATTGAAAGAGTCTGAGTCTCAGCCTACGCTAAAAGCATTTTTAAACAGACACAAGAAATGGGAATGAGATTTGGCAAGGTGTTTGGATGAGACTCCCACTCAGGCCAAAGAAAAGGGGATATATCTTCCAGGGACATAAGAAGAATCCTTGCCCAGTTAAACAGGGAGAGTGATCTCTGGTAGGAGAAGGAGATCCCTGGTCTGTTGTGAAAAGAAACTGCTGGAAACACCTCAAGAGCTAGACAGAAATTAGGGATTCAAAGGAAGGGCGCCAGGTACTGGAAAAAAGGAACCAGCCTCAAGGAAATAAGAGGAGAAATAGGAAACTCTATTAAGAAGCCTTGCAGTGTTTGGGAAAACACAGGGATAAAAGCCTCTTGATGTTAATATCTCAATAACTAAGAAAACAATCTTCAGTAACTCTCCTGTACAACCACCAACTGTTGCCTCAAAGTTAACAACTGATTACACATGACCTTCCTTTGTCTTTTAAATAAAAGCTTTTGTTCTGTTTGACTTTTACCTCATCTCAAGCGCCATTTGAAGGGGGTTCAACCCAAGAGGGCTCCTTATTCTTCCTTCAGGTCCCAGGGCTGGGCTGGGCTAAAAGCCAAATTCTATCTTTGAGACTGGGTGGGGCAATCTTTTAAAGACAAAGAAGAAAACTGCATTACTTGGGGTGGCTCAGTCACAGAGGCGAACTACATTTCGGAGGGAAAATCTGCTTCAGAGGGAGGGAAGTGTGAGGGGCCCTCGTAGCCGGACGGAAGGGGAAGGAGCCAACCAGATCTGCAGCTCTGCCAGGCCAGTCTGCGCTTGGCTCACGCAGGCCTGCAGTCAGTCACCTTCTCTGGGCTGGGGGAGAGTTGTGCTGGCTGGGAGCTGCCGTCCCCAGGCCAGGTGAGACTCATGCTTGCCAGGAGCTACCTTTCTGTTGCCCAAGAGACCTGTTAAAAGGAGAAAAAACCAGGCCAAGGTTTTGCATTTTACCTTTGCACCCTGGAAGAAGAAGAAGAGGAAGAGGAGGAGGAGATTGGATTTATACCCCACCCTCCACTCCCCAAGGGAGTCTCAGAGTGGCTTACAAACTTCTTTTCCCTTCCCCTCCCCACAACAGACACCCTGTGAGGTAGGTGGGGCTGAGAGAGCTCTTTCCAGACCTGTCCTTGAGAGAACAGCTCTGACAAAACTATGGCTTGCCCAAGGTCACCCAGCAGCTGGAAGTGGAGGAGTGGGGAATCAAACCTGGTTCTCCTAGATTAGCGTCCGCGCACTTAACCACTGCACCAAACTGGCTGTCATAGAATGGTATGTGTGAACTTTGATCTTTAGGAAAACCAGAGTTTGGTAATTAAATCGAACGTAACTGCCAGTAAACACTGAGATGCATGACTGAACGTGAAATGAAATGATCAGATCAAAACATTTTGGGACGAGGAGTCAAGTGCTAGCTTTTGGCTGGTCTCCTGAAGTAGAACTAGAACTGGGAAGACCTTTAATTTTGAAATTTGCAAAGTTTTAAAAAGCTTTCTTCTTGCATTTTATTGCAGAGTAACTATTATTAGTAGCCTGATTAGTAGCCTGATGAAATACCCCTTAGGGCTTCCACTTTTAATTGAACAAGATCCCACACAGCTGGTTACCAATGCTTCAGGCACCAATGTTTCAGAAATTGGACATGCCAACTCTAAATGATACATCTTACAGGGAAATAACTTTGGTAAAGCAAGTGGGCAAGCTTTCACATTCTGCCTAGAACCTTAACCAAAAGAGAGAGAAGTTTTTTAAAAGGTTACTAAAAATGCCCATGCTTGGGTTTCATTTTGGCCAGCTGTCCTCAGAATGAAAAACTAAGCCTGTTCTTTTTAGAGCCCCTTTTCTGGGAAAGTTAATTTAAGTCCACCAAATGTGGGCTAAAATCTGAAGTTGAAGTTTGTGACCACTGGAGGGCACTCTCGTGCTTAATAAACTGACCATCACATGAACTTTGGTCTAAAACTGTTCTTTCTGCTCAGAGTTTCAAGTGTAATGGTGTGCCTGTGTAAGATGCTAAAAATACCCTTGTGGTTGTGGCTACACATAAGGGATGTATTACTTGTTAGCTAACTGCCAAGTGGGTGGAGGGTCTCCAGACACGTGTTGTAAATTTCTGGGTCTGTAGTAAGCAGGCTGCCAAATTTCTGGTCCCCAAAAGTATTTGGGGTGATCTCCATTTGGGGGTCAGTTAAAATGGAGAAGGTAGAATACATTCAGATTAAATCCATTTTTCAGCCATCTGTGAGAGCAATCTGTCAAAACAGGCCTCGTATCAATTCCTTAACACAGGGGTGGGCAATTGTTTTGGCTCGGGGGCCACTTTGTGGGAGCGGAGGTTAGCGGAGGGCTGCACCTTTTAAAATGATTGCATTCATTACTTAACTTTGCATTTCAGAAAAAATATACATTGTATCATAAAAATCAATAAATATAAATTAAATTAAATAGTGGTAGTTTTATTCAATTTATTTATTGTGCTAATTTCATATCATCTATAGCTGCAAGCACATTTAATTTTAGAATCAATTTAATGAGACAAATGTACCCTATCACACTTTTCTACAATTTTTTTGAAATCAGGAGTGAGATTGCTTGTTGAGATTCTCATCACAGCCTGCAAGTTAATGTCTGTCAAAGAGCATCTATATTTACTCTTGTTGATCTTCATGTCTTGGCGGGCCGCAAAAAACTCTGTGGCGGGCCGCATGTGGCCCGTGGGCCGCCATTTGCCCACCCCTGCCTTAACACATAGGTGCCCCGATCCAGAGATGGAGATCTGCATACAAATCAAAGCTGGGTCATACATTTGCTGCATTTCCCCAACCCCGGTGAAAACCTTTTTATACAAGCAGAAAAATACTTGGTTAAATCTTAACTAGGAGAACATGGATACCACAGCGGCAACTTTAGTGAACAGGAAGGGAAAACAACTGGATGCATTTTGTATTTTGGAAGTCACTGCCGTGGTCTTCTGTTTGTCCCTGCTTCAGATATTGATTCATGCAGGCAAACACAAAACAGAAAATCTTTCATGGGGTACAAACTGGCCCTTTCTCAGGATAGGAAGGGAACTACAGGTTTGAATCAGATCTGCTCTCCTTATATAGACCACATACACACAACATTTAAAGGCACACCTACCTTCTCACACAATGACCAGTGAATTTATGTGCAACGACATCAAGGGAGCAGTGTTCCCTCTATGCTGAGTTAGTGTGAGCTAGCTCACAGTTTTTTAGCCTCCAGTGCACACATTTTTGTCTTAGCTCAGGAAGGGTGCAGTAGCCAAATCGCTCGCTCACAACTTTAATGCCAGTAGCTCACAAAGTAGAATTTTTGCTCACCAGACTCCACAGCTTAGAGGGAGCATTGCAAGGGAGTGACCAGCAGTGGAAAATCAAATGAAGGAGAGCAACTACCAGATAATGTCAAGTACCTGGCAAATATCTACCCAGGCAAAGAACAGTCACAGAATATTCAACATCAGCATTTTAAAAGGAGAATTTAGGGAGGACAGGTTTCCTCAGCTCTGTGAAATGTGTGAGACCGCTGGCTCATCTAACCTGGAATCCCATCTACTTGTGGTGCTTGAACTGGAGAAGCCAAGGATCGAACTCAAGACATAAAAAACAAAAACAAAAATCCACGCGAGGTATGTGCCGAGCCATGGCAGCCTCTCCCCCAGAGCATGTGATGCTTCAGCCTATGGCAGTCATCATGATAATCTATACATCTGACAATGTTCAGTGTGTGAAAGAGCAAGAAATAAGGGCAATTTGATCTTTAAAATTATAGAGTAAAATGTTAATGGAACAAAATACGTTTTCAAACACTCGCCTAGCTCCCTTTTTAATGCACACCGACAGACTCTCAGAAAGGGGCCATGGCTCAGATGGAGAACAGTTAAGTGACCACAGGAGACTCTCCAGCTAAATACAATGTTACAAGAACAATGGCTGAGAAAAAGACACCTACAGACAATAAATGGAAATATAAAGGTAAGTATTTCAACGACAATACAGTCATGGATTCTCATACACAATGAAGGCAACAATAATTGTGACAATAAGTACCCCAAAGGGGTAAAAATAAGCAAAACCCAGCCAGCAACTAAGATTCCAGATTATTCTTCTCCATTTTGTGCAATAAACTTCTTCAAAAGCATATATTTGGTGCTGTATTTTTCATTATTCCATTAGAATGATGTAGCTAAACAATATTTTTCCGCACAGTCAAGTGGATGTCATTTAAATCTTAATTGAAATGTTGGGCATCGGTCAGTCTTCACCGTACTTAATACAAGCTCAAACTTTTTGCTAATTTTTACCGGTACTTATTGTCGCAATTATTGTCGCCTTAATTGTGTATGAGAATCCATGACTGTATCTCCATTGAAATACTTACCTTTATATTTCTATTTATTGTATGTAGTGTCTTTTTCTTGGCCAGTGTTCTTGTAACATCGGATGCAGAATGCACATGGAGTCATTACTCTGACCCCTCCAGGGAAAGGAGAGACCAGGTGCTGGGGCAGGCCTCACTCTCTCTGCCCAACACCCGGAGGCGCCCCTGCCAGCCAGAGAGATCAAGGGTCTGAACTGGAACAGGACTGGAGAGACCAATGGTCTGACCCATTTTAAAGGCAATTTCTTATGTTTGTTTTTTCCCCACATGATGTGGGAAAGGAGGCGGCAGACCCGAGAGAATATTTTTTCAAAAAGAAAAAAACATCTAACTAAGAAACGGACATTTTCAGAGCAACAAAAATAAAAGCTTTTATTTGTTCATTTGAATATAAAACAGGCGTTATCACAGATGTACAAAGCGTACTGGTGGTTTAACATACAAGAAGGTTGCTGTTCTTTTGCACATAAAAATTTCTCATTTGAAACTGTGATTGGCTGAGTTGCGTGAATTTCTCTAACCAGTCACCACACTCTATGAAATAACGCTGCTAACATTCAACTGATAAAAGGGACAGTCTTCCCTTGGGTAAAGTGTCAAGCAGGATTAAATATATATAATAAACAAGCACCATGAGGAATCTGCTCCTGTTTGATTTGTTTCGTGGTTAAATGTTCGTTGTGTGCCCTCTTTCTTCTTCTTCTTCTTCTTCTTCTTCTTTTCAGTGTGGCATGTGCATCAAGTTGATTACATGGTTTTTTGTCTGACTTCAAAAGCACAAGGTCACAAGACAAACATTTTATACATTCTCATGAATGGTTTTTATCTACAGTACGGTTTTCTAATACAGAACAATCCTTCTTTATTGCTGAATCTGATGTTATGTGTATTTCTCTCCTCTCATCAACTTGCGGGGCAGAACTAGGCAGTCAGTTCATGTCATCCTCCTAAACTGTTCTAAGGTTCAGAATCAAAACAGTCACGGACGACAGGTCGCAGAAGAGATCCGTTATTAATGGTGTCCTAGGACTGCATTGCAGTCCTAATCCGTCCCCTCCCCCTCCCTCCCCGGGAGTGGAAAGTTTGACTCGGTGAAGGTTAAAAAAGTGATGCTATAAACAAAATGACAGCTAAGTTTGTGTTTTGCAGCAGTGAGATCAGCAATAGCAAGGACTTCACAAGTCAGTTCACACACTGTTATTATTGTCATAATCAACGGCTTGTCTGCACCTTACAGCAACTTGACATTTTAAAGGAGGAAAAAGAGAGAGAGAGAGAGAGAGAGAGAGATTTTATGGGGGGTGGGGCAAAAACCATTTTTCAACAGAACAGTTCAGGATCGGTCTGTAGAGCATTTGAAATATTCACAGGGCAAGAAAAACCTTGGGAGAAAGGGGTGACTGACAAAGATTTGGTCCTGGTGAGGTGCTCTGTATTGTACACGCAGAGTAAAAACCATCCCTCATCTTTGAGAGGAAAAAAAGGCTGGAAAAATCAATCTCTGTTGGGTCTCAAAAACCGAATGAAATCTGCAAAGGTAGACAAAATATTTCCCCCGTTACGTGTTATACAAAGATCTTGTAGCTTTTGTCCTGCAACCATCTTAAGTCATGCATACTCAGTAATGAATGCCAGAAAGTGAACGTTTTTTGAACCTGAATAAGACAAAAGAAAATAATTCATGGCCTGTTCTTGCTCAAAATTCACCCTCAAAGCAGACACAGGTCAACAAGGTTACACCAGAATAAGACAAATCCAAAATTAAAAAAAAAAAAAAAGTTCACAAAAGAATGGGAAAATATAGGTTTCTGTTTACCCAAAGGCAGTAAAATTTTTAAAAAGGCAGCTGTGATCCATGCGTTTCTGTTCTTCCCAAAAAAAAAAATTAAAAATCAAAAAATCAGCAGATTCATTTTGGAACTGAGGGATATGATAGTTGCAAAAACTGAACTAAGTTCCTCTGTTTTGGCATAGGGATACGTTAGCAGATGCACCTAGCTGGGCCCAATAGTTCAGAGCAGTTTTTTCAGCTTCTCTCCGGTCACGCTGTTGAGAGAGACTGCTGAAAAACAACAACTTCTGAGAAAGTGTGAAGTGGATGGATGGAACCCCTTTGCCCGAGCTAAAACACAAGCTCACAGAGAGGCAAAGAGATTAAACGATAACTCTTGTGCAAAATGACCACCAAAAAACTTTTCCTTATCACAAGAAAACAAAAACATCAAATTAAAAAAAAATGAAAAGATGAGAAATATTGTGCAACAATATTATGCAGCTAGGAAAAACAGTGCTATTCTTAGACCTGCCTTTTCTAAAGTCTAAAAAGTGTATGAACATACATGCCAGCTCAAATATTTATTGTCACCTCCATGGCAAAGAAAAGACCCCTTTTGTGGTGGGCTGTTAAGATCTCCAGCCACAAGCAGATCCCAGATCCTTGAATGCACAGAAAGCAGGCTGTAGAGTGGCTCCTGCAGAGCCCCCATGGACCAATTCCGCCCAGGAGTTGCGCCGCTGTTTGGCTGCAGCCTGCACACTACACACTCGAGCACTGCTGCAGCTGCTTTTCTACAGCCCTCCACCCCAATGCCTGGGGAGCAAGCCACAACCCCGGGTTTGGGGAACAGCAGAACCAGAGCGTTCAAATTTAGGTACAGGAGGGGCCACTACCACTGCAACTCCATGGCGTTAATGGAGAGTAGCAGCAAATTTGGATGTACAGCCATGTGCAGGATTCCCTACCGAGAGCTGTTCTACTTCCTGCATTCTCTGCGTCTAAGGTTTAGGATTGCAGCCTTAAAAATTCGTGCACTGCCTCGAAGGCAGCGGAAACCATTTCACTTGCTGGTATCTGGAAGATTCTTTTTAGACAGGGATATTTTGCAATCCAGGACTGCTTTTTCCTCAAAGTACGTGAATAATGTTTGATTATCTACAGTGGGAGAAGAGACACCATGCAAGTGATGAGTACTGCATCCTTTTAAAACTTTAAAATCTTTTTTTTTGTCATTAGTGAATTTATATTTCATATATATATATTTGATGTGATACTATCCACTCAAGATAATACAACACTTTTGTTTTTTATATTAGCAAACATTACAAGAGCTTAATATTCTTGAATGTTTCTCTTTTATACTTCTAAAGAGATCAAAATAAATTAAAGGTTTTGTACATAATTACAGAAGTAGTTAACTTATTTTATCTTTTTAGTTTAGTACAAAGACATCTGCAAGTTCGTTGCCGAAATACACCTTATTTATAAATTTCTTTTCATTCTAAACTCTAATAATTCAAAGCTCTTTTCACCTTTGCGCTTTCAGCATTTCCAAGGGAGGAAGCTGATAAAAACTCTTAAATTTGAAAAGGTGCTGTTTTGGGTATTTTCCTCGTACCTCAATGTAAGTTTCCTAAGACAATGGGATAGAAAGTGGCTTAAAACTAGTAATGGATCCATATTGGAAAAGATTTTTATGGACATTTAAAAACAAGCAAACCAAAACAATTCAGTCATCTTATGAGCTGTTTTAGAAATATCCACTTGGAGGGCAGATTTAAAAAAAAATTAGCTACTTCAGTTTAACATAAAATACAAAGCCATATTACTCAGAAAGCAGTATCATCCCAAATAAGCAAAAAATAATTCTTTTAAAAAAGTCTAATAATGGGTTTTCCAACAAACTGAGGGCAGTACCCCAAAGTCCTTCTGTGCTAAAATGTAGTGGTAAAAGAAACACATTTCACATTTTATCTCCTGCCAGTAACGAGCGCTTCAAAAAGTCCTAATAGAAACAGTTCCATTCTGAAGAGTGTCACTTCCTTTTCAGCACATTGTTCAGTGGACATCAAAAAAAAATTTATACATCTAGAGTAAAGTCCATGGAAGCCTTTAAGATACAAGACTACATGTTGTAGGCCACATAGATGGGATCTAGCTGGTCTGCCAAAAATCCATCTCGTAGGTGCATACGTTGTTTCTCTCCACGGGAGTTGATAGGAATTACACCTACGTCCACCACTACCACCACTCCTACAATCAGATAATGCTCCTCCAGGACCACATTGGTGACCAAAGGAACCAGGTCTAAGGCTTCTTGCTCTGATCCATCGAGCTCAACAACGACGACCAACAGATTTGTCCAGGTAAACACCGCGCTGAAACCAAAAAGAGGAAGTTCATTTTACTTATGCCAGTCATAGTCTGCCTTTCTCAGTGCAAGTCAAGGCTGGTTATGCAGTGTGAGACAATTTAAATTAACAGGAATGGGACATCCAATGAACAGTACAGTAAAGGTTTGCAAATGCACATCTTATCAGGTTTGCTGTTTGCCAGTTTCACACTTGATTAGTTTGCAGCTCAGTGCCTGCAACTGTTATCCTAAAGTTGCCCTCAAATATTCAGTAGTACTCTCCATTTTCCTGGCACACACTGGAAGCTATTCTGGCCTTCTGGGAGAGATGGGAGACCATGTGGAAAGTAAATATGCTGTTCTCAGTGTCCAAGATCTTGGAGAGAGACCTGAGATGTAAAATTTCCAAAAAAATTGAATCCAGTCTTTTCCTCCAGGGAAAATACATGTGGGGGAAACATGAATTATATGCAAGTATTGATTTTCTTTTGAACATAAAATTATTTTACTGATTTAACAATGCATAATTTATAAATTGTACTATTTAGCATACACATGGAAGTGAAAAGTTTATATAAATCTCTTGGTTTATTGAGAGAGCTGTACTTGAGAGAGCTGTAAACTGCCGCACCCTATGCTACCTGAGCACATGTATCATAATTGTTTGATGTATAAGAGGTAGAAAACAAATTCCATAGCAAACGATCGAAAGGGTATTATTTGGACAGAAACACAGACTGTTGCAATAGACAGGACTTCTGGCATATTTGGTTATTAAGGTAAACCTGTAAACGCTGAACCTGAAAACGAGTATGTACTATCATTAAAAGCATACACTGTATATGTCTACAGTATATATAGGTCCCCCTCATGGACACACATCTTAATGTAGTGAGGAGGTTTGGGTGTCAATGAAGCTGAGAGCAAGACCGTAAGGGGTCTAAACTCCTAGCAGAGTCACTCAAGGCAGAACGGTCACAGCGGAGACACCAGACTAAGATGAATCCACCCCCTTCGAGAATCAACAGCCACATCAGCAGAAAAGAATGGACAGTTCCAATGGGGATGGCATGGAGGACTCCTTGAAGGGTAGCTACCGGGCATTAGCTGTAGTGGAAGGTGACCCTGGCGGAGGATCTTTCATACACAATGGAAGTGACACTTCAGCTAATCCTGGTTAGTGCTGTGCAGAAGGCGGCAATGGTAAACCACTCCTGATAATCTCAAAACTTGGAGACCTTATGATGGGACAATCCAAAATGAAAAAAGATACAGTGCTGGAAGATGGAACCCCCAGGTCAGGCAGCACTTAATCAGCTAATGGGGAACAGCAGAGGACAAGAACAAGTAGTGCTATCCTTAATGACCCAACTGGATTAAAGCCAAAAGGATGTGCAGTTGTTAACATAGATGGATTCAAAAGGAAAGTCCAGAGCTTTTCAAGACATATAGTCGCATCATGGAATGTAAGAAGTATGACTCAAGGTAGGCTCGAAATTGTAAAAAGAGGAATGAAATGTTTAAACACTGCAATCCGGGGAGTGACTGAACTAAAGAGTACTGGATTTAGGACATTTTCAGTTAGAAAATTGCACCGTGTTTTTTACGCTGGAAATGACAAAACCCAGGAGGAATGGAATTGCTCATACTTTTCAAACCACACATTTTGAGTACAGAAAAGCCTTCTCTTAAGGAACATTTTACTTGTTCTAAAAGAAAGAATATTTTGTGGGAGATTTTTTTTTCCAGTGCTCCATCAAATGTTCCAGTTTTTCCATTGGAATATCAAAAAGAAGTCTCAAGAAAAAAATGTAGCAGGGAAAAAACTTTCCCAGTTTTCCCCAGTGATTTCAGGGTCTTCACATCTCTAAGAGTCACCACAGGTTACGACTAGTAGGTTGGTCTGGTCTGTGTGTTGTGGGTTCCCCAACTACATCTATGGCATTGAAGAGAAAGGAGAAGGAAACAGATGAAGGAATAACACCTGAAAGAGTGGGATAATGAATTAAAAAGGGAATTGTGGGTCAAACTAGCTTATTCCCCAAGGTTCCCAAATGATTGCTTCAAGTAATTTTTCTTCAACTGGAGAGCTAACTGGATTGACACAGAGTAGCATGACAAAGAGTATTGAGGACAAACAACAGGACACCTTATGAGCCATAAGAAGAAGGCCCTTCCAGCAACTAAACTGACCTGCCTATTCATCAACAATGCTGAGTCTTGCACATCAACCACCAATGATGGGTTAGGACAATCAGCAAGCTGGTGGGAATGTACTCAAACTCACATTTGGAACTCTGCAGGGAAATGCTGCTAGGGAAGGGGCAATTGGAGTGTGAAAACAACTAGCAGGGAAAGGGTTAAGTCCCTTTCCCCCTTTGTGGCTTTTCTGCTCTCAATCACTTTTCAGAAACTGAGGAAAAGTGATAGTGTGGCTGAATCACCTGTGAGCCCCTCCACCCCAAACCTTATCACCATCTGTGCTATCTTGGCCATGCACAGCCTCCATTCCACCAGTGGAGTCAAAATAATAGGAGTGGCAAGTATGCCACAGAGTCCCCCTACACATGTGCACACACCGAAAAGAGCCCTTTTACAGTACTTACCATTCTGTAATGCTTTTATGTGCTCTTATTACAGATGTCTCGATATCTATTGGGTGATACCTCATCCCTCGCAATTCCATGGCTTCATCTAGTGCACCTACCACATAAAGTGCATCATGTCGCTCTGGATTTAAGAAAGGGGAACAAAATATGTTAAAAACAGGCGCATGAACATCTGAAGCATTTGGCTTCGTTTCCTTCGGTTGTTTGTTCTGCACGGTCTTCACTTCTGAACCCAACTGTCTTGGTACACTGGAGCACTCTACCAGTGCTCAAGAGCCACAAGGGAATGGACGGTATCATCTGACAAGTGTTCGTATTTATTTATTTGTTTCCCACCTTTCTCCCCAATGGGGACCCAAAGCAGCTTACATCATAAGAACATAAGAGAAGCCAATGTTGGATCAGACCAATGGCCCATCCAGTCCAAAAACACCAGGTGCCATCAGGAGGTCCACCAGTGTGGCCAGGACACTAGAAGCCCTCCCACTGTTGGCCCCTCCCCTCAAGCACCAAGAATACAGAGCATCACTTGCCCCAGACTGAGAGTTCCTATCTATACCTTGTGGCTAATAGCCACTGATGGATCTCTGCTCCACATGTTTATCTAATTCCCTCTTGAAGCCGTCCATGCTTGTAGCCGCCACCACCACCTCCTGTGGCAGTGAATTCCATGTGTTAATCATTCTCCCCTCCTCCATTTTATCCTCATAACAACCCATAAGGCAACCAACAGCCATGGTCTAACACCAGTATGGGTGAATGCCACAGCATACACTGCAGCTGCAGGCAAAACAACAACTTTAATGCACCGGCAAAGAACAAAGAAAAACCTTTGCTAAACCAAAACTCTTGAGGACCAGTGGACAGCATTCATTATCCAGTGCTGTGTAGTACATGTTTTCCAAGGGGTTTCGAACAGCATACGTGGTCCACCCTTGGGAGCCAGTTTGGTGTAGTGGTTAAGTGTGCGGACTCTAATCTGGGAGAACCGGGTTTGATTCCCCACTCCTCCACTTGCACCTGGCTGGATGACCTTGGGGAAGCCATAGCTCTGTACCAGCTGCTCTCTCAAGGACAGTTGTCTCAGAGCTCTCTCAGCCCCACCTACCTCACAGGGTGTCTGTTGTGGGGAGGGGAAGGGAAAGGAGTTTGTAAGCCACTCTGAGACTCCCTTGGATAGTGAAGGGCAGGGTATAAATCCAATCGCTTCTTCTTCTTCTCAGTTTATTCCTTACAACAACCCTGTGAGATAGGTTATGCTCATATTGCGTGACTGGCCCAGGGTCACCCAAAGAACTCCATGGCAGAGTCGGGATTTGAATGTGATCCTCCCAAACCTCAGTTCAACCTTTCATTCCACTGCACGACACTGCCTGCTTATCACCAAACACATGCCAATCTAAGCTTGCAAACTGAATGTACTGGACTATTCAAGTAAGCTATAATTGGACTGGATAACTGATTTTTCAGCTCCACTCGGCCTTTTTGTTATTAATTTGTTTTTACCCAGTGGACGTCCTTTCCTCATCTGTTCTCCATTGAGGGGTGTGGTTTCTCACACCTAAAACACATCTTCTTGCGCAGCCACCCGAGAAGGAATAAGATAATCTCACAGCCTGCTTGTCTACTTTAAAATGAGACTAATACAGTCTCCCCCAGTTATCCTGAAATGAGAGCACCCTTGGCAGCGGCCAGCACTACAACCAATTGCTCAGGAGACTTCTTGGTTAAGGGCAATTCTAGCCACGCTTTCTCTGCTGTTCAGTGGCAGAGCACCTGCTTGGCATGCAGAAGGTCCCAGGCTCAATCCCTAGCATTTCCCCAACAGCATCTCTTGTGAAAGGGCTTTAGGCAGCAGGGACTGGAGGAAAAAACTTTCTTTTCAGTCAGAAAGAACAGACAAGATTGAGATAGATGACCAATGGCCTGATTTGGTAAACAGCAGCTTCCTATGTGTTTCTAGGTCTTTCTTGCTGCCCCAGCATCCCATTCCAGGCAGAGAGAACATACTGACTTCCATCTCCCTGAATCAACTGTTGGGAACATAAAATCTTCTCCTTGCACTCTGCCTGATCTAAGTAAATCAAGGAGAACGCCCCTTCAGAAACAGATGCTTGCTAAATCTTCTTCCCTCGAATCAAACAAGCTGCTCAAGAAACACCATGTAATTAAAAACACACACACACACACATCATGTAATTGACTTCTGAAAACCATCCGGAGAACTTACCTCCATTTGCATCTGTAAGTTCTGTTCGCCTCAAGAACCCCAAGTAGCCAGTCCGTGCCCAGATAGTTTGTGTGTCTCCAAAACTAAGTCTTGAATTAAAATGATCCGACTGCAAGGATTCATCACCGTAGATGGTAAAATAACCGCTGGCGTTATGAGCACTGTGAACCCATATCTAGGTTAAAAGGAGGTCACTTTTTACTGACATATCTGTACAAGACACAGGATTCTTGGGTATACTCTGCTGCGGATGATTTACATTTGATTGTTATTTCATTGCCACAATGATGTTCTTCAGCAAGCTGAATCCTGACCCTGCAGTTAGCTCCACACATTAGGGTAAATGTCTGCACAGTCTACATATACGTATGTCCATAAACAAGACTTTTATGAAAGCCAACACCACTATCTTAAGACACTTCCACAAAATTATCCCAGTATGAGATCCAATCTCTGCGGCATGGTAGCCACTGAGAAAGCCATTTTGCTCAGGCTGAGTCTCACATTACATGGCGATCTGTAAAAGCCCCAGTCACATGGGATGCCATGATTACGTGGTTAGATCTTATGCCAGTCCCAGCAGCCCTGATGGAGGGATTACATTGATGCACTAGGGTGAACAGGTTCTGGCAAATCGTACAACTATCACAATAATTGTACTTCTATATTTCTATATTTTCTTCTATATTCTATATTTTTCCTACAGTAAGAAGCAATCTAGCAGTAGAGGTAAGTATATTACAATATGTACGATACCTTTGATTTATATTAGTGAGATAATCTAGGAGAAACACAAATCCTTATATTTTTAGAGTCTGTAATTTAAATAGGAAAATCTGAATGAATAATCAGAGGAATGGGGAGTTTCAAGAAGCATGCTGGAGGAGAAGTGGAGTTTTACTGGTCTCCTAAGCCTCTCCAGCCCTGGTTATGCCTCCAGTGTAGGTGTAATGTTATGCCAGCAAGAACCCTGGTGTAGCATTAAAAAATACCCACTATAGACATAGAGAATAAAAATATAAGCCCTCCCGCCACACACATTCCCTTAACACAGCTTAGGAGGCCAGCTAAACCTGCAGCCAATCAAAGGCCTCCTAAATACGATGCCAGTATTACACATGCCAAATGATACGGCACGCCACATGGGGCTGTATCTCTCTGGCCTCACAAACTTAGTACATACAAAGGGGACTTTGGTGATAGAAACCCCATGGAGAGGACGCTTTGTGAAAAGTGCTCATTTATTGTGCAAATAGGCAAGGAGGGGAACAAACGCCGTTACAGTATGTTGTTAACGCTGCCATGCTCGGATCCTTTACCGGTCGTCCAGCTGCTGCTCGATCTATTGCTTGCCAAAAGGCAAGTACTGTCTCCTTATTGGCATTCCCTGTAAAAGGATTCTAACCCACGCCCCTGACTGACACGAAGATGCCTTTTCTCAGTGAGATATCAGGCAGTTGACAGAAATGCCTTTTGTGAAAGCGCAGCTGCAAGTTTCCTCATTGCTGCCCCCGGGCCTCCATTCCCCCGGCCCGGCAAAAGACCACACTGCTCCTGAACCCCGCCCAACTCAAGATCTCACCCACATGTAGGAGAGGTCTTGAGTGTTCTTATCAGGGTCACCTCTGCTGAGTAAGCCTAGAGAAGCAAGCGAGTGCTGTGGCTGGAGGGGCCATGGCTCCGTCCTGTCCTGCCAGACAAAAAGGAACATGGTTGCAGGAGGAGGGACTCGAATCCACGTCTGTGGGCTTCCATGGAATGTGGAAACTCTAGGGCTCCCCATGGTCACACTGTGGTGCTCTTTTCAGAGTTCCCTTCTTTGCTGTGTTCAGAGCACGGGCAGCAGGAGGAGGCAGCAAGGAGACATTGGGGAGGCATGACTAGTGGGCACCAGTTGACTGTTTCAGTCTGCCTGTCACGGCGGTGCTGTTAGCACACTTCTCCATGATTGGTTGGGTGTGGACTCTGGTGCAACTGCTATGCCCTCTGCGCAGGTGTTGGTGATGCATCATAATTTTTCAGCGAGGGCACTCACAGTTCCCGCTGTGACAGAACAGTTAAGAGTTCACAATTTCTTTAGTACTTCACAGACATTTCCATGAAGCTGCGTCGTGCATATCCGCTAGAGATAGCTTTAACACTTGCTAAGACAAATGATTAAAAGCTACCTTCTGTCCTTCGTCCACTAAATCAGGCAACTCACTACCATCCCAGGCATAGCCTGTGACTCACCTCTCCAAGATGAGAATCTCCCAAGGGTCCCTTTGTTTCTGGATTAGCAATAATGATACGAACTCCAGGGAGGATCTATTGAAAGACAAAAATGAGTCATATCTGGTGAGAAGCCAGATGATGTACACGTAGTTTTATGCAACCACAGAACAATCCTCCTTCTCCCCTGAAGCCCTTTACAAGACTCTTATGGAAGGCTTAAAAAAAGAAAGAGGTTGGCGTCATTTCGTAGAGGAAAGTGGCAAGCAGTAGCTAAAGAATAGCTAGGGCTCATGAACTTAAGCTGCAGTAGAAAATTATTTTTAATAAGTGATCCATTGTTATACCCTCCGGGCCAAAGTGTGCCTTGGACTGTTTACCTACAGACTGCAAACCCGGCCGCTACAAAACCAGTAACCCCAAATAATCAATATATCTAATTCTCAACATGGCCAAATCTGTGGATACTTAAATCTAGAGACTGGAGCCATGAACAGATGGGCTAGATCTTTCTACATAACTGAAAAATATCCTAGATTTGCAGGAAAATCTGAAATATAAAAGAAAATACAATGAAGAAAGGGGTTAACTCCCTCAATGATAAAAGGACTGCCTGTAGCTTTAAGAAACAGATGCCCTCAGTAGCCATTGCTAGGCAACCACAACAGTATTGCTAGCCTTAGGAAAGGGGAGGGGACATGGCCCTTTCCAGGCCTGTTCTGGTCCCTGACAGAGGGCTCTGGGTCAGGCCCAAAGAAACCACTTGCTGCCACATTACTTGCATGACTCACCCAGGCCTGGCTGCTTGCTACTGATCAAACGTGGGGTATAGTGGTTAGAGTTTCAGCCTAGGGTCTGGGAGGCCCAGGTCTGAATCACCACTCCGCCGTGGAAGCACACTGGGTGACCCTGGGTCAGTTACACATTCTTAGCCTAACTCAGTTTACAAGGTTGTTGTGAGGATAAAATGGAGGAGAGGAGAATTATGCAATCTGCTTTGGGTCCCCACTGTGGAGAAAGGTGGGGGTATAAATGAAGTAAATAAATAAGTTAGTTGGTGGATGAGACTGAAAGATGAATGGAAAGGTGAGGATATGGGGACTGCCTGGAGGGAAAAAGAAATAGTGTGGGCAGGGGGATACAGGGGAAAGTGAGGAGGCCCCTCACAAATCCTTGCATGTTCCCTACCATGCAACTGGGCCCAGCCGGCAGTGTGCAATCACCCCATAGATTTTCTGAGTAGAGGATGCTAGGAGGAGGAAGGAGAAGTTTTTTTGGGGCAGATAAAGATAGGTTGGTGGGTGGGTAGGAAGGAAGGAAAGAAAGAAAAAAGCAGGAAAAGGGAGAGGCTATCAGGGCTTCAGTGGGAGGGAAACAGGATATAGTGGGGAAAGAGAAATTGAGATACCCCCACAAGTCCTTACAGGTCCCCCACTGTCACCAATATATTTAATTCTCAACATCACCCATTTGTGGTTATGTAAATCTAGAGGCTGGAGCCATGAAAAGAAAAGGCAGTCTTTTCTACAAACCTGAGAAAAGTCCAAATTTCCCAAATAATTTGAAATCTTTTAAAAAATGGGGGGGTTAAGCTTCCAAATGATAGAAATTGTACATGTACCTTTAAGAAACAAATGCCCTTTGTAGTGGCCATTGTGGGGGTTGCTAGGCAACTACAAAAATACTGCCATCCTTTCAAGCCTTGGTTTCTGTCAGTAAAAGGAAGGGGGAGGGGGCAGGTGCTTTTCCAGAACTGCTTTAGCCTTTGAGCAAAGACTCATTGGGGCCAGGCATGGCAGCTAATACTAGCAAGCCGGCCTGCTTAGCACAATTTAATAGCAGCCACTGCATGAAACCCACTGGTTGGCAGGCCAGGCAGAAAGAGGGCAGCATAGAGATTGGGTGGCCTGACAAGGAAGGAAGTGGGCTGGTGAGGGCAACAGAGGTGACACAGCCAGAGTGAGCCCAGGAGAAAGAGGAAGAGAGGACAGAGGTAATGGCAATTGTTGGGAGAGGGAACGCAAAAGAAAGTAGGGGGGGGAGGAGGAAAAGTGTCTACAGAAGGCAGGATGAAAAGGATGAGACCTACACAAATATTGTAGGTCCCCCCCTTGTACATTTTTACTGATCATGTATGCAAGTTGCTTGCAATTGGACTGATGGAACATAACTATCCAGCCGCAACTTTCAAAATCAACTGCCGGCAAGTTGTACTAGTGGGTCCATGAGACTCACAGGGGGCAACCTCATCTCCCCTCCCACTTTCTCACTGGGCTTGCCACAGCTCCTGGGCTCTGGCAGACATGAACAACCCAGGCTCTGGCAGACACCAATGACCATGCTGGATACAGGTGTCTCCTCTGTGCATTCGCAGAAAATTATCTTTTATTTTGGGGAAATTTAACCCCCCCCAATGTTTTTTAAATATTTCATATTTTTCTGCAAACCTGGGGAGTTCTCCAAGTTTGCAGGAAAATCTGTTTAGTGTCAGTGTGGCCCTCATAATTATTATTGTATGGTATTGTGTGTAGAATAGCCAGGAGATCCTAAGATTGTCTGGCAGCCAAAAGTTCTAGCTCTCTTTTTTAAGAGTTATGCACCACCAGGTGGCAAGCTAGACTTGTTTTTAAGGCAAGGGATGTTTCAGAGGTGGTTTGCCATTGCCTGTCTCTGTGTTGCAGCCCTGGTATTCCTTGGAGGTTGCCCTTCCAAATACTAGCCAAGGCTGACCCTGTTTCGCTTTGAGATTACACACACACACACACACACACACACACATATATATTCTGAGATTTAGATATCTAGATTAGATAGATAGACAGACAGACGATAGATATAGAGACTATTACATATACAGATCTTAGTTTTCATAAAAGGTTTCTGGAGGTAATACAACCCCAGGAAAGATATAGCCTCTTGTCTGCAAAATCTTATTTGTTCTGACTGGGTCCCCAAATCCAAGTTAGTGATCTTAGTTTTAGTGCTCACTACATTCATTCATACTCAGATCCTTATTTATGCAGACAGCCATGTAGGCATTGCTTTCACTGTGCCAAAGGCTAGCAGGCAGACAACTGTTTTTTCCCCAGAGTGCTCCAAAGGGGTATGGTGGGAGCATTGCCGCCTTTGGTGATCACATGTCTCTTTCCCCTCCGCTATCACCTCTGGTCAAAACAGGTTTCACAAGTTCCTGAAATGTTACAAAAACCTGTCAACCCAAGGCAATAGTGGGCTGTGTGTATACTTCTCATGCAACACTGCCTTTCCTTGCAGCTCTGGAAAAGGAAGCCAGTCCTTATCGTTCCTTTCAACACCGGAATTCATACCATAAATTTACTGTATAGTGTTGTGGTATCAGGGCCATTTGGGTATCCTATGGGGGAGGGGGGAGTCATTAAGAGACATGGTAACAAGGCAGAATGTTGTGCCGTGTGTAACATCATGGTACTGACATCATACTACATGGTACTGACATCATGGCTACAAGTTTGGGGGGAAGTGGGACAACTGCATGTCAAGATACTGACAGAAAGGACGTCCCACCTGCACCACTTTGTGGCTTATCTCCCAGACTGCTGTGTTAGGCTGCGGTCACATGGCTCTTTAAATCTGGGATTCCTCCTGGATTTAAAGGAGCCACTTTTCCCCCCCTGGGCTGGGAAAATAACACATCCCAACCACCGGTGGTGAAGGAGACGGCGTGTGGCGGCAGCCGGGGGAGGCTCCCCTGAGCCCTGGCGGCGGTGGGAGGCAGCGGTGTGCTGTGGTGGCATGCGGCACAGGCTGCAGAGGCGGCTGGCAATGGCGGTGGCCGGAGGAGGCACCCTTCCCTGAGCCCTGCCGGCATCCTGGTGAGTTTGGGGAGAACAGTGGAAGGCGGCGGCAGCCGGCGGGGCGTGGATCGGACCGGGTGGTTGGGTTTTTTTCCCCTTTTTGCTCTTGGGCGCTTGAGTGCCCAAGCGCCCAAGTGCAAAAGGGGGGGGGGGGAACCCGGGAGGGCCAATCTGGACATCCCTCTCTCTCAATCATTGCAAGAGGGGGATGTCCAGATCGGCCCATTACGGGTTCAAAGCGCGACTCCCGGGAAAATAGTTGATTTTCCCGGGGTCGGAAAAAGCGCTTTGAACCCATGCTAGAGCCCGCTTTGCCTCAGGAGTAGCTGCAGCCGGTCTGATTGGCCCCTTTAAATGCATGAGGAAACAGCACTTCCTTCCGCATTAAAGGGCCGTGTGGCCGCAGCCTTAGTTTGTCTTTTTAAAAAAGGAAAAAAAGAGGAGGATTCATACAGAAAAATGACATATCTAACGGTACTTTAAGATACGGTGAGAATCTCTGAAGTAAAAATGTTTACCTTTCCCGATTCCATGAGGGGCAAACTGTGAGGTGATCCTCTTTCTACTAAACGCACTCTGAAAGACAAAGCACACGGGAAAACCATTACGACTGCACAAAGATACAATCGTTTTTTAAAAAGGACAATACTATAGCACAGAAATACTAGCTATACAAATTGGCTTTTAAACTTGTCGTGTTCTGCCAGCCTAGAGACTCTGTTGCTTTCTGCCCCACGTCCATCCCTGCTGGGTAGGATACACGCCCTCTTTTCTTTCCAGAAGCTGTCCCCGTTTCATGGCAGTAGGCAAAAAACACCGTGAGGGAGAAAGGTGCAGCATAGTGGAAGTATCCAAATGGGCTGGTCTTGGCCTAATGGCTAAAGCAGTGTATGTAACAATATACCTAGGGACAGATTTGGGTGTGTAGAAGTAAAAAGTTCTGAGAGCCGAAGGAAGGGTACAGTCTACTTTTTTCTGTGGCCATTGCCGTACCCCAACCAAGTCCAGAGACACTCAGATCCATTTCCAGAGGTGATTAGTGGTCAACGTGGAATTACTTATGTGATCTTTGAAATATAACGCTTTTGTACACCAACGTCAGGATTTTAAAGCAATTTTTAAAGCACGTTCATGTCTTCCTCTTGGTCCTTCTTTTGATCACTTCCCCTAAGGAGCCAAGAGTATTCATGTTTTCCTGGTTTTTTTTCTTCACAACAACCTTGTGTGTTAGGCTCAACTGCCAAGATTACCTAATAAACTTTGTGGCCAAATGACCACTTGAATGCAGGTCTCCCTAGCCAGACTCCACCCCAACTCCCCCAGCTTTACCAACTAAGCCATACCGGCTGTGTCCAAAGTTGGCTGTAGAGATTTACAGAACAGATCAGTGGAAGAGAAGAGGAGAAGACTGTCCTTGGACCCTTGTACTCTTGATGTTAAGGATATTTTATAGTCATTTTAAAAACTAAATGATGCCTTTTTAAAACAAGTGCCGATTCCCCCACAAAATAAAGTCTATCAGAGCACAGAACAAAAAGCTAAATCTTGTGTTAAAATGCAATAAATTCTAGCCCATAAAAGCCAGAAATCATCAGAAGGTGGCTTTTAACAGGTCTCAAACAACTCCCTACTAAAGTTTTATGGGGAAAGTTAATCATATAGGGCACTACATTTCTGTTTTACAAAAACCCTAGCAAAAAAAATCCCCGTATCCTGCAAAATCATAAATCCCCTTCCTTCGATCATATATTTACATTTTACTGCATAACTGAGGAGCCGTGGTGGGATTTCATGAGATTAATCAAGCCATTTCTAATGCTGTTCCAAATGTCATTCTGATGGCAGATGAAGGGAAGCCACCAAATACAGAAAGCACCAGGAAAAGCTGCTCTGGTGCCAAGCTAGGAAGATGTTAGGAAGCAGGCACAGCAGGAAACATTAAGCAATTTGGTACATGCTGTGTGGGGACTGGCAGCGGAAAGAAGAGAGGAGATGGAAGCGCTGGAAATCCGTACGCAACAGCAGACGATGTCTGAAATGTGGCTTATGAATTATACACACATACTATGGAGAGCCAACATGGGGTCACGCTTCTGATGGCACCACCAGTTTTAAAAACAACAGAAGTGCCAACTAAAAATCTAAGCTCACAAAACATCTCAACGGCAACATCCATTTGCTTCTATAAAGCAAAAAGCAATCTCCATTTATATCGAAAACACCTGTTTCCTTGTCTACCTAATAAGGATAAGAATCTCTTTGCAACAGGGTTCTAAGCTGCTAGAGAAGTCGGGGCTGCAGACTTGCTCTCCTTCCTCCGACCAAACTCTATGCTTGAGAAATTAAGCCCAAGCTACCAATGACCAAATGTTCTTATTGTGCCCTGTGATTCAGGGTTAGCTGTGCTGCTACGGGCTACAAAGCCAGTGGCACAACCTTCATTTCATGCAACGCTCAACACGGTGAATCACGGTCTTTAGAGGAGCAGTTGTTGCAAATGATTATGGAGGTATAACAGACAGCTGAGCTGCCAGATCCAGACCTAATATTTACATCCTCATGGCTCAAGGCAGCATACAACTCATAAATTAAAAATGTTAACAATTTAAAAGCAACCAGCTAAAAACCCCCAAATAACCCCCTCCCACACATAACTTGGAACACTGGGCATGAGCCTCCAATACCTGTGGTCCCTCCCTCTTAAAAAACAGAACACAAGGATTGCGGGAGAAAAGGCCATTTCTAAGACACGCAGGGTTTAATTAAGCCACTAGATATTTTGCTGCTTCTCAACTCCTAGAAAAAATTTTTTAAGGGTCCAACAATCATCATTATGATCAGTTTTACTCATTTCCCTGATCCCCAAGTTTTGCTGTCCTATTTTCATACCATGCTATTTTTGCTCTCAGATTTCCTT
Source organism: Lepidodactylus listeri (assembly GCA_029233225.1). Lineage (NCBI taxonomy): Eukaryota > Metazoa > Chordata > Lepidosauria > Squamata > Gekkonidae > Lepidodactylus > Lepidodactylus listeri. The sequence continues at coordinate 16,691,379 of JARCFY010000012.1, forward strand.
GCTTGATGCGCTGTGTTCCCAAGCATTTTCTAAGGCTGTGTGGAATTGACGCCCACATGCTTTTCATAATGCCATGGCCAAGCCAGGAAATACAGATTTCGGGGGGGGGGGGGGGAGGGGGAGAGAGGAATGGCTGAGATGTGATTCATGCACCCCCTGCTGAAAAGGTCACAAGTTTTATATCTGGCAAGCGACTAAAAAGGAACAGGCTACCATGTTCCCCAACCACGGACTTTTCATACAATGATTACTGGAACACTATTGCTGCAGATATTCAGTTTCCCTACCATCTCAAATCATACTTTAAAACAACCAAGGGCTAATGGACCACCAACTCACTCCAGCTGCACCCAAGACACAGGCAACAAGTTGGGTTGTCAGTCCCCAGTTGGGGGTGGGGGGATGCCCCGGTTTTATGGGCTCCTGACCAGCGGGAGGAAACTCCACTAACAGCGACACAGAGTGATGTGCCTATGTCACCCGGAAGTGACATAGGCACATCGGTGACCTGGGGGGGGGGGAATGCTCTGGTTTTGGGGCAAAACTCTATGGTTTGAGGGCAATTTTACCATAGAGTTTTGCCCTAAAACCAGAGCGTTGCCCCTGACACGTCTACATTACTTCTGGGTGACATAGGCACAGTGCGCGACATCACTTCCAGTGACGGCAGCATGTCAGGCTCATTTAGTTCCCTGTAAGCTTGTTTGATGTAGGTGCTGTTGTTTGTATTTCATTTCATATAAATATATAAAATTCGGATTAAAATGCACACACAACAAACCAAAAATCCAGCAGTCAATTTTTGTGAGACATCAAGCAGTCAAAGGCAGAAAGGACAGATGCTTAACCCCCGATCTGCATGAAAATAAAGTCAAAAAACCCCTTTCACCTGGCACCTACAGCTAGGAGGCAACATCAAAGGAAGGCCTTGGCCTCTGTGCCCTGTCTGTCAGCCTTCCAGGACAATTGGTTGGCTGCTGTATGAAACAGGTTGCTGGGGCAGATAGACCACTGGCCTGATTCAGCATAAATCTTCTTACGTTTAATATCCCGCAGTGAAGGTGACACCACTGAAAAGGCCCTGTCCTCACTCTTGACAGTTGACGGAAGGGCACATAGATCAGGCAGGCTCCTATGGGAGCAAGCTAATTCAAATACAGTCCTGCACGGCTTGGGCCCAGAAGTGAACTGGAAATAATCCCTACAAGGCTCACCCAGCCAGCAACCGAGGGACAGAGGCATTTTGCAGGGGAGAATCAGCAAGTGTGGCAAGGGTCTTCCCCATTCAAAATACAATCTGACATACACCGAGGACTGTGACAAACAGATCTAAGGCCAACCCTTTTTTCCTTTATCTGCCAATCCCCTTTTTTATTTTGCATACTGGAGAAGCCAGAAGTAACCAGTCAGGGCCTGTGGAACCCTAAGAGGGCAATGAGAAGGGAGATGGAGGAGTAAAAAGGAGTGGTTTAGCTGTTTTGTCAGGTAGCGTTTAGAACTCCTACAGGCAGTAGGATTAGCTCTTGTAGCCTCTGAAGGAAGAACCAGAATGGTTTCGTGTGATTGCCAGGAGGAGCACCCTTGATCTAAAATGTAGTCTTCTTAAGCACTGGGAGCAGACTTGGGTCTGTGTGGTATAAGCTTCTGTAACCTTTCACTAAGGTTTGGGAAACCTGAGGGAAACCTGTCTATTCATATGGTAGCCAGAAACTGTCAGTCTCTCTCTCAGAAATCATTCTAAAATGAAATGGTTTCTCCAAGCTAAGTCTCTCTCGTGGTTACAAACATACATCGTTTAGTCTTTATTGTGGAAACAATTCTGTCTCCTTTTAGGGAGACAGGCAAAGCACTCGTGAGCAGACAAGGTTATTCCATCTTAAAGACCAAGGAAGAGGTTAGGCGAAGTGTTTCTTTTCAGTAGTGCTGGTGCATTTAACAATTCTCTCATTCTCATCGGCTCACGAAGGCAGGGGAAGTGATTCTACACTGCCTAGCTATTCTGCTGAGTCCCCTGCATTCCAGGCCATGTTAACGTGTCTCTCTTCCATAGTGTCGAATGCATTTTCTGAATTCAGCGTATAGACACATAATTTTAAAATCCAACAAAGGAGTTAACCAGGTCAAGATGTTGGAGAAGAATGAAGCTGCACATGGCACATAGCAGGTTGTAAAGAATGTCCGCTGCCTGAAAGAGACTAGAAGGGAGAGATGAGAAGCCAGATGGGTTCTGAAATGAAGTCTTTTATGATAGCAAAGGGTCTTTCGCAGGTATGAAGTGAGCAGCAACACCGCTTAGTTTTCTTTTCATGTTGAAAAAGGCCTGCGAGACTACATGTAAAATTTAGAGTCTTAAAAAAAAATTCCCATCTCCTTCAGAGTCTTAAAAAAACATTCCCATCTCCTTTCCATCTCCTGCTTTATGCCAGTTTTATTAGACAAGAACGGCTAAATCAAAACGACTGGTCCAGGTTTATGGGAAAGGAATGAGCTACAAAAAGGGACAGCTCATCTCTCAGGAAAGAAGTCTTTTGGCTATCAGCACTAACACAGTGCTGTGAGGAATATCAGATCAAAAGAACCAATGCACTGTGGGAAACTGGGAGCGAGGGGAATTCTGTGTGTTGGGATTCACTACAGCCTCCAAAGATGGCAAAAAGAACAGAGGCGACACAACATACTGTCATCCTAGAACTGCTTACATTCTATGAGGACGCTTTGAAAACTTTCTTTGAAACCCATCAGCATATTAAAAAATTAGTTGTGTAGTACATTAAACAGATTTATTGTGCTATAAGAGTTCACAAGCTCGAGTCCAAGGATGCTACAAAGAAGTCCGCTTGTTGCACAAACTCCTGTGTGGCTGTACAGACTTTAAAAAGTGTGCGTGACATCATTTGATGGGGGGGGGGGTATATTTAGTTTACAATTGTTGTTAGCTGGCAAAGGAGTCCAGCATAGCAAAAAGGAAGGATATGTTTCTAAAGACTAAAACTGAAAAAGAACGGCATCGTTGCATGCCGGTGCAAAGCTTCTTCCATCATCTGTTACAAAGCAATGGGATATTCCTGCAAGAAACTTTTTACTGGCAACTACACAATTGTCACTCGTGGGCTAAAAAAATGCACTTAAGAGCTATTTTAAGCAACCATGGAAAAGATGTCCTCAAGAATCCATCCGCCTAGTTTTCCCCCTGCCCTCTGATTGCTCCGCTCCCTTTCCTTGTGGAGTCCGGTAGGATCCTGGACCTCGTCGACCACAGCACCCTTGCATGATGAGCTTGGTCCCTAAACAGGCCCTCCTCCGGATAGAAGCCCAGTCAGGGCTTTTTATAAACAAATAACGTCCCGGATGAAATTTTTATCGCCACTCTTCCCAATCAACAATGCGTGCTATCACTGTTTTTATACGACGGCTTTGACTTCAATATTGCGTTTTTAACGTTTTGTGAATTGCCTTGCAGATTAAAAAGAGAGACTGCAATTTATATGCATTTAAAAAAAACATTTTCAAATGGGCGGTAGGGAAAACCCATGTACTTTCCCGTTATCTTTCCCTTTCAAATGCCGCAAAGCAGCTGAGATAGGGTTAAAAACACATTAGACAAGTTAATGGAAGATTGGCCTATCAACAGCTACATGCCAGGATGGCTGAACAGCACTTTCGGGTTCAGAGGCAGGGGATCGCTGAATACAAAGTGCACCGGGGTGGGGGTGGGGGGGAGCTTAGACAATCACATTCTGCTTGCAGGCCTCCTGTACCGTTTATTTATCTACTGCTTCCTTTACTTCTCACTTTGCTTCAGTCAGGGATCTCAAGCTGGGACGTATATGAGGTTCCCAGGAGACCTCCCACCCAGGCACTTACCAGGTTTAGCAAGGCTGCTATGTTAAGCATCTTCCGCACACGATCTGGGACATATAATTGGCCACCGTGGGAAACAGGACGCTGGCCTAGACAGACCCTTGGTCGGATCCAGCAGGACTGTTCTTAGTTTTTAAGCATCATGTGTATATTTCAATCCTAAATACTGCAATTTTTAAAAAAACACCATCCTACCTGTCATGCCTTAGGGCCCTCATGTCAACATACACAGTGGTTGGATCTGGCCCCGATGTCCCCTATAAAAGAACAGCTTTCAGTTAGAACTTTTGTCTAGATCAGGTGTCTTCGTGGTTTGATAAATGGTGGTGGCGGGGGGAAACACACACACAAACCCCTCTGTATTATACTTACCATTGAAGTCAAGGATAGAAAACCCATATTGTTACCACTGTTCAAAACAGTTAATACATTAATTCCAGTGTGTGGGATGGGGACAGAAAACTAATCATCTTCCTGGGGATATTCATTAACCTTTTAGTACAAATATAAACTGGCAATCGTCTCTTTTACTGAAAACTAGTGTCAAAAGAAACTTGACGCCAGTGAGAGGCTGACACAGCACACATCTACACAGTGACACATGACGCATTTGGTAAAACAAAAGGATACAGGAACAGCTGAAGGGACTCAGTTGGCGATGGCAGAAGCAAGTGAAAAAGGAGAAAGGCTGAGCTTATTGAGACTCAGACATACGCAAAAGATTTATTTAAAGTATAAATGGCATTAAAAAGGGCAGGAGGCATGATACTAGGTGACATGGACTGAAGAGATGAGCAGTTATTCTTTTCCTTCATCATTTAAAAAAACACATTCCATTTGTTATTTCTCAGGTGTGTCCTTCTAACAGTACACCACTTCATCTGAATATTACACAGGCTGGCGTCTCTGTGGATAAAGAAATCAGCAAAACGAGGCTCTATATTCTCTTGGGAAACTCTTCAGGTATGCAGAAAAAGATGACTTTGTGAGTTAACCAAAAGTTAAAACAAAACAAAACCCTAAGAATGGCCTGATGATGCAAAGGCACATCCAGAAGTTCCAGAAAGGATGGAATGCTGAGATCTGCTGAGGGTGAGTGAAAGGGGGAAAATGGGAAGGAGGAAGAAGTCGGCCAGCTCAAGTCTCTGGGAGCCTAGTGATTTCTTGCAAGGGGGTGCTTTTGGGGCAGGGTTTCCAAATGGTTTATCCTTCTCCCCTCATGAGACTTTGCAGTGTTCCCGGCTTCTAGTCTATTCATAAAACACCAAAGTTGCTCGTCTAACAGATGTGCCCACCTATTTCCACTTCACCCTTGAATCCATTATAGCTTTTTTCTTCTTCTTCACATTTAAGTGCTTAAGCGTTTGAGTGTTCTTTCTAACTTCAAGGTTCTGCGGCCTCGCAGAAAACTAGAAGACCATTATTTACATGCAGGAATAAGTACCATCAGCATGATTTGCACCACAAGTGTGACAAGTAAAGCACTGGTTTCTAACCAGCTTCAGGATTCCACGTTAGCTCGGCAAACTTCTGTGCCAACGATTGATGGGCAAGTCATACAAGATGTGTATGTGTGCGTTTTGGATCAGCCAGGTCTTGCTAACCATAATCTCATGACCGAGATCGAAGGGAAAGCCAAAAGGGACACATGAGGGACTTCTGGAATGGTGATCCACTGGCACACAGTGAAGGTTAAAGAGAACACACAGCAGCCCTTCTGGGTTTCTGCCTTACTGGCTGGCAATTAATTTGCCCTGGACTTTTTTTTTAGTACAGGTCAGTTCTACGACACCACAGAGGGCAAGAAACACATCTAAACAACGAAACATTTACTGTACACTGATGAGCACCCCACCACCAAGACAGCCAGGAGAGAGCTACAAGAACCGCAACATGCATAATTAGCCTTCTTCTGTTTGGTGAAAGCTAACCCCCCCCCCCCCAAGACACAAGATCCAACCTAGTGGCTTACAGGGTGTGGTTTCCAATGCGCTAATAGACTCAGCAGTGTAACAGACTAGCTTGGAGTGGAGAAGCTCATTTCAAGCATCGTTAATTTGGGGGAAGGGGGGGAGAGAGATTGAGAGAGAGAGAGAGAAAGAGAGAGAGAGAGAGAGGCGATCTATAAATATTACCTTAGGAAATGTTTTCATAGTTGACCAGACCCAATTTATAAAATCAATAGAACCAGTTTGAACATTAAAGCTAAACTGAGTTCTGTGTGTGTGTGTGTGTGTTTTAACTTCACTGTTAAATGAGCTGACAGTTAAACTTTGGATGCAAGTCTGTATCCCATGAACTCTATAGATGGGGTTTTCCTTCCTACCCCATGGCCAAGTCCTGTGGGATTTGCAGACTGCACCACCCCCCCATGAAAAGTCTCCGGCCTCTATCTAGTCTGTCCCACTGTTAGGAGCGGAGAAGTAGAGGTTTTTGAGGGTACATGAAAATCCCCTACCTGCTCGGCCAGTTTCCCCAGCCTGTGTGGCTACAGCGGCAGGAACAAGAGGGATGCGGGAGGAGAGGGAAAGACAGAAATACACAGGAGGACAAAAAAATAAAAATGGGAATGGAAATTGGGAGGGGAATCAAAAGGATAAATGCAAAAAGCGGGGAATAAAATAAAAAGGGGGAAAAATCATGTCAAAACACGAATCTTACAAAATTAAACCATTATACCATTGAAGGTTTAGAAAGAAAAAAATGAAGTGTCAACCTTCTGATAGTGCAAACAGAGGAGACAGTAATAGACATGCTAACTTCTGACAGACACACAAGAGTTAAGCAGTTTATAAGACTGTTTAGACGGTGTGGTTAGTGGACGGCAGATACATGTTCCCACGCAATCTGTTAAGCCAAGCCTAAGGAAATTCTAATGCCTAGCTCAGTTCTTCTGATGCAGAGGCAAATTTGTGCCCCTCCCCTCAAAAGTTAGCTTTCAGAACTTCTTGTTTTCAGAGGAGCCTAAGCCTCAGAGTTTCTGCATAAGTTTCACAATCTCCCACAGACAAGGCAAAAAAAAAAAAAGACAAAAGATCATGCTTTTGTGGCTAGAAGGAATGGTCAGAACAGTAAAGCATGCAGAGACGCAATGGGCAGCCTCCTCTGATGGTTAGTACTCTGGACTCAAAGGTGCCTGTACAGTTTTTTTTTAAACGCTGTTTCTTGTGGAACACTAGCATGGCCCTGCACAAAATCTAGGAATTACCAGCCAAGCAAGTTTAAGAAACATGTTAGTTAATAGTCAGAGGTTTTCAAGCTATCTCATGGTTCTTGCAAAAAACATTTTAGGTAACTCCTTGTTCTTTAGGTAACTCCTTGTACAGCATTAAGAAAAGCTGTATAGCTCTGCACAATGTAGCTGTCACAAAAAGCATGCTTATGCTAGTCTCTCCACCCCAAAATCTGTACATAGTATTGAATACAAATCAAGATTTCTCTGTACAGTCTAGTTACCAGAAGATCCAAACTAAACTATAGAACTGAACATCCCTGGACTATTCTGCATCTATTGCTAGAGCTGGCACAGAATGTTTTCAATAGAGAAGCAAAGCACACACCAAATGTCTTGGAGAACTCTCGTTCATAGTGAAGGTCAGAAGTCAATAAGTGACAGCTCCAGGCAAAATCCTCCCCCCTCCCGGTTGCTACCAAAAGATCCCATTATCAACCTCAGCAGCAACTGAGAGGTGTGTCTACTTTGTACCTGGCAAAGGGATATGGCAACAACCACACTCAAGATTCATTATTCACAGTAGATGTTTGGCAAAAACTCCTTGCTGATCAGGGCCAAAAAGTCTCTCACTGGTGTTACTAGGCTGTGTTGAGTTGGGCTTATTTTTTGCCAAGCAGATAGACTTGTGTCAGAGTTCTACTGCTTCAGATTGTAGGAGAGGGTTCAAATAACTTAAAGCTCCTCCATACAGGCACTTCCTCAACATAGAGCACTAGATGCTGGGGAGAAAGGCTGGAGCTTCAATACATTGTTCCCCCATGTTCACAATCTGCCCCAGACTAGGGCTGCGGTCACACACCCTAAATAATCCACTTTCAATCCACTTTCAGTGCACTTTTCCAACTGGGGAAGTTTACTGTGTGAACTGGCAAAATCCAGTTGGAAAGTGCATTGAAAGTGGATTATTTAGTGTGTGTGACCGCAGCCTAGGATGTGGGAGACCCACGTTTGAATCCCCACTCATGCCATAGGCCAGTCACTCAATCTCTCAGCCTAACCTACCCTTGTGGGATTGTTACGAGGATAAATCGGAGGAGAGGTGAATGTTATAAGCCACTTGGGGTCCCCACAGGGGAGAAAGGTGTGTGTGTGTGGGGGGTATAAAATAATTAAATAAATCAATACTATGGGGGGGAAGATTCCAGCAGTTTCACTCCTTCCTACCATCATAAGTGGTAAAGTCAGGAGAACAGGCTCACCATCTCAATGGTAATTAAGCCTTTGTGTGGATGATTCTGTTCCCAGAGCTGAAGGCACATTATCTTAAGCAATGATTTGCAAAATATTAATTGCATTTACAGTTACGGCACATGCTAACTGGCAGGCCCAACAATCATTGCCCCACCATCACAATACTGGCATAAAATAAGGATGCCCAGTCCGATGGGGGAAAGGAGAGGGGTACCATCCCAGGTGCCCCAGTACGTCCTCCCATTATGTCAATATTTCCACCAGGTATGTTTTTGACTGGGCTGATCAGTTTTCGTTCTAATGCTCACAAACGGTTTATTTGAAGTAGGCTATTCCCCAGGGTTGATTTACTGCCGAAAAGCAGAAGCCACAGTAACCCGCAGCCCCGTTCCTTCAGAATTACAAGGAAGAAAATGTCATATCTCAACGTCTTGAGCCTACTGTAGTATTGCTCAAGGTCTGTTCTCCTAACTATGGGTTTGCATTCTCAATGAAGACTTCAGGTTTAGCTCTTGCTTTCACTTCAAAGCAACCTAGCTACTGACAAGTACCAGATGGTTTGGGTAAATTAAAGGCAGACTCAAGCGGCAATGATCGTATCAATCCTGAATGCACCTTAATTACACTAACTCTAATTGTTTTCATGGTCAGAAGAAGAAAGCTTTCCCCACCCCCAGACACACTAGATAGACCTTGCTTTCTATGGAGATGGCCATACTCATGAAGCAAGATGTGATCAGTGGTCCAGGTGGCAGATTTGGCATTAGGTGTGGCAGAGCTGGAGATATAATGAACGGACAACAGAGCATGATCTGTTGGGATATTGGGCCTGTGTAAACCCTACCGAAACAAAGAGAACTCCATGTTAGTTCATAGAAAGAGGAGTGCTCTTTTCCACATCAACCACCACACCAGTCATGCTAGTTCTCAAGGATCTTTGTGCTTCACGGCAACAAAAGTCATGTCCTTTAGTCCAAAACTCTAAAGGATCTCCCACTGTACTCAAAGAGCATTGTATGGTTTAGGGTCTCCTTCAGTAGCAGAGGGTAAGTCCATGAAGGTAAGAAGATGTGCCTAGCCATTAAACTTCTGTGAGAAACTCTTGCTTATGCAGGAATGTTAAGTGCTTTAGAGATCTGTGCATGCAAGCAGATGCTCAGGTGAGGCAAGTTCTGTCACACCACCTCCACAAGATCACATCACCAAATTCATGATATAGTATTTCTTAATATTTTCTTCCAGTTAGAATTCAGTCATGTCTTCAGAAATTACACATAAAGTGAAAATCAATAATCAATACTTAAGGTATAGTATCTTAGCCCTAATTGAATTAATATTAATTAAAATGAAGCTTTATAGGATAGTTACGGCCAGTTCATTGTGCTATTGTAGAGTTTATCCTAGAACATGTACAGTACTCCTCCATGGGATGAAAGGGAAGAACCATCTTTCTTAGAACATTCTATATTATTATTTATCCAAGTTTCCCTCATTGCCCCAAATGTATGGCGTTGCAGGACTCCAAGACACCAGTGTCTCAACACCTTACAACATTATGAATACAACATTATCGTACTTGTATCCCTTCTGTCACTACTGAATAAAAGATGAACAAAATATCCCAGCTCTGGAGATACCCCTCCTGGAAGACATCAGTTGAGCCCACTCTGCCAATCTTCCACCAGGGCAGAGAAACTGTAGGCTATAGACTCAATAACTTCATCTACAAAAGTAGTCATTTAATATGCAGATAGTGACACTGAAAACTATGAGTGGGAACAAGTGACCAGGAGGGGCTATGGCTTGGCAACAGAGCACACACTTTGCATGCATAAGGTCCCTGGTTCTGTCGCTAGCATCTCCAGTTCAAGGATTTCAGGTAGGAATTGTTGGGAAAGACCTCTGTGCCTGAAACCCTGGAGAGCTGCTGTCCGTCAGAGGCAGATGATATGGGCTAGACAGATCATGATTTGACTTGGTAGGAGGCAAATCCATATATTCAAATGATTGCACATTGAACAATCACCATTATCCTGAGGGCTGTAGTTCTGTCTCCTATGTTAGCTGTCCACACCTTTCCTTCCTCCATGTCCCCTTCTTCACCACAGCCTCTGCCCAAAACCACCCTTTTCAAACAACTGAGATACAAAACTCAGTCCATGCATATACAACCTTACTTGTACAAATATGCTTTGAATTCAGAAGGGGGCACTAACTACAGAAACTGGAGGTTATATGAATCCTGTTATTAGTTATGATAGCTCTGGTAGATGAAGATGCCTTACAGAGAGTCCGAGTCACTGGTCCATCAATCTCAGGACCGCCTCCTCTGGCTCCAAAAAAAGGCTTCCCCAGTTTTACCACTAGAGACATTTTAAGAAAAATTGGATGCACTTGTACAGAAGATGATGTATAAAATTTACATACTCAAGCACAATATTTAGCTTTGAAACCTATAACTTGGTGACCTGTCTACCACAGCTGACAAGACCTTCTCAAAGTTGCAGCAGTAGAATCATGCTTAGTTACTTCCCCTGGCAACACATGGCTTCCACAAAGGACTGGGATCCTCAGTGCAGTTTGCCCTAATAATACTGCTTGAGAAAATGCTTGCAGTGTTTTATTTCTATAGAGAGAAGTCTTCAGCTTCAAGAGATGTACACATATCTCACTTACAAACGACATAATGTAATCTGACCCACTTGTCATTGCTCAGAAGGGTATTTACTCCTGTCTCAGAGAAAGCGATTGTTCCAATTGAAGCACATCTAGAAACACCCAGATATTGCCAGATGTACCTACTTCTATCGGTGTATATCAGATTAGAATGTTAACTTTCCCTCTGACAAATGCAGTCACAGGATAATGCTTCTAAAAGGCAGAAGCAGAAGTTCCTCGTTCAGCCTCCTGGCACAAGATCCTGGTGGCATTCATAAATGGCCAAGTTTGGCTCTAAAATGGTCAGACCTGAAGCCTGTTTGGCCCTTATAGCACAGGCACAAGATGCCCTGCCATTCCATGGGGAAGAAACTAAGGGTGAGATATTAATGCAAAGTACTTGGAAGAAGAGCTAAGCCCACGTTAATAAGACCGACCTCATACAAGCTACTAAAATTTACACACCAAGTTGCTTTTAAGACTGGGGCAGAATAAGTGCCATGAAAGCAGTATGAAGGCTTTATGAGAAATGCTCGTTAACCAAAATGTGGCAGGATGAGATGGGACGTGTATTACTAGCATTGTGAAAGAAGGAACACTGAGTACCACACGCACCGGCTAATCAAGCAGCCTGGTGAGAAGCACACCCATGTCGTAACGGGAAGTGCTGGTTTGAAGACTTCCCCAAGAAGAGCCTTACCTGCAAACATATGGCTAGGTTAACTCTGCAGCCAAACGATGTGCTGACGGCCCGGGGGTGTAGGCCCAGATCTTTGAAGAGCTTTGAAAAAGACTGCGTCAGAGCGATCCGAGGCCGTTCTTCTGCCACAACCACACATGTCCGCACCCTTGAGAGGTCCAGTCCTCTTTGCTAGAAATGACATAAGAAGGCAACAACGGCTGGATGATTTCAGGCCTGTTGAGAAGTCTCACAGCTTTATATTTTACAGCAAGTCAGCACAAGCTCAAAATGGAAGACTGCTGAAAAGTACACAGCAGAAGAGTAAAGCTGCTTGGGGCGGGGGGGGGGGGGGAATGGCAACTTATCAGCAGACCAACGGCTGCGACCATACGCACAATTAGACCCGACACAGGAATGAATGTCGGGCAGATTTAAAGGGAGCGATCAGACAGCAACATCTGGGAAGCATCCTGCAGCCATCGGCAACCTGTTCTGCTCTGCTGCAGAAGGGGAGTTAAAAGACACTGGGAAAAATCCGGTAGCAAATGGGTTGCGATGGGCCACGGACAGACTTTCCCCTGCTTGCTCCATTGCCTTCATTTGCACATCCAACGTGCTTTCATGCTGTTGGAATGGTCTGATCAGGCCATCCTGACTCTGTGCCGTTGTTTCTGCCCCCTTCTCAGTTTGCGCATCATTGCAAACTCCATAGGGAGCCCTTAGTGCGGAGGTGTGATTAATCAATTCCTCGTTTAAGCGCACAGAAACAAACCTCAAAAAACCCAAAAACGACTCACCCGCAGTTGTGTCTGATCACACACTGACGGGCTGCACCCACAGCTTCAAAGGGAGGTCTGATCTCGCAACTGCAGGTCAAACTCCTCCAGAGGAAATAGCCTCACCCCCTCCCGCTGTATCTGGTGTGTGTGACCGCAACCAACAACAATTAAATTAATATTTGGCGAGGATGTGAGGCTCAGCACATTAGCACACCATCTAAACATCCACCTATATCCCAAATGGTTATTTAAGAATGCATTATTTTATTAAAAACTTATACCCCACTTTTCCTCTAAGTAACTTATATACAGCTCCCTAGATAATCTCCAGGAGGGAAGGCGGCATGGTATAGCCTAATCATGTCAGACCTCAGAAGATAAACAGGATTGGTATCTGGACGGGAGACCACCAAGGAAAACTCTGCAAAGGAAGGCAATGTCAAACCACCTCTGTATCTCACTTGCCTGGAAAGCCCCTTGTTGGGGGTCATCAAACATCAGGTGTGAGTTGACGGCACTTACACATGTACATAATCTCCAGCTCAGGTAGCTCGGAAGATCAGTTCTACAGCCATAGAACTATGTTGTGTTCCTTCAGAAAGTGAATATGATACAGCAGTCTGAGTGTCAGGCTAGGACTGCGAACACTCGGATGCAAATTCCCTCTTAGCCAAGGAAGCTCAGTGGGGGCTAGGGGGCCTAACTGACACTCACAGCATTGCTGTGAAGACGCATTGAAGGGAGGGAGGATACTGTATGCCACCTTAAGCTCTTTGAAGGAAGGGTGGGATAAGAATGCAACACAGGCTGAGAGCATACAGAAGGGTCAGCTACTATCCAAAAGGTGGCCGGGGGGGGGGGGGGACGCTACTGCCTCTGCTGAAGATTTTCTCTATGACCGATTTCCCATGAGGCGCTGCTCCGGCGTCGTTCTTTTCTTTGTCCCGACTGCATGCTTGAATTTCCCTCTATTTGTCCCGTGCCGCATTTTGACCAGTGGCTTCGCCCGAATTCCCCCGCAGCTTCAGTGATCCTCAAAAAACAGGATCATTGAAGCCGCAGGGGAATTCGGGCAAAGCCGTGGGTCAAAATGCGGCGCGGGGGGCAAATAGTGGGAAATTCAAGCAAGCAATCGAGGCAAAGGGAAGAACGACGCCAGAGCAACGCCTCGTGCGAAATTGGTCTCTCACTCCACGGTGAGCCTCTTCTTGCTGAATGCATCCTGACCACACTGATTACATGACAACTCTACGAAAAGTGATACTACGTAGGGGACAGACCAAGAAGAGACTGGCCCGGCTTACCTTCAGAGATTCCGTTTGCGAACCGAGCCCCTTGGTACAAAGCTCCATGACCGAGTAAGAGCAAAAAGTATCCCTCACTTTGTACTGACTCACGGCCAAGAGCCAGAGCGCAGGCGTGGTCTCCAGTTCTGAGGGAGGAATCAAAATAGACTGGTGCCCTGAATAAACGCTGCAAAAATACAAGATTTGTTAACACACAACTGGAAACCTGCTTTTAGAAGACTGCAAATGGAAAGGGAGCTGTCTGCGGCAGCCACAGCTGCCTCACCCTGGGCATTGCGCAGGGCAGAGCTAAATGACTGAGCAAGTGTGGGGGGGGCCACGATGAACCACCCATTCCTACCAGGGCAGTGACTCTTCTGTAGCAGGGACAACAGTGAGGCAGGGATGGAAGGGCCTGCATGATGAACCCCTATCCCAGCTGCTTTATGGAACGGACCTCTACTTGAGTAAGACAGCACAGTTGAGATGTATATGACAAACCACGGTTTGCTATTACTTGAATTAATCAGGGTGTGTGTGTGTGTGGGGGGGGGTCCTCAGGCTTATGGATTCGCTCATCTTTCCATTCATGCAGCTCAAAAATGCAAGTGCTCATGCAGGAAACCAGCTCCTCAAGGGGGAGTTGGAGCCAGTGCTCAGGCCTGAGGATCCCCACGTCTGCTGCCACATCTAAGTCCCACCATGGTGTCTTGGACAACCCTGCAAATATATATCATACGCTGAAGTTCCTCCCTTTGCTACGCCCAGGTAATTTATATAATGCCATGGAAATCTGGGCAAAACAGAGCTCAAAGCAGATTGCCATTTCTGTCACAGCTTGACTGTATCTATCAACAGAAAGCTTGCTATTTGCCAAGATCAACTACCGTATTTTTCGCTCCATAAGACACACTTTTCCTCCCCCAAAAAGTGGGGGGGAAGTGTGTGTCTTATGGAGCGAATATGGAGCTTTTCTTACCTGTAACAGGGCTCTTTCTTCAGCAGGAACGCAGGGGAATGCCATTCAGGCTGGCATCCCAGCCTTCCCCGCCCCTCCCTGCTGGGCCTGAGCTGTTAAGACTTAAAAGGGAAACGGCAGGAAAAACCCCACCAGGCTAAGTACTCTTTCCCTTTAAGTGCTTTTCCCCTTTAAGACAGCCAGCAGCAGAAAGCCCCGCCCACAGATTAAGCTCCCTGGCTACTTTGCACAAAAAGGCCTGGCTTTGCATGGCATGCCGATGTCTCTCTTCTTTCCTTTCTCTATCTTCCTTCCTTTCCTTTTTTCTGTCTGTCTGTCTGTCTGTCTGTCTCTCTCTCTGTCCCCACCTTTCTTTCTTCCTTTCTCTTTCTCTCTCCTCCTCCTTCCTTCCTTTATCTCTCTCTCTCTTTCTTTCTTTCTGTTTCATTTTTTCCTGTTTTCCTCCTCTAAAAACAAGGTGCGTCTTATGATCAGGTGTGTCTTATGGAGCGAAAAATACGGTACTCTTCTCTTATAAATTATCCTTACTACATGAATCTTTAGGACTAGTTCACACATGCATGCTTATTATCTGATGAGTACAACACCCAGTGAAGACTTGCACGTCTGAATGTTCAATCACAGCAAAGATATCACATTGAGAAGGACACTGGAAAGGCAGCACATACGTTTCCTAAACAAACGACATCTCACGAATGCAATGGTTTTCAACGGAGTCTGTGACTATCCATCAACAAGGTACTGACTATTTGGTATGAGTAGACTGAGAGGGTAAAATGGCCCAGGAACAAGCCAGCACTGCAGGGCTGGCCCACTTGGCTCGGACCAGTCCAGCAGCATCCTGCTGCTGGGGGTGTAATAGGAAAAAATGAATGAGCCAACACTGGTAACTTCCCCTTTAAGTTAAACTCCCAGTCTGCCCAGTGTACGTCCATGTGTGAATGAGCCCTTATTTTGACAACAGAAAGAAAGCTTATAACTACTTCGTCAACCTGTCAAGTGAATTGGCCTCAAGTAACTAAAAAGAATGTTTTAGTTGAGATAGCACATCAAGAAGAAGAGAGTTGGTTTTTTACACCCCGCCCTTCATTACCTGAAGGAGTCTCAGAGCAGCTTACAATTGCCTTCCCTCCCCCTCCCCACAACAGACACCCTGTGAGGTAGGTGGGGCTGAGAGAGCTCTGGGAGAATTGTGATTGACCCAAAGTAACCCAGCTGGCTTCATGTGGAGGAGTGGGAACCAAAACCGGCTCTCCAGATTAGAGTCCACCGTTGTTAACTACTACACCACACTGGGTCTCAAGATCCTAGGCTGTAGTGTGTGTGTGTGGGGGGAGAGAAGCCATGAACAAAGCTGCTAGATTTTAATATAACAGCCATTTTTTAAATCTTGCCTCTCCAGTTCAGCACGTGAGCTTATCAAGGGGAAGATGTGCTGCCTAGCTAATTAGTGGTAATTTTAGGCCAAAAATAAAAATTAGCTATTTGAAAGCAGTCACTAAAAGACGAGGAACAACGAAAACACACAAAAAAGCCACATTGCTCATGAACTTCAGCACAAACAGTGAAACGGAAAACATGCTATGTATCCATGAACTCACGTTGGCCTGGAGATTTTTGCTATGTCCAGAATGCATCAATCTTTGACAAAGGTCCCCAGGAAATCCTGCTGGAGCGTGTGGCCGATTGATAGGAATCTGGAGAGTTTTCAATACAGGCCTATTGCTCTGCTTTGCAAGGTTTCTTTTCATTATTATTTTATACCCTTTGGGACATAAAATAAAAACAAAAGAAAAAAAACTTTGCAAAACCATGCAATATACTCAAGACTTACCAATAGGCTGGCTCCATGCTCCATGCAGGCTTTCCTTTAGGGTTGCCAGCCTCCAGGTGGGGCCTGGGGATCTCCCGCTTTTACAACTGATCTCCAGCTGACAGACAGCAGCTCCCCTGGAGAAAATGGCTGCTCTGAAGGGTGAACTCTATAGCATTGTACCATGCTGAGGCCCCTCCCCTCCCCAAACCCCACCTTCTCCTGGCTCCACCCCCAAAGTCCCCAGGTATTTTCCAACCCGGACTTGGCAACCCTACTTTCCTTAGTGGTTTGGAAGTCTCAGAATGGTGCATTCTGGGACATCACAGGGGGGTAGATTACCACAACTTCACAGAATCTACAATACAGACAAGTGGTTCAGTTGTTTTGGCTGCTTTTGCGGAGATTGCGTCTCCTCAGTAGACTGGGATCCATGATTAATCCTGATACTGCTGTGGCAGTGACCAATGGCAACAATACTGATCCTGCGCCCAAGGGATCATTTCCCTTGATTTAGATTTCTTTACATGATCAAGAAGCTAATCAGGAATAATAGACAGTTGACAAAAGAAATGGTAAAGCCCTGGTAACAGATAGAGTCAAGGGTGTTTATCTGTAACAGGAAAGTGTGGCTGCTTGTTTTGGATATGCAGAGGTGAATGGCAGGCCCGTAGCTACGGTGGGGCATCTTGGGGCCTGCCCCCCCCAACTTACTGCCAAGCCCCCCCGACTTTCCATCCAGCTCAGGCCCCCCCAACTTCCAATTTTTTATTTTATTTGTGGTGCTCCCTTGGGGGGGTGCCCCCCAACTTATTTAAAGCCCCCCCCCAAATTAAAAAGTTCTGGCTATGGGCCTGATGAATGGAGCTGAGAATTCCTTGTAAGTCAGGGTAGGCCCAAGTCTCTCAAAACCAGATCACAGTTTGGACAGTGGGACCTTGCCTCAGGCTTCCAAGCTTCCTCCTCTCCTGATGTGCTCTGATTCCTTCCTTCCTTCACATTTTGGTTTGCTGCAGCAAAAGTTCACTATGATACCCAAACCATGATTAGTACAAAAATTGTCTTAGCTCCAGAAGCAGAAGCCAACTTCAAAACAGACTTTCAACTCTGGGTGAATACAAACTGTGGTAAGAGATGGAGTTGGAACACACAAGAGAAGGATGTATGGCCCCAGCAACCAACCCCTGGCTTCGCTAGGATGCCCGCACCAGACTACTGACTCATGAATGACCCCAGGCTACAAGTAATCATGCAGATAACACACTTGTGTATTCTCTGTCCATCAAATCGATTAAACCTGAACATTTCCTTACACATGGTCTCTTTGCCACAGGGAAACCTCTGCTGTCTTCACAGCTATCTGTAAGAATCAACAAGGACCATGCTAGCAGGGAAGGAAGTAGGGAAGACTCAGCTAGTGAGCTAGCAGCGCCTGAATGCCATCTGGGCTGGGTATGTCGTAGGTACTTGAGCCTGAGAGCGGCCAGAAGCGCAAGCCCATCTCTTGGTCCTACTTAGCCAAGGGCTCGCAGCATGCATTACTCAGCTCAGTGAGTTTGGTCCCACCTAGGACGTGATTGTTTCTGCTTCATTTTGTTTATTTTAGATGCATTATGTAAATTTGGCTATCTTGTATTTTGGACATTTTTGTAAGCCACTTTGGGTCTCCTTTGGGGAGAAGACAGAAATATTGTGTCCTTCCTGAATGAAAACACTAACTCTTAGGAGAAAGGCGCCAGCACTTTCTTGTTGTCTGGAGTCTTACAGGCCATGTACACCATAAGATCCTTGGAGAATGGGTGGATTAAAAACTAGTTGCTTAATTTTTAACTGTTTGTATTCGTTGGTGTATTTAATCATATTTTCCTTGAAAGTCACCTTAAACACGTTTCCTGGAATGGCAGTACAGAGATGTACTACATAAGTAAATCAATAAAAGCTAATTAAAATAAACCAACTAAACTAATGAAAACAATGTAACTAAACTACCTGCTAAATATAAAGAGTTTATATGGTATTAATGCGATGCAATAGCTATTGATAAAACTCATATATGCCATTTTGAACAGTTGCTGAATATGTTTTAATGTTATTCTTTTTTTGAAAGATAACTGTTGTTGGTTAACTGTAGTTATTGTTGATGTTAAAATTATTGTTTGTGTTGTGTGTTGTTATAAAATTATTAAAAAGTTCAATAAATATATAGTTATAAAAAAAATAAACCAACTATGCTCCAATGGCCATCTTGTTATCTCGTTCTGAGTTTACCTTTCCGCCTTACAGAGCATTCTCTCTTGTCTGATAAGCCTGTTGATCATGTTATCTTGGGGGGGTGTTTCGTTTGTTTGTTTAAAGTGTGACATTCTACCTGGCCGCGACACCTGACAGGTGAGAGAGATGGAGGGAGACTTACCTGCAGAGGCACCAAAGGACAAACCCGAGTCCACAGTAAGGGTCCAAACAGATAGCAACTTCTCTAGAAGGATAAAGCTCACACTGCAGCTTAATAGAACGACAAAAGGCACTAGTGGCTGCATGAGACATCTGGAAGAAGACAACAGGGCGGTAATTATGATGATTAAGTGCTATAGGCTCATTCCTGAACCGCTGCCAGCCCTCAAGCCAGCCACGGGATAGACAGCAGCAAGAGTCAGCTTCACTTCCCTACCCCCACCCTGCCTCAAAAACACACACAATTATTTATAAAAGATGAAAATTAATATGCTTCCCAAGGAGGATATTCAAACAACTGTGAGGGGCAGGCAGAAAAGAGGGTGACTCATCGGGAACTCAGATTTCTACTTTATCATCAGGAACAGTTAGAAATTTATGTGCTGCCCCAAAGAGAACAGGTTCTCTCTCTCTTTTTTTCTAAGCCAAAATAATACCGGGGGTGGGCGGGGTGGGGGAGAGACAGCCATAGCTTAGTGGCAGAGCCTTTGCTTTGCACGCAGAAGGGTCCCGATTTCATTCTTTCAAAATCTCCTCCGGTTACAGGGCCTTCCAGCTAGGGAAACAGAGAAAGACTCCTAGCCTAACTCCTCAGAAAGCCTCCTCCAGCCAGAACTGGAATTACAGGGGCCACAAAACTAACACAGAGCACAAGAGAAGAAGAGATTGGATTTATACTCTGCCCTTCACTACCCGAAGGAGTCTCAGAGCGCCTGACAATCTCCTTTCCCTTCCCCTCCCCTTAACAGACACCCTGTGAGATAGGTGGGGCTGAGAGAGCTCTCTCTCGAGAACTGCTCTCTTGAGAGCAGCTCTGAGGGAACTTGCGACTGACCCAAGGTCACACTAGAAGCTGCGTGTGGAGGAATGGGGAATCAATCTCAGTTCTCCCAGATTAGAGTCCGTGCTCCTAAGCACCACACCAAACTGGCTCCCAGTGATAGAGCTGCATACAGTTAACGTTTCTAACGAAAATTACAAACCCTAGGACCTCACGCTATGTCCTTTTTACACTAAGGTATGAAAAAAATACACACAGGGGAGGCAAGGAATCCTTTTAAATACTGATTTTGTTTTGTCTGGGCACACAGCTGCATAGGTAAATGCATGAGAGAATTTGGCTTTCCTTGGTACAGACGCTTTGGATTTTGGGGGCAGTGTGAACAGAGTTTCAAGTACCTGTACTTGTTTCCTTCTGGTAACTTTTCTCTACATATTACATACATCCCCAGCCTTGATTCTCGCATGGCAACATTTAGCTCTGTGGCTGAGTCCCTACCTTCACCCCAGCTAGCATTCCAGTCGTGGATACACTGAAATCAAGGTAAGCCAGCATGTCAGGGTTAGAAGGTTTGTAGATCTGAGGAGGCCGTTTCTTTGGCAAATCATCTGGGGAGGGGAAGAGAACAAGGATGCGGTTCAGCTGCCATTTGCTAAGATGCAGTGAAATTTCAAAATGAGATGTAGCCACGTACAGAGGAAAAGAGCCCGTACCTGTGTCTAATATGGGGGGCCATGTTCGGACATCCACGGCTGCAGCTGCCTCTCGCGACCTCAGCAATTTACATATCAACTGCGTCGTCATTAAACAGGCAGAGCGACTCACCTGAGAGTTTTGGAACAGAAAATGTGACAGGAGATCCAAACTACCCGCCATCTTTTTTTACCACCAGCTTGTTTTAAACACCCCTTCTGTTAGCAAGGCTGAACACACACTTTTGAAAAGATCAAAAAAATACAATACAATGTATGGACATATTCCTCCTCAGTGGTGGCAGCTCTGGATTATATCAACCCACATTATTTATTTACTTCATGTATACCTCCCCGCCTTTCTCCCCAAAGTGTCTTCCATCGTTCTCCGCTCCTCCATTGTAGCCTCACACCCACCTTATGAGGCAGGTGAGGCTGAGAATGTGTGTCTGGACCAGGGTCACCCAGTCAGCTTCCATGGCAGAGTGGGGATTTGAGCCTGGGTCTCTTCTCAGACCCTAGTCTGACCCTCTAGCCACTTCGCCACATTGGCTCTCTGCATGACGGCCGGTTCTCAACCAGTTCAGAACCTGCAAGGCAGCTTCTGCCCTGTGCTAGACATAGACCAGCTCCTGCCTGCATGTCCCAGTTGCATACTGCTTTGGACTGAGAGGAATTTTAAAGTGGTTTATGATTGGCATGAGAAGAGGAGGAGGAGGAGGAAGAAGAGTTGGATTTATACTCTGCCCTTCACTCTGAGTCTCAGAGTGGCTTAGAATCTCCTTCCTTTCCTCTCCCCACAACAGACACCCTGTGAGGGAGGTGGGGCTGAGAGAGCTCTGAGAGAACTGCTCTGGAGAGAACAGCTCTGAGAGAACTTGTGACTGACCCAAGGTCACCCAGCTAGTTTTATGTGGAGGAGTGGGGAATCAAACCTGGGTGTCCAGATTAGAGTCCGCCGCTGTTAACCATTACACCAAACTGGCTGAAGGGAAGGGGGGAGTTAGTCCCTGATCCCACTGGACGCTCTGGATCCCTGTCACATAAAAAAGAGAATCCTCTGTATATTAATGGCTGACCTCCACAATCATCTTCACTGTAGGCAACGTCGTTGCAATGTTTTGTGGATGCGGAGGTCGAACTGTTATCGGCACACAGCCTGCGTACAAACACCCGTAAAATGCAGCAATCAGATCTATCCCTGCACAGTGAATTAAAAAGAGAGAGAGAGAGAGAGAGAGAGAGATGGAGGTTTTCTAACTTGAAGGGGGGAAAGTAAAAGTTTAAATTCAATCACAGATACCTAGAGACTGGCATAAACACCACTTTTGAAATTAGTAAAATGAAATTAGCAGCGAGAGCCTTGAGCAAACTCCTTTTTCAATTGGGGTTTGTTAAGCTTCGCTGATTGTTTTCATTTCAGATGTTCTTTTAGGCATGAATGTATGAAAGAAAGCTGTTGGGCCTAAACCTGATGCCATCATTCTCAAGAGCTGTTTTAATTTCAGGGTAGCTAATATTTATGAGCTACACACTGGAGAGGAAAAACACGTACAAATAAGTCATTGCAATACATGATTCTTTACTTTAAGATTATTTTGCATTTTTAGTTATACTAAAAAAAGAACAAAGAAAAAGACCCAAAAGAGTATCAAAGAGTCAACCTGTGAGATTAAAAAACGTAATGAAGTTTTACTTGGGAAATATAAGTTCTTGCTTATCAACTTGTGCCAGGTAAGGTAGTTATAGAAGAAGAAGAGTAGGGGGTTTTTATACCCCACTTTTCTCTACCTTAAGGTGTCTCAAAGCAGCTTACAATCACCTTCCCTTCCTCTCCTCACAACAGTCACCCTGTAAGGTAGGTGGGGCTGAGAGAGCTCTGAGAGAACTGTGACTGGCCCAAGGTCACCCAGCAGTCCTTATGTGGAGGAGTGGGGAATCAAACCCAATACATGATTCTTTACTTTAAGATTATTTTGCATTTTTAGTTATACTAAAAAAAGAACAAAGAAAAAGACCCAAAAGAGTATCAAAGAGACAACCTGTGAGATTAAAAAACGTAATGAAGTTTTACTTGGGAAATATAAGTTCTTGCTTATCAACTTGTGCCAGGTAAGGTAGTTATAGAAGAAGAAGAGTAGGGGGTTTTTATACCCCACTTTTCTCTACCTTAAGGTGGCTCAAAGCAGCTTACAATCACCTTCCCTTCCTCTCCTCACAACAGTCACCCTGTAAGGTAGGTGGGGCTGAGAGAGCTCTGAGAGAACTGTGACTGGCCCAAGGTCACCCAGCAGTCCTTATGTGGAGGAGTGGGGAATCAAACCCAGTTCTCCAGATTAGAGTCTGCCACTCTTAACCACTATACCATGCTGGCTCTATTACTATAATAATAATAATAATAATATAATAATATTGTTACTATCACATCTGTGTGTGAATGCCCATTTAGCCCCGATAACTGCTTTTCCCATGCAACCAAATCCCTTAGGGGATTGAGGGTGGTCTGTACTTCCACTCTCAATCTGCATACTGGAGAAACTGAGGAGCAAACCTAGCTCCATCTCATCTCATACTTGCCAAATAATAGGAAACTCCCATTGCTTTTAAACAGCTTTGCTGTCATGTAGCACTTTGTGAAGGCACGGGGTGCTGCTGAGTGACTGCAGGTCCAGTTTGGGTTGCATTCCTAAACTTTTAAAAGTATCTAGATGCAGCCGTTGATCTCAATGAGAGAAATTTTTACTCACGATTAAAACTTGATTTCTACAGGACTTCAGCATGGTTACCTAAAATCCTGCTAGTGAAACACAGCTAACTGGGTCAGAATTAAGTTCAGTGGAATTCATTTCCAAGCAAATACGCACACACTTAGCCTTCCAAGAGGACAGGAACACAGGCGCAATCCCTACATAAGTGGAGCTTCAGAGTAGGCATCACCCCATCCCAACCCAGTTTTTGGCTTGCCAAGGACATCAGCCATAAACCACTGTTCAGAAGTGAGGCTCTGGATTAACATAATCTTTCAAATCAATATGATTCATATTGACTAACCTTTGCAGCTAAGTTAACTAGTCAAAGATTATATTTAAGAACATAAAGAACATAAGAGAAGCCAATGTTGGATCAGGCCAGTGGCCCATCCAGTCCAACACTCTGTCACACAGTGGCCAAAAACACCAGGTGCCCTCAGAAGGTCCAGCAGTGGGGGCAAGACACTAGAAGTCCTCCCACTGTTGCCCCCCGCCCCAAGCACCAAGAAGACAGAGCATCACTTGCCCCAGACCAAGAGTGTCTATCTATACCTTGTGGCTAATAGCCACTGATAGACTTCTGCTCCAAATGTTTATCCAGTTCCCTCTTGAAGCCGTGATTTATAATAGCAGAAGAAAATTTACAATAGCAGATGACTTCACAACCCCCAAAGCCTTTACAGTCACCATTGAAAACATATATATTTAACGTTGCTTACCTGGAGGGTAGACCAAAGCAACGTGGTCTCCATCTTGTAAGTGGCCCCTTTCCATCAACATAACAGCTATCTTTTCAGCTCGCTTATGCAACTGAACACACGTAAGAGAGTTTGCTATTGTTCCCTGGATTGAGAAAAAGACAGAGAGACCTTCAGTTTGCAAATCTAAAGCGGGAATGTTTAAAACAGAGTTTAAAAAAAAACTTATTGCACTAAAACTTTTTATGCTTTGATCCAAAAACTGGGTCAGTGCGGTAAATGTTATTACACCCCATTAATTTTTCACCCAAAATAAGAGCGCTTTCTGTAACCTTTGAGGAAACTGAAAATCAGAAAAGGTCAGACCCAGTAGTGGTGCTGAAGTTCTCAATGGGGGGATTCAGCAAGACCAGCATAAAGTCTCATCCCAAACTCGGCCTCATCCCAAACTCTTGAATCAGGACCAGATCCCTTCAAGGTTCGGGCACAGCTTATAGCGGGCTAGCCATACACAGAGATTTTCCCATTGTTACTCTATTCTTTTCCCACTCAGACACTGCCCTGACCTGGATAGCCCAGGCAAGCCTGATCTTGTCAGATCTTGGAAGCTAAGCAGGGTCAACCCTGGCAAGTATTTGGAGGGGAGACCTCCAGAGAATATCAGGGCTGGGAGGCCAGAGGCAGGCTATCAAGCCACTTCTCTGAATGTCCTTCGTGCTCCAGTAGGAGTTGCCAGAGGTCACCATGACTTCCAGGCACAGACACACACACAGGTTGCGGTCACACATGTGAGATGAAGCGGGGAGAAGAGAGGCTATTTCCTCCGGCGGAAGTTGACCCGCAGTTGCGCAATCACAGTCTTTTGAAGCTGTGGGCACTGCCCGCCACTGCGTGATCAGATGCAACCGTGGGTGAGTCAGGGGTGTTTTTTTTGCTGTTTGTTCCCGATGCGCTTAAACGAGGGATTGATTCGCACCTCAGCCCTGGGGGCTCCCTATGGAGTGTGCGATGATGCGCATACTGAGAAGGGGGAAAAAAACAATGGCACGGAGTCGGGATGGCCTGATCAGACCACCCCGACGCCATGAGAGCGCGCTGGAGTGATCAGACGCGGGAAAGTCTGCACGTAGCAACCCGTTTGCTACTTGACTTTCCCTGGTGTCTGTTTACTTCGCTTCTGCGGTGGAGCAACACAGGTTGCTGCTGGCTGCGGGACATTTCCCAGATGTTCGGGTCTGATCATGCACATTAAATCCGCCTGGCATTCGTGCCCATGTCGGGGCTAACTGTGCATGTGATCGCAGCCACAGACACACACACAAAATGCAAAAATACCAAAAAACAAAAACAAAACCCCAACCCTGCATTGCAACAGTAGAGGGAAAGGGGACCCCAAGAGCAGTACTATCTGCTAGTCGAAACCACAGGAAACGCAATCCTAACAGTTCCTGGCATCCATCATAGCCAAGAACCAAGGAAACGGCTTCTCCCATGGTTTCTGGTAGCCCTAGGTGGTGGCATATATGCAGTGACACACATGACCTAATGTACCAAGAACCCTCTATGCTGACACAAGGTACATTTTGGAAAGAGAAGAGGAACTGTCAAACCGATTTCCAGGCCCCACTGTGTTACCCCCCCCGACTTCACCAGAACCACGGGTTAAAAGCGATTTAATTTGAAAATAAAATAGCGTTAGTCCAGCTGGAGGAGCTCACCCATTACTAATCAGAATCAGTATTTCATCAATACAGGAGCCCCACTGCTTTCTTTTGTACTGGCTCATAATGCAGGCACTGAAGTATTAACATCACAATCTCGAAAAATAAAAGTCTGCTAAGATGAGCATGTTCCTGGAAACTTCCCTTCATTAACTCGTACATGGAAAGAAGCCAGCTGGCAAAAGTCACTTTAGGAGTTGGACAAAGCGGTGGATGAGAGAAAGACATCAGGGGGACAACAGGAGGAGCTTGGTTAGCAAAATATTTTCAGCCTGGTTTTGCTAGAAGTCATTTCAGACTATGCAACGGCACATTGCCCTACCTCAAGAAATACATTTTTAAAAATTCAGAGTTTTCTCTGAGCTCAGACTACCCATCCATCAATGAGGAGGTGCACTATATTTCTGTATGATTTATTGCTTTAGCTTTCCTTCTAATCAACCTCCAGTGAATGGGTAAATTCTGCCCCATCTCTATATCTGGGGCGACTGGATCAATCATTCCCAACATACTGTTGGACAGCCAGTGTGGCTACTTGCAGCTTGGAGATCGTTAAGTCCACCGGACGCTCCCAAAATCATAATTCCTGCAAATATTACTTCCTTTCTGACAGTTTTAAAATCATTGCAGTGCTCATTTCGTAGCAGGAGCTCCTTTGCATATTAGGCCACACACCCCTAATGTAGCCAATCCTCCAAGAGCTTACAGAGCTCTTCTTACAGGGGCTACTGCAAGCTCTTGGAGGACTGGCTACATCAGGGGTGTGTGGCCTAGTATGCAGAGGAGCTCCTGCTACAAAATGAGCCCTGAAAATCAGATATTTCTTTGAGCTTAAAGGGAGATCTAGTGGCATGGAATCGTAAATAGCTGCGGAGCCAATGCACTGGGCGCACTACTTCCTGTAGTGGAAAAGCTTGCACTTGCATTATCTGTGCCACAACTTTGCTGAGGACCGAAGAGGTCTGCCTCCGTCACAAGCACTAAAATATATTTTAAGACATGAGAGTGTCCAAACAATCCAAAAGTCAAGGGATTAAACACTGTGTACAATGAAGCACTGGAAACAGCATCTAGAAGGCTGGGGAGAAGGGCTGAACATGAGTGTCTCTCTCTCCCTTGGTGCCTCCTCTACTGCCACAACTGATCAGTTTTATGGTTTTAATTGGGCATGGTTTTAATTTGATTTTATTGCAAACCACCTTGGGAGCTGGCTATGGCTGAACGGCTGTCTATAAATATAGTTAGTAAGTAAATGGAAGAATGAAGTAAAACAAATAAAATATTGGTTCCCTGAACTCCAAGTGCAACCATATGCACTCCGGCTGCTCGGAAACGAGTTCTTATTCACAACAAGCATCTCTCATACACACAACTCTGGAATTAATTTCACTGTTTGCCTTGCAAAGTCAAAGACTTGTTGAGCAGAAGCCGAGTGGAACATTCTACCACCACGTACTGATTGCTTTTGTGAAGTCAACAGCTCAAACAGAGAGATTTAAGGAGGGCTAAAAAATCTGACA
This sequence comes from Lepidodactylus listeri, assembly GCA_029233225.1. Classification (NCBI taxonomy): domain Eukaryota; kingdom Metazoa; phylum Chordata; class Lepidosauria; order Squamata; family Gekkonidae; genus Lepidodactylus; species Lepidodactylus listeri. Next base: position 16,718,476 of record JARCFY010000012.1, read on the forward strand.
GAAGATAAATGGCAAAGTAAGGATCTGGATTTCTTTACAGTCTCTTCATTAAAATTTAATTAAGAGAAATATCGCTGTGTGACCCGAATGGTTGACCACGTTCACTTGGCATTCAGGGAAAACAAATTTTCAAAAAGGACAGGCTGAGGGTTAGAAAGGACGGGATCAGATGAGCTCACATCTATTTACTACTGGCACACTGCTCTCCTGAAATGATACCGATTGGGGCGAGCCCAGCTAACACAATACACTTTTCTCCAGGTTGGGCTGACAAATGTAATATGGCAGTTCCATGCTCCCAACTTAATTCCCATGCATGTGGGAGTCTGGTTTGAACTGGGACCCTGGCATGTGGACAGAGGAGACTTAAGCCTTTCTTCCTGAGCCATTTCCTGGCCTGAAACAGCCCCACGAACTGCTGTTTGCTCCCCTGGGGAAACATCATGTGTAAGCCCGCCAATGGCGCAAGAAGTGGCTCTCCAAGGTCATTCCAGGTTTGGAAAATGGCAAAGGAGAGGCTGAAGCTCCTTTCTCCACGCTGCATGGTCCTGTTCTTAAACAGCCCACTGTGTACCTGGGAATTAAGTTCCAAGCAATGTTCCCTCTAAGCTGTGGAGTCTTGTGAGCGAAAATCCTACTTTGTGAGCTACTGGCATGTAAGTTGTGAGAGAGCAATTTGGCTACTGCATAAATTAGTTTGCCCTGGAGCCATCCTTCCTGAGCTAAGACAAAAATGTATGAGCTGAAGGCTAAAAAACGATGAGCTAGCTCACACTAACTCAGCTTAGAGGGAACACTGGTTCCAAGCATAAAACTTCCAGAGCACATCTTCTGCCTTTGGGATCCAACTGAGTGGAAAGAAGGCATATATGTGTTTAAGATAAATAAATGAGAGCTCTCTCAGCCCCACCTGCCTCACAGGGTGTCTGTTGTGGGGAGGGGAAGGGAAAGGAGTTTGTAAGCTGCTCTGAGACTCCGAGTGAGTGGAGGGCGGGATATTATTCCAATCTCTTCTTCTTCTTCTAAATCTTTCGACCTGACTCAGTACCAGGAAAAAGTTTATTGTGTGACTGGGCCCTGAATCACCTCTCGAACGGATTGTTTCTGTAGAAACAAGCGGCACTTCCTGCAAGTCAGAAGAATAAGAGTTTCCCCACAATGAGGAAGGTGCTAGTGCCCCCCCCAAAAAACCTGCATTTTCAAGAACAGTCCCATCCATGTTTATGCTCAGAAAGGGGGGTGGGGTGGGGCAGACAGCGTCAGCGATTAAACTACCTTCCCCTGTAGGCTCACTAAAAGTTCAAGCTTGGTTTTGCAAGCATTATAAACTCTTTACTAGTTGGACATGGCTCTATTTTTGGTTATTTTACAGGGACTTATTTCTCTACTGAATTTTTGCTTTAAAGTGCCCTAAATCCCTGCAAAAAGCTCCCTCAAGCATTCCAAATTAGCTTCTGAGAATCTTACCCTACAATTTAGCAGCGTGTAAAGCACATGGTCAGGAGTTGTTTGCGCTCTCCATTGCAAGACCTCCGAGAGAAACAGGAACTGATGGGATGGAGAGAGAGAGAGAGAGAGAGAATTAAAACAATCTCCTTTTAGCATTTTCAAGGAAGCTGTCCTTTCCCCGCAACTGACGGTAGTTTAAATAATCATACATAAATTGTGGATGAATGAATATACTTAAGTTTGTCCATCAACAAAGACCACTGAACTCTTGTCCTAAGGGACTTAAGACAGTCTGAAAGCCTGTGAAACATGTCAGCATGTGTTGACAGGAACAAGAAAACCCACACACATTCAACAGATCATTTTGCTTGAACATTCATATTTCTAGGAATTATCTGGTCACGACTGCCGTTCACAACATATTCCATGCCAGTTTTAAAAAGCGAACTCACAACTGTAAAAGGGGGAGGGTTTACATTCCTTCTGAACATGACACATGCCGCTTAGTTACAAGTGTACAGTGTGTATGTTTTTATATTATTTTCTGGAAACAGAGTACACGTTTGACCATTAGGTGTGCCTCAACTGGGGGAAAGATGTTTGGAACAAGAACATCTTGGTGTGGAATCCCAGCCTACGGCTAGCCGATCACACTGACTGTACTGTGCCAAATAGGGTTGTTGTGATGCAACCACAAAACCTCAGTCGTCTCACATGTTTGCAGTGGTGTGCCACAAGCTGTAGTCTGTGCATGGCCACATATGACTGTGGGTCATAAGCCAGCACACACAGGAGATTTCTGGAACTGTCACAGGCAGGAATGGTTATTTCAGTGGCCCCAAGTTTATTATCTCTTCATCCTGCTTTTCTTCAAGGAAACCCAAGGCAGTGTACATAGGGTCTAGAAGAGTTTCCCGTTCAAGCAATGACCAGACTTGGACCTGCTTGACCTTCAGCAAGCTTGAAGCCTCACAGCTTGACAACAATAGAAGCGAAGTTTCTTCCTCTGACGACTGTAGAAGTCAATGACACTAATGTGACACCAGCTCTCCTCTAGCAGGAAGCCACCCAGGTTCAGGGTAGAACTGGGAACCAAGATCCCACTGTGTTTAATAGACCCGATTCCTCTATAAGTGCATTCAGAATTGCAACCTTAGTAGAGCAGAAAGCTAAATTTTACTCTTGCTTTGAGTTTTCTGCCATGTGGCCAAAAAAGCACTGCAAATAATCATGCGGTAGTTGTAAAGCTGTAATGCCAGGAACATGGATTGTTTCTCACTTTACCTTTCTGGCTTGATCATTGTCTTCTATTTGCCCCAAATCTCTGCCACTCGCCTGAGCAATTCTTTTCCCAGAGACCAGATTCCCCACCATCACAGAGGCAGGGCCAATTTCTACAAAATATCAAAAGCAGATCTTTTTAGTAGAACGAAAACTCGAGAAAGTTCTGCAATGCAGAATTCAAACCACCACCTCCTCCCATCCACAGCAATGCTCTCTGTATTCTAAACCTCTGCCGCGAGTCTGAAATTTCAGATCAAAATGCTCAGCACGTAAACAGAAGTATTCAATTTGCGGAAGCTGATTGCGCCCAATATTGTTAGAGCATCATTCCATCTTATAGACTCAGAAAATACACCCGATCATGAGCCATTATTTGGCAATATGCAGCTTGCTAGGAAAAACTGGCTTGGAGACAGAGGAAGGCACATCCGAGTACTCCCCGCTGGTTATAATGCCAGAGGCTGCCTCTTGAGGCGCCCACATTAGGCATTTGAAAGGAATGAACTATTCACACAAAAGGGAGGATGAAACCATTAAGAGCCGGACCAGAATGACTGACCCATACTCACTAGCCAGCATACCTATCCTTATAACAGAGGGCAAACATGTACATGTGCGTACACATGTACGCACATCACCACGAATGACAGCCAGTTTGGTGTAGTGGTTAGGAGTGTGGACTCTAATCTGGGAGAACTGGGTTTGATTCCCCACTCCTCCACATGCAGCCAGCTGGGTGGCCTTGGGTCATAAGTTCTTTCAGAGCTGTTCTCTCAAGGGTAGTTCTCGAGAGAGCTCTCTCAGTCCCACCTACCTCACAGGGTGTCTGTTGTGGGGAGGGGAAGGGAAAGGAGATTGTAAGCCACTCTGAGACTCCTTTGGGTAGTGAAGGGCGGGGTATAAATCCAGTCTCTTCTATTCTTCTTCTTCTAATCCCCCCCTCCCCAAGCTATATATCCATTCATCAGTAGGCAGGGCAGAGCTTGGCTATACACTGCTTGCTCTGTGTGAAACTCAGCCAGCCTCCAACTCCTGATAATTCTGAAGGCTTCTGTGGAGGAAAGCTGGAGAGTCTTCCCTTTTGAACTCACAGCAACAGAGGAGGAGATGCCACAGGCCGGCAGGTTAATCGTCTCTAGTTATTCGGCTCAGCTAACCTCCCTTAGCAGCTGAGGAACAGGAGAAATTAGCTGAGCAGCATCTCAAAAAAACCCCCACACACAACTCCAGTTTTTCCTTGTAGATGAGGATCGGAAAACCACTTTAACCGTTGCTAAATATTTAGCTGCTGCAATTGCCTGTAAGAGGGTTGGATTCTGGTCGGTTCCAAGACATTTGAGTCAGAAGGACAGTAAGATGAGAAATAAAGAAAGCTGAGCAGCACAGCAGTAGGGAAAAGCCTGCTAACCAGTCAAGTCTCCTGTACTCACGTCAAGGGCAAGGCTTCTCTCCATTTCCTCAGCTGCTAAAATAGGAGCCTGTAAAACTGTCAGCCAGCAGGGCCCAAGTGCTTTTCATGTGGCGCGCTAAAACCCCTGCAGGCCCAAAGAGGAGCACCACCAGCCTGGCTCTCTACAGGGTCAGAATAATTCCCATGGAAAGAAAACCTTTTTATATCTACTATGTGCACAGATAGAAAGCAAAAAATGTGCAGGTGGAGCTATTAAACAAAACATTCCTGACGAAGACGTTATGCTTACCCGGTTGCTTTTGCCTCGGTTTGGGCAGGTTTGTTACGCAGGTGTGCGGACACATCAACACATTACAGGGATGCAGTGCTCCTTCCAGGAAAAGCTGCTTGGTTTCTGATAAGTGGATTCCACCTAGGGGAGTCTTTGGGAGTGTGTTTGCTGGCACCAGCGCTAAGCAGTAAACCCCAACTTGATGAATACTGTCTATAGCCTGGAAATGTTTTTTCAAAAACAGGTCAGATATTAATGCAGGGATAAAGGGGGGGGGAAGCAACTAACCAAATCTTACCACTGAAAGTTACGCATCTGATTCTTTACTAAATGTCCTTCAAGAGCCAAGCCATCTCCTGCCCAGAAAAAGTACACTCTGAATGTGATTACATTGTACGTTGCAAATGGAAAATTACATCTGTCAGGTTAAATAGAACCATTAATGATAGGCAGATTGTGATCCGAAAGCAGCAGCCTCAGATTTGGTGCGTCTTCAGAAACAGAGAAGCATGATCAAGCCATTTGTTTGGTTCCTCGTTCCTAGGTCACTTGTGTGTACTGGCCTGCTGCAAGTGCAAACTGTGAGTAATTCCACCATTAATCAAAAACTGACCCGGATAGCCACGGTTTTGCGTTTCATGGTAGAAAGCCTCTTTTAATAATTAAATAGTGCCTTTTTGTTCTTTCTTTTTTTTTTTAAACCAATTTAATTTATTGGACTTATCCTTGGCACGGTGCACTTCAAAATGCTAAGGGGCCAAGAGAAGAAAAAGAACAAGTTCCTGCCTAAATTGTACCAGCTTGATATCTGCTGAATTGATGACTTCCTCTGTTGCGGGGTGACATTAACCAGTATGCTAAGAAAACTATAGTACAGGATTCCAAGCCCAAGGAGGCCCTCTACTAAGAAAGCCTACATAGGAATCTTCCAAATTCGGATGTTATGTCCATCCTACTGAATGAGCTGGGCTTCTTTGAACTTTCCTGGATCTCTGAACATACTGGTTGATCTCTCATAATAAAAGGCACCATGCTATTCTCAATGCACGGATGTTTAAAATATTATAGCCTGTATGACATGACACTGTGTGTGATGCAAAAGAACAGAACCTCATATGAGTGACATTTCCTGTGTTTAGTTTCAGCTTAGTCATGTTGGTCTGCAGTATTACAACAAGATCTGAGTTTAGTGGCACTTTAGAGACCAACAAGAGTGTCAAGCTTTCGAAAGTCAAAGCTCCCTTCACCAGATAAAAGTCACATTATCTGACAAAGGGAGCTTCAGCCACTGAAAGTTTATACCCCTGAAAATCTGCTTGGTCTTTAGAGTGCTACTGGACTCAGATCTTTCTTTTTTTAAAATAAATATTGTAAAGAAACAAAACAATAAAGACACAAAAAAGAAAACATAAAACATACAACAATACAGAGTCTGCCCTTCAGTTTGTCTATAGAATCTAATTTAACTGTAATGGTATCGGGTTATACCTCTAGCGATATGGGCTAATATTCCAGTTCTTATGGTTTCTTAAGATAGTCCTCTAACCATCTGTATAACTTTGACCAATTTTTATCAAAGATTTCTTCTTTCTTGCCTTGTAGTTGTAAAGTTAATTTGTCCATTTCTGCGGTTTCTAGTAATTTGCAGATAATTTCTTCTTTTGATGGGGGACTCTTCTTTTTTTCTAGTACCTTGCATATAAGATCCTAGCCATAGTTATAACATGTGCAATCATATATACATCTGTTTTTTTAAATGAATCTGGACTCAGATCTTTCTTGAGTTTGTGGGTTCGCCTCTTATCAATAACAGAGGCAAGAAATGATGTTTTATTTTCAGTCCTTTTCCGGATAATTCCTTTCAAGGAGTTTACCTTTTCCACTGCTGCTGCACACTAGGTTGACATTTCCATTGGTGCTTTCCAACTAGAACCTCAAGACCTCTTTCAAGGTCAGCCCCAGCCCGTTCAGGCCACATCAGCATATAAGGTTTGGCAGAACCTCAGATGCCTGTCTACTAATCTTTTAGTAGCCAGTTTGGTGTAGTGGTTAAGTGTGCGGACTCTAATCTGGGAGAACCGGGTTTGATTCCCCACTCCTCCACTTGCACCTGGCTGGATGACCTTGGGCAAGCCATAGCTCTGTACCAGCTGTTCCCTCAAGGACAGCTTGGGAAAGCGCTCTCTCAGCCCCACCTACCTCACAGGGTGTCTGTTGTGGGGAGGGGAGGGGAAAGGAGTTTGTAAGCCGCTCTGAGACTCCCTTGGGGAGTGGAGGGCGGGGTATAAATCCAATCTCTTCTTCTCTTCTTCTTCTTCTTTTTTCAGGCATGTACCTGACCGAGTGGCACCATTTTCTAAAAGCTTTTTAAACTTCCTAGAAGTCTCTTCAGTATCGTTTACGGAAATAAGTTATTTCCACTAGAAGCCAGAGCCTCTGCCAAGGGCACTTCTAAAAGCAATCCATGAAAGACAGGCTGTGGTCACACACACTAAATAATCCTCTTTCAATCCACTTTCAATGCACCTTGCAACTCCACTTTGCCAGTTCACACAGTAAAATCCAGTTGGAAAGTGCACTGAAAGTGGGGTTTTTTAGCGTGTGTGGCCGCAGCCAGAGACAAGGTAACCAACAAGATACAAACTAGGTGGACAGATTCCCTCTTCATCTAAACCCTGTTGGGATCCATTTAGTGATCTATTTGAAAAAGAAGTACTGTGTCCGACTGGGGGGTACCATTGTCATGCCCTGCTTGGAGAGCAGGAAGGCATCTGGTTACCACCGTGAGAAACAAATGGATGGATCCAAAAGGGCTCTTATTCTGTTCTCAAAGTGCCACTAACACAGATCCCTCCTTCCAGATGAATGTTCTAATTGTTGTTTTCATGTCTTCATATGTATTTTAACTCTAGTTTTAATGGTTTCAAAATGTGATTTTATTATGAATATTTTAGTTTTTTAGCCACCTTGGTGGCCCTTGTAAGGGCAGAAAGGCAAAATATAAATTCTGTATAATAAATAAAATAAAATAAAAATAACGAATTCCAGAAGGAGTGTTCATGTAGCAAACACAGAGTCCTGTGGTACCTCGAGGGCTAACAGGCAGATTTCTATAACAGAGGCCAAAACAGATCAGAGAAGCAAGAGGTAACAATTGGTTCTATTACTAATATGGGTAAAGCATGTGGGTTAAGAACACACGAGTATTTACTTTGCTATGATAGGCTGGGAAGCCAACGCATACGGCATATCACAGGCAAGTGCGGTCATGTGTGAAGAAGCTCTCGGATGTTATTTAACTAGAGAAATCAGTGCACTTGAATGATCATTTGAACCATTTCATTCACAAACTGAAGTACAGCAACCACGAAGTAATCGTGCAGCCTGGCAAAGATAACATACCAGTGGCAAGACATCCACAGCAGAACCAAGCGGCAGGTTTGCACTGCCACAGCTATAAATATATTTATTATCTTTTCTTTGTAGCTGGAATGTGTTTCCTTAAAGAATATTTTTAAGGGTATGCAGCACCTTGTAGTGCTGAGAGTATCAGGCCAAGACGGCACGGTGCTCTCCCCCGAGCCATGAAGTTCTCCGGGTAACCTTGGATCAGTCCTCTCCCTCAACCTAACTTCATTCAGAGGTTCTTGTGATGAGAACTATCAACCTAATGCACTTTCATCCCATCTTTCCTGCAGGGAGCTCAGAGCAGCATTCCTGATTCTTCCCGTTTCCGTTCTGACCCCTCAACAGCCATGTGGCGGATACACTTAAAAGACCTGAAAAGTCCTCCATCTTGAAATCCCTTTCCGAAGCCAAAGAGGGCCAATGACCAACTATGGAATCATTTTTATGCCATACATTTGGCCACATATCTTGCCTCAATGTGAAAAAAGGCACACCCCTCTCACTCCCTGCACTTAGCTCCTATAAAATTCCTACAGGTCCACTTTACAGTTACTTAGGGTTGCCACAATGTGCCCTCTAAGCTTTGGAGTCTTGTGAGCAAAAATCCTACTTTATGAGCTACGGGCATCTAAGTTGTGAGCGAATGATTTGGCTACTGCATAAATAAGTTTGCTTTGGAGCAATCCTTCCTGAGCTAAGACAAAAATGTGTGAGCTGGAGGCTAAAAAACGGTGAGCTAGCTCACACTAACTCAGCTTAGAGGGAACACTGGTTGCCAGCCTCCAGGTGGGGCCTGGGGACCTCCTGCTTTTACAGCTGATCTCCAGCTGACAGAGATCAGCTCCCCTGGATAAAATGGCTGCTTTGAAGGGTGGACTATGTGGCATTGGACCATGCTGAGGCCCCTCCCCTCCCCAAACCCCGCCCTCTCCTGGATTCACCCCCAAAATCTTCAGGTAGTTTCCAACCCAGACCTGGCAACCCTACAGTTACTGCCGCTTTGCATCATCTCTTATTTTCCCCATAGTGAGGAAAAACAAATCAGACATTCTGGCAACATGTTCCAAAGGGAGGGAAAGGAAGAATAATTCTTTGTGTGGCAGCAGATTCAGAGGAGGATAAAGCAGGACGAACTGGGCAGCGGTGAGACAGACTGTGTAGGAATACACACACAAATGCCAGCAGACTAAACAATTTAGATTATGCATCGAGGGAAGAGTGAGTGGGGAAGGTGAGAATATGTCACACCACGTAAGGCTCTGGACTTTCAGTCTGATTCTGCTGACTGCAAGCTCAGTGTCTGTACCTGCAGCACTCTGCTCATCCACTGAAAACTATCTTCCTCCGTGGAGTCCGGTCTTTGCTCAGCGACAATAACTATCCTCTCGTCGTGAAGGACGCTCACTGAAAACACTGCTATCCTGTGGAATGTGGAAACCAAAACAGTCACTGTCTAGCAACACGGAGAACAGAGCAAATCTGTATTTCATCAGGTCTTTGTGACTCACTACTCATTAGTTATGCAATTGAGAAGACTGGGACTCGCGCTCTTATTTCTTCTAGAAAGAGACAGCTGCATCAAAACACCTACGTAAGTTTAAAATAGAGCACTGCTGGGGAAATAGCTATTATAAAAGCAAGCTTTTCAGCCTTCCAAGGAGTATCTCACAGCCCATGTGGAAGATTTTCTGTCCCCAAGCATGCCCGGAGCATATTTACCAAAAGATGTGGGGAAAAAAATAAATAACCAATGTTTCGAGCTAGATAACAGCCCAAAACAAACGCCGTCCCAAATTTTGCTGGGACCAGTGGCAGCACACAAGCTTTGATATGTCTCCATTTTATTTTGTGTTTACAGTGGTTTTTTCCCTGGTCAATAAGGGCAGCCAGAAAACAAAAGCCTGCACTGCAAAGAACAACAGTGTTGCTTCATTCTTCAACAAGAAGTTATGGGAAAGCATCCTAGAACATTTCTAATCCAACAACAGAGTGTCACAGCTCACAGCCTCTTAAAATCTGCTCTGAGAACCAGAAGTGACTATTCCAGAATCCAATTTACGGGGTGGGGGGGGGGGGAGCAAAGGGAAGCATACCGTCCTCTGTAAACAAACTTCATTGGTTCCACAGCCAGCGCTGTGGCTACGATGTCATCTGCGTTGTGCCGCCGTCCACTGACAACCATCAGGCCATCCATTTTGCCGACAACAAAAACCAGTCCACCTGGGCCGATAAATCCCAGCAATCCAGTTCTTATAAAGGGGTATTCGCTTATTGGCGCACCTGAGCTGGTCATAGGGAAAACCTGCAAGACGGACAGGACGGGCAAGATTCAGGTGGGTAGCCGTGTTGGTCTGAAGCAACAGAACAAAGTTTGAGTCCAGTGGCACCTTTAAGACCAACAAAGTTTAATTCTGGGTATAAGGTTTCGTCTGCATGCACTTCTTCAGAACCGGGGGAGGGAAGGGGGACTGGGAGGGGAGGGGGGAGGGCAAAATCAGGAGGGGGCATCGCCAACATAGTCCCTGGCCAGCTACAGCCCTGGATACGACCTGCTTTAGTTCCACCAGTAGAACCACACCATCTGTTTCCAGCTCATCCTTGGTCAATGCCACAACCAGCACACCATGTCAATTTTTCACTCCAGCTTTAAATTATATAAACAGATACACAAATGCCCTCTTTAAAAGTAGGGGGCTTAGACGGTGATAACCTCCCTTGATCACTTCTCAATGAACGTTTTCCGAACAGGAGATATTTAGTGTTTCGCGGCTGGTATAATGTTTTACTCTTAACAGAGTCCTCACTGCAGCGAGACTCATTACAGCTGCCATCCAGCAAAAAACAAAGACAGATCGACCCTAATTGAATCATTAGCATCACTGGCATCATCCAAAAGCTCTCTGAGAAACTCGAAACACTCAGGAGGGAATGCTTCCTTAACCCCAACTCACCTCAAATGTGTTTTTCGTCATCCCGGAGAGTCCGTAATAGGATGTTCCTGTTGCAATGGCGCAAACACAGAGCTCGCCTACCTCATCTGTTCGACAGAGCTGGGGAACCCCGTCGGGCTTCACTGCACACATTATGGCTATTAAGAGAAGAACAAGGGACTGCTAAATGGACAATATGGCTGGCAAGTTTTGCAAAAAAAAGTCTGTGCGTTGCAAATAAAGGGAATCCCAGTCAATTTACATTAATTAATATGTCATTATCCTATGTATCAAGAAAAATCTACCCTTGTGTTATGCATGTGATGGCTTGATAGCTCGCGTCTTCGTGCCATCTTTGAAGTTGCCAATGAAAAAGATACTTTGGGCTAGCGTCTTCACAATTTCTACTCTGCTTTTAGAAGGGTCATCAAAAATAGTTACCTCACCCCAGTTACCTTGACAACACCCCTCTTCCTGAGAAAGTACTCTTTTTCTTATTTTGAGTGAGAAGAAAATACAGGTTGCTTACCTGTAATTGGAGATCTTCGAGTGGTCATCTGTGCATTCATACCTCTGGGATTAAGTGCGCCTGCGCCGATCCCGATCGGTAATCTTCAAAGCCTAACGGATTTTCGCGCCAGCTCCCCGGTCACATGCACGTCCCACTGCGCATGACCCGGGGAGGGGCACGAGGATCACGCCAGTTCCTTCTGACCGCTGCTAACAGCCCCCAGAAAAAAGGTGAGGGAGACCGAAAGCAGAGGGGAAGGAGGGCGGGTGGTGTGAATGCACAGATGACCGCTCGAAGATCTCCAATTACAGGTAAGCAACCTGTATATCTTCTTCGTGGTCTCTGTGCATCACACCTCTGGGAGAATAGCGAGCAATAAACACACCACATACCTGGAGGTGGGTGCTGGAGGTCTCACATCTGAGCTGCTTGCAGAACTGCACGGCCCACCACAGTACGCTGATGGACGTGGACATCTAGGGCGTAGTGCTTCACAAACGTGTGAGGGGACGCCCACGTTGCAGCATTGCAGATGTCTCCCAGGGGAATGCCCTTGAGGAATGCTGTGGAAGTAGCCACGGCTCGAGTGGAGTGTGCCCGGAGGGACGCCGGTAGTGGCCTTTTGGCCAGAAGATAGGCGAGTTTTATCGTCTCAACTATCCACTTCGAGAGTCTTTGAGACGACAGCTTCTGTCCCTGCCTGGGCAAGGCATAAGAAATGAAGAGAGCTGGAGACTTGCGAAAGGATTTTGTCCGGTGCAAGTAGAAAGACAGGGCTCTCTTGACATCTAAAGTGTGTAGGCTACATTGCGTTGGGTCCTGGGGACCAGGAAAAAACACCGGCAACATGATATCCGCCCCTATATGAAAGTCCGAGACTATCTTAGGCAGGAAAGCGACATCTGGAGCCAAAGTGACGGCATTATGATGAAACGTGAGGTACGGTGGGTCACAACGGAGCGCCGAGAGCTCACTCACGCGTCGAGTAGACGTGATGGCCACCAAAAACGCAACCTTCCACGACAAAAGTTGAAGGCTGCATGAGGCCATGGGTTCGAAGGGTTTTCCCATCACCTTAGTGAGAACCAGGGGCAAGTCCCATGCCGGGACTGGTGTCTGCACTGGGGGATAGAGGCGATTCATTCCCTTGAGAAATTGCTTCGTTGTTGGATGGGAAAACACCGAGTAGCCATCAATCTTAGGATGACTGACTGAGATGGCTGACAAGTAAACTCAGATAGATGAGTGACACAGTCCCCTGTCTTTACATGACAGGAGGAAACCAAAAACATCTTTAAGCTCGGCGGGGACTGAGGGCCGTCCCACAGACGCCAGGAAGGTTAAAAACTTAGTCCATTTTGACTCATATGAACGCCGAGTGGAGAGTTTGCGTGAGTTCAGTAGAACTTGAGCAATGCGTGATTCTAACCCTAAGTTTGGATCAGCCAAACTGTCAATTTCAGTCTGGGCACATCGTGGTGCAGTACCCGGCCCCCGTGCATCCCGAGGAGGTCTGGGTCCGTCGGGAGGTGGAGATACGTCCCTCGTGAGAGACTGAGGAGCGTGGGGAACCAGGGTTGTCTCGGCCACCATGGGGTGACGAGAATTGCCCATGGTCGCTCTGCCAACAGTTTGTGGACTACTCTCGGTATGAGAGGAATCGGGGGAAATAGGTACAATCGTTTCCCCGTCCACTGGAAGAGGAGACCGTCTCCGAGAGAGGTCGGGTCCGTTCCTGCTCTGGAACAAAATAGGTGACACTTCTTGTTCTCTCGAGAGGCGAATACATCCACGGATGGATGCCCCCAATGGTCGAAGATCGGAATCAGGTAGAGGGGGTTCAGTTCCCACTCGTGTAGGGATGCTCCTCCTCTGCTTAGGAAGTCCGCTTGGACATTGAGTAGTCCTGGGAGATGAGTCGCTACCAGGTGAATATCTAGTGCCTGGCACTTGTCCCAAAGCTCTATCGCTAACCGGCAAAGTCCACGGGAGACCGTCCCACCCTGGCGGTTGATGTAAAACATGGTGGTGGTGTTGTCTGTAAGGACAGTCACCGTCTTCCCCGACAGGGATTGGCGGAAAGATCTGACTGCGTAGAGAACTGCCAACAGCTCTAGAAAGTTGATATGGTTGTGTGCCACAGAGGGGTGCCATCTGTCGCCCACACCTATACCGTCCAAATGAGCTCCCCAGCCCCATAGGGAGGCGTCTGTAGTGACGGTCGCTGAGGGGGGTGGAAGCCGGAAAGGTGCACCTGAATGTAGATTCTGGGGCACAAGCCACCAATTCAGGGTCTCTAGTACCTGGGTCGATATCTGAAATCGTTTGGAGAGGGAGTGGAAGTTGGGGCGGAAACGCCTCAAAAACCAAAGCTGCAGTGGTCTCATCCGCAATTTGGCGAAGGGGATTACTGCTGTTGTCGCAGCCATCAGGCCTAGCAGGCGAAGGATTTGTTTGGCTGTAGCCTCCTTGGTCTCTTGGATAGACAGGAGAAGGGAGACTATATCCACTGCTCTGTTGGGGGGTAGGAACGCTCTGCATTGCAGGGAGTCCAGGATAGCTCCGATAAACTGAACCCGTCTGGAAGGGGTAAGCATGGACTTTTTGAGGTTTATCGTCAGCCCTAGTGATTCTAGGGTATGAAGGGTAGTAGAGATGTGGCTCTGTAGTTCCGTCGTAGAGGGGGCGACTAGAAGCCAGTCGTCCAGGTAGGGGTAAAGGTGGACACCTTGAAGTCGCAGATGTGCCGCTACTACTGCCATAAGCTTCGTGAAGACACGAGGAGCTGTAGAGAGGCCAAAGGGTAGGGCCTTGTACTGGAAGTGACGGGGACCAATCGCGAAGCGTAAGTACGGTCTGTGCGACAGGTGGATCGTCACATGGAAGTATGCGTCCTTTAAGTCCAGCGTCACCATCCACACGTTGGCTTCTAGTAGCGGTAGGATGGTCTGTAGAGTGGGTAAACGGAATTTCTTGTAGGTGATGAACGCATTGAGGTTCCGCAGATCCAATATGGGACGAAGTCCGCCATCCTTTTTTGGGACCGTGAAGTAGCGGGAGTAGAACCCCCGCTGAAGGTGGTTTGTTGGTACCTGTTCTATGGCATCTTTTGAGAGGAGGGCTTCGACTTCCGACGATAGGGTGTCAGAGGGAGGGGTGGTTACGAAGTACGATTCTTGTGGTGTCTGAAAAAATTCTATTCTGTAGCCTTCTGCTACGACCGACAGTGCCCATTTGTCTGTCGTGATACGTTGCCATGCTGGTAGAAAGGGTGATAGACGGGTGGGAAGATCGGAGCGAATGGGGGAGTCAAAGACTCTGCTTGTTCGGTTTGGGTGGCTTAGCCTTGGAAGCGGACGGGAATAGTGGCGTTTGGCCATAGGGCTTCTGTTGATAAGCAGTAGACGACGGTCTCTGCCAATGGGGTTCAGTGGGAGATCTTCGCGGTTGCTGTTTGGACCAAGATCTCTGCCATGTCTTCTGCTTCTGTTGTCTCGATTGTGAGACACCCAAGTTACGAGATGTCTTAATGCTCTTATCTAAATCATGAAGGACTGTGTCCGTCGTGGAGCTGAATAGTCCTTCACCCTCGAAAGGGAGATCTTCCACCAAGGACCTTGTGTCTTGTGGAAGCGAAGTCGACCTCAGCCAGGCGTGGCGGCGAAGGGCGATTGCTGAAGTGAGTGTCTTGGACGTGACGTCCGCAGCATGCTTCGATGCGTTAAGCTGGTGCTTTGCTAGCACCATGCCTTCCCTCTGGATCTTCCTAGCAAGGCATTGCTTATCCTCAGGAAGATGGGCCTGAAGTGGTGTCATCTGCTCCCATAGAGAGTATTGGTACCTGCTCATGCAGGCTGTGTAGTTTGCTGTTTTTATGCCCAGTGCACCGGCTGAATAAAATCGTCTCCCAAAAGAATCTAATTTCCGTCCCTCCTTGTCCAAGGGGGAGGAATGTCCGCTACGGCCCCTGGCCAAGGGGGTCACTACAACCGAATTGGGTTTGGGGTGGATGAATAGGAATTCTGCCCCTGGCTCTTGGAGCCTGTACATGTGGTCTAATCTCTTATTGGAGATTGGAGTTGAGGAGGGGTGGCCCCAGGATTCTTTGGCAGTGCTCAAGAGCACCGAAATTAATGGCAACGCTACCACGGTGGATGTATCCATCTGTACGATGTCGAAGATGGCATCGGTAGCGGTAGGGGTTGGCTGGACCGTGGCAAGTGCCAGGGAATGGGCCATTCGTTTGATAAGCTCTCCATAGGATTTCACATCCTCGGAAGGAGAGATTGGTAAATTTTCAGCCACATCAGGGGATGGTGACGGCTGGATGGGAGATTCGTCATCGGATGATTCGGGAGATTCGGGTATCGAGTGGTCGGAATGTTCAGAGGGAGACATAGGGGTCGACGGATCTGGTTGGTAGGGAGGGAGGTCGACGTCGGGCGAAGTAGGTATCGGCATTGGTAGTTTCGGTATCGGTTTCGGTATCGGAGTCGGTGCCGGAGCCGGGGGATCTCGGCATCGGGAGACTCTTGACGACGTCGATTGGCGATCCCACTCCGCCGGGTACCACTGTGGAGGTGGCGGGTAGGAGAAACCATACAGGTATCGCCATTGACGGACGTCCCACGGCACCGAAGATGGAGGGAGGCGCCAGTCTCACTCACCTTTCGGCACCGGCAGCGGGTCGGGCCCGGTCTCGGGACTGCTGTGAGGGATTTGCGTCAGCTCGATATCGGGTTCCGAATCAGTGAGCTGGATGGGTCGCGGCATCGGGGAGGCGGGGCTGCCCCGGGGTCGCTCGCACCCTGGAGGGTCAAGCTGCGGAGACCCGTGCTGGGTCATGTCGGACGCGGGATGTGTCGACGAAGCGCTCGAGGTTTTGCACTTCAGCTTGCCCTTACCCTCTTTGCCCTCCTTACGCTTCTTAGCGGGAGTTCGTGGCAGTGAGAGGGGTCTTTTCGGTGCCGACTTCTCGGTACCGGAGGGGCTTCGCATCGGTGGTGACGTCGGGCCCGTCGGTGCCGATGGGGATGTTGTCGAGGCGTCGGCTGCGGACATCTTCGGTGACAACGCTGCTTCCAAGAGAGCCACTCTGAGTCGGGCCGCCCGGTTCTTATGGGTTTGTTTGGAGAACGCGGCGCAACTCGAACAGGAATCGACATGATGCGACTCGCCTAGGCACAGCAAGCAGAGGGAGTGCTTGTCTGGGGGAGCGATTTTACTCCCACAATTAAGGCAACGTTTAAAGAAGCCCCACCGCTGGGCCATAGGCCGGGCGGGGAGTAGGAAGAGGAGAATCCAAAGGCGAGTCCAGAAAACAGTCCGTAGGTCAGGAAAAACAAGAAAGTCAATCCGAAAGGCCTTTCCAAATTGGAAAAAAAAAAAAAAACGAATGTAAGCTACCGACCGGAGCGGAGAGGGGATCCTCACGACGCGGCGGTCAGAAGAGAACTGGCGGGATCCTCGTGCCCCTCCCCGGGTCATGCGCAGTGGGACGTGCACATGACCGGGGAGCTGGCGCGAAAATCTGTTAGGCTTTGAAGATTACCGATCGGGATCGGCGCAGGCGCACTTAATCCCAGAGGTGTGATGCACAGAGACCACAAAGAAGATCTTAATGTTATTTATCTGGGGACAGAAAGACATTTCACCTGTGTCGTCCCGATATTAAAGCTATGAAGAGGAACAAAGGCAGCAGAAGGATTTTAACACACCCGTCATTATGGGAGATGAAGAAAAAAAAAAAGATACAGTATTGTCAGGAAACGAGGAGACGCATTCCAGAACTAGGCTGCACTCTTCATTCCACTATGCTAAAAGTACCTCTTAAAGCTTCTACTGCTTCCAATCTTGGGCATAAAAAGGAAGGCCCTATGACTCGTGATGGATTGCAACTGCAGTAAATCCTGCGACAAGCATATGTTTAGCAATGGGAAAGGAGCCAGTGTGACGGAGGAAGGGAAACAGAGCAGAATGCCTTTATAAGTGCAAAGCACACTAGTTTTATGGTCCTTACATCTACTGAGAAAGGGGCACAATGTCATTATTGCACCCTACTTTATATTAGGTAGGGCTGGAGAGTCATATATAGGCAGACACACATAGGGAGGAGGAGGAGGAGAAAGAAGAAGAGTTGGATTTATACCCTGCCCTTCGCTCAAAGCGGCTTACAATCTCCTTTCCCTTCCTCTCCCCACAACAGACACCCTGTGAAGTAGGTGGGGGATGAGAGAGCTCTGAGAGAACTGCTCGAGAGGGCAGCTCTGAGAGAACTGTGACTGACCCCAGATCACCCAGCTGGCTGCATGTGGAGGAATGGGGAATCAAACCCGGTTCTCCAGATTAGAGTCCGCCCCTCTTAACCACTACACCAAACTGGCTCTTAGGAAACAAAACTTTGGAAAGAAACCCTTAACTGGTTTTACAATAAGGATTACAAATAAATGTCTCTATGATTTTACTGTAGGCTTTTTGAACAAAAACTTCGCTTTGCACAAAAGGGAATTTACGTTTCATGTCACGTTTGGAAGTTCAGGCTAAGGGCATCAGTTTGAAAGTTATCACAACCTGCCTAGAACCTTAACTCTTCAAATAACTGCATACATGAATTCAACTGAGGGATGGCAGCAACCGTGGAGGAAATATAAGCAACGAATGAGACAGGTCCTGGAGCAAAAGAAAACTGATCTGAAAGATGTTGGCAACAGATTCAGACAATTCGGAGTCCTGGGAACAGCCCACTAGGAAAGGTTTGCACATGAGCACGTGGCAACAAAATGAATGGGAACTCAGTGGTCATGCCACTCAGATCATAAAAATGTAGGTTATTTGGATCCTATCATAAGCACAGTCTAGTGCACGCCACAGATATTGCCATTAAACGAACAGAAGGAAACTAGGTATAATGGGTCAAGAAAAGTGAACATCAGAGGAGCTTGGCAATGTATTCCCCAAATATATGAACATCAGAGGAGCTTGGCAATGTATTCCCCAAATATATGTATGCCTATACCTTTATAAAGAAACTGCACAAGTAATTTGAACCTACTTTCTGTTTTTATTATGCTGAGGATAATGCTACTGATCCATCCCTCCATTAAAAAGGTAAACTTTCCCTTGCTCAAAAGCCAATCAAATACGACTCTAGGGATGTGGTGCTCATCTCCGTTTCCAAGCCAAAGAGCCAGCATTGTCTGAAGACGTTCTCGTGGTCATGTGGCCAGCATGACTAGATGCCGAGGCACACGGAACGCTGTTACCTTCCCACCGAAGTGGTACTTATTTATTTACTTGCAATTTCTTGCTTTCGAACTGCTAGGTTGGCAGGAGCTGGGACCAGAGACGGGAGCTCACTCCGTCATGCAGCACTCGAGTCTTGAACTGTTGAACTACCGGTCTGCAGTTCAGCAACTTAACCACTTGAGCTACTGAGGTTCCTTAGGAGGAAATGACAACCCATTGATTTGAAACTCGTTACCTTTGCTGCATGTATCTGGCCTGGGTTTACAGAACTCAGTTACACAGCAACATGATTTTACATATTCCAGAGAAATCTGGTAAAGAGAGTCTTACCTCCTGGCATCACCAAGCCAACGTCTTGCACTGTTAGAACAGAAAGCTTTTCTTCAGAATCCACTCTAATGACTCCGTACGTAAGACCATGCATGGACAGCACTCCTCTACCTGGTGGTTGGTTGCTATCGTCTGTCGGCCTATAAGGATTCAAGTTTTGCATGAACAGGCAGCTCTTTATATATATATATAAAAATTCCTTGATATTGCCACATTCTGGTGTTACGTTCTAGTAAGATGACGAGAGAAGAGCCCTAGAGCAGGAATATGCAGAGAGGGTTTTGCTCAGTTTTCAATGCTCTCTATTGGCCAAACTCTTTGGAAGGGAGTTTGGGAGTGTTTTGATGGAGTGGTGACATTTGCAAACTGGCTGGCAGCACTCTTTTCCAGTTTGCTGAATTATACTGTTTTATTTATAACAGTCTTCCCTGGCTCCCCGTGCTGGGGGAAAAGATGGACTTACAAATAAAATAAAATGGCGGCATCAGTTAGGACAGAAGCAAGGGCAGAGTACAAGTATTGGTGGAGCTTGAAATCTCCATTCAACTCTCACCTTTCCTGTCAAGGGTGACACAACCCTTAGTTAGTGTGTAAGGGTGCCATCAAGTTGCAGCTGACCTTGCAGGGGTTTCAGGGCAAGAGATTAACAGAAATGGTTTGCCATTCCCTGCCTGCCTCTACATAGCAACCCTGGACTTCCTTGGTGGCCTCCCATCCAAGTACTACCCAGGGCTGATCCTGCTTAGCTTCCGAGATCTGACTTCATCGGGCTAGCCTGGGTCATCCAGGTCAGGGTGACCTTTAGATTAGCACTTCATAATCATACGAAACCCAACCCCGCATGTTACTGAACGAACAGCAACTGCTTTCTTGCTGTTTTGGAGCTTTTTACCACAGTAACGTGAACACCACCCAGTAAGAGTTTGATTTTCCACTTTGTTCCAAACACAAATGGCCGTATTGAGTACACCTACACGGCACTTCAGCCTTAACTTCAAGCTAATGAGCAACAGGGAGAAGGGGAAAAACGCGCCAGGGTTATGTTTTAGTGGGCTGGTTTTCCCAACACAATCTTAATACTGGTTACAGATGACATTCCCCAAACAACACAGGCAGGCCTCAGGATGCACTCCCAATCAACAGGTGGCGCTAGTATGCATTTCACAACCGGTTTCAACAAGGAATAACCAGTACGTTCTTTTTTTTTTTTTTTTTTTTAAAGCTATGCTACAGCCTTAAGGGCCCTTTCCTGGGAGGAATCCCCAAAGAGAAAACCTGCTTAGGGTTCCTCTCTAAATACCCTGCCAGGAAACATGAGATGGGTGTTTGCCAACCAACCTTAAGAGTGGGAGTGTAATGACGAACGCCATAAATATTTAATTAAACGGAGATATTACAGATGTTTTCTTTCTTCTAAAAGGACCCAGGCAAAGGGGGAAGGGGGGGAACACACTATAAACACTGGCTAGAATGTGTGTTAAGGCACAAAAAATGGGGGGTCGACACTCAGGCAGCTGTAATGCGGTAGTATTCCCGTTACTTGGGAGGAAAGCTCAATCACGGTAGTGATCGGCATCCTTCTTTGCTGGCATTCTGCTTTTCTGCACATACTGTGTTTGCTACACTTAGGGAACACCCCGCTCACTTCTAAGAAAAAAGACCCGTGATCCGTTGCTTTCTTATCCTCTAAAGAGCTCATGGGGAAGATCATAGATCCTGCCCCCCCTCATCCTTGTGAAGTAAGTTAGAAGAGAGAGGGCGACTGGCCCAAAGTAAGCCCAGAACAGGCTGCTTGGAGTTCAGGGAAGGCATGCAGCCATCCCTCTCCCTCCCTCCCCCTTCCCCCTCCCCTGCTGCCCCACAAAATTTCCCCATGCCCCAGCAAGCCAAAATTCCTGGCTATGGGGCAGGCCCAGAAGCTTCATGGCTGAGTGCAGAGCAGTACCTAGGTTTCCCCAGTCCTCGTCCATCACTAACCATTACACCACACCAGCTCCCACTGCAAATGATGCCGTTTTATTACACTGTTGGTTTTATGTATTACAGTGCTCTTACTGCATTGGTTTTTAATTGTGTCATCAGCTTTGATTCTCAGTGAGAAAGGTAAACTATAAATGAAGTAAACAAGTCACACTTGTTTGGACCTACCCATGAAATTGGTGCCGAGCAAGTTAATGGCGTACAGGTGCCTTGGGAATTACACCTTAGGAGCCTACCTTTCAGACACGCTTTGGGCACTGAACTATTTTATTTTATTTATTTATTTCGACTTTTATTCTGCCCTCCCTGCAAGCAGGCTCAGGGCGGATCACAACAATAATATACAATAATCCAATAGTTAAAACACAATTATCCAGTAGTTAAAACAGTTAAAAACAGGTATTAAAATAGGTAGCACTATCAGTTAAAGTGCAGTACTCTCAGAAGCTAGATCCTCTGGCCCTCTAAAATCTTCTCAGCCTGGGCCACATAGAGATGGGGAGCTTCCACAAGGGGGGCCAACTTGATTGGACACCAGCCACCTCATCCAAAGGCCTGGTGGAACAGCTCCATTTACAGGCTCTGAGGAACAACAGAAGGCGAGAAGCAGGGCCCTGATCTCATGTGGGAGCGTGTTCCACCAGGCCAGGCCCAGGGCAGAGAAAGCCCTGGCCCTAGTTGAGGCCAAGTAGACATCCCTTGGGCTGGGAACAACCAGCAGATGTTGGTCGGCCGAGCACACGGCTCTGCGGGGCACAAACAGGAAGAGGCGGTCCCTCAGATAAACCATAGCACATCAAGGAATTTCTCAGCCAGCAGGGAGAACATAAAGTCTTTTATCAAAGTCTTTTATCAAAGAACATAAGTCTTTTATCAAAATTCTAGAAAGCCAGTGAATTACAAAATGCTCAGATGTTGAGGTAACATCCAGAAAAGAAAACAAACCCAAGCATTTCGGTGTATAGCTTTGCTGGTAGCCTTTTACCAGGTTTTTGGTCTTTAAAAAGATTTAAGCTTTCAAAAGAGGGGATGGAGGGGAATGAGAGAAGGAAAATTGAATCTGAAGATTTATTATGCCTAGACGAAAAGTGATAAGACAAGGTACCAGAATCTTCTATTAATTAAAAAGAAAATGAAGAGGCAATAATAAATTCTCTTATCCAAAGACATGAGACTGAAAGTCTCTTCTAGGGTTGCCGACTGGCCTAGAAAAAATGCTGTATACCTTTAATAGAGCCTTAATGTATGGAAATGGGCAGTTGAAGCTTTTCATGGCAGGGAGATAAATAACATCCCACTTAACGGTTATCGAAGGCCTGTCAGCAACCCTTGTTCCTGCAGTTCTTGCCGTTTTGGTACAGCTTAATACCTCCAGCTCTGTAGCCTTTCTATTCTCTTATTTACTTCATTTATAGCCAGCCTCTCACTGAGACTCAAGGCGGATTACAAGCAATGCTCGCTCTAAGCTATGGAGTTTTGTGAGCAAAAATTCTACTTTGTGAGCTACTGGCATTAAGGCTGTGAGTGAGTGAGCGTTTTGGCTGCTGCATAAATTAGTTTGCTCTGGAACCATCCTTCCTGAGGTAAGACAAAAATGTGTGAGCTGGAGGCTTAAAAACTGTGAGCTAGCTCACACTGACTCAGCTTAGAGGGAACACTGATTACAAGATGTAAAAAAATAAAAAAAATTAATCAGACAGCCTGAGACATCAAATAAACAATACAATAGGACAAGGGCTACAGAATTAGAAAACAATGCAGACAGAATAGCCTAAGGAATAATATACCATAAATAATGCAGAAAGAAAGTGGCAAAGGTAGAAGACAGTGCAATGAAAACAGCATCATACATGCACGAAACATTGCAACAGACTGCACTCCTACAGTCGAGAGGCAGGGTGGCAGAGTGTCCAACTAGGATCTGGTAGACCCGGGTTTGAATCCCCTCCCTGCTGCGGAAGTTCGCTGGATAACCTCTTTGGCCAGTCACTCTCAGCCTTAACTCCACAAAGGGTTGTCACAATGGAGAACAATGATAGCTGCTTTTGGCTGGGTGTGAAGTAAGTAAGTAAAAATTTCGTTACGAAAGCGCCTTCCTGGACTGTTCCATGACACTGCAACTCTAATCCCTTTATATAAATGCCACCCTGAATGTCTCTGTTTTGCACATTCTGTGGAGTAAGAGAAGTGGCAACCCAAGGAAGAGCCTTCTTGGTTATGGCAACAAAACGTTGGAGCTCCCTCCCTGGGAAGATCTGTCTGTCTCCCTCTATCGTTGTCTTCTGCCAGTGAGTGAAGACATTTTGGTTTGGTTTGGAATCCTCATTAACCCTTATTAGCCCACCTCCTAGTCTGTGTGTTTATGTGCTCCCTTTATGTATTTATACGATTTTTGTTTTAAATATTTTTTAATACACACATACACACACACACACATTTTTTATTTACACACACGCATTTTAAATGCTTTTTAAGGTCTGAAATGTTTTCATATTTGCCACCTTGGGAACCTGGAATTGGGCCAGCAAGTGGCACAGAGATGTTTTAAACGAATAAAGCAAGGGAGCCTTTCTGACTTCCTCTGGCCCTGAGACCTCCTCCTTCACTGTTAATTTTAAAATTTAAATACAGTACCTTCTTATAGCCACGGTGAGGGCCTCTGGTGAACTAGCACAAGGACAGATGACCTCTTGCCTCAGGCCTTTGCTTTGGAAGACATTGAGAAATGCGTCACAAGATGAAATAGACCCTAGAATTAGAACAAACGAAATCTGACAACGATATAAATAGTGCGTTACGAAGCGCTACTCCTAATTTAAGAGAAGTTCCAAACTAATTGAAAAGTTTCCAAAGAATCTAGATGCCACTGAAAAAGAAATAATTCTGCTACAAGTCGTAGCCAGTTGGGCTAGGGTGGGTCACTGGTAAAACGGTGGGGCACAAATTCAACAAATAGGATTCAAATAACTGTAGAACTAGTTCCTTCTGCCGGGTGCTGCCAGACAGCAATCTCTTCCTCAGAAAAGCTACTTTTGAATGAATGGGCCTTCAAAGCACCATCTGTAATATGCCTGGTTCAAACAAACAAACAAAAAATAACATACACTGAGCAGAGCGAAAACAGCTATACTTCCGACCATGATAGATTTAGAGTTTTCTTGCCTAAAATGTAAGATGCAAAGAATACTCTTGTTTATACAGTGATTTTTGACATAATTTAATCAGAAAGCCAGAAATTTATTCTAGCAATTCATAGCATATTAGAAAAGACTAGTGAAGAACTATACTGGACATCTTAAAAGAAAGCTGGAGGGGGGGAAATTCACATACATTTTCATGCACTATTGACAGCAAAATATTAACTAGTTGCTTTTTGCTTCAAATAGCTGCTCATTACTTTTTCTGTGCCTGCATACTGGAGTACAAAACACAGGTTTGCATCATGGAGCGTGGCTGTTATGTGTGTGTATACAGTTAGGTACTTGCCTGTTTCAAAAATAAATCTGAAAATGAAAGCCAGAAAAGGAACTTGGCTGTGTTTTTTAAAGATATGAATGCCTAATTCACTTCTACCACCAGCCCCCCTACATTTGGATCACACATGATAGGGCTGACATGTGTATTCTATGTCAATCTGTGTCACTGAATAAGAAAAAGTAAAAGCTATCCCTGCATTTCAAATGTTTTGCCAAGAAGCAACCCCTCCTGCTCTTTCCTACTGCTTAAGGATAAATCTGATTCAGACTTTACATAACAGCTTGTCATGTCATATATAACTGGATTAACTACAACCTGCACTACATGGAATATCAAGTTTGCTTCGGGATTTATTAAAGGGAAACATGTTAAACAAAATGGCAAGCAAAGAGTTTCCGGAAAATGGTCATTAAACTTTTCTTTTTTCCATTTGGGACAGAATGGTTTTTTACACTCTCTCTCTCTCTACAGATGCCATCCACGGAGCAGTCCAGTCACTCTGTCTCATTTTGTGGCTTTCACCATGAAAACTCATAAAGATGCCAAAGCATGCTGGATTGCGCCCTCCTCTCATTGGAGGTGGAGTCTGAGGAGGGCGGGGTTTGGAGAGAGGAGGGACTTCAGTGGTGTATAGTGCCATAGAGTCCACTTTCCAAAGTGGCCATTCCAAGTGAACTGATCCCTGTCCCCTGGAGATCAGTTGTAACAGAGGGAGATCTCTAGCCACCACCTGGAGGCTGGTAACCCTCCTCCACAGCCATCACTTACATGGATTGGCGCCATCAGCAACTATTAGCATACGGAGTGATGAAAGGTTGATATCCCGTTGGTCTCGATGTGCTACTAATGCCCAGTGCATATCCCTAGATTTTACACAAGCAACTTTTGCTAGGGAGAGAGAATGGGGAGGGAGGGGAGAAAAGATACTGTTAAAACTTGGGTGAGTGAAGTTAAAATTAATTTTGAAACATCTGAGCATGCTATGAATTGCATAATAATTAAAGCGGTATGTGTGGAAAATGGAGCCTGAATATGGGCCTTCATGTTTTATGGACCACAAAGCAAAAGACTGCAGGGGAGCAGGCTTCTGGATATTACCACCACGGTTGTCATAACTTCCTATACCTTTGTAAAAATAAGCTCCCCATACACACATTTATAGCCCACTTTCCTCAAGAAGATGTAAGATGGATTGTGTGTATGCACATACACATGCATGTTCCCAGCACAAAACCATGCTCTCTCCCACACATCTTTTATAGCCCTTACCTTTATACTGGCAGACCTTCTGTATCCAAGAAAGCGGATTTACCTTCATTAAAGAATATGGGATGCTTATAACATGCATCATGTTCATAACACTCTGAAATCAAATGAGAAAAAAGCAGGCTTTGACAATATTTCAACTATTTTGCTAGTCCAAATATACATTTTTTTTTTAAAAAACAAATCAGATATTCATCACAAGCCACAGATGGTGGTAAAGAGCCTACTTTTCAGAAGGTCTTATTTTCTTTCACAGAATGTCTGAGCATTGATCTGATGGCAATTCAGGTCTACACAGCACATACAGCAGTCACTTAGTGAAGAATATGTATCAGGTGGTAACTTGTACATGTGAATGAGTCATTACAGAGAGCAGAGGGTGTGTGCTCTCATTCCATCTCACCACACACAATTATTCCAAATGGACTCTCTATTCACACATACACCTGCAAATCCTAGAGTGTGGCTGGGAGGCACATGATGTGGTAGAACTGCTGAAGTTAAGGCAGCTTCAGCCTGGCTGGTGCCCTCAAAATTCTATGTACACCACCTTCAGTTCCATAATGGGAAAAGGCAATTGAATTAGACAAATAATATGAGTCAACTGTTATCTAATCAAGTGACACGCATTATGCTTACATCATTGCTCATCACTTCGAACAGGAATTTAAGGTCAGCAGCGGTCACCGGAACAACAAGGGGAAGATTCCTTTTTGACGAAGTACAAGGCAGAGGCTTAAACAGCTAGGAAACCCAGAGGCCAAACTTATCAGCTAACTCAAGGTGGAGCCCGAAGGAAACAATTAATCCTTCTTAAACAAGGTATAATAGTATCTATTTTTAGATATTAAAAGCAAAAAAAAACCCCAGTTAACCTAAAAAGGTCATCCGAGAGGCTTAAAATAGAAAATGCAAAAAAGAATGTACAAAATAAGCTAATGGTGTACTATTTAAAGATGAAATATCCCCTTACACGACAGGCCTGGAAACTAGCCAATACAGAAAGAAGTGGCTCAGTGGCTAAAAATACAGATGGGAGGACTCTGAAAATTAAACCAAAATGGCAACAGAATAATGCATTTGAGAAACTCCAAGCATTGTGCTTCTGCCATCATAATCTCACAGTGTTTTGCCGATACTTCTGGAGCACTTCCATGAAATTTGGAGCACCACTTGAGTTCATGTAGTAGTTTAGTGACAGTTACACTGTTTCCTCACAGCCCTTGTAGTAACAGTTCGTAACTCTGTAATTAAAGCGAGTCCTCCATTTTTTGTTGTTCCTTTGTTCTAAAAAGTTCTACTAGACCTAGTTCTTCACAGCTAGGAAATGAGAAAAATCTTTGGTAATGTTTTTCAGTTTTTAAACTTAATTTTTGGGATTTTGAAGACCAAACGGTCCAGTATATATAATATGCCACTCCTGAGTGCTAAACTTTCTATTTTGCACAGCCAACGTCTATATAGTATTAGCAACCTACGGCCCACATCTGCGGATATCTAAATCTGCAGACTGGGGTCATATGAACACTAAGCAGATTTTCGAGCAATTGGGGGAACACTCCAAGGTTTGCAGAAAAATCTGAAAATTAAAAAAACCCCGGGCGTTTAAATCCCCCTCCCCCAGTAAAATAGCGTTCTTTGCACAAGCACAGAGAATGCACTTATCTCTGGCGGTCAGAACTGGTGAGCCATGTTGGGTCCAATGGCAGTGGCGCCACAACCTGAGAGCAGCGCTGGGCCTGGTGGTGGCTGTGGAGCCTGGTAGCCACACTGGGCATGCTGCAGGCAACAGCTCAGTTTGGGAGTCGTGCTGGGCCCACCAGTGGCAAAGGTGCAGGGCCAGGGCCAGGAATCCCGCTGGGTGTGGGAGTGGCAAAAAAAGTGTGTGTGGGGGGGATTCCCCCCTCCAAGTATAATGGGCCTGAACTCATGAAATTCTAATACTCCACTCACATGAATGGTTCATCCCACAGCTAATGCCATGGGTCCTGGCTCAGCCGCGGCTGACTATTCCTCAGACGAAGAAGAGGCACAGAGCAACCCAGCCTCCTCCCAAGTCAGCCCAGAAGAGGAGCCTTTGCCAGCACCCGAGGGAGAAGAGGCTCCAGCATCGGCGCAGGAGGTGCAGCAAGGTGAGGAGCCTGAGGTGCAGTCAGAGCCTGACCCAGCACCCCCAGTTGGAGACACCTCGAGGCCAGAATCCCCACCTAGCCCACCTGAATCTCCCAGACTCAGGACATGCCAGCGTCTTGTAGTGCAGGAGAGACTGAGGAGTGCCAGACTTCAGCTGTTGCAAAGGCAATGTGAGGGGCCATGAGTCTTTGCAGGTCACCTCCCAGGGAAGGGAGGATCCGGTTGTAAGTAACCACGCTCACCTGCCTCAGTGAGAATGCAACCATGCAGTCTTAGACCTTGTCCCAGCTGCCAGCCTCCACTCTTCGCTCCTGAGAACTCTGATTGATCTTCCGGCATTCTAACCCCTGGCACTGTTTTTCGGCTTTGTTTGGACTTTGCATCTAGCTTAAGTGCATTGTACACGAGCCGACTGACCAGAGCTGGCACAGCTAAGTTCATGACGACCTTGCAAAAAAGCAACTATCTGGAATCTGAATGTCTACTGACGGAAACAGGGAGCTGGGCATAAGAACATAAGAAGACTCCCGCTGGATCAGACCAGTGGTACATCTAATCCAGAATTCTGTTTCACACCGTTGCCAACCAGTTGCCCTGGGCAAAGATGCCAAGGCCTTCCTTTATGTTGCCTCCTAGTACTGGTTTCAGAGAATATGGATGTTCCCTTACCACACCATGGCTAGGAGCCACAGTGAGTAGCTATCCTCTATGATACTGTCTAACCCTCTTTTAATGCCATCCATGCTTGTGGCCATAACTATCTTCACTGGCAGAGAATTCTGCAACTGTGCAAGGTGATCTTTGCCTGCACCTGGCCATGAGAGCAAACCATTGCCTTCGCTGCTATGCCTGCTTATTCTGGGGTCTTCTATCAATGTCCGCAACACTAACTGTTTCCATCATTTCCTAAAACACAACTTTTTAGGAGCCCAGCAGACTCAGAATCAATGTCTAGAGCCTTCTGACAGCCATAATGAAAGCACAATTTAAAAAAAAATAATAATTGCTTAGCAGCACAGACTTACCGTAAGAATCCCGTGCCACAAACCTACATCTTTCTTGAAATCTAATACATTCACAATGGTTTCAGCTATGCAACCAAAAAAATATATCAAAAGGTTAGTCACTGAGCACATACTACATCCTGAAGAAAAATCTTACTTTAAATGAGTAATTTCAATATATTTTTATGTTGGAAAAAAGTAACCAACAGATGAGTGAGAGAACTGTCCCAAGATATGTCACTACTGACATAGATACGTTAATACAGACTGCTCACCCTTACTTTACTCTGCATCAGAACAATTTAAACATAGGATGTATTTGTTCAAATACTGAATACAGCAAGAATATAATCTTCAAAAACAAAGCCACTCCACCTATAAAACAATACCTAAAATAAAATTGTGCTGTGCCGAATACATCCCTGGAATCTTAAAACTGGTTTTAGAAATAGTTTAAAATGCTGAAATACCTTCTGTGTATCCACAGGCCTGCGTAAGGGCTTGACAGTGGGTGAGGAGCGCAATTCTTGTCACTGTCACCCCAAGAACACTTCCATCTTTACAGGTTTTGTACTGAAAAATAATTTATCTCTTCAAGACTCGAGAAACCACAAAACTGTTAATACCTGAAGAAACTAAAAGGATATAGGCAGGAGCCTGAGGGCTTTTTCCAGACCTAGATTCCAAGGATTTCTGTGGCTGCATTCAGAAGTCCCAAGAAATCTGAACACACCATAGTATGAGAACTCAGACTCAGAAGTCCTTGTACTTGTTTGAATTGGGCATTTGATTTGAACAAACTGTAGAGAGTTACAAATAGGATTCTAATCCCTGATTCAATCCTCGTTCAGAATCCTAGTTTGCAGACAAGATACTACTCATGGTTTGTTAGAGCACCTATTCTGATCTCATAACAACCTATAAGGAGTTCAAAACCAGGGATTTTTCAGTCTTGGCATGGTGCATGAGAGGAGGAAGGCGGGAGCCTGCCCAGTCCAAGGACTTCAGAGGCTCACTGTTCAGCCACGGTTTGATCATGCGAAAGAGCCCATATGTTAAATTTTAGCTGCTCAGTGCCATTACTGGTATCCTGGCTAATGCTGAGTGCAAGTGGCTGAAATGCATATTAAAAGGGAAGAACTTGGCCGAAGTTGATATTCACCATTAGAAGGGGAGTGGTCAAAGAGTTTTTCCTGGCACTCAGCTTATTGCAACTATTGGCTAAGGGTAATATATTATTCAACATTCAAGCTTCTTTCACCAGCTTGTGTTATGTACATATTCAGGTTATTTGCTACATATCCTTTACAGTCTGGCATGCAGAAAAGTTTGAATCCAGCAGCACTTTAAGAACAACGAAGTTTTGAGGTACACACAGAACTGTGTGTGCACACGAAAGCTTATACTCAGAATTAAACTTGTTGGTCTTAGAGGCGCCACTGGACTCAAACTTTGTTCTATTGCTTCAGACCAACATGGCTACCCATGGGGATGAGAGAGACGTAAACTTACCTCAATGTAAGCTGTGTCATTGTTTGCATCTTTGATATGTGGGAACCAGTCTCGCGGAGGTTTAGAAAGGTGTTTTGATTCTGTGACAAACCATAGCAGCTTTGGCCAGCCTTCGGAAACACAGAGATAGTGGGATTGTTTTAAATATTTGTTGTGCTTTTTGAGCTTAAACGGCATAATATTTTACTAGGCTTGACTACTGTTGGGCCAAAGGAAATTTGGTCAATTGGCCAGTCAAATACTTGGATAGCATTAATTCTATTAGAGATTTTAAAAAATGAGGCATACTTTAACTACAAAAAACAAATCAGTTAACCATAATTGTGAAATAACGATGTTATTTTTTTATACTTTAAAAATATATAATTTGGTAAGGTTTCTGTGAACAAATGATTAACTGAACAGATCTTCAGCTTTTATACTGGAATACCTAGTTTAGCCTACAATCAATTGTGAGTGAAACTAAGCTAGAAATAAAATAAAGTAACAGAAACTATTTGAAAAATTTCAGCATAGGAGGCAATCGTGCTCAGCGGAAAATAATTCAACCATTTGGAAATGCCTGCAGTTGCAGCAGGTGGCCAGTAGGGGAAGCTCTGCCATGTTTCCAGGTTTGTCTAAATCCAAAGCAGCATAGTAAGGACTCTTACCAGGCTGGCACAATCCCAACAGATCTCGGAAACTAAACAGGGTCGGCCTTGGCTAATATTTGGAAGGGCGACTTCCAAGGAATACCAGGGCTGTGACGCAGAGGCAGGTAGTGGCAAACCACCTCTGAAACATCTCTTGCCTTAAAAACAAGTCTAGCTCACCACCTAGTGGTGCATAACGCTAAAAAAAGAGCTAGAACTCTGGCTTCCAGACAATCTTAGGATCTCCTAGCTATTCTACACACAATGCCATATGATAATTAATTAATTATTAGCATGGTAAGCAGGTGAGCAGCGCCCCTGCCCTTGTTACTGAATGGCACATAATGGGAAAAAAAGATAAGCTGCTAATTACATAATGGCATTCTTTACTTCATGGGATATTTGACAGAGTTCAAATGGCAGGAGACCAATTGAACAGTGACATTCTACCCATCAACTGATTGCATGCCTATTTTTTGCACAGGTGTACTTAAAAATCCATTTTTAAACACAACACTCACACAATTAGCACATTTATTGTGGTTAATTATTGTGGTAGCCCCTTATTCGTTAAAAGATTTACATCCTACAGTCTCCACAATCTGCCCATTGTGGTTAATGTAAAACAAAAGAAGCAACACAATTTAAAATAAAAAATTATAAAGAAAAAGAATGCGGTAATCAACTAAAATCCATCAGTATTTTCAAGCAGCGGTACAAAACTCAGCGTGAAAACGGATATAAAGCATAAGCAGGGGGAAAATAGAGCAGCAAGTCAAATTCACCTAAAAGCTTAGGAGAACAAAAGCATTTTGGCCTGGTATCTAAAAGCCAATAATGAAGACACCAGATGAGTTTCAACGGGGAAGGAATTCTACAGGTGGGGCGCAGGCCTCTGAAAAGACCCCACCTCTATGCACGGCCCCCCTCCCTTCCATGGATGGGGGGGCACCAGGAGTAACGCTTGAGAGGACATTAAATTGGTGGACTGGACAGTACAGAAGGAGGTGGCCCTTCAGGCACTCCAAGCTCAAACCAGTATGAAGGTCAATAAAGCTTTCTGTGATGCAGCATACATAAAAACCAAGCTACCTTATTGGGGATCGTGGAGAATTAGCTTACCTTTAAACTGTGGTATTTCCCCCGTAGGGCTCTTAGGCAGTCCTTTATGGCATGCATCGCTAGTCAAGGCCACAGTAACACCACAGCTTCCGAGCAAGAAGCCGATCTGTTGACTTCCTGCATCCTAGTTGAAGACAAGCAACAAAAGAAGCCATGAAAGTAAGTCAGTCCATGAGGTAATAAGTCTACTTGGACACAACTATGTCAAACACACATACACAAAACACTTTCTTCAATTACCCAATCAAAGGTTTTAAAAGACCCCAGTCAACTGCTACAGTTTGAACAAAGCGTTTTCTTTTTCATGCTTCAATAGGGTTTGGGGTCACCAACACAGAGTTGGGAAATTCCTGGAGATCTGGGTGTGGAGCTAGGGGAGGGCAGAATGTAAGGGAGGGAGGGACTTCAGCAGGGTATAACAACATAGAGTCCACCCTCCAAAGCAGCCATTTTCTCCAGGGGGACTGATCTCTGTAGTCTGGAGATCACTTGTAATTCTGGGAGCTCTCCAGGCCCCACCTGGAGGCTAGCAACCCTTGTCTGGGATGTTCCAGGGTTGGGGGAGAACAGAATCTCTGGTTAAACAAACAAACAAACAAATCCCAGAACAAAACAAAATCTTGAAAAACATCTGTATCTGTAAGCCATATGGCTATGGCTTGATAGTTCATTTGCCAAAATGTCCAGAAGGCTGCAGGAAAGAGGGATGGGGCAAAGGCCATGCTAGCCAGTGGCCAGGGACTGAGACCCATGTCTTCTGCTTAGTCTAGAACGCCTCTCTTATTTTTATTAGCAAGCTTACCTAACCCCAACTTTCATAGTTTTTCCTTCCATGCCCACTTTATATTCCATCAACAGCTCCTCCCAGAATAATCCAGAAAGCAAAAATGATGCATATGTATGAGCAAAAGTGCTTTATATATGCACTGAGGCTGAGGAAATTTTTCTCCCCCTATTGTGATACTTGAATTCAGGGACGGTATGTGTTATGTAAGGAAATGGATTGGTAAATGGTTCAGAAGAGACAAAAGGAAGTGCTATGTCACAACACTGATGCATTAATGCAATTCACATTCACAAGACGTGGCCTAGATGGATTTGAAAAGAGGGAATAGATACATTTATGGGGAATCAGTGGTACACCACTTCTGAAACTTGAGATCTCTAGTTTCGGAGGATGTATACCTCTGGATATCAAACAGTGGGGACCAACAGTGGGGAAGGACCGGTTCCTTCACCCCCTGCTGCTGGGCTTCCCAGACCCATCTGAACGTCTGCTTTGAGGATGCTAAACGACATGCTCTTTGTCTGATTCTAATAGGATTCCTCTTACACAGCCAGGGGATGGTACTGGGTAGATGCATGCAGTTCTGAACAAACAATCCAGCCCCACACTCATTGCATACTTTTCTCTTTCCCTCTGTGTACAAACCCAATAAGAATTTCCTAGTGGGAAAAAGCCAAATTAGGAAGGTGATGCTGCTGATAGTTGTACCAGAGGTTGCATGATTCAATGAAAACAGTCGATTTTATAAAAACAGCACTAATATACATGCACATTTCCCCATGCATCCGCTCAAGGAGTACCAGAAAACAACACGTTTCCAAAAGATCAAGAGCGCATTACCCAGAAACTGATTTGAAAGCAGAATCTAGAATTTTTGTGCCAGAATTAAATATTACATTCTTAACACAGGATGAAGAAATACTTATGCATTAGAGGAGTAAAGCAAACTGGAAGAGTGAGGAAAAAACCCTGTGGCCTTTGAAGTCATCATTATGATAAGGTGAAGCTTTTTTCACACAGGTCTATGTTTTCCCACATTGGGTCCAATTCAAAGTTTTGTTTTTCTTTTAATAAAATACATAGTTACACCGATAAAAGCAATCAAAGCTATATAAAATAATGGCATGACTTTCCATTCTTTGCACTAGGCTTTTCCACACTCCAATTTCAGAATATATTATACTGATGTTTTGGCATATGCTGGTTTCGAGCGACATGGTGGAATGAGAAACTAAGCCATAATAACTTGTATAACCTATTCAAGTTCAGACATCCAACAAGTTGTCAACTTATTTGCATTTTCGGTTTATTAAGAAGTAGAGATTTATTTCCAGCTTGGCAAAGAAAGACATACTTTTGCAAGAAAAGTCTTCAGAAATGAGCTCTCATTTGGTTTTGCTTCTATGAAAATCCAGACAGAAGGAGGAGTCCCCTTTTTAAGATAAATAGAAAGAGACAAGAGGATGAAATCATGCCATTTGGGGAGAATTCTCTGCATGCTCTTCTATCAGTAGGTTTTAGAGTGCCTGAATAGGCTACGGCAGAACTACAACGTTTAAAGGCATTCATCAATTTAGGCAGATAAAAGCGCACCTAAGAAGTCTAGGATAGATGTTAGAAGCCTACTGCTAATGTCTTTGTTACTTCCTAAAGATTCAAAAGATGCTAAAACTGAAATAAAGTTATTTTCATGACAATTAAACCTAGATGCCAAAGCCACCATTTACAAGCAGTGTCCTTCAGTTAGCCAGATATCTTAACGTTGATTAGGAGACTACAAAATTCAGCGTATGTCACCACAGTCTGTTTATCAAGATTCTGTTCCTGCCTTATCCAAAGGCAAATTAGAGTATCTAATTTTATCCTCTTTGCCCAAAGCCACTGAGCCTAACCCTTCTGTTTCAAAATTCAGTTTTACTACTCAGTCTTGTCAAGAAGCGGATACAAGTGAATCTACTGTACAAAGCTCATTGTGGGGTCCAGGGTGTGGGTCCCAGAAAAGAAAGGCACACAACATGAAAAGTTCACCCATGTCCCATGCAACTTGAACTGCACTGTGCTAGACCCATAAAATCCTCTCTTGGCAGCCCAACACACACACACATAAATCTCACATCCCCTTTGGAATGATGGTAACCCCCAGAGATGCATGGCTTTATATGAAACCAAGAGCTTTCAGTGCAGATATTCATCAACTGTGACTCTGCAGAGGTTCAGGTTTAACTGCAGAAAAGCAAAGGCATCTTTCCATTAAGCCCGTCTTCTCCCACCACTTTGTCAACAGGAGTTCTCCCGGCTCATGAAATGTCTGAAGCACATATACAGTCAGAAGTATATAAACTACACTATTAGATAGGCTAGCTTCCTGAAAGGTTGTGGTGTTTATTCCAAAACCAGGTAAGTATCTCCCATTCAGATGTCTTGAAACTCTTCCAAAGGATTACAGAAACGATTTTTCTAGAGTGAGACGGCAAGAATACACACACATTTCACCATGACTTCTTTTGCACAGTTCCTATAACTCCCAAACAGCAGGTACACGAGATTTTTCAACAAACATTTAGTGGAGGAAACATTCCATACTTCTCCATATTCTAAGGTTTCACAGCAGCTTTGTATGGCTAAGTGCTCGGTGATCTTGGCTCCAAAGAGGCTTGTTCCCATATCATTTATATAGAACTCTTCCATCAAAAATGGAGCAATATGACACTACAGCAATGAACGGCACAGGACAACCAGGTAGGCTTTTAAATGAGCGTGGCAATTGCCAGGCACAAAATGTACCTGTCCTATCTATTACCTCCTACTTCTAGTATGATTCCATCTCTAGGCAATAACTGACAAATCTGTCAGATCAACAGTCAGTCTGAACTGAAGACACAAATTAACTTATATCTACCGGGGACTAAGGCTACTTAGAGAGGACTGAGAGAACCAATTCCCCAGCAATACCAACTTTAAGAGGGGGTTTAAAAATCACAACTTACAACTCACTGTACAACAGAAGCCTGTCAGGTCACGAAACTGAACAGGGAAAGTCCTGAACCAAGAAGATGACATAGGAAAGAAGGTCTGGACAAAGCAGACGCCAACCAAAGAGAAGCTGAGAAGCTGGGACGTGTGAATGAATGGATGAAAACTCAGCACAGGGGCAAGACTGTGGCGTGAGGCAGCAGGGAAACAGGTCAGTTTGCTTATTTGCAATATCTGTATGCTGCATTTAGGTCCACAAAATGCTAAACAAACTGAAAGCCACAAGAAATTCTGTATCACAAAAAAAGAATAATTTATTTAGACAATTCACATGCCGTCATTCCAGAGGCCTGCCCGAGGCAGCTTACAACTAAAAATGCAAAAACAAACCAACCATTAAAAACAACCAAACACTACGCAGCATAAAATGATATTCAGAAAACAGTCCTCAGGCTAGAAGGAGATCATTAAACAGCCAAAAAAGAGAAAAAGATAGTACTTCTCAAGTCAAAACCCTGGGTACAAAGATGTGTTATGGCCTGGCGCCTGAAGGAAATGAAAAGCATGTGTGTCAGGCAAACCTCAAGGGGAAGAGAATTCTAAAGGTGAGGCACCACCTCTGAAAAGGCCCTGATTCTGGTCATCACCAGTCTTACCACTGGGAATGCGGGGGGTACGAAGAGCAGAGCTTGAAAAGAGGATCTTAACCTGTACGGAAGGAGGTGGGTCCTTCATGTCACAAAGCTACATCATCCAAATGAAGGACCAAGCCAACAGAAACATTTTTTGTAATTAATTATTCCCCAAGAGCATTCTGAAAAAGAACCCCTAGAAGTCAATAAAGATGACTTTATCTTTAAAAATAACCTCCCAGGAAGGTACTTGCATGGTCTCGATGCCATTGCTGAAAGGCTCCTATGTCATGCATCCACCCACCGCACCTCAGACCATTCCGGGAACGGCAGATAAACAGGGGGACAGGGAGGAGGGCTTTAGTGGCAAGAAGGTAGATGGTTCAGATAACCTTACTGCATGCATAGATTCCTATGAGAAACTGGAACTGGCAATTGGCCTTCCCACTGAACTGCAACTCATATGTGGCCACATTTCTGTCCTTTGGGAACACCTTGCTAGCATTTTGATGATGGAAAGGGGACATGCTGCATATGACCGGTACAAAGCCGCTGCCCAGTAAAAACCTCTAATGTAAGAAGTTTCAAAATGAATCCTTAAAGGCACAACGGAAGCACAGAGGAGTTTCAAACGGGTCAAGTCCACAGGGCATTCTCGCATGCATGAGAAGGAATGAAACAGAATGCATTTATTCCATTGACCATTTCTGCTGCTACATCTATCATACTGGCCCATAATTTACCTAGAACTTGACTGCCATATTTGATTTACAATCTTTTCTTTCCCCAAAAGTGCAAAGTTCAAAATGTAGAAGGCCTCCATTAATAAAGCAGTAAGAGCTCGGATAACCGGGGAGAGGGGGGGGAGAGCAGAAAATGGCCTAGGCTACCATTCTGACAAATCTCATCCACCAACCAGGTGACTTTCACGTCACTGCTTGCAGGCCAGTTCCTACTTTATATAAACATGTTCACAACAACAACAGTCCCAGCTCCTTCCAAACCCAGCTTTTGTCTATCCCCAAGTTGCTGTTATATTTTTCCTACATCATTTCTTCTTCCTTTCTTCTGTGAATTTCCAAAGTGTGTTTCCTAAAATGGTCTCAGCGACATTTAAGCTAAACCGTCCCATGCTTTTGAGTCACCCTCACAAAAAATCCAACAGACAAAACCAGAATTAGCCCCATAATGTTTTGGGCATGACACTTTTCTCCCTGCCTTTTCAGCTGTCTATAGGAAAAAATGTCATAGAAAATCTCAGGGGCCAGTTTTTCATGTACAGGGGAGAACACATGAAAGCTGGTTAGGTGCAATTCCACCTGTCCTTTGTTGAATGTCTGAGAAGAACCATTCTACTGAAGTTCTACCTGCAGGTCCCGAACTCAGTCCCAAATTCAGTCTAGCTGTCCTACATAAATATGTATGCAAAAATAGTTATTCATAAATATTCTCACTTGTACCACAAAAATACTCTCTCTAATGTGTGGAAAACCGGCATTTCTTATAAAAACTAAACATGATGCTGGCGCTCCCATTTTGTTGTTTGCACTGTAGGGTCCTCAATTCAATATTAGTCAGTGCAAGTAAAATGTAACTCACGTAATAAAAATACTGGCTAAATTCTACAGCATGAATCACAATGTCCAAGACATGTCCTGAAATAAGGACTAGTTGAGGGAAAAGGGCATGGTACAGCCTGATCTCATCAGAACTTGGAAGCTAAGAAGGGTGACCCCTGGTTTGTACAAGGAAGATTCTGCAGAGGAAGGCAATGCCAAACCATGTCTACTTCTCACTTGCCTTGAAAGCCCCTTGCTGGGATGGCCACAAGTTAGCTGCAATTTGACGGCACTTTACACACACACATAAAACTAGTTTCCTTTAAAGATTTTCTTTTTTAAAAGGTATATCCAGTTTTCTGTAAAACAGGGGTTGCTTTCTTACAACTGGTTTAGACAAAAGTCAACGCGACACTATGAATTACCATTTTTTTAGCTTGAAGAGTTGGGATGTTATTCTCAATATCCACAGATGCCATTTGCCGTTTCTTCCAAGGATACATTTCGGAAAGTTATGCCTAAATTATCATCTACGAAACATCTTAAAATACAATCCCAAGAACAGAGTCTATCAACATAAAAAATATCTAGCAATTTAGGATACAAAATACCTAATCACCATATGTTGATAATCTTTGAACTGGCTTTGTGAAGATCATTCATTTGTCATTTGAAAAGCTACTTAAGAACTTGCTGGATTCTAAAGATCACTTTAATACTGTCTGAACAATCTCCCTTTTTAATGGGCCCACGTAGAGCTTGCAAGTGTTGCTGGGATAGTACGGTGCTCAGAGATTTTTAAAGTAAGGAGCTAAAGTGGCTTGGGAATTCTAACACAGTGATACAAGAGGAAGCTGAAAAAAAAGACAGGGGAGAGAAGGTGGCATGGTATAGCCCAACCTTGTTAGATCTCAGAAGCTAAGCAAGTTTGGTACTTGGAAGGGAGACCACTAAGGAAGGCTCTGCAGAGGAAGGCAATGGCAAACCACCTCTGCTTCTCATGTGCCTTGAAAGCTCCTTGCTGGGGTCGCCGTAAGCCAGCTGTGGTTTGACATCACTTTATACACACAGGAAGAACAAAGTTAAGTTCGGAGTTTGAAAAGTTCTTGCCATATCAAAACCCAACTCCGTTCGTTTTAGCTGAGAACTTCAGACCCTCACTTCCAAGGCGCCCTGAGCTGTAAAAGCTAAATCGTGCACTTCAGTAACATTTAAACTAATTTAGCCAGCATGTTCCCATAGCCCATTTCTTGGTTTTATGTGCATTTCTGACACAGAACATTGTGAATCAATATGGCAAGAAGCGATCCACTCCAAATACAGTCCCAAATGGTTACACTGTTCTCAAGCTACCTAACCGTTCCTGGCATAGCTTCCAAACCACGCTGAAAAACAACAAGATCCAAAGAACTCCTAGTCAAATTAAAAGGAGTAACCACAGCATGCATATGAGGGTGACCTTACATAAAAGAATAAGTTACATAATAATATATCAGCATTTTCCATTCTGTCCCACGATACACGACTTATTCAGGCAGCCAAATCCCATTACAGTTTCTTCTAACCGCAATTCTAATGGAGACAGCAAGAAATTGTTCTCTCTTACCTTTCTGGTAAGTGGCACTTCAATAGGAACTGGGACAACTTCCGCAAGTAGACAGCCATAAAATGCTACCATAAAAGCAGCAGGATCATTGTTGGGGAATACTAGCGCTACCTGTAGAAGGAATATATATGCATATATTTAAAAAGCCTCTCCAAGCACATTTCTTCTACCTTTAGCCAATGCGCAACAAAAACATAGTATTTATGTGTCAGCACTGCAATGTTTTAGCTGAAAACAGAGAGTGAGAAGTGAGATTAAAATGTGAGAAGGACTACTGACAAAACTATTTTTAGTCTTGGTCTGCTTCCGATTCCTGAAGGATACTATTGATCTTTTGCTCAACAAGGGCTGCTTCCACATAGAAGTTTTGTCCCAGTTTGGCATCCAAACCAGAGCAGGGTTTTTTGTTGTTGTTGCATCCATATAAATAACTGTCCCTAATTGTTGACCTTCCACTCCCACCCCAGCTCTGCTCTGCTCCAATTTTTCCCCAGACTGGTTTGATAAGATCTTTTTGGAAAGGTTGCAGTCAAAGTGTGTTTGTATGCTGTGCGGATGGGTATGTCCATATGTCCAATCTTCCTTGTCCCAGCCTCCCTCCAACTGCCTTTCCCTCTGCCTCAGGAAGGCTTTTCCTAAAACTGGCAATTGGCATATTGCTACAGCATTGTAACAATCAATTTCTTTGTTCTGAATTCTTGGAAATTTTTCATTTTTAAAATAGTAAGCATCTTGCCCTTCTTTTCAAAAATATCTCCATAATGAAAGGACCTAGGAATTTTTTAAAATTAAAGCTGAAGATTCAGAGGAATTACCAGATAATTCTGTTATAATGCTACGGCGATATGTCACCTGCCGATCCCCCCCCCCAAAAAAAGCTCATAGGCCATACATAATTTCCTTAAATTTCTTATTTGTTAAGTTCCTAAGCCTAGGGAGAAAAGCAAGAAAATAACTGGTTATTCATCCTTCAACATCCAGCCTGATGGATAGCTCTGAAGAACTCAGAAACGTGGACCCCTATGTTCAGTAGCCCAATCCATGCAGTCATTTTACTTCAAAACAGGGAAAGGAGATGAAAAGATCACACAAATAAGACAATCAAGTGTGGTGTACTTCATTTTGGAAACAATGCGAAACAACAATTTTATCCCCACAATAAAAAAAACAAGCAAACTTTTCCTACTTTTAAATGACTAATTTTGTATGCGTTAAAATCTCCCATAGCCCTCAGGTTATGGCAAAATAACATTGTAAATCAAGTCTCCAGCAGAGGAACTACTGCAGATGAACACTAGAATAAATTAGAGGCAGACAAATACATGCAGGATGCTCTAAGAAAGAAATCTAGACATGCTGTCAAGCCTCATCCCCCAACTTATTTACTCCCAGCTGTCTCAGCCCACCACTATGAGTATGACTTAGAGACTTGAGCACTGTCATAAATCAAGGTATGAGATTCTGCGGACTCATCTTGGCTACATGCCAGCGCAGGCAGTGATTTAAATTCAACATCTGCTCATAGTCTCTTAGGTTTAATTCCGATGACTGTCCCAATTTGAGCATTTGAGATGGAAGAAGGTAGCTCACGCACAGAAAGCTCCCAGTGTGTGAACTGAAGAGAGAAATGACAGGGTTGAATGAGAAAAGAAAAGGGAAACATGGAGGCTAGGTGCCACTAGGATTGCCAAGTCTTTAGTACTCACCAGTGGGGGGGAGTCCTCCTCCGGCCGGGAGTTTCCCCGGCCCAGCACATTGGGGGCGTTGCCAGAGCGTCGCCCTGGCAACACCCCCCAACATGCTGACGTCACTTCCGGGTGACGTCATTACGTGGGGGAAGTCGTCCAGGGGTGGGGTTCCCCCCGCCGGCCAAATGCTGGCCGGTGGATCGGGAACCCCTTTAGTGGAGGATCCCCCGCCCCCTGGGCTGACCTGGCAGCCCTAGGTGCCACAAAGCGACGAAACGAAAAGATGATGCTGCAGGGTGCCAGAACAAAATTAGTGGTGGGGATGGAGCAGGAAAGGATCAAGGCACAAGACTGAAAAGAAACAACACACCAGACAAATAAGGAGACTGGAAGAGGCCCAGCTTCGTTCCATGTAGCTATGGCGACATATTTGGGGGAGAACTAGCAGCAGGCTTTGTATGTGTTAGCATCTGTCTTGATAGGTAAAGGTAAGGTTTCCCTTGCTCAAAAGCCAGTCGAACTTTAGGGGGCAGTGTCCATCTTCGTTTCCAAGCCGAAGAGCCAGCGCGGTCCAAAGACGTTTCCATGGTCATGTGGCCGGCATGACTAGACGCCAAGGCGCACGGAACGCTGTTACCTTCCCACCAAAGTGGTACCTATTTATCTACTTGTAATTTCTTGCTTTCGAACTGCTAGGTTGGCAGGAGCTGGGGCCAGAGACGGGAACTCACTCCATCATGCAGCACTCGGGTCTCGAACTGCTGAACTACCAACCTTCTGGTCTGCAGTTCAGCATCTTAACCACTTGAGCCACTGCAGCCCCTCTGTCTAGATAGTGGCATACAAAAGCTTAAGTAGTAGTAGTAGTAGTAGTAGTAGTAGTAACAACAACAACAACAACAATAGTTACTACCACTACCACCACCACTACTACTACTTGAATTTCTGAATAGCCCAATCCCTGAGTACACAGGGCTCTGGGTGATTTACAACAGGTTAAAAACATACCAAAAAAATACAGCAGATCAATCGTTCCTAATTTGATAATCTGCAGATGGCATCCATAATTTAATCTAAAACCTACTCTGGACTGTTCTTCTGTCTCGTGAGCGGGTTAAGGAGGAGGCTGAAGCGGGCAAGATGGAAGAAAAGAGGAGGGTGCCAGCTATGATGGAAAACCGTTGCTGTCCTCAACCAAAAGCCTGGTGGAACATCTCTGCTTTACAGGCCTGTGGAATTGCATTAAGTCCCACGGGGCTTTGATGGAAGTTGGCAGAGTTCCACCAGGTTGGCACCACAGACGAGAAGGCCCTGGCTCTGGTTGAGGACAGCCGGATATCTTTGGGGCCAGGGATCACCTGTATAGCTTGAGTCACTGTCTAGCTTGAGTTACTGCCTAGCTTGAGAATAAGCCCCACTGAATAAAATGGGAGTCACTTTTGAGCAGACCTGTTTAGGATCGCTCCCATAAACTAAGTTTCAGTGAGCAGTTGTTGGTCTGCAGCAGAACAGCTAAAGTCAAGTAGTACCTTAGATACCATCAAGATTTTCAAGGTATGAATTTTCAAGAGACAAAGCTCAGGGAGTCGAGAGCTGAAAGCTCATACTCTTGACTCAAATCTAGCTGCTCGTCTATAATCTTGTAGTGTTTTAGGAGGCAAGCAATTTTCGGTTGTATACTATGGATTCAGATCTCCACAGGCTCCAGTTTTGGGTTTCATTATGTCTGTATTTGTTATATTCCCCCCCCCCCCAATATTTTATTGCACTTTTATTTGGATATTTATTGTATGGATATTGTAAAGCTATTTTGGGCTTTTGCTAGAGAAAGTAAGTGTGGTCTATGAGCCCAGCTGGCAAGATTATGCATAAGGAATCGTGCTTGTAAGCTTTGTTATGCAAATCAAAAACATGCAAATGGCATGGCATTTTTTCTTAAATCATACATATTTTACATAT
Organism: Lepidodactylus listeri; assembly: GCA_029233225.1. NCBI lineage: Eukaryota > Metazoa > Chordata > Lepidosauria > Squamata > Gekkonidae > Lepidodactylus > Lepidodactylus listeri. Next base: position 16,761,645 of record JARCFY010000012.1, read on the forward strand.
TGTCAGAGATACATGTTAATTATTTTTTTATACCAAAGCAGAGAAACGCATGCAGAAAAGAGACTAAAAGTTCCTGGGGACTAAAAACAAGAAAACCGCTCATCAAAAAAAGCTGCTGACAATTTTGAAAAGAAACCCTGTGACAGACGAGAACAGTGGTTGAAATGCATACCACCCTCACCTCACCAGAAAGGAGAGTTCGGGAACTGTTTATCCCCAGAAGGGAGAGAATGAATGCCTCATATTCTGAGCATGTGTAACCGGCCTATACAGTTCGCAGTGTGGGACTACACAGAGACCCCACCGGAACAATGCGAGTTCTCACTCTGCGGATTCAAGAGCATCTCCTAGACTATCCCCACTCTTCCCCAGTCAGTCATGTTTCTGTGCTCTTGTGCCAAGTGGGGATGTTTTTAACGGACTGCACTCCACATCTTCTTAATTAGCTGGCAACTCTCCTTGGTTCAGGCCCAGGCTCCTCACAAGGCCCCGATTGTTCCAAGGCCTCTGACTGATATTATTACCGAAATTGATTTCATCCACATGACAACATGCTCTAATGCTCTTCATATAAGGAAGCCTTTGTGACACAAATTTCTTTTTCAAAAGTAAATTTTTAAAAAAAATATGACAGGCTCATTGGGGTAAACTCTCCACAGACTTCCAGCCGTTTTTTCTGTTAGTATCAGACGTGATCAGGTGAACAAAAAGCAACAAAAACCAAGGGAAAAAAGGGGGGGACTCGACCCAAAATATGGCTGTGATCTAAGAGGGTCAAGCTAACAAAATAAGTTATTACAAAAATACAAATATTCATTATGGTGTACACATTAATAAAACATAAAATAGGTTAAAAGAAATGGTCCAAATATCAGACTCTTAAAACTTTTGACACACAGAGCTGATAGTTTTACATATACAGTTGATGGATATATCTTATGACCAGTAGACCGTATGCGTTTCGGCCCCTTAGGGCCTTTCTCAGTAGTCAATATAACTATTGTAAGACAACAAACATCCAGAAATGAATCTGTGAAAAAAGAATTTCTTTAGAGCCAGGTGTTGCTTTCTCATGTGATGTGCAGTTGCTAAAAGTTTACACAGTGGGCCATGGATAATCTCTCATGGTAACTGCACATGGTCTTCAAATTGTTCTGGTAACAAATATCCAGTGTGTCTGGATGTGTGTCTCTTCCATCAAAGGTAGTAATCAAGTGTTTTAAAGGAGAAAGTTAGATGCTATTAAAAATATGCAATAACTACTCCAACACTCACCCGGTCTCCTGGCCGTACCATTGGTTCTTGCTTCGTGCCTAATTTGTGCAGAATATTGTACGCGACCTTCATACTACGGGTCCAAAGTTTGCCTATTCATAATACAAATTGTAAAGTCACCTTCAAAATGGATTACACAATTTTATTCTGAATAGGATTCAGACAGTTTTCATTCTCTCTCTCTCTCCCTCCCACACATGCACACACACACAAATGTTTGTCAAATGGCTTTGGTAAGTTCTGAAGGGCAAATCTGGCATTCCAATGCACAATATGGTCTTGTCATATAAGAAGAAGAAGAAGAAGAGATTGGATTTATACCCCACCCTTCACTCGGAGTCTCAGAGCGGCTTACAAACTCTTTTCCCTTCCCCTCCCCACAACGGACACCCTGTGAGGTAGGTGGGGCTAAGAGAACTCTGAGAGAATTGCCCTTGAGAGAACTCCTCTGACAGAACTATGCCTTGGCCAAGGTCATTTAGCAGCTGCAAGTGGAGGAGTGGGGAATCAAACCCGGTTCTCCCAGATTGGAGTCTGCACACTTAACCACTACACCGAACTGGCTCTATAAGATACCAAGACATCCTTCAAGCTATTATACCTATCCAGTTCCACTGGATCCCCAGACTAACCATGATATTATGATGTGCCACAAAATTGGCTCCTGTTACCAAAACTGAGGGCCCTACAATACACTAAGGCTGAGGACAGACTGGCAGTCTGGCCCGCTCTGCCTCCGCTTTAAAAGCAGAGGCAGAGCGGCAGTCCAGACTGCCACATCTGCCTGGAGGAGGCGGGTCGGACGCAATGCGTCTGGTACTGCGCTCCTCCTGCAGCAGCCGGGCACCACTTAAAAGTGGTGTCCCGGCTGCTGCGCGCGCGTTCCACCCGCTTCTGGAGGGTGTGAACGCGCGCCAGCCAGGGGAGCTGTGTGGCGTTCGCACGCTGCCAGCGGAAGCCGCCCGCAGTCTGGACGCTGTGGGTGGTTTCCTTGCAGCGGCGTGTGAACGCCGCGCAGCGGGGGCAATTCCCCCCGCCTTGTTCTGCCGCGCCGTGGAGGCGCAGCAGAACACGAGTCTGTCCTCAGCCTAAGTCACAGCAAGCAGTTTTGTACAGTTAATGGCTTAGAGCCAGCATGGTCAAAGTGTCAAACTAGGATCTGGGAAGATCCAAGTGCAAATCCCCACTCTGCATAGAAACTAGCTGGGTGACCTTGGGCCAGCCATTCTCTCTCAGCCGAATCTACCTCATAAGACGACTGTTAGAGGAGGATAAAATGGGAAGGAAAATGATATAAGCTGCTTTGGGTGCCCACTGGGAAGAAGAGCAGAGTATAAATACCTAAATAAAGAAAGGAGTTCATTCAGAATCTGCAGAAGCCAAAAAAGGCTTCAATCCAGTGCAGCTGTGGCTGCCTGGAACACACCCCACCCCACCCCGAAAAGTGGAATCAGCACATGGGACTCCTACCAAAAACACAGCTTAACAAAGCCAAAGTATGACTGCCAAACAACTGGCAAACCACACTATATGCCTGATAGTTCAAAAGGTCTAGGGTAATTTGGAGATGGGAGAAAAGACAGCACAGTCCCAAGAACGAAAAACCACACAGTCTGAAATGTGATTTCAAAGAAATCTCCTTCCAGGAATGCGTCGCTTACGACTGTTTCAGTGCCATATCGCACCATATGTTAGATGAGGTTTCAAACAACCGTTTCTAAAATTTCTGTTCAGTTCAGGCGTGAAAACTTTCTTCTAACAGCCACTAAGATGCTTTTGGTTCCTCCCCAAAGGAGGAGATGAATACAGGAAGAAAAAAAGCGGCTGAATATGGCAGTGTGCATCATGACCAGAAGTTTCCCCAACTCTTGCTACTCTTTTCTCCCCTACAGTAAGTCAAGATAGAATGTTGACGAGCTGCTACAGTATTAGGAAGTTGGCACCCCAATCCATGGTAAGTTACTTTTAAAAACATTTTCATCTGGACACTACAGCGTGAATGCAGTTTCCAACTTGAAAGGAAGCAGAGTAGCCATTGTTGACAGAGCTCTGTCTGGTTTTTGGAGCCCCGCAGAACTCTGGATCATAACCATGGATCTTTAATCACATGCAAAAGCCACTTGACAAAGTTTATCAAAGGCTGAGGTCACACACACTAAATAATCCACTTCCAATCCACTTTCAGTGCACTTTCCAACTGGATTTTACTGTGTGAACTAGAAAAATCCAGCTGGAAAGTGCATTGAAAGTGGACTGAAAGTGGATTATTTAGTGAGTATGACCGCAGCCAAAGTGTAGTTTGCCCTGCTTTTTGCCTTGAGCAAAACCCTCAGTCTACAGGAAGCCAAAATATCAGTACCAAAGACTCTGTGTAAGAGCCCGCTATCTTTTTGAAAAAATCAAATACAAGCTCTAATAAGTGTCGTCCTTTGTATAATAAGATTTGAAGCAACTGTGCTTTTCCCCTTGACAGCACAAGGGAGTCTGATCCCTTTCCATTTGCCTGGCAAGATTTATTGCTTTGTTCTGTGCTGCTCTCAAACTGGCAGACAGTTGCAGGCCTACTTACGGAGGGCATAATTAACAGGGAATTTTCCCCTATGCAAGCCGTGCTTTTTGTGTAACATCCAGTAGAACTTGCTCAGGAGAAGCTCCCGAGTGACTCTACCTAGAGGCAACATCTTGAAGCCTCGTCCAACTGAGAGTAAGTGAGGTGCCGGCTGATCCCCTTCGGTCCACGTAAGAGGCGTTAAACCTTCTGAGAAAGTTCCATCAGCAAATGCCTCTGTGAACTATCTCAAAGTCGTTACTCTGCAGACAAATTATGTGGTTTCCCAATAATTAAGGAAGGGATATTTCAAACTAAGAATTCACAGGCAAAACCTAAGGAAGAAGCAGTAAGGTCAAATTTTTTAAACGAGCGTGAACCTTATCTATACAGGCAAGAGAAGGCAGAAGTAAATCTGAGGTCAGGGCAAGCCTCTTTACACAAAACACTTTCGGTGGAAAGAGAAAAGATCAACCGCGCCACTTCGCGCCCGGCCATCTCTTCTGCATTCCGAAGTGCCAAGAATCACAGAAGTACCCATTAACACAACAGGCAAAAGGGTCCTAGTCTAGTCGCCTTCCGAACATGCACATTTTCTAAATGGCAGGAGCGTTTTGATGCAAGGAGTATCCCTCCCCTCCCACTTTTGTGTCCTGACCTGTAGACTGGATCTAAGCGAGAGCTGTTGATTTCAATGTGATTGAACATCCATTAAAGCAGAGAGGCTTAAGTGCACTCTCTGACAAGCAAAACTGACAGGTCTACAGCTTACCCAATCATACCCAACATCAATTAAATACGTTCTGAGATGCTTTTCTTAGGACAGCTTTGAGCATGGCCCAGAAGCACTGATAATGCAGGAGGCTGTTACGCATCTTCCTTTCGGTGCTGGCCAGTCTTACAGCAAAGCTTCCTTCACTCCTTAGACAAAAATTAATGCAAGCCTCCATAATAAAAAAAACAAACAAAACTATTGTTTTCCAGGTTGTTTCCAAAAGCTCAATTACCCAGATGTGAACTCCACTGAAAAATTAAGAGGGCTGAACCCCTAAATAAGTGTGCCAGGGTCTTTTGCAGGGTTGCCAGGTCCACAGTGGGGCCAGATTCAGGTTGGGAAACTCCTGGAGATTTGGGGATGGAGCCTGGGGAAGACAAAGACCTCACTGGTCTATAATGCCACAGAGTCCACCCTCCAAGACATCCGTCTTCTCCAGGGGAATTTATTTCTGTAGTCTGGAGATGTGCTGTAATTCCAGGAGACCCCCAGGCCCTACCTGGAGGCTGGCATCGCTAAGATATCAAAGGGTATCTTATAAAGGATAAGTATACAGATGGGCTATTGTTTCATCAATTGCTTTACTGCATAGCTCTCCAGTAAATTATTGTGAAACGGGTTAGTGGCTCAGTGGTAGAGCATCTGCTTTGCATGTCAAATGTCCTGGGTTTAATCCCAAGTGTCTCCTGTTAAAAGGATCTAGGTATCAGATGATCCTTGGGGTTTGGGGGCAACAGTGGGACAGCTTCTGGAGCCCTGGCCCTGCTGGTGGACCTCCTGATGGCACTTGGGTTTTGGCTACTGTGTGACACAAGAGTTTTGGGCTGGATGGGCCATTGGGCTGATCCAACATGGTTTCTCTTATGTTCTTAAGACTTATAGCATGAAGCTTTCTGGCTAGGTGTCCCTCTTTCCATTATATCATAAAAAATGTGTAAAGTGTAAAGACAGCCAGGCAACAAAGCTTATGACAGAGAGGTACGTCAAGAGAAAAGGCAAAGGAGATGAGATCAGTTTTCATATTCTGAACAGTAGAACCGTCGTCACCTCACGGCATCACCTCAGTCACAGCAAACCAAAAGAGTCTTACCAAAAACACCATCCAGCAGGTTCAGAGTTTGCAAAATGGCAGCTGCAAATAATTGTTAGGGGTTTTTTTTCCTCTCCGAAATATCAAAAGATTGCATTCAACTATAAACAGGGGCAATCCTGAGCAGAGTTACACCCTCCCCATCTAAGCCCATGGGTGTAGAAGAGTATAACTCTTTAGGATCATATCGAAAGCATATGTCATTTATTTCAGTAGTATATTTTTACAGACCACCTTTCAGACACAATAGCTCCCGACGAGATTTACAATAAACACAATCTACTATCAAAGTCACACAACGAATCTGTTGGGGCAGCAGGAGGTGGCCAGTGAGTGATGTTCATTTGTTCTCCCCACCATTTCTTAGCTTTCTGGCTGTTGCTGTTTTCCCTTCCCCTCTGAACAGATGCAGACAGCAGAGCCCTGCAGCACTGGATATTGATCTTCCCTAAGACCTGAAGTCTGGAGAGTCTGGATCTATCCTCATAGATAAAAGGCCAAGGACAGCAGCAGGTCAAGGCCACTCGGAGGCCTCCCCACAAGAGAAGAAAAGCAGAAGTCGGAAATCTTTTAATAAAACTGATATTTGCTGCAATTTCTAGCTGCCTCGTGAAGGGGCAGCCAAATAGACACTGGCGGAGCAGAGGGGCTGGTTGGTGCATGAACTGGTCGTCATTTCTGAATGGCACCCAAGGAAAAGGTATACCTGGACTGTCACAGCACAGGCACTGGCGGCTGTATCGATGTCCACGGCATCTAATACGAGCAGTGACATTGGTCTGGGACAGCACAGGCTGCTAAAGGCCTCTGGCAAATAGAAATATGTCTGCCAGACTGTTTAACAAAAGCATTCTTTCGTGTTGAGAAAAGATAAGAGGAACTGATTTAGAAAAGACATACACATTAGTCCCTGCATCCAATTTCTATGTTGGAATGTACATACCGTATTTTTTGCTCCATAAGAATCACTTTTTCTCCCCAAAAAAGTGGGGGGGAAAGTGTGTGCATCTTAAACCCCCCTCACCTTTTCCAAGCCACGGCACTGAGCAGAGCTAGGTGCGTCTTATGGTCAGGTGCGTCTTATGGAGCGAAAAATACGGTATGCAAAAAAAGGTTGTGTAAAGAGTATGCAATACACGGATTCATGAACACATACCATGTGATATTTCAGAATCTGGTTTTGTAATTCAGAAAGCCACTGGGTAATAAGCCTCACTCAAGAAGTTCCCAAAGGCAAACCCTCGCTGCGCAATCTTGGTGTTGTTTCGTTTTTAAAGTTAGCTTGAGAGAGGAGAAGTTAGGTTCCCAGGACATTGGCTGAAGGTATGTGATACACCAACTTCCTACAGCTGTCAGGTCAAAATTAGGGTGGGCAACTGCATGAAAATCCCATACAATATTATCAAACCCAGTTAACAGTGGTTCTCCAGAAAAGTTCTATCCCAACAACCACAGACCCTTTAATTGGAAATTCCTGAATCCAGCACTAAAGCTTGTATATACCAAGCAGTAAACTACATCCTCTTCCATAATTTGTGTCCCTCCATACGGGCTTCCCCATTAAACTAAGCACATAGAGTGCTTAATTTGTGCATACAAATTTCCACTCATCCCTCAACAAAAGGCATGTTTTAAATAATCCAAGAAAGTACACCATGTATATCGGACAATAATCAGTGATGAAAATACATGGAAGAAAAAGTTGTCCCAGAGTTTAGAAGTTTGCTTACCGTAAGTGAGAATATATAGTGGTTTTCCATTGGTGTCCATAGTGGTTAGGCAAGGAGCTTTCGGAGAAATTGTCCCCCATCGTTGTAATGCCGCTTCAAGTGATGGAGGCCAATTCGTAACCACGCCCAGTTGTTCTCCTCGCATAGCCAACATCTGAGCTCCCTCCGGCTTTGGTTGGTTTGGGTCTGGCTGTTGAACTTACAGGTATAAGAGAAAGTTACTTTATACATTTTACACCATGCTTTATTACCGTTAGCGAAAATCAGACATTGACCTCTGAAAGGTCATCTGAGAAGAACAAAAACATTAAATCCCAGTTGTGAATACACTGTTGTTGGAATGAAGCTCTTGCCTAGATTCCAGCCCTTCACTTCCTAGTTCACAGTTATGAAGAAGAGCTGGTTTTATACCCTGCTCTTCACTACACGAAGGAGTCTCAGAGCAGTTTACAATCACCTTCCCGTCCTCTCCCCACAACAGGCACCCTGTGAGGTAGGTGGGGCTGAGAGAGCTCTGAGAGAACTGTGATTGACCCAAGGTCATCCGCCTGACTTTAAGTGAAGGAGTTGGGATTCAAACCCGGTTCTCCAGATCACAGTCTGCCACTCTTTATCACTGAACGAAGCTGGTAACCAGAATTTATGGCTGAATGAATTAAGCCTTTGGTTAACAGCAAATGTAGGCTTTTGTGATTTGGATGTCAAGGTAAACTATGGTTATTACAAAGGAAAATGAAGGGATAAAATTGGCACGTGCAACGGGGGTGCATGAGCCCAAATATATTCAGAACCAATGGCATCTGAAGATATTTTCCATTTCTACTACTAGATAATGGCCAAAAAATCCAGCCTCTGGGTCTGACACACCATTAGAGGGAGGAGGAAGAGGAGGAGGAGGAGGAGGAGATTGGATTTATATCCCGCCCTTCACTACTCAAGGGAGTCTCAGAGCGGCTTGCAAACTCCTTTTCCTTCCCCTCCCCACAACAGACAACCTGTGAGGTGGGTGGGGCTGAGAGAGCTCTGAGACAACTGTCCTTGAGAGAACAGCTGGTACAGAACTACGGCTTGCCCAAGGTCATCCAGCAGTGGAAGAGTTGGGAAGAGTTGGGAATCAAACCCGGGTCTCCCAGATTAGAGTTCGCACACTTAACCCCTACATCAAACTGGCAGGGAGCCTGAAAGGGCAATTTACGGAATTCAGGAGGGGGACAGTACTTCCTAACTAACAACTAATAAGAAATGGCAAGGCATTTATATTTATCCACTTATTTTTCCGGCTCATGTTATATGTCCACAGTTTCACAACTGCCGCTTACGGGTGTGAATGAGCCATCTGAGATCAAACTCCAGAGGAAGACTTATGTATCATTTTATACATTTTCATACACAATGGTTTTCTTACAGAGCCAAGTCATACAGCAAACCAGGAGTCACATGCTGAGCAACTGAGTCATATACATGCATCAGTGAACCACTCCTCTCCTCGTTTTTAGTCATGTTCCCTTCATCGCCCATTATACTCCCTGCCACAACGCTGCTCGTTTCCCAAGGAATTTTGATGAAAAGCGAACAAACAGAATGAATACACGACGACAGTCACAGGGGCTGCCAGAAACACATCAGCAATCTATGTAATTTAAATCTTGAGTACAGGGTCAGATCAGGGGTCATTTTGAGCAGGAGCTCGGGGGAGCTCAGCTCCGGGAGTTGGTGCCAGCCCCCGCCCCCCCGCGGGGGAATGCCTGCTTGTGTCATGGCTGCAGCAAAATGACCCCGTCCCCTGGAAAGGTCCTTGTTCCTCCGACCAGCCTTCTGAAGGCTTCAGCCACTACTGAAGCTGTCCTCCCAGAATAGTGGTATTTCTGAGGCTTGGATTAGTAGCTGTCCCCTCTCTGCCAGCTCTTCCTTCCTTCCTCCCTCTTCTTTCTTGCCTTCTGACATACTTCCGGTCAGGGCTATTTTTTGGCAGGAATGCACAGGAACGGAGTTCCGGCTGGCTTCTGAGTTGGCCACGCCTACAGCCTTCCCCCCACCCCCCAGCCTTCCCCCCCCCCAGCCTTCCTCCCCCCCAGGCATCTCTCAAGCCGCAGGGTGCCTGGGGAAGCCAAGCCGCTCCAGGGTGGGAAGGCAGTTTAAATTGACTCCTCTCCTTGGGTTCCCCATGTGCCCTGCAGTTGCAGGGCATCTGGGGAATCCAATCCTGGAAGGGAGCTGTGCTGTCAGGGGTGTGGCCTAATATGCTAATATGTTCCCGCTGATGGGTGTGGTCTGTTATGCTAATGAGTTCCTGCTGGGTTTTTCTACAAAAAAGCCCTGCTTCCGGTGATGCCAGATGGTGTAGCGTATACAAATAAGTTATGCTAATAAGTTATGCTCTTGCACCCCTTTTTCTACAAAATGACCCCCGGGTCAGATTATGTACGAAACTGTCAGAGCTATCTATCCTGTTGCAGAACTTCGCTTTTTCTAGAACAGGGAACAAACTTCTCAGCCAGCAATATAAAAAGAATCTCTGGCGAGGAGGAGGGTTATCAAGCCGTTTTACCTTCTAATAATTCTTCAAAGTCGTCTACAAAGAACTCTCGTAATGGTGGCCGCTTGGGTCGTTTTAGGGTGTTGACCAGCTGCTGAATTTTTGCCGACACTCTGCTGCTCACTGGAACTCCTACAAGAGGGATCAATACATGTTTTCAGCAGTGGGCTTTCTCCGTCCTGCACCATCGGATATAAACAGAAGAGACAGAACCACCCAAAGGCGAATTCCAATGATCAAGGGAGATGGTTGTGACACTCTTGTCACCCCCAAGAACAAAAGCCATATTCCTATAAAAACAGGATCTCTCCAAGATGGGCAATGACAATGTGACAATGGATCTATCTTTATTTTCTAAACAAGTAACTGTCAGGGACAGCTGGCAAAGGTCCTCTATTGCTGGAAGCCTTGGGGAAAGTGAGGAGTAATCAGCCCTCCCAGAATCTGTTCAGCCACAGAGCCACGGAAGTCCTGTTCAGCCACGGAGCCACAGAACCTGTCCAGGCTCTCAAGAAGCAAATTCTAAGGTGACAAGCAAGACGTGGGCAACTCCATCAACTGTTTGGGGTCACATGAAGGATTTTGGCCAAGTCTTCCCATGTTGTGGGAGCTCCCCTTCCAAACTCAAAACTTGTCGAACCCTGGTGTTGCACTATCTCCCCCCCCCCCCCCACCAGCTCCTTATCTGGCAGAACTCTTCCATTTCTCATGCAGCAGTTCAAAAGCAGTTTGGAATTTGCGAGCTCCTGCTACACAGCCCATTTTATTCACTTATTTAGAAGATTTATATGTAGACTGCACTGCAGTAGTCTAATCTAGATGCAACCAGGGCATGCACCAAAGGGGCCAGATCTTTTCTGCCCAGGAAAGGCCACATCTGGCTAACCAGTCAAAGGTGATCAAAGGCACTCCTGGCCATAGTTGCCACCTGCTTATCCAGCAGTAGGACCAGGTCCGAGAGCACCTCCAGACAATGGACCTGTTCCTTCAATGGGAGTGGAACCCTATCCAGAACAGGTGACACCTTAAATCTTGGCTTAGACCTTCCACCCACTAATAGCACTTCCATCCCGTAAGGATTAAGCTTCAGTTTATTAGCCCACCTCCACTCCAAAACTGCCTCCAGGCACTGGTTCAGGGTTTCTACATTCTCCCGGGGATCCGCCGGTATCACACTGGTGACAACCAGTGTTCCCTCTAAGCTGAGTTAGTGTGAGCTAGCTCACAGTTTTTTAGCCTCCGGCTCACACATGTTTGTCTTAGCTCAGGAAGGATGGCTTCAGAAGTCTCCACAGCTTAGAGGACGCGTTGGTGACAACCCAGCCCAAATGGCTGGAAGACCTCACTCATCAGTTTCATGTAGATGTTGAAAAACACAGAGGACAAAATGGAGGCTTGTGGCATCCCAAATGCCAAATGGCTGAGCAGCAGTCCCCCAACCACCACCTTCTGAAACCTACCCTCTGGATACCACTGGAACCACTACAAACCAGTGCCTCCTGCTCCCCGCCCAGAAAGGTGGTCCAGAAGGACAACATGGTCAATGGTGCTGGAAGCCACTGAGAGGTCAAGAAGAATCAACAGAGTCACAGTCCCTGTATCCATCTCCAGTGCAAGTCATCCATCGGGGCGACCAAGGCTGTTTCAGTCCCATAACCACACCTGAAACCAGATTGGAAAGAATCCAAACATTTGCTCCTGGGGGCCCACACATTCCTCAGGACATACCATCCCCAGTTTCCATAAGTTCAGCATTTCCGTATTTGGGTGCCACCCTTGCTGTTGAACCTTGTGGTCTTTCTACTTGTATCGAGTGTTCTGACGTGTACGTAGTAACATCTGGAGGTGCAGAATGATTTTCTGGAAAAAACGAAATTAAGAAGTTCATGTTATTTCTTCAAGCATTTTGAACAGCACTTTGTTACTATATAAACTGAAGATTATATGTTAAAATCAACATTTCTGTCATGTGTTGCAACACTAGATTCTAACGATACTTTTGTACCTCCTGCAAGCTCTGGAGAAGTACAACCTTTAATTTCAAAGACGAGGGTTCAGGTTTCATATCTGCCAAAACCAACTCAGAAAGAGTCTCAGTTCTTGTAACTTAATTTCCATCGATTTCAAAATGATTTAAATGCATCTTAATGTTTTCCTCTGCTGAAGCAACTTACTGTACATACCCCTTGGAACAGCCGCAAGGAAGTTATCCAAAATGCCAGTTATCAAAAGTGCATCCATGTTAGATGCAAACTTTCACAATTTATTTTATCTGTTTATTTCATGAGATTTCTATCCCGCCCTCCTCAAGTGGGCTAAGGGCGGGTCACAACAAAACGATAAAATATGAACCAATTCATTTATAAATGACGGCAGTCCAATAAAATCCCCAGGTGCTGGGTTTATACTGCCTGCAAGCTTAAAGGCTGGCTTATTGATGGGTGGGACCAGACCACACCCATGGTCACAGATGATAGCACAGATGGTATAATGCGGGTTAGAGCAGGGGAGGTCAACAGAATTAGGCACCTGCTACCTCAGCCAAAGGCCTGGCGGAACAGCTCCGTTCTACAGGCCCGGCAGAACTGTAGTAAGTCCCACAGGACCCTGGTCGCAACAGGGGGCACGTTCCACCAGGCTGGAGACAGACGATGACCTCAGATATCACCACAAGGGTTGCCAACTCTGGGCTGGGAAATTACTGGAGATTTGGAGGTAAAGTCTAGGGAGGGTGGGGTCTGGGGAAGGGAGCAGGGTGTAATACCATACAGTCTACCCTCCAAAGCAGCCATTTTTTCCAAGGGAACTGTAATCAGGAGATCAGTTGTAATTTCTGGAGGTCTCCAGGCCCCCATCTGGCGGTTGGCAACCCTAATCGCCATTTTCTCTTGCGCAAGCACAAGTATACTGAAGCATCCCCAGAGGCTGAAATCCCATGTACATGTACACTGCAATAAACTGCCTTGAACTCACAAAGGATAGGATCAAGCACCTCTTGAGTTGTACCCATTGTTTCACAGGTCAACATTACAACAATTTGTATTAGTGAATCCTCAGAAATCCCATGAGATGTTCATTTTCCCTTCTAAGTAGACCCACCAAGCTATGCACGCCGCTTCGCTATTTTTAGCTGTGTTATAGGGAAGAACTGAAACGGGAACCACGAGACTGCGTTTCCAGAAGTGAGCATGACTGGGTAACCTGCCTCGTGACGTTACTCAACAGTTCACAAACTAATCTTCGCCTTTCACAGCTCAGTAACCCACCATGCCTTCCCAATCTATTTCCCCCCCTAGCCGCTTTTCAATTTGTACTCTTTGCACAGCCTTTTCGATTCACACTTTGCTCCAAGAGGCAGGAACCAACGCTATCTCAGGCTTAGACAAGTTTTCTGTTCAGAAGCATAAATGATCAAAGCACCGTCCGCTCAGAGGGGCCGATAAGGCCATACCCCTAAGCCAAACGGAAACCATGTGGAAGAGCTGCCATTGAGTTCAACTTAGGCAGGGTTTTCTCAAATGCACACATGCCGCCCCATCATCCAAAGCTTCAATATGTCAGCCTTCAGAACAGTTGAGCCATTATATAACAATCTTCTGGCATACTAAGCCTTCCGTTTGCTGTTACTGCTTCTGCCAAAAAAGATGAGCCAAGAGAAGCAGGAAGGTATGTGTAGACTGACGAACAAAACTAGCAAGTCATTCACGCACACCTCACAATAATATTCTTATGATTGTCCGAAATGTGTGATTCTTTATGAAGCTGGCTTAGTGCAATTTTTATTTAATTGGCCACTCTGTCCATTGTTCATGCCTACAGTAATTCAAAAGGAGATCAAAGGGCTGGGACTACACATACTTATTCCCTGCCAATTTCATCTGTAGAAGAAGAGACTGGGTTTATACCCCGCCCTTCACTACCCAAAGGAGTCTCAGAGCGGCCTTTCCCTTCCCCTCCCCACAACAGACACCCTGTGAGGTAGGTGGGGCTGAGAGCTCTTTCCCAAGCTGTCCTTGAGGGAACAGCTGGTACAGAGCTATGGCTTGCCCAAGGTCATCCAGCCAGGTGCAAGTGGAGGAGTGGGGAATCAAACCTGGTTCTCCACGATCAGAGTCCGTACACTTAACCACTACACCAAACTGGCTCTCTGTGTACATGAACTGACGCAAACCCACCAAGCTGCCTTATACTGAATCAGTCCCTTGGCCCACTGAAGTCAGTACTCAGGCAGGGGTCTTTGAGATCACCCATTGCCAGAGATGGAAGGGATGCCAGGGACGGAACCTGGCCCCTTCTGCATGCCAAGCAGGTGCTCTAGCACTGAGCCACGGCCCCTCCCCTACTCAATAAACAAGCAGTGGAAGGGAACCTGAATATTAACTCAACATCACCGTAAGTTTCCTGCCAGGGACGGCTTGCGAGTGAATTTGCTGGAAGCAGCGCACTGACAGTTTCTAACTGCTGAGCTGCCTCAGAAGCTTAGTTCTGACAGGGAGGATGGAAACATTATAAATACATAAAATACTGAAGGTATGGAAGGGGGCAGGGGAGTAGAGACGTTAAGGCTTGTGGGAAGGCCCGAGCCATGCGAAAATTTCACAATTATGAACGAGCCGCCTAGATGCCTTGCCAGAAAGACCAGTGCTTGTCTGCTTTTTGAAATGTAGCAACTGCCCTCCCCCCTTCTCTTTGAACACTCCACGTGGAGGGAATGGAGCATGGGTTAAGGGCTCTTTAGATACAATGGGGAGAGCCTTCTTCTTGCACCTCCTATAAACAGATTCTGGACACATATATATGCTCTACATGCCTTCTTTTAAAGAGGCCGTTTCTTGACAGTGGTTTTCCTGTTGAACAGGGGGAAGAAAAGAAAAGGGCCACGTAATTAAGGGACATCTTTTTGAAAGAGATTCTGTCCTGCCTTTCCAAAAACCAGTCCTCAAGACAGTTCACTTTTAAAAAAAAATCAACATAAAGCTACTGTCAAAAGAAACCCATAAAGAGAGAACACCTAAATAGGTAGCAGAGGTTAAGTCACTGAACTGCAGACCGGAAGGTCGGTAGCTTGGCGGTTCGAGACCCGAGTGCTGTGTGACGGAGTGAGCTCCCGTCTCTGGCCCCAGTTCCTGCCAACCTACCAGTTCAAAAGCAAGAAATTGAAAGTAGATAAAAAGAAGAGGAGGAGGAGGAGATTGGATTTATATCCCGCCCTTCACTTGGGTGTCTCAGAGCAGTTTACATACTCCTTTTCCTTCTCTTCCCCACAACAGACACCCTGTGAGGTAGGTGGGGCTGAGAGAGCTCTTTCCAGAGCTCTCCTTGAGAGAACAGCTGGTACTGAGCTGTGGCTTGCCCAAGGTAATCCAGCAGGTGCAAGTGGAGGAGTGGGGAATCAAACCCGGTTCTCCCAGAATAGAGTCCGCGCACTTAACCACTACTTCGGTGGGAAGGTAACAGCATTCCGTGCACCTCAGTGTTTAGTCATACTGGCCAAATGACCACGGAGAAGTCTTTGGACAGAACTGGCTCTTCGGCTTAGAAATGGAGATGAACGACGTCCCGTAGAGTCAAATTCAACTAGCTTTCGAGCAAGGGAAACCTTTACCTTTAACACACAATAACACAGTTCCACAAGACTAATT
This sequence comes from Lepidodactylus listeri, assembly GCA_029233225.1. Classification (NCBI taxonomy): domain Eukaryota; kingdom Metazoa; phylum Chordata; class Lepidosauria; order Squamata; family Gekkonidae; genus Lepidodactylus; species Lepidodactylus listeri. The sequence continues at coordinate 16,777,241 of JARCFY010000012.1, forward strand.
TAACTGGGCACTTAAATGAGAGCAAATGTGCTCAGGACAATATTCCACAGTTGGGGCACCACCACAGAAGATGCCCTGCTGGTATAGCCTAATCAGCAGGCAGTGGCACCCACAGCAGAGCTTCAGCTGGTGGCATCAGCATAACAGACCATTTCACATGCAAGAAGGAAAAGCTACGAATATAATGGTCTCAGCCTACTTTTACAGCCCATAACAGGAAGCAGTTCTCAGGGAAATGCTTGCAATATTGCCAAGTAATTACCATTACATTTTGCAGCTGCAAGAGAAGGTGGCTGTGGGTGATCAGGAACTAGTCTCTTTTCCTTAGATAAAAGGGTAACGAGCTAACAATCCAAAACTGTCTTCCAAAAACACAATCCAAAGTGATGTTCTGTGCTTAGAGGGGAAAAGAAACTTCCTGTGGTTGTGAATGAACACATTCTTGTATTATAACTGATGAATTCATGTTTGCACATAAGTGGTAGCAATACTTTGGACTAAGTAGAAAAGTCTGCAATTATCCTTTGTATTGAGAGTAGTTTGTTTAGTTTTGAGTATCTGCTTCGGCTTATTTCCAAGGGAAGCTGCTTACTGAGTTTTTAATATCGGTTTAATTTAACTCTAGAGTCTTAATAGCTACGCTTTATTCAAGAAGGAACCAGGAAAATGTTAAAAATGCATATTAATGGAATTACATTAGATACCTAATCCATATGCTTAATAGCAAAGTCAGTCAAATCTTTGGATACTTAAATCCAGTGACTAGAGCAGTGAATGGGAAAGACAGATCTTCCTATAAGCCTGAAAATGGTTCCAGGTTTGCAGAAAAATATAAAATCTAAAAAAGTATAATACATTGGGGGCTTCAAAAAAACCTAAAAATGTTTAACAGGAATGACTGTAGCTTTAAGCAACAGATTCCCTCAGTGGCTGTTTCTAGGCAACCACAGCATTCCAGGCTTCAATTTCTGTAAGTAAAGGGCAGGGGGAGAAGGCAGGGACCTTTCCAGAACTGTTTTGCCCTTTGAGGGAAGACTCATTGGGGCCAGGCCTGGCTAGAGTTGCCAGCTCCAGGTTGGGAAATTCCTGGAGATTGTGTGTTGAAGTCTGAGGAGTGTAGGGTTTGGGGATAAGCTTGGTATAATGATGAGGTAAGGAGGCAGAAAAAGAAAGAGAGTGTAAGTGACAGACATGAAGGGGAGAGAGAGAGAAAAAAAGAAAAGGGATGGCAGGAGGGAGAGTGAGACTGGAAAAGTAGGGGGAGAGGGGAGGAAAGGTAAGGTAGGGGGAATGGGATCAGGGGGGTAGAGTTTAAAAACTCCCCGGGGGGGGCTCTTCTGTGCGCGTGCGCTTTGCGCGTGCGCGCACCAGAACCATGTCCCCACCTCCCCCCCCCCCGCCTGACCACTCCTGCTTCCGTCCCTCCGTCCATCCAGGGGCCAGCTGGGCATTTGATTAGTTGGACCCTGGACGGACGGACGGAGGGTCGGAGTGGCCAGATGGGGGGGGGGGAGAGACGGCGGCAGCAGCCCTAGGAAGGACCGAGGGAGGCGCAGCAGAGGGCGCACCGTTTTCCCGGGGGGGCTCAGTCCCCACCGGGAAATTTCGGGGGTGGCTCGAGCCCTCGAGCCCCCCTGTAGTTGACACCTATGAATGGGATAGCCACTCCGGTAAGTTTCTTGCAGGTTCCCACTTGTTAGGTATATTAGACAAGAGTCACTAGAAAAGACAATAATGCCAGGAAAAGTTGAAGGTAGCAGGAAAAGAGGAAGACCCCCAATATGAGATGGACTGACTCAATCAAGGAAGCCAAGACCCTTAATTTGCAAGACTCAAGTAAGGGCTGTTAACGATATGACATTTTGGAAAACATTAATTCATAGGGTCACCGTTAAGTTAGAAGCAACTTGACACACTTAACAGACACATTAGATACCTGGATGTTTGCTGTGTTTCAGTTTGAAAACTTTTCTTGTGCCTCTAAACAAACCTTCTTCTTCCTCTGCACGTTATCATCCTTACACTGCTGTCTATACTTCCACAGGACAAAGAACTATAGCAGAACTATTTTATCCTCTGCCCAATCAATGCAGGAGTTAATTCTACCTGCAGCCACTGTTTCAGAACATTCCCTTTGCAGGATAGGGTTGCCAGCCTCCAGGTGGGGCCTGGAGATCTCCCGCTTTTACAACTGATCTCCAGCTGACAGAGATCAGCTCCACTGGAGCAAATGGCTGCTTTGAAGGGTGGACTCTATGGCATTGTACCATGCTGAGGTCCCTCCCCTCCCCAAACCCACCCCCAAAGTCTCCAGATGTTTTCCAACCCAGAGCTGGCAACCCTATTGCAGGACAATCAGTTAAAAATCCTGCAGGAAGTGATGGATTTAGCCAAGCCCAAGCAGGCTGGTGCCACTGGTTGCAATGCAGCCAGAAGAAAAAAAGGTTACCCAGCTCCACATTTTGAAAAATGACTAATCACGCAAGGTCAGAATTCTTTTTTACATAGCAGAAGGAATACCGAAACCAAAAGGCTACACCTGTTCACTGCCGCTCTTAAGACTATGCAAAAATTTACGTGTGGGGGAGAACACATTTTGCATCCTGCATCTGTCACTGAAATGGCGCACTGCATGCTTTGCACAGCTGAAAGCAAGAGAAAATTAATTCAGTAGACGGGTACACTGCCTAAGTGGCTTGCAGATGACATACCAGGCCAAAAATAAAAAAGTCATTTTGAGATAGTAGCCACTGAGATATGCTGAGGGTGCATCCTCTGATATATAAGCTCCAGCAGTCCCATTAAGTAAAATTAAGTTGTTTCCAAAGAAAAATGACTCTGATCAACATATGCCGGTGGTAAATATAGGAACAGTGACAGCTGTAGGACTTCAAAGCGCCTCCTCCCCCACAAGCATATTCATTTGCATTGCCCCATATTCCCGTCCCTTTCAATAAATTCACATTGCCAGCTCACAAGTTCAGCAGCTGCTCTCCAATAACAAGAGCAAGACGAGGACGGATGTTGCTGCCTCTAGACCAGAACGTCCCCCCCGTCATTTCACCAGGGGAATAAGCTATAGTTCTTTGACAAGACCAAAAAGTCGGGATGGAGTCCTGCCCCTGTCTGGGAGCTCATCGGACTCTCATCTTATTTATTTATTATTTATTTATTGTACTTAGAAGAAGAAGAGAAGAAGAGATTGGATTTATACCCCGCCCTTCACTCACTTGGAGTCTCAGAGCGGCTTACAAACTCCTTTCCCTTCCCCTCCCCACAACAGACACCCTGTGAGGTAGGTGGGGCTGAGAGAGCTCTTTCCCAAGCTGTCCTTGAGGGAACAGCTGGTACAGAGCTATGGCTTGCCCAAGGTCATCCAGCCAGGTGCAAGTGGAGGAGTGGGGAATCAAACCCGGTTCTCCCAGATTAGAGTCCGTGCACTTAACCACTACACCAAACTGGCTCTCTTACAGGCTGCTTTCCCCGCGAAACATAGCTTGGCCCAATGTGCCAAGGTTCCATAAAACATTTAAAAACAGTTAAAACAATCAACGATCAACAAATCAAGTAAAGTGCTCACAGTAATTAACACAAACAAGATGGCGTGCTGTATTTTATTCAGCAATCTCCAGTTCTCTAGACGGAATGAGTCAATCGCGGCTACGGCCAGCCTCCGCCACAGATATTAATAGTGGTCACTGATGGTGGGGGGGGGGGGGGGGCAGCTCCTAGTTGAAGTCCTGGTGGAAGAGCGCCACCTTGCAGGCCCTGCGGAAGTGCACAAGGTCCTGCAGGGCCCTGATCTCCTCTGGGAGCTCATTCCACCAGTAAGGAGCCGCCACCGAAAAGGCCCTAGCTCTGGTGGCAGCAAGCCTGGCTCCCCTGGGGCCTGGAATCACCAGGTGATGTTGCGCCCCTGACTGTAGTGCCCTCTGGGGTATATACAGGGAAAGGCAGTCCCTCAGGTATTTCGGACCCTGGCCATTTAGGGCTGTAAAGGCAAGTACCAGCACCTGAAGTATCTCACTTCAGGCCTGGATAATGCTCTAACCTGGATAGCCCAGGCAAGCCCGATCTCATCGGATCTCAGAAGCTAAGCACGGCTGACCCTGGCAAGTATTTGGATGGGAGATCTCCAAGGAATACTAGGGCTGGGAGGCAGAGGCAGGCTATCATGCCAATTCTCTGAACGTCCTCCATGCCCCAGTAGGAATCGCCAGAGGTTGCTGTGACTTCAAGGCATAGACACACAAACACAGATGCACACACACACACACACACACACAAATGCAAAAATACAAAAAAAGCCTGGGTAATGAAATGGCAAGGGTAAATAATGACCATGTGCCAATAGTTAAGCAGACTTGGGGGGGAGGGGGCTCCATGGTGCAGCAGCAGCAGCAAGGTCATAGAAAGCCAAATACTATATTTGGACAGAATTAGAGGCATCACAGTTTTTGCTGCAAAGAAGTGCTCAGATGAAGGATAGTTATGCCACAGGAAAGGGCGAGAAGGGAGTCTGGGTCCGGACCAATGCTCCCTCTAAGCTGTGGAGTCTTGTGAGCAAAAATTCTACTTTGTGAGCTGCCGGCATTAAAGTTGTGAGCGAGCGATTTGGCAGCTGCATAAATTGGTTTGCTCTGGAGCCCTCCCTTCCTGAGCGAAGACCAAAAATGTGTGAGCCGGAGGCTAAAAAACTGTGAGCTAGCTCACACTAACTCAGCTTAGAGGGAACACTGGTCCGGACTGCTCTTCTCTCCAACATCTACAAGCTCTAGTATCACACTAATGACACTTAGTTTTATTTAGTCATGGAGACTAATTCTCATTGTGATACAGCCATTTTCACTTAATTCATATAATCCCTTTTTAAAGCTATTGTGCCTTAGTAGCTTCACCTCAAGTTGTACTGAATTCCTTAAGATAATTATGCACTGTGTGGAGGAGTACTTTTTTTTATCTTGGATCTACTAACCATCACCTTTATTGGCAGTTCTATACTAAGCATAATTTTATAATCCTCTCTCACCTGTGTCCCCTGAGTCATCTTTTTAATAAACTAAGTAGCCCCAAACTCTTTTGTGATTCTTCATGGGGAGTATGGAGAGGGGGACTAACATTTTACTCCTCTCCTCTGCTTCCACAACAATAGGTCCTCTTACTCCATGATTACTATGTTTCCCAGGAAGCTTAGGTGAAGGTCTTAATCAACGGCTTTCTTTGAAGTCCAAGTATGTCGTTTATATCTTACGCTTCACTCCAATCTCCTGGAAATGTTTGGGATCGTGCTGAGGCATGACTACCCTTTGCAGAAGCCATGCTGATTGTTCCCCAGTAAGGCTTTTTCTACAATACTTTTAATATTATAAGGAAACAAATCTGAGTTTTCCATACAATGTACAGTACTTTACAAGACACATGTCTGGTACATTCACACTTTATGTTTGTAGCTATACTCTTAAAGTATATTAGTTAGATCTACAGATATCAAAGTAGGTAGTAGCATTTAAAAAATAACTACCACCCAACTTGATATCCAGTTTTTCACAGCCCACCAAGTGCTGATAAGGTGTTACACGGCCACCCTAATAAACTGTGATGTTAGCTCCCACTCAAAAGAAGAGAATTTTACTACACATTTACACTTAATGAGAATTTTACTAGTCACGGGCAAGTACCAAACCACTGGCTCAATGTAGGGCTGTGCAAGTTAGCACTAGGTAAATAGCAAACTATTCACCCCAAGGGCGGGCTTGTCTGCACCACTTTGTGTCTGCTTATTTCTCTTGCAGAACCAATGTATAGGACTTTGGGCAAACAGAAAGTATGTCTGAGAATTTTTCCTCTTCTGAGAAGAAACAAAAAAAAGTAGGAGCACATTTGTCATGAATTTGCACTGTGGCAGTCATTCCAATATTAGTCTTAGAAGGCAGAGCTAGAAAAGGTCATGCTATTCGCCTCAACATATTTGATATATATAAAATATGATTCCGTGGGCCTGTGCTTCAACATTGTTACATAATTCACACATTTTGTCACATCTTATTTTATTCCAGCCAACTTATCTGTGCTGATCAAGAGGTGCTCTTGGTATCACGCCAGCATAACAATCCTGGGACTGAGTTCTAGACAGAAAGCTCTGTAGCGACCACTCTGTTGCCAAAACTAAACCAAACACATCTAGGGACATGGAATTCCCCTTTTGACCCCACTTGATGAAGAACAACAACAAAATGCTCCTTTTAAACAGCAGGCTCAAAAACAAACATTAGGTATCGGGCATTTAACACCACTTTCTGAATATAATGATACTTCCACTATCTTGCTTTCTCCAGGGTCACCAATTACCAAAATCATTACCATCTTTCCAGTAAAATAAATACATTATATTTACAATCAGAAGCTAAACAGGGTCAGCCCTGGTTAGTATTTGGATGGGAGACCACCAAGGAATGCCAGGGTTGCTACGCAGAGGCAGGCAACGGCAAACCACCTCTGAACATCTCTTGTCTTGTCTTGAAAACCCTATGAGGTCACCATATGTTGGCACAAAAATATATTTTACTTCAACTGATAGGGTCACATAGGCCACGTCCCCCTCCTTTCCACATGTGTTTTGCTTCCTCTGGGATGACTAGAGAAAGCAAAACACATTGGGGGAGGGGAACCTGAAACAATAGGGAGAAATGAGCGACAAAAGTGACAGCGTGGACGTGGCCTCACTGTATCTGATACCAAGCAGTATTCCTTTACTTCAGTCAGTAAAACCAGTCCCATTTCTCACCTACCCCACATATTGAACTCAAAATTTTCGCTAGCCTATTTCATGCATGTAGTGAAGCAATTTCTTTCCCATAATATTTCAGAGTCATCTTTAAGGAACTACAAGAATGTCCATCTTTTAAGTCTTCAGCCTCGTCAGATCTAGAACCCACCTTTAACTCCAATAGACAACATAACACCTACTTCCAATGAGTGTCCATCTTGCTGTTGAATCCCTGTCTATAAGTTTAGAACCTCATCTCCCATTCCAATTATATTTGAAAAAGTGTGCCTTGCACAGAAAAGCTCATATCTTGAATAACCCTTTGTTGGTCTTAAAGGCGCCACTGGACTCTAAATTTGTTCTTCAGTCTCACTGTTGTCATCTGTCTTTCTTGTACACTTAAATTTACACAGAAAATGCGGTACCCCCCATGTTATGCCAGGGTACAACTTAGTTGTGCATCACAGCCCACCAAACGAAGACTACCCTTGAATTAGGATGGCCACCTTATTGGAGAATGAAGACACTCTTTTCTGTAACCCTGAGTCCAAGGCTCTGAACTGTATTTTGAAAGGCAGCTTAATGCCCTCTTGGATAGTTAAAGGAAGTTTCTTCAAGGGCTGACTTTGCCCATTAGCCAACCATTGCAAAATCAACTCAACTCCTTTAATAAGAACTTAAGTCCACTTTGTGTATCCATGAAGGGCACAGTGGTGGCTTGGTTTTGTTGTTGTTGTTGTTGCTAGTGCTGTACTGCATTTTTTACAAGGTTAAAACTTGTGAAACCACAGCAATACTTGGACACCTGGTATTCTGGCCAATCTGTGCTGCTAAGTTTGTGCAGCGACTATGTTTAGAAACTATGCCTGGCCAGCCCATTCTGATAACAATTAGCTGTTAATTCTTTGTTTTAATTTTTGTTTGGAACATTATGCATCTGTCTCTAAGGATTTAAAGGTTAACTCACAAGTGCAAATTCATTACCAACAACTACCAGCTAATTAATCTCTGTGTTCTACAGGAAGGGCTTAATATTGACCAAATAGAACTAGCCCTTGTAATGACACAGAAGTAGCTTCCTCCATTTAGCCACAGCATATGGATGTACAAGAAGCATGGGCGTCAAATACGGGAGGGCTCGAGCCCCCCCCCCCGAAATTTCCCGGGGGGGGGCTCAGCCACCCACGGGAAAATGGAGCGCCCGGTGGCCAGTCAGCTGGCCGTCGCCGCCTCTCCTTCCCCCCCACCCCCAGCCTGCCCTCCTGCCTCCCTAGGGCGGGGGGGGAGGCATCTGCGCCACCCCCGCACGCCCCAAGCGCGAGGCAGAGCGGGAGCTGGGGGCCCGCAAGGGCGATGTGCCGGCCGCCGGCGCCCGAGCTGAGCGGAAAGATGGAGGGAGGGGGGCGGGGAGCGCGGCGGGCAGGCGGACGGGCGGTCACGGCCCGGGGGAGGGAAGCAGCGGCGGTGGCTCCCGGGGGGGGGAGCGGCGGGGACATGGTCCCAAGCGCGCGCGCGCACGAGGGAGCCCCCCCCCCCGGGAATTTAAAAAGTCTACGCCCCTGACAAGAAGTATTTTCCAGCTCACACCTCATCAGAGTTAATGGGAAGTATGCAAAAGCAAGGTTTACAGCAGGGGAGGTTCCCAGTGAATTACACTCCTAGGTTTCACAGTAAACCCACACTTACACAGGTCTTGAACATGCTGAAATGTCACCTTTCTTTCTCCATCCCACAAAAGAGCCATATCAGCATAGATTTTGGGGCAGGGAGACATGATATTTTCCCTTCCCTATTTCTGTGCCAGTCAGAACTGGAGTAGCCTTAGGCTCAAATGCTCACAAATTCATTTGATAATAGGTCATTATATTCCTAAAGATCCAACCTTAATTCTTTTGGACTTGGCCAAGAATCAGGATTCCTCAAAATACTAAAGACATCATTTCCATCCTTTTGGCAGCAGCAATACATGTGCTTGCTTCAAATAGGAAATTACAGAATCTCCCCTCAATGCATCAGTGGTACCAAAAGGTGTGGGAATATTTTTTACTGGACAAGACTTCAGACTGGATTGCGCCACAAGATAGACAGGCTACCTCTACTAGTATTATGGCCAAATGGTCATTATGGCTAGATGCTTTTGCTCACCCAGAAGGAACTTTACAGAAAGCACCCTTAACTGATTCACACGCCGCTTGTGGGGAGGGTGGGGTAAAAATGTGAAATAATAAAATAAATAATAAATATCTTTACCATTAATTAGTTGAAGGATCTTCAAAAACTGGCTTGAACGCCATTTATTTTTATATTTATTTTTAGTTTTAATTATCTGAATGATAAGCTCAAGATTAGCATATAACTTGTAATGGCATAAGAACATAAGAGAAGCCAATGTTGGATCAGGCCAGTGGTCCATCCAGTCCAACACTCTGTCACACAGTGGCCAAAAACACCAGGTGCCCTCAGGAGGTCCAGCAGTGGGGGCAGGACACTAGAAGCCCTTCCACTGTTGCCCCCCCCCCCCCAAGCACCAAGAATACAGAGCATCACTTGCCCCAGACTGAGAATTCCTATCTATACTTTGTGGCCAATAGCCACTGATGGACTTCTGCTCCTTGATACACCACAGACTTAATCATCATTTTCTAATAGTTTTCATTCATGCTTTACTAAGTACTGCATTGTATTTTATTTCAATCTTCAATAAACAGTTTAATATATATTTAAAAATGTACACTCCCCACCCCTTCCCTCCCCAAACATTAGAAGGTAATGCCCTGACTGGGTGATTTCACATTTATTTGACCAAGGCTTGTACCACATCCTACATGTGGAAACACCATGTGGGAGCTCCTCTTACTGCCTGAAGGAATGATGGAGGAGATGAATGGAAACCTGCCCCACATTACCCTGCCACCAAAGATAACAGTGGATGGGGATGCAAGGCAAGGAACATCTCGTTGCTGACACCAAGACTGAGTAGCTCCTCTTCCCTAGGCACACATACCCTACTCTAGAGCCAGTTTGGTGTAGTGGTTAAGTGCGCGGACTCTAATCTGGGAGAACTGGGTTTGATTCCCCACTCCTCCACTTGCAGCTGCTGGGTGACCTTGGGCAAGCCATAGTTCTGGCACAGCTGTTCTTGAAAAAGAGCAGTATCTGCCAGAGCTCTCTCAGCCCCACCTACCTCACAGGTTGTCTGCTGTGGGGAGGGGAAGGGACAGGAGTTTTTAAGCCGCTCTGAGACTCCCTTGGGTAGTGAAGGGTGGGGTATAAATCCAATCTGTTCTCTTCTTCTTATGTCCAGACACTGATCTTAAACTACTAAGATCTTGGCAGTTTCTTCTCTCCAGCTGGGGTTCCGCTCTTCCCCCCAGTATCTGCTTCTACAGTTTTTTTGATATTTGTTTTAATCTTTATTGTTTCCAAATACTTTCTTAGCCGCTTTGCAGCTTTCTAAATCAAAAGGCAGGACCATAAATATTTCAGGTAACTAAGGTTTACTGACAGTCCCACGGAGTTCAGATTTCGAAGACGGGTTCTCTTTGAAGTAGTTCGCAGAGCCATTCAAGAGCTCTAAGAGCATTCCAGGCCTCTTCCCAATTCAAGTCTCATGTCAAACACAACCACACCGGGAGGTCTCACTGCCTATCAGCAATATGGCACTGGTAGTGAAACGAGACTGGACAGCCATGGGTAACCCTTGTGACAGCTCTCTGAATGTGGAGAACACATGAAACAGCTTTATACTGAATCAGACCCTTGGTCTATCCAGGCCCGTAGCAAGGAATTTTTTGGTGTGTGTGTGTGATTTAATTAACAGAGAACCGGTGAGGCTCGGCAGGCAGGAAGGGCAGATTAGCCCATCCCGGTGCCTCACTGAACCTGCAGGGGAGGGAGAGGAGTAGCTCCTTACCCCGCCAGCAAGTAGTCGCTGTGTCTCTAGCTTCTCTGGTGTCTGGAACTTTTTGGGGGGAGGGGGGGAGTGGTCACCACTGCCAGACTGGGGAAGGAGGGGCTGAAGCAGGCAGGATGGTTGGGAGGTGGACTGAGGGGAGAGGAGGGCTTTGGGCTTCTTGCCACCTCTCCCGTCAGGCTTTTGAACCCCAGGCTGTCTCTCCTGCTCCTCCCCCCACCCCAAATTCTCAAGATTCCCACTCCACGTCTCTTCCCCACCCCTTCCCATTGAAGGAAGCAGAAGATTCTAAGAGCAAAAGGAGGAAGGGCAAAGTGGCTTCGGCTGTTGAGATATAATGAGACAAAAATAGGAGGGCAGCTAAAACTGCCAAATGATGGGAAACAAGAGGTTCTGCACCCAACAAGCAGTGATGGTTTTCAAAAGGAGGGACGGGGGTTGCAAAAGACCCTCCTCCAGGACTCCTGCAAAGCTTTGGAAGGGCACGATCTGAATTGAACCTCTAAGGAGGTTGTTGGTTGGAATCTTTTTTCTCTCTCCCTGACCTTCCAGTGCAGTTTCAAGATTCGGGGGGGGCTGCTGAAAATTCAAGAGGGGGCACTACCCCGCACGCCCCATGTCAGCTATGGCCCTGGGTCCATCAAAGTCAGTACTGTCTACTCTGACTAGCAGCAGCTCTCCAAGGTCTCAGGCAGTGGTCTTTCACATCACCTCCTACCTGACCCTTTTAACTGGAGATGCCGGGGATTGAATCTGGGACCTTCTGTATGCCAAGCAGATGCTCTACCACTGACCATACAAAACAACAAAAACCAGAGCAACAGCTAAATGGAAAGCTATCTCCTTTATATTTGCTGGCCACAACAAAGAACTGTGATTAAAATGAATGGCGTTGTATCAGAAGTCTGGGCAGCCTTATACAAAACCATGCATGCTCTGAACCTTGGTTGTATTTCATGTTCCAGTCTTTTTACCATTATCCCCCCCTTGTGCGTGTGGGGGGGGGGATCCCATGTTCTGCTCTGGACTCTGAAGGTCAGATCCCCACTGAATTCAGAATGGACGTTTTTCTGTTATTCACAGTCAGCAGTGTTGAATGCCACCCTTTAAAAATTCATCTGTATCACAGCTAGCACTTTGGGAATGTAACCGTTTGTCGTATTGTGGCATCTCCTACCGACAGAGTAGACTGCAGAGGGAACTCCCCAGATGGAAGTATGGGGATTTGCATTTCTTTGTCATTAAGAGCACATTGTTATTTCTGAATAATTGGGAGGGGGAGGCCTTGCCACAGTGTGCTGTCCTACTTACTGGGGATGAATGGAACATCCTGATTACCCATGCATTACTCGGACTGCTTTGCTTTAAAACCATACGGCATGGGCAAAAAACCCCAGCCGGTAGGAATTACTCCTCTTAATACAAGGAGAATGGAACACCACTGGACTGATTAAAGACTGCTTTTTTTATTTAAGGGAAGAAGAGGAGACTTCCATGATGTCTGTGTTCCAGGAAAGAGACCTGAAACTGGCTCGCCGACAATCCTTACCTGCTAATAAGCACTTACGGAGACTGCCTTAGATGCCTGCCATGCTGAGAGAGGTCATTCCTGAGCACCTGTCTACCATCTAATTAAGAAGTTGAAATAACTTAACATATGTCAAAGCTGCCATCCTGCCTGGAACCATTCTGGTCTTCGGATTCCTTCCATAGCTTAGATTTTTAAGAGCCGCTGGTGACTTGACTTCTTAATATAAGGTATTACAAGAGCCAGTTGACATATTTTGCCGGCAGAAACAAAGTCCCGGGGGGCTGCTTCTTCACTCAGCATGCATAGTTACACGAGCCCTTGCATCTTATGGGACAGATTTCCGTGCCACTGCCAAATGTTCTGGGCAGCTCTTGTCATCATCGTGCAAGTGCCGCGCATGAACCGAGTGACCCACATGAAAAGTCCTGTTGTACAGTATGCTTTCAGTTTCCACACAGGAAACACAAATGTGTGCAGGTGGTCAAACCAAGCAGAAGTGTACAGGGGATTGGGACATTTGCAGTTGTGCTTGCAGCTTTCATAATCCCCATGCACCGATTAGAACTCCTACACTGGGGCCAATGTTCGAAGTCTCTAACAAGTGACAAATCTGAACACATCACCTGTATACCTTACATACCCATGTGTAAAGTACAGGCTGCACACTCCTGATCCAGGGTGTATTATGTGCCCATGTACACAAGCTATGATTGCTGAATGGAGGCAGAACCAACAGCTGGTGCAGGTGGCTGCTGGCAGGGCTGGAGAGCTCGTGAGCCCAGGCAGGTGGGCGGGCACTGGGGCTGGAGGGGTGTCCCTTGCGGGCGGGTCTCCAGTGGAGAGGGTGGTTCTGCGATGGGGGGCGCTAGAAGGCAGCCTCACCTGGGGGGGCGCCACAAGGTAGCCTCACCTAGTGTGCAAAAAACCCTGGGGCCGGCCCTGACTGGATCCGTACATTTTTGGGAGCAGGCCGTCCCACAGCATCCTCTGCCCCTGCCGGAAGGAAGCGCCACAGCCATCTGGATTTTGAAGAGGTAATGGTCTGACTACCCACAGGCATTACGTGCAGCCTATACTTCAGTCATGGACTGCTATTTCTCAATAATACAACTTTTTTTTTCAAAAAAAGCCCACACCTAAATCCCCAGCATTTATAAGCAAGATGCTGTGCCAAGTCTAAAATTAACAAAATGCCGAATTATTTTTATAAAGATATAACTGAAGACAACATTCAGACTTGGTGACTAATGCGACCTTTAATAATTTGGATAAATGTAGCTTTCCGAGTCATAATGAGAAGGTGATTCCAACAGGAAGTCACAGAGGCCTCCCAAATGCAGGGGTTTTAACCTGCTGAGAAGACAACAGCTTTCCTTTAACACGTTATGTGGAGAAAAGCAAAACAAAGCAGGCTCAAGGTACCTCTGAAGCAAAAGCTCAGTTTATCTCAACCTGGGTAGGGGAAGACTACCAAACAGTTTTAATTAACCAGATGCCATAAGGGATGCTCTCACAAGAAAACTAAGGACTTGGGCTGCAAATGAATATGCTTCTGTTTTAGGGTTGCCAGCCTCCAGGTGGGGCCTGGGGATCTCTCGCTTTTACAACTGAACTCCGGCTCCCCTGGAGAAAATGTCTGCTTTGAAGGGTGGACTCTATGGTATTGTACCATGCTGAGGCCTCTCCCCTACCCAAACCCTACCCTCTTCCGGACCTACCCCAAAGTCTCCAGGTACTTTCCAACCCAAACCTGGCAACCCTATTCTGTTTCAAGCTGGTAAATGTTTTTATTTTTTATTTTCCGGCAAATTATTTCAGTTCCCCACATAAAACCTCGAGCTCTACAGTAGACGTTCTAGGTTTCCCTGTAATCATGATGTCATTACAATGAATGTTTTAGAAAGAAGCACGCATTGGTTCCTTAGAGGTGAACATCCTCAAATTAATTTGGGGTAAGACACCAAACAACAAAAGACGACAATTGCTATGCAGCTAGATTGTTCGACAGATCACCACTGTCTTTTCTCCTCCATAGTAGATAACGTTCTTAGGACCACATAACGCACAGATAGTCAGCATTCAACATGTACCCTAGCATGTAATCCTTGGAACAAAGCCTTTAAAAAAGAACCAAAGTTGTGATCCTTTACAAACTTACTTGAGGGCAAGTTTAATTAAAACCACTGGCATGCCAGCTTGGAAGCAAATTCCATTCCAGACCACACTAAAGGCCTAATCCTTTGTACATTTACTCAGAAATAATCCCCAGCATGTTCAATGATCCTTGCTCCGAAACATGAATTCAACCTTAATACTGCAAAAGGACTAAATGTAGGTATCAGAGATGAGTTACACAACTGGATGATGACAAAAGGAGAGAAAATGTGTCTCAGACCTTCTGCTACCTAATGAGATGAGCCTAAGGAGGTATGACATGCAAGCCCTAATTTACAGCAAAGTTCTGGCCTAGCTAAAACTGTATTCCTATGACTATTTACTTAGGCTTAATCTTATTTTAGTCAACCTCAAAAACAGAGCATCTCACGCACGCTTCAGAAGCAACCCTGAAAACCCCACACATCTAAACTATAACTCAAAGAGCAAGCCCTGTTGAACAAAGTGATACTTAACTTACAAGTAAGTATAGCTACGCTTGGGCTACAGTCTTAAACCTATGTATCTGGAAGTAAATCCTGTGAACATATCCATGTAACTGTGGTGCAGATCAGGTGCAAGCTTGTAAGAAATTTTAAGAAAACCCTACTGGATCACACCTGGGAGCCATTTATTCCAGCACCCTCTTTCAAACATTCTCCATTAGTGTTTTGACTAAAGCATCAATCCGCACACTAACACAACCACTCAAATATTTTCTGCCTTTTTTTCCTCTTGAACACCACTGCACAGATAACAATTCGGAAACTTACATCCAGCACAGTGAACCTTGTTGGTTCCCGAGACAGTTACCATCTTTGATTCTATTGCTTTTGTTACCTTATTATCCTAATAACACTACCAAAGAAAAATTAAGAAAAACAGCACAACAGCTTAGAGAAAAACACTCATGAACTTCTGAACACAATCACATCCAAATGCCTCAATACACAGGAGACCATCTTTTGGAAAAACCCAGAGGGTAATTAAGTCAAATGGACATGCATAGCATGGGTTAGATCCAGCCATTTTTTTCTTTCAATATCACTAACTCCCCTCCTTATTACAGCTCCCAACTCACATGGCTTTCACCCATGCAGGAGCCATGACTACCAGACACAGACTTTTCTGGGGCCAAAGTAAACCCAGCTGTCCCTTTCTCACCAGTGGAAGAGCTGACTGGATTCGACCCATTATAAACCAGAAGAGAAAGGAATAATAAATGCAAGCAATAGACAAACCTATGTGTGTTTGCGCCATTACGTCTGCTAGCCTATGTGCAGCACCACTGCCTCCGCTTTGCGTTGAAGATGAAGAAGTTGTAGATGTGGTAGAGCCATGGATTGCTTGGCTGATCCAGTGTTCCATATTTATACTCCCTTGGCTTGAGGTTGGAGTTCCCTGGGAATCACCTTGTACAGAGCCTTCATCTTCTGAACCAGATGAGGTATCTAAACATGAAAAAAAATTACAAGTTTCATGTCTGAATCAGAATAAGCAAGCACATGGACAAAGGACACTGATCCCAGAGACAGGAAGAAAAAATATGGCCCCAGACGATGAGGACAGAGTGTCCCACTATAAGCAGTAGATGTTCTTCCCCAAGCCCCCAGTCCCTCACTGCTCCCCAGTGCAGCAACAGAATTGAACAAAAACTACAACAACAAAAAGATGTCACTGTGTGACTTCCAGCTGCATAACCAAAAGTGATGCGTTGCTGCAACACTTTATCAGCCATAGAGTAAAACCATAGCATGTGGGGGGACTAGAGCATCTCTCATGATGTGCCTTCTGGTTATGTGACTGAAAGTGACATTACAATGACTCCCCCCCAATGCTCCCTCTATATGACTCCCCTCAATGCTCTCTCTAAGCTGTGGAGTCTTGTGAGCAAAAGTGAGCTACTGGCATTAAAGTTGTAAGCAAGTGATTTGGCTACTGCATAAATTAGTTTCTCTGGAGCCATCCTTCCTGAGCTAAGACAAAAAGGTGTAAGCTGGAAACTAAAAAACTGTGAGCTAGCTCACACTAACGCAGTTTAGAGGGATTGCTGCGAGTCCCAGCTACGCCCCTAGAAGTTCCTGGGCCAGTTGGGAGGAGGGTAAGAAAGAGATCAAACTGAACTGCTGGAAACAGCAACAAAACAGGAGATGATTTGAGGGAAATGATTATGCCCTCCCCTCCAAACCCGCTTTGACCTTTAATTTAAAGAGCAAAAATCCAGCTGTCAATAAAAATAACTTCTTCACTTGCAAATTATTCACAGTGTCAAGAAGCTGAAAGGCTTGGGGCAGAGGAAGACTGGAATATTATGCCTGCTTTCCTGGGAGCAAGTCCAACTGGATTCAGGGGGACATATCTACATATGTGAAGATCAGGCTGCAAGAATGTATTCACCTTGTGCCCCAACCAGGTTGCCAAACCCACGGTGGGGGTGGCAATCCCCTGCCCCCCAGTTCCCACTTCCCATCACTGTTTTGAGCAGCAGTGGAAGGAAAACAAACAAACAAACAAAAGGCTGTCAAACCCATGGTGTGACATCTCCCTCAGGGAAAACTGTGTGCCATGTCAGTCCTTTCTAGGAATCTTTGGATTTTGCTGATTGCTAGAGAGAACCCATATCATGTTCAAGTTTTCCCCGGAAGTGACATCAGAATGTCATTCCCCCCCCAATGCCCTCCATCTCCTGTGTGGTGTAGTGGTTAAGGGTGGTGGACTCTAATCTGGAGAACCTAGTTTGATTTCCCACGCCTCCACATGAAGTCAGCTGGGTGACCCTGGGCCAGTCACAGTTCTCACAGAACTCCCTCAGCCCCACCTACCTCACAAGGTGCCTGTTGTGGGGAGAGGAAGGGAAGGTGATTGTAAGACGCTTTGAGACTCCGTAAGGTAGAGAAAAGCGAGGTATAAAAACCAACTCTTCTTCTCTTGCTTGCCATGCTAAACCAAAATATACAGTGTTTTGTCCAGTAGGCTGCCAGGGGAAGGGAAGTTCAAAGCTGCAGCACTACAACAGATGAAGCTCTGCTTTGTATACTCATACTTAATTGCCCAAGGTGAAGTCACAACCCTGCCTTATTTGCAGGTCTTAGTAACAGAGGAGACAATCTACTTGCACTGTCATAGTCACACCAACTAAAAATTCCGTCCTGACCTTAAGATCTTTGTTTAGAAGTTAGGCCCTCGGTATTCAGACAGGACTTGTTGCCAAGTAAAAGTAATTAAAATCAGAGGTATTAGCCATACTAAATGGGAAAATACAAAATGGAACAGTGACTTCTACTGGAAAAATCCAAAAGGGAAGACTGGGCACAATTGGTTAACTAGCAAGGAAACTGGCCTTGCTGGTAGACCTGATGACACCTGGGTTTTGGCCACTGTGTGTCACAGAGTGCTGGACTAGATGGGCCATTGGCCTGTTCCAACATGGCTTCTCTTATGTTCTTTGGTTGCTGGATTTGGTTTAGATTGCAGTTGTATGCAAACTAATCCTGGATCAAGCCTCAAAGGCTTCTACAGAAACACCCATGAAACTGGATTGCTTTCCAACATTCTTCCCTTGTCTTTTAAAGATGCTTTGATGGTAATAATTCTAATTCAAGGTAACACTGAACACGAACTAATAATTTTTAATTTAAAAAAAAATTACTGGAGGACACACAGCATCAGCCTCATACCTGGAGGTGTGTAGGCATCCATTGAGGTTTGCACTACCAACGAACGTCGCTTGGATGGCATTGGCACCGCCATTTTCCTTTCTTTATGTTTCGCAAGAGCTGCCTGGACGGCTTCTGTATGGACGTCTAGAATTGAAAACTAAATATTAGTTTGGAAGTCAAGCAAAAGAATCCATGTACCCAAAGAGCCTTTTACAAGAGCAGTGATCTTATAAATTCCTTAGGCACAAGACTTATGCACCCTTCAACTCGTACACAAGAACCCAGTTCTGCAGAGAGTCACACAACAAACATTCAGCAAGGTATGCACCAGAATTAGGATGGCCAGTAGGCCTGGAGAAAAATGTCTCTTCCCTTGAATAGACCTAATGTGCGGAAAAGGGCACACAAAGCTTTTCATGTCAGGGAGGCAGATAATATGGTAAACAAGATGTTTCGAAGGGACAGGACATTCCCCCCCAGCTAGTGGAAAACCCTAACTGTAATAAAGTTACATATTTGTGTATATTGAAAGCTCTGGTATTCAGTTCTGATATTTTTGGGGTGCTTTAGGCAAGCATTATGGGCATAGAGTGCAGAATTTTAGGACAAAGGGGCAGGCCTGTAGCTACAGTGGGGCATTTGGGAGCCTGGCCCTCCAACTTCCTGCCAAGGCACCCCAACTTCCATCCAGCTCCACCACTGCCCCTTCCCCAAGCATGGCTTGCTTCCCACGTAGACAGACAGAGTGCAAACACTGCAAAAGTGAAGTTTAAAAAAAATTAATGTTATTTCTTATTTTGTGACATCAGTGCCCCCTGACTCATCTAAAGGAATTACAAAATCCTGGCTACGGGTCTGCAAAGAGGCAACTCTCAACCCATTTATCTACAAATGACATTGCTTAAACAAGGGAAATCGCAACCACTCAAGTTCTGATTTCATTTTTCTGTGGGGGTCAAGGCAAGATGGGTGGTATGCGCTTGCATGAACGCTGATATGCTTTTTCTGGGACCTTTCCCCCCCTGTACCTTTAACAGTCAAACGCTCAAGAGAAGATGTACAGTTTGTAATGACAGGAAACCCTTCATTGGACTCAGTTAACTGCAGAGAGGCAGAAATTCAAAGCCCCCAGCACTGTCAGTAAAAGAATTATCTTGGAAAAACGGGTTTGACTTTCAGCTCATAACTTCTGAGGAAACAAGAAACCACAAGTCCTTTAAAAACATATTTCAAGGAAGTGTTTTGTTTCACATTTTAGGCATGTTATAAGAGCAGAAACATGAGGTCAAAATATACCAGAAAACCTCCACCACTTTCTGACATCAAATGTATCCTCTAGTACACTTGAAATGTTTTAATGACAGTACAAACTTCTGGGAAAATATGGGGAAGAAAAGACCAAAAAAACCCCAAGTGATCATTTTTTGAAGTCTGTGCTCATTTTTGTTCCATGACTAGACTCTTCTGTATCCCCCGCCCCCGTGTGCACTAATAATGATGTAATGTTTGATTCTGGAAGGTAAAACCTTTTTATTTATATACATCTTTAAAAACAACCAGTCTTATTTTAATAAAACAACCTCCCTCAGCTCATTTTAACCATAGCTGGTAGACTGCAAACAGGCTGGAAATCAAACAAAATATTTAAAAAGGTAAACCTTGGAGACCAAAATCTTGATGTGCGAATAAATATTTTAAAATCTTTTTGTGTTTTTCAAAAAGACAGAGTTTGGACCATTTTCATTGACAGGACACAGAACAGCACTTTCTAAGCTAGTACAACAGTGAGAAGTATACTTAAAACTAGGAATCCCGCCTGATCATATTAACTGCCAGGAAGAAGCTTATGGGAATACAGTATACCAACCAAATTGGACTAATGCCGGAAAAAGAAACCACGAAACTTCAAAGTAGCTTTTTGTGGCGTTAACCATGCGCAATCTCAGAAAACAACTGAAAGCTGATTGCACTGGGTTTTTTAAATATCTGATAATTCACCCTGAGCCTCCGCAAGAAAAGCAGGCTACAAATGAAATAAAGAAATAAAGCCACCTATTAGCAAGGTGCACTGGCCGCAAGATAAGCTGTACCCGTATATCCTTCCTTCAGCCACATTCTTTTTAAAAAACATAATGCAAGGGAGCATGCTTAGCTACACAAAGGATGAGATTAAAAAAACAAAGCAAAACAAACCCTAAAAGCAAAAGACAAGATTTCTCCTTTAAAGATACAAACCAACAATCTTGTCTTTTGCATATAAACTCAGCTCCATTGTTCCATAAGGTAAACTCTCAAGAAAGAGCAGGGGTCCTTTCGTAGAAAAAGAGGTGCAGGAGCTCATTAGCATAACTCATTAGCATATGCCATGTCCCCTGACATCACCAGAAGTGTGTCAGAAAGGGAATGTCAGTTTCAGCCCCATTATATCCTACGGGCCATTGAAACCAATGGCAAAAACTCATGGGGTATATGAGGGGCTGGAGGAAAGGGGGTTTGAGGGAGAGGCTCCAAACTTGCAGGGTAGCTGCTGGGGCCTCTCCTTGAAATACCCACTAAGTTTCAAGAAGATTGGACCACGGGGTCCAATTCTATGGGCCCCCAAACAGATTGTCCCATCCCCTCCATTGTTCTCTATGGTGGGAAAAAATGTTAACTTTTTTCCTACCATAGAGAACAATGGAGGGAATGGGGGCAACCTGTTTGGGGGGCCTGTAGAATTGGACCCCCTGGTCCAATCTTCTTGAAACTTGGTGGGTATTTCGAGGAGAGGCCCCAGCAGCTACCCTGCAAGTTTGGAGCCTCTCCCTCAAACCCCCTCCCCTCCAGTGGCTTTTAAAGTTGCCGCCGAATTTCAGCGGCAATTCGGCGGCGAGCTGAATCAGATTAGAGAATCTGATTCAGCCCGTGGCTGCCCTACTGGCCAGTCCTAAGCTGGCGTAGCTTTGCTCCGCCTCGCTCCAGCCCCAACGGACCCCTGAGAAAGAGTACAAAGAACTGCAGTTTTAGGAGAATGCCATCGTGTAAAGATGACCAATCTTATAGTCCAGAAAATATTCAAGCAGAGTGGGCTCTGATCAGATAGGGTGGAACAGCCTCACTGCTAGTAGAAGGACTGGAGAGTAACCATTCTACTCATCCTTGTTCCTCAGTGTGCCTGTGCTGTTCCAAGAGTAAATGGCCCAACCTGTACTTCTTGTTCTGTATCTTGTCATTGTTCCGCATGCAAGGTATGCGTCAATAGACTTTTAAAAAAAGCCAGCATAATGTAGCATTGGCACTGTTATTATCTAGTTGTGAGCAATCACGATTTTCTTATTTCCAGTGCATACAAAGAGGTGAACACTTCACCTCGCAGCTTATCATGGGTATGAATTTGGACATTATTATTAGCAACATGCTGTGCACTTTCAGGCGCTGCCCACAAACATGTTGATCTGGAAATTCCAGGAAATTCACTAAGAACTATTTGGCCTGCAAAGAGCTGTAGCACAAATGCATAATAAAACAATTGCTTGTTTTCTTTAATGCACCACTTTCCTAAAGTTTTAAGCAAAGCCCAAGGCACAGATTTTAAATAAGCAACGGTGATTTAATTTGAGGATTTTTCTTTTTAAAATTTAATTATTTATATCTATGGGGTTGTAGTTCCAACTGGATTTACTCCTGCTGTTGGGTCTGAGAATTGGATTTTATAACATTTTAATTATATTTATAAACTACGTCTCCTCAGACAGTGAGGGGAAGGGAACTTGAATTGTTTTAAATATTTAATTTGCCATTGATTTCTGAGGAGACCAGTGTTCCCTCTAAGCTGAGTTGGTGTGAGCTAGCTCACAGTTTTTTTAGCCTCTGGCTCAAACATTTTTGTCTTAGCTCAGGAAAGACGGCTCCAGAGGAAACTAATTGATGCAGTAGCCAAATCGCTCCCTCACAACTGTAATGCCCATAGCCCACAAAGCAGAATTTTTGCTCACAAGACTCCACAGCTTAGAGGGAACATTGGAGTAGACCTGTTGAGGATTGCTTCCTTTGTCTGTTTGTCTCTAATTTACAATGTAGGGTTCTTGCTACCATTGTTCCTGGAGGTCTCCTATGCTTTTAATAGCTGCATGAGAGGCAAGCTTTTACCAGCTGAGGCTTTCTGCAGTATGAGACGGCTGATGGGTAATGTTACACCTGGTAAGTTTCTGAATATCTTGCACTTGTAAGTTTCTGCATATCATGCACCTCCCTCAGATTTCTATGGTGTGGGGTATTCATATTAACAATTACAGAAAAGCAGAAGAAAAGCTGCAACAGGTCTATCAGTTATGATAGACAGTCCCATTACATATGAATTTACTTTAAATGTTTGGATTTACTTGAATTTACTTTAAATGTTTGGATATGCAAAGAATAGGATGGTCTGAGCTAAAAATGAGTTAATGGTTAGGGAAACATAGGGTTGCCAGGTGCCTTCCTCCTGCCAGAGGGGGGTGATTGGGGGGGGGGCATTCCAGGGGTGGGTGGGGATATATCAGCAATGTGCTGACATCACTTCCGGAAGTGACGTCCTCATGTCAGTGACATTAGGGTGACGCTCTACTTTTTGGGCTAAACTCTATGGTAAAAACGGCTACAAACCATGGAGTTTTGCCCCAAAAGTAGAGCATCGCCCCTGACAGCACCAACATGAGGTCATCACTTCCAGAAGTGATTTAATTTGAGGATTTTCAGAATTCTAATGGCCAAGCTATTCCAGAAATGATGTCAGCATGTCGCACCGGGATTTCTGTTTGGGGGTGGAGTTTCCCTTTTCAGCCCTTTTGATAAACTGTTGTTTGTTTCTTGTCACTATGGTTCAGAATCCTGGTTTGTAAGCCAGAACCCAACTGCAATTTGTTAAGATGTCCAGCTAGGAATGCCAACAAACTGAGGCAAGTTGCAAACCAGAAATCTTCAACCCTGGCACTGTGCACAGTGGGAAGAAAAAGAGCAGAAAGAAGGACACGCAGAAGCCCAGGAATGTCATGGATAGTTCTAAGAATGAAGAAACCGTGGTTTGCTTGTGAAGTCTGAATGCAGCTATCATACGGGTAGGGGAGAAAACCTATTTCTTCTCACAGAGGTGATGGCTTTTCCCCACCATCTAGCAGCTACACAGGGGAGCTATTGTCCTTCTTTTACACTGTGCTGACCTCACATTTATTACTCAAATGTATAATTCTGAGATTAGAAAGGGGGTTAGAGGGTTCTTTTTAGCTGTTTGAATATGACATGGCTGAAAAATAAACCTTCTGAGAGAGCCGCAGTTATTAATAGGCACCTACAATTTCCCAGCCACATGAAAATTACTTCCATTGTGTGTTGTTTGACAATAAAGTGTGATTGGAATTTTCCAGGACATACAAAGTCTGAATGTAGGGTTGCCAGCCCCCAGGTGGGGCCCGGGGATCTCCCGCTTTTACAACTGATCTCCAGCTGACAGAGATCAGCTCCCCTGGAGAAAATGGCTGCTTTGAAGGGTGAACCCTGAGGCATTGTACCATGTAGAGGCCCCTCCACTCCCCAAACCCCACTTTCTCCTGGCTCCACCCCCAAAGTCCCCAGGGATTTTCCAACCCGGGCTTGGCAACCCTATCTGAATGACTCCTCAAGGAACTAGACTTAAAAAAATGCCAAAAAACCCCTCTCTCTCTTCAAGAAAAACTCACTGTAAAAACATGAATAAACAAGGGACTAAACCTTCTCATTCTCTCATACGTGAGCCGGTATTAACCTTCTGTTTCCTTTCCTCTCCTCTTTCCCTTCCAGATTGGATGTCCCACATATTGAATTCAATTTGCACTTCTTGCTATTCTTGGAGAATCAATATAAATGGCGCAAAGCGAAGCGTCACGACTGGGAAGGCTAATTGCTCGACTTGCGTGAGGACGTCCATGCAAGGCTCATTATTCAGCCTGTCAGGTATTCTTGCTAGGTGGTCTCATAATATGGAGTAAAACTTAGGGCCGAGCCAGACAGGGTGGCAGATCTGTGAGATCAAACTGGTACCTGCTGCTGTCACACAGAAAATGTGTGTGTGTGTGTGGGGGGGGAGATTATGTGAGTGAGGGGAGAAACTGTACATCCTCCCCGTTTGGGTTGGATCCAGACTGAAGTGAGAATTTCCACTGAGTCTCCCCTTCTGCTGAGATCACCTCATGTCCCCTATCCCTAGAGGTGCCCCAGGCTGCCCCAGGCACCTGGTGAGAGAGCTGGGGACAGGAACAGGGGGGGGGGGGTGTCTGATGTCAGTGACGCTCCTACTTCAATTGACAGTAAAACCTGGAAGTGACAAAGGGTTGTTCTAGGAATTGCTAGAAACTCTATGGTAAAACTCTATGGTCAGTGACACTGCTTTTTTCCCTCCTGTTTTCACTCGGAGTGGTGGACAATGGGTCTTGCTGGCAAACCTCCCTATCCCCTAGAAGCAGCATTTCATGGAGATCAGTGGGGTGCAGTTGGAGGGGAGAGGAAGGCAAGTTCCATTCTGCCACTGGAAAATGTAGTCTGGATCCAGCCCTTCATCTCTCACTGTCTCTCCCCTCCTCCTTTTCCACACTGGCCTACTTGCAGTTTTGGAGTCTGACAGCAGGAACAGGGAATTTGGGCAAACTACTGCAATGAGGTAAGTTGTAGGTTAAACTCTGCTCACCCATGTGCTTGGTATAGTGGTTAGGAGTGCGGACTCTAATCTGGGAGAACTGGGTTTGATTCCCCACTCCTCCACATGGTGTGACCTTGGGCCAGTCATAAGTTCTTTCAGAGCTGTTCTCTCATGAACAGTCCTGGAAAGAGCCCCACCTACCTCACAGGGTGTCTGTTATGGGGAGGGGAAGGGAAAGGAGATGGTGAGCCACTCCGTCAGGTAGTGAAGGATGGGGTATAAAGCCAATTTCTTCTTCTTCTTTTTCTTCTTCTTCCACCTCTAAGCTCAGATTGTATTCGTGCACTGGATCCAATGCTCCTTCTAAGCTGTGGAGTCTTGTGAGCAAAAATTCTACTTTGTGAGCTCCTGGCATTAAAGCTGCGAGTGAGCAATTTGGCTACTGCATAAATTAGTTTTTTCTGGAGCCAGCCTTCCTGAGCTAAGACAAAAATCTGTGAGCCAGAAGCTAAAAAACTGTGAGCTGGCTCATACTAACTCAGCTTAGAGGGAACACTGACTGGATCTACTGCCTTCACAACCAGCTTGGCCATTAGAACACCTAGTTCTATCCACTGCTTTACCTTGACTACCTTTTCATTGCTTTTAGTCTTCATGCTCTGGTTTTTGCTATCAAAATTTCACCTTGAGGCTGTTCCCAGGCAAAGCTGTTTAAAGGAAGGCAGGTGTGGACTAGTGGAAGATTTAACAGTCCAAGTGTGTTTGGCATTTGACTGAGGGGGTATTAGTGAGCTGGGAAAATGGATACTTCCCCCCCCCCCCCCAGTTCTAGAGCCACTGAAATATAGTGAAAATAGTTTATCCTTAAATGGAGCAATCTACAGAACAAACCTCAATTGGTACTGCAGATCTTTGCTCATGATCTTTACGATATTAAATATGAGGCAGCTCTGTTGCGACTGGAACACCACACAGACCTTCCAATTGGACACTGAAGGAGGAGATAAGGCAGCCACAGCTCTCTCTCTCCCCCCTTCCCTCTTGTCATTGGTTTGCCCACTGTGCCAACCTCCAGGCGGTGGCTGGAGATCTCCTGGGATTACAACTGATTTCCAGGTGACAGAGCTCAGTTTACCTGAATGAAATGGCCCCTCTGAAAGGTGGACTCTATGGCATTAAATCCCACTGAAGTCCCTTCCCCTCCCTAAATCCCGCCCTCTTCAGGCTCCATCCCAAAGTCTCCCAGTATTTCCCAACCTGGATCTGGCACCCCGAGCCCCAATGGTAATAACACGTTTCCCTTTACCAAAATGAAACAGGTTATTTCTATACTTCAGATCACTGTGCTCAGGGCTGCAATTTCTGAGCCTGCTCCCGTTTAGTACAAACATTCCTGCCCTTGGTAGCACACAGGAAATGCCACATTTTCTCTCTTAGCAGGAAAGGTGGGCACACTGACTTCCATATCTTGGTGTTAGCAGCACTGCTCCAGAGGCATAGAAAAGGGCTCATGTGCTGCAGGTGATTTATTACTTCCACTTTGGCTCACAACACTGCATGCCTTTCTCAGTACAGTCAAGTACTGCCCAGCAAATATTTAAAGTTTCCACGTTAGTAGGCCAAGATTCTTTCAACCTCCACATGACGCGTCTCATGTGACCACTGGGGAAAGAAGCTGTTCACTTGTATTGCCCAGGTCTCATGCCTGTTTGCTGCTTCAGTTGAGAGGTGCCAATTCATACAGATTACCCCAGCCTTCCTCCTGAGAGCTCAGGCTGACACGCTGGTTTCTCCCTACTTCCTTTTCATCCTGACAATAGCAGGGGTCATTTTGTAAAAAAGGAGGCGCAGGAGTTCATTAGCAGAACTTATTAGCATACCTCATTAGCATATGCCACACACCCTGACCTCACCGGAAGTGTGTCAGAAGGCAACACCCACCGCTCAGGTTCCGCCCCAAAAATCTCCCGGTATTTCCCAACTCAGAGCTGGCGAGCCAGCTTTATACTTTGACTAAAGACACTTTAGGTTCCCTTTGCTCTTGCAGGGCAACAAGCATGAAAATACAGATCAAGTTAGTATGCTTTTGCTTTTTTCCACAGCACATCACCATATGTGCCTGCTCCTGGGCTTGTTACTCCCGGAACGGCGTTCCTGCATGAAAAGACCCCTGCGTGAGGCAGGTTAGGCTGAGAGAGAGAGAGAGAGCAACCGGCTAATGGACGCCCGATGGCTATGTCAGGATTTGAACTTGGGTCCCCCCAGTCCTAGTCCATCGCTCTAACCACTATATCACACTGTCTCTTAGCTGCCCTAGGCCACCCAGTAAGTTCCATAGGTGGCCAGGAGCTGAGGAAACACATTTTATCCGTTGCACCACATACGGGTATTTTACACTGCTCCTCTTTCCTCCCACGACCAGCAATTCCCCCCCGAACCAGCAATCCCCCCCCCCCCAAGTGTGAATGTGTCTTTGTTTCTTCTGCTGAGTTTATATGTTTCTTTCATCGCGGTTTGAAATGTTGGCCACACAGTGTTGCCACTGGACAGCTATGGAGGTCTGTGAACTAAGGAGGGGCGGGTACTCCCTCTTCCTCGCCAGAGGGGAAAGGGCAACCGATTTCCTGCCTCCGGGGATGATGGGGAAAGGAGTAGGATTACGAGGGGAAGACTGAAGTTGTTTCCTGCTAGAGTTTCTTTAGTTGTAAAATGTCTTTTTTATTTCTCTTTTGGATTATAGGCGTCAGTTTTCAATGAAATCGGTTATTGTTTGGGTACGCAAACCGCAGAGATTGGAAGAAGTCCCATTTCTCCTTGGGGAACCCTAACGTTCCTGCTCTTAAATACATTACTTGGCAGTAAGTCACAGTGCCTGCCTTCCAGAAAACCTACAACTAGTTCCACCTGCCCAACTGTGCTTCCCCCCCCCCCCCCCACCACTTGGCTAAAAAAGCTTTTGAAACTGATTTTTTTTAATTCAAGTGACTAACTTCAATAGAACAAGAGAATAACTATAACCATAACAATAATCCCTCTGTTGGTGGTTTGATGTGTTTCGGCATTACCTGCCTTTAATGTAGACAGGAAGCAGACATTTATGTATGGTATTAACTGTGGAAGTACTTTGCAAGAATTGCCGGAGATCCTCACATTTTCAGGCACTGCAGCTATATAATTAATGTTGATGCCGAGTGTCTATTAGCAATGGGATGAGGACATGTGCTAATTGGTACAGACAGGTGATAAAGCAGTGAATGTGCTATGGTGTAAGTGGCTGGATTACGGGATTTGTAGCCTCTTGTTTCTTTCGGTGTCATTAGCCTGCTGTTATCAAGTGGCGGGGTGGCTGGCGCTGCCATGGAAATTGATAACACTAATGCCATTAACAATCAATCCCTCTGAAAAAGGAACACAGACATTCATTTGGGATGCTACGCCTGGTTCTTCCTTTCTGGGCAAAATGTAAGAGTACCGCGTTGGAGTCGCCAACTCTTTTCCTGTCCTCTGCTCCCATGCCTGTAACAACTGCTTGACTGGCAAACACTGGGGGGATAACTCTCCAGTTCCACACTGGGTAAAACATCACCTGTTGCTGCCCGCAGTTCAAGCTGCGGTTAAGGAACGCAGGACGAGACTAGGCTTGGCTTTTGGGTCAGCTGGCAGCCCTGCCTGTTTGCCATATGGCCTTAATTATGTGACGCGGCGGAAGGCTTTAAGGGCTGCAGTCAACTAAAAAATGGCCGTGAAGTCCAATACCAGTTTGCAAAAATGATGAAACACAGAAACTCCGGTTTTTGGAACGACACTCTGTCAGAAGGATATCAGCGTTCTATCCTGTAGAAAGGGGCAAGTTATACAATCAGAAATTTTCTCTTAACATAGTTAATAATGACTGTGTGTTTTTCCTTGCTTCAGTGTGTGTCATGCTATGAGCCAACTTTCTGCCCTATTAAGTACATGCACTCCATCCAGCCCCCTCCTCCCATTAATCTGTGGTGAGTGTGGTCTGTCCCTGCCACATCCAAACACAAGTGAGAATGAGTTGCTGAAGGCTGTGAGGCAACTTTCCCCCAGCTACACTGGAGAATTGTCCATAGTTCACTAGAAGAGCATATTTTCTGCATGCAAAAGGTCCAAGGTTCAGTCCATAGTGCCTGCAACTAAAAAGATCTCAGGTAGCAAAGCTGAGAAGGCAAGATCTCTGGCTGGCAGCCTCTGCCAGCCCAAACGGACCACTGTTTTTTCCACACATCCAATAGCTGAACTGCACTGCTGTCTACATTAAAATCAGAGCTGCCCTTGACTCCTGCCTTCCCAAAACTTAAGTTCCATGTCTAGAGTTCCCAAGCATTTTTCACCTCTTTTGAAATAAATAAAATACATTACTGCATCGCATTGTGTGTGGAATAGCCAGGAGATCCCAAAGGATTGTTTGGCTGCCTGAACCTGTAGCTCTTTTTTGACACCACTAGGTGATGAATTATGCTTATTTTTTTAGGCTGAGAGTGCTGTGACTTGCCCAAGGTCACCCAGCTGGCTTCAAGTGGGGAACTGAGGGATCAAACACTCTTCTCCAGATAAGAGTCCGCCTCTCTTAGGCACTACACCAAACTGACTCTCTTTTGAAATAATAGGTGCAGAGGGCCTCAGTTCAGAGCAGGACCATGGCATGGGGAGGGGGGAGGTTAACCCTTTCCCATGAGATAAACATCAAGGAAGTGTACAGAGAACCTGTATATTTGCCCTTAGTGAGTGAACAGCGGCTCTGCAGGGCTGTTTCAGCATAGGAAGGACAATGTTGACCTTGCTCCCCATGCCTATGCCTATAGTGACTGAGGGATGCAACACCAAAAACAATGAAGCAAGCTGTGATGTAGCTGGAATGGCAGGCGCCTCTAATCATTTCATTAATTACTCTTCCCACAATATATTAAATGAAGCTGTGACCCGTTTGTAAATCACCAGAAGAGAGATCCAGGCCAGTTTGGCCAGGGATCCTGGAGGGTTGTCTCCCCCCTTCTGGGCAAAGAACAGAGGTCACTGGGGGTGGGGGGTATTTGTGAATTCCCTGCATTGTGCAGGGGGTTGGACTAGATGATTCTGGAGGTCCCTTACAACTCTATGATTCTATAATTTTATCAAGTACTGGATTAAATGAACCATCGGTCTGACTTGGGCAGCATCCTGTGTTTACCTAATTCTCCACTTGGACCATGAGCCCTGGATCACAGAAAAAGGGGCCATCTTCCGTGCAGTTGGCTAGAGCCTATCGTAGCTCTGTATTAATTTAATGAATCATATTTGCTTATTTTAATATAATCTATAGCCCAGGACAGTCCAATCTCGTCAGATCTCAGAAGGTAAGCAGGGTCGACCCTGGTTAGTATTTGGATGGGAGACCACCAGCGAATACTAGCGACAGGACACAGGCAGTGGCAAACCACCTCTGAACGTCTCTTGCCTTGCAAACCCTACAGGGTTTGCTATCCATCGGTTGCAATTTGATGGCCAAAAAAAAAAAGGTTTTAAATGTAATATTTCTGGTAATGTACTTACTTAAGTGCCGGTCTTTGATCACAATAAATAATTCATTCATCACCTAACTCTGAACAATCTTGCCGAGCAAAAGCAAGCAAAGATTAGTCAATGCAGGTCTTGTAACAGAGGGCAAATTAAGAGGATTACTTCTCATCTTGACGGAAGACTTCTAAATCTGTTGTTGTCCTTTTCTGTTGCTCAGACCGAGACTGTGTAACTTATTTTATTGCATTGATCACATTTGTGCCCCCGTGCAGGGCTGACAGCTGCAGCACATGACTGACCTGGCTGGAGCAGTCAATATTTTTTCCCCCTTCTCTGTCTCTGGTAGCTTGTGACAGATACCTGGCTCATTTACCACGAGTCCAAGCTGAAACCTGGCACACTGTCACAGCCGTTCTGAAGATGGGATGGCAATGGCGTTATGTGGTGGGCAAAGAGTTGGCAGATCCAGGAGAGTGTGCAGTCTGCTGTGATCTCTGTTTTCTTGATCAAAGCCACACCAGCATTTTAGAGGCAAAACTAGCACATACACAGTATAGAGCCAGTTTGGTGCAGTGGTTAAGAGGGCTGGGAGAACCAGGTTTGATTCCCCACTCCTCCTCATGCAACTGCTGGTGTGACCTTGGGTCCATCACAAGTTCTTTCAGAGCTGTTCTCTCAAGGGCAGTCCTCGAAAGAGCTCTCTCAGCCCCACCTACCTCACAGGGTGTCTGTTGTAAGGAGGGGAAGGGAAAGGAGATGGTAAACCGCTCTGATGCTCTTTTGGGTAGTGAAGGGCGGGGTATAAATCCAATCTCTTATTCTTCTCTTCTTCTGTAAAAACTTTCCTTGGAGTAAGTCCCACTGAATAGCAGTGGTGGAGGAACGTGCCCTTGAGTCACAGGTGACCGATGGAGATCCTGTAGGGTTTTCAAGGCAAGAGACATTCAAAGCTGATTTGCCACTGCCTGCCTCTGCACAGACAACCCTGGACTTCCTTGGTGGTCTCCCATAAGGACTAACCAGGGCTGACCCTACTGAGTTTCCAAGATCTGACAAGACTGGGCTAGGCTGGGACATCCAGGTCAGGGCGTCTAACCCTTTAACAGAGGCTTCATTTTTTTTAATCAGGTGATGTTATTCACACCTGTGCCTACAAATGCTTCAACAGACCTGAGCAGAATTCTGAGTAGATCTGCTCAAAAACACTCAGTATGACTATATAACCTTAATGATAGTTGTCGCTCTATGCTTGAACATATAGTAAACAGAAATAGTAAACAGAAATGGTCCAGAGTTGTCCTCATTTCCAGGTCTGAATATTGCCAGCTCATAATTATACCAGTCCAGTTCACAGAAAGCCTCAGTGTAGGACAGCCAAACTTATTACAAACATCAGTGCATTCAGTTTATGGCTATATTGTGAATTCCACTTTTGACACTGTAATGCATTTCCTAATTATGTGTTTATGATGTGTGTGTGAGAGCCACGTAAGAGATTTATGAGAGGATAAGGGCAGACCCAAATACGTTTAATAAATTAGGACAGGCCAGAAATTATCGCAACATGAGGTTCAAACTTATCTTTACACCCCTGAAAGACAGAAGTGTTAACAATAGTTCTTCTCAAAGTTGGGGAGTTTCAGGACTCTGGAGTCCTTAAGCTACTAAATTGAGCCCTTGAAGTGGCATCGAGAGAGGGGCCGTGCCTCGGTGGCAGAGCATCTGTTTTGTATCCGGAAGGTCCCAGGTTCGATCCCCGACAACTCCAGTTAAAAGGATGAAGTAGTAGGTGACTCTGGAGAGGTGCTGCCGGACAGTGTAGACCAGGTGTATCAAACATAAGGCCCAGGGGACAGAACCAGCCCATCCAGGGCTCTTATGCAGCCCCCAAGCAACTGGTGCAAGGGAGGGAACAGGAGACTGCTCGGGGAGGGGAGTGGGCGGAGACACTCAGATCATGGCTTCAGCGCGGTGGAAGCAGCAGTCTGCAGCAGTCAAGCAGCGTGGGAATGTCTGCCCAGTGCTGCACCACTGGCTCTCCAATCTGTCCATGTGGCTTTTCCTCCGCACCCCCTCCCAGCCCATGGGGCCTTGCAGTGTGGATACACCAACTCAAGAGCTTACCAGCTTCTGTCCTTTATAAAGTTTATGTCTCTGGTAACTGGAATTACGTTTTATGGCACACATGGCCCAGCCCAACAAAGTGACATTTATGTCAGATCTGGCCCTTGTAACAAATGAGTTCGACACCCCTGGATAGACAATACTGACTTTGACAGACCAGAAGTGTGACTCAGTATAAGGCAGCTTTATGTACGTGTTCAACCTCTAACCCTCTGAAGATGTCTTCAGCAACTGACAGCTCCCGGTTGGAGTAGCCAAAACTGACTCTAACAGACCAGCGGTTTTATTTTCAGCATAAGGCACCTTTGTGTATGCATTCAGCCTAAATTCATCTGAAGATGTCTTCAACAATTGAAAGCTGCCGGTCAGAGTAGACAGTACTGGCTCTGATAGAACCGTGGTCTAACATTCAGTATAAGGCAGTTTCATGTATGCGTTCAACCTTTCAGTTTTTCTCCAGGCCAGTTTGGCCAGAGATCCTTGAGGTTTTTTGTCATCTTCTGGGCGTGGAACAGCAGTCACTGCGGGTGTGCAGGGGGAGGTATTTGTGAATTTCCTGCATTGTGCAGGGGGTTGGACTAGATGACCCTGGAGATCCCTTCCAACTCTATGATTCTATGATCCTCTACCCCTCTGAATAACATTTTCAACCATCAAGAGCTCCTTGTATACATAAGGATCTCATTACCAGCCAAAGCAAATGAAGCTCTACCAGTGTAAAGATGCCTTTCCCCCTTTCAATGGAGAATACTTCTGTGCACAGACTCCAGATGGATCCAAGATTATTCAGGAAACCTTTCTTCTCCAAACACTGGCTGTGACGGAGAGCCCTGTGTGAGCAATGGCTTGCCCAGAAGTTTCCAGGCTTACACAATGGCATCTGCTTCCACTCTCTTATCCAGAACTCTTCCAGGCATTCTGCAGATACACTCCCACTGGGATTTTAATTATCACTGGAGCTACAGGGAGCGTTGCTGTGATTAGAAACTTTGCACTAGGACTGTAGCCCTGGAGCACCGAGGCTCACTGAATATTTCCTCCATTTTCTTTTCTATCTGAGTACGGTCAAGAAGTTTCACACAGGAGCCAGGCTGAACAACCGACTCTTCCATTCCAATCCAAATCACAAGATACCAAGTGGAAATACATTTTCAAGAGTTATATGAGGCACTGCATATGCACACATTTTTAGAACCCACATCCAAGCACAGGAATGTTAAGATCTGCGATAAACTATCGAAGGTGAAAGAAAGGGTATTGACAGGCACAAGGGCTTCCTCTAACTCTCTAATGGCTTGGCAGAGAACTCTCAAGCCTTTGCCCTACAGCAACTGTATACTCGATGAGGCAAACTAAGTATGCCAATGTTTCAGCACTGCAGTGAACACGTAGAATGCAAAAAGCACTCCTCCAAATGTGCAGCAGACACGAACCATGTTGGTAAACACCACCCACCTGCTATTTGGGGGAAGCATCTTTCTGCTTGACCCAAGGCACATTTATGGCAGCACGCGCAGGTGCGCCCCTGGACTTGGGTTACATGCAGTACATGAAAGCAGACCTCTGCTCAAGCCTGAAGGCAGGAGCAATCCATGCCCTCTCTTACTGATGGCCAAGGAGAAATGATTTGCTGGTGCCCATCAACTGGCTGGACAGGTCTACAGGTTGGATCCAACTAGCTTTTCTGCTGGCAATAAGGGAAGGAGGTGACCATCTTAAAGGCTATGCTCAGAATCATGGTATCTGCATGTCCAAAAGCCATGTGGGGAGGGAGGCTGTAGTACAGCGAGGCAGTGGATGCGATTAAGTGAACAAGCTGGCTGGATCCAACCCTATATGTGCCCAATTATTTTTCACACCCCTCCCCACAACATTAGCTGTAATTCTGCTGTTAAGCCATGCCGAAACCATGTTACTCCTCAATTTTCCTTTCCTTTCCTGATAACAGTGTTTGCTTGGGATTGTTTGACAAATGAAATCAGAACTCCTTCCGATTGTTTGTTTCCAGCGAATGCCATTGGAGCCCCCATTTCAAATCCCGCGTCGGAAAGGCTCTCCTCTCATCAGCCCGGAGTCCTTCCCCCCACGTACCTGACCGGTAGCGCTCATCACGTGACCCTGAGGACCTGCGTCGATGGTAGCGGGAGGAGGAGGAGGGGGTAACGGGAGTTCGGCGTTCTTGTGGCAGTGCTTGATCCACTCCTGCATTTGTGGGGAGGGGAGGGGGGGAAATTAGATTTTTAGTTTTGTTGCACATCTGTTTAATATACTCAGCCTTGCCCTGCCTTAGGGACAGATGTTACGTCACACAAAGTAAATGGGAGTCCCCCTCACATTATTTCTTCAAACAGAGACACTACTGACTTTGGTATTTAACAATCCTAGGCCCACAGCGACATGGATGCAGAATTACAGAGACAGCCCCTGAAGTTCATTTCCTCCAACCCCCACCCTTGAGGCAGGATCACCTGGCCCACACTCTTAACCGTGGAGCTCACACGGTCCGATACACAGTTTGTCCAGGTCTGAAGCAATGCGTGCAAGCACCATGCTGGAGGGACTGCACAGCCAAGACTAAGAGGTGCAGGCTGATCCCCATTAGTCTGTTGTGCCTGGCAAAAAGTAGGGAGAATCAAGGGCTATGGTGCATCTGTCAGCGGAAACGTCACACACTGCCCCAGCACAGCAACGCACCCAGGGTATTACACTGGAATAGCATTCCAATTGTATTTGAAAAAGTGTGCCTCGCACACGAAAGCTCATACCTTGAATAAGCCTTTGTTGGTCTCAAAGGTGCCACTGGACTCTAAATTTGTTCTGCTGCTTCAGACCAACACGGCTGACTACCTGGACAGCATAATGACATGGGAGCAGTTGTTCTGGAAAGGTCTTGTTTGAAAGAGGAGAGCACAGGGTGTCTGGCAGGTCTCAACACAAGCCTCAACAGGACCAAAGTGGCCTCCCCCCTTGCCCTGGTGTCAGACTGGAGTCACAAAACATGAACATTCACATACACTCTCTAGGTCAAGACCCACAGACTGAAACCAAAGGATGCCAGGTTTTGCGGCACAGCTACAACTGATGGTGCAGTAGCAGACCTCTGCAAATTCCCACTGGACTGGGTGGCAAGTCAAACTAATTCAGGTGTCTCAAGCCACTCCTCACGTCAGTGAGTCACCGGTCGCTTGTGCTGACTTTGCTCAAGAAAACCAAAGCTATTCATCTGAATGCATCTATTCTGTTTCCAAAGTAAAGTTTCCTAGCCGTTTAGCTCCATGATCCTCATCTTGCTCTCTCCAGATGTTGGTATCTCTGATTCCTCAGTGGAAAGAAAAGGGAAGACAGGTGGATGACGGATGGAGAAGAACGTTGGCTGAGAATAGTTATTTTTCCAGGCAATGGCATTCCAGGAAAAATGAAACGGCATTCAGACAGGGCATGTGTGATACAAAACAAGTAAAAGTAAGGATATTGACCTGCACTGGGATGGGATTATGTGCTATGCACCACTCCGGCAAACGGTTAAAAATAAATGCAAGCTAATTGAAATAATCAGTTCAGCAGCTCTTTCCAAACAGCGTCATGTGGTTCTGCTAAGAGAAGGCGACAGCTCTATTTTAAGTCTACAAATTAGATACTATGGTGATACGAACCTTCAGGGACCAGGAAAAAGGCAACTCCCCATTATCGAGATGGAGGTTGTGCAGATTCTCCAACATTTCCCAGGTGGAAACGGAGACTTCCTTGTGTACTTCTAACATCCCCATTCTCATGGTCAGGAACACTACATGAGCCCCACCCTGCTTACACACTGCTGCTCTACCTATCATGTGTGCTTTTAATTGGGTCTGTAGTAGTCTGACCTGAGTCATAAAAAAGAGGGTGTCTGGTTTTTAAAATAATAATAATAATAATTATTATTATTATTATTATTAGGGCTTTTTTGTAGAAAAAGCCCAGCAGGAACTCATTAGCATAGTAGGCCACACTCAACAGCAAAAAAACTTATTAGCATATTAGGCCACACCCCTGACAGCACAGCTCCCTCCCAGGATCGGCTTCCCCAGGTGCATGGGGAACCCAAGGGAAGGAAGGCAGTTTCTGGATCGGCCTCCCCAGGCTAAGATAACCCAAGGAGGGGAGGCAGTTTAAATTGCCTTCCCTCCCTGGATCGGCTTGGCTTCCCCAGGCACGCCACAGCTTACGAAGCGCCTGGGGAACCCGGGGGGGGGGGGGGGGGGAGAGGCTGTAGGTGTGGCCAACTTGGAAGCCAGCCGGAACTCCGTTCCTGTGCATTCCTGCTCAAAAATAGCCCTGATTATTATTATTATTATTTACTAGTAAACATTCTTTTCTGTAATACAAGAGAGGGCAAAACATTGTTTGCAGTGAACTGGTGGCACGCAAGTTGGGTCCTTCCCTCCCTTCCAATTCCCCCCCCCCATATCGGCTTATTTTGTGCACATATATGTTGTGTACACATGTGTAGTGGGGAAGGAGGTGTGTGCAGACATAAGATGTTTAAAACAGCCAGCTGCCTCGCTGTCTCTTCCAGATTTCATGTCACCAAGAAAGGAAGCAAGGAGGATTCTGGCTAGGTGGCTGGCTTACTGATTGATAGCCTCCTGCTGTAGGACAGCAGGGTGACCAGGTAACTGGTGGCAGTGGTGGTAAGGAGGAAGGTGGTTCCTAAGTGGACAGCATTCTCCATCTTGGCCTGGCTTGACCCCATTTAGCTGTTGGGGCCTGTAGCAGCAGTACAACCAGGGCTCTACTTACTTTCCCCCAAGGTAAGAGATGGAACAGTGCTCTTAAGGGGGGAGACTGGAGTAGTGGGATTGTTTGGTGTGCAGGTCAGACGGCAGCGACAGCAGCATAGGAGTGTGCAAAGCAGCAAACCTTGGCTCACTGCGTCCATGCCTGTGGTGTCCTGCATCTCACATCCTGCTGCGTATCACCTCTATCATGTTGCCTTCTGCTGTCTGCCTTCTCTGTTCCATCCTTCCCTGCTCCACATCCTTTGTTTCTTGTTCCTCTATGTGTCTGCTCTATACATGGTTGTGGTTCGCTGCCATAGATTCAATAGGAATACTCTCAGCACTTCTGATCTGTAAAATGGGAACATATTTTCTAGGAAGTCTGTTACACGCTGAATTTCTTAACAGTATGTTGCATGTGTGCACATATCATACATTCGACTGGACACATGTTCTGCAGTTGGCCTCTCTGGCCGAAGTTATCAACACCACTTGCAGTGTGCTTGTAGCATAGCTGAAATGTGGATAGTTTGATCAGGGGATGGGGTGATCTGATTTGTGGATGGTATTGCTTGGAGGTAGGGGACTTGGAAGAACATGTATGAAGTTATCCTATTGAACAGGGCAACGTGAATCTCACTTAGCATGTGAAATGGCAGACTGTGCATTTTAAAAATTATTTATTTATTCTTTTGGTTTCTATTCCTCCCCCCCCCCCAACTATCATGGGGCTAAGAGCAGATCACAACATATGATAAACAGTTTAAATACAGTTTAAAATACAGTTAAAACAAATAAATTTAACAGATTCAAGTTCGAATATTTACAATTAATCAGATGGCATGTAATAACACTATCACTGCCCCCAGGGGAAGAAAAAAAGAGGGAGAAGGGGCAGGAAGAATTATACGAATAGGAATTCCCCTGGCCTCACCCATATGCTTGGTGGTACATCACCATTTTACAGGCCCTGCGGAAATAAGGCAAGTTCCGCAGGGCCGAGAGCTCATTTGGAACTGTATTCCACCAAGCTGGAGCTACCACCAAGAAGGCTCTAGCTCTAGTTGAGGCCAGGCAAATATTCCTTGGCCCCAGGACCTTCAGTGGGTTGTTATTTAAAGAGCATAGAGCACTTTGGGGGATGTACCATGAGAGGCGTTCCCAATGATATGTTGATTTGATGGTTTATCTGCCTTGCACTTGAAGATTTAAATTCTCAAGATTAAAGGGAAGGCACTGAAATGTCAAGAATGGTGTGCATGCACACTCTTTCTTTCTTTTTCTTTTTCTTTTAAATACCACTTGATATCCTGTGTGGTGCACAGATTAGAGCAGGGGTGTCAAACATGCGGCCCAGGGAGGGATCAGGTCCCCAGAGGGATTCTATTAGGCCCACACTGGAACTGGCCATCTCCTGCTTCCAGTTCTGTTGTTGCTGCTGCTGCATCATAGCTTGCTTCGCCAGACTCTCTCAATTGCTCAGCCATTTCATGTTTTCCCCTGGGTCCTAGACTCAGAACTCTGAGCATGAGATTTCTGTGGTGAATGTCAATAAATCAAAAGTAGGTTTGCAGCTTACAGATACACATCTGAACAGCATACTCAAAATTGCAACAGCACAGACATTTTGATGCAATAATTCAGAGTAAGAGGTGTCAGTTTTCAGATACTGTTAAATAAACAAAATATTGCCAGAGTGCTGTTTTAAGCATGTTTTTATTTTAAGTAAAAAAATTGTGTTTGTGTATAAAGTTTATATCTCCGCTACCTGGGATTACATTTTATGACACATGAGGTCCGGCCCAACAAGGCCTCATT
Organism: Lepidodactylus listeri; assembly: GCA_029233225.1. Classification (NCBI taxonomy): domain Eukaryota; kingdom Metazoa; phylum Chordata; class Lepidosauria; order Squamata; family Gekkonidae; genus Lepidodactylus; species Lepidodactylus listeri. Next base: position 16,816,114 of record JARCFY010000012.1, read on the forward strand.
TATGTCAGATTCGGCCCTCATTACAAATGAGTTCGACACTCCTGGATCAGAGTATTGGACTGGGGCAGGGCAGTAGGGTTGCCAAAGTTAGGTGGTGAAATTCCTGAAGATTTGGGGACAGTGTCTGGGGAGGGCAAGGTTCTAATGCCAGAGAGTCCACCGTCTGAAGCGGCCATTTTCTCCAGGGAAACTAGAGATTACTTATAATTCTGGGAGACTGGGAGACTGACTGGTTCACAGTCACCCAGCAAGTGTCTTGGCTAAATTCAGGTCTTCCCTCACAGGGATGCTGACCTTTGGGTGCTGGAGTTCCCTTTCAGTCATGTTTGCCTCACAGACATGGGATAAAACATGAGGGAGAAGAGTCATGTATGCTGCCTGGCCCCCCAAGTGAGTAGAGATGGACAGAAAAAAGCATTCCCACAATTCCCCCAAAACACAAAATATGGGCCCGGTCAATAGGAAATGAAAAATATGGCCGGCCTTTTATAAGTGAATGTTATAAACCAGTAAGGTGAAATATGTTTAGTCATGTTTTTAAGTTAATATAACAATGAGGGGAAGCTTTGAAAAGCTGTTTAATTTTGTCCTTGAGGTCACAACTGATTAGCACAGTTGTTTGTACTTCTTTACACAGAGAGTGATTAAAATGTGGAATTCACTACCAGAGGATGAAGGGCTGGCCACAGGAGCAGACAGATTCAGGAAGGATAGGTCTATTAGTGGCTACTAGTCATAGTGACTAAAGGGAACCTCCACATTCACAGGCAGTCAGCCTCTGAATCCCAGTGCCAGGAGGCAACATCAGGGGAAGGCCTCGGCCTGTTGTTGGCCCTCCAGAGGAACTGGTTGGCCACTGTGTGAGACAAGATGCTGGACTAGCTGGACCACTGCTCTGATCCTGCAGGGGTCTTCTTTATGTTCCTGTAGGCAATCAGGCTAGCAACAGATTATGTTGGCTACCAAGTTTTGTAGACTTCTTTTCAAGGTTTTAAAAAAAGGCCACCAGACCTCCCATCTTTTCTGTCTTCAGTTAGACCTCTGAGATGCTTCTGTAATTTCTTGCAAGGATCTGAAGAGTATACAAATAAATAATTCCTCACATCCTACATGATTTATACTAATGTAGAATCTGGTGCATAAGTCAGGAAAGAAAGATGAGGTGGCAAAAACATTTTCAGTATTGCCACAAAAAAATGACGCTGCCAAAAATATGAAATTCTTTCGCTTGTATTAAAATGATACCTTCCAAAATGGTATCAAAATGTGATCCCTCCCGCCACAATTTCCATTTCCCTTGAAATTAGTTCTTCTTCAGGTGTATATGTGTGTTTATTGCCGCAGAAGCAGGACAAAGACACGCACATGGCACTTCTCTGGCATAAAGCCCTGAAAGGGAAATGTCTAATTTAATTTTCTGCTTTCATCAGAGGTCAGGGTAGGACACTGAACTCACAAGCCATTTGTGTGTATGGGTTTTTTCCCCTCGCTTATGGAGATATAAATATCACTTCATGGCCTGTTCTCAATTTTTCTTTAAAGAACCAAACAAGATTACAAAGTGCTATTAGGCACTCAATGGGGCAAGTCGGTTCCAATGTAAAAAAAAACAACCCGGTCTAATTCCTACGCCCAGGGTAACACAGAGCACAAGATATTCTGTATGCAGACACTTTTGTATGAGAAGCAAAACCCTTGCGGAATATTAAACACAAGGAACGCAGCGGAGCGTTGCCACAAACAACAAGGTGGCATCGTAACATTGCAACGTGTGCAGTTACGGACATGAGATTTTGCTTGAAACTTATTTTGTTTTACAAGGACATATAATACACGGAGTCTAAGGGCAACTTATACATATGAAACGGCAGACCGGATGCCTTGCACCTGATGCCACCTTTTCCCGCAGCCTCATGTTCCAGGAAATGTTTACTCAAAGAAAAGTGAAGAATGGCAGGAACTTTTGATTGGGGGGGGGAGGAATAAGTAAAACTATATGCTCCTGCTAATGCCCCCCCCCCGGAGGGCCACATTTAGCAAAGTCATTTGATGATCCCCAGAATTCTCTTGTTTCTGATTTCTAGAGTTATCTCCATGGTAACCCAGGAAGGAGTGAAGTGAGATACATCTCAGTGAGAAGGGGACAGTACACATTTTAATTGTAACTAGACAGGGAGGGACGAGAAGGAAGCTGCGACAGAGGTGCCTGTGGACACATGATACCCAAGGGTCCGTAAAAACTTTCAGTCAGCCCGTTCAAGCTCCCTGAAATCACTGGGCTTAAATCAGCTTTACTTTCTTACAGCGTGTTCAGCGCAAAAGAAACTCTCTCCGGAATCCTCTCTAATGTTATTCCCTCCTGTTTCCCTGAAAGAAATCTCCAACAGAACAGAAACAGAACTTGTACTGACAGATACTAGTTTGCCTAAGGTCACCCAGTGAGTTCCTGGCAGAGGTAGGGATGTCAGCTCCCAGTTGGGAAATTCCTGGAGATTTGCAGATGGAGCCTGGGAAAGGGTGAGCTTGGGGAGTAGGGCATAATGCCACAGAGTCCACCCTCCAAAGCTGCCATTTTCTCCAGGGGAACTGATGTGTTATCTAGAGCTCAGCTGGCAATTCTGGGAGATCTCCAGTCCTCACCTGGAGGCTGGCAGCCCTAGGAAGAGGTGATATATAGACCAGGGACTTCTCTGGCCTATGTCTCACTCTTGTTAATCACTATCCTATGCTACTTCTGAAAACAAAGTTCTCCACCTTAACGACGCTTACTTTTTTCAAACCCTGTCACCCCCCATTGAGATTTATTACTCAGGACTTGAGATAAAGACTTTGTTGTCCTTGCTATCTTAGAAATGAAAGGAACGAAGGGCCGGCTCTGCCAGCTGCTTGCAGTGATACGTTCTATGCTGAAAACATCACTAGAAGCCGGAGGATGGAAGAAGAGAACCAGGAACCAGAAAAGTTCACCATGCAAGTATAAGTCAGCTAGCACGTGATTTGTGTTGCTAATCTGTAAAGGACCAGAAAGTTGAGAAAGGATCGTGGGGTATGTTTGAGAAGGAGTCATCTTATTAACATTTCTTGATGTGTCTTGAACAGGTAGTCAATTAAGTCTGATCTGAGAGCGGACGAATACTAAGCAACTCATGCTTGCAAATCTTTTTCTCCTTTCCAGCCCCCCCAATTTCTTCTTTTTTAAATTAACAGCTCCCTGCCTTCTATGGAAGATAATCCCTTCACTTTACTCTGCTGAAGCACAATTAGAGGAGGGGCTCACTGGCACAGCATCTGCTTGGTATGTAGAAGGATCCAGGTTCAATCCCCACCATCTCCATTTAGAAGAATGAGGTAGTTAGTGATAAGAAAATGTGAATTCTTTGGATTCTTATTTGAATTCATTTTTTTTAAGTATGTGTGTGTGTTTGTGGTTAGCTGATTCCATCCTGAACCACATGGAAATACAAAATTAAATGGTTCATATTAGAACTATAGCCTTGAACCCTTCATCTTAAAGTCAAGCTTGTAAACAAGTTACCAAAAGCAAGTAGGGTTCGGCATGTGACGAAGTATTCGCAAATGTCAAAATCACCAATGGGCATGGAGGAAGAGACCTCTGTGTAGCTGTGATGGATACACGTCGAACTGATGAGCTTTGACTCGTGGCTTTTGGTTTTGAGAATTCTGCCTTGTGAAGACCATAGTGACTTCTGGATTATTCTATTTCCATTTCTTAATGCCACCAAGAAGCCTTGTTTGTTTTGACTGCAAATTCTCTGTTGAGAATCAAGGCTTAGGAGTGTCTGGTTGTTTCGAGGGCACTGCTGAAGAATAGAGATCTTGAGTCAAGAATGTATATGTGAAGTGATGATCTGAAGGGGGGGAGGCATGGATCAGGGGAAGAGACAGAGAAGCTAAAAGTTGTAAATATGTGCTCACATTTTTGAAAGTACATATTTTTTAAAACGTCTGTCTGGGACCAAAACTTTTTTATGTCAAAACGAATGTTCACCCAGGAACAGTTCCCCTTTTTGTTGACCAGGGCTGCGGTCACACACACTAAACAATCTACTTTCAATCCACTTTCAATGCACTTTCCAACTGGATTTTGCCAGTTCACACAGTAAAAATCCACTTGGGAAGTGCATTGAAACTGGATTGGAAGTGGATTATTTAGCATGTGTGACTGCAGCCCAGATTTAACCTGGAACGGCCAAGATAAACGGGGACTCTTTTTAACAGAGAGCTCTTATTTCTGTTAGTTGCATCTCTTCAGTAGAGACATGATGTCCCAGCTAAACATGGCATCTTAGAGCACAGAGCATTTCCCCCCAAAACAAGTTTTTGCCATAGGGCAAAGGGTGAAGACACTATGACAGAAGATAATTCCATTCCCAAGCTATCTTAGGCCACTGTAGCTACGTGGGCCTCCGTGCAATAAAGGTTTCCTCACCACCTGCTTCTATCAAGCAACTGCAAGGCTCATTAAACACATACACACACACACATATATATATACACACACACACACTTATATTGATTGTGCTCACCAAAGCGAAAGTAAAAGAGAGGCCGGTTTGCCGCCGTGCTGTGCGGTGCTGCGCGCTCTCTAGCTGCTGCTTCCCGGATGTCACAGACCCCAATGTTGCTAGTGCGGAGCGTCCTCCTCGCGGCCCCTTCACTGTGCTGCAGTCTACACCGTACCGCAGCAGCTCCATTCGCCGCTGTAACAAGTCGGAAAAAACTAATTAAGTCAGGTTTAGTTTTTTGACATTTGTTACAGCAACGGATGGAGCTTCTGCCCCCATGCAGTAAAATGCGTGGCACATGCGCACGCAAGCCCACACGTGGGCACACTTGCACACACAGGCACGCACACACACACACACACACACACACACATACAAACACTACAGTATGAAGCCACATAGTCAATTTCCCACTCTGCCAACATTGGTGTTTGTAATGTCAGCAAAGCAGCAGCAAGAGGATTGGATGCTAGAATGGTGGGGGGCGGGGGGGCTGCCTTGGGGTTTACTATCAGTCTGGTGGGCACGTTTGTACAAGTGGTAAGGTTGTCTTATCTCTCCCCCCCCCACAAAAAAACCCAATTGTGCAGAATTCAGCCATTTTAGTTTCAATCTTCTTCCCCATTAATTGTGAGCTCAAATATCCAGCTTTATAAATGCTTGTATTTCCTGATTGAAAAAGACAGTGTTAAGTGAATAGAAAGCTGCAGAAAGTTGCCCCAATAATTTTGCTTCCATTTCAAGACAATTCCTCTCCCAACACGGGGAACAGCAATCCTCTACTCAGATGAATAGAAGGATAGAACAAGTCCCATCATATGAAAACACCAATTTTGTCTGGAAAGTACTGAAGACAATTATAGAGAAACACACAATATTACAAACATATTGGAGATCTTCCAGCCCTAGGCGGGAATTTGCTGTAATTTATATTAACTCTAGTAACAGAAAGACAGAATAGACAGGAATGGGGTTCCTTCCTCCACCCCATATTTTGGTAAATAAAAATCAGTTTGGCTTCAGCAGATATAGCTGGCAGGGCTGTGTGTTTGCCCCAGATGAGAAAGAGAACAGAAAACCTTCAGAAGCGCTTGTGTTTGTGAATATATGCGTGGGCAATGTTTGCTGAAAGTTTCAAAAGCCAAAGGGGCAGCTGAGCCAGTGGTTAGTGATAGGGTGTAATGTATACAAGTTGAAGAACTGAACTGGTCTTGGCGTAGCAGTGGGCCTAGAATTTTGATATTTCTTAATGAAGAGTAACGTGCAGTACAGATCATATGCTTCTGTCTCTGTAAAGAGTAACACTTCAGCACTATTATTCTCCAGCTTGTGTCTGCAATAACTACAACTGGCTATTGGTTTTAATTAACAGTTGAAATTCCTGCTCCATACCATAGAAACATGGATCTAACCAGATAATCAGAAAGAGGCACAGGGCCTCATGTGCTCCAAACGGTGGATTAGCTTCTGAAGGGAGAGGTACCAGGACTCAACTGAGCCTGGATCTCACACTCCTCTGAGTCCCACCTCTTTTCTCAAATATATAGGGACTGGGTATAGTTAACTCAGTGATAAAATAGAGGTTATTGCATCAGTAGTATTGTTTCAAATGATCCAGGGATGAGTTCTGTCATTGGGCTACCTTCCTGGTTGAAATTCTGGAGAATCCTGGTTGAAATAAAGCCAAGTCTGCCCAAAGTATGAAACTATACATAACTAATTAAGGTCCTTCCTAACCTTTTTTGGGCAAATTTTGTGTGATCCTCCAATGTGGAGACCTGCCCCCCTCCCTAGGGTTGCCAAGTCTGGGTTGGGAAATACCTGGAGATTTGGGGGTTGGGGCCTGGAGAGGGTGGGGTTTGGGAAAGGGAGGGACCTCAGCATGGTACAATGCCATAGAGGCCACCCTTTAAAGCAGCCATTTTCTCCAGGGGAACTGATCTCTGTAGTCTGGAGATCAGTGTTTAAAGTGGGAGATCTCCAGGACCCACCTGGAGGATGGCCACTCTACCCCAATTCCCCAGTTAGTGGCTTTTCCAACTCTGCCTGAGCCAGGACCATCAGCCTTTCCTAGGAGCTGCCAGTGGCAGCTGTCCCTGTGGCCTCACTAAGGTGGTCAACTTGGTCAGACTGTGCCACTTTCAGACTACAGATCACATGTTTGAATGTTCTTCCATGCAGGCAAAAAATTCCCTCCGTACAAAAAAAGGAAGCCTAGGAGAAGGGTTCTAGCTAGCCTTCCCTCTCATATCTTTGTTTTCCATGCCACAGTAACCTCAAGGCTAGACTACTGTAATGCACTCTACATGGGTCTGAGGTGGAAACTGCAGCTGTGCTAAATGCCACAGCTTGGTTACGACTGGGAGTTAGATAGAATACAGATATTACAGCTAAGCAGCAGTTGCTCCACTGACTGCTGTGTTACTGGGTTCAGTTCAGGATGCTGGTTTTCAGCTGCAAGGCCCTTCATATTCCAGGACCCAAATATCTGTAGGATCACCTCTCTCAATTTATTTATTTCTGAAATTCCACCCTACAAGTGGGTAAGAACAGCTGCCCGTACCTGAGCCCTCTCTATGATGGCTTCCATAAGATGGAATGGCCTGCCGGATGAGATCAGGAAAGTTCCCACACTTTTATCATTCCGCACACTGTGTAAAATGGAATTGTTCAGAAGGGGCTTTTTATAATAAGGAATAAGGCTGTTAAATCTAGGTGGTTTTCAGTTGTTTTCTTCCTTTTACATTTTACACTGTTCTTATTGCATTGTTTGCAAATTTTGCCATTCAACTTTCTGACACTGTTTGTACATACTATACTGTTTCACTGTATCTCTAATTCTGTAAACCCGTTATTGTTCACCGTTGGTTGGGTATTTTGTATTGTATTGTTCATATGGCGCTGTTTTTAATGGAGTAATCCACTTTGAGTCTCGGAGAGACAGGAGGATAAGGAACGATGTAAATAAAAACAAACGTACCAGGAAATTTTTGCATTGAAGAACATTCTGCCTCAGCCTGTTGGCCAAGATCGGATACTGGGTTACCACTTCTTCAATGCTTACTAGGCCTGAGTCTTACCCTACACCTCTCAGCTGCAACCTGTACTCTGGACTCGCTCCCTACCTAAAAACTACTACATGTTATTCAGTGACACAAATGAAGCTGATGACCTGATAAATTAAGGTAGTTTCCGGTGGGCTCACAGCCTTGGCTGGGTCAGGACACCCTACGGTGCCACAGCTGGTTAAAAAATGGGGAATTTATTTCTCCACCTATGGCCTCTCCATTTCATGAACCATAATGTAACAGAAGAGGAAAAAGCCTTTTAGGAGAGGGCTGAAAAAAATGGAAATGCCAGCACACCTGTGCCACCCAGGAAGTTCTCCTCTCTTGCAGCAAGACAACATCTCCTCCCAATCAATACCTTAGGAATCAGATATCACACTACAGTAGATGAACGGTACTCGCATGAACTTCCTGGGATTCCCATAAGAATCTCTGGATCCATAGCTAGAGGGGCTTTTCTTTAGACTCATTCAATGTTAGTTCTTCCTATCAACTTGTATTATTTTAAGGTCCAGTACAGTGCATACGAGTTCCTTTGGGGGAACTGAGAATAACATTGCTCAGTTTTACTGAATCCCAGGAGAAGAAATGCTAATGCGATAGAACCCAGCCCCTGACGAGCAAACTGTTTTGTCAGAAGGCAAGCTGGATGAGGGACTAAACAGTGGTGGAACCCCAACCCCCCCAATCTGCTCTACACTGTCACACCTGTTGGTCAACAGCCCCCTCCTTCTCTATTTTTAGTTGTCAACCGTTGGGGTGAGCAACACCAACAGCAGCACACAAGGGGCCAGATTTTGCCCAGGGGCCACCAGCTGCTGACTCCTACTCTATGTGCAGCTTTGCTGATGATCCACATCTGAGAAAACCAGAACTTAGCTGCACCTGTGTGTATTTCAAACAATACATCCTAAGTGTTGTTAAAGCTCTGAAGAAATAAGTTTGGACTTTGTACGGCAGAGGCAACTGTGACCTCAGCACCACCCTGTTTAGGGTGTAAAGTGCAGTCTACAGACATCTAGACAGTAGTTATTTTGTGACTGTCCACTGGACAGCCATTTGCAGGCTTGAGGCAACAAAAGAACTTCTGGCTATGTCAGTCAATGATTTATCAATGGGGCATTTGAGAAGTGGAAGCAAATTATTTCCTATTTTTAGGGTTTCCGAAAGTCACAAATGCACCCTTATGTAAAAACAGTTGGTTCCATTTATGGATTAGCATTTGCTTCTGACATAGCCTAATTAAGATGAATAAAAGAATACGAAATTGACTCCAATGGACTTAGAAGAGTGTAATTCTGCTTCAGATGGCACAGTCAAGAATACAATAATTACTAGGGCAGATCAGACCAGTGCTCCATTAAGCCGAATACCCAGTCACTATCCAACGGTATCCAGATATTCTCCAGAAACCTGCAGAAGCAGCCCAGGATAGCGCCTGCCATATTTGTCTACCATGTCCAATAATCTGAGGCATGCCACCCCCGACACATAGCTTCATTCCACTTAACTGTACTCTGCTCCTTGGTCTAAATCATTGTTTTAAATAAGGGAAACAGCAACTCTGCCTTTACTATGAACACAAAAAGATGAAGCCAGCTTCAGTCAGGTGCGGTAGGTTTTAAGTACTGGCCCACGGAAGGAGCCAAGACCCATGGGGAAAACAGGTGATCCCAAAAGTCTTAGTGATAAACAGTAATGGAAAGACCAAAAGTAATACAGTCTCTTTTTTGTTGAATGCACTGCTGTTTGGTTACATCCTAAGGACTATGGCTGCTGCCCACATCATTACAATGGTAGAGCAGGTAGGTCTAAATCAATGTCGTCCTACCTGATTTCATTGAGACAAGGCTGGGATAAATCTAAGTATCCTGGTGTGGAAAAGCTTTACAGTATTGGGGTTCTCAGTCCATCTCATCCAGCATCCAGTCTTAGATACCAGCTATAATCACAATGGAGTCGGTTGGTGAAAACCCTCAAAGGTGTTTTAGACCTGGTGTACATATCTGACTAAGGCCTGTTCAGAACGAATGAGGCTGCAGAGTTTTAACATAGCAGAATAGACTCTACAGCTTCAGGTGCAAGTAGTGGATCATATTCTCAAGTGCTTCTCAGCATGAAATCATTCTCCGGAAGTAGCAGAGTAACACAAGGGCCACAGTAGGCTAGGATCTTTCTTGTTTGTGTGCTGATTTTTTTTTTATTCGCTCATTTTTACTTGTGAGAGGTTTTTTTTTTTTTTTTACCTACGGGAATATTCAAAACTGAAGTCTCGCACCTGCAGCTTAGTCCGCTGCTATCTCAGGAAACTACCACTCAATCTTGCCGCTTGCATAGACCAAGGCTGATTCATTCCGGAACCCAATTTTTGCAGGTGATCACTACTTCTGGACTTTTTTGTGTCAGCTATTCAGCAGGGAACGAGAGCTTCTTTTAAATTCTGATGCTTCCTAAGTTTATTGAGCACATTCTGGTTAATAGGTATATCCCTAACCATTCCCTCCATTAGCTACTTATAATTAATTATGTTAAGAGTCTCAAGCAGTTCCATTCTCCATGCAATGCCCAGTAATATACATTTAGAAAGGTGTACACACCCACAACTTGGTCATACAAGGAGACATACATGAATACACATGAACTGTGGGGTGGGGTGGGGCAATTTACATACACTGCACAGCGGTGACAGGTTCCTTTCTGTCCCAGGTAACACCCCCACTAGACGCACACTGATATTTGAGTCAAATGATCAATGCACACGACAGCTTCATGCATCGCTTGTGCCGCTCTACATACCCGGAGGTTGTGGCAAGTAGGCCCCAATTAATTTTGATCTCTTCTTTTCATAGCCCTTCTGTGTGATGTCACCTGCCAAGGAAAGCAAAGGGAGGGGGGGAAAATCAATAAAGCCTGAATGAAGATACAATCTGGTTGCTCAAGTGAGGTAGCATACGCTTTGCGACTGGGGCGCTGTCTGTTTGTCCTGACAATTGTAATGAATGGACAATTGAAAGTGCATTACGATCATTTTGCCAAGGAAATTTAATTTACACTGGAGCCATTTTTGGCAACTGAACACCCAGCGCAGCTTATTCCGGCAGCGAGGAGTCCAAGAAGCAGAGGGCTGCTTTGTCATTCTGATACTGTCACACAAAACCACATCAGCCTTCATTACGTTAATCAACAGTGGATTATATAGAATGCTTTGGTCGGTAATGGCTGGCAAAAGACATCACCAATTAGCATTTTCTCCACTATTAATGGGGTTCTTTAATCAAGCATGAAGGGCACACAAAAGATTTGGAACTGTTGGCGTACTATTTCAATAACAATATAAACATTTGGCCAAGCTGCTAAGAACTACTTTAAGACAAAAATACACAGCATCAAAAACCGGTATCGTGCTTCCCACGACTGAACCATAAAAAGACACCATTTCCACCCATTCAATAGTGCAGTTGGGGTGAATTTCCCGAGTCCCACTAACACTGAGCTGGCAGGCATACACTTCTCTCATCCTGGAGATGCACGAAGAACAAAAATGCAAGACTGAAATCTCCGTTTCATTATCACCGTGACTAACTGATTGAAATGTTTAAATACGGATTACAAGCATGGCTTTTAATTTTATGTCAGTGCTCAGTCTAAAACCGTTTCCTGACAACAGTACCACTATATTGTGAAAACTCCGGCCTAGTAACACATTCTGTGCCCCGCCAAGATCTAGATCTAGAGTCTTTGGTCCCTCAGGTGAACTGCTACAAGGGCTGAAAAGCAGCAAAGAGAAGGTACAGTTCAGATTATTTATTTTAATTTAAAAGAGTTTATTTTTTATCTCTGTGCCACCTTTTCCTCCAACTCGACCAGACAAGGGCAGGCAGTCCGGCTCCTAGCATTTGTACCAAGTTTGGCCAAGCCAGAAGCATCATACTGTTTTGTCAATGACAGAAGGCAATGCTCCACACCCATCTTTGCCTAAAGATAGGTCCAAGGGCAGTCCTGTTTAGTTTTCACTCCCAAATCACAAGACTTGAGGTTCCTGGCAAAAAAAAAAAGATCTAGAGCGCTTGATGTTCTACTTAAGTTGGACTTCAGCTGTTTTTGTCTCACTGAAGTTGAAAAGAATATCGCCTCTGCATTCTGGGACCTCTCTGACGCTTTATTCCCCTTTATCTGCAAGCCAAGTGTGTTGGTGTGCTGGGCCCCCTGATGGCCCTGAGACCACAACCTGCCACTCTGAGACCCTAAGAATGAGTTCCCAAACCTGAGTCTTGGGACCAAAGTCCTAGACCTGGGAACTGTATAGTGATGTGTATGGGGTCCAGAGCTGGAATGTAAACCCACTAGGGAGGATGAAAAAAACAGATTTCCAGTCTGCAGTGTGTATCCATATTCAACTCAGGGAGTTTTTCAGTCAAGTTTTAACGAGGAAATGAAGGCAGCGGGTGCTTAGCTGCTCATTAATCCACGGCACATATGGCACATACGGTTTGGTGCTGCAAAATATTTGCCCTGTGCTCCCCACCCCATTTTTCTGCAGCACAGATAATGCTAGCCAATATATTTGCGCGTTAGGACCCGCTCAAAGAGGCTTTTAGTGCAATGTATATTTACAAAAAAAGAAGAAGAACCCAACCCCACAACAGAACATAAGTAAGGCGTTCAACACGTTCTTGCAATACAACAATTAAGTGAAAAAAATGTAACTGGACAGATCAAAGGTTTTCTTCCGGTTGCTTTTTTCTGCAGCTCTGCAGCTTTGGAATCTACAGAAACATAATCTGAGGAAAGGACAACAAGCAAAGAAAACTTATCATTGGTGACAAGACCCAATACTCCAGCCTATCATTAACTGCAGAAGAAACTGGGGTGATTGCCAGTTCCCTGGCAACCAGATTTGAAGCAGGAATTATGAATGAACCGTATATTCTGTCTTGAATATCTCTTTGAATCAGCCCCTAGATCATTCGTTCCCAAATTTTGTGCTGGGACAAACAAATATGTGGTGAGAGAAACTGGTAGTATGCCATGATGAATGACTTAAAGGTTCCTCTGATTCCACAGAACACCCATCCATCTCTTTCCAGTGGGCTTCTACATCATATGGGGTTGGATAACACAATGGCATAAGAATTACCCAGCCTAAGAGGAAGCTGCATATTGTACTGCTAAGCAAGTCATGGCTCAGGGCTTGCTTTCTCCCAAACCAAGACGTGCACTCTCAACAGAGATGTGCAGAAACACCAGGAACAAGTGCTTCTCAGAGTGATGTTAATTCTTAACTTTCACAGCCGAACAGATTGACTTATGGAGACGGAACGTAGGAAGGATGCCTCCAGTTTCAATTCCAAAATATCCCAACTATAAAAAATACGGGAAATTGCCCTGGATCCGCCCCTAGTTTGAACCCAGGCTGTTCACTTCAACAGCAGCACACAAAGAACTAGCCTATAATTTCCATTAGACACACGTACAGCAACACGAAGCTTGACCACATGCAGCTTTGGGCATTTTCAGACAACGAAATCACACCACTATAAACGTCCCTTGAAAACCATCTACCAAGTTGCCGAGTCTCTGGACGAAATCTCTTCCCTTCCCCCAAAAACCTATTGCATCCTCAGAATATCCAAGTCGCTTTAAGACTTGTTCACAGCCGATGACTCAAGTTCACTGTCAAAATCTTGCCAAGGGAGATTTGAATGAAGCACAGCTCCTCACAAACGAGCACTGTGACTCACTCGTTTCTCCCACTGATGATGCAGACAGGCTCTCTGTCTGCCCTTCCAAAAATACACAAGGAGACTAGGGATTGCAGTTTTGGAGGAAGCGAGGCTGCAGAAAGCATAAGGAGAGAACATTCGCTAAAAGGAACCGAGACTGATTTCACAGCCTAAATGTGCACACAGGCGAGGACTCGAGGAACCAAGCAAATACATTCTACATGCCGAGCTGAGCTTTAGGTTAGAAGACCAGTCAAACCCCCTCCCTCGATGTTCTTTTGGCAAAGCCAGGGGTCATTTCAAGTAGGAGCTCAGGGGAAGCGCAGCTCCGGGAGTTGGTGCCAGCCCTCCCCCGTGGGGGAATGTCTGCTTGTGTCATGGCCGCAGCAAAATGAACCCGTCCCCTGGAAAGGTCCTTGTTCCTCCGACCAGTCTTCTGAAGGCTTCAGCCACCACTGAAGCTGTCCTCCCAGAATAGTGGTATTTCTGAGGCTTGGATTAGTAGCTGTCCCTTCTCTGCCAGCTCTTTCTTTCTCTCTCTCTCTCTCTCTCTCTCTCTCTTCCTTGCCTTCTGACATACTTCCAGTGATGTCAGGTGGTGTAGCATATGCAAATTAATTATGCTAATGAGCTCCTGTACCTCTTTTTCTACAAAATGACCCCTGCCGACAAGTGTTTGTCCAGCCACTGCTTAAAGATTGCCAGTTCACCAGGAGAAACGGCTGCTTTGGAAGATGGACTCTATGGCATTTTACCTCACTGAGGCCCCTCCCCTCCCCAAACCCTGCCCCTCAGGCTCCATCCCCAAAATTTCCAGGTATTTCCCAATCTGGAGCTGGCAGCCCTAGCCATCGAGGTCAGGGCTGGCTATAGGCCTACCTAAATAAACTCTTGGGTTTAGATCCAGAACTCCTAGATTCCTGCCTTAGTGTGAGAAACATACTATAGTCTCACCACACCTCTTTTCAAATATTATCTTGTTTCATTTCAGTCTAGCAAATCTAGTCCCTTCTGTGCTTGGAAGAAAAATGCTGAAACAAATGGGGAAATTAATGGGAGTTGTGTATACTGCAGCAGAACAGCCAGATCCGAGTCCAGGAACACCTTAGAGACCAACAAAATTTTCAGGGCATAAGCTTTTGAGAGTCAAAGCTCCCTTCATCAGAGCTGGAAATCTTGTTGGTGTCTAAGGTACTACTGGACTCAAATCTAGCTGTCCTATTGAAGACAAACATGGCCTCCCTCTGCAACTGTACTGTAGCAGAGAATACCACAAATCACAACTTCTGTTCGCTTCTTCAAAGGAGAGTCTATTGTAGCTCCAAAGTTTCCAAGTCCCTTTGTACCCAACATTTAGCCAGTGCCTAGTTTATCCTCCTTCCTTCAGCCTCTCCATAGTTGAGTCAAAAGTAATTTTAGGGGGAGAATTGCACTTTCAAATCTTGAAACATACCATCTACCAGGATTTTACTCTGAATGGATAAATGATCTTTCTCTGTACTTTTGTCACATAACAATAAAAAGCAAACAGGATTCCAAGATATATGAAAACTGGGGAGGGAGCTGGATTTCACAGGCCTGCTAGTTCAAGTTGAATATTCTCATTTTGATTTTGCTCCTCTCATTTTAGAAACAAATCTGCCAGTCTGTATTTTCGCACTGTTTTCTCTTTCCCCCTGCTGAGTTTCCCCCTGTAAAAATGTACCCATTTTTGCAACCTTAGCTGTACATCATTTGGCTATGAACAACATCAAACTGGTGTAAAAGAAACAGAGGAACAACCAGTCTATGAAAGCAAAGAAAATCAGGACTGAAACCAATGCAGGTGACAACACAGAGAATCAAAGGAAACAAATTTTTTTTGTTACCCTCCATAAATACTACTCTTCTTTTAAAAGATTGTGCAGTAGTGTGTGCTAAATCCACAGACCCTGTAATTACTTTAAGTAAACAAAACTCCAAATAGTTTGTACAGACTTTTGCTGGCTGATTCCTG
The DNA here is from genome assembly GCA_029233225.1 of Lepidodactylus listeri. NCBI lineage: Eukaryota > Metazoa > Chordata > Lepidosauria > Squamata > Gekkonidae > Lepidodactylus > Lepidodactylus listeri. Next base: position 16,831,427 of record JARCFY010000012.1, read on the forward strand.
AACTTGCTACATCCTTGATCCAAATTATTCGTTTTTCCACTTACCTTTTGAGACAAATCATTTCAGCACATCCTGTGCACTAAAAACACACTGCCATCTCCTAGAAACATTCCTGAACCGAAGCCAATGATTATTAAAAATTGAAACAGAGTAGTGCTTTTTTTCTCCCAAAAAAGAAAAGAAAAGAAAAGCATCCATCTAATTCCCTGAGTCAAATTGTCTAATATTTGGACAGTCGAATGGCAAGAAGAAATTGCCACTTGAAGCCAGAACTGCAGAGACCCCTGGTTTAAAATGTAAATATTCCCTATGGGGAGTGCTGTGTGGTCTCTCTTGGTTTTTTGAGCAGGGCATTTGCATGGCACTGCTTTTATAGCCTGGATTACTGGAAAGTAAACAGAGTCCAGAGTTTAATGGGGACACTTTCCATTCCCAACGTTTATTTCGTTATTTGAAGCTTTAACGGACACTTTATGTAATGAAAGCACACCATTTCCATTTTTGGAATTTTATGGCCCTTAGGGCTGTTCATAATGTTGTTTCCTTTCCTTTCTTGCTTTATAAGGCTAGTGGGTTATCTCTGAAGCCTCGACCTCTTTACGACTCTTGGAAAGCCATCTTTTGTTTCTCTGCTAGTTGAGTTAAAGGCTTAAGTCGACAGTGATCTGCTGCATCAACAGTTTTTTGGGAGGAGGCTAATTCTGGGAAGAAGAATATGCATATAAAATCCACATTGTCTGAACAGATTCCAAAAGATTATGTCAGATATTGGTTCAGTGGGTGCATGCACTTCTTGTGCTGGACAGCTTTCAGCAATTCCAGACTTGGTGTGTGTGTGTGTGTGTGTGTGTGTGTGTGTGTGTGTGTGTGTTATTTGAGCCCCTAGTGGCCCATTCCTGTATGTATGTGGTTGGTGGGCTGGCTAAGCAGGTCACAAGGTGTCTGGGTCTGAGCAAGCTCATCATACAACAGAGGAGGCAGTTCCGTGCACACACCCTATTCTCTCTTTCTCTCTCTCTCTCTCTCTCTCTTAGCCCAGACCAATGAAGAAAATGGGAAACGACTAATGGGTAGATGTTACAACAGATATCAGGAATAGGGGCACCTTTTTAAGAAGTCTGAGCAAAATGACAAAAGACTTCAAAAGCAATGACTTGGTCCCTGCTTTAAGTGAAAAGGGGTTCTGAGGGGGAAAGAGAAAGGAAGGTATAATGAAGCAACAGAGAAATAATAGAGAGTGAAACCCCATTCCCCTTATCCGCTCTGACAACACAATAACTGGACCTCACAACACCAGCCATACCATCTTAAGTTCATTCACTTGTTCATCTTCCAACGTTATCTATGCCATCAAATGCCAGCAATGTCCTTCCACTTTCTACACTGGACAAACAGGTCAGTTCTTATGCAAAAGGTTAGAGGGACATAGATCCAATATTAGAAACTGCAATGCTCAAAAGCCAGTTGGAGAGCATTTTAATCTCCCAGGTCATTTCATTGCTGACCTAAGAATGGCAGTCATCAAACAAGGAGATTTCAAAGAGATGCAGTTCCACAGGGCCTGCAAGATGGAGCTCTTCCACCAGGCATATGAATAGGGGCCGCCGCCTCCGTGTACCCCCTTACACCAGCAACTACCAACGTCGCCCAGGTATTACCATCTAGTCGCCGACGACCCCGGCATGCGCCCAACATTAGAATGTACACCATCGATAGTGTGAGCACTTTAATAACTGTATTGTATTGTATTGTTTTAATGATGAAAGTTTTAATGTTTATGGTTTTATTGTGGACTTGGTCCACTAAAATGTGTAAGCCGCTCTGAGCCTGCTGTGCACGGAGAGTGGCCTAGAAATTGAATTAAAGAAATAAAATAAAATAAATAAAAATAAAATTACAATGTGAGGCTGGGGAATCTGAGTTGATTCACAAGTTCAGAACAGGGGACTCCTCAGGGATGAGACATAGGATTCTCATCACCCTGCAGATGCTAATTTTCTGCCCCCGGGCATTTCCCCTCTGCTCTAATCAAGCTGCTCACAATATGCAGTGTACCTTTTGCATCCTTTACAAGCATTCTATACAACACCCCTTCCACCTTCCAACTAGGACGAAAGGACTCGGAGATCTCCATTCCTACTCAAGTCTGATGAAACTTTGGTTGGTTTCTAAGTTGCTACTGGGCTCGAATCTAATTGCAGACCAATACGTCTACCCTCTGAAACTAAATCCATTCCCTTAGAGCAGGGGTGGCCAAACTTGCTTAACATAGGAGCCACACAGAATACAAGTCAGATGTCTGAGAGCCGCCAAATATGAACAAACATTACACAAGTTTTCATTGGAAAATATGCAAATTTGTTTTTTTTATTAACATTAAATGCGACTGCCAAAAATAAAAACAAAAGGGGTAAAAACAGATATCGATAATGATATTTATTTATCCAATTATATTTGTAGGCTGGGGGGGGGGCTTTGAGAATGCATTTAAAGTTAAAGTCATTTTCTTTCTCTGAACCCCTCAGCCTACCCAGGGAGAGGAACACTGGCTGGGAGCCACACAATACGTGAAAAAGAGCCGCATGTGGCTTCCGAGCCACAGTCTGGCCACCCCTGCCTCACAGTACTGTCCAGGCCCAATTCTGAATTTTGAGGGGAAGTATCATAAGCCTTTTAAAAATATATAACTGGAGTTAAACTGTTACAGTGGTAAAGGTTTGATATTTGTTGTTTTTCCTTACTTCTTGTCAAAGCCCACAACAGTTCTGATTCAGCCAGGCAACCTCATTCTTTAGCGCCTTGTGACAGCCTCCAAACAACTCCGTTTTCCAATTCACAGCTTTGTTTACTTTTTAAAAATGTAGCATTCTTACTATATATTTCTAAGACAGGTAAAACTGAAGTGTTGAAGTGACAGCAGAAAGCGGCCCGTGATTTACACATGTAAGACATTTTGATCCCAACTGTCTTGCTAGGTACTTGAGGTGTGTTATAGTAACAACTTGGGCTAAAGGTTGCAGCTCTTGTCATCTGGAGCAATCGTCTTCAATGCATTTAGTTCCAGCTTTCAGCATAAATTGCCCCCCCGCCCAATCATGCTGCTCTGCAGCCAGACTCCGCCCACAAGCCCACCCTGTTCATGGCCAGAAGGGTTGGAAGGTATGCACATTTTATCCCATCCAGCATCTCTGCGATGGGAGTGGCTAAAAATACAGGCAGACAAGACGAACAAGGGCAGGAAGCTTTAATTGACGAACTGGTGTGACTGACTGATTAAAACCTTAATCTCAGATTAACATTTGCCCCTCGATTAATCAGTGGGGCTGACAAGCAAGCAAACGATTTGTAATGTGGGACTCTTAAAGGGCACGCTGGTGTGGCATAAAAGCCGAACAAATATGCCGGCTTCCGAGCCCTATACCAAACTGCATGACAAAGAGACTGCAAATCGGATTGACCTTCCAGCTGACATCCAGAAGTAACAGACCATTTGTCGTCCAGAAGGAAACAACAGTTCCCATTCTGATAAGAAGAGCCTTTTTTATATAATCACCACAATCCAGCCTATGGGGGGGGGGGGGAGTAACACAAAGCTATCCTAAATGCACAGAATGGGAACTGCATGTTTGCATTTCACATTTATATATATATCCTGTTTTTTCTACCCAACAGGGACCCAGGCAACTCAGAACATCCTTCTCCCCTCCTGCATTTTCTCCCAACAGCAACCCTTTGCAGTAGGTTAGGCTGAGAGAATGTGACTGGCCCAAGGTTACCCACTGAACTTCCATGGTAGAAGGCGGATTCAAGCCTGGGTCCCCTGGGGATCCTAGTCCGACAGTGGATGAATCAGCATTGATAATGAGACAGGAAACCTAGGTCTCGATTCAGTCCAGGTGGATGCATTGTCTTGAGCTTCATTTTCAGTTGCAATTCAGCAGTCTGTCTTTCTAATCTCCCTTTGAAATTCCTTTGCAACAGAACTGCTACTCATCCACCTGGACTGAATCGGTAGATTAACAGAACAGATGGATTCACATTCTAGCTGTATCTGAAGAAGTGAGCAGTAACTCATGAAAGATCCTACCCTGCTACAGATTTTGTTAGTCCTTGGCTGCCGTCACACACACTAAATAATCCACTTTCAATGCGCTTTCCAACTGGATTTTGCCAGTTCACACAGTTAAAATCCAGTTGGGAAGTGCACTGAAAGCGGACTGAAAGTGGATAATTTAGTCTGTGTGACCACAGGTGCCACTCTTGCTTTTTTCGACTGTTACAGACAGACTAACGTGGCTGCCCATTTTGATCCATCACAGTGGTGCTGCTATGTCCACAGGTAAGGCAGGAGAGGAGGTAGAACCTAATCAGTGAGGGGAATGGCTGAAAGGAGGAAACATGTATCTGCGCAAATATTCCATCCTGCAGCCAGATCTCTGTGGTTAGGAGACAGCTGCCAACAACTCCAGTCCTGTCGTGTATTTTCTACCCATAATCAAAGATAATAGGTTGCGGAAGCCAAAAAAGCAAAAAGAATACAGAGCCATGCAACCTGCGTGGTCTCATATGGACCTCCTAAATTCAAAAATCAGAGCAGACCCAATTTATTCTTGTTTAATAAAAAGATGGGAACCTGAAGTGATAATTAAGGCACAGCAAACAAAAGCAACAAAATGGAATGTTCTGAAGCAATCCACAGCATGGATTAGCCCGATGTGAAAGCAATTTTTTCTTTAACAGAAAATCATCGGAAATCAAACCAAAGCCTGTACGTGCTCACAAGCAACCACCTCAACACTGTGCTTAAAATAAGGTTTCATTCCCCTTTCCAAGCACAGTGGAGTTCCATGACTGCAGATATCTGCATTTTGCAATTTTTTCAAATGCCAAATAAAAAAACAAGAGACCTGTGTCTAAAAATCTAGTGGAAATTTCCCGTTATGCAAGAAGAACAAAGCTGTTTTCTTCTGTATATCACATCACAGCATTGTATGACTGTTTTCTCAGCATACTTTGTAGCTATATTTTGTTCTCTAACCTACTATTGTGTTTTTGTTCCAGTTCCAAGACAATTGTTGAAATTCCTGTTTTCAGAACGTTGGCAAGACAATAACAGGAAGACTCCTGTAACTTATTATTGATATTATTTTCTCTTCCCCCCCCCCCCCCAATCTTGGCTTCCGTGACACATAGATCAATTAAAGACTCTGTGTATGTGGAATATTTACGCAAATTAACATAGAATAATTGAAATGGTATGCTGCAAACTGGCATTTCCACAGACTTTACAAACTCTTGATAGATAATTAAAGTGAAAGGTGCTTTGACATGCATGACATGTGAAGAAAACCATGAAGCCGATGCAAAGATTTCAGCACAATACGAACTGACGATTCCCCCCCCCCCCCAATTTTATATAGAGAATGTAAAGCAGTGTTGGACTGTGTGAGAACACTCATTGCTCTAAAACCAAAGTCACACAATATGACCTCTACATCAGAAATTATTGGATGAGGGACTCCCCTTCATCCTTCAGGTTTCAGCATAGGGCCCAATGAACTGGAAGCACCTGAAATCAGTCATGTAACAGAAAGAGGAGGGTGCCAGCCAGGTTTCTAACTCAGCAGTATCAAAGTCAGGACCATGAACAGACCAGTGGCCAATTCACATAAAGTATTCATCTCTCCCACGTGGCCCTCACAGATCCTATCATTCTGATGTTTTCTGGGAACTTAATTCAGAACTAACTAGGTACCCCCTGGCAACTGGTGGGAGGTGGGGAAGACATCAGCAGTTGAACTAGGCCTAAGCCTGAATTGCCAACAACATGGTGACATCACTTCAGGCACACACTGGAAGTTATACGATTGCCTCAGTGGTGATGCGGGAGCACTTTGGTATTTGGGCAAAAACTCAGTGGAAGACGTCATTTTTACCCTAGAGTTTTTGCCCAAATACCAGAGTGTCCCTGCCTCACTGGTGATGTGATGGCATCAGTTCTGCTGTGTGCTGGAAATGACACTGCCGCACTGCCAGTGATGCAGGCCTAGGCCTACTTTTCCTGTCAGTAAGTCCCCCGCCAGCCAGCTGATGAGCGCTGGGGGGACAGCCCTGGAGTGGGGGGATCCCCCACCCCCAATGGGGCCTGGCAACTTTACCCACTTCAGACTGGGACCATGGAGATAGGAAGCTTAAGTCTTCACCCTCATGCTGTTTCCCCACTTGAAACAGCCTTAGGGAGCCGATGTTAACCTACTGAGGAAACTTACAATGCATTGATGGCTTCAGCTAAGCTTTCCCAGTGGGGCAAATAGCACGGGCCAAAGCTTAAGCTGCCTGTGTCTATGTGCTGTAGTCCTGCCCGATCCAAGTGAACATTTTGAGCACAGAACTCCCAGACCATGAGGACTTTTTTGTACCAAGTGAACTGGCCCCAGCAGAGCCAGAATAAGAAAAAAAAAAAAGCTAATCACCATGAGGTATACCATTGCCTTGAACAAGTTAAGATGGAAGATGTTTAAACATGAAATCAGTGGGATTTAACACTGCTTAAAGTAGACTAGATTGTGTCCTAAATTTTTAGTGCCTCTGACAATGTGTTTGTGCGCTCCTACACATGCTTGATGGATATCCTTGTAGTTAAGATCTTGGAGTTTTTTTTTGCTGGAAGTAACAAGAAAGACAAATTATTTGAATATGATGTTATTCCTATAAGTCTCAAATAGCTTCATGGATGGATAAAATTTCATGGTTTCAACCAAACATACAACAAAATCAAAGACGTGTTTTTTGGAACCACGTAAAAACCAATGGGGTACACGTTTTCCAAGCAATTTAAATAAATGGCAGTCTTAAAAGCATCAGGTATCCAGACAGCATATATGCTTTATTTCTTATCTAATGCAACAGGAATGTTTACTTTACACAAGGATATAATCCTAAATTATAGGACTCTAATTTGAAAGTAAAGGATTCAAAGAAGCCATGGCTGGCACCGTAGGTAATGAGATTTTTTTCCCGCCTTGACACATTGTGTTTCATGTCACTTTGCCACTAAATTATTTAGTGCATATTTTAAAGGAAAATCTAGGTATTGCAAAATACTAAGCTGCGGATGACCTACTTATCCCTGTGTTCCCAAACTTGGAGGGAGGGGCAAAAAAAAAAAGGGATATAGGTAGATCCTACCTGAATTCTTAAAGGTATAAAATTTATGTCTGCCACAAAATAAATATGTATACCAAAATGCACCCCACCCCAAGTCAAACTCTTTTCCCAGTGTAGCATTTATTAGCACAGAATGCAAAAGTTTCCCAAGGGAATGAAAATAAATTCTTTAGAAAATGTCTATTTGCCAGGAGTCTTCTATTTGAACCATTCAATGGGCTGAGGCTGTCATTCAATGCAATTCGATAGCCACAGAAAGGTATACTGATATTTAGCATTGGTATATTTATTTAACGTATTTAACGTGTTTACGTCCCACCTATCTATGCTCGAGAGCAAGACGGAAATATTAAAGAACCAACTTCGCGGCAATAAAACACATCATCTAAGAGAGCTGCTGTGCACAGTTGGTGGTGGAAACCACCGTCAAGTCACAGCTCCGTGGGGTTTTCCAAGGCAAGAGATGTTCAAAAGTGGCTTGCTGTTGCCTGCCTCCACTTCACAATCCTGGTATTCCTTGGAGATCTCCCGTCCAAATACTGTCCAGGGCCAACCCTGCTTCGCTTCTGAAATCTGGCTAGACTGGGTTATCCAGGTCAGAGTTAGAGAGCCTTCAAAGTCCACTGAAGTCAACGGTGTCACTCGGTTTAGTAGAGTACTGCTGTATAGTTCATTATAGTTTACATTTCTTAGGGCAACAAGCCTAGTTCTCCTTCCTCCACTGGCACCGTGGCTGAGAGTCTACCCTACTAGTCAGGAAGTCACCATTTCAAGACCTGCTCCTGCGATGGACTTGTGTAAGCCAGTTGGCCTCATCCTTTGACAGCCGGAGTGGTACAGTGGTAAGAATGTGGGACTAGGATCTAGAAGACCCAGATTTGAGCCCCCGCCTGGCCATACTAGCTTGGCTGAATGAACTTGGGCCGGTTGTGCACTCTCGGCCTAGCCTACCTCACAGGGTTGTTGTGAGGATAAAATGGAGGAGAGAAGGATGGAAGTTGCTTTAGGTCCACACTGGGAAGAAAGGTGGGAGCCCTGCGACTGCAAGTCAGGCCTCCCAAGGGAACTTAAGACTGTGAGATGATCCCCCCCCCCGCCGCATTATTCAAGATGAAATTCAGCTTCTCCGTCCTGACAAATACTCCCGGACTACTGCCTCTTTGCGACAGAAAACCTATGCATGCTCACAATACTTTAAAGTTGATTTTCTATATAAAACTCACCAGGCACAAAAGTCTTTTCCAGACCAGACACTTTTGGCTCACCGCAACGGGTGAAAGTTCACTTCGGCAAAGCTCCTCTCCCATGAAGTATGCCCAGAGAAAGGCAAACAAATGATCTTGCAATAAAGTAACATAAAGAGAACATGTGTAAGGCCATTCGTCAACGTCGCATCTTAATCCCCACGGTCCCATTCTCATTACAGCTTTCCTTGCTGGAATAGTGACCTCAACACCCATTATGTGCTCTCATCTGCGGTTCAGCATGCTCGGCTGCCACCCAGGTCAATTATTCAAATGACAAACCCCCGCGCAGAATCCAAGACACTTGCTCATGCATTGCTATTCTCCATGCTACCCACTCACAAATACTAATTTGACACTTCCAAGCTAAGGTCTGATATAAAACTTCCCCGATGCAAGAGAGGAAAATAAATTCATGGAAAAGAGCCATGTTTTGCTTCTCTGCTGCCTCTCCCTTTCTGCTGGGCTAAGGTTTGCCACGTTTCCTAGGAGATCGCAACCAATTTTATTAGCACACGCCATTTGGAGCAGCTCAGAGGGGATGACTAGGGGCACAAGACTCCCGGAGCCCACGTCACCAGTGGTGCTTGGGGAACCAGATATGGTGGTGCTGGGGAATAGCAGAAGCATACCTGCTCTCATCATACACTGGGTGCATTCTTTTTTTATTTGGAGAATGTATAGACTGCCTCTCTAGATGACCTGCTCAAGGTGGTCCCCTCTTGTGACTCTGAGGAGAGCCTTGATATGACATAAGGGGGGCCCTGGCCAGTTTTGGGTAGTGGTTAGGAGCATGGACTCTAATCTGGGAGAACGGAGTTTGATTCCCCACTCCTCCACATTAGGGTTGCCAAGTACTCACATTGTAGTGGCGGGGGAGTCCTCTTGCTCCTGTGAGCTCCCTGGCGCGCACGCAAAGCGCGCGCCCCACGATGACATCACCTGGAAGTGATGTTATCATGCTGGGCACATTGCCAGGGCAACGCTCTGGCACTCACCCAAAAACCTTATGGTACCATAGAATTTTGGGGGCAATTGCTAGAGCATCGCCCTGGCAACATGCCCAGCATGATGATGTCACTTCTGGGTGATGTCATCACAGTGGGGCCGTCGTCCTGACTGGATTACTTTGGGGGTGGGGTGGGTTCCTGCCACTGGCCGAATCCAGGCTGGTGGATTGGGGACCCCTGTAGCGGGGAATTCCCCGCCCCCCGGCGTGACTTGGCAGCCCTACTCCACATGCAGCTGCTGGTGTGACCTTGGGTCAGTCATAAATTCTTTCAGAGCTGTTCTCTCAAGGGCAGTTCTCAAAAGAGCTCTCTCAGCCCCACGTACCTCACAGGGTGTTTGTTATAGGGAGGGGAAGGGAAAGGCATTGTAAGCTGCTCTGAGACTTCTTTCGGTAGTGAAGGGCAGAGTATAAATCCAATCTCCCCTTCTTCTTCTTCTGGCTGACTTCTTGGTGGTTCAGCAGCCTTGGCTCCACTGCCAATAATACAAGCAATGCTATCATGGACCATGGAGGTATTGTCAACACTTACCCAATGAAGGGAGCAAGGTCTTGATGAGCATGGTGACAAAGAAAGGGCACTGAACTTGTTTCTCAGACCAGCATGCAAGCTTATAGCAAAAGGATACAGAGAGGGCAGGCACGATGTCACCAGTATTCTACTGTCCTCTATTATGACATTGCATTGGTATTTATAAGGCTGGGGTAAAGAGGAGTCTGACCATTTGGACTGGGCATTGTATAATCGCTGCGGTTAGACTTCCTGGATCAATTTATGACAGACTGAACCTTTGTCATCTTGATACAAATGCGAAGGGGAATTAATTACATCCTTCGAGGCAGGGTTCCGCTTGTATTTCGTGCTGTACTGAAACTATTTTTGTGCCTCCAAGTGAACAATGCCATGCCCAGGCACACAGCCAATGATAAGACAAGTGCGAGCACACTCACTGTGCCAAAGCAAACACCACTTCTTCGGGGGGGGGGGGGCACAAAGAGAGCTGCCCCCAGTGGTGTTTTCCTCTGGAAACTACGGTCACTCTTGTCCCTGCTCTCTATCCTTCCATTAACTTATGATCGATTTTATTTTTAATTTGCGTCTTCAGCCATGAAGGGTTTCTCATCTAGAGCAGTCATAGCTCGGCAGATGTGAAATGAAATCCTCTGAAATTTTGTGGTTAACAAAAGGATGTGAAACGATTTCTAAAGCAAGGGCTTTCAGCTCTGCATGTCCCCTATGAGTTTGGGCACTTTGGCAGGCCTAAGCTTTTCTTCCCTTGCTTCGCAGTCTTTTTTAGAGTTTGCGTTAGAGATGGTCAGGCTATTGCTGTAGACTTTTGTGATCCTCTGAGTCCATCTTGGCTCATTCATAAGGTCCAGTACAGACTGTAAGCTGGCTCCATGCAAACCGGGTTTTGCTAATCAAGGACTAGCCTCAGGAATGCAATTCTGCCCCAATCCTTCCTACTCACTCTGGAGTAAATCCCTCATTTCCATTCACAATGGTTTTGTATTATGTATATACAGAGGCCAAACAGTTTTTAAATTAATTAGTTTATCTTGTATGTGCATTAAATCTCACTGAAATAAATATAGTTTGAGTCCGGTGGCACCTTTAAGACCAACAAAGTTTTATTCTAGGTATAAGCTTTTGTGTGTATGCACGCTTCTTTTTTTTAATATATTTTATTTTTCAAATGTTCCATTTTACAATAATACATAATAATAAAATAAATACTACAACAAATTACATCATTATGTAGTGGTTCTTACATTATATGAATAGCATCAGAATACAACTTAGGAGTTGGATATTTATGCATGCACACTTCTTCAGACTAACCTGGCTACCTGCCTGAAATAAATAGAGCACCTTTCGTATCATTTTCATAGGCATCTAACAACCTTCTCCTACTGAAGAGCTCAAACTTGCAAACTGTTATTTAGATCATTCTTTCCCTCCCTAGTGTTTCCTTTTAATTTAATTTGCCTATTTAAGAAACAGCGAGTGATAACAAATACAAATTATCTTTGAGTGATTATTCAGTCATAGTGTTATCATGATAATTAACAAAAATTGTCTTACTTTGTTTTCTTTCTGCAATCTTCCCTGGGTCCCCAATACCTATTATATTCTAAACAGAGAAACAATCAGCGAGTCTGTAACCCCTGCAAAGCTAATGACATTTGATAAGTAATGCACCATTCTTTTTTTCATGTACTATAGTCTGGTCACAAATATAATAAAATATAATCACTAGAACAGAATGAAGACCTATCTTCAACTTTAGAAGGATGGTGGAGCCACACAGGGAACATAACACAAGCATATCATAAAAAATCTGGCAGGGGGGATTATGAAACACCCATGCCCTGCTGAAGCTAAGCAGGTGTAGACTGCACCTGTGTGTACTGGATGGCAAATCATAGGGAATCCCATGTACTAGTGGGATACATTTTGTAAAATGTGTGTATATGTGTGTGTATTGTTTATGCACCTCTGTATACAGTAGATACCTAAATATGACTCCTTTCCCCCCCCCCCCCAAAAAACAAGCACTTCCCTTATTGATTTGTCAGCCCAATTATGGCTGAAGCAAAACAAAGTCCTCCTGCAACTCATCTTTGATTATGGACTTTCAAAGTGTAAACTCTGTACTTCTTTCCATAATCATTTCCAATCAAATGGTTTTATCTGCTTCAGCAGCCTAATTATTGTTCCATGTGTAACTTCCTTTGATGACTTGTACCTTTAACTTCACCCCACTGAAAATGCTTTTCTCTCAACTGCACTGTGCTTGCAAAAAGTACAGGCGTTAGTAACTCACGAAGAAGAAGAAGAAGAAGAAGAAGAAGAAGAAGAAGAAGAGGAGGAGGAGGAGGAGGAGGAGGAGGAGGAGGAGGAGATTGGATTTATACCCCGCCCTTCACTCACGTGGAGTCTCAGAGCAGCTTACAAACTCCTTTCCCTTCCCCTCCCCACAACAGACACCCTGTGAGGTAGGTGGGGCTGAGAGAGCTCTTTCCCAAGCTGTCCTTGAGAGAACAGCTGGCACAGAGCTATGGCTTGCCCAAGGTCATCCAGCCTGGTGCAAGTGGAGGAGTGGGGAATCCTTTCACAAGCCCTGTGCCTTTCACAAGCCCTGGCTTTCAAAGTCAACAAGATGCTTGGAGTCTGGCCCCCCTTGACAGAGATTCTGAGCAGAAGCTGGTGATCTATAACCAGAACTCACGGACTTCAATCGGAAGCATACTTGGAAGGCCCAAAGATTTTAAGAAGAGGAGATTGGCATTATACCCCACCCTTCACTCAAGAGTCTCAGAGCGGCTTACAAACTCCTTTCCCTTCCCCTCCCCACAACAGACACCCTGTGAGGTAGGTGGGGCTGAGAGAGCTCTGAGAGAACTGCCCTTGAGAAAACAGCTCTGACAAAACTATGGCTTGCCCAAGGTTATCCAGCAACTGCAAACGGAGGAGTGGGGAATCAAACCTGGTTCTCCCAGATTAGAGTCCGCAAACTCAACCACTATACCAAACTAGCTCTCTTAACAGGACTTCCCTCCAAAAGTGAGTACTAGGAAGGGAGTCCTGTTAAAATCAATGGTCCTTGCTTCCAACTAGCCAAATTTAGGACAGAGTGAATCTGTAACAGCCAAGGATGAACGCTTCAGAATTGGGGGGGGGGGGGGGGGAGCTAAATGGCAACAAATAATAAGTAAAAATAAAGATATAAAGTTGGAGTAAACTGTCAATATTGCAGAACTTTTCTAACACACTTCAAGTTCTTATGCAAAAGACTGGGCACTATAAACAACAAGAGATCTTAAAAACAAAGAGTCCATCATGCATTTACAAAACCAGCTGTTTCCAGTTAGTTTGGCTCACAGAATTTAGTGAAGGAGAATGTATCCTTCTGCTCTGGGGCATCACTCCTCCAACTGCACACAGCAGGGCACACTCGTGTCTAAGAAGGGGGAGAGATGAAGAATCGAAAGATCTTCCAGGCTTTGGAAACCTCTCTCCCCTGCCCCCAACATCTCTGGTCCTGCATTCAAAAGAAGAGACTATGCCTCCCCCCCCCACCCCCAAGCATGGTACTAGCTGTGCTCTAGAATGCATGTCTTCCCTAAGAACAGGGTTTTATTTTTCTTTCAATGAGAGGTCAGCACTAGGGTTGCCAACTCCATGCTGGAGAATTCCTGGAGATTTGGGGATGGAGCCAGGGAAGGATGGGATTTGGGGAGGAGAGGGACCTCACTGAGGTATAAAGCCACAGAATTTACCCTTCAAGGCAGCCATTTTCTCCAGAGAAACTGATTAAGTCTGGAGAGCAGTTGTAAAAGTCCAGGTCTTCAAGCAGTACTTGGAGAGCATTGTAGACACTTGTGTGGAAAGGGCCAAATTTGCTCCTGATACTCCCAGACACTCAGAAAATATCCTACTCTTATCTGTACAGGCCCATTTGAGGTGATGTTTCTCTGGCCCACAAGGTGCAGCAGAATATTGTAAGAGTGGGATATATAAACTGAAAGCCGAATACTAAAGAACTGGCTGCTTAGTTCAATTCAAACTTCAGTCCACTTACCAGCTACTTCGAGCCAGATCACAATGCTGCAAGAACAACCAAAGACACAACGTCAGATCTCTCCTCCAGGGCTAATCTCTAGAATGCAGCCCTGTGCCTCTCTTAGCCCCTGCCACTGCTTGCCCCTTTCCTTCCTGCCAACACTCTATACCCCTTCTGGACCCCGTGTGTCCTTTTGCCCCACGCCATACTTTCTCGTTTTCTCGACAACATGACTCCACCAACCACGTTTTCATAAGTCCCATTTTTTTCAAGCCACTGACTACTTTATCCAACCTCTTCTTGGGCAGTTTCCTTAACCCTCTTCTCCTATCCCACCCCATGCCTCTCCTGACCTCGAATACTGTGAGTTTTCTTCCCAAACCTCTATAAGAGTTTCCTTCTTGCCTCAAGTATTACTCTGTATTTAACCCACCCTTGTTTCTCCATCCATGGCCTACTCCCAATGCTCCCTCTAAACTGTGGAGCCTTGTGAGCAAAAATTCTACTTTGTGAGCTACTGGCATTAAGTGAGTGAGCGATTTGGCTGCTGCATAATTTAGCTTGATCTGGAGCCATCCTTCCTGAGCTAAGACAAAAATCTGTGAGCCGGAGGCTAAAAAACTGTGAGCTAGCTCACACTAACTTAGCTTAGAGGGAACACTCATTCACTCTCCTGGCCTCTTGCCTCCATCTAAGCTTTCATGGAACTGCTTCACAGCCAAGGCATTCCCTTTGTGAAGTTTTAATCTCAGCCAAACTGACAACTTCCCCCTTTTTTATAGAACCTGGACCGCGTTGTTCCTTGATCAACTAAACATTCCAAGCCATCAGGCAAGCCCAGCCAGTCACCATATGAAGCTTCGCTAAGTGCAGTGCGACACAGTTGACAAAACACTGAGAAATGTTTTCTCAGCCTGAGAAATACACTTCATTCATTCACGGGGGCCTAAATATACCTGTAATCGTAAATTCAGCTATGGCTAGCCATCTCAGTACAATAACCCAAACCAGCTGATTTGGTATTGGAAGAGATCCAGTCCATCAACTAGGTTTAAGCTCCGCAATTATCAATTTGTCATCTTCTGTGCATACATAACTTCGTAGAATGCCTTAGGAAATAAAATTGGGGGAGGGCAAAAGCAATCCAATCCAATTAGTTGCTACAGACAAATCCGTCTGAATTAATACAGTATCTGTTTTAAAATATTCTCTTGAGGGGAATCAGAATGGTTCACAAAAGCCAGAAAAATTCAGAAATGTTTAACAGACTGTGATTTAACTGCTGAAGAAACTACCACCGCCCCAGATCTAAGCAAACAGAAGGAAACGATTGGGCGTCCAGAGAAAGCTTCTTCATTCTGGTTTTGGATACGTCCATATAGCTGTCAATCTAATATGGAAAAAGCACTTACCCACATGTGTATTTACAATAAAAAGAATATCAGTATTATTTTTCACCTCCTACCTTCTCTTATCATAATGGAAAGCATTGAGAGGGTCATTATTTCACCATCAATATTTTATGCAGAAATTTGGAGTTCTTAAGGTCCAACTAATAGCTAAACAAATTTGAGGCCGGAGTTAAAAATAACACTGCAGGCACCATTAAAAGAAAAGCGCATCCTTCTAAGAAACCTTTCACCAAAATATAATGAAGTAAAGCCATGTTTCATCCTGCATGGAGAGTGGGGAAATGCCAAACATCAATAAGAGGGAACTCTTGGGACCTACTAACACTATGTAGATGGGAAATTAATGGGCCGTGTATACACCTTTCAGCTGTAAAGCCCAAGACATCAAAGCAAAGCAGGCACAATCCCACCAGGACCTGTGAAAGCTCCACCAACTTGAAAGAAGAGGTTCGTGGTTGTGCCCTTCTAGGCAATCCGGTTTGTAGTGCGGCAAATGCAGTCGATACTCATTACTGGCTGTGATCCAGAGAGCTTTGCTTTTGAGGCAAGTACTTCGCTGCAGCTGTTTACCAAAACTATGTTATCATTCCCGGGAGAATTCCATCCTGACTGGTTCATTGAGATTTGAGAGCTGTCAGCAAGGTGTTGTCAAAAACAGGCACCACTGCTGACAAGCGGAACAATCCCCATTTCCATGGCATGTTGTGACCCAACCAACCTGTAAACTGAACCCACACAGTGGAAAAGCCACTGGCACAATAAGGGACAAAGGACTCACTGCACTTCATCACGGCACTAGAGTCTTGATTGGCTGTAAGTCCTTCATAAATAGGGGACACCTGCCCCTTGTCCCCCGGCCGCTGACGGTGCTATGTGCGCAGTATGTGTGCTCTGGCCTTCCTGGACACATCAGTTCCGCCACACCATTTATTACTAAAAAAAAAAACACCTTTAAAATCCAAAAAAAAATCTCAAAACCCGAAAAACAATTATTAAAAAAATCCCTCTCCTTTTTCCTTCCCCGCCTGAAATCGGCCGGTTTGGTATAAAATAACCCGGTGAAGCAAAGTGAAGTCCTGGACCCGGTGCAGCTGAGAGGAGACCCACCCAAACCAGCAACCACGGCCGCCGTTGCAGCAAGAGAAGCCGGCAGCAAAAGCAGCAGCAGCGGCGGCCCCCTCCCACTGCCTCCGACAGCAGCGACAGCAGCGAGCGCGTGAGCAAGCCAGAGCCGCCAATCGCTGCCCAACCGCCTCCGCAGATCTGATAAGTTTGGAAGCCGCCGACCCGCTGCGGCTTCCTCGGCGCTCGCGAGTCTGCCCTGCCGCCTTATCCCCCCTCCCTGTCCCCCCACCAGCATGAACCCCAGTGCCCCCAGCTACCTGATGGCCTCACTCTACGGGGACACCTGGAGGTCTCCTGCTCTTACAACTAATCTCCAGCTGACCAAGATCAGTTCCCCTGGAGAAAATGACAGCTTTAGAGGTGGACTCTAAGGCATTCTATCCCACTGAGGTCCCTCCCCTTCCCAAATCCCACCTTCCCTAAAGCCTGTCCTTCCCAGGCTCCACCCCCAAGTATCCAGGTATTTCCCAACCCAGAGCTGGCAACCCCATACAAACCTTAGTCTTCGGTCAAAATCAGGTATTAAATCAGCCTTAAGTCCTGAAACCCCATGTTGCCAGTATATTAAGGTGTTCCTAACAACAGCACCTTCTCATGCAATCTGCTGTTATTTGCACAGTCCACCCACAGCATCTTGTGTGCTGTTCCTCTTTCTATACCACTCCCCGGTTTTCTCCATCAAGGCAATTACCTCATTAAGGTTCAACTACTAGGTAAACAAGGACCTTACTGCAACTGTCTGACACAGACCAAAGTGTCTCTCAGTCCTTTCCGAGATAATGTTTCCCTTCCAGGACGTCTTCATTCAAGTGAAACCATAGTTTAGAAACTATCTCTGGTTTATAACCCGAATTCAGGTCCTGATTTGACAGACTACAGTTAG
Organism: Lepidodactylus listeri; assembly: GCA_029233225.1. NCBI lineage: Eukaryota > Metazoa > Chordata > Lepidosauria > Squamata > Gekkonidae > Lepidodactylus > Lepidodactylus listeri. Next base: position 16,848,835 of record JARCFY010000012.1, read on the forward strand.
TAGGTTGGCACAGCCTGTGTCAAGATTATCACACTAACCACAGTTAATGTAACATAGCTAATTTAACGCAGTTTGTGCGATGTCTGCACTGAGTCATCAAGGTAATTCCAGGTTCAAAAATACAGAGGAAAAACACTGAAATGTTTGCCAACAGTTAGTGAGCGAGGGACCTGCAATGCCTTGTATTTCTCTAATTGGGGGGAATAAATTGTTACGAATTGCTAAATTACACGCTTTTATTAAAATGCACTTTTTTATGAGAATAATTTATCATTAATGGACGGCTGAAAGCAACTAACCGCACAATGTAGCTATATATTTTTTTTAAATCTCTTAATTCATACAGCACAGCATCTATTATCTAAATATCCTAAAGAATTCTAAAACCTGTGGCAACTGGAAGGGATAAAATGAACACTGTTTATAAGGTGCTATACCAGTGTGATGTAGTGGTCTGACTCGGATCCGGGAGACCCAGGTCAGGATGCTCACTCTGCTAAGGAAACTTCCGGAATGACCTTGGACCTCTCACATGATCGCAGCCTAATCCACCACACAAGGTTGTTTGTGGGGATAAAATGGAAGAGAATGTTGTAAGCCATTTTGGGTCCTCACTGCGGGGAGAAACTGGGGTATAAATGAAGTAAATGAATAATCCTGAGACACATGCAGGTATGGGCCAGAAGGATATTGAATTCAGATAACCAGGAGATCTGAATACTTAAGGACTGGAGGAAGTGATCACTGTATTCCACAGGATTCGCTTTTGCCATTACTTGAACTGATCTAAAGAAGGCCCTGTAGTCAAAACCTACGCTTGACAAAATCCAACAGAGATTCCCAGTACAAGGCATGAAACAGTGAAGGATAATTTAGAAAGGTGGAGGTTGAGAGAGAAAAGAGAGTACTTTGCTTTAGGTGACAGGTATTTAACATATTTTCATTCCATAAGGCTAAAAAAGACAGGGGGATTCTAATCTGCTCAGTTCCCCTGACTATCCAGTAGCAAAAATATTACTGGCTTTCCTGGTATTGGTCTGATGTGAAAAGAAGAAAAATATCTTTAAGCCACCAGAGCGTTGAGACTTTTAAAGAAGCTAAACAAAAAAGGTGGCCAGGGGAAGGGGGGGGGGGAATCAGGAAATGAAAGCAGAAGGTCCCATCTCTTCCCTAGAAGAAAACTGATTTGTGCTACTTCACTCAGGTGTGATTGGTAGAAAAGACACAGCATATATGGATGATTACAGCACTACAGAGACTGCCTAGCATCTAGGAAACTTAGGTTCAAACCCCCTCTCTGCCATGGAAGCTTTCTGGGCAACCTTGGGCCAGTCACTCTCTACGAAGTTAGGCTTGCCAAGTCTGGGTTGGGAAATTCCTGGAGATTTTGGGGGTGAAGCCTGGAGAGGTTGGGGTTTGGAGAGGCGAGGGGAGGGACCTCAGCAGGACAGAATGCCACAGAGACCAACTTCCAAAGCAGCCATTTTCTCCACGGGAACTCATCTCTGTTGGCTGGACACCAGTTGTAATTCAGGGAGATCTCCAGCCACCACCTAGAGGTTGGCAAGCGTACTCTACGTTGAAACTCTTTCGGTCAGGAACTCAAGCAAATACTGCAGGCTTCCACTTGTGCAGAGGAAGTGGAAGCAGTCCCAAGGCAGAAACAGGCAACAGTTGCAACCAGGGACTGGCCTCACCCAGAAGCCAAGGCTAAAGAACACTGGGAGTCAGGTGACATTCAGTTTCCGGGACTGTGCTGTTTTTAAAAGGCACAATGTTCCTCGGCCTAATTGAATGGCAGTGAATCAGACAGGTCCAGCTTCAGTATAATCCTGCAAAAGCCCATAAATGACAACCAATATACTTCCATTTCACTTCCAGCACAGCAAGAAGAAGAGACTCTGGAAGCGATCCGTAGTGCCGAATAATGCTGTCTAAACCACTTCGCGCCTATAACATAAACTGATGTAGTGGACAGCTACAAGACATCCTTTTGGCCTCTTTGCAGTGTGAAAGCAAGCCAGAAAAAAGGTACGAAGTTTCTAGGAATGCATCATACTTCAGACAAGGTAGGGTATGCTTGAATTCTTCCACGTGCCAGAATTCATCCACGGAGAAGTGGCATGCTAGGGAGACCGGTGGGCCTCAACTATTGGAGATTACTAACATGCACATAAAAAGGTGTTTCTCCAACTGGGACTGTCTCCTTCTTCTTGTTGATGACAAGTTTGTGCTATCTGACGGGACCTGGCAGAACTTGTGAGGAGGGGAAGGAGGCAGCTCTCCAGCTGTGGCAAAGTGGAAAACCAAAACAAAAAAGGAAGAATATGCTATGAACTGCATTTACTATCTTGAAAAGACCTGAGAATTTACAGCTGAGAATCGTAGCCTAATTAAGACACATTAGCAGTAAGGTGTTGCAGAGTAAAATCACCTTATGCTATAAGAAGAAGAAGAGGAAGGAGAAGAAGAGGAGATTGGATTTATACCCCGCCCTTCACTCACTTGGAGTCTCAGAGCGGCTTACAAACTCCTTTCCCTTCCCCTCCCCACAACAGACACCCTGTGAGCAATGCTCCCTCTAAGCTGTGGAGGCTTGTGAGCAAAAATTCTACTTTGTGAGCTGCTGGCATTACAGTTGTGAGCTAGCAATCTGGCTACTGCATAAATTAGTGTGCTCTGGAGCCATCCTTCCTGAGTTAAGACAAAAATGTGTGAGCCAGAGGCTAAAATTTTTTTAAGCTAGCTCACACCGACTCAGCTTAGAGGGAACACTGCCTGTGAGGTAGGTGGGGCTGAGAGAGCTCTTTCCCAAGCTGTCCTTGAGAGAACAGCTGGTACAGAGCTATGGCTTGCCCAAGGTCATCCAGCCAGATGCAAGTGGAGGAGTGGGGAATCAAACCCGGTTCTCCCAGATTAGAGTCCGCGCACTTAACCACTACACCAAACTGGCACAAATACAGGCTAAGAAACTACTGCAGGGTAGGAAAATATTGTCTTGACTGGGCAGTTGAAACTGTTTTGGTCATTCTGGCCTTACTGAAAGGAAATCTTGCACCAAATAAGTTTTAAAAACCTGCCTGTGTACAAAACAACAGCTTCAGAAATAGGAAGCCTATGAGTGGCTCTACACATCGTAATAATTCTATTCATTATTTCATTTTACTATCAAGGGACCCGATCGTAGCATCCGTCTTCCATCTTCAAATACTTTATTGCGTAAGGAAAGCAGCCCTTAGATTGGTTCACAAAGAAAGCTTCCCTCCCTGAGCTGATCTCAAGAACCCTGCAGCAAGATGAAAGTCAAGTGTGGGCAGAGAATCCTCCCTTTCCTCCTCACTGAGTCTTCCCCGTTCCCTGCTTAGTGACCCACTCACTTTGATCTTTATCTTTGCTGATACAGTAACCGGCTTTGTCTGACTCGGCTCCCACTTTGCCAGGATTCTATGAAATGTAACTGGAGCTAACAATATGGCTGTCTTTTAACAGGAAAAAAGAATCCCTCTGAACTTTTTAAAAAAACCTAATATCATTGAAACTCTTCTGGTCATGCTTGAACTTCCCAAAGTCAGATTTATATAGGATGCTGGACACACACAAGAAACCTACTCACGTTAGCAATGAGATGAAGTGAAGGGCAGTGGCAATTTATCCATGCAAACACAGGCTAGCGAAACGTTGTTAATTAAAATGACTCAAACCCATTTGAGCTTAAGAAGCAGATAAATGTTCCGGAAGCCCAATTTACAGGGCAAGTAAAGGGTGCCTCTGGAGGTACTACTGATTCTTGTGGTGTTTTCAAAGATGGCGGATGAATACAAATTTCCGGTTGCAATCACACAGACGAGATAAAGCAGGGGAGAAAGTGGATATTTCCTCTGGTGGAAGCTGACCCACAGTTGTGTAAGCACACAGTCTTTTGAAGCAGCGAGCACAGCCTGCCACTGTGTGATCAGACGCAACCGCAGGTGAGTCGGGGGTGTGTGTGTTTCCAATCCACTTAAACGAGGGATCGATGATTCACACCTCAGCCCTGAGGGCTCCCTATGGAGTTTGCGATGATGCACATACTGAGAGGGGGGAGGGGGGGAAACAACAGCACAGAGTCGGGATGGCCTGATCAGACCATCCCGACACCATGAGAGCACGCTGGAGCGATCAGACAGGGGAAAGTCCGCCCATGGCCCATAGCAACCCGTTTGATACCAGACTTACTGGAGATGGCCCAGACATGGTCTAGACTCCTGCCAGCAGGCTGAGAAAGTCACACCACTCCATGCTGCTGGTCCCTCATTCAAACTGGGTTGCCTCACCTGCATGCACACAGCCAGCATGCCAGGGATCCAGGGCCCCGGTTGGGGTACCACTGGCATCCTAATGCTGCACAGGTCATGACTGTAGGTTCAGTTTAAGATGAGCTGCTACAGACATGGAGCGTTTATGTGAGCAAGATTTTTTGGAGTGGTCCCTCAGCATTCTCTTGAAATGTGGCCACCGCTGTTTTGCTTGAGAAGAAACATCCAAATTCACTTAAAATTGTCACTTTAGGCAAAATTCCAGTGGAAAGCCATGCATAGCTTTTGCGTCCTACAGGTCTTTCTGTGCTGGGATGGAGTGCCTGGTTACATATTACCCTTCACCACAGGCTCACCATGTGAAAACAGCCCTTCTGCACGAGACCTCTCCCTTTACAGACACTTTTGTTAAGCTGGGGTTCCATGGCGCCCAGAGGGCAATCTACAGATCAGTCCCCCAGAAAGCACTGCAATTGGGGACCTAGAATCGGCTGGTCCTCCTGACTATTAAGGAGGCCAGGCTGGTTACAACAAGGGCAAGGGCTTTCTCGGTGGTGGCTCCAGTCTGGTGGAATGAGCTCCCCGAGGAGATCAGGGCCCAACAGGATTTGCTTCAGTTCTGCAGGGAGCTCTTCCACCAGGTTTTTGGAGCCACCACCACTATCACCACCACTACCACCACCACGGCCACTTCCCTTTTTACCATCTGACAGTGTATGGTGGGCAAGCCTGACACTCTGGGTCCCCCCCCTTTACAACTATAGCCTGTCCCAAGTATGGTGGGTAAGCCCGATTTTCTGGGTCCCCCCCTTCTTTTTTCAACTATAGCCTGTCCCGAGCACTGAGTACTGTGCACTGAGTACAGAGCCTGTAAACATCTAACGGGTGGCATGTGATTGACAATATGGTGAGGAATTACTAGCACTTTAATAAGTATTGTAATCTTGGTTTTAAAAATTTGTATGAACAGATTTACATTGTTTCACTGATTTTACATTGTTACATTGCTTTATATTGTTGTAAGGCACCCTGAGCCGGGTCTGCTGGAAGGGCGGGGGGAAAGTTTAATAAAATAAAAATAAAATAAATAAGGGTGGGGAGGCATTTAGAACTTTTGTGGACAGCCATTTAGTGGCTAAACCCATCAAGCTACGTCAGGACTCCAAAGGGACCTGCAGGCTCAAAAAAGGGGGGGAGCCCTGGTCTAGGACCTTCAAGCACTAAGCCCGGAAAGGACCTTCAATCACTAAGCCCGGAAAGGAGCCCTGGTCTAGGACCTTCAATCTCTAAGCCCGGAAATGAATGTACGGTTAATGCAAGAATATGCCATAGGTATCTGAGCAGAAGAACAATCCCTTCCACAGTGTCTTCCTTCCTCGTGTCTCAGGAGAGTTCTTCAACAATAAGAGAACAGTTCTGGGCCTAGCCCAGGTTCTTGGCTTTGTCTTCTGGGACAAGGCACGCCTGAAGTCAGGGCTGGGCGTGTTGGGAGGCTATTGCCCTCTTTAGCTTAAAACAGCTGACTGGTTTTGCTTGCCAAAAGCTAAATAAAACCTGCTTGATATGTGCATAAGTTTTACCGGCATTTGGATGCATGGTTAAAATGAGAGGGCAGCAGCTTCTCCAAAACAGTCTCAGCACCTAAGCATTCTGGAGTCAAGGGGAGCTTTGCTGCATGCACTATGCCCTGAAACTACATCAAGTCAGCCGAAGCCAAAGTCATAACAAAGTAATTAAGGTGGATTGAAACGTATCTAAAATGCTAAACAATTACAGCTCATGGATTTCAAAAGGTTTACAATCAGCTTTGTGACTAAGTGACAAAGCTGATTTTAAGACCTTGTGAGTGGGGGGGGGGGGGGAATAAATGCTTTGAAGCACAATGCTTGATCCCTGAATTTCTGTTGGGGGTGCAAAAAGAACCAAAGTCTGAATTAAGTTTTAAATACTGAACTGCAGAAACACCCTGATGTCATGTACAGCTGCAAGAGCAAACTCTATTACTGCAGAAGGCCAAGATCACAATTTATTCAGCTACCGCCTGACCAAAGAATGCTTTGGAAGATCATGTTTACTAAGGACTGCGATTTTTTCCAGAAGGAAAAACCCAACAGCATTCAGTATGTTAGCATTTGAACACATAACCCCCCCTCTTGTCCATCCTGCCTTTTGTCCTGGCTTCTCTTACACTGGGCTGGATCCACCTCTCTCCCCTGAGCCAGGAAATAGACAGGCCCAGGGGTCCTTTGGGGCTGGAGCGAGGCGGAGCACTGCTCTGCCAGCTCAGGAGTGGGCAGTAGGGCAGCCACGGGCCAAATCAGATTCTCTGATCTGATTCGGCCCGCTGCCGAATTGCCGCCAAAATTCAGTGGTGACTTTAAAAGCGGCTGTAGGGGAGGGGGTTTGAGGGAGAGGCTCCAAACTTGTAGGGTTACTTTTTTCCCACGATAGAGAAAAATGGAGGGAATAGGGGCAACCTGTTTGGGGGCCCGTAGAATTGGACCCCCTGGTCCAATCTTTTTGAAACTTGGTGGGTATTTGCGGGAGAGGTCCCAGAAGCTACCCTGCAAGTTTGGAGCCTCTCCCTCAAACCTCCTTTCCTCCAGCCCCTCATATACCCTATGAGTTTTTGCCATTTACTTCAATGGCCCATAGGGTATAATAGGGCTGAAACTGACATTCGGCTGGTTATGCTAATGAGTTATGCTAATAGGTATGCTAATGAGCTCCTGCACCTCTTTTTCTACGAAATGACCCCTGGACAGGCCAATGGGTGGCCTTACCCCAATCCAGGGTTGGAAGGTGTAGAGAGGCTGGTAGTTTCACAGTGCAATCCTGAACAGAGTTATACTGCTGAATTGCAACTGATAATAAACTCAAGACAATGCATCCATCTGGACTGAATCGAGACCTGGGTTTCCTGTCTCATTACCAATGCTGAGTTCTTCATGCCTACTACCCCTCTGCATGTCACACCTAATCCAATCACGCCTGCTATTGTCATTTGGCATCTGAAATCACTCCACTTTCCAATATATAGGGCAGATGGACTCACATTCTAGCTGTATCAGAAGAAGTGAGCAGTGACTCATGAAAGCTCATACCCTGCCGCACATTCTGTTAGTCTTTAAGGTGCTACTGGACTCTTGCTCTTCTCTAGGGTTATACCCTTATAGGATTATTGACTTCAGTGGTAGAACTCTGCATCGGATTATACTCTTAGGGAGGGAAAACTAGAAGTTTAGCAAGCAGCACAGACAGGATTAAACATGCTATTAAATAGACATGTCTTTTGGGAGGTATTCACAAGTGACACACACACATGGTCATGACAGATATTTGTATCCAAGATTTCTATCCTTCCTCATCCAAGCCACCTTTGCCTATTATTCTTACATTTTCATTCTGTCCTCCTTCGCTCAGCAAATCACTCATTTGCAGGAATCAGGGCCCCAGGATGGAGAGACAGGCTCTAGCTTATTGGGTTATGAAAGAGGATTAAACAAATACATGGAGGACTGAGCCATTAATGATGAACCTCCATGTTCAGAGCGACCACACCTGAGAGCCAGTGTGGTGCTGTGGTTAAGAGCAGCGGACTCTAATCTGGAGAACTGGGTCTGATTCTCCACTCCTCCACATACAGCCAGCTGGGTGACCTTGGGTCAGTGCTGTTCTCTCAGAGCTCTCTCAGCTCCACCCACCTCACAGGGTATCTGTTGTGGGGAGAGGAAGGGGATTGTAAACCACTCTGTGAGTGAAGGGTGGGGTATAAATCCAACTCTTCTTCGAAACAAGAATTGCAGAGGAGCAACAGCGAAAGGCATTGTCCTTGGCATCCTGCTTTTTTGGCCTTTATGGGACACCTGGCTGGCTACTGTATGAAGCAGGATGCTGGACTCAAGGGGACCCTTGGTCTGATCCGCATGGCTGCTTTACGAAGGATCTCATGGTGGTGTACACGGTTTTTTCTGTGCCACTGACTGGGCTGAAAAACAGTGAGTGGCTCAAGGTCATCCAATGGTTTTTCATTCCATTTCACCTCTTTTGCTTTACTAGTGGAAGCCGGATCTAATAAAAACCGTTTCCTTGTCTCACCCTGTGGGATAACAAACTGTAAAGCCTCAGAATGAAATAATGTTCTTGGTATTCAAACACACTTAACTGGGCGCACTGTGACTAGCATCTATGCCTCTAAAAGCCAAGAACGTTCAAACCATGCAATACATTGGCCAGCGCTTGCTGTGTGCCAGACAAGTACTGTCAGCTAAGGCTGGATATTATCTGCCGGGCAAACTGATAGCGTATATCAAGACATCGCAGCCAATGCTCACGCTTGCCACTGCGGATGGCATTCTACCGCATTGCATTTTGTCCCTTCGTGTGATTAGATTCGAGGTGTCAACGGGGCTAAAGGTGTTAGCAGCTGCTCAGATAGTAAACAGCAGTTCAGCCCCCTTGTTATCTGCAACCCTCTTGCAAGGGACAACTTTAGAAGCGAGGCCGCAGTCGGTTCCATGAGCGAAGTTAAAAAAGGATCTCATATGTCATGGGGGGGGGGGTATATATGCTCCTGACATCCCCTGCTGTTCTCTATAAAAAGGAACCAGATTTGCTGGCAATAAGACATAGCAGCCAACGACAACTTCCGGGCTGTTGCATAAGGAGCCATCCTCGTCTCTCTTTCTCTGTCCCCCACTGACCAGTTTCACAATTATGTAATCCCCCTGAAGCACATCATGGGCAGAAAGCAAGCGCTGGTTGTTATGGGTACTATAGCAAAGGTTGGAAGAGAGTCCCAGCGCCAGCACAAAAAACCACCCCATCTACCGGGATGCCAGAGTCCGTGCCACAGCTCCTTGGATAAGACTGCAAGCGATTAGGTTGTGAAAGCAAGCCTGTCTCTGGAACTTCGGTTCTTCTGAGCAGATGAGCAACAAACTGCTGGTACAATTTGGGGGACCAATCACCAGTACGATCACCTGAGCTTGAGATCAATGCAGGCAGAGCGGGATATAGTTTAGAGCAGGAGTAAGCAACCACAGCTCCCTGTTAAGAGGGTGTGATGGAAGACCCTGACCTGAATAAGCCCAGGCAAGCCCGATCTCGTCAAATATCAAAAGCTAAGCAGGGCCGACCCTGGCAAGGATTTGGAGGGGAGATCTCCAGAGAACAGCAGGGCTGGGAGGCCAGAGGCGGGCTATCAAGCCACTTCTCTGAATGTCCTCTATGCCCCAGTAGGAGTTGCCAGAGGTCATCATGACTTCCAGGCATGGGCATACACGCATACACAGAAGCACACACACAAAATGCAAAAATACTGGGAAAAGGAGAAAGAATTGTACTTGGTCCCAGTATAGACTTCAAGACTGGGTCTTCCCAAAGCAGTCTATGAAAGGACTTGGTTTCGCCCTGACTTGGATAGCTCAGGCAAGCCCGATCTTGTCAGACCTTGGAAGCTAAGCAGGGGTGACCCTGGCAAGTACTTGGAAGGGCGACCTCCCAGGAATACCAGAGCTGGGAAGAAGAGGCAGGTTATCGAGCCACCTCTCTGAAACACCCCAACTAAACTAGGGATTGCCAGACTTCCAGGCTTGCAAGCACATGCACGTACATGCACACACAAATACTGACAAAAACAGTTCAAAAAATGATGGAAAGTGTAACAGGGGGAGATGGGGTGTGCTTGTCCAGACACACGAAGAGCAAGTCAAACCTCTGGGGCATGGCCAGAATCTCCAGAGCTCACTGCACTCTTGTGGGCCAAGAACTGGTATGCTGTTCGGGTCTGGGGCATCCCACACGCACTGTTGAACATGCATGCTGGAGGTTGCCTCGGTCTGCTCTATAGAGCTCAAAATGCCATCACTATACTGACCCTCCCTGTTTTTATACCACCTGGCTGGCATTTAACCCTACCCCTAGGGAGAACTTGCCTCAAAGTCCCTCTGCCTTCATTTATAGCAGTGTTCCCTCTAAGCTGAGCTAGTGTGAGCTCGCTCACAGTTTTTCAGCCTCTGGCTCACACGTTTTTGTCTTAGCTCAGGAAGGATGGCTCTAGAGAGCAAACTAATTCATGCAGTAGCCAAACTGCTCGCTCACAACTTTAATGCCAGTAGCTCACAAAGCAGCATTTTTGCTCACAAGACTCCACAGCTTAGAGGGAGCGTTGGCACTGAGCCTAGAAAATTCTGTGGGACGTCCTGCCGCTAGCCACTGGAACCATGACTATGTCAGCAAATGGCAGTGGTTATGGAGGGATGGGTGGGTGCAGCTGCAACCTACCATCCATGAACAAGAGTCAAATTTCACACCCAGTACACACTGCTGAAGCCCCTAAGGAGATATTTCACAAGATTATGTAGAAGATCATTTTAACAAATATAGCTTAATAAGAAAAGGATTGAAATTTCACAATCGGGGTGGGATGATGGGGTTGATGCAACCCTCCTCCTCTGTCTTCTGGCTTCTTGGACTTCCCTCACTCCCTGCCTTCACTCCCCAAATTTCCTTCCTTCCTTCACCTCTTCCTAGACAACCTTCAGGGTTTTTCCACACAGTCAGTTTTCCACACTGTCATCTTGACCTGCAGAAAGCTTTTCATGGGATGCTGTTAAAGACAAACACTTGCTAATTGCTGCAGATCAAACTTCCTATTACAAGGGGCTGCTTCAAAAGTTAGCAGCCCCTGGTTAGGTTCGATTTGAGGAGGAGGGTAAGGAGCAGGCAATGAATCTTCATTGCATTGCTTCTGTTGGTCCCAAACTGGTTTCCAAATTTTGTTTCTTCTTCTTGCTCAGTATGAGACAAGTAGAATATTTGGAATGGGTGCTGATTCACAGAAGTTCATGGACCTACATCAGTGCAAATGGTCAGCTAACTTATTCCACACACAGAGCCAAAGACCTCTTATTGAAGTAACTGCAGTCACCCCCCCCCAGCTCCCCCTGTAAACACATAAATGCAACTTACTTCTAAAGGCAGCAATAACAATCCCATTAACCTCCCTCAGAAAACAGAAAATTACTCATTCATGCAAGTGTCTGGGAACCACTCAGTTACCATGAATCTTTTATACAGCCCTTTTAACAACACAAAGTGATTTACTGTGCTCATCTCCTTCATCTTCACAGGAACCCTGCAGGGTAGGTCATTATCTCTGCTGTCTTGGAGATGAGGATGTGAGATAGATAGGGTTCAAGGGTACCTGGGGAGTGGTTGCTCACAGGTGGAAGCATCTGTGAAAAACATGTATACTGATACTCTTAAACTCTATGGGAGTTGTGAAAGGTCCCATGTTAGTCCACCAGTCCAAAGGAAGCCTGCTGGGTGACCTTGGGCCAGTGACAGTTCTCTCAGAGCACTTGCAGCCCCACCTACCTCACAGGGTGTCTGTTGTGGGGAGAGGAAGGGAAGGTGATTGTAAGCTGCTTTGAGACTCCTTCGGGTAGAGGAAAGTAGGGTATAAAGACCAACTCTTCTTCCTCTTCTTCTTCTAACCAGGGTTTGTACGACGAACAATCATATCATGGTTCTTTGTGATGTAGCCTCCCTTGGCACCAGGGAGGCACCATCAGCAGCTGGGGGGACACAGCCACACAGAAGCCCCTTGGAGCTCAGGTGAGATTGCAAGCCAGTCGCAACCCAACATTATCTCCACAGGACAGGGAACCTTATCATGATAGAAAGAGTTCACAATTGAGGGGCAATGTGAAATGGGGCTTCCTCGCTCAGAGCTCATACTATTAACTGCTGCGCTAGCGCCAATTAACTAGTAACAAATTGTTACTGTTAGTGCATAAATTTCGCTCTCCAGTGAAAAGTCACAAAATGTTTCATGGGGTTCTCGAAATGAATAAAAATGTTGCAGTCCTTGCATTAAATGGCATTTGGATGATGAAAACAGCTGTTAAAATCCTAACTGCATTATCTATCACTTAAAAAAAAAAAAAAAGTCCCACTGCTCCTTCAAGGCGCTCAGGGCAAAATGCATGGCTTTCTTTTCCACATTTTATCCTCAGGCCAACCCTACAAGATTGGGGGGGGGGGGGAGAGATACCCAAGTCAGCTACTGGGTTCCACAGCAGAGCGAAGATTCAAGCCAATTTCTCTGCCCTCATAGTCCGACATACAGACCACTGTACCACACTGGCATGTATCCAGTGACACAGGTTCTTCAACAGAACGGTATCTCCCTTTGTGGAAGACAGGATGATGATGATTTCTGCTTCTTCCCTTCTCCCCACTTTGCTCCCAATTCTGTTCCTCAGGGTTTGATGAGACACAGGAACGAAGTTTCTGGGGGCTCAGTGGGTGGTGGCAGGGATAGGGTGTAGAGGGTGAGGAAGTCCCATTCTCCAGTGTCCATAGACACCTGAATACAGATCACTGCCTCTACCCTTGCTATTCCTGTAAGCTTTTTCTCCTGTCACTCCTATGTTCTCGAAGTGAGAATGTCACAGTTTGCCCAGGGCCACTCAGCAAGTTCCTGGATGAGCTGACATTCAAATTTGGCCGTTTTAGATGCAAAACATGGAAGACTGAAAATGAGAATGAGATTCTGCTAAACTAATTGTTATGTTCCTCAGTGCATCTGTCCTGAAAAACGTGGAGAGAAGCACTGCGTAAGACTGTAGCACTGTAGAAGACTTGTGTCACCAAAACAAAAGTGAATTCTAAAGGTGCCAATTCATTTTATTCTTTCTGTTACTACCAACGAGCACAGCTACACTTCCACATAAGTCACAAAAACTCAGTTCATAAGAACCACATGACTGTCCTCAGGCAGGCACATGATGCATAGATTCTTATTGCTCTAAATTGAGCCATTGATGAACATATGGGAGGAGACAACTCAAAAGGATACACAGATGCTACAAGTACATATTGAGTTTAAATCAATGGGGCTACTCCAAAGGAACTGGCTCTGACAACGAGAGCCAGTTTGGTGTAGTGGTTAAGTGCGCGGACTCTAATCTGGGAGAACCGGGTTTGATTCCCCACTCCTCCACTTGCACCTGGCTGGATGACCTTGGGCAAGCCATAGCTCTGTACCAGCTGTTCCCTCAAGGACAGCTTGGGAAAGAGCTCTCTCAGCCCCACCTACCTCACAGGGTGTCTGTTGTGGGGAGGGGAAGGGAAAAGGAGTTTGTAAGCCGCTCTGAGACTCCCTTGGGGAGTGGAGGGCGGGGTATAAATCCAATCTCTTCTTCTCTTCGTCTTCTTCTTCTATGAAGCATGATGCAAAGGAACCCACATTAGTCCTGGTGGCTCTTTTTCATTTTCCAAAGAGACTAGTAAGCCAGTAAAACCTGGTTGTTGGACTCTTTGGTTTGTTGCATTCAGATGTCTCAACTCACTGAGGCTTACTGCTATGTGTGGATGCAACCAGTGGCTGAGGCAATAGTCCCTGACCAACCTTAGCAGCTTCGTTCTGTGTCTGGTCAGGCTTGCTTGAGGACTTGAGCAGTTTGGGGACTCTCTTCCTGCCTGGGCATTACCTTTTTGCCCTCTTCCCCCCCCCCTTGCCTTGCTTCACCTCTGTTTTGCATTCCCCCCCCCCTCCAAGCTGGCAGGAACTGAGGCTGACAAATGGTTACAGCTGCTGAATTTTAATATGCCAGTCACAATTTGATAAATGGAAGCGCTCACTGTGTTTACTGCAAGGCTCTCTGGTTTCTTTAAAAATATATTTTTTATTATCTCTTCCCCTTTTTGACATAGGTTATGGCCCTAATGCTTATCTGTAAGAACAGAAAGTGATATGCATCTCACGGATTTCACTGTCTGGTCGGACAGAGCAGCTGACTTAGACTGACCTTCAAGGAAATCTGCTAGACCAAGTCCTGAATCCCAGTGTACTTCAGACATTGATCATCTTTCATTTTATCTGGAGATCTGAGGTGGGTGTTTTTCTTTTTAAATCGCCACAAAGTCAGTTTTTTCATGGGCAGGAGAAGCAAATAGTCACCTAAGCAGTAATAAAGCCATGACACTTGATACATCCCTGACCCATTTACACAGCATATTTTCCACGTGTGCTGGAAGGATCCATGCATAAAGAAGGATTAGGCAAACTCATGGATAAGGTCGCCAGAGGACATCAGCCATGATAGCTAAATGGAACCTCCTTGTTCTGAGGCAGTGTATCTCTGTATACATTAGTGGGAGACAGCAACGATCCTGCAATGTAAATTATGCAAGACAGGTAGTGATTTTCCCAAGGATTCATATCCAAGCCCGCACTCAAGTGCCTGCATTATGTAGACACCCATGTACCCCTGTGCATAGTTTGCTAACAAAATTAAGGGCTGCATTCAGACACTGTGGCAGTGGATTGTCCGCAACGGACATGGATGCAACTTGTTGTCATGGGTGGGAACTTGCTCTTCCTTCCCTCCTCTCCATGTGCACAGAGTACATCTGAAAGCTTCTGGGATTTGGGAAAACTTCAATCAAGCTCCAACTTTGCATCACTTCTAAATGAAGTTGCCTGGATGAATCAAAGTTTGCTTCCCCTTGCCCCTCCAAACCTAGTTTCTAAACCTAAATGCAATCCCAGTTTGTAACTGAAATTTGCCCAGGGGGCCACAGCTGGAACTTGATTCAGGTTTTCTGAAACGAAGAAGTTTTCAACAACAGTTCTTGTTGCGAGGGGAAGGGTTCATAAGCACAGCAGGAAACTGACTGCATGCCCATCACAGACAAAACTGTATTTGTTGTTAACATCTGAATGTAACCAATCTGTGTTGACCACTCACCTTGACACAGGGTTATGGCCAAAGCTGGCCATGTGGCCACCCAATCAAACTGAACTACTTGGACGGACATACGTGAATGCAGAGTAATTGAGTGATGAATTGCATTACAAAAATCAGCACAGACCACTGGTGTCAAACGAATACCCAGCTGGCCCGTTTTTGTTTGCTAAAGCATTTAGATTCACTTAAGCAACCAAAAACACTGCAGTTGTGGTTTTTCACTCGGCATGACAGAAATGACTTAGGCCTCTGTTATTCTTTTTTCTACAAACAGATAAAGTTCCAAAGCATTCAGCAAGTTCCACGAATGATTATTTTAGTATCTATAATAAAAGAGACGTTTTACTTGGATCTGTAGAAAACCATCACAGATCAACCCACTTGAGCTAATTTATTGCACCAGGGTGCCTCAAATATTGGGTGGGATCCAGCCACAGTTAAGTACTTTCAAATCCCATTGAAATCAATAGGGCTTGGCTGTAATCCTATGCACACTTATTTGGAGTAAGCATCATTGAACTCAGTGTGACTTAATTCTCTGTAAGTCTCTTTGAATGAAAGGAAGAAAGAAACGGGGGTCTACTTTTTCAGACAAATAAGAGGAACAGGCTGTTTATATGCTTTGATTTCGGCTGGATTCCAACTATTCTAATCAAACAATCTATCAATGTTATTTTTCATTAGACTTAATGGCTCAAATCAGACGTCACACAGAATTATTCTTTAATTAAACTGTGGTGAGTGTGCCTGAGCTCCACTAAATGGGGATCTGTCAGTCTGGGATGTGAAACTAATACTGCTCATGATATGTGAATCCAGGCACCCTGGCTTATTCCCTGGCACCACCCTTTGCAGATACAGAGCGAAGCCTTTGATTGGGCAGAATGGAATGATTGCCTGCGCACTGAAACCTGGTTTCACAAACTAACCTTAGTTAAAACAGACCATCGTTTTGTGTGATGTCCCTACCGACCCAGGGTGACCATACATGCTGAATATTTGGGGTTGCCAGCTCTGGGTTGGGAAATACCTGGAGATTTTGGGGGTGAAGCCTGGGGATGGTGGGGTTTGGGGAGAGTATACTGCCATAGGGTATACTGCCATAGAGTTCAGGAGGGTATACTGCCATAGAGTCCTCCCTCCAAAGCAGCCGTTTTCTCCAGGGGAACTGATCTTGGTCGTCTGGAGAACAAACGTAATAGCGGGAGACCTCCAGGTGTCAACCATATGAAACAATGTGCTTTCAATCTACTTTCAGGGCACTCCGCAACTGGATTTTACTGTGCAAAGTGGCAGAATCATCTTGCAATGATTGCTAAAGTGCACGGGAAGCGGATTGAAAGTATATTATTCAGCATGTGTAAAAGTGCTCTGTGTTGTGTGTCAAGATCCTTAGTGGGGAGCAACGGCCTGGAGAAAACTCACAGTCCAATCCTAAAACACTTTCCTGGGAATAAAGCTCCATTGAACAGATATACAGGTTGCTTACCTGTAATTGGAGATCTTCGAGTGGTCATCTGTGCATTCACACCTCTGGGATAATGTGCGCCTGCGCCGATCCCGATCGGTAACTTCAAAGCCAAAACGGATTTTCGCACCAACTCCCCGATCGCGCGTCGGCTCCACTGCGCATGACCGGGGAGGGGCACGAGGATCCCGCCAGTTCCTTCTGACCGCTGCAAGCAGCCCCCAGGAAATTTACACGGGAGACCGAAAGCAGAGGGGAAGGAGGGCGGGTGGTGTGAATGCACAGATGACCACTCGAAGATCTCCAATTACAGGTAAGCAACCTGTATATCTTCTTCGTGGTCTCTGTGCATCACACCTCTGGGAGAATAGCGAGCAATAAATACACCACATACCTGGAGGTGGGTGCTGAAGGTCTCACATCTGAGCTGTCTGCAGAACTGCACGACCCACCGCTGACCTCTGATGGGTACGGACGTCCAAAGCATAGTGTCTCACAAACGTGTGAGGAGACGTCCATGTAGCAGCATTGCAGATGTCTCCCAGGGGAACGCCCTTGAGAAATGCTGTCGAGGCAGCCACTGCCCGAGTAGAGTGAGCCCGCAGGGACGCCGGTAATGGCCGCTTGGCCAAGAGGTAGGTGAGTTTTATCGTCTCAACAATCCATTTAGACAGTCTCTGAGACGATAGTTTCTGTCCCTGTCTGGGCAAGGCATACGTGATGAAGAGAGCTGGGGACTTGCGGAAGGGTTTAGTCCGATGCAAGTAAAAAGACAGGGCCCTCTTAACATCGAGAGAGTGTAGGCAGCGCTGTGCCTGGTCCTTGGGTTCAGGAAAGAACACCTTTGTCTGCTTTAATGTGGAAGTCTGAAACTATCTTCGGTAAGAAGGTAATATCAGGAGTCAGGGTCACTGCTTCCTGATGAAAGGTAAGATAGGGTGGGTCGCATCGGAGAGCCGACAGCTCACTCACCCTACGCACTGAAGTAAGGGCCACCAGAAAAGCTACTTTCCACGAAAGAAGCTGTAGGTTACAGGAAGCCATAGGCTCAAACGGTTTGCCCATTAGCTTGTTCAGCACTAGGGGCAGGTCCCACGCTGGAACAGGGTTTTTGACTGTTGGAAAGAGACGGCACATTCCCTTTAGGAATTGCTTCGTAGTGGGATGAGAAAACACGGAGTAACCATCTATTGTTGGGTGGTTAACCGAGACAGCTGAGAGGAAGACACAAAGCGATGCATGACACAATCCTCTGTCCTTGCAAGACAAGAGAAAACCAAAGATGTCGTTGAGAGAAGATGGAATGGAAGGTCGTCCTACCGAGGATAGGAAGGACAGGAACTTGTTCCATTTTGCCGCGTAGGAACGGTGTGTAGACGGCTTACGAGCATTGAGGAGGACATCAGCTATACGAGCGTCTACTTCGGAGGACAAATTAGCCAAGCTGTTAGCTTCAGTCTGGGTACGTCGTGATGCAGCACCAGACCGTTGTACATCCAGAGAAGGTCTGAGTTCATCGGAAGGTGAGTGTAGGACCCCTTGGAGAGGCGAAGGAGGGTGGGAAACCACGGTTGCCTCGGCCACCAGGGTGTGATCAGGATTGCTAGTGGTTGTTCCGCCAGTAGCTTCTGTACTACCTTCAGTATCAATGGGATCGGTGGAAACATGTAGACGTGTAGCCACGACCATGAGAGAAGAAGACCGTCTCCCAGGGACATCGGATCCATGCCCGCCCTGGAACAGAAGAGGGAACACTTCTTGTTGTCTCTGGAGGCAAACACATCCACAGAAGGCTGACCCCAGAGGTTGAAGATCGGTGTCAGGTAGAGAGGATTGAGTTCCCATTCGTGTAGGGATGCACCCCCTCTGCTCAAGAAGTCTGCCTGCGTGTTGAGCTGACCGGGAAGATGGTTCGCTACCAGGTAAATATCTAGCGCTTGACATTCCGTCCAGAGTTCTATCGCTAAGCGGCAGAGACTGCGGGACACTGTACCGCCCTGTCGGTTGATATAGTACATCGTGGTCATATTGTCCGTGAGGACGGCCACTGTCTTTCCCGACAAGAGGTGTTGGAAGGACCGGATTGCGTAACGGACCGCTAGTAGTTCCAGGAAGTTGATGTGATTGGAAGCTACTAATGGGTCCCACTTGTCGCCCACGCACAGATCTCCCAAGTGGGCTCCCCAGCCCCATAGGGAAGCGTCCATGGTAATAGTAGCTGACGGGAATGCCCTGCACTGTAGGGAATCTAGGAGAGCTCCGATGAACTGTACCCGTCTGGAAGGGGTAAGCATGGACTTCTTTGTATTTATTGTCAGTCCCAGAATCTCCAGGGTGTGGAGTGTCTGGGAGACGTGGTCTTGCAGGTCTGATGCGGAAGGAGCGATCAGGAGCCAGTCGTTCAGATAAGGGTATAGATGGATGCCCTGCAGGCGGAGGTGGGCCGCTACTGTTGCCATTAATTTCGTGAAGACACGAGGTGCCGTTGAAAGGCCAAATGGTAGTGCCTTGTACTGGAAATGATGTGGACCGATCGCAAAGCGTAGAAAAGGTCTGTGGGAAGGATGAATGGTCACATGGAAGTATGCATCCTTCAGGTCCAGCGTCACCATCCAAGAGCCCGCCTCCAGCAGAGGTAGGATGATTTGGAGGGTGGTCATTCGGAACTTCTTGTATGTTATGAACGCGTTTAGGTTCTGAAGATCTAGGATGGGTCGGAGGCCTCCGTCCCTCTTTGGCACCGTGAAGTAGTGGGAGTAAAACCCCTGTTGAAACTGCTGGACTACTACTGGTTCTATCGCATCCTTGCTCAGCAGGGTCTCGACCTCGGTTGTCAGAGTGTCGGATGGGGGAGTGACCACGAAGTAAGGTTCCGTAGGGATCTCGAAGAATTCTATTCTGTATCCCTCGGAGATGACTGAAAGTGCCCACTTGTCCGAGGTAATGCGTTGCCATGCTGTCAGAAAGGGTGATAGACGGGTGGGGTTGTCGGAGCAGGGGTGGGAGTCAAAAACTTGGTTTGCTTGGTTTGGGAGGTTTCGCCTTAGACGCCGGAGCAGTTGGGAAGCGGGGCCTGTTGTTATAGGGCTTTTGTTGATAGGTAGATGGTGGTGACCTCTGCCATTGTGGTTCAGCGGGAGGTCTTTGTGACTGTTTCTTGGGCCATGATCTTTGCCATGTTTTCTGTTTCTGCTGTTTAGGTTGAGAAACTCCCAAGTTACAGGATGTCTTCATGCTTTTATCAAGCTCGTGAAGCACTGTGTCTGTCGTTGAACTGAAGAGACCGTCTCCTTCAAACGGCAGATCTTCCACCAAGGTCTTGGTGTCTTGAGGAAGAGAGGTAGATCTCAACCAGGCATGGCGTCTGATGAACACTGCTGAAGTGAGCATCTTCGAGATTACTTCCGCCGAATGCTTGGAGGCCGAAAGTTGGAGCTTGGCCAGAGACATACCTTCCTTTTGAATCTTTCTGGCGTTGCGTAGCTTGTCCTCTGGGAGATGGGCAATGAGCGCAGTCATCTGTTCCCAGAGCAAGTATTGGTACCTGCTCATGCAGGCAGTGTAATTTGATATCTTGAGGCCCAATGCACCCGCTGAATAAATGCGTCTTCCAAAGGAATCTATTCTGCGTCCTTCTTTGTCTAATGGGGAAGAGTGCCCACTACGACCCTTAGTGGAGGGTGTCACAACCACTGAGTTGGGTTTGGGGTGGACAAACAAGAATTCTGCCCCCGGCTCCTGGATCCTATACATGTGATCTAGGCATTTGCTGGAGATGGGGGTGGATGAGGGATGAGGCCAGGATTCTTTGGCCGTAGTCATCAGGACCGATATGAGTGGGAGGGCCACCGGTGTGGATGTATCCATCTGCACGATATCGAAGATGGAGTCTGTGGCTGTCAGCGTCGGTTGGGCCGTAGCCAAGGCCAGAGAGTGTGCCATCCTTTTGATTAATTCTCCATAGGGTTTCACATCCTCGGAGGGAGATATTGGGAGGTTTTCGGTAACCTGCGTGTCGGGAGACGGGTTTTGTGGAAGCGACTAGTCTTCTGACACTGAAAATGCCGGGGACCCCGGTGCCGAATGGTCGGATGGTGAAAGAGGGGTCGGGCTGGACAGGTCCTGCATTACCGGTAGCAGACAAGGATCGGTGTCGGGTGTCCGTTTCGGTGCTGGTGTCGGTGTCGGAACTGATGAGGGTTCTCGGTACCGAGACACTCTGGAAGAGGTGGATTGCCGATCCCATTCGGTGGGATACCATTGGGGCGGTGGTGGGTAGGAGCCGTAAAGGTATCGCCACTGCTGGATATCCCACAGTACCGGTGGAGCCGGAGGGCGGTAGTCCTTATCCCCCCTCGGTACCGATGGTGGCTTCGCCTCGGCGTCGGGGGTCTCCTGAGGGACCTGAGTAAGGTCTATGTCGAGGTCGGAGTCAGTCAAGGTGATCGGTCGCGGCATCGGGGAGGATGATCTACCCCTGGGTTGCTCGCGATCTGTCGGGTCAAGCTGGCCGAGCCCAGGCTGGGCTGAGTCGAGCGCACCGCGCATCGACGAAGCACTCGAAGATTTCTTGTGCTTCAGCTTGCCCTTCTCCTCCTTGCCCTCCCTGCGCTTTTTAGCAGGAGTGTCGGGCAAGGGAAGCGATCTCTTCGGTGCCGGTCTGTCGGTACCGATGCTTCGGGATGGAGACGGCGTCGGTCCCGTCAGTGAAGAAGCCGGAACTTCGGAGGAAGACATTTTCGGCGACAAGGCAGACTCAAGGAGAGCAACCCGGAGCCTCGCCGCTCGGTTTTTACGCGTTTGCTTGGAGAAGGCCGCACAGCTAGTGCAAGAGTTGACTCGGTGAGACTCACCCAGGCAAAGAAGACACAGGGAGTGCTTGTCCGGTGGGGCTATCTTGCTGCCACACTGCAGGCACCTCTTGAAGAACCCCCACCGCTGGGCCATAGGCCAGGCGGTGAGAATGAAGGGAAATCCAAAGGCAAGTCCAGTTAACAGTCCGAGTTCAATAGTTGGAAAAAAAATCAGTCCGAAGGCTCTTTTTAGAGTTGAGAAGTAAACTACCAACCGGAGCAAGAGAGAAAGGATCCTCACGACGCGGCGGTCAGAAGAGAACTGGCGGGATCCTCGTGCCCCTCCCCGGTCATGCGCAGTGGAGACGGCACGCGATCGGGGAGTTGGCGCGAAAATCCGTTTTGGCTTTGAAGTTACCGATCGGGATCGGCGCAGGCACACATTATCCCAGAGGTGTGATGCACAGAGACCACGAAGAAGATCTTCGTAGGAATTTGAGTACACCTGCTTAGAGAGCCACTGTAAGTAACAGAAGGGCTGTGGCTCAGGGGTAAAACATGTGCTTCCAGGAAAGAAGATTCCCAAGTTCAGCCTTTAGCATCTCCAGCTAAAAAGGATTCTTGGCTGAGACTCTGGAAAGCAGTTGCCAGTAAGAAAAGATAATACTAGGGCAGTTTTTGCTTCTAGGCTCAACTTAAAAACTAGTTCTGACTTTTATACCCTAAAGAGTTTGAGACCAGGATACTCAAGAACTGCCTTCCCCAGCATCAGTCTACCATGTACACTGAGCTATATCAGAGGAGAACCTGCATCATGATCATCAGATATCAGAGCTGGGTAGGGACAGGGCATTCTAGGTGGTGGCACTGACATTTATAGAACACCCTAAAATACATTTTGCACCTTGTTCTGAAGACACTGGGGGTTTTTTAACAGGTTTTCAGTATAGCCTAAATTAATGTTGATTTTTATGACATACTGCTGAGTTTGGATAGGCTTTTATTACATTGCTGCTTTTAATTTTTTTTTTAATCATTTTAGTGTTGTGTTGGTTTGGTTTGTGCTTTGGTTAGGTTTGTGCTTTTCAATCTGCCAGCTTCCATTGTTTTATTGGCTACAGCATATCATATATTGCTTTTAGGATTTGTGATGTATTTTAAACTACTGAGTTTTGTAAGCAGCCTAGGTATGGGGAGGTCTGGTGACCAAAAAGCAGAATATAAACATTTCAAATAACTACAAATAAAAACAATGGTCCAACCTGGTATAAGAAAGTTTCACACGATACTTTGAAGACAACGCCATAAGTCTGTGAGAAATCATGTGTCCCAAATTCTTTCCTGACATTTCCAGTTAAGGAATCTCAGACAGCAAAGCTGGGTGAAATCTCAGGCTCAAACAGAGAGCTGTTAATAATCAATAGAGACATCATAGGGGAAAACTACAATGACAACACATGACTGGAAGGTAAATCTTCCTGTGTTAACGGTATGCAAAAAACTAATGCCGGATTTCACCAAGTGGACATCAAGACACAGCTACGCGACATGTTGCATTTCTGTAATCTTCTTCTTGTTTTGGAACTCTTAACCCCAGGTATTAAAGACCTTGAGGGGGAATAGAGTACAAACCTAAGACAAATTTTATTTGCCATCCAATTTCTGAATCAGTAGCATCCATTAGCACAGCTGGGGAAATAGCTTAAAATTCTGACATGCTAGAATTGAATGTTTCAAGGCATGCATAGAAGTTTCTCCTCTACAGGCCTGATAAAAATTCTTAGCAACAAGCATCCCATTTATGTAAAACCAGGCCCCTAAGAGTTTTACAGTGCTGCCCATTGCTATTTCCTTTGAAGTTGGGGTTCTTTTAAAACCAGCAACTACCACACATTGTTTCACAGAAATAAACACAACTAAAGGAAGAGGTGCTTTGGTGGAGCATTCCAATGGCACTTACTTGGACGCAAATGCCACTCAACACAGCGGGACCTACTGAGAAGATGCAGAAGTGTGCTGGAAATACAGGATTATCCCTTCCGATCTCTAATTACTGCTCCATCCAGCCTCATTTTCCATATGCCAGTCCGTCGACTTCCACTAATTTGGTTCCCACGCTGACAATATGATTTAATGACTTAATAATTAAATTTAATGCCAAGTTAAGCCACTAACCATTTGCACATGTGTACTAAAACATACAATATATGCGCACATCTGCTATTCATTTCAGGTATGAGACAAAGCTGTGACCTTTAACCGTGTCTCCAGAGCATCACCAGCGCACTGGAAGTCTGTGAGTGGGATTTTTGAGGTCATGCGTTCAGTGAAGCCCCTGCTCCGGCTCTGTACATGCTCGATCATGACTTGGGACTAGCAATGAAGAGCCTTTCTGTTAGCAACTTCCTGCTCCATTCTTAGGGACTGAGAGAACCTGGGCATGCCCCATCTTCCCCTTTCCATAATACACTGGGCAATAATAAACTTCTCTTGATATACAGCATTTCATGGTACTTTGAGATTCCTTCTCACCAGGCCGGGGACAGATTCCCCAAAGCTGCTTCCACTTAATTAAAGCTGCATTCTTGCCCTGAATAGCAGATATCGTTGCAGTGTAACACAGGAACACACCACAACCAAGACAGAATTACAGGCTATCTGCTGTAGACGCGGGGAACTGGGGCTTATCAGCACCATTTGGATAAAAATATGGTTTGCAAGTCTTAATCACAGCAGCCCACCAAATGCATTCTGCACCGTCGTTCCTTTCCTCTCTGGGCGAAAACGACACTGCTTCCACGTTTGACAGCATCCGACTGCATAAACGAGGGCTACTTTCAGGCCCAGTCAAAGCCGGGGAATGCAGATTGCCCTGTTGCAAGCACCGCACTGCAGAGCTAAATATTCAAACCTGCCAAATCAACATTACCATGGAGACAAAAACTAATGTGCTGTGACCACATTTCCTACTTAACACCATCTGGATCGAGCAAACGGTTCTGTTTGTTTTGTTTTTTTGCAGGATCTCCTTCACATTTTATGTATTTGATTAAAAAAAATAAAATCATCACAAGCTACACACACCCCAATATAACCATATTGCCCTTTGCTTATTGCAGAGGCTTCAGGTTTGTACGAAAGCGGTTTGTAGAACGTTACCTGGGGCAAGGGATCAAGAGGACAGAATCGTGTGTGTCCTCCCCCCCTTGCACGCCAATTCCCCGTGGTCCATTCCTTGGTTAATGAAACATCTACATCAGGTCTCTGTGACACCCTCATCAAACTTATGTTATGAGGCAAACAACTCCCATTCATTTCAATTCATGTAACAGCTCTGATCAACAGGCAAACCCTCTGAGGCGGGGCTCCTTGAGTCACTCCAGGGGCTTTCTGTGGGGGAACTGGCAGGACGGGCGCTTTCAGTGGGCCCCCACCAACCAGACGGTAGTACTGGCCTCAGGTAGGTTTCACTTGTGAGCGTTAATATAGAGTGAAAAGGAGTCAGGATCCCACTTCTTTTTCCCACACCCTGCCCCCAAATTACCACTAGATCCACCAGGATTAGCTTGGCCTTCACAAATGTCAAAACTGGCCAGCCCTCTAGTAGCCAGTTCTCAGTTCTCATCTCCCTCGACACGCTCTGGTCAGCTATTGAGTTCCGATGTACTACTTGTTCCTTGCACAGAGTTTTCCTGGGGGAGCCTTTACAAGTGGTAAGGTAAAGGTAAAGGTTTCCCTTACTTGAAAGCCAGTCGAATCCGGCTCTAGGGGGTGGTGCTCATTTTCATAAGAACATAAGAGAAGCCAATGTTGGATCAGGCCAGTGGCCCATCCAGTCCAACACTCTGTCACACAGCGGCCAAAACACCAGGTGCCCTCAGAAGGTCCAGCAGTGGGGGCAGGACACTAGAAGCCCTCCCACTGTTGCCCCTCCCCCCAAGCACCAAGAATACAGAGCATCACTTGCCCCAGGCTGAGAGTTCCTATCTATACTTTGTG
Source organism: Lepidodactylus listeri (assembly GCA_029233225.1). Lineage (NCBI taxonomy): Eukaryota > Metazoa > Chordata > Lepidosauria > Squamata > Gekkonidae > Lepidodactylus > Lepidodactylus listeri. Next base: position 16,874,150 of record JARCFY010000012.1, read on the forward strand.
GCTAATAGCCACTGATGGACCTCTGTTCCATATGTTTATGGAGTTTATGTCCATTTCCAAGCCAAAGAGCCAGTGCTGTCCAAAGTCGTTTCCGTGGTCATGTGGCTGGCATGACTAGACACCGAGGCACACAGAAAGCTGTTACCTTCCCACCGAAGCAGTACCTATTTATCTACTTGCAATTTCTTGCTTTTGAACTGCTAGGCTGGCAGGAGCTGGGGCCAGAGACGGGAGCTCACACCATCACGCGGCACTCGGGTCTCGAACTGCCGAGCTACTGACCTTCCAGTCTGCAGCTCAGCATCTTAACTTCTGAGCCACCACAGCCCCCTTACAAACGGCACCCCCACATTAAATTTAAAACTTAATCAGTAATGTCCATTCTACTACCTCAGGTCTCTGCCTCCTCATTTGGCTGTATATGTAGACTAAACCTGAACTTTTCTTAGGGAAATCTGCTTCAGCTTTGGGAAATGCAAGGTTAGGGCGTGGTCCTATCAGACGAGCTGCACAAACTCAACAAGGGTGGCAGACTGAAGGCGACCTCGAGTCATTCTTAGAGGGTGTATTAGAGGAAACATATTTAGTTGCCTGAGCATTGCTGCCGGCCAAAAGGCACTTTTCACTGTTTATCCATCTCTAGGAATTTAGCCCATCTCAAAGCACAAACACAGGACCCTCAATGTTCTCTTTTCTTGATTGAAGCCAGCGTGGAAAGCACGATAATTTGTCAGATCCTCTAGGAGTTGACAGGAATATCAAAAGGCAGAGAACTTCCGGGCTATTTATTACTTTGAAGTGTTGTCATCCATAATACTCCCCCACAATTCAGTTTCATGACACGTCAGGGAAAAAAAAATGCGATGCCCTGATTAGATTCCCCGCCCCTTAGATTTCCCCTCCGGGTCCCAATGGTATACTTTATAGCAGCAATGAATGGACATAAGTTGCTATATAATCTTCTCTGAACAGGAAGCAGCAGGAATATAGGATGATGTAAACTGAAAACTATTACTGTACTGTTCCTTTTTATAAAAAAAAATCCCACAGCAAATACTTAAAATAAGCATCTCCGTTTTTATGTCGCAAAGCACCCCCCGTTTTTACTTATTTAAGAAATATTCAAACCTCCTTTCCACATAATTGCTTCAAGACAATGCAGAATAAAGCATATAAAATTGTGGGGATGACAGCATCCTGACAGCCCGACAAACCTGCAGTAGTAGAAAATAAGAAACCAAACAGCTAAACTGGAAAAGCCTTCGCTTTAGGACCACCGGAACCAGGCAGAATAATGCCTGCTCTCAATACAGGACATACTCCGATGCCACTCGTAATTATCTTCCTTCAAAACCAAGAACGTGCTTTCTTGAAAGAAATGTGATTGCCCAGCTCTGAAGGCAGAAAGCCAAGCTGAAATGTGTTTTTCTCCACTTCACACAGAGAAGAAAGATTCGCCCAAGTTCAATTGATGTTCTGTCTTCACATAATGAGAAGATGTAGCCATAGATAACTGGTCTGCTGCAGTCACGTTATGGCCACCCCACCGTGTGTCTGCTGCAATCAGTGCAATGCAGGGAGATGTGCACTCGGACTGCTTCTAATCACATTTGCTTGGCAACAAATCCCACTAATTTCAGTGGAACTGCCTTCCAGGTAGATAGCAGAGAAGAATTCAACCTAAGGGTCAAACTACCCAGGAAGTTTGGGTTCTCTCAGGCATCCCCTATGTGTGATTTAGCTGCAAAGAGCAATTTGGGGGATATAGATCAGAGCCATGACACATGGGAAAGGGGGATTAACTCCTCCCCACCTTTACAGAATGTCAGCTCCCTCCCAATTTATTCCTTGGCCATATAAATGCACACACATGAATTTTAACTTTAGTCTCTAGTTTGGCTCACTTTCTTGAGTTATCTGCTTGGAGCGCAGGTTACTTTCCTGTTTTATTATTGCGTCATGGTTGCAGTCTGAATTGCCTTGTCAACTATGTATACTGCATTCGTCAGGCCACTCCTGTAGTACTGTGTGCAGTTCTGGAGGCCTCACTCCAAAAGGATGTGGACAGAATGGAGCAGGTGCAAGGGAGAGCGACAAGGATGATCAGGGGCTGGAGACCAAGTCCTATGAGGAAAGGCTGAGGGACTTGGGAATGGTCAGTCTGGGGAAGAGGAGGCTGAGGGGGGACATGATGGCTCTCTTGAAGTATCTGAAAATCTGTCACTTAGAGGAGGGCAGGAAGCTGTTCCTATTGGCAGCAGAGGAGGTTTAAATTAAGGGCCAGAAGATACCAGCTGGATATTAAGAAAAACTGTTTTACAGACAGAGCTGTGCAACAGTGGAATCAGCTGCCTAGGGAGGTGGTGAGTTCCCCCTCCCTGGCAGTCTTTAAGCAGCGGCTGGACAAAACCTTCTTGGGGATACTCTAGGCTGGTCCTGCATTGAGCAGGGGGTTGGACTAGATGGCCTGTGTGGCCCCTTCCAACTCTATGATTCTATGGTTCTATGAATGACTGACATGGGATTACTTAATGGCACAGGACTTGTAAACACATCCAGCACACCTATAAGGGAACAGAATACTTGTGGGCTCCAGCACTATAAACACAAATGCTCTGCTCCAGAACCCATCCTAAATAGCAGAATGGTTTTATTTCCTGAGATGCCCCTGCTGGACAGAAGAAGAAGAAGAAGAGATTGGTTTTATATCCCGCCCTTCACTCACTTGGAGTCTCAGAGCGGCTTACAAACTCCTTTCCCTTCCCCTCCCCGCAACAGACACCTGTGAGGTAGGTGGGGGCTGAGAGAGCTCTTTCCCAAGCTGTCCTTGAGAGAACAGCTGTGCCAGAATGATGGCTTGCTCAAGGTAATCCAGCAGGTGCAAGTGGAGGAGTGGGGAATCAAACCCGGTTCTCCCAGATTAGAGTCCGCACACTTAACCACTACACCAAACTGGCTCTCATGTTAATGTTCCAGATAAAAGCCTTTGACTCTGAGCCTCAGCCCAGCAATGCAAAAAAAGGCCAGGCCTTGGAATGGGACTAGAAGAGCAGATGAGTGTGCTGGGAAAGTTCTCCCAACTGCAAGGTCATGGCTTCACCCCATGAGCTGGCAAGGCCTCTTGTCAACGAAGCCAGGTTAGCAGGGTGGCAACTTGGACAACATTATTACAGAAAACGAATGTAATGTGGAAACGACTGAACAGTTTAGACTGTTGTTCTTGGAGGGGGGTGGGGGGTGGAGAAGCAAAAAATTTTATTAGTTTATATTTTCTGGTCCATTCTCTTGTAACAGACTCCTTTAATATTTATTTTAAATGCTTATTTTCTTTATTTTATTTTACAACAGTATAACAAGGTGGCAAACAGCATAAATTAAAATGAATTTTAATAATATCAGATAAACAGTAATCTTTAGTTGGATGGGTGATTTCTTTCTAATAAAAATGGAATTTGCAATTCACAACATGCATACAGAATGCGAATGTATTTGTTCAAAATATTCATGGCCCATTTTACTAAAACCAAAAATATATCAACAACAGTGTATAAAATGGTAAGGTTATTATAGAGATTTTTGGTATTACAGTATTATTGCATTTTTGCAACCTTTTTGGTCACTTTTGTGGAAATGCACAATAAAAATATTTTGAACAAATATTCTTAATAAATGCTTATTAAGCTCATGCACTCAAACCTCAGAACTTATGCTGTTCAGGTCATAATCTCAAAGGGCCTCTGTAAGGGTAAAATGAAATACCCAATTTATGCTGTTTCATTTTACCCTTACAGCAACTATTTTGAGATTCTGAAAGAGGGCAGTTTATCCAAGACCAGGAAATGAGTTTTGCAGTTTAGTACGGATCTGAACCCACACTGTTATCAGATGTTCTTGAATTTCATGTAGGAAAGTGAACGCATTCCACATATAGTTTGTCATATATGACCAAAGCTGGTGTGGGGTAGTAGTGAAGACTACTGGACTAGGCTGGGCAAGAGCTGGGTTCATTCTCACTCAGCCCCACAAGGTTGTTCTAAGGATAATATGCAGGAGACAAGAAACAAGTACACCACAACACTGCACTCTTTACAGGACAGGCGGGATAACAATCATATAGGTATGTATTTGGCTTTTGCATTCATGTAAGAGGCATCAGACGCCAAAACAAGACTCCCTGCTCCACGCACAAGGAACAGAAAAGGCATACATTAATTCATTGTGTACGAACACATATCGGATACATGGATTTTCCCGGCTGGACAAGGCTTCTGTGAAAAAAAATCTGTCTCTGAAGGAACTCTTAGGTGAACCTTAATACAGTTAATTCTCCCATCTCCCCTCCCCACTCCCACCCCTGTTCTATCTCCCTCGGTTTTTCTTCCACGAACAGCGCACTATCATACTGAAATAAACATTTTCCGAGATGCTCACTGCAGGTTTTGGCATGCTTCCTGGATACAGCAATCAATGCTAGTACAACGATTGGAGCAGAATTGATTTCTCCTTCTGAAATTTTAGCTTTGACACAGTGACAAATTTATATACAATTTTGCTTGATTTAATGGAGCCAGTTTCAATATCCGGGGGCAACTCCCCTTCACAAGGTGTTTCCTTTTGCCACCGGGGGGGGGGGGGGCATGAATGCCAAACTATATGTGATGTAAAAGACCCAGAAACAGATCTCCTAAATTAAAAAAAAACCTTTTAAAAGTATCAGAAGGGGGGGAGGTGCCTAACACCCCGCTACTCTCAAAGTAGTGTTGCCAACCTCCAGGTAGTGCCTGGAGATCTCCAGGAATTACAACTGATCTCCAGCTATCAATTCCTCTGGGGAAAAAATGGCTGCTTTGGAGGGTGGACTCTATGGCATCATACCCCACTAAATCCCTCCACCCCCCAAATTTCCAGAAACTTCCCAACCCAGGGTTGGCATCTCTAAGTCCAGATCAGAACTGGCTCTCTAAAACAGAGCAAATGCCTGAATTGTAGGGGTAGGCTAATTTTTTTTTAAGTTTGGATCTGCACCCTCACTGAGGTCTCCAAGTGAGATGATGGCCTTTCCTATTTCCAGTATATCTGTGCAACTCAGAAACCTCATAAGCAGACAGAGACCCTCTTCCCCCCTTCCTTCATGGCTCTCAGCCCCGTAGCCATCTTACAGCTTTTTTTTCACAAGCTCATGCTGCAATTCATCATCCCAACAAACTGTTCAGCACCTCAAGGGCTGGATGAAAAGATCCAGCAGGCCTGCTCTGTGTTCGAGCCTATGATTGTCCACCTCTGCTCTGCTGTATTCTCAGCAAACACTGAAGATTATGCTGCTTAAAATGCAATCTATCGGTACTTAGTAAGTCTTTGTCAACTCTCGCTGCAGATTCCTATCCAAAATATTTGCCTGAAATATGAGAAACGATTAACAAAAGGTATAATCTCCAACGTTCAGCCGCATGAGTATCACCAAGGAAACTGTGATAATTTCGGCAGAATACTGTGTGCAGGCCTTAATAGAAATCTTAAATAGCTTTGCATTGTTTAAAAAAAAATCCCCATTAGAATGCAGAATGTTCAAAGCGATTTCATTTTATTTCCTTCCCTTTACCTCTCCTCTGTCGATTTATTCTATCCTCTACACAAAAATGGGAAAATTATCAGTGGTTTCCCACATGCAGCCTTACGACATTCCTAATTAAAAATGTAGGCCCAGTGGCCAAGTAGAAGACCTCTTACTTGGAAAGGGCGAAACTAATTCACAAAGTAAAAACTTATATCCTAATCACAGAGCAAAAATCTAAAAAGGCCAAATGTGTGTGCGCATGCATTCTCACACACAGTGAATGTAATGAACCATTCTGAGCACTTGACTTAATGCTGTTAAATAAGAAAAGGCTGACTAACAGAAGGAATTATCTAGTGCAGTGGTGGCAAACCTATGGCACGCGTGCCAGAGGCGGCACTCAGAGCCCTCTCTGTGGGCACGCACGCAGTTTGGGCACTCAGTCTCTAAAAGGAAAAAGATGACACAGACTCGAGGCTGGGCTGCTCTCAAACTTACAAAGTATGAGCCAAGGTTAGACAAATTATCAGCATGCGTACAACAGCACAAATCACATTAATTGTTCAAAAGCATGCCAAATGCAAACTTTTATCTTTCAATAAAAAGTTGTTTGTATAATTGAAAGCTCTGTTATTGTGTTTTTCTTTTAAGACAAAAGATGTTAATGTATGAGTTCTTTTTTCTAAACTAAAACCTCAGTATTCAGGTTAAATTGTCGTGCTGGCACTTTGCGATAAATAAGTGGGTTTTGGGTTGCAGTTTGGGCACTTGGTCTCTAAAAGGTTCGCCATCACTGATCTAGTGTCTACTTTTCCAGTGGAACAGGTCCTTCTAAGGGGATCCAAAATTGAGATTCTTATGCCTTCAGGCCTGGCCTGCATAGCCCAGACTAGCCTGATCTCCTCAGATCCTGGAAGCAAAGCGGGGTCATCACTGGCCAGCATTTGGATGGGAGGCTGCCAAGGAATACCAGGGTCATGATGCAGAGGCAGGCAATGTCAAACTGCCTCCGAATGTCTCTTGCCTTGAAAACCCTAAAGGGTCGCCATAAGTCATCTGTAACTGGACTGCATTTTCCTCCACCATGCGTTCTGGCAACAAGACAGCAGCATCAAGGCTGATTCACATGTGTGGGCGGATCACTCAGTGTCTCCCATCTCTGAAGCATACAATTCAACATGGTAACCACCTCCACTGAAATATAATGGTCCTGGCCTGTGATATGAGAAAAACAATCACTTCAGGGAAAATGGGGGTTCTCAACTGCTTGGAAAGCTACATTATTTGGCTAGTGGGCTGTTTCCAGGTTGGTATGTTACAACTCATGCAGGCCTTCAACAGATCCATTAACAGAGTATCAATGAATAGGTAAATAAATAAGCCATTCCCCTTCCTTCTTTCCTCCAGGTTGCCTAAACCCATGAAACTTTCTGCACCTTTCTGAAATTATTCCAAATGTTAGTGCTTACCAATGGACGGGGCCTGCAAAATCTGCAACCTGCCCAGTTATTGCAGCCTTCCGGGAGCTTAAAAAACTCCACAGGTAGCAGAAACAGTAGGTTTACTAAGCTGATGGGTTTACCCACCAGATTTGGTTGTTGGGTTATGTTTGGCTTGATAAAGAGGTCTGTAGTAGACAGGCAGCAGGAAAAGAGGAAGACCCAACCAATGCTCCCTCTAAGCTGTGGAGTCTTGTGTGCAAAAATTCTACTGGCATTAAAGTTGTGAGCGAGTGATTTGGCTACTGCATAAATTAGTTTGCTCTGGAGCCATCCTTCCTTGAGAGCCAGTTTGGTGTAGTGGTTAAGTGCGCAGACTCTAATCTGGGAGAACTGGGTTTGATTCCCCACTCCTCCACTTGCACCTGCAAGCCATAGCTCTGTACCAGCTGTGCTCTCAAGGACAGTTGTCTCAGAGCTCTCTCAGCCCCACCTACCTCACAGGGTGTCTGTTGTGGGGAGGGGAAGGGAAAGGGGTTTGTAAGCCGCTCTGAGACTACAAGTGAAGGGCGGGGTATAAATCCAATCTCCTCTTCTTCTTCTTCCTGAGCTAAGACAAAAATGTGTGAGCTAGAGGCTAAAAAACTGTGTGCTAGCTCACACTAACTCAGCTTAGAGGGAACACTGGACCCAACACGAGATGATACAGATTGACTCAATTCGGGAAGCTACAGCCCTCAGTTTGCAAAACCTGAGAATGGCTGTTAACGATAAGGACATTTTGGAGGACATTAATTCACAGAGTCGCCATAAATTGGAAGTGACTTCACACACACACAAATGCACTAGATATCTGTCCTCAGTGCCTTTTTCAGGATGGAGCATATTCACAGTCCCATATACGCATGCTGGATGCTGAAAAATACTTTCTGCTATTTTACTCGAAGGGCCAAGTAAATGGGATTTTACCGTTAGAAATATCAAGGACATAATAAAAGGAGAATGTTGTGTGCAACTTAGTATTTCAGTAGAAATGAAAACAGTACTTGGAGGGACAAAAGAATCTAGTAGTTATTTACTTGCATTCTGAAGATAGTTAGAAGCCAGAAGGGGAAAGCCCACAAATTGCCTAGATATGTCTGAAAACGACACTGAAATAATAATCTGTTACACATTAGACGAATCAGCCCATCTGGCTCATCCAAAAGTCTGTTCGATGCGGCCAGAATTCAACAACAGTAATTGAAAGCCGCCCAGTGGATGAAATCTGGTCTTCATCACTATAAACCAACCCCTGACCCTCCAATGGCCCTTTCCATGCAAGGCCTGACCACATCAGGTATGTAACAGGAAAAGAAAGGGGCATCCACAGATTCTGAGAATAGCAGACATATAAAAGGCTTGCATGGATGACCGGCCACTGACAGAGATGCTAGCCAAACTTGTCCGGGATTTGCATTTACTTTAACATATGCTATGCAAATAATGGGCCTGATCCAATTAACATTAAACATTTCAAAGACTTAGTGAAACAAAGGGGGATATAAACGTGTTTCATTTCCACTGGGTAGTGGTGAACACAACAGTGAAAAGCAACTTTCTTGACAAACCGCACAGCGTTATACAGTGGACACACAGCACTTCCTTGTAGGGTCACCAATCTCCAGGCGGTGGCTGGAGATCTTCTGGAATTGCAAGTTATCTCCAGGCAGCAGAAATCAGTTCCCCCTGGGGGAAAAAATGGCTGCTTTGGAGGGTGGACTCTATAGCATTATACCCTGCTGAGGTCCCTCCCTTCCCCAAACCCCGCCCTCCTCAGGCTCCACCTCCAAAACGTCCAAGTATTCCACCACGTTGGCCTGCAGTATAACGGCTGGATTACAATCCAGTAGCACCTTACAGACCAACAAGATTTTGGGAGAGCTTTAGATTTCGCGAGTCAAAGCTCCCTTTCTTTCAAGTTATGGATTTTTTTTAGTGTACAACCTTATGCACAGTTACATCTTTCTAAATCCACTCAACTCAACAGGCTTAGGAAGTTTTCTCATCAGGACTGCACTGATATTTTGCACCAGACACATCGATCTGAGCAGTTTTATCGGAAATACAGCCCATAAATGAGGCGACAAAACGTTCAGAGGGATGGGGCTGTCCTAGGAAGCCCCCTGCCAGAAAGTACGGCCTCCGACAGTCTTAGCCCTCCTTCCTGCCCACTGTCTTCTTCTAAAAAGTCCTTTCCTTTCAAGCAGAGATTCTGTTTTATCGGGGCACAGAAGGAGGAAGCTGCTTGTTTTGTACTTTCCCAATTATCACTTTGAGACACATCTGGGAACATTTGTCCCTTCTAGAAAAATAGGAAGGAGTTTTCCCTAGCAGGCTATAACTACTTCTCTGATGAATTGCCTTTCTTGCGCTCGGGTGGGCTCACCTGTGGGTTTTTGTGATACTTTTAGATGGCTGCCATTATCACGTATGGGTGCCTCCAAGCCCTGGAAGTAATAATCTTCCTCACAGGGCTATCATCCCCCCTCCCCCCCCCCCCCCCGCTTTACAGAGAGGAATGATGGCGAAGAGAGATCAACAATCGAGCGCTCAAAGTGCTCTGCACAACCTGCAGTGCAGAGGGAACCTGTTCAGCTCTGAACAGCCACATCGGAGATACATAAAAGAGCCAGAAGACTGCAGCAAAGAAGCACATTTCTGATGCATGAAATTAACATGACTGGCCTGCTGTTTTATACCTTCCTTCCTTCCTTGAGCGCCGGTTTCCTTTTTTCAGAGCAAACTGCACTCAGAGATTAAACAGGTGTCATAGTGACACTGCGGCAGGCACGCAATCGTACAGTTGCAACGTCCGCAGCAACACCAGTCCAAAAGCAATAGCTTCTGCCCAGAAACCCCCCAAACACTTTTGTCCTGAAGTCTCTCAGTATGTCCAATTAATGTTGGTTCTGATACACAAAACAACGTTTGCATGAAACCGTCCATATCATCTGCCACCCGACTCTTCTCTAGTAGGCTACACAGTCTCCAGCAAACAAGGTAGGCTGTCAACCACGAATGTTTATACCACAATAAAACCCACTTGGTAAAAAAAGAACATTTTCCCACTCTGCCGGATGAGGGTCCCACATAACAGCATATTCCCAAACAAGGAATTTTCTGAGGCTCCCACTTACCAGATGAAGCTGAACAGGGCAATGCTCTACAGCGGTTGTGTTTTGCTGTGAGCAGAGAATACTAACAGTGTTTTTAGACTCTCTCTCACTGACTCAGTTAAGAGCCTAGGGATAATACTTGACCCAGCATTCTTACTGGATAATGTAGCTGTAACAAACGCTTCCTCCTTTTTTCATTTAACCCAGAAGATGGCTTCCTACCTTGACTCAACTGATCTGGCCACATGGATTCATGCCACATAACCTCAAGCCTAGATTACTGTAATGCATTCTACAGGAGTCAACTGAGAAACTCCATTCAGTACAGAATGATGTAGCTCAGTTCCTACAGGAATCTAGGTGGAGAATGCATATCTCACCCATTCTGCAGGCACTCCACTGGTTACTGATCTGGGTTCAATTCAAGGTACTGGCCATCACCTACAATTTCATGGACTATATCCACATACCTGCAGGATCACCTCTTCCATTAAGCTCCACCTCATTAAGCTCCACCTCTCATCTGACCAAAGCCTTCAAAAGGTGCCACTCTGCAAACACCTAAGATAGGTAACACTCCATGCCAATACATTCTCTGCTGTGGCTCCCACCCTGTGGAATGGACTACCTATGGAGGTCAGGAAGCCCCCCACATTTCTACCATTTTCAGTATATACAGAACAAAAATGTTAAGGAGAGCATTTCTGTAAAGGGATTAGAAATGCAGTATAATGGAACAGCTCAGGAGGATGCTCTTACAAGGGACCAGGATTACAATCTATTGCAATCTTTATTGTATATTTTGTACACATACAAGGGCTAAATTTTTCTGAAACCACTTTAATTGCATTATCGCCATCTTGTGATTTATGTACAGAATGGAATTTTAATCTTTGATCATATTACATTTTAATCTTTTAAATTGTTATACTTAGATGTCGTGAGCTGCCCTGAGCCTGCTTGTGGGGTCAGGAGGGACAAGAATCAATCAATCAATCAAACAAACAAACACCACCTTGCTTTTACTGCATTGTCTCTACCTTTGGAATCCATTTTCTGCATTATGGTATCTCATGCCTTAGACATGCTTTTTTTGGTGGCACTGTTCTCTAAATTCTGTAATCATAGTCATCTTCCTTTGTCTGTTTTCTATACTTTGCAATATGCCATGAGCCTCATTAAGAAAGGTGGACTCTAAATGAAGCAAGTAAATAAATAAATATTGAGCATGAGACACCAACTCCATCAAAAATGAACAGAATAAATCTGGAGTCCCCCAAGCTGCTATTTCCCAACAAGTTTGAAAAATTTAGGCTTCTCCTTCACTAGTTACACTAAAAAATGGCTTCTCCCCAGCCCATACTCAAGTGGGAGGTGGGAAAATCCAGCAAGTAGCAGCTACGAAACATCAAAGCCATTAAAACCACCGTCAGTCACTTACTGGTTATAGAAAAGCCTAGAGACAGCTCTGTCTTTACCTGAGCACATCCCTACTACATAATTCATTTATTCAGCTCTTAAAGCCAGTCCTGTTTTTACAAATGAACACATTAAGCTGCCTTATACCCAGTCACACCATCTACTGTCGAACTGGCTGTCCTGTATCACAAGCAGGCAAGGATATTCCCCAAGACTTGTTAGCCAAAAATCTATCTAGTGCGTTTTTATCCCACCCCTCCTGCAAGGAACTGGTGGCAGCATACTTGCCGCATCTCTTCCCCCTTTTTTATATCAACAGCAACCCTTGTGAGTTAGGCTCAGAGTGGCTAGCTCAAGGTCATCCAGTGAACTTCATGGTGCAGGAGGGATGTGAACCGAATTCTAGTCTAACACTAACCATGGAGCCACACTGGCTCACTAAAATTTTTAATGGAACCTGCCAGACTGAAATGGACACTTCCTGTATTTAAAGGATATGGTCCCTCACTGAGACACAGTGTTTTCCTTGCGGGGGGGCTCCCCGTGGTGTCCCACTTAAGGGACAGACCAGCTCAGTCCCTGCTTAGCTTTAGCAGTGCTGCAGTATCAGGAACTCCCAGCTCAGTCACTCCTGCTCCCGGTATTCCACAATGCATTCCACAATGCATTCCACAATGCATTCCACAATGCAACACATGACTGCGGTTAACCAGGACGACTCACATGAATAGGCTCACATGAATAGGCTTAAACATGAATGCGAGTGTCTGCAGGATGAGATCCAGGAAGCAACATATTTAACAACTATTTCAATAGTACAGTGTTTGGTCTCCCAAGGAATTCCAGTAATGCAATTACTGTGGTAAGACATCTGATAAATGTAGCAAAATTGTGTTATATGTGTTTGTGTGAGAAATAGAGCGGAGATGTCCCCAAAGCTAATTGTTTAACGCTGTGCATAAAATTTTTAAAACCACATAAATTGTGATTGGGAGAAAAAAAAACAACCCACATGAAACCAGAAAATATTTGTTGCTTATTCCATAATGCATTCCAAAGCATTTCCTATTTTGAAATAATACAGTTGGACTTTTCAGCCTGGTGGTTCTGGGGGTGGGGTGAATAGATTAATCGGAGTAAGTTGGTATGATAGATTTTCTGTGGGAAAAGCTTGAGCTGTAAAGAACTTCACAGTATTTTTCACATCTTTCCCCCCCAAAACAAGACTTTTCCAGAAATGGAAGCAGAAGGAGAAAAACCCAGCAGATTTAACAAACTAAAAAGTCTTGCAGAACGGGCAGTCACAGACATCTGAACAGAATTCAGCATTCCTGAGAAACGTCCAGAAGGTAATGCTTTCCACCAAACTGATTTTAAAATCCCACGCCAAAACTCTCATATTTCATTCCAGTGACTGTGCCCAGGCTACGCAACTAAAAAAGAACAGAAAACCCCCAATCCTTTCCTTGGATTTTCACTGTCCTACTCTTGCAGCCTGCTCAGACACTGATTCACCTCTGGGACTTTACCCAGGTCAGCCTCCATTACAGACACTCCTTCCCCTGCTTCCCCCTCACCCATTGATCAGATTCGTCAGATCACTGTTGCTAATCATACGCATATCTATCCAATGGTACAAGCATGCTGTCTGTATGCAGGAAGGCACTAGTTCACATGTCTTGGATTAGAACATAGGTGAGCATTTGAAGTACATACCGAAATCGCTCCCGGATAGTCTTCTGTATATTGAAATTTTGATGTGAAAAGCAGAGTTTGGATACTGTTACAAGTGGTTAAGATGCTGAACTGCAGACCGGAAGGTCAGTAGTTCAGTAGTTCGAAACCCAAGTGCTGCATGATGGAGGGAGCTCCCGTCTCTGGCCCCAGCTCCTGCCAACCTAGCAGTTTGAAAGCAAGAAATTGCAAGTAGATAAACAGGTACCGCTTCAGTGGGAAGGTAACAGCATTCCGTGTGCCTCGGCATCTAGTCATGGTGGCCACATGACCACGGCAACATCTTTGGACAGCGCTGGCTCTTCGGCTTGGAAATGGAGATGAGCATTGCATCCCTGGAGTCGCTTCTGAGCAAGGGAAACCTTTACCTTTACCTTACAGAATCCCATTCTAAGGAAACTTCAACAAACAGCAACATTTAATAGAAAAAGCACATTAAACTAGATATACCTGATGAAGAGCTTTTTTGTGGGAGGGGGACTAAAACAACAGACACAAAGTGATTGGTGTGTTACAGTTGTGTCTCTTTCACACATCCAAATCCTGCACCATCCACAAGTGCGGCACTTTAGCCAGTACCAGCGTTTCTCACAAAGAGATTTCCAGTTAAATACAAACATCCTGATCATGAGACAAATAGCATCACATTATGACATTCTCATGGTTCTCAATCCAAGCAGAAATCTGTCTGTTCCTGGCATTCCTGTGTTAGCCGTCTGCAGTACACTGATAGCACAAGAGGGGGGGAAATAACAAACTATGAAGTCTTCCCTCAAGCTGTTGAGTGATTCCTACTTGACTCAGGCTGCGGTCACACGGCCCTTTAATGTGGAGGAAGGGCTGTTTCCTCCCGCATTTAAAGGGACTGTCTACAACGGCCGCAGCTAGTCCCGCGCCGAAGCAGGCTCAAATGCGGGTTCCTCCCGCATTTTCCGACCCCGGGAAAATCGACTGTTTTCCCGGGAGTCGCTTGAGGAACCCACATTTGAGCCATCTGGGCAGCCCTCTCTCCCAATCATTGCGAGAGCAGGGTTGTCCAGATGGTCCCGTCTGCCATTCCCCCCCCCTCCCTTTTTACGCTTGGGAACTCAAGCGCCCAAGTGTAAAAGGAGAAAAAAAACACCCCAAAACTTACCAGGCCGCCAAGCAGGGCCCGGGAAAGGGTTCCTCCCCTGGCCACCGCTGCCGCCCGCCACCTCCTCCTCTGCCGCCACCCGCCTCCTCTTCCGCCGCCGTCGCCCGCCTCCTCTTCTGCCGCAGCTGCTGCCCACTTCCTTCGATGCCGCAGCCAATGCCAAGAGCTTCCACCGCCACCAGCCTCCTTCTCGGCTGCCACCCAATGCCGCCCGCCTCCTTCTCTGCCGCCGCGGCCGCCCGCCGCAGCCGCCCGCCGTGGCCGCCACCACAGGGGGTTGGTATGTATAAACTTCCCAACCTGAACTTAAAAGAAGCAGCTCCTTTAAATCCGGGAGGAGTCCCGGATTTAAAGGGCCGTGTGACCATGGCCTCAGTCAAACTAAAATTTGACACCAGAGTTCCGTGAGTGGAACTCCTGATGTGTAATGTAGCCATTAAAAAGCACCCATGGGAGCCCCAATATACATCAGGCTGTGTGTTGGGAAAGCGAGGAATTAACTCTTTCCCACTGCACCCTCTAATTAAAAATGACTCCTTCAAGCCACTACAGGGGGGAAAGGACAGGTTCCCATACCATGCCTGTCTTTTTCCCTGGCCAAACACAGAAACAGCTGGAGGGATAATTTTTATTGAGGAAATGGCACACTCAAACCTCCCCTGGTGTTGTGGTCCTCATCCATTTCGGAGCCCCTTAAGGCAGCTGTTTAGGATCAAATTACCCGTTGGGAGATTAAAGCACAGAACTCCAGTCGAAGACAGCTTGGCCCTACACGCGGCTATTGACAAAACTGAACTTAAGGATCAAAACTATTATGGATTAGGACCATGTTTTCATTTCAGTAAATACCTTAAAATCCTTAGGTGCCCACATCAATGATCTACCCCAGCAGTTCTCAACCTGTGGGTCGCGACCCCTTTTGGGGTCGAACAACCATTTCACAGGGGTTGCCGGCTGGCGTCCGAGCCTGCCCTGCCCCGCCCCACCAGCAGGAAAGGGCCCCGCGCTCGATCGAGTGCGAGGTCTGACCTCCCGGCTCTTTGCCCTCAAAGGGAGCTTTCCCTTTAAGGGCAAAGAGCAGGGGTTGGTTGGGGCTGGAGCCCCACCCCCTGCTTCCAGCAGCCCTTCCAGCAGGGGCCACGAGGAGGAAGAAGCCAGCAGGTAAATCAATGGTCACTTCCCCCTCCCCACTGCCGCCTTTAGGGCACTCCGCCGTCACCTTCCCTGGGCTCCACGCCAAAGCACAAAGCCCAGGAAAAGTGGCAAAAGCCGCCCCCCCACCTACCTACCTACCTTCCTTCCCCCTTGTCTCTCTCTCTCTCTCTCTCTTCCCCCTCTCTCTCTCTTCCCCCTTTCTCTCTCTCTCTCTCCCCCCTACCTGCAACAGCCTCTCCCCCCCACCTACCTTCGTTTTCTCATGGCATCTTCTGTTGAAGAAAAGTAAGTCTGAAGCCTGAGTGTTTGTTGTGTCTTGTTGGGACTAGCTTGCAAATATATGTGTGTCTGAAGTCTGTATTAAAGTTGTTTGGTACTAACTGCCATGCAAGAGAAAACATCTGAGAAAGTAGCTTCATTGTTGTGTGCGTTGGCAGAATGTTATGGTTGGGGGTCACCACAGCATGAGGAATCGTATTAAAGGGTCGCGGTATTAGAAAGGTTGAGAACCACTGATCTACCCAGTAAAGTAGTTCTTATGTTCAGAGTCTATCCAGCCTTAAAGCAGCTTCCTGTTTTAAAGGCCAAGACCCTTAGTCAGCCATCATGATTTCTGATAGCCTGATATCTCAGGGACTCAATGTACACAGGAAAGGATGGAGCTGCCTTCACCCCATCTGTGGCGATCCATATTATTCTCCTGACGCCTTGTCACTACTCTCTCTTCCCGTCAGTTTGCAAAAGGGACTGAGAGCTGAAGCTGCTGCCCCTCCCTTCTGGTTTCCTGACAGCTATCCACATGGTTCTTCGCTGATGGCTGAACAAATACACAGGCATTTGCCTCCTGCCTACCAAGAGAGCCCCGATGTTTGGTGGACTGCTGAATTGCCCGTCTGTTCCGAATATGGTTCACGCTTCTGTCAGCAGACTATGATTCAATTAGCTCCTCCGCCACTGTCCAAACGTGATGCCTCTAGACTATGGCGCAGAACCAACTGGAATGCCATAAGACCTTCTCAGAAGGATGAGCATCTTATGATGACCTTCATTTTAAAAAAACTGTTCCTCAGAGAACTGATGGCCCCATCAGATGACTGAACCTCTGTGGGGTGCTCTTAATCTGCTCTTTGGGGTGTTCATGCTAGTTATTCACAAGAGGGGACCCGCAACAAAATGTTGCATAATGTGTTGTGGCCCTACCGTAGTCTTCGTTGCAGGCAGTCCTTGCAAGGAACTTGTGGGGAGGGGGCATTCCCCTATCTTCCCCCCCTCCCTTTATTGTCAAAATACCCTCCTCTTTCTTTCTGCACGCACCCCATGTCTATTTATCTTCCTTCACGTCCCCCTCTCCTCTCACCCTTCTATGTCAGCTTTCCTCCCTAGCCCAGGGGTGGCCAACCTGTGGCTCGGGAGCCACATGCGGCTCTTTCACACATATTGTGCGGCTCCTGGCAGGGCGGCTGGGGAAGCAAAGGGGAGGCATGCTTTTTCTCTCTTTCTCCCTTCCTTCCTTCCCTCCTCCCTCCCATCTATTTGCTTTCCTAGTTTCTCTCTCTCTCTTTCTTATAACTGGTTTTCCTTGTTTGTTTTTATTTTTGGCAGTCCCATTTAACGTTAATAAAAAGCAAATTTGCATATTTTTAAAAATAAAAACGTGTGTGTGATATTTGTTCCTGTCTTGCGGCTCTCAGACATCTCTATGTGGCTCTTATGTTTATTCTATGTGGCTCTTACGTTAAGCAAGGTTGGCCACCCCTGCCCTAGCCCATTCTCTAGCAAACCTTTCTACCCCCTTTCTCCTCTTGCCCCTTATATGCCTCACCCCCTTTTACCCCAGCCCTTCTCAATGTCCTTTCCCCCTACCCCCTCAGCCTTCCCCTCTTTTTATCTCCACTATTTCTTTACCCCCCCAATCTCCCCTTCCTCTTTCTCTCCCCCTCCCTCAGACAATCTCCCATTTTTTTCTTTCTCTCCCCCCAGCAGACAATTCCCTGTACTTTCTCTGTCTCTCTCTCTCCACACTCATAGAATCCCACTTCTTTCTTCTTCTTCTTTCTCCTTTTGCAGCTGCAGGCCAGCAAACGTCCCCAGTCTGGTTGCAGGAGGGAGGGGGGTCGACCATGCAGGCTTTGCCTCCTCGCACTTCAATTGACAGCCGCAGAGCCAGCTTGGACAGCAGCAGCGGCAGCAAAGGGCAGGCAAGCAGGTTCCCAGAGAGGTGCTACTGCCCCTTTGGCTGGCTGAAGCTATAGTCTTTGTTGCCTGCGGCCCTGGCAGGGGATGTCCTAGCAGCGGGGCGCACAGCTATTGCAGCAGCGGCTTCCCTTGCGGCTCCAACGGCTTTTCCCATACCTCAGTAAGTCCTTTCTCTGCGCTTACGCAGCGTAAGCACTTTTACTTTGGGGGGGATTTAAATATCCCCGTATACTTTTTAAAACATTTTAGATTTTTCTGCAAACATGGGGACTGCCCCAAGTTTGCTGGAAGATCTGCTTACCCTCCATGTGACCTAGATCCACAGAAATAAGTATCTGCATGCAGAGGAGACCTTGGCTATTAGATATATAGATTCTATGTTTTAGTTATGTACATGTTCTCAATGGGCCTTTCTTCCAGGGGACAGAACTGCATCCACCCAAGTCAAAACACTGAAAAAGGATAGTATGTACCAGTTCATAATAAAATACAAACCCTGGCTTGGATCTGGTGATGTGCAAGTGGAAAAAGAAATCTACTTAGCATAGTTCTGCTTGCAGAAGTCACTGTGCAAGACTGGCGCAATACCCCCCACTACCCTCCTCATATGCACATATACACGGCAGGGGAACCAGTTTGAGAATGAAGCTGCTCAGCTCATTTCTTTTGGCCTTTTGAGTATTTTTTGTATACGCATGTGTGTGCACGTGACGGCACCTGGGAGTCATGGCGACCTCTGGTGACTGACCCTTACTGGGGGCCTGGAGGATATTCAGAGAAGTGGCTGAGTAAAACCTGTCCCCACCTCCCGACTGCTGGTATTCCACGGAGGTCTCCCATCCAAGTACTTGCCAGAGTCTGCCTTGCTTAGCTTCCGAGATCTGAGGAGATCGGGCTTGCCTGGGCTATCCAGGTCGGGGCTCTTAGTTCAGTTCTTGAACTCCAGGGCTTGGTTGCACAATAGCTTGCACAAGCAGAAATGCAAGCGGGGACATAAAAAGTTTGACTCAGTACAACTTGCTGCTGTGGTCTCTCTCTCTTTGCTGCTGTGGTCTCTCTCTCTCTCTCTCTTTCTTTTCTTGCATTTCCACCGTTGCAACACAGATTTTTTAGAGCGTTGTGATGTCACTTCTAGATAAAAATGGAAGGGAACCTCCCCACTGTTGCTTCCACTGGAGTGAAGAGCCCAGCTGGCAACCCTGCCCTCTCCTGCCCCAGCTCCCCTTGCCTGCTGCTGCTCAGCTAGGCAGCAGGAAGAAATACCTGCAAAAAAAATGGTGGGGAATGTACAATCAGCGTTCCCAGTGAAATGCTGTTGCTTCTCACACCACCTGGAAGTGACATCATGCTAGGCGACGCTCAAAATAACTGCAGGTTTTAATAGTTCGACAGAAGATAGTTTAACGAAGTATATAGGGACATGGTTTTCAGTACTGGAGTTTCTAGTTTCTGAGAATGTTTTCCCTCCAAACAAGCTGTATGAAGAACTCTTGATTCTATAAGTATCTAGTTGGTAATGTAGAATACTGTCTATTCTTACTTTGTTACTTGTTGTTGAATAACCTTTCAACTATGTCTGTTCTGTCAATGCACATATGACAGTGAATTCTGTTTCCCTTTTCCCCTTACACACAATAAGTCTGCAACCTTTGTTGTCTTACATCACGATTAATGATAATTTAAAAAATTTGATTTGGGAAAAAAATGCCAGGTCTAGACCCAAAAGTCTATGGTTAAATCATAGAGTTGGAGGTGAATGCTAGAGGGTTACCGCCTCCCTCAGCACTGGAAGTGACATCATTGTGCCAGGGATGCTGATCACCCTCCCCCACGACCCAGAAGTCCCCACTTCTCCCATCTCCTGCTGGTTGCCAGACTGTGCCAGGCAACCTCATAACTGATTCATGTAGCATTCCTTCGTTGACAGAAACAAAGTAGCTTCTGAAGGTGGAAATCAGAAACTGTTAACTTTAGAATAAATTTAGAAGACCAAGTCTGTTCTGAATTCCCAGGAAAAGCTACTGGGAGGAGGAGACAGTTTGGAACACAGGAAACAGCACAAAAGGAAGGAGATAAATATTTCCTTTCTCACTGCTTCTGCATTCAGGGGCACCAGTTTGATGTAGTGGTTAAGAGTGTGGACTCTAATCTGGGAAAACCAGGTATGATTCCCCACTCCTCCACATGCAGCCAGCTGGGTGACCTTGAGTCAGTCACAGTTCTTTCAGAGCTGTTCTTTCAAGAGCAGTTCTCTCAGAGCTCTCTCAGCTCCACCTAGGGTGTCTGTTGTGGGGAGAGGAAGGGAAGGAGATTGTAAACCGCTCTGAGACTCTGAGTGAAGGGTGTGGTATAAATCCAACTCTTCTACTTAACAACCCCACACAGTATCAAAATAACATCAGGTCAGAAAAGCCATCAACAGTTGACATAAGCGAAAAACCCCAAAAAACCAACAATCCAAACCAAGCAACAGTAAGCTGAATCAAGTAAGATCAGCATAAAGTAATAAAAATCACAGCTCAACACCCAACAAAACCAAACAACAGGGTAACAGTATAGCAACAAAGAAAATCTCAGAGCATAATCAAAATCAGCAGCACGGTAAAATAAACAACCCAGAATAATATCTGGTCAAAACCAGATGTTTAAATACACAGTGGCCAATGTTTAAAAATGAAAAGGTTGTCAGGAGAAAAAAAACCCAACTAATAACACAGGTGAATAAAGATGACTTGACCTGGTGACCAGAAGCCAAAAGAATAGGAGCCAGATGAGCGCCAAAGGGGACAGACAGAGGTATCGCTAAAAACAATTCCTACCTGCGGTGCCCCCTGTCTACCACCATGTGCAGAAGCACTGGGAAGAAGATCTTAACTGGCAGGAAGGATGGTATCAGAGAAGGCAGTAGCCCGGTATTCAGGGTGATCAAGGTAAGAACCAGCACTTTTGAGCTATACTCAGAAACAGACAGGCAGCCACTGCTGATTCTTCAGTACCAGGGTAATATGAAGGCCTGTAGCTAACGCGGGGCATGCCCCCTCACAGTTTTTATGCCCCCTTTACCAATCCTCAGCTCCCCCTCACCCCGGCCCCCTCAACCCCGATCAATCATTGCACAGTCAGGAGAAGAGCAGAGGAAGGCTTGGGCTCCTTCCCGGGCACCACGTCGGCTTTTTTGGTGTCCCAGATTTCATCAGAACTGCATATTTGGGCAGGACAACTAATGTGGCAGTGGGGGGGGGGGGGAGAAGGAGAGGTGAGGCCTTTTTCTTTCCCCAGCACCACCTTTTGGCTGGACAAGTTGAAGTGGAACCACCACAGCAACTCTGGACCTGCCAACTCCGACAACCTAACCAGAAGGATTTCAGAGGCAAAGGTACTGAAAGACACTGAAAGGATCAGACGAATCGACAAGCAAAAGGCTTGTCCAAGCAAAAGGCACCAGTTAGGCCTAGCACAGTTGTTTCAGTTTCAAAATCAGGCCTGAATCCAGACAGAAATGGGTCTAGATAACATGGGGCATATACTGACCGTGGTCTCTCTAGATAACTGAGGGGGTATTTCATTCAAACCCAGTTATGGAGATTTGAAACACTGGGGGAAACGTGCTAGAAGAAAACAACATGGACAGAGAGCCTGAATTCTGGTCTCCTAGCAGGCAGCCTGTGGCACTCCCATCACCAGAATCTTCTAGATGCCCTCCTGAATGGCACCTTCCAGCTTCCTTAGGGATTCAATCTGGTCTACTTTCTGTTTGCTGCAGTTTGCAAGTTTTGACCTAACCTTGAGCCGAAATTCATACAGCTTCCAAATTAAACTGGTTACCTCTTATTCCTCCCTTAGGGCAAGAGAGAACACTTGTGATCTACCTTCTCTTCGAGACAGCAACTCAGATATTTCAAGACTGCAACCACCTCTCTTCATAACCTGCTTGGCTCTAAGTGGAACTAGACCTTTTTCCTCACCACACGGTGGGCTGAGTGCTCCATGACAAATGAACCATGTGGCAATTTTTGAGCAAACTTTTATGAAATCTTGAGTGGCGACTGTACATGTACACTTTCAGCAAAGCAGAAGTTAACTGTGGTAGAAAATGACAGAAGCAAGTTGACTTCTTACCCCTAGCAGAGGGAAGTTTGGCATTTATTAACACGTGAATACAATTCTATAATGCTTGATGAAAGAGAATTTATGTGTGAACTAAATATGTGAACCTTCAGCTTCATGGGAGTCTCTGACAAAATATGGTTTCCAACTTTCCTCTCAACAAGGTTCCTTTGTATTTAATGACTGCATGACTGGCAGAGATATCACAGCAAAGACTCATCTCCACGGTGGACAAGAATTTCACTTCCTGCCCTGACTTGGATAGCCCAGGCAAGCCCAATCTCATCAGATCTTGGAAGCTAAACAGGGCCAACCCTGGCAAGTACTTGGATGGGATACCTCCAAGGAATACCATTGCTGGGACGCAGAGGCAGGCAATAGTGAGCCACCTCTCTGAAACATCCAAGCCCCACTAGGGGTTGCCAAAAATCAACCATGACTTCCAAGCACACACATACAAAATATTCACCAAAAAAAGTAAGAAAGAACTTCACTTTCTACATTTCACGCAGCTATTAAAACCAGCTTTCATAACCAGTGTTTCCTCTAAGCTGAGTAGTGTGAGCTAGCTCACAGTTTTTTAGCCTCTGGCTGACACACTTTTGTCTTAGCTCAGGAAGGAGGGCTCCAGAGCAAACTAATTTATGCAGTAGCCAAATCGTTAGCTCACAGCTTTAATGCCAGGAGCTCACTAAGTAGAATTTTTGCTCACAGGACTCCACAGCTTAGAGGGAGCATTGCTCACAACCTATAAGCCACCAAACTGAAGGTATCCCACCAACCATGCTTTTGGGCTTGTTATGCAGGCAGCAAAAACAAGAGCGGCAGCTGATTTTGGCAGTTAGGTAGGTCTGCATAGCACAGATTTCGTCACCCCTCAGAATCCCCAGAGAACAAGCTGGCAACCCCGGGCTCTCTAAAAATTGCTTTCCTGATCCATCCCCCATTAGCATTCTTGTGGGATTTATTACCCTAATTTTATTGGCAGTTCCATCCAATAAGTATATTAACAGCGTACAAAGATTTCAAGTTCTTTCAGGCCTCAGGGGGAATAGATAAAATTATGTGGTCTACGCAATTACCCATTTCCACTCCATCCAAGGCTAGTGAGGGCTAATTCGCACATGCAGGTTCATTGCCTAATTATGTATCACTCAATGACTTGCAGCTGAACATAAGAACTGCATCCTCTGAACATGTGAACGGCCTCCCCAAGGAAGGGCTTTGGCTCAATGGTAGAGCACCTGTTTTGCATTCAGAAGGTCCCGGGTTCAGTTTTCAGCATTTCTAGTTTAACAATCTTAGCTAGCAGATGGTGGGGGAAAGACTTTCCTCTGCCTGAGTTCACAGAGAACTACTCTGAGAACGTAATGCGGAGTAGTTAAAGGTACCAGAATAAAACAAAGAGTCTTTAAGGCTAACGGAACATATTCCAGCATAAGCTTTCATGAGCCAAAGCTCACTTCATCAGACACATGAAAGGCACATTTTTAACACAAAGGCAGAGGAGAGGGGAGAGACGTTACAAAGAGAGGCCGGTTTAGAGCAAAATCCAATCAAAAGGTTCACCATTGAACAAATTCAGCATAAGACAACTTTGTATGTTCAGATAGATTGCCTTTGAGATGACGTCCGCTTCAGTGCGAAAGCTCTGTCTCTAGATTTCTAATGGCTGCTTCACCACACGTGCAAAACGAACACTCAATACTGCAGCCATGAGCTGATGCGCATGACTTATGTCTATTCTGGACTCAGATACATTAAGATAGCCTCAGGGGTATTATGATAGCTTGACAGCTACTACAGGGCTCAGGGTGGGTACCTCCTGATGAAGCGTGCCTTTCAACTATATTTTAACCACTTATCTTGGAACACAACACAGATGGGATGATCTACATTCTCCAGGCATTCTGTTCCTAAATACCTCACTGCTGGCAATTAGAACAGCTGGAGAACTAGGCAGGAGGGGTCCATTTGTTTCTGTACGGTTACCGTAAAAATAAATGCTTAAAACCATTCTGCCAGCAGCAGCCAACTCCTTGCAGGTGATGATAAATTTTCCTAAAATAGAAAGCATCCCTGAACTAAATGCTTGAGAGTTTAAGGTGGGGTTTGTTTGTTTGTTTTGTAAAATAAACAGGTATAGCCCATTTTAGCAAAGCCATATAAACACTAATCTGCAAACCATAAAGGTCCTGACCTGGATAGCCTGGGCTAGCCTGACCTCATCAGATTTAGGAAGCTAAGCAGGGTCAACCCTGGCTAGTATTTGAATGGGAGTCTTCCAAGGAATACAGGGTCGTAATGCAGAGGCAGGCAACGGCAAACCAACTCTGAATGTCTCTTGCCTTGAAAACCCTACAGGGTCGTCATAAGTCAGCTGTGACTTGATGGCAAACCAAAAAAAACAAAACCCTACAATATAAAAGGGCAAGAAAAGGACACCCTGCCTTTCATGCATGTCTACAAAATAGCTTTCTTTTATTTAAGTAATAAATACTGCCAAAAATCCTACATATACATAAAAGAAAGCCCCAGAATAGTCCTCAGCACACTAACCTGGCAGGGTGCTCCTATGAAATCATAGTGATTTAATTTCATGTAAATGTATTTACACAACGCAGTGACAGTAATACCGACAGACTAGAACGATATGAAGGAGGAGGAGAGGAGAAAATGAGAGCTGACATGGGGCTCAGACGATGACAGCTTTCAGATTCACAATTCAAATCTGATTATTTGTCGAAGGAAACCATGCTTGAATACTGGGAAACAGCCTTAATTTTCAGTCCTGGAGGAGGAAAATCCAGCATGGTCTTTTAAAAAGACACTGCCCCATCCTGGGCTGTCTGTAATGGTCACCATGGGGACAGGCACCTCTGTGTCAAGACTTCCTCACACCTAATTTAGTCTTAGCAGGGTTTTTTTGAAGACGTCATAACTGAGAAGCAGCAAAAGCTCAGCATGGGAATTAGTAACTGTAATATATAGCCCAGCAGTCCTCTGTGGCATGAAGGCTCCAATGCAAAACATGCCAATTCCCCAGCTGCACAAGACATTTCCCATTCACTGCAAGAGACAGTACAGCTCCTCTGTGCGTGCTTACCACAGAGTAGTCCTAAACGCTTTCTATGAATCTGCTCCAACAGGAGTATTTTTAAATGGGGGGGGGGGGGGGGACTTGCCATCTGTAAGATGCCAGGCAAAAAACCCATTTTATTCCCCCATGTTCTTTATGTAATCTCTGTGCGTCCCCTCCCACCCAGCCTCACCTGCATGTGAAATTTTGATCTGGATTTTGATGGGCTCTCTCTTACCTCTTTTACTTTTGCTGGCTCACTACTAGTTTTTAAGATGGTGTTGCTGTTTTTACAGCTATGCTTTGATGGGTAGTTATGTTGAGATCTTGGTGTTCGTTTTTTTTTTTTCCTGCTGATGCTCCTTTAAAACCATTAAAAGTCTAACCCCTTTTTATACTGCTTTTGGGGAGGGGTATGTTTTAATTGTTGTAACTGGACATTGTAAGCTGCTTCATGCATGTTTCTATTGGGAAAACAGTATACTCCAGTGATGGCGAACCTTTTAGAGACCAAGTGCCCAAACTGCAACCCAAAACCCACTTATTTATCGCAAAGTGCCAGCACGACAATTTAACCTGAATACTGAGGTTTCAGTTTAGAAAAAAGAACTCATACATTAACATCTTTTGTCTTAAAAGAAAAACACAATAACAGAGCTTTCAATGATACAAACAACTTTTTATTGAAAGGTAAAAGTTTGCATTTGGCATGCTTTTGAACAATTAATGTGATTTTTGCTGTTGTATGCATGCTGATAATTTGTCTAACCTTGGCTCATACTTTGTAAGTTTGAGAGCCGCCCAGCCTCGAGTCTGTGTCGTCTTTTTCCTTTTAGAGACTGAGTGCCCAAACTGTGTGCATGCCCACAGAGAGGGCTCTGAGTGCCACCTCTGGCACGCGTGCCATAGGTTTGCCACCACTGGTATACTCTTAAAAAAAATTGTGTGTATGTGTGGGGGGGTTTCCCTCAAAGTTAAAAACGTGCTTTTTTTTAAAAAAAAAAACTATGATCAATTTTATTAATTTCATTTATACTCACCTTTTTTCCGTAGAAGTAATGCCCAGTGTGCCCAGGAGGTCTGCTGCTGCCAGGTACCGAACCAAGCCAGATACAGATATACATTATCTGATGACTGCCACATCAAGTGATGAATGGCATGTCTGAAAGAATATTGCAAGAAGATTCTTCGCAAACTCTAGTAGGATTTGCGTGTGTGTGTGTGTGTGTGTGTGTGTGTGAACGAGCATTTTGTGTGTGTGTGTGTGTGTGTGTGTCTGGTTGACTTCTGGCAACCCCTGAGTGGGGCTTGGATGTTTCAGCGAGGTGGCTTGCTATTGCCTGCCTCTGCGATCAGGCCCTGGTATTCCTCGGGGGTCTCCCTTCCAAGTACTTGCCAGGGTCAGCCTTACTTAGTTTCTGAGATCTGATGAGATTGGGCTTACCTGGACTATCCAGGTCAGGGCCAACTCTAATGATTTTTATACATGTGTGAAAACAGCCCTTAACTTCACTGCATGGCTAATGAGAGAAGATGAGGGGGTACCCGGGCTCCCCCCTCCATTAGAATGAAGGCACAATTTGGGGGATGTGTGCTCGTGGGATGGGACAACTCACACACGATGTGTTTTCTCCTTCAACAAAACAGAACTTGTGTAAAGAGAATTTTTTAGACCATTTTCAAAACGAATTAGTCACGTCTTTGTTCTCTTCCAACTAAGAGCTTTTCTGGATCTTTTTTTGCGGCGGAGCAATCAGTTCTGGCCCCAAACTCTATTGGTTTATCCCCCGATTTCCAAATGCCTCTTTGTGCCTTTAGTTTTTGCTCCTCCCCACCCCGGTTTCCTCCCCGGTTCTTTTGAGACTATTTTTACTCTGATCTTTTTCTGGAAGCCACTTTTGAGTCATCTTTGTCCTTGTTCATAATGTTTCTGCTGGTTTTCTTTGTCCTGCCCACCCCCATCCACCTCCAGTCCACTCTTCACTGACTACACTACATCATCATCAAACCACTCCCTCTCCTTCCTCACCAAAGATGAGAGGGTTTTTAATTTTTTTAAAATAAGCACCAGAATATCATATTGTAATGATAGGTCAAGCAGGTTCTCTGAATTCCCCACTTTCTTTATTTTCTTTAAAGTAAGTCTCTAGTCTCTTTCATTGTAGAGATATGCCTTTTCCTTGTATCTCTGCAAGGGAAGCAGCTAGAAATTTACTTTAAAAAAAAAGCTGAGAGTTCAGAGAACCTGCTTGACCTATCATCACAATGGTATATCGATGTATTGATTTTTCTGTCTTTCTAAAAATGCAGCCATTTGATATACCGATATTAGCTTGGGCAAAAAATAAAAGGTGGGTGTGGGTGTGTTTGTGTATGTGTGTTGTGATGCCACCAATGATGACAGCATCTCCCTCCACCCGAAAATCCTGGCTATTTAAGGCACGTGCGAAAGAAAATGAAGTGACTCCACAACTGTGAAAATGCATGGGGAGGGCAGATGTGTGGAAGAACCATTCCCAAACTAATTCTGGTGGATTAGCTGCCAAGAAAATCAGGAGCCAGTTGAGAATATGGAACAGCCCTAAGTTTTGGTGAGTTCAGTAGAAACTCAGCCCCGAGGCTTTCAACAAGCAGCATTAATAAATGTCTAGTTTTCATGTGTATCCAGAAAAATGGCCGAATGATTTGATTGCTTTACATTTTATTAAAGATTATTTCCACTTCCAGTAGCTGGTTTAGAAATATTCAGAAGCACCAGTAGAGAAAACACAACATCATCTGAGAGCTGAAGCTACTGGACTGTCCTGGTCTCTCTCAAGTCCACACTTCAGGTTATTTTCATTCTGGGTTTGCAATTAAAACTCAGTATTAAACACAAATGTGTGATAAATGCTGAGGTGGTTCATCTTTCCCCTCCGCACTAGAAAGAGGAAATAACCAGTAGTTGATAATATGCTGTGATTTTTAAGGGGATGCTGGATTGGCCAATGTTGACTTGTTAATGGATACCAGCCCATTTCAAAGGCTGCACAGTACCCTGAAAGATTTTTTTTTGGTCTTTAATGTGATCACTAAACACCTCATAGAGTATTATAAAATATAGCTTTAAAGTAATGTTTTATAAAGTTTATTGGAATTTTATTTATTGCAAAAATTATAGGCAGGAGGATTTTTTTAAAAGTCCTGTATTAAGGCAAACCAAACATTGTGTCAAGGACAGTATAATTCTGCTGCAGAATATTTTCTGTTTTAAAGGGAATGTAAAAGAGCTATGAACAATACTGAGGTTCCATGTCCTGATCAGTTCCGCTTTACATTATGAATTCTAATAAGGTTTTGGTAGGGTTGTCAGGTCCTTCTTAGTCCCTGGTAGGGGACTGGGGGGGGGTTGTTTTTGGAAGGGGTAGGGACATCCCCAATGTGATGAGGAAAGGGTCCCTTTGAGTGCTCTGAGCAAAAAGCAGGGACTGTGCACGCCTGCACTCCAAGCAGCAAATTTGCTGCTTGGAGTTCAAGCATCTCCCTTTAAATGCTTTGGACAAGGGTCCCTTTAAATGCTTTGGACAAGAAACAGGGGGCCCCCGCGTGCACCAGAGCTCGCCGCTTAGAGTTCAGGTGTGCAGCCTGTAGTCACCCCTCACTCCCCTTCCGCACGATTTAAAGGGCATTCCAGCTGGTCGGCAGGCCACATGCTGCTGCCGATTAGCTGGAGGGCCCTTTAGATCTCACAGGAGGAGAGGGAGAGGGGTGGCCGCTGGTGTCACTGTTGGGGGCGGGGCTTAGGGGTGGGGCTTCCCCCACATGCTAGCTGGCCGGCAGTGGGCAGGAGCCCACCAAATCAGGGATCCCCCCACCTGGGGACTGGCATCCCTAGGCTTTGACCTTGTGTCTTTAAAAAATATTCAGACCTGCAAATAAGAACATATAGGTAAAGGTTTCCTTTGCTTGAATGCCAGTCGAATACGACTCTAGGGGGCGGTGCTCATCTCCGTTTCCAAGCCAAAGAGCCAGCGCTGTCCAAAGATGTTTCCGCAGTCATGTGACCAGCATGACTAGATGCCAAGGCACACAGAACGGTGTTACCTTCCCACCAAAGTGGTACCTATTTATCTACTTGGAATTTCCTGCTTTCGAACTGCTAGGTTGGCAGGAGCTGGGACTGGAGACAGAAGCTCACTCTGTCATGTAGCACTCAGGTCTTGAACTGCCAAACTACTGACCTTCTAGACTGCAGTTCAGTGTCTTAACCACCTGAGCCACTGCATATACAACTACAACATAGCTTAATCACTTATGCAACGTTTAGAGGTTGTTACACCAAAGTCTAACAGATTTATCATCTTAAAGATGCAACAAGATTGTTTTTAGTGTTTGCTGAAAGGTAACACACACACTAGGACTGCATGGCAGGAAGCAGGAGGGTTGTTGGGGGCAATGTCCCAGGAAATTTTTTTTTAAAGTAAGGCCCTGGCTACTTACCAAAATTCAGACCACAGGGTTCCTGCTGATTCCTAGTGCCATCCATAAGTTGCAAGGGTAGCTCTAACAATTGCCAAAAACTTTGTGGTAAGATTACCATAGAGTTTCTGATGATTGCTAGTGCTACCCTTGTCACTTACAGGGAGTTCTAGGACCTGTCAGGAACTCTGTGGTCAGAACTTCCTCTTAGAAGATGAAACCTTATTTTTCTTTTTTAAAATTTTTCTTCCATGGATGATTGCCCACCCTTTTGGCCCTATTTTCCACTTGCCCACCAGCTGAGCATCAGTGGGAAAGGGCTGCAAGAACTCAATTATGTCTTCCAATTTACAAAAACTTCACTGCCTGTTCATTTTGAGGAGATTCCTTTTTGCCGTTGGACAGGTGACTATTGACAAGCCAGCCTTCTATTGCTTAGCAAACATACTAGAGGAATGTAGAATGTAATATTCATCTAACAAAGCACTCATGCCACATCTAAGCCAAACAGAAATAAACATCTTGTGGAAGTTGCCCAGAGGAATCTATGCGGGGGGGGGGGGGGGGGGGAATCTACCAACCAAGAGTTAAGGAGACATACTTTATTTAAGCTAAAATAAATAGCAGCATTAATAGCATCTGTTAAGAAATTAACGAGCATCTGCACAGACGAGAATCATTCTCAAAAATCTTTTAAAGTCATCATCCTGTTCTTCCATCTATTTTAACACAAATTGTATCTCACACTGGAAAACAGAAAGTCATGTCTTGCCAAATCTTCAAATATAGACCAAGTTCACGGCCCCAGATCAGCCCCGCGGGAATCTCCAGGGCCAATTTTATGCTGTGTATTTTACTCAAAGTTGCCTCTTGATAGTTTCTGGACAATGACTCCAGATATTACTGAATTACAATTTATCATCTTTCCACTGCTATTTAAAAATACACACAACGTGAAGTCAGCCACCAAAGAGACCCAGTTGGACTGATCCATGAATAACTTAGGATCTGTAAAAGTACTTCCCAAAACCTCAAGCCCATAGTTTTCAGTACAGCTTATTGGCTCAAGAAGAGAGTGGTGAAGAATAAACTATACAGATGACTGAAGACAGGGAACGATGCAAAGATGTAGGGGACTGGGGGGCAACTGAAGACAGGGCCTTTTCCACTGTTGGCACCTAGCTATATTTATAAGGTGCCTTCATTCTGGTTTTGCTGCCCTTACTAGCTGGATGCTTCTTGTTTTTATGCTCCTATTTTATCCTTTAAAACACTGCTTTACTTATGTTAACTGCATGGGAGCCCCAGATTCAGTAGACATGCAGGATTTAAACAAACATGTAAACAAACTCATCAATAAGAAATTAATTCAGTGTAGTTTATAATAATAATAATAATAATGGTACAAGTGATACTAGAAGTAACCAGGCACTAATAGAATGAGACAGTAAATTGAGAGCAAAACAAAAGCAACCCAGGTGGAGTGAAGTGGGTTAGACTCTGAGAGGACTGAGCAGCCTAACTTCACGCAGTGAGCTTCATGAATGAGTGGGGAGTTGAACACAGGTTTTCCCTACTCCTAGTCTGACAACAAACACTACACTACAATAGAGGTACCGAATGTGGCGCCTGTGGGTGCCACGGAGGCTGCCAGCACCTTTTGTGGGCATCCACCAAGTCTTGTTACTAAGTGGGGGAGGGGCACGTGGAGTTCCTCTTTCCCAGGCCTGACTCTGTACTGCAGCCAAGTCCGCAGCCCCTCCCACTTCTCTCCTTGAATGCCCAACCTGTGGGTAACATCACTGTCAACAGAATGACTTACAGTGATTTAATCCAGCCTGGGGGATTCGTGTTTCAGATAAAAGCAGGGGTCCGTTGGGGCCGGTAACATTTTTTCCCACCATAGAGAACAATGGAGGGGATGGGACAACCTGTTTGGGAACCCATAGAATTGGACCCCGTGGGCCAATCTTCTTGAAACTCTATGAGTTTTGGGGCAATTGCCAGAGCATCGCCCCGGCAACGTGCCCAGCATGATGACGTCACTTCCGGGTGACGTCATCACAGCGCACGCATAGCTCCCAGACCAGGGACAGGAGTCCCCCGCCGTTAAAAAGGTAAGGCTTGGAAACCCTGAATATAAGCCAGATCAGTGGTAGTATCTCCTAGAGGTAATCAGTGGGCGGTACGGCGGCGCTGGTATTGTTAGATCTGTCGGCCACGTTCGATATGGTCGACCACCAGCTGCTGATCCACCGCCTTGCCGACTCGGGGATACAGGGGCTTGCTTTACAGTGGCTTGCTTCTTTTCTCCAGGATCGGGGACAGAGGGTTGCGCTCGGGGAACAGATCTCCCAGAGGTACCCACTGGTATGTGGAGTGCCTCAAGGGGCGGTGCTGTCCCCAATGTTATTTAACATCTATATGCGCTCCCTTGCCCAGATTGTCCGGAGGCATGGGCTTGGGTGCCATCAATATGCAGATGACACCCAGCTGTATCTCTTGCTGGGCGGTCGGTCCGGCTCTACCCCAGATGACTTGGGGCGGGCGCTTCAAGACGTAGCGGACTGGCTCAGACTGAGTCGGCTGAAACTGAATCCAACGAAGACGGAGGTCCTGTGCTTGAGTCGGAGCGGGCCGGGGATAGGGACCCCATTCCCGTCCTTCGGGGGGGTGCCATTGGTGCCAGCGCCGAGGGTCAGGAGTCTGGGAGTGCTCCTGGATGCCTCCTTATCAATGGAAGCCCAGGTAGCAGCCACTGCCAAGGCAGCCTTTTACCATCTTCGGCTGATTAGGCAGTTGGTTCCCTTCCTCGAACGTGACGACCTAGCTACAGTGATCCATGCTATGATCACCTCAAGATTAGACCACTGTAACGCTCTCTACTTGGGGCTACCCTTGTTCCGGATCCGGAGGCTGCAGCTAGTGCAGAATGCCGCGGCCAGGTTATTGATGGGCCTCCCTATGGGTGACCATATCCGGCCTGTGCTGTGGCTGCTGCACTGGCTGCCTATAGCATACCGGATCCGGTTCAAGGTGTTGGTATTGACCTTTAAAGCCCTATATGGTCAGGGGCCTGCCTACTTGAGGGACTGCCTTTCCCCATATGTGCCCCAGAGGGCACTGAGGTCAAGCACCCAGCATCGCTTGACTATTCCCGGTCCAAGGGATGTGCGGCTGGCCTGTACCAGGGCTAGGGCTTTCTTGGTGGCAGCCTCATACTGGTGGAATGAGCTCCCGGACGACATCAGGGCCCTGCGGGATTTGTTACAGTTCCGCAGGGCCTGCAAGACGGAGCTCTTCCGCCAGGCTTTCGAATAGGAGCCGCCACCGGGGAGATGGCAGGACAACATCGCCCTAGTTCCACAGGCCAAACCTTCTGTTGCCGCTACTCTCCAGGAGCATGTAGATGCCGCCAGTACGGCTATGTTAGTCGTTTTTTAATGTTGTGTATTTATGATTTTAAATTGTAAACCACTTCGGGGCTTATGTTTATGTTGTGAGCCGCCTTGAGCCAGTTCACTGGAAAAGCGGGATAGAAATGCAAAAATAAATAAAATAAATAAATAAATAGAATACTACTTCCCAGGGTTTCCTTCCACTAGGAGAACCCCCCCCCCCTCTTTACCAGCTATATCTGAGTGTTCCAAGATGCAAGTACCTGAACTGGTCCATGGTAACCCCACTCCCCAAAAGCCATGTAATAACTTTTTGAATACAACAAAGTGTGTAACCCTTCACATTCTCCAGAGCCCTTCATCAGTCTGGAGGTTAAAACAACGACGGCAACAAAAGATCCTTCAGGCCAGGATGGGTTTCAGGCAAAGTGGCAGCCCACGGCACCTCTGCACATCCACACAGAAAAACCATTCAAAAATAGAAGCCCCTGTGGCTCTGAATCAGCACCGACGTTTTTCTACATCTCTAAGGCCAAAGCTACTACGGGATGCCCCTTCAGGCAGTCATTTTGGTTCGGTCTCTCCATAGTGCTGTTTATCTTCCACTTTGTTTTTGTGCCAAGTCCTTCGCGTGGGATGCTCTATGCTCCCCCTTTTGAAGGATGGGTACTTTGTAGAGATTCTCACTAAACGAGCAGTGGTGAGAACTCGCAGCCTGCAAGGTTGCAGTCCTAAGAGAGGGATTCCGGGAATGAGGTTTTCTTCCCTGCATTCATTTTCCCAAGACAGTTTTCTGCAAACCTCTCCTTCTTTGTGGGGCAACAACTGGGCAGCTGTAGCATCAGGGAACACAGCTAGTAGCACTTGCTCAGTTAAGAGGAATTGGGAAAGGGAGATGAAGGAAACAGGAGAGAAAAGTGCTGAATGATTTGTAGCTCGGGTACAAGGCTCTGGGGTTTACAAACCGAGGAAGAGAGCCTTAGAAAAAAAATCACACATAAAGCACCTGGCCAAACCTGGTTTAGAACGCTTTTGTTGCCTTGGGTTCAATTCTCATGCTGAGGACAAGGCTTGGCTGTGCCCAGGATCCCTCTTAAGGCTGCAGTCACACACACTAAATAATTCACTCCCAATCCACTTTCAGTGCCCTTTCCAACTGAACTGACAAAACCCATCTGGAAAGTGCACTGAAAGTGGATTATTCAGTGTGTGTGACCGCAGCCTTACTGAACTCCAAATCTATCCCCAGACTTTAAAAAAGGCAAGATCAAATGTACAGGGAAAACCCAGATATGTAAGTCTCCAATCTGCAATACAACTACTTTCTCTCTGGGAAGGATGAAAGCCTAAAGTTTGCTTCCGCTCATACCAGGACCCCCATGCGTCTTGTTTAAACATGACGCTGTCAGGCAAGAAGAGCGTACCCAAGTGACTTTGCATGGGACCCTCATCTCAACTGGCCCTCAGCCACTATGTATACAATGACCATCTTTTAACTGTTTTAACTGCTTTTATTGCTTAATATTTATTTTAATTGCTTATTGTTTATAAATTATTGTTGTAACCCACCCTGAGCCCGTTCGCCCTGAGCGTTCTCAGCTCCACCTTCTTCACAGAGTGTCTGTGATGGGGAGGGGAAGGGAAAGGAGTTTGTAAGCCGCTCTGAGACTCCTTTGGGTAGTGAAAGGCTGCGTATAAATCCAATCTCCTCTTCTTCTCTTCTTCTTCATCGCAATGGCATATTAACTAGGTGGGAATAATGGGATTGCACAGTAACTGGCTCAAAGTTCAAATGAACCACTGGTGCATGCAGCAGCACACAGGTAAGTTCTTCTGTCCCATCACATTTAAATCAGGCCAAAGGACCAATTTCCTCCTTGGCTACAAAACAAGTAAAGCTCACCCATCCATGAGCTAAAGATCAGTCCTAAGCAGGTCTCCTCAGAATCCAGCTCAGGTCTATTCGACAGTGCTTACTCCTATGGCAATGTGCTTCGGAATGACCCTGCCTTTGAACATGTGATGCATACCCAGTGGAGTTAGGACACTGCAGAAGAAGGCAAGTCAATCCCTTCTAATTCCACCCCCCTGAAGATAACTGAGGCTATCACCAATGACCTGAGGCTATTCAATCACAGCCCTGACTACTAAATGGGACTGTCCAGCACTAAGAGCTGCAGGTGCAGCTTCCATTTATGCACACACTGAAGAGAAGAAAATGTTTCGCTGGTGATTTTATGGTAAATAAACCATGTGCACAAACATATTTTTTTTCTTTTCTTTTGACATGCTGAAAAAATAAGCTTGCTATTTTTATTTAACCGATCCTGCAACCATCATCTCTGCTGCAGGGGAGATGATCCAGAAAATGTGGGCTTTATTAAATAAATCCAAGAAGGGATATCCCCCCCCCCAAAAAAAAAACTTCTTTCAGATAACCGATGTAGCTTAACTCATCTGACAAGACAGAGTACAGCTGGTCTCTTATCTCTCTGCCTGCTTAGCAACATGACAAGGAAGAACAGAAAAACAATGCATTAATTGATACTGCAGAATGGTTCTCATCCTAATGGTTTCCAGCCAAGATTTTTTTGAAATGAAGCTATTTCCTACCGGAAAGTTTGCAGATGAGGGGTACAACGCTGCTGCTTTCCCCCCCCCCCCCCTCCATGGCACAAGTAAGTGTAATGTTCCTCTTGAAACTATTTTAAAAGAAAACACCCCCTTAAGAGAAAGGCCCCGCTCTTCGTCACTTATACAAATATAACACTGAACATCGCTTGTCTCTGTTAATGTTTATAGACAGTTAACAAATCTCTAGGGCTGCAGAGTACATGCCCTGGGGAATCTCACAACTGAGTCTGGAACAAAGGAAGCTGATAGAAGGAGAAAGATATCAGCGATGAGGTCACACATTTATGTTTTGTTTGCTGTGTGCACAACCTGATGGTCCCATGTCATTTTATGGGGAAGGTGTTGACGGTGGAAACTTTAGGAGGTCACTGGCAATTTAGAAAAGAATGTTACAGGTGGATCATTCAAGATACTAGCTCCAGTGTCTGGGAAGGCTGAGAGCCATGATGGCAATGGAGAAATGAAGAAGTTGCACATTGAGTTATTTAAATACAGGGCTTTTCCCCCACAGTCCCACACACGTGAAATTCCACATGGACATTGCAGATGGCAGCAGCTTTACTTTTCATTTTAATTCGAGTTTCTAGGTATCATAATCATGGGAAGATATTCGAAAGGAAGCAGTAACAAAAAGCTCCATGGGCCATAGGTAGAACAGAAGAAGATTTATACCCCGCCCTTCACTACCCGAAGAAGTCTCAGAGCAGCTTACAAACTCCTTTTCCCTTCCCCTCCCCACAACAGACACCCTGTGAGGTAGGTGGGGCTGAGAGAGCTCAGACAAAAACTACTCTTTTTTCAAGAACAGCTGTGCCAGAACTATGGCTTGCCCAAGGCCATCCAGCAGGTGTACGTGGAGGAGTGGGGACTCAAACCCGGTTCTCCCAGGTTAGAATCTGTGCACTTAACCACTACACCAAACTGATAGATCTCTGTCACTGCCTGTTACTTCTACATAATTTCTGGTTCTCTTGAATGCCCAGTTTAGAATTCCCATGAACAAAACCAGGATCCTGGCTAGTGGGATATATGCCTGAGTGTGAGGATAAAAGTAGTACTACGAGTTACATTGCCCAACGTAGTTACTATAAACAACTATGAAAATAAGATATATCTGGAGGATATAAGATCAGCATCTGCTTAGAACCTGCAACTGATCCTTTATAACCTAGACTTCCAAGCCCAGAGATAGACAAAACCACTCAGAGAATTGGAGATTATTAAAGGGATTATTAAAGGGATTACTAAAGACGAAGGTTCTGTGTCTGGGTGGGAGGGACACAGACCTGGGATGCCGACTCTCAGCCCTTGATTGTGTTCCCTTAACACAGGCACTGATGGTCAAGAGCCTGAGAGTAACACTGGACAACTCCCTGTCAATGGAGGCCCAGGTCACAAAGGTTGCCGGACTGGCGCTTTTCCAGCTTCATCAGGATAAGCAACTAGCCCCCTACCTGTCTCGCTCCAACCTAGCCATGGTAATCCATGCAATGGTCACCTCCAGAATTGACAACTGTAATTCTCTGTATGTGGGCCTACCCTTGAAACTGACCCAGAAGCTCCAGCTGATCCTTACTGGGACCCCCACACAGCGCACATTCATCCTGTGCTGCATAAGCTGCACTGGCTTCCGGGGAAGCACCAGATCAGTTTGGGTTTTGACCTTTAAGACCCTTAGCAGTCTGGGTCCCACGTACCTTTTTGGGACTGCCTCTCTCAGTATACCTCCAGAAGAGCTTTATGGTCAGGAGATAAGAACCTTCTGGTGGTTCCTGGCCTGAGAGAGATCCAGGGCCAGGGCTTACTACCTGGTGGAATTTGAAAAAGGAGGAGGAGGAGGAGGAAGATTTATACCCTGCCCTTCACTCGGTGCAGCTTACAATCACCTTCCTTTCCTCTCTCCGCAACAGACACCCTGTGAGGTAGGTGGGGCTGAGAGAGCTCTGAGAGAACTGCTCTTGAGAGAACAGCTCTGAGAGAACTTTGGCTGGCTCAAGATCACCCAGCTGGCTGCATGTGGAAGAAGTGGGGAATAAACCCCGTTCTCCAGATTAGAATCAGCCACTCTTAACCACTACACCAAACTGCCAGATAACATCCATGCCCAGCAAGATCTGCTACCTTGCCACAGGGCATGTAAAACAGAGATGTTCCGCCAGGCGTTTGGTTGAGGACAGCGATGGCTATAACATAGCCTGGCACTCCCCACCCCCCTTCCCATCTCCTCCAGCCTCCCTCCCCTATGAGGCTGTGGCATCTCCTGCAGACTTTTCGCCATCTGATGGGTTGGACTGCGTTAAATGTTTTAGGTGTATTTTATATTTTAATTCTGGAATTTTAACTGTAATTTACAAACTGTATTGGAATGTTTTGTGCAGTACGCTGCCCTGAGCCCTGTTTTTTCAGGAGAGGGTGG
The DNA here is from genome assembly GCA_029233225.1 of Lepidodactylus listeri. Taxonomy (NCBI): domain Eukaryota; kingdom Metazoa; phylum Chordata; class Lepidosauria; order Squamata; family Gekkonidae; genus Lepidodactylus; species Lepidodactylus listeri. Next base: position 16,912,032 of record JARCFY010000012.1, read on the forward strand.
CCTAAAAGTCTAATTTAATAAATGAATAATAAATAAATAAAAAGAACGCAAGTTTCAGTCCATTTCCTCTTGAAAGAAAATACCCAGGGGGCCAGTTAGCCCCTTCTCCTCCACGGCACTGAAAGAATAAAGGCTTGAGAATGGTTTCAAATGGGAATAGTGCACCTTTGCAACTCCATACTGTCAGCTGCCCTGAGCTCTGCAAGGAAGAAAGGCAGCTGATACATGTTTAAAATAATTTTAAAGAAATAATACAGCTTCCGGCTGCCTACACAGTCCCACAAACCTAGACTCGGTGACTGCCAAGGTTTCATGTCTGACATTATGAACTCTAGCTAGTGTTGCCCAAATTCCACATGGGCATGAATGGAAAGTTGGTGCTTCCAAGAATTGCTCCTCATCCCCTTAGCAAGCTTATGCAGAAATAAGCAAGACAGGAATCAAATGTTTGTCACACTTTCCTTCTGTGGTCCGTGTAACCCAACACTGCGGCTAAAGGCTGTGGTGGAGTCTGCATAACACAGTATGCTCATAAAGTTCCTCAGAAATTTTCCATTTGTTTCAGTCAGTGGTTGGGCACCCGCTTGATTAATAACTCCCCCTCCCAAAATGCTGGAAGTATCTCCCCCACTATCACTCACATTAAATATATTTCAAAGCCTTTTTTCCCTGGTCCATTTCCTCTCTAAACTATAAACCTGGATTGTTTTACTCTACTTTTTTAAAAAATTACAAAATAATATATGGCATTACTCAATATGGTTTTACAATAGAGTTTTGACAATTCCTAGAGTGGACTGACGTCAACCCCCGTTTTTCCTGGAAGAAACGTAACACTATCAGCCGTCAATGATTATTTTTTTTTAAATAACTTTTCTTTTCTCCTGCTGCTTTCTGGAGTTGTAGCAAAAAAAAACAGGAGTTGGGGAGGTTTCCCCACCCCTAGCATCTACTGACATAGGAACATTTGAACTTTTAAGGGATCAAAGTTCATCATAGCACAGAAATAAAAGGCATGGCATTATTTCTGAAATTAATTATTTTTTCCCATCTTTGGAGGCTTCAGAGATTGCCATGAATAAATTTAGAATGTCAGGAAAGAAGTCTATGCTGAAGCTCCACAGACTGATTTTGCCTCGTATACAACCCTGCCTTCCGCTTCCACCAAAGCGGTATATATGGAGGCAACCCACTGTTTCAAAAAAGGAAACCAAAATAGGACAAAGTGAGCTATTTAAAGGCTTGGAACTTGCCTCCCTGAGAATCTGGTTTTTTCTAATACCAAGTTGCTAGCTCCTTAAGTTGCTAAGGTATCATTGAAAAATGTATGGCAACTTTTGCTGAAATCTCAGGAGCCAAAAGGGGCACTTGAGTGAGATTCCCAGTACCGAGGAACAAGTTTTGATGGCCTGCCCATCCCCCATAATGGGAAGAACAAATACACTAGCAAATACTGCATAATAAATTATGAAAAATATGAAAAATCACACTAATTTGCTGGCCACCTAAGCCAGTATTAGTTGCAGCAGAAGTGGCAGTAATTTGATGCCAGTGTCTGAAAGCTGGATCAACTGATTTCTTTGTAAACTAATCTTTAAATCAAGCACACTCCTACGGCATGGACTATGTTCTGCTTTTGGCTCACTGTGGACTAAAGTGGCTGGGATAATCTATAAAAAGATGAGCATGGCAGGGTTCACCATGGATGAGCAATCAGGTCTTCGCACAGGAGAAGCTATGTAGCTTTTGGATTCCTCCATCTTTTCTGTTGTAAGAGTCAGGTGGGTAGCCGTGTTGGTCTGAAGCAAGAGAACAAAGTTCGAGTCCAGTGGCGCCTTTAAGACCCAGAATTAAACTTTGTTGGTCCTAAAAGTGCCACTGGACTCAAACTTTGTTCTACGAATCAATTACCGCTAACCACAATAACTTTAACAGTGAAAGACTGTTAACTAGGACTGAAGAAACTCTGCTTACAGATGAAACTGAGGCTGATAACACAAAAAAAGAATCCAGTTTATCTGGAGTATGGGCTCAGAGGTATTTCCTGGACATTAACACTTTTCTCATGAATGTCTTTTTGTTGATCCCTCTCTACAATACATTTCCTTTGTGGGTGTTTTTTTTTGGTGCAGTGGTTTTGGGTGCGGTTTGGTGTAGCCAGTTTGGTGTAGTGGTCAGGGGTCTGTTGGGGCCGGAGCGAGGCGGAGTGAAGCTCCGCCAGCTCAGGACTGGCCAGTAGGGCAGCCACGGGCTGAATCAGATTCTCTAATCTGATTCAGCTTGCCGCCAGATTTTAAAATTTTAAAAGCCACTGGAGGGGAGGGGGTTTGAGGGAGAGGCTCCAAACTTGCAGGGTAGTTTAACATTTTTTCCCTCCATAGAGAACAATGGAGGGGATGGGACAATCTGTTTGGGGGCCCATAGAATTGGACCCCGTGGTCCAATCTTCTTGAAACTTAGTGGGTATTTCGAGGAGAGGCCCCAGCAGCTACCCTGCAGTGTGGAGCCTCTCCCTCAAACCCCCTTTCCTCCAGCCCCTCATATACCCTATGAGTTTTTGCCATTGATTTCAATGGCCCATAGGATATAATGGGGCTGAAACTGACATTCCCTTTCTGACACACTTCTAGTGATGTCAGGGGACGTGGCATATGCTAATGAGTTATGCTAATGAGCTCCTGCACCTTTTTTTCGACGAAAGGACCCCTGGTAGTGGTTATGTATGCAGACTCTAATCAGGGAGAACTGGGGTTTGATTCCCCATTCCTCCACTTGCAGCTGCTGGATGACCTTGGGCAAGCCAGAGTTCTGTCAGACCTTTTCTTGAAACAGCAGTTCTGGAAAGAACTCTCTTAGCCCCACCTATCTCACAGGGTGTCTGTTGTGGGGAGGGGAAAGGAAAGGAGATTGTAAACTGATCTGAGATTTCAAGTGAAGGGCGGGGCATAAATCCAATCTCCTCCTCCTCTTCTTCTATACCAGATCCAAGGAAGGTATAGCGCTGACATGATTTAACCACAAGCATGGTGCTTTGATGGAACACTGTTTGAAAGATTCCTCCTCTGCCTCTTGGTAAAACTTTACTGCAATAAATATAACAGTTCTTACTTATATATATACGCTTACTCATTGACTCACTGCCCTTCTGATCTGAAACTTTATTCCTGAGGTCAATCCTTTAAAAAAAATCTACATGTAGAGATGTGGAAAGTCAAAGCAATTGCCAAAATAACTGGTATCTTTTATTTAACAGAATCAAACATCTGTTCCATAAAAGGGGACATTTTAATCAGGGCGGAAGTTGGTGGTGTTACATAATATGCAGCATCCCCACCTCTGGGTCACTGATTCGAATCCAGTCCCAAATATGGCAGCATGATAATAATTCTCTGTGACCTTCTGACAGCTGCCCGGCTGTCTATGGGAAAGGGATTTGTACATTCCTTGGAGGAACCAAAATGCCTGGGCAATTTCCCAAGCATATAAAACTTTATAACAACACCTTCACATAACTGAAAAGCTGCACACACCCAATGAGCCTAGCGCCTGTTTATTTGTTTGGTCATTTTGTGGATTACGATGACAAAAAAAAATTCTCCAGAATAATTGATGTTGTTGTTTTTGCAGGAGGGGGAAGTATTTAAAGTATTTAAAGTGTTATTTATATGAGAGGGCTCTCTCTCTCTCTCTCTCTCTCTCTCCACAGCTCCCATCAATATGTAGACAAATGGCCAGAATTGAAAATAATCTCTTTCTTTCAGCCAACCTGTTAATGGTAGAGGGCTTTACAAAGATTTTATTTATTTATTTGGATTTACTAGGCTGCCCTTCCCTACAAGTAGGGCTCAGGGCGGCTTACAACAACTGGTATACAGTATCGTACGACAACATTTAAAACAATCCAATAAATAACAATAGACAAAACAGTATATGTATATAAGATGGCGGAAGCAGCCATACTCCCCAGTCTCCCTGGGGAGGAAGGGCCCTGCGGGATGGGGAATCATATAAGAGTGCCAGAAGAAGTCCTGTTGCTACTATATAGCATCACATGAAAAGAAGACGTCCATGCTGCTGGACTTATACGAAAGCTTGCTCACTCAAAATACTTCTTCGATGGGCATGGTTTATATTTCTAGGGCATGTTCCAGACTTTGTGACCAGATGAGCCAGATGCAAGCCCATGGAGGGCTCACAACATATCTGTTTTTCCTTCCTATCTGGTTCTACATGGCGGGCTGCATCGGGCTTTGGGGATCACACACCACACAGACCTGACGTACAGCGAGGGAAGCTGGCCGCAAGTGCCTATCAGAATGACTGCTAGAAGGAACAGATTTGTTCTTCTGGAATGAGGCCAGCATTGCTTCCGTTGCATGCCATGCCCTCCTCTGAACAGGTTTGTCCAAGATACCCTGAGCCAAAAGGTAAGCTCTTTGAACAGCAAATACTGTCTTACAAAGTTATCAAACAGTAAATGGCGCAGTGCATTAATGTGAGACTTCTTGTAGTGCAGACCTTTAAAACGCTTCTGGTGATCTCACCAACATTAATGTTGATGCAGTGGTGCTGGTATTAATGAAGCATTGCAGAAGCATAATTACTGACAGAACATAACATACTGCACACAGCCATTGCTGGCTTAAGTATCTGCTTTACTGCCAATAGAATAAGTCTTGAAGTCTCTGCAGTGTGATCCTAAAGAGGGCTAGCTCCCTTCTAAGCCCATTAAAAGTTAATTCATTTGAAAGGTGGTGTTGGAGGACCACCAAAAAGACAAATACCATGGACCACCAAAAAGACAAATAAGTGGGTTCCAGATCAAATCGAGCCTGAACTCTCCCTAGAAGCTAAAATGACTAAACTGAGGCTATCGTACTTTGGTTACATTAGGAGAAGAAAAGACTCACTAGAAAAGACAATAATGCTAGGAAAAGTTGAAGGCAGTAGGAAAAGAGGACCCAGCATGAAACGGATTGACTCTATAAGGAAGCCACAGGCCTCAGTTTGCAAGACTGCACAACAATTAACGATAGGATGTTTTGGAGGTCATTAAGATGGTATAGAGGTCATTAATTCATAGGGTCACTATCAGTTGGAAGCAAGTTGAAGAGACTTAATACCCATGGGAACCCACTGACTCCAATGGACTTGGAAGGGTGTCACTCTGTTTAGGATTGTACTTTAGAGGCTCAGTAGGTTACAAATGGGATACACCCAGACAGACAGACAGAAATTCCAGAGTTCATTTAGCCCTGTGTTTTAAACTAATCTAAGCTATAAAGAAAGAGCTGACAACAAATAAAAATAATAACAGCTGTGAATTTGTTCTGTGGCTTCAGGTGACAATAATACTTACAAGAACATAAGACCATAAAAGAATCCATACTGGATCAAGCCAATGGACCAACCAATCCAATATTCTGTGTCACACAGTGGCCAAACCCAATTTACAAATGCACAGACATAAAATATGAAGTACAATAATCTACAATAATCTAAAGTATACACAGAACATAAACACAATCATATAGATCATACATACATCATAATCTAAATAATACATTAATCAAATAATTCATTTATATAGAATGTACCTATATTTACTGATATTTCACTTTCATTTAAATGTATGTATTCTATCTTCCATTTATCTTCGTATCTGATCATATTTTATTAAAATATATATTGTCTAACTCTTTCCTTTTATAATTTTCTATTTTAATTTATTCTTGATTTTCAGCTATAGAATTGAAAAATACTTTCCATTTTTCTGGAAATTCTGAAGCAAATCTGTTTGTACATAAGATTTTAATTTTGCCTTTATTGCATATTCATTTAATTTATTCTTCCATCCCTCCAAATCTGGACATTTTTTTGCCTTCCATTTAACTGCAAAAATTATGCTAGCCGCTGTCACCATATATTTAAAAAATTCACTGTGTGTTTTAGTAATATTGCTTGGTAGGATATGTAGTAACATGGCTTCTAGATCCACCACAAATTTAAATTCTGCTACCTTTTGCATTTTTTCATGTATCTCTATCCAGTTTTTTCTTGCTTTCTTGCATGTTCACCACTTGGGATAGAATGTTGCATCTGCATTCTGACTACTCACTTCCCACTATAACCTTATTTGTTTTAGCTATATCTTCGGGGGTAATATAACATCTAAAAAACATTTTATCAGTTCTCCCTTAGTGTTCGACATTCTGTAAATTTAATTTTTTTTTTAGTTCACAGTAAGAATGGGCATGAATCAGGAAAATGAAGGTTAGTCCCGGTTTGTGAGGTCCCACAAACTGGGCGAACCTCCCCCCCGGATTATGAACGGGTTTGTTTCATGGATCTTCCCTCTCTCCTTTCTGCTAGCGGTGGCTCCCCAAGGCCAGCAGAATGGCTTTTGCAAGCCATTTCAGTGATTCCTTTCACTTCCCCCCTCTTGGAAGTGAGGGGAGTGAAAGGGATAGCTGAAATCACTTCCAACTGGGAAGGCATTTAAATGGCAGTGCAGCTTGGAGAAGGCATTTAAAGATATTGCAGTCTCTTTAAATGCCTTCTCCAAGACTCGCCACCAGTGCCAGTGTGTCTACTGACACAAACCACACAAACGCACCAGAAAGGTTCGTGGGATGTTCATGAGGGCGGAATGGCAGGAACCAAGATCCACAAACCACAAACCAGGCCTGGTTCATCACAAATTTCGGTTTGTAATTCAGTTTGTACCCATCCCTAGTCAACAGGTTTTCCCACTGACTCAAGATTTTGCATCCACTTTATCATACAATTTTTAACTTGCTCTGTCTCCATATTGTATTGCAATAACATTTTGTAAATTTTTCCTAATAGGTACTTTAGATCTCCAGTGGTTAATTGTTCAAAAGTTGGTTTCTTTATCAGCTGGCCTCCTTCTTTAGCTATTTGGTTTTTAAGTTTAGAAACCATGTGATGATACCTCTAACTTTTATTCACGGGGAAGGTGTCCCATCCTCTTAATCATTTAGTTGCCCTTTTCTGCACCTTTTGCAATGCTATAATATCTTTTGTGAGGTGCAGTGACCAGAACTGCACACAGTATTCCAAATAAGGCTGCAACTTAGTGTCATCTGCAAACTTAGCCCCTTCACTGCTTACTCCCAACTCCAAATCATTAATGAACAAGTTAACAAGTGCCAGACCTGGTACTGAGCCCTGCAGTGCCTCACTGCTTACCCCTTTCCACTGTGAAAACTGCCCATTTAAACTCACTCTCAGTTTACTGCTCACTAACCAGTTTTAAATCCACAAGAGGACTTGTCCTTTTATCCCATGACTGCTGAGTTTAGAAGAAGAAGAGATTGGATTTATATCACGCCCTTCACTCACTTGGAGTCTCAGAGCGGCTTACAAACTCCTTTCCCTTCCGCTCCCCACAACAGACACCCTGTGAGGTAGGTGGGGCTGAGAGAGCTCTGAGACAACTGTCCTTGAGAGAACAGCTGGTACAGAGCTATGGCTTGCCCAAGGTTATCCAGCAGGTGCCAGTGGAGGAGTGGGGAATCAAACCCAGTTCTCCCAGATTAGAGTCCGTGCACTTAACCACTACACCAGACTGGCTCTCTGGTTTACTTAGGAGCCCTTGATGAGCAACTTTGTCGAAAATTTTCTGGAAGTCTAGGTAAACAACATCTACTGGGTCACCCTTGTCCACATGCTCATATATTGTTAAGTATGGTTGAAATAATGTGTGGGAAGCTCCCAGAAGATGTATTAATATTATCACTAAATGGCTATTTTCCAGACCAGAAATTCCTACAGGTAGGGATTTTCTAGAAAAATATTAACAAACTCCTAAAAATATAAATTAAGTCAGTAGCTAGTCGATTTTCTTTTAATGCTTTAAAGAAATCATCATTTTAAAAACCATTAACTACAGATTCTGTCCAGTTCTAACAACTAAATAATATAAGCTGGGAGCCCACAATAAATCATGGGGTGTGAGAAATAAATCATTGAAATTTTCCCTCAGCGTGCTCGGCTGGCTGCTGGATGGGGAGGGGGGTAGTTATGCAGTATTTTTCCCTCTGCATAGCTGGAATACCTCAGTATGCAGAAACTTCTCCCTTGGTCTGCTAGTGATAGCATTTCACTGTGTAAGTAAGAGGCACTTGAACTGTCTTGGTTATTACAGAGAACCTTGTAGCAGAGATGGGTAAAGGGAATGCTTGGCTACATAAAATCCCACAGTGATATCTGACTGCAGTTTTCTATAGAAGAATAAAAATAGCATTCTTTCCACAACAGTCAAGTTTTGATCATGAGCTGGAACACAAATGCATCCCCCTCAGAGGCCATGAATATAGTTGGCTAAGTGCACTTATGGAAAAACGCATCACGCATTTGCATTTCTGGGTATGCCTTGTCAATAAGGGCTCAACTGTTTCCTTGCAAAGAATCTTCATAAAGACAAGTCAATCAGCGACGCAATACATGGTCTTTTAAAATCCTTGTGGGGGGAAAACAGTTCACATTCTGACCTTTTAAGACAATGGTTTGCATTTTAAAAAGAGAGGCTGGATCCCTTCTATTCAAACAGATTCTGAAAGATGCAATCTTGTTTTTTGTTCTTCTTCTTCTTTCTCCCACTCCCAAAATGCCCTTCTGATTTTAGCTCTATTTCCTCATCAAAAGGCATCCTAAGTCTGAGGCGGGGGAGGCACTGGCCATAGGTGGTGGACTCGGGGCTCTGTGAAGGTCAGGAAAGATAAACTGGTTCTCTATGAGACACACCTGTCTTGTCAGGAAGAACCCTTGCCTTGGCATCATCAAAATGAACAGGAGCTGTACAAGGGCAGAAGCATAAACACCTAACTCATTGGTTTTGCTGACGCTCAGGCCATCAATTGTCCTGTGTTAACTGCTTGGCGGTGGGTAGGGGGGAATTGCCATTTGGATTTTCAGCCTCAGCCAAAGAAGTTTCTTGGGTTGCCTTTTTTTCAAATCACAGGTGCAACTCTTTAAATGAAGGGACGTTTTATTATAATGACAGTGGGACTCTCAAGCGCTAATATGAAATTACTGACCTTACTCATTAGTCACACAGTCAGTCTATTTCTTTGTTTATTTTTACTTATTATTTTATTACATTTCTAACCTGCCCTCCCCTGCAAAAGCCTTCATAGTCGCTTAACAAAAAAAAAAAATTAAAACAAAATTTCAGCGAGAACAACTATCAAATGCCAAAACGACTACAAAACAAGAGGAACAAAAAAGAACCACAAGAACAGCAAAAAAAACCCAGCATTAAAACAATTCAGCTAATGCTTAAAGCAGGGGTGGGCAATTGTTTTGGCTCGGAGCCACTTTGTGGGACCGGAGGTTAGCAGAGGGCCGCACCTTTTAAAATGCATTCATTACTTAACTTTGCATTTCAGAAAAGGTATAAATTGTATCATAAAAATCAATAAATATAAATTAAAATAGTGGTAGTTTTATTCAATTTATTTATTGTGCTAATTTCATATCATCTATAGCTGCAAGCACATTTAATTTTAGAATCAGTCTAATGAGACAAATGTACCCTATCACACTTTTCTACAATTTTTTTGAAATCAGGAGTGAGATTGCTTGTTGAGATTCTCATCACAACCTGCAAGTTAATGTCTGTCAAAGAGCATCTATATTTACTCTTGTTAATCTTCATGTCTTGGCGGGCCGCAAAAAACTCTGTGGCGGGCCGCATGTGGCACGCGGGCCGCCATTTGCCCACCCCTGGCTTAAAGGAATAAAAAAAGCCTTCCTAATGGTGCCTAAGAGCTAATAAACTAGGCACCATTTCTGGGGAAGGAGTTGCATAAGTATGATACTACCACAGGAAAAAAACCTAACCACAGTCCCCATCAGTCCAGTTTTTGAAGGGGGAGGGGAGACCCATTACAGGGAACCTGAAAATGATCTGAAATGGTGGGCAGGCTCATAAGGCAGGAAGAGTCATGATTATGTGGGAATCCAGTGGGTGCTGCTGAACATCAGCTGTGAAAAGACCATAGTACCCCCAACTACCACGTCACTTGGCTGGCATGAAAGCAAAAGGGGATCCATCACATAGGCCGCAACTAGTTTTACAAAATAGCTCCCAGGAGGGGAACAGATGAGTAAGCGTATGGTTTTCTATAAAAAGTGACACTGCCATTTAGGCTGAAAAGGAAAAAAAAATTATCTAGCGCCATCCTAATCGATGAGTGTAACATCTTTTGAAGCACCTCACAGAATACCAGCTAGCAAACAAGAATAAGGCAGCTTTGACTGTTCAAGGACTGTGGCCCAGAGGCTTGGAGAGATGACTCAGAGAAAATAAAAATCTATTAGTGCATTGTCATTGATCAAAAAAGATACGAGCGCTCAGCAGGATGGGTTGCTCTGTGCATTTCTGCAGGCAGTGCAGCTATTTTTAGAAGGACATTTTTAAAATGAGTCACCACAAAGATTTAAGATAAACTTTTCACTTTGATCTCCTCTCTCTGTTTAGAGTTCAAAATGTGCATCACATAACATGCACATATAATTAAAATGTAGATAATAAATATTACCAGCATCACAGAAATGTTGTTGATTTTAGAATGTTCTCTGTGGAATAGGCAGGCCAAAAAAAACCCCAACCTAGCGATTCTAAGCAGGTGATTTTCCCAATATAACATGTACAAGAAAAGGAGATTGAGAAGGAAAATACAAAATTATTAATGGAAACATAGAGATATTACTAATAATAAGCCATGTCAGCAGCCTCTGAATGTGTTTGAAAATGGCTTTAAGGAAACTGCTTACAAAAGATGGCAAGATTTCCCCATCACACCCCTCAGCAAAAACTCTGTGGTCTGTATATTAACTATTTCTACTTCTTTTAATAAGTAAGGAAGATGACATTACCAGACTACCCGGAGGTCACCTTACAAATTACTGTTGCCAGGTTAACCTGCTTCATAGAGCAGCTGCTATCTATCTTGTGGCGAGCTGTTTGCACGGTATAACATGTGAAATGGGATTTGGAGTCGCATTTGTGGTGAAGTCCACAAGCCCCCGGGGGGGGGGAGGATCGCAGAGAGTCCATCAGTCCTACGGACGGACGTTGAGACAGGACTTTCCTCCTTTTCCCGCTGCCTCTAACATATGCTTTGTCTCAGAGGTGCAGAGACAATTTACGCACAGGGCCAAAGCAGCATCTATCTTGTTACGAAATGAAAAGAAGGAAAGGCTTGGCTCTGTGAGTTAGTTTCCTGGGCTGGGTCAGGGAATGTGACAGATGATATAAGTCACACAATACAGTTTTTGTTTGCAAAAAGAATGGAGAAATTAGTCAGGAATAATCAGTATGAAAGTTATATTTCAGTGCATTTCGCATTATAGTGGGTATTTTAAGGCCTCTCGCATATAGTTCCCCCACACACACATAGTACTTTTCTGTAATGTTTGAACACACAATTACACACAATCCTTGGATCTGCATCTTTATTGCTAATGGAATCCAGGTGATGAAATCGTGTACTATGTTGAAAGTTGGAATAATAATTTTATTTTTCTGTGTTTCCCACTGGAATGTCCGCAGGGTGCCAGACCATCTTCAGAGAGTGTGCCTTCCTTTAGGAAGTTAGTGAATGGAATCAAAATACCACTGAAGTCTGCAGGTTGACCTTTTGGCAAATGGGCTGGCTATTTCCAACTGAACAATAGCCTACACTGCTTGGCATCAGTTCAGAGAACCAGGAGTTCAAGTTTCAAACAACATTAAACAGTGAAGAGAGTTGGCAATTAACAAGACCAGGTGAACAAGATTTATTTTGTGTTCGTTCATGGTGATCCTACAGATAAAGTATGCATCAGTCCCACTGTGAACATCAAAGCATGTCATTTAATCTTAATTCTCTTGCACCAGTCATGGAATTGGGGCCAAACCACACATGTACAAGATTTCCTCCATAAACTCTGCATTTAAACTTTTGTGAAGGAGGAAAATAATTCTCAAACTTTTGTATAAATTAACGGTATATGAAGAATACAAAAGCCACAGGGCTGGTCTTAAGCAGAATGTCTTCCCAAAAGAAACGTCGGAAAGATAAGTATACTTTTTGTGAAAAAAAAGTTAGCATTGCACGTGTAAGAAAGGAATGCCTGCATTTTAACACTGCCCATCTACAGCCCATTGCAGCAATTCTCAGCTTGCCTGCCACACTGAGAAAGCAGAATATACCACGGCCTAGCATTATTACTTCCTACAGATAACATACCAAAATGGTGACAAACTCACAACGTGTTGTCTTGGTCTGCCAAAAGGCCCACTTTTAACTGTGGCTATTATTGAAATCTATATTGCTGACTTGAGAGGTTATCTAAGCTGCGCTAACAGGTAATAAATACAATCGATTATTATAAACTCCAAATAAATATTGTGCAGCCTTGAACCAGTATAGAACAACCTGTAGGTCCCAGTCAGTGTTTTGTTTACTTATTCATTTACTTCATGCATACCACGCCTTTCTCCCCAATGGAGAGCCAAAGTGGCTTACATTGTCCTCCTCTCCTCCATTTTATCCTCACAACAACCCTGTGAGGCAGGTAAGGCTGACATTGTTGAGCGGCCCCAGGTCACCAGCAACCTTCCATGGCTGAGCGGCTGATTCAGACCTGGGTCTCCCAAATCCTAGTCTGATCTTCTAATCACTACACTACACCGTGTTCTTTATAAAACAAAGCTCCTGCAGCCAAATACCTTTGAGCTGATTGCACTGTGGACGAGTTTTAGACATCTGGAATATGGGGGTGGTACCGCAAAACACAGGAGAGGCATCGACTGTACTGAATATGTGCAAAATGAAGCTCTGGTGTATACAGTGTGCCAAGTTTTATTTCATGATGAATAACTGTTGCCGTTACTTGCCTGTATTCTTAAACTCTGACTGCACAAGAGTTCTCTCTCTCTCCCCCTCTCTCTATTAATCAATCTAAATTGTAGGAAAAGGCCGAGGGATGTTAGTCTCCTGGTCCTTATGGGTTTCCTGTCCTGCTCTATGAATGTCTGCACAGGTGTAAAAAGCAGCCCAGGAGGAGGAGGAGGAGGAGGAGGAGATTGGATTTATACCTCGCCCTTCACTACCCGAAGGAGTCTCAGAGCGGTTTACAATCTCCTTTCCCTTCCCCTCCCCACAACAGACACCCTGTGAGGTGGGGGGGGGGGGGGAAAGAGCTCTCTCGGGGACTGCTCTTGAGAGAACAGCTCTGAGAGAACTTCTGACTGATGCAAGGTCACACCAGCAGTTGCATGTGGAGGAGTGGGGAATCAAACCCAGTTCTCCCAGATTAGAGCCTGTGCTCCTAACCACTACACCAACCTGGAACTAGATCCAAGAGAAACAATCAAGAATTCCTCGCACACAGAGAAGTAGCATCTCAGCAAACCAATCAGGAATTCCTCACCCACAGAGAACAAATATCTCAGCAAAACAATCAGGAATTCCTTGCACAATGAGAACTAAAAAAAAAAACCCTATCATCTCAGCAAAACAATCAAGAATTCCTCACACACAGAGAACAAGAAAGAAAGAAAGAAAGAAAGAAAGAAAGAAAGAAAGAAAGAAAGAAAGAAAGAAAGAAAGAAAGAAAGAAAGAAAGAAAGAAAGAAAGAAAGAAAGAAAGAAAGAAAGAAAGAAAGAAAGAAAGAAAGAAAGTCTCAGGATAACAATCAGGGGTTCCTCGCACACAGAGAACTAACATCTCAGCAAAATGGCTCAGGCCAAAACTCCCTGACATGCTACTTTTCCAGACAGGTTTAAGCTCTCTTCTTACTGATCCCATTTATTTGTTAAATGTAAGTTAAATTTTCATACTGCCAAAATGTCAACTCAGGACCCTTAATGAGATATCAAGCATGGACAAGTTAATAAACAAAAGTGACCACTTCTACTGCCATTTTGTACACCGAAGTTTAAAATGTTCCAGAAAGAAATCATAATGGCTATGAAACTGTATTTTAAAATGAGCCTGCAAAAGGCAATTCAAAAGAATCCATGCTGTTCTACTTTTAGGTGGTTACAATTTTAAACGCTTAAATAAAATTAAAAGTCAGACTAGTAGCTGTAACAGGATTAAAGCTGACTGTGGGCCTTGAACCTGGGGGGGTTTCAGGTAAGCATTCTGCCAATATCCCACCATTCAATCCCAGCCGATGAAGAAAAGCCAGCCGCATTTGCAACCATAGCCTACAGCAGATGAAGTGGTATCTCCTGGTCCCTATAAAGCCTTCCAATCAAACCCTGCTCACGGCTTTCAGCCTCTTAGGCTGGCTACAGACCAGCTTCAACGTGATAGAGGTTGGGTTTGACACAAAGTTATGGTGCCAGATGGCAATACAGGTGGATGAGGGGAAACATTACCGAGATCTGACGGAGAGTAAATGAAGCAAAAGCAATCCCAAGCCGCACATGCTCCGTGACGATGTTTGGCAGGCAAAGCAAATTTCCCAATCTCACGGCACCGAATGCCTATAAAACCTATACACGCGTACAAGGTTCTGATGAGTCATTGTAATAATGAGATCAGCATGATAGCTGCATCAAGATGTAGGACGGATGCCCAAACAACTTTATTTTAAATGGAGGCACATTTACGAGCAAATGGATATGCGAGTAATTTCGCCCAGATCTGTCCAAATCTCGCAAACAGCAATTCAAAATGCAACCGCATTCCCTAACTTTTACACTGGCTCATCTACGGAGAAGCCATTTTCACAGTCTTATCTGCTCTGCAAAGCATCAATAGCTGCACATTTGACTAACAGTGTAATCACAAAACACACACACACACCCAGGATGGAAAGTGTCTGTGTTAATGGAAACAATAACCATTCCGCCTCTTGCCTTCATGTTTTTTTTCAGGCAGCCATCCCTCTTCAAATGGCTTACAGAATACGCAATTTGCTGTAGTACTTTCTACATCCGCAAGATTAGTCATCAACATTATTAAATGCTCCTTTGTGAACAGAAAAAAAGGAGGTTGTCATTTAAAAGAGAGAGAGGGAGAGAGATTTTGACTGCTAAATTATTCAAGGAACTCTCTTGAACTTTTACAAAACACTGCCACAATGGATAGGATCCCCAGAAATTATTTCACTGCCAAAAAGACGAACGATTTCAAAGGTGCTTTGTCTTTCGGCTCAGTTTCCTAGGACAGAAGCAGTGTATGTCTTGTACTGGTATGTGAAGGGGAAATTTAACTGTACGTGTGTCGACACAAGCAACCACAAAGTAGGACTGCCACTTTTCCCCCTGAGCCCCAAAAAGTAATCATCATTTTTGTTTCCAGGCTAGGAAAAAGCATCACCTGCTACTGCAAAAGTCATAGGAGATAAGTACAAAGACACAGATTTTCCTGCCGACTTTCCAACATGAGAGTCCATAGTTGCAGACTGTGAAGGAGTGCTGCCTGCAATCACCCAGGAACCGGAGCATGCAATCTGCCTTCCCTTTCCTCCTCATTTCCTGGATGTCTTTTAACACAGCGTTACCAGCTGCATGTGCCCAAAGGGCTTCCCAAACTCTCACATCTCACAAAAGCATTCTGTCATACAACTCACTTAAGCAAAGGTTTTGGGAGGGGAGAGGCCTCAGCTGAATAGAATGCCATAGAGTCCACCTTCCAAAGCAGTTATTTTCTCCAAGAGGAGAGAGAGATCTGTCGTCTGGAGTTCAGTTGTGATACCAGGCAATACCACAGTCAGAGGGGAAAATAAAAGTAGCTTGATGATTGGCTGGGAAGGAGACATGGTTGCCAACTCCAGGTTGGGAAATTCCTGGAGATTTGAGGGGTGGAGCCTGGAGAGGGTAAGGTTTGAGGAGGGGTGGGACCTCAGACAGGTACAATGCCATAGGCTCCACCCTCCAAACCAGCCATTTCCTCCTGAGGAATCACTGCTGCCAATCTCCAGGTGAGTGCTGGAGATCACTCAGAATTACAGCTACTCTTCAGATGGCAGAGATCAGCTCCCCTGGAGAAAACAGTTGACTCTGTGTCATTATACATGGCTGAGGTCACCACAGCAAATTGACGCTGAGTGCACAAGGCCAGGGCACCCACCCAGAGCCTCTTTCTAGAGCCTATTGTATTTATTTCCACAATGGGCCTTATTCCTAGTGTACAATAATGCCATGCAATGATCAATCCCGTTTTAGTGGCAGGAAAGTGACAAAGCCCCAGGCAGCCATGCTGCAGTGGGCAGTCCATCAAGTATAGCACCCCCATTGTTTTGGAATATAGCTTGAATTCCAGGTTGATACTATGCAAGGAGTCCTTTCAGGTCCCCTGGATTCCACACTGTCAACGCCAGTCCCCAAAGTCGGACTCTGAGCTTTCAACTCTGTCCCCAAATCCAGCTGCTCCGGAACAGCTGCTCTAACCTTCTTTTTAAATGTCCTACCAATTTAGTTTTGATAGCCTTATACCGGCGCTGCTCCTAACTGCAGTACTGGTCAACCCCTGTGCTGCCAGTACTTAAAATAATATCAGGTACAAAAGAAAGTGCAGTGGGTTAAGAAGCTTCAGTAATCCTTAGAACTGACTAAGCTCTTTGGACTGCATGGAAGTATACAAGTCCGTCCTGCTTCTTAACTGTCTGAGGCTCCAGTGAACAGCTCTGTTTCCCAAATGGGTGTAAACTGGAAACCTTTTGGCTGATTTTTCTCTCTCTCCCTCTCAATAGCTCCCGCATCCACCCATTGAGAAACTGATGAGTTTTTTGGAATTCATCAGCCAGCCACCCAGCACGTGGTACCAGCACAGACGCACAGCAGGTACCATGCCAAGAAGTTCATGTGACTCAGCTCTAAGTAAAGAGAAGGAAATCAATTCTGAGGGCAGATTCCTTCAGAACGCTGATACAAGTTGCAAGCTCTCCAATCAAAACCATCGCTTCCAGCAATATTACCTCGATTGCCACCCGATTCCTGCTGATAGCTGCTAATCCAGCTCTCACAATATTTGCACTCAGTTCTTCTCCCCAAGTTTATGCGCATTACAAAGCAGGAAACGCAAAAGGTCAATTAACACTGTAAACATTCCAACTGGCTTGCAGCCCAGAACTGGAAGCAATCCTTTAAGTTTAATGCAACAGGCTTTGAACTACCTCTGTGCAGATCACTACAATTCATCTTGGTGTTATTTGAATCTTCCACGAAAGGATAACATGTTTGCTTTAGTTTCGTACTATCACAAACAGACATCTAACTTCACATTTCGCAGAAAAAGGATAAAAAGTGTTATACGCTATGAATATATTGCAGAAGGCATGCACGGCAGCCGTTTTAAAAAGGACAGCCATCACCTTAATACTGAAAGATCAAATCTCTTGGTTAGGCCATAAGACAATCCTCTGAAACTAGATCTTGTGCTAATAGCAAAGGTGGGGGGAAGAGGTTTTGGTACACAATGGTTGTTTTTAAAAAATTGCATCTTACAGAGTGACTTGGGGGGGGGGGGACTTGAATGGAATAAAATCGAGCCAGCTGTTTCCTCTCTTTTTACCAACCCACATCTCAAAAGAGTCTCTGTGCTGTGTTGGTCCACAGAGAAGAACAGAAATGTCACATGTCACGAGGAGGACACAATATATGTGGGTCACTGAACGGCTACCGACCCAGAGCTGTCAATGTAAAATCTCCAGCCATGCTATCCACCCCCCACTTAATCTTGGGACGCTAAACCGGCACAAATAAAAACGGAGATCACGCGCTCTATTTAATTTCCACACACAAAAAATCAGAGCAGCTGGGCCTGTTCAATAGCTCAGTCTGCTCTGCTCTAGATGCTTATACACAAAAGGACACTTAAGGAGATTTTTTTTTAAAAGGACACACACTTTACAAGGTAAGAGAAATTAAAACAAACTCACATCTCAAAAGAGACCTGAAGAAGTGGGCACGCACATGAAAGCCAGTTTGGTGTAGTGGTTAAATGCGCAGACTCTAATCTGGGAGAATCGGGTTTTATTCCCCACTCTTCCACTTGCACCTGGCTGGATGACCCTGGGCAAGCCATAGCTCTGTACCAGCTGTTCTCTCAAGGACAGCTTGGGAAAGAGCTCTCTCAGCCCCACCTACCTCACAGGGTGTCTGTTGTGGGGAGGGGAAGAGAAAGGGGTTTGTAAGCCACTCTGAGACTCCAAGTGAGTGAAGGGCGGGGTATAAATCCAATCTCCTCTTCTTCTTCTCTTATACTTTGAATAAAACTTTGTTGGTCTTAAAGGTGCCACTGGACTCAAACTTTGTTCAGATCTGTGCACTGATAGTGTTGAACGTCTCTCGGGTTGGATCGCTGCAATCCATTTATCTAACAATAGGCCTTTCCCCCACCAGAAAGAGATTTCTCCTTACACAGTTTGCAGTACCCACAGGAGTCAACCTCTTGTCTCTTTTCCAACTGTCTTCTTCTGATAGCTCCTCACTAATTCATTACTTCCCTCACTTCCCTCAGCCATTCTCATTTGTGGTACAGCTGAATTTGTTCTGATTGCTAGCACTGTGGAAAGATTTGTTGCTGATTATTTCAAGATGGGACATCAGCTCAAAAGCAGATTGCTTTAATTACATGCCTTTAAAAAAATTCCTTAAATACATTCCAACCTACACTCATAACTTAAGACTTGAATCCTATCACTTCAGTTTTCAGACCGTTTCCTACAAAGCTGTCTAAATGAAAACTTATTTTTCAAAGGTTTCTTTCCTTAACTAATCTAAGCAGCACTACATGTTGCAGATTATGGTCCTAAGCACAACTCTGTGGTAATTTAATTTGAAATGAATGGGATTTCCTCATAAGTAAGTAGGTGTACATGGTGTCCGTTCAAAGTCATATGTTGTCAAGACCAAGGGAAAACCAGCTCTTACTGGTTACAGACATGCACAAGGGCAGTGTGTGACACATATGCCTTCCCGGAAACAAATACTGAGAAAACAGTCGCGAGAGTCTGACCCACAAATCAAAATAGTCAACAAGACTTACAAATAAAATCTTTTATATATATTGTTATCAGTAAGCGCTACAAAATAATCAACAAATTCCATCAAATCATAAGAAAATCCTTGTATAAGAATGCATCAACATTGTCTCCGGATTTTATAACAACGTTTCAAAAAAATGGATCTTCCTCAGGAAATATTATACAAAGTAGTACAAGAGCTTTCATGCTGATAAAGTGCTATACACAGAAACAGGAAAATAATGCACTTAGATAGGGCACTGATCTCAAAAGTATTCAGGCTACAAACATGCTACTTAGAATCTGATGGATCTTGTTGACTATTCTGATTTGTGGGTCTGACTCTCATGACTGTTTTCTCAGTATTTGTTTCCAGACCAGGTCGTGATTGTCCACATTTGTCTTGTAACATATGCCTTCCCGCTCTGCCAATGTCTGACAGCTGTGCATGCACAAATGCACACACTTAGTAGAAAAAGAATGAGAAACCTGCTCTATAGTTCATAGATATATGGATTTGTTCAAATTTACATATTTTCAAGAATCACATAACGGGGATCATCAGTCTCGGTTGACCAAATCAAACCCTGAAGACTGCAGACACCTAATTTTTTTTTTTAAGTATATGACTACTTTGTAGCTCTTCACATGGCTGCTTCATACCCCTGGTGCGAATAGTTTAAAAGATGGTCACAGTCCAAAAAGGAAGAGAGTTCAAATGATTACGAATCACATATGGCACCCAGAGCAGAGGGGATAAAGCAGTTGTCACCCGTATGCAAAGCTCTGCAATATCCAGCTTTCAATGTACCAGCCTGGGTCTTCCAAATTAATTTAAATCAGAACATGCTGACCAAGCATTAATATATTAAATTAATATATTCTTTGAGATCATAAATTGATCTAATGATTCCACTGCCCAATTGAATTTTTTTTTAAAGTCAATTCAAAGCAAAATACACATACATATTATGAATAAAAATATGGGAAAGAGTAATTTAAAAGACCCTACATTTAGCAGGGGTCAAGTTTTTAAATCTCACCTTTAGGGCAGTGTTTTAATCTGATGTATGCCTTGCAGAGCTTCAGTCATATGTACATATTTTTATCCCACCCTTCCTCAAAGGAGCTGGAGCCAGTATAAACAGTTCTACCCTGCTTCATTTTATTCTTACAGCAATCTGACAATTAGGTTAGCTGGGCTGAACTGGAATGTCTGGCCCAAATCCACTTGTGCTCAGTTAGTTTTATGGCTGAGTGGAGTTTAAACTTGGGTCTCCCCACTTCTATTTCACCGCATTAATCAGTGCACCACACAAGATCTTGGCAAACTACTTTTTAAAGTATTAAATCAATTTCATCTTGTGTGCATTAACTTGTTTGGGATTTGGTTACTTGGGCAACCTCTAATACCCCACCTTTCTTCCTCCTCTTCCAGTTACACTTGTTCTTCCTCCCCTCCTCCCTGAAAAAAATCTGTTTGGCAAGTTTCTGTGTTGGTGTGTTTATATGTCTGAGTTTCTGTTTTTTTCCTTTCCTTTTATCCAGTAAAAGCTCTACAACACATCGATCTTGAGAAGTGTATAGCAGTTGTTAATCACTTATCACCCAATAGACAAAAGAAGTTAAAAAAATGTAACTGCTCGAGATTTTTTTATAGAATTGTATTGGTTTTTTTCAAACTACAAAACACTAAACACTACAAACACTAAAAACACTACAAACACTAGACACTAAACTAAAATAAGCTATACAAGGATCATACTGTGATATTCCTTCCAATAGCAAAGTACTCCTCTGTAAAAATAAAGAAGTAAACATTACTTTCTATAGCTTAGTAACATACTATTAAGTTGTAGTTTAAAACAAATAGATACAGCTTAAAAATTATTTTTAGAACTTTCAAAAAATTTCAGTTATCTCATTTTCTCGAGTTTTTGTTCCACCTATATATGAATGATCTTTTGGGTCTTTTTTACCATTTGTACAAATTGGTTTGAACCCTTCCCTCGTCTGATTGCTTTCCTCAGCGAATATACTGTCTGCAATAAACATGGAAAGTGTAAATAGAAAGTTTTGTGTATTCGTGGAGGTCTCCTTTTCTCAATTATTATTGCTTTTTTGCTATCAAGTTGCTGTTGACTTACAGTGACCCCACAGGGTTTTCAAGGCAAGAGGCTAACAGAGGTGATTCGCCAGTGTCTTCCTCTGCATAGTGACCCTGGACTTCCTTGGTGACATCCCATCCAAATACTGACCAGGGCTGACCCTGCCTAGCCTGGGCCACTGAGGTCAGGGATCACAATTCTACAGGGCAATATAAAGGATATTGTAATTCCCTATAGCTAACTGTATTCCATGACCCTCTCAAATAAACTGGTGAGAGTTCAAGGAATCCTGACAACACTTCAGGGACTAACACAGGAGAAGGCAACCTTTGAGGCCCAGGTGCCAAAACAAGGGCAACATCTCCCAGTGAAGAGCTCGATGTGCTAGCAAACAAAACTTGGGGGAAGGGGAGGAGACAAGGGTTATGCTTTGCCACATATTCTGGGGATAAACCTCTGAGGCTCAGCTCAGAACTGAACGGTGGCTGCACAGATGGGCAAAACCCATGCCTGTTGCCTTGCCTTGACCCACGCCACCATCACACATGGTGCTGCTATCAACACAAGGGTTCACGTTGGTTGCTCGGCCAGAGAACTGATCCTGAGTGCCGAGCTGAGTGATCTGATGTGCCACGTTCAGTAGAAGAAGAAGAAGAAGAAGAGATTGGATTTATACCCCGCCCTCCACTCCCAAAGGGAGTCTCAGAGCAGCTTACAAACTCCTTTTCCCTTCCCCTCCTCACAACAGACACCCTGTGAGGTAGGTGGGGCTGAGAGAGCTCTTTCCCAAGCTGTCCTTGAGGGAACAGCTGGTGCAGAGCTATGGCTTGCCCAAGGTCATCCAGCCAGGTGCAAGTGGAGGAGTGGAGAATCAAACCCGGTTCTCCCAGATTAGAGTCCGCGCACTTAACCACTACACCAAACTGGCTCTCATGCTGGGTGTTGCCTGCCCTTCGACTACCAGGAGAACTGCCATGAAAAACAAATAATATTATCAAAAGCTCCAGTGAGCTCAGCCTATCCATTCACCAAAGAAGACTGTTGAACTCTGCGTAATTGGGTGCTCTGGATCCTTTCCAATTGGCTTTCACTGCAGAGGAGAGCGAGTCTGCCATGTCTCTTTATCAGATCTGATTCTGCATCTGATATTATTGTAACACTGAATTATTCCTGAGAGGGCAGAGATCTTTTGCCCTCAGAGGAGGCAACAACCCTTGCATCTTCCAAACAGGAAACCCACACCCAGAGAAGTGACTAATTCAGGTGGGCTCCTTGTCTCTGTTTAAATTCAGGGGGGGACAAACACCAGTGAGTGTGCCTCAGCTAACACAAACTTGGGAAATGTTGGCTACAGCACTGCCTTTCTGCAGGCTGCAAGCACATGTTTCTGTGTGAATCATGTATCTGGTGACTCAATAAAGTCATGTTATTTGCTAAAAGTGGCTGCTGCTCGCGGACATTCATGTGTGGTAAGCCAAGGATCATATCGCTTTTTGTCTTCTTCCTGCTACAGCCCTTAACTGTTTCTCCTTAGGGATCTCACACATCAGAACAATACAAAAATCAAATGCACCCTGAGACAATCCTGACCTGACACATATCCAAAATTCAGCAAGGTGCCATGCAGTCCCAATTGAATCTCCAAGGGACTATAAATTCTCTATGATCAGAGTATGTCACATACATTGAGAAGTTCCAGAGAGTTTGACATCTGCGCAGTAATCTGCAGTAACCTTCAGAGTGTATAAAATCAGCACTAAGGAAGAGTTCCATTTTTGCACCCACATTTTATTAGCACTCCAGTCCTCAACTCATTAGCTTCTCTCACCTTTGACTCCTGCAGTTTCACAAAAGAGTCCTCCTAATCCAATCCATCTTGGCATGTTTTAATGCAAGTAACGGAAACATTATCACATACCGTAGCATAGCCAGCATTAAGCAAATATAATTCCTGTGACTCTTAAAACTGGGAAAAAACACTGATTTAGTCTATCATAACAAAGTTTGAGTTCAGTGGCACCATTAAAACCAACTAAGCTTTATTCAAGGTATATGCTTTCATGTGCACACACAAAGAAGTGTGCATGCACACGAAAGCATATACCTTGAATAAAATTTTGTTGATCTTAAAGGTGCCACTGAACTCAAACTTTGTTCTGCTGCTTCAGACCAACACAGCTATCCACCCAAATTAATCTATGATTAATTTCTTTCAGGAAGGTAAGTGCTCACTAGCTCTTATTAGCCCTCCTTAGTGTCTGTCTACATGTTTTGTTTCAAATATTTTACATATATTTGTATCTTAAATGCTAGTTTGCTGCTCTGGGAACCCTGAGTTGGGTGGACAGGTGTCATATAAATGTTTTAAACTAATAAATAAAATAAGTGGTGCCAGAAGTGTTCTTTAAAAAAAAGAAGAACTTGCAGCAACAAATGTGTCACCCCAAACCCAGACATCTTTGACATTCGACAGCAACAGAATCCTTGTCTTTTCCTGCACGAAAGCACCAGGGAGACATACACTTCCCCTGCAGCTTGTTAGTGCTTACTAAAAAATTACATTTACCACCCCTGCTGCAGAGCGCGAACAAAACAAATCCACAATATTATCTCAATTTGCATAAAATGAATCCATGGTATTTCGGCAAACACAACGGTACGATGTCTAAGCGTGTCTCAGGTCAGTGTGAAGTATAATCTTGTATGGCTGTGAATATAGATGACTGCAGCCATTAAAATTACAGGTAAAGTAATTTTCTTTTAATTGAATAGGGGGAGTAACTTGCATGGCAATTTGGCTCTGATTACAATATAGGCAGTGATTAATAGACTATTAAGAGGATTTATTGGATCCTGATTTTTCTCCAAGAAGAGTTTTAATTTATCTTGGTATGCCAGAAGCTTCTAAGTGTTTGCACATTTTATTTTAGATCCTTAAGGAAATGCCAAAAAATGGTAGCTCAGGAACAATGAGTATAGATGTTTCTGGACTATGTAGATTAAGAACAATAAGTACAAATAACTCTGGACTGTGCAGAAGCCATAATGCAGCCAGCATCAAAGACACAGAACGATCATTTCACATCTGAAAGGAACTTTATACCTTGAGCCACACCATAAAGTAGACAAGCTACAATTACGCAGTCACTGGGAAGTTCTTATACTGACAAATGCGAGCCACCGTTTTGTATTCAACAGGGCTTAATGATGCATGTGGTATTACATTCTTCAGGGTACTGTTGCTGCACTGACCTCTTACAAAGAAAGATATAAAGTACACTGGGAAGTTATCTTTTATGGGGCCAGATGAGTGCTGATAATAAAGTTGACAAACAAGAATTTGTGAACCATGTTACCCTTCTTCTGGCTACGAACTATTTTATTTGTAGATGGAATGGTCACAGTCCATTTCAAAGCCCAAAGAAAGAAACAAAAATGGGTTAGGGACTGTGATTTATTTATTTATTTGAACAATTTATTCTCCCTTGCAGAACTCAAGGTGGCTTACAATATAAATAAAACACAAAAACACAATAAAACAACTATCTCCAGTAAAAAGTCACAGTTTAAAATCTCCAGTTAGAACTCTCCGGGGTCATTTCGTAGAAAAAGAGGTGCAGGAGCCCATTAGCATAACCTATTAGCATAACTTATTTGTCTATGCCACACCCCCAGACATCACCAGAAGTATGTCAGAAGGCAAGAAAGAAAGGAGAGAGAGAGAGAGAGAGAGAGAGGGGAAGGGAAGGGAAGGGAAGGGAGGGGAAGGGAGGGGAAGGGAAGGGAAGGGAAGGGAAGGGAAGGGAAGGGAAGGGAAGGGAGGTCTGGCAGAGAGGGGACAGCTACTAATCCAAGCCTTAGAAATACCACTATTCTGGGAGGATAGCTTCAGTGGTGGCTGAAGCCTTCAGAAGGCTGGTTGGAGGAACAAGGACCTTTCCAGGGGATGGGGTCATTTTGCTGCAGCCATGGCACAAGCAGGCATTCCCCCGCGGGGGTGGGGGCTGGCACCAACTCCCAGAACTGTGCTTCCCCGAGCTCCTGCTCGAAATGACCCCTGGAACTCCCAGTTGCAAAAACAACAGCAATCCAAATCCAATCCTTAAAAAAGTTGTTGTGAACTGCCTCCTGAAGATCAGCAATGAGGGGGCCAAGCACACCTCCCTGGGAAGGTTGTCCCATAATGGTGGGGCTACCACAGAAAAGGCCCTCTCTTGTGTATCCACCAAATGAGCGTCTTTAATTGGTGGTACATTCAGAAGGACATCTCCCTGAGATCTTAATTCCCAAACAGGACCTCAGACGTCCTGGTCCCAAGCCATGCAGAGCTTTAAATTTACTAAGTATTAAGTTCATTATCATTTCAAATGTCATAGTTAGCCAGGCCACATTGAGTCAAATGCCATTATACGATGATGTTACTAGAAGCAGGAATGGTACAGGGAATATAGCTATCAATGTGCATTTATTTAATGTGTCCTTTTAGATCACACAAAAAAACCCCTCTCAAGGTGTTTCACAAAATAATACTTCATTAAAACAATCAGCACCCAGTAAGACTGGACACATTTTAAGTAATTTTTTTAAAAAAAACAATAATATCACTCTCTAAAAAAGCACCAGAAAGTTCAGTGGTAATGGAGGGAACTCTCCACAGTTATCGGTCAGCACCAGAAGGGGGTAGAGTTATGACAATAATAGAATCACAGTGCTTTGATGGAAAAATCCAGAAAGTAATTGGCTTCAGTGGTGAAATACCCACCAACATGTGGATCCTGCACTGAAATTCTGCATGCAGCTGTATGTGGAAAAGGATTGACAGAGCAAAACAACAATACTGTAGTGTGGAACCATCTATGATTTATAGCACTGCTTGATCTCCACTCTGATATTATGCCTTTCCAAGCTCATGCATGATTATTATATAAGCATGGGATCCCAGTTCCTAAAGGGCTTTCTGATTGTCCATGCACAAACTTTCATTTTACTCTTTATTTAATCTTGCCTATATCTGTGAAATTCCTGGAAATACTGAAGCTACAGGGAGTGGAGAGTTTTTGTCCTGCGGATGGGGGGTGGCAGATATTTTGGAGAAATATAAATACATGCAATACTTACTTTCTTATCACACCTAAACTCGCTTTACTGCTTTAACAACAGAAAACATGCCCTTAATTAGTCAGCATCTAAAATGGCATATTTATGACATATTTATGAAAATTTAAACTATAAATAACTTTGTTTTCTATAAGCAATATTGTAAACATACCCAATACATGCAAATGGTTCACCTTATGCTACATTGGGATGTCTATCTGATTTCTGCCATCTGAGAGGTAGGAAAAACAGAAAACACAAATTTTGTAGTAAAAAATAGAAAGTGTTTTGTTTGGACAGAAACAGTCTTGTGCAGCCACAACAGGACAAGCAATACATTCAGATTCCAAGTTAAATTTTATAACATTGAAACCAATGAAGTCTAAACAATGAAACCACTGAATGTTTACAAAGTGTACTATCATAATATTTATTTTTATTTTACTTAAATTATTTTATGCCATCTTTCCACCCAACTTAGGGTCCCCAAGGCAGCCAACAATCAAAAACATTAAAACACACTTTAAAAATACATATATATATCAAAACACATTGTGAAGAAATGCATGTTCTCCTAGGAGATTAGAAAGGGGCAACACTTCAACTTTGCATTTGAACAGTTTTTTCCCCCTTTGTGCAGAGATCAGGCTTAGCTTACCTTCAAAGAAGAAGAGGAGGAGGAGGAGGAGACTGGATTTATATCCCTTCACTCAAAGTCTCAGAGCGGCTTACAAACTCCTTTCCCTTCCCCTCCCCACAACAGATACCCTGTGAGGTAGGTGAGGCTAAGAGAGTTCTTTCCAGAGCTGTCCTTGAGAGAACAGCTGTGACAGAACTATGGCTTGCCCAAGGTCATCCAGCAGCTGCAAGTGGAGGAGTAGGGAATCAAACCCAGTTTTCCCAGATTAGAGTCTGAGCACTTAACCACTACACCAAACCAGCAAATGGGTCTAAACAATGGGATGGCCAAGCTTCCCCCAAACCTCCCTTATCCAAGCAGGATAACAAAGCAAGGAACAAAGGTTTGGAGGTGTCAAATCCTAGCAGGGACACCAGGAGGAAGATGTCTAGGATTTTCAGGAAGAGCTTCCTTGATCTGGCCTGACCAGGGTCAGGGGGGAGGAGAAATAGATATGATAACAGCTCCTTGCAGGAGGAAGTAGCTCTCTTTCTTTGGGATTCTGTGTTCATGAGAGGACAGAGACTTCTCCTCTGAGAAGACAGCCATTACTGATCATGTCTTTGCCTGGGAGACTTGGAGGAAGCTTTGAGGTACTGGTGGCTCTGTAGATATCTAAAACATCTAAGCTAAAGAGCCTGTCCTATATTTTAACAGCTGATAGGGCATTTATAGAGAAAGGGACAGAGGCTTTGTGTTTTTACCAATTTCTTTTGTATTCCTCACTCAATTTGGTGCTGTGCTAAAAGTATGCTTGCAAATATTTTCTTTTAAGTAAATACTTTAAACTTTTGATGCTGGGAGTGGTTCTCTGTACCACATAGGCCTCCACCATCTCAGACATGCTATTTTAAAAGGAGTGCCAGGTGGGGCAGGCAATCTGCAAGTGGCTTTTCCTCCAGGTGAGCACAACTGTCCCTGTGGTAGTCAGGTACTGGGCAGCTGGAGACACAGAGACAAGGCCTCAGAACTAGGAAGGGAAGCTGGGAGTCCTGATCCTCCCAGTGGAGGATCCCTACAACAATCAGGTGGTGGTGGAAAGCTACCCAAGAGTGGAAGAAAAGCCCCTTCAGGGAGTTGGAAACCCCTAGGAGGGCAGGGCAGAATACAGCCTGCAGGCCAGAGCAGGCACGTTCAGCTGCACACATAAATGGGAAGGAGGACGGTCAGTGAAGGAACACCAACTGAAACAGAAAAGGCTTCACCTACAGACAGAAGACATGGAAATATTACATGGAAGTATTCATACTATGTAATTTGAATGAATAAACCTTCTCCTAAACACCATTTCACTCATTGAAAAGACAAAATATTCCACTGGATTTTTCACTGAATTTCCAATTCTGTTGGGGGGGAAATGAGTCCTAGAGGGGGGGGGAATGGTCTAGTTCTATACTGTGGAGCTTGAACTGGGAACGTCTAAATTTTGACATGGGAGTTTGCGAAATACCTGAGGTCAGTGTGTGCTTGGAACTCAGAATGGAGGTACCAATGGTCATACAGGTGTGCAACATCAGCCCCTGAAACTTCCAGGCAATATGTCTCTGCATTGGCTGGACTTGTTATAAACACTAGGAGTCTAGGAGGAGCTAACCTCTATTTGGTCAACAGAACAGTACTTTCTGCTTGCTTACTTTTTAAGGCCCCTGTTAGCAACTCAAGCCACTGACTACAGGGAAAGTGAACTAGAGAACACACTCGCCAGGTCTAGACTTGGGTACAGGGCATCCCCTGGCAACCCTGATCCTGCACACCCACTGAGATTTCTTTTTCAGATTCCATTTGGTCCTCTTTATTTAGGTCCTGATTTCAAAGATACTGTAAGATACTGTAAGCTTTATCTTGCTTGTACTCTAAGTGTTAAAACTACTTCCATTTTATCTTCTGAATTAAGAGAAGTCTCTCACTTGTCAACTCGTCAATTTGTTAGGCTTGTGTGGAGGTGAAATAATTTCTATTTATCTTTGGCTGCTAAGTAATTCCATCTGAGATTGGAAAGATAAGGCAGAGAGGGGTCACTCCTTACACATGATTGCCAGCAATGAAGAAACAGCCTGCAATTTGAAAAGTTAATGCGCTGTTTATAGCTTTGGAGCCAAATTAACATCCTCCCTCCTAGAGTTATTGCTGGCTTCAAAAGTCTTATACGGAAATTTTAAAAGAAACCCATAAAGGCTTTTTTGGCCAATAACGTTAGCAATTAGATTGGAATATGCAGAGTGAGCAGATTTGCTAGGGAAAGTTGTTACCATTTTTATGGTCTCATTTTCTCGATACAAAATACACTTGAAACTATTTACTATAGACCTCGTAGTCCACAAATAATCTCTATGTAGTATAAATTGTGGCATGCCAAAATTACAAGGAGCCAATGTTCTATGAAGGACCACAAGGTGGGGAACACAAGGTCTGAGGGGAGAACAGGGGGCAATATGTAGCGGCCACCTGGGAAAAAGCAACCTCTTCACAGGAGCCCATCTTAAGAAAATATATGGAACAATTTGAGCTTTTCAGAAGAACCATATGCACTCTAATAGCACATTGCTACTTGTGTACAACAAGACACTATGCAGATAACTGGAGTACGATGTTCATGATGTTTCACATATTTCATGGTTGGTAAAGCAGGACTGTAAATAGGCTCTTTCTTAATCGCCTGCAGCAAATTAAGAATACTCTCCAGATGACCGGTCAAAGAATATGTACAAAAAAGCCTAGTGCGTCCTCCTTATTTTTTAACTAAGTTGATATATGGGCTAAATTTCTAGACTATTTGTGAAGCCTTGGCTGAAGTACTTGCAAAATGTTTTGCCTCTCATCGATTGTGTCCTTTCATACATGGCAAGAGGCAATGAATTTTTGAGACCTACTTATAAAGTTACAGAAAGATATGGCTAATGACAGGTTTCAGCTGCCTTAAACTTTTGGCAACCTCATTTCCATCGCTTCCTTGACCCATTATGTGCTGGCTTGCAAGACACCTGAAGTCTATGGCCATCTGCAACTCCATGGATATTGTGCCTATCGCAAGGGTGGGCAAATTGCGGCCCGTGGGCCACATGCAGCCCGCCACAGAGTTTTTTGCAGCCCGCCATGACAGTTGCATGAAGATCAACAAGAGTAAATATTGATGCTCTTTGACAGACATTAACTTGCAGGCTGTGATGAGAATCTCAACAAGCAATCTCACTCCTGATTTCCAAAAAATTGTAGAAAAGTGTGATAGGGTACATTTGACTCATTAAACTGATTCTAAAATTAAATGTGCTTGCAGCTATAGATGATATAAAATTAGCACAATAAATAAATTGAATAAAACTACCATTATTTTATTTTATTTATATTTATTGATTTTTATGATACAATTTATACCTTTTCTGAAATGCAAAGTTAACTAATGAATGCAATCATTTTAAAAGGTGTGGCCCTCCGCTAACCTCCGCTCCCACAAAGTGGCCCCCGAGCCAAAACAATTGCCCACCCCTGGCCTATCGGATACAAGATGGGGAAGTATAGATGGCAAGCTTCCAGTACCTGAGGCCTCTATGAGACGCTTGCAATTAACTCTTGGGAATCTTTCATATGAATAAATTGACAAAGTTACGTTCTTCTCTCCCTGCTTTCACCAATGTAAATGAAGGTGGTAATGTAGCACCGCCATGGATGTACATCACAACAGACAAGAATGAGGCTCAGTGCAGCAGCCATTAAGGTGGACGAGAATCCAAACCACACCCTCTCATATTTACAAGGTTTATAAGCATTTTTATCCTCCGCACTGCCATTTTTCATGGAGCTTGTTATTACAAACAGTGAGCTAAATAAAAATAACGGGGCACAATGCATTCAGAAATGTGTTCCTACAAAACCTATGCTATCAAAACTTCCATGGGGACTATCAGGTTCAATGCACTACTTCTTTACTGATACACACCGTTAACAGTTGGATCCTAACAACACCATGTGCGCATCTGCACCAACAGCTACACCAGTGCAGCAACAGAAATCATGAAACCACACCTACACTGCAGCTTTGTTACATCAGTGTGGCAGTAGACACGTGGGCCCAAATGTTTTAAGTTTAGGACATGCTGTAATTTTTATCTCCTCTTCCCCATCCACTTTTCTTTAAAGTAAAAGAACCTTGCAAGAAGTATTTCATTTCCAAAACAATATAATTTTTGCTTAAGGGAATAAGAGTGCTGGTTTGCAGACACTGTCTGCTTGACCTTTTTCCGTGTACTTTCAGACCTTAGGAATTAGACACTAAGGGGCGATAAAATAGGCTAAGCAGACTGGAGGGATTATGTCCACGGCTGTGATAAACAAACAAAAATTCCCCACCAGGAAAAAATGGATTTGTTGACTTGACACTATGCAGACATTCACTTCTGAATGGCAACACCCATGCAAGGACTTCTAGCCAGCCAGGCACGCACCCATCCCTGCCCACAAAACCAGGTTGTGGCTTGGCAGGGAACTTGTTTCTCCCTCTAGTGTGGATGTGGGATCCTGGTTGCATTCACACATCCTTGGATAATGTATTATTGCTGCACTACAGCAACCATTCATAACTGCGTTATCTTGTGTGGACAAGCCAATCCCATTGTGAATGACTGCTAAACCACAATAATAGCACAATATCCGACAATATCCAACAACAGGTGGATCTCGCTCCCGTCCAGTCCCTTGCCATAACACCATGTTGGCAGCTGGGGGCAGGGGGGGGGGGGAGGCGGGTTGAACCTCTCTGGGTTACCAATCTGAAAATTCAACAGATTTGTGTGTTCCAAATGGCAGCAGCTCTCCAGGGTCTCAGGCAGGGGTCTTTCACATCATCTGCTACCTGTTCCTTTTAACTGCAGATGCCAGGAATTAAACCTTGAACTTTCCTGCGTGCCAAGCAGATGCTCGACTATTGAGCCATAGATCCCCCCCAAAGTTCTTCTTGCAACTTATTTTATTTACTTGCTTTATTTACCACACTCTTCTTCCCAGTGGGGACCCAAAGTGCCTTACACTGTTCCTCCATTTTATCCTCCCAATAGTCTTGTAAAGTAAATTAGGCTGAGAGAAAGTGACTGATTCAAGAACATCCGACACGCTTCCATGCAAGAGTGAGGATTCTTGAATCTTGCAAAGTGGGGAACTTTGGGGGGCGTTACTGGAGGGGGTGGGGAGCCCCCAGCCTGATGATGTCAGTCAGAAGTAATGTCATCACATTGGGGAGCAGAGGCTCCTGCCCCTCCCCAGCAGCATCTAAAGGGTCTTTTTAAACCCTGCTGGGGAGAGCTGGGGGTGAGGCCGTGCACGCCTCGCCTCAGCAGCGTCTAAGGGTCTTTTTAAACCCTGCTGGAGAAAGGGGGGTGAGGCCGTGCATGCCTGCACACTAAGCCCCGAATTCAGGGCTTGGCGCGCAGGCACATGGCTCCTGTCTCTCCCCAGCAGCGCCTAAAGGGCCTTTTTAAACCCTGCTGAGGAGGGGGGAGGGGGAGGCCAGGTGGTTGCTCTTGGGGGCGGGGCTCCCTCCACCCACCAGCTGGCTGGTGGGAAGGAGATCCTCCAAATCGGGCAACCCCCACCAAATCGGGGGGTCTGGCAAGCCTAACGCTGGGTCTCACATCTTGCACACTGTGACAACATAAAATGATCTTCATAAGATACCAACCTGTCTTCCCACAGACCTGGTTTTCATTTGACAAAACTGTAGTATTAGGCTGCCATACAGGTAAAAAGAATTAACTTTTAATATTTCATGTTGATGCAGCAACTACTGTTGCTGCTGCTAACGTAAAAAACAAATATATGTTATGCTTCATAAGGAGAAAAAAATCTTTATCAGAAAACTGAAGTAGTCTGAATAATACTCATCTCTTACATTTGTACATCTCTTACGTTTTTTACCCGGCCTTTCCTCAAGGAGGCCAACATGGTTTGCCTCTCCCCCATTTTACCCTCACAACAAGACTGCAAGATGTGTTGGGTGCAGAGATCTTATTGTTGCTGTTCGATGAATTTAGCATTAGCTTCTAATCGCTCTGCTCTACTGGTTTTATACTTGTTTTATAGTTTCGTTGGCTCATCTAATACACCTCACATATATCAGAAATGTTTTAGGGAGCACAGGGGTTATAAATATTTTACAAAAATAAAACCCTGCCAATAAACCTGGCCTGCCTTTCTTCTTGGAATCAAAGGGCTCACTGAGATGGTTAAAACTGCCTCTGGGCTGGAAACCTTTTCTGTTGATAGAAAATGGCTTTCAGACACATGCCCCACCCCAACCCTGAGGCCTGAAGACAAAGAACTAGGCCAGAAACCAGAGTGAAGTCTGCTGGGGAGAAATGTGGCCGGCTGTGGGGCTTTCAGCTTTTGCTCTGTACTTGCTCATCAATCACGTCAATGTAAAAATGCCAAGAAAGAGTGACTGTAATAGCCTTTTATTCATGATGGAGACCAGTTGTGCCCTATGATGACATCATCACTGGGCGCAACCGAGTATATCAGCTGCCCCCTTGCCTGCTCTGCAGTCCCACCTGTAGCCTTCTTTGCCGGCTTCTTCACTAACTGAGACTTCACAAGCAGGGACTGCAGAGAAGTCAACAGGACAGCGGATATACCCCACTGTGAAGAGGCCAGCCAGAAAGAGGTGCTGGTACACCATACTGATTCTTACCAGAACAAAAAATAACCCGTCATGGTCATAATGATTATCATGGGGTTTTGACAGCATCATGGTTGTATGCAGAAAATCATTTTCTTTCATATTGCCCACTTCACAGTGAGATACTAAAGAGTGGAACATTAAGTTCAGGTGGTCAGAAAAATCAGTCTTGTGCTGTAGATTAATAATGCATGTTTTAAAGGGAAAAAGTACAAGAACAACAATTGTGGTATCTGTGTCCCAGCCCCAAATATGATTGCCAAGCTACATTTGACCTCAGGATCACTACGCTCCACTCACAACCTTCCAAACTCCTTCCTTGGTCTGCTAGATCTTTCATCTTCTGTCACCATCCTCTGGGTTTCAATGATCTGAGCCTCGAAAACCTCATTACAAAGAATGATTGTCAAAACAAGAAACAAAACAAAAAAACACTCCAATCAGATATCGTCAAAAAATCCACGGTGTGCTATAACACATAGGGAATGCATCAGAACAACTTGCTTACAGAAATAATTATTTCCGATTACTCCAGAAATCACTACACATTAATTTCAAGAGTTTATTTCTGATGATGTGAAAGTATCACCAATCTAGAAGAGAGTTCATACCCACCACATATTATCTTCCCTTCTGCCAGATTCTGACACACTGAAAACAACAGCCCTGGGCTCGCCATAAATTGCTTGCAACTTGATGACATATAATTATTATTAATAATAATTCAGCTTCTTTATTAGTCAAGTACACATTAGTCAAATGCAAAACTTTCCCTCACTGGCAAAATGACGGTGGGGGAAGTAAAACAGGCTTTCTTCTTACAAATACTACCTACATGTTTTCCCTACTGTTTACAAGTGCAATGTCAGGTATTAAATTACTCCTTTAAAAAACACAAAAGCTAAATCCAGACCAGCTAAATCCTCTACACTGGTAGTGAGTGGCACACATCCAAATGTTTGGGCAGAAAAGCAGTCCTACACAATTTCCATTTTGTCTACAAATACAACCTATGTATCTGTCTATGTCAAACACGCAAGCCCACCATATGTTCACCTCATCGTGGGTATGGCCCCAACATTAATACATGAAATACACGCATAGGTTCCCCCCTCCATGATCAGAAACTTCTTTTCAAACATTCCCAAACATGGAAACTGCACTGTTTGTATTCCAGCATGTGATGAACCCACACTAAGGTGAACGTGCAGCATGCTTATTTCTGATGTTCAGTTGCTCTATGTAAACAACATTTACACTCAGGGTAGCCAGTCTCCAGGAGGTGGTCGGCAATCTCCCAGTATTACAACTAGTCTCCAGGTTACAGAAATCAGTTCCACTGGAGAAAATGGCTGCTTTGGAAGGTGGATTCTATGGGATTATATCCCGCTAAGGCTGCTCCCCTCCCCGAACCCCACCCTCCTCCAGACTCTACCCCCAAAATCTTCAGGAATTTCCCAACCCAGAGCAGGAAACATCAAATCTCCTCATACTCTTCTACTTCCTTCTCCCTTTCTTTTTCAGAAGCATGATGCCAAATGATTGTTCCGAGCTATATTTAGTTTTCAGGAATACACCCACAGTATCCCTCCCCCCTTCCTCCTTCAGAACTAATAAATAAATAAATAAAAGTTCCGGACTAATTCAGACGATAGACTAATGACTTCTACAATTATAGTGCACCAACCACATACATTTTTCAAGCAGAGATAAAAAGCCTTGCGCTTTAAAACAAAACAAAACACATCCTTCATCCTATCTGGTGCTGACGACTAAGAGGACCTCATTGCTCATTATACCATTGAAGGCGGCAGAAACAGGAAGGACTTTGCAGAATTGGGTCCTACTGACTGAAAGTGGAAATTATCTTTAAAAAAAAACAAAAACCCAACCTGCGCCAATTTGTATGTTATTTTAGTTTCACAGAGCACTTTGTTTTGTTACGAACAGCGCATCCTACGGTTCTAATATGAGGGTGAGGTGATACCAAAGGATGTAATTAAGCCAAGCAGAGATGCCATCTCCTATTCCCCACCCCCACCATTAGCCTCCCCCATTCCATTTTCTACACAGCTCTAGCTCAGGAAGGAAATACAGAACGCTTCCAGCTGTGGCAGATTTGCCTGGTCTTTAGTTGACACTGAGTAACAGTATGTCCGCCTTTTCTTTCCTAGTAAAGTAAGGCTGGCTGGCTGGCGTGCTCTTGCGCTCTCTCTCTCTCTCTCTCTCTCTCTCTCTCTCTCTCTCTCTCTCCCCTGTGATCCTATGTGTGAGGTTATCTGGGTTGTCCCATTACATGGGAAGGGTTGGGTTGGGTTCTCTGCCACACTGCATAGCTTGCTTTTAAAAAAATCTCTCACGAAGGTTACTCAACTGGTCCATAATTTGAGCTGCATGTAATACCATCCTAATAATAAATTTGGTACCTGGAAATGATGACATTCAGCATGATGACATTCGTTTTCAAAACAAATGCGTAAATTCCTTTAGCTCTCATATATTCTTAAAAAATATAGGGTCAAAATTTGTAAAAAAAAAAATTCTCAGAGGCCTAAGCAGTGATGCAAGGAAGAAAATTTCCCACTATGCTTTTGGGTGGAAAGCCTTCTGCCTTGCATATATAAATACAGTCTACTTATAGCTGTCAGGATAGTTCTGGGTAAAGTAGTATATAAAAACATGAGAAGAGCCCAGCTGGATCGGACCAATGGTCCATCCATCCAGCATCCTGCCTCTCATTGACTCTGAATGCGGAGGTTCCTCTCCTTCACCACAGCTAGTAGCCACTGATAGTCTGCAGAAAACAAATCATCTTAGATGGGCTAAATGTGGGATATGAAGCAAAGACAAACCTCAGTGCTTGTACCTGGTCCAGGCTTGTACATGGTGTATTTGCCTTCTTTTCCTAACATTAAATATTTAATTTATTTAAATACACATTAAAAAAAAATTCTGAACAATTCCCCAGAAACGTTTCCATTTCAAATTTTCTCAGAAACCACACCTTGCTGGGCCTGTCAGAGTTCCGTGTTTGGTGTGGGGAATTCAGTTGTCCATAGTGCTCCTTGTCCCAGTACCATGGCTAACCAAAAAGAGAGGCAAACAATGCAAATGTAGGAAATATTTGAGGAGAAAAACATGCCCAAGTGTTGGAGCACTGGGAAGGGATGTAGAATGTCCCAACTTCAGTCCTTGGCATCTCCAATTTAAAAGTATCTCAAACAGCATTTGATGAGTTCTAGACTACACGGGTTCACACAGCCTCATTCACAACAGAAGAACATCATGTATGAAGTTTATGTAGGCTCCAGAATTCAGCCTTTCCAGGTGCAGCTTTTGGAGTCTGTGTCCTTGGAAGCACAGCCTAGAGTACACACCTGGCTAGAACTGCAGTGTTCTAAACATCTGCCCTGAATGCAATCATAATTTTACATCTGGACAATGAACAGGCCAACCGGGGGAAAATGCTCAATGAAATTGATCTGATCAATTTTGCGTCAGGGAAAGTGAGCAAAAACGGAGCAGGTAAAAGATAGAGGGCATACAGGCATCATCAATGCTGTTCACAAGGAGTCATATTCCACATAGTGCAGGCCTTTCGGAAGATCCAGAAATAGCAGATGTTCCTCAGATGACAGTGTAGCCCAATGGATAGAATTTTATCAGGAATAAGCAGGCTCAAAAACCCAGTCCTCCATAAATCACCCTACGTAACGTTGGGCCAGCCATTCCCCTTCAGTCTAATGAACCTTACAGGGTTGTGAGAGCATGAACTGGGGTAACTCCCATGTATGTCAAGAGTCACAAAACAACAACAACCCCATTTAAGTAAATGAATATGGTTCAGCTTGCAGCAATTAAAAAAAACCTGCACAACTATTACTTTGGTGCCTTCCTTCACATTTCTGCCTGGTCCCAGATAGAATACCTCTACTCTGCCTGTAACACCAAACCAGCTCAGAGACCCTTTGTGAACATAAGAACATAAGAAGAGCCCTGCTAGATCAAACCAATGGTCCATCTGGTCCAGCATCCTGTCTCACACAGTGGCCAGCCAGTTCCTCTGGATGGCCAACAATAGGGCATAGAGCCTGAGATGTTGTTGTTGTGTAAGATCTCTTATCTGCCACAGTTCTTGGTGCAAGAGAGTCAGAAACTGCACCAACTCTCAACATCACAGATTTCACAGGTGAGATCTGTAGCTACGGGTACATTAAAATTGAAAGCATCAGTACACATAAGCCAACGGTGTGTGCGTTTTTTAACCCAAGGCAGCAGTTCTCAGAAGAACATTAATATTTCATATGTGGTTGATTACTACCATGAGTAGCTCTCTCGTCAGCTGATTGCCTTGATGATCTTCTCACTGCCCGCCGCATATGTGTATGCAATGGGAAGTAATGATTTACAGGACATCCTGCAGAAAACTGCAAAAACAGCTGATATAAGAGCATAAGAAGAGTCTTGAAGGATCAGCTCTAAGGTCCATCTACTCCAGCTTCCTCTTTCTTCCACAGGCCCACAGGAAGTTTCAGACCGTGCTTTACAAAGGCCCAGACTATGCCTGCTGCAGCTCTCCAGCAACTGGCAACCAGAGTTATAAACTACTTTTGAATATGGGAACACTCATTTGCCGAGGAACTGATTTTTGTTTGGTGTTAAATATTAGGTTGTGTGTGTGTCATTTATTTCTCTAAATCCTCACTTTACAATAAACTGCATGAGGTCACCTTTTTTTAAAAAAGCCAAGATATGCAGAGGGTGGAGGTTTTTCCCCCAAAAGGAAATAATGCAGTCTTAAAGTGCAAGATTAGAACAGAAAAGACTACAGGGATGCAATACTTGATTTGGTACCATCTGGCACAACAGCGCTTATCCTTCTGTGGTGCCACTTCACATGTTATTGCAGCAGAGAGTTTACCCTGTATACCTGCCAACCATGTAAGGCTTGGCCTATGGAGACGTATGACATTGGACATAATTTATGACAACAGGGTGAGGAGCTCTGGCTCAGTGGTAGAGCATCTGTTATGCATGCAGAAGGTCCTAGGTTCAACCCTAGGGAGGTTCTCCAGTTAAAAGGACCAGGTAGTAGGGAATGTGAAAGACCTCTGTGAGAGGCCCTGGAGAACCACTGCCAGTCTGAGTACACAATACTGGCCATGACAAACCAAGGATCTAAGTCAGCATAAGACAGCTTCATATGTTCACATGACTTAAAAAGTGTGGAGCCTATACACAGGCAGGGGTCATTTCGAGCAGGAACGCTGTTCCAGGAGTAACAAGCAGTATGGTGATACGCTCTGGAAAAAAGGGAAAACATACTAACTCGATCTATATTTTCATGCTTGTTGTAGGGTAGCTTCCCTTTAGTGTCTTCAGTCAAAGTGTAAAGCTAGTTCGCCAGCTCCGAGTTGGGAAATACCTGGAGATTTTTGGAGTGGAGCCTGAGCGGTGGGTGTTGCCTTCTGACACACTTCCGGTGATGTCAGGGGATGTGTGGCATATGCAAATCAGTTATGCTAATAAGCTATGCTAATGAGCTCCTGATCCTCTTTTTTTACGAAATGGCACAGGGATTATACTTTCTATGGCATGCCCTCAAATTTACATGTAGCTTCTGCCCTTCCCATTCATTTAATTATGCAGACTGATTAACACACAGTGTGTGTGTGTGTGTGTGTGTGTGTGTGTGTGTGTGTGTGTAAAGTGCTGTCAAGTCACAGTCAATTCATGACAACTCCATGGGGCTTTCAAGGCAAGAGACCATCAGAGGTGGTTTGCCATTGCCTTCCTCAGCATAGCGACCCTGGACTTCCCTGGTGGTCTCCCATCCAAACCTTAACCAGGACTAACCCTGCGTAGCTTCCGAAATGTGACGAGATCAGACTAGCCTGGGCCATCCATAATATGCAATACAAGTACCTTTATATGGTTTAGACACAAGCTCACACACACACATCAGCAACCTAACCTTATTCTAAACATTACAAACTCATTATATCTGTCACAGAAAATCAATACAACCTCTATTCTCCCCCTGCTATTACTTAAAAGCCAAGGGGAGAAGAGGAGGAAGCAGGAATCCAGAAACTGATGTTTTAGATTTTTCTTTAAAAAAAAAAATTCTCGGGTCTAGGACCGCCAGTCCGTTGCTAGTCAGAGATGGCAGTGTGCAAAAGCATGCAGCCAAATTACAAAATTAAAACTGAAATGACATTAAACGCCTGCCAATTCCATTTACATACTCTGCCACTTTTTTTTAAGTATCCCTCTGCCCATACAGATGTGTGTAGGCTTAAAAAAAGAGGAGGAGGATTCTTTAAAGTTATCTCCTGGTCTCTGTGCCTACGCCCTCTCGTTAGAGCAAAATCAACAAGGAACCTGAGCATGTGGCCTTTCTTGCTCACAGTATGCATTAATTATTACTTGGGTCATGAAACCAGTACTTTCGCATCAAACACCAACCCAAAAAAGGAGTCTACTAATGGCATGTTTTGAAGCGAACAAAAGATGTCACTTCTGCAGTTGCCTTCATCAAAGAGCAGCTCTGCAGAGAGCGCCTGCATTAATTTCAGACCAAAAAGCGAAATAATTAAAACAGGTTTTTGTCACAGACCACAAAACTATCCATCCCAGCAGACAGACGGCATTTCCTCGCTGCTTAGTCTTTACCTTTCTAGGCATGAGTCTGTTTGACAAGTTTCATGCAACATCAGGGTAGCCTAACTCCTCATCCCTCAGACTATCCAATGCCAGTTCCCAACCATCACCACCTGCTATTCAGGAATCACTCACAAGGCAGAGCTGCAAGCTGTGCAGGGGAAACTGCAGCCATTTGTGAGTCTAAGTGGCAGAAAGTGCTGTCAAGTCACAGTCAGCTACGGCAACCCTGTAGGTTAGGCACACAGAGGTGGTTTGCCGCTGCCTGCCTCTGCATAGCAACTGCCTCGGTGGTCTCTCATCCAAGTACCAACCAGGGCTGGCCCTGCTTAGCTTCCAGGAGCTGATGAGACAGGGCAAGCCTGGACTGTACGGGTCAAAGCACTCTCGAGGCTAGAAGGGCTTCTTTTAGGTAATGCCTGTGTCACGCTCATATCCCCCACAAAAAAAGTCCTGCTTACACCATCATGTAGTTTTGTAATACGACATCCGGTTTTATTAACGTGAGATGCTTTGAGCCCAACCATCAGAGGTGCGTCAAAACAATGAAACAGCAGGATACTAGAAATAACAAATCATCCCTTTAAAAGTAGCAATTACAGCAGAGAGGGAAAAAACGGATCGGATGGAGAAAGTTTTTGTTCACTCTTGCCCAATCCTTAGTACAGCCTCCGTCACACGTGGCTTTTGTCCACGAAGGTCCCATGGCTCTCAGCACAGCCATCTGGTGGTCAAAGGAGACCCCTTCTTCCTTTGTTGTCAGTGAAAAAGCAGGCTGGATCCAACCCAGTAGGTTAAAACAGCAGAGAAAAGCTATGGGGAGGGGCTGTGGCTCAGTGGTAGAGCATCTGCTTGGAACGCAGAAGGTCCCATGTTCAATCCCTGGCGTCTGCAGTTAAAAGGATCAGATGGTAGGTGATGTGAAAGACCTTTACCCAAGACCCTGGAGAGTCGCTGCCAGTCTGAGTAGATAATACTGATCTTGATGGACCAATGGTCTGATTCGGTATAAAACTGCTTTTTGTGTTCCAAAGGCAACACCTACTTGCCCCAAATGCCAAAGGTGGACCTCATATTCATCTTCTTGGAAAGCTCATACAAGTTTAATCAAGAATGGTCTCTCCACATCCTCAGAGCAGTCAGGGCAAAGGCCCTGCTCTTTTCCAACCACCGTTCTAATCATTATCTGACAGCTACTTTCTCCAGACTGCAACAGCTTTTCTTAATGATGCACACAATGCATTCTGGGATAGAAGTCTAATTTTCCAAGGCAGATTAGATACACAAGGACTCATATTAACTACAGCTGTGGGTTCTGGGCAACTACCCATAAAAGCAGGTGCAAAAAGAAATATGTATCTGTTGCTGCTTTAGAAATCCTGTAATGGTTAAACAACATCATAGCTACACTCTCTTCCAAGTGAAATAAGGTCTTTCCATTCTGACCTATTAGATTGTAGTGAGACATCCTGGGAACGCATCAGAAACTGCTGCAGCTGAGAACAGCATTGTGTAAGACTCACAGCTGGTTCAATTTTTCAGGGGTTCTCATATTAACTCCATGCAATTCGTTGCATGGTTAAAAGTACCACACACAATCAATGAAGTTCAAATAAACATACTATAATCAGTGTTGCTTCCCCCCCCCCTCCAGTAAAGCTGAAAACAGAGATATTTATTTATAGATTAAAAATCTGTTCTCCCTTGCCAGGGGAAGCCCAAAGGGGCTCCTTTCATAGGCACCAACAATATCAAAAGAACTTACTATATTATAAATACAATACCATTAAATATTACTAAAGGTAAAGGTTTCCATTGCTCAAAAGTCAGTCAAATCCGACTCTATGGGGCGGTGCTCATCTCCGTTTCCAAGCCGAAGAGCCAGCGCTGCTCAAAGACTTTTTCCGTGGTCATGTGGCCGGCATGACTAAACACCAAGGCGCACGGAATGCTGTTGCCTTCCCACCAAAGCGGTACCTATTTATCTACTTGCAATTTCTTGCTTTTGAACAGCTAGGCTGGCAGGAGCTGGGGCCAGAGACGGGAGCTCACTCCATCACGCAGCACTCAGGTCTCGAACTGCCGAGGCAGTTTCCGGTCGGAGGAATGGAGGTCTGACACGCTTTGCAAATGCGCAGGGCGGACAGCGGCTCTTCTTGACAGCTTGGGTGGATAAATCCACCTGACGCAACCTCACACAGGTAGTGTGAGGACCAGCAAGCA
Organism: Lepidodactylus listeri; assembly: GCA_029233225.1. NCBI lineage: Eukaryota > Metazoa > Chordata > Lepidosauria > Squamata > Gekkonidae > Lepidodactylus > Lepidodactylus listeri. The sequence goes on from JARCFY010000012.1 coordinate 16,954,463, forward strand.
ATATAATCCAGGTTTGAGCAAGCTCGGTGAAGGAAAAGCCTCGGAGGAGACTTTTACAACACCTTGAGCACTGCAGCCGAAGAAGATTTTTGCAAGTATCTCTAAGGAGCCGAGCTGGGCTGATTAATCAGCATAAAATCTCCAATTCCCCTGATTCCTTAACAAAGAAGACAAAGTTTAAATGTTGGGACCACATCTGAAGAGAAGTAACAACATAAGGTAACGGAAAAAAACTTTTTGCCTTACCATTACCGTGTTTTGAAAGACGAAAAGCAGATCTGGTGAAGCAATAGACTGTTGCAGATTGGATGAGTGCAGTTTTGAAACGTTAAAAAGCTGAATTTGAACTTAAAAAGCCAAAAAAACAAGTTGTTTAACATTCCTGCAGTTAAGAAGAGTCGGGAGGGGGAGCCAAGCATCGCGAGACAAAGAGGGGAGGAGGGAACCAAGCATCGCGAGACCAAGCTATGAGGACTGAGACAGGAAGTGACGGCTTGAGGAGCAGACAAGAAGGGAAGCGGAGAAGAACCGGAAGAGAGCAAAGGGGACTGTAAAAACTGCCGGACCAAAAGGACTACAACAGGAAGTGACGTGCGGAGAGCAGACAAGTAAGCAAGAGGAAGGGACAAAAGGAAACTACGGCAAGCCAGAAGCAAGGTAAAAAGACTATAACCTTTGACACAAACCATAGGTCTCGAACTGCCGAACTACCGATCTTCCGGTCTGCAACTCAGTGTCTTAACCTCTGAGAAACCAAATAAATCTGTGTGTGGGCAAGTATAAGTGCTGTCAAGTTGCAGACAACTTCTGGTGCCCCCACAGGGTTTTCGAGGCAAGAGATATTCCGAGGTGGTTTGCCAGTGTCTCCCTCTGCAGAGTAGCCCCGGAGTTCTTTGGTGGTCTCACATCCAAATACTAATCAGGGCCGACCCTACTTGGCTTGAGATCAGTCTAGCATGGGCCATCCAGGTCAGGGCAAATAATTTCTATCAGGCAAAAGGCAAAAAAAATAAAAACTGAATAATAATAAAGGGTTGATATGCCTTGTACTAAGGCATAAGTGTGCTCAGTTCAGGCAGACATTCCTTAGAAAGGAGTTCCAGCATCATGGTGCCAGTAAGAAAAAACCTCTGTTCCACACCATGGCAGATACAGAAAAGTATTAAGAGAGGTCACTTGTCGAAATGGAGGAGGAGGAGGAGGAGATTGGATTTATATCCTGCCCTTCACTCACTTGGAGTCTCAGAGCGGCTTACAAACTCCCTTCCCCTTCCCCTCCCCACAACAGGCACCCTGTGAGGTAGGTGGGGCTGAGAGAGCTCTTTCCCAAGCTGTCCTTGAGAGAACAGCTGGTACAGAGCTACGGCTTGGCCAAGGTCATCCAGCCAGGTGCAAGTGGAGGAGTGGGGAATCAAACCCGGTTCTCCCAGATTAGAGTCCGCGCACTTAACCACTGCACCAAACTGGTGTATGACTGTATTTTCTAACATCATAGCAACATCATTTTCTAAATGCACTCACAGACACTGGACCCAGGCCATCCAGAGTTTCCTAACATCTACTCACCTTGTCTGTGGTGATTAAAACAGCCTCCAGGTGACATGGCAGGGAAGTTCTGCCAAGTTTCATTTCTTTTAGACTACAAATTACAAACAGAGGGATTTGTGGGGGGGCAAGCTAATAAAAAATTGGGGGTCTAGCAAGTTTTGTGGTTCATGTCCAGGCTGCATGGCGTTTACAGAGCAACCCTGAGCCCAAATCTACAAAGGTTATTCGTCTGCAAAAATTACTACCACTTTACACTGGTCCTGGATGCTCTGACAAGCCAACCCTGACACCATTTGCCACCTCCAGAGATTCCAAGCCATCTTCAAGGTGCTCATAGAACAAGCTGTTCATCAAGATTAACCTGCTATAAGGGAGGCGCCGACACAAAACTGCTGCGTTTATCCACAAGTTCCATGCTGTTTGTTTAGGGCTGTATGATCTCGCCCCCTTTTCACTGCTAAGTTGATACAGCAGAGCCAGGAAGAAGACTGTTCTTTCACCAATTACAGTGGATGCAAAAGATCACTCTGCTTTTTTGTATGCATCTGCACTTCGCATTTCATGTTCTCTCAGTGATGCACTAGCGTGTACCCAACCCATATTTCCTCTGACAGAGCAACATTTCTGACTGCAGAAGGGAGGGTGTTGATTCCTGCTAATTCCCCCTCCCATTGCCGATCCCTGCTTTGTCCCCTATGCTCTTTCTGAAGATCTACTGTATGAACTGCAAGAGCAGAGAGAAGTGGCGTAGCTCTGCTCACAGAGACCGCAGTTGGTGGGACATGAGTGATCTCTTCAAGTATATGAAAGGCTGTCACTTAAAAGGAAGGCAGGGAGCCCTTTAGTTAGCAGCAGAGGATAGGACTCACAATAGGTTTAAATTATGGGCAGAAAGATATCAGCTGGGTTTTAGTAAAAAAAAAAGTAGTTCAGCAGCGGAACCAGCTGCCTGAGGAGGTGGTGAGATCCCAGTCACTGGCAGTCTTCAAACAGTGGCGGGACACTCCCTTGTGAGGGATGCTTTAGGCTGATCCTGTGTTGAGCAGGGGGTTGGACTAGATGGCCAACTCTATGCTTCTATGAGACACACACCCTTTGCAACTTTGCACCCCACATACAAACACAGACAAGAGAATCTCGTTGACTTCCCTGAACTCACACCCCACTATGAGCCAGCGGAGCTCAGCCATATATACATGGCCACAGTCTCGCCCTTTTGCTGGAGGCGAGGGGACAGGGTTATCCGCTGGGTGAACTTTGAGGGTTTTGGGGGGAAATAGTTGTTAAGTACTTCCATAATCTCAGTATAGGAAGCTTCTGTAGGGGTATAGGGTGAAAGTAAACTCCTTACCAGGCGCATGGTTGCCATACCGCATGAACTCAGCAGCCACGCTGTTTACCCTGGTTTTTCTGCATACCCATGTACAAAATAATATAGACAATCCACCAAATGGAAATCCATTTCATTTTTAAAAAATGGCCTGGTGAAGAGTGATATAACACGGAATCTTAGTACTCATTGTTGTATATGTATATCTTGTTTTAACTCTGATACGCTTATTTTTATGCTTCAAAAATTGTAAACCCTTTTGATGGTATTTTATTGCTGGAAGCCGCTTTGAGCCAGCCATCTGGAAAGGTGGGATAAAAATGCGAACAATAAATAAATAAAATAAATCTGAGAACAGCTTAAGTTCATGGCCACAGAGGGCAGAAACAGCCCATTCAACACCTGAGAACTTTCTAGATCTGGGTGGGGATAGGATCTCCAAATACTGCTCCCTTCCCACAATTCCAGGTAAGCTCAAGACTGTACCACGTAAATATATACTTATTTGTTGGGTAAGTTACATATATACACACTGTGGCTGCGATCACACACACTAAATAATCCACTTTCAGTGCACTTTCCTACTGGATTTTACTGTGTGAACTGGCAAAATCCAGTTGGAAAGAGCATTGAAAGTGGATTATTTAGTGTGTGTGACCGCAGCCTGTTACTAGCACATATGTAATTCCTTCATAATTACTGAATTGTATTCTTTTAGGTTTGAGAAATCTGGCACATGTGCTAGAGTCATCTGATGGGCTTCCCTTTTATGTACAGAAGTCATGTGCGTGCAGAAAAATCAACAGGCCCAATCTGCCTGTCACTGAACTTCCACACTGGGAGAAAAGCTCAACAAGTTGAATTCCTGCCTGGCACACAGCTGTCACAAAGTCCATTAAACATAAAAAGGTGGCAACTCTAACAACAAACATGCCTGGATAATTTGTTTTTTATACGGCCCATGTGTTCTACTATTCCACAGTCTTTCTTTGCCAAGCGCCTCAAATTACAGCACACTTTACAGTGGTGATTTTGTGAGGTAAACTAATGCCCACTTGAAACATAATAAAGACCAAACACCCATAATGTGTGAACATTACTTATGTTTATTATCATTGACTGAGCGCCAATAACATGGTTGAAGCTCTACTAACATATAAAATGACAGGATGGCCTTGCTCCAGGGAGTTTACTTGCCAACTCATAAGGTCTGCAAAATGGCTCCAAATGATACCAGTCCAGTTACACACCCTGAACTGAATTCATTAATTTTTTTTTAAAGCATGTCAACAGTTTGGAAAAATGGAAATTGATATCAAGTGATTCAATTATTCCATTTCATGTTGAGAAAAATATACTGTACGGACCACAACCCTGCCTACTCCTTAACGAACATGTATTATTCATCAGGACAGTCGCACTTCAATGAAACACACATTAGGAAGTTCAAAGGATAAGCAGATCCCAAACGAATCAATGGGAATTTAGGAGGCTGGCCCTACCCCACTAGCATGCCTTGAACATCAATATCTAATCACAGTTCATTAAGAGGCAGACCCAGCTTGCCTGGAAGCCAATAAGCACTCTCCCCACCCACCCCTATTAGATAAGTAAAAATATGATCTTGAATATTAAAAAAGAATCTACCAGAAGAGGAGGGCTGGGAGGGAGGGAAGAGATTAAAACAACAAATCCATCAAATACACCATTAACATTAATGAGTAAGGAAATAACAGGCAAAATGTAACTCTCAAACAATAGGATTCACATGCAGACCTGATGTAAACATTTGTATATTGGGCTGTTGAATGTTTTGTGTGGAACTAGGGGGCCCTTTGGAATAGCTGGATTACACAGGCAGGCCACAAACATATTTGCATGGGGCCCAATGAAGGCAAAGTTTGTTAGACACAGAGGAAATGGTTCGATGCTCTTGTACTCACTAAATAGAGGGTATACATTATACTGCTGCATGTTTACCAGCCCTAGTTATAATTAACACTGAAAACTTGGGTCGGGGTCCAAAGAGTCGTTTTTGGTGCGCCCAAGCATTTGAATAGGCCCCGTGGGATTTCCATCCCACCTCTCCATCTCAAGCTGCTTTTGTAAGTCCCCTCTATTTCAAAAGCATCCAGTTATGTGGCTTTGGGGAGCAGGGGCTGCTAATTGAGAAACATGAGCCCAAAGACATCTTGCACATGGAAAACCAATGGCATGGTCTTTTTAAACTCCTAGATCTTGATTTTATGTCTCCTTTCCAGAAAAAAACAAATCAAGGACACCGCTCACCCAAGAACTGCTCAACTTTTAGGTCGAACCCACTTAGGAGAGTGCGGGGGAGGGGATGTAAGAGGCAATATATGGCAAAATGATTAAGCACCTCCTCTCCTGCCTCTAAACCACTCCCTACCACCTTTGCATGGAAACAAGGACTTTCCATTCTCAAAAAAGATGGCTGCCTGTATTTGAACGTAACATGTAGTCTGAGCCAAATTATTAGACATCTGCAATCCTACGATACTTTAAAAGGTCTCAAATGCATTTTTGAAAACAGTTTCTAATTTATACAACATATTGTTTTGTCACAGGGATGATTATGCTAAAGTGGTTTTTACAATGCATATGCTTGGGAACCCTGTTGTAGGGACGGTTAACAGGAAGGGGGGGTGTATTCCACAATATTCTACACAACCAAGACTATGTTATACATACACATAGCATTTTTCTATTTATTATGCACTTCATAAAAACTAAGCTAAACCAATAATCTATCCTTCCTCCATTCACAGAAGCCAAACGAGCAATCCAATAAAGTTAATTACTGGTGCAGAATCCTCTGCTTCGGGGCACCCAGGATCACAGACTGGGGGGGACACAGAACCTATTACTGGGGCCTGTCACATGACCAGAGACCTTGGGGGACGGACTGCAAACAGCACACTGGACCCAAGAGACTGGTTTGAAGCCTACCCTATTGACAAATTCAGGATGGCTAACAGTGACTTGGAGCCACAGATGCAAATATTTACCTACTGAAAGCTAATCGTAATATGGCTTTGTTCTGGCCATCAACTTGGAAACACAACACTTCCCAAAAAATGTTTTTTTGGGAACACAACACTTCTGCCAGATCTCCAAAGGAATGGAATTTTGAAGTGGCCAAGTGCTCCGGTTTTAAATAAAGGGCATCTTCCCACCTGACATACAGCTCCATAAGCAGAAAACAGGATATTGGAGTTGAAAGGCTTCAAGGAAAGGAGAGCCACGTAAGTCACCCTGATCCTCCTGAAGAAAAGGCACGATAAAAATGTAATAAACACATAGATAAGACTGAATGGAAACAAGAAGCCAGCACAAGTTTTGCAGAAGACAGGGGCCACAAAGACACCCAGAGGTATAGGGTCCGCTTCTTCATGGTACAATCCAAAAATGAAGCATGTGGGCATCAACATGATATGGGTAGGACCAATCCCATCAAAGTTTCATACTTCTGTATTATCCTTCCTCACCACGGGGTGCTGATTATATGTGATCACCTGTGCTCATGTACCTTTGACACTATGCTTCAAATAGTTGCTAAAATTAGTATACGGGACATTACTGCATCTTTCTACAGAAAGCATGGGTTTTACAGTGTTAAAGCAAGAGACCAATAAAATGCACATCTGGCTGGAAGTACAGAACAAATAGCTTCCAAATGCCCACTTCAAAAAGTAGACGGCATCAAACCTCCCCCTTCTGCTCCCGGATGAAAAATTAATCTATGCAGTGAAGCTAAGGAGGAAGAATGTGCAAGTGTGGAGGAAATAGCTTCCAAGTGTTTCGTAAACATTTATCAGCAAAATTGCTTCTCCGTCACAAAGAAGATATACATATCCAAGAACAGCAACACATGAGCCGGATGCCTCATGTAAGAATACGGATGAAATGGCAACTGTTATGAATCTGAAACTCTGAGGGCCTTTCCTTTAGAAGCTGTTTTTTTGTTGTGCTTTCTTGTTCGCTCGTACTCCTTTCAGTTTCCCCATATCTTGGGCTTAGTTTGGATGATTTCCAGCAGCGAAGAGTTCATTTTTAATTAGTTTTTCAAGATAGTGGTGTGGAGGCTGCTCCAGGAGCGACCAAACGCTTTGCTGGTCACTGAAAGCCTTTCCTAACGAAGTGATTCACCTGGAAGGACCGCAAAGAGATCACGTCTCCTTCCGTACAACAGCCCTGCAAGTGCCCCCATTCTAGGAGAGGGTAGGGAATCCCTATGCAATCAACACTCCCACCGTGAACCTGAGTTCCAGCAGTTCTTGCCCTCCAAAACACAATTATTACACACATTTTTAATTGTATGGCAGATGCTTTAAGGAGAGTGCTGTACCCTGTGGTTGGAACATGGCCAATCAACCTCTGCCTAAAGGTTAGTTTTCAGTATTTTACCAGATACCACCAAAAAACAAAGGCCATTCAGTATGGAAGAAATACATTTACAAACAAAAACAGGTCCAGAAATTATTGCAGGGAACTCCAAATTACGTTACGTTGTGGGTTCAGGATGTAGCAAAGGCAATGAATCCATGGCCGAGGACAGACTGGCAGTCTGGCCTGCTCTGCCTCCGCTTTTAAAGTGGAGGCAGAGCAGCCGTTCAGACTGCCGCATCTGCCCGGAGGAGGCGGCCTTCAAAGTGGTGTCCCGGCTGCTGCGGCACGCGTTCCACCCGCTTCCGGCGGGTGTGAACACGCGCCAGGCGGGGGAGCCGCACGGCGTTCGAATGCCACCACCAGAAGCCGCCCGCAGTCTGGACGCTGCGGGCGGCTTCCTTGCGGCGGCGTGCAAATGCCGTGCAGCGGGGGCAATTCCTCCTGCCTTGTTCTGCCGCGCCGCGGAGGCGCGGCAGAATACCAATCTGTCCACGGCCCATGTTTTCCAGATCGCAGCCCATTCATATAACAATTTAAACTGTTGCTACTATCTCCAACTAAAAGATCACAGTTTCAGAGGGTAGCCATGTTGGTCTGCAATAGAACAGTTAAGATTTGAATCCAGGAACACCTTAGAGACCAACAAGATTTTCGGGGTATAAGCTTTCGAAAGTCAAAGCTCCCTTCATCAGATATGAGTAGGAATGAAGATCTCTAAGTCTGTAGATCTCAGTTAAAGCTCAGGCAGCAAATAGAAGGGATGTATGGGGAAAGGGGGAGGAGGCATGCTGTTCAGCACTTGTCTCTTGGTCACACTGAACTTGCAGTGTTATTTATGCCTGTCTTCCAGGCTGCTCCCTCTCAGACATCTGTGTCATAATCAGACACATTCATCATTTGTTCTTATTCCGTATCACCCACACTTGGTTCAGATTTTGGGCTCAAAAGTAATGGATTTGGCATAGGAGCGAAATTTCACCCATGAGCCCAATTAAAGAAAAAAAATCATATTTCTAAATGCGTCAGTATAGAGCATGTATGCACATCCTGTTACAGCCCAATGCACTTTCAAGTAATCAATTTATTTATAGCCAACCATTAACTGAATTATAGATCCTTCTTTGGTTTCCTGTCATCAATAAAAGTAATGCACTAACTTTAAAAACACAACTGCTATGAAAGGATGGGGTCAGGTGGGTTTCTCCCACTCTCGTAATCCAAGAATTCCGCTGCCCAAGGAAGTTGATGGGCACTAGAGGCAAAGGCAAATAAAAGACAGTATTTCTTCACAGGACACATAATTGTGGAATTCACTGCCAAAAGATGTGGCCATAGACTTAGAAAGGTTTTAAAGCAGATTATATCATGATGAATAGATCTTATCAATGGCTTGGGAGCAGCCCTGCTGGATCAGACCAATGAGTTCCATCTAGTCCAGCAAACTGCTTCATATAGCAGCAAAGCCAACTGCACCGTAGGGTTAAGAAACAGGGCACAGAGACCAAAGACTCCTAGCACTGGTATTCATTGGACTGCTGCCTTCTAGGACTGTTTCTAATCCCCTTTTAAAGGCCTTGGGCCCATGTAAGCCGCCCTGAGCCCGCTCGCGGGGAGGGCGGGATATAAATCCCAAAAATAAATAAATAAATATAAATAAAGCCCTCCGTGACCATGACCATCACTACATACACTGGCAGTGAATTCCACAATTTAATTACTTGTTGAATGAAGAAGTATGTAATTTTGTCTGCCCAGAATCTACTACCCATCAACTTCAGTGGGCACCCCCAAGTGGAGAAGGACGAAAAAGATAGTGGTCAAGATCTAGTTGGGAATGAGCACAAAATCTGTGAATACTTTTCAAATTTTCTTATAAGAAAGTGACCTTTGGAGCCCCTGAGCCCTTTCCAGCTGAGTTTTTCCAGCTCTACATTATCTTTTGCAGATGGGTGTGACCAGAATTGTACATTGTATTCCAAATGCAGCCACAACACATACCTATATAAGGGCATTACAAAATTGTTTGGACTACCTAATCGAAACTAAGCCTTTAACCTGGAACAAAACGTCATATCCCTGAAGCATCTTCATCAGACATACATTCAATGTTCCTTCTGAAAGTTCAAAGGAAAGTGATCTGAAAATTTCTGCTTGTACACGTTTACACTGTTTTTCCTAATCTTTACTCTAAATCTTCCTCCCTGTAACTGGAATATTGTAAAACAACTCTACCCTCTCCCATCCTACTGTATGTATCTCCCTATTGCCTCTGCTGTGCATTTCATGGGTCTGACAAAATGGCTCCAGCTTCTGCCACAGTAAATGTGTTAGTGTTTCAGTTGCCACATTAGTTGGTTGGTTTTGCTGCAGAAGACTATCACGCCCACCCTTTTAAGAACATAAGAACATAAGAGAAGCCAATGTTGGATCAGGCCAGTGGCCCATCCAGTCCAACACTCTGTCACACAGCGGCCAAAAACACCAGGTGCCCTCAGGAGGTCCAGCAGTGGGGGCAGGAATCCCTCCCACTGTTGCCCCCCCTAAACACCAAGATTACAGAGCATCACTTGCCCGAGACTGAGAGTTCCTATCTCTTCTTCATTCTGTTACTTCTTCATTCTGACACCCTGTTAACATTTCTGGAAAAACACTATGCATCATACCCCAATTACATTTTCTGTAGACTAAACATGCCTAGCCCTGATCCGGATGGCCCAGCCTAGCCTAATCTTGTCACATCTTGGAAGCCAAGCAGGGTCTGGAAGCCAAGCAGCCCTGGTTAGTATTTGAATGGGAGACAACCAAGGAAATCCAGGTTCTCTACGCAGAGGCTGGCAACGGCAAACACCATAAGTCGGCTGAGACTTGATGGCCCCCCCCCCCCCCCAAAAAAGCCAACTTCCAACAAGTTTTGCTCCCACAGACTTCTAGATTCTGTGGTCATCTTCACAGCTTTCTTTTGAATGCTTCCCAGTTTGTCAACATTTTCTCCAAATGGCATTGCATAAAAGTTAACAGAGCTCTCCAAACGAGGTCCTGCCAGCACTGAGAAGCAATGGTGCTATTATTTCCCAAATCTTGGAAAATACTCTTATTTCCCAAGTCTTAGGAAATACTTCTTGGGAAATACTCTTCTTGGAAGTCTTAGAAAATACTCCTCTCAGGGCAAACAAAAACAATGTCAGCTTTTTAACAAGTTATCTAGTTAATCTAATTTTGCCTTCTTTCGGAAAAAGACAGGGAGGGATGCTAAACTGAGTGTTATAAGCTGCCACAGTTGAGATAGCTCACTGATCCAGTGGTGCAGATAGGAAAATGGTTGTATGAAGGCTCCCTTTTAGATGATAATTCAAATGCAAAACTACAGACTGTTTTTTTCCCCCTCCTCACAAGAAGCTCCCATCATAAAGTCTGACCCTGATTGCACCACTGAGCTGGTCCACCTTGTTCAGTATCTTCTACTCTAACTGGCAGTTGCTCTCTTAGGTTTGAGCCAGAGAAACGTCTTTCTCAACAGCTGCTACCTGAGATCTTTTAACTAGAGATGCTGGCCCTGAACCTGGAACTTTCTGCGTGTAAGTATGGACTCTACAGCCACTACCCTAAGTAAGTTTCAATTGGTTAGCCACATTGGTCTAAAGTAGAAGAGCCAGATTTGAGTTCAGTAACACCTTAAAGAACAAGAAGATTTCCAGGGTAGAAGCTTGCGGGAGTCAAAGCTCCAACCTGGAGGTATTCAGGCTGCGCAGCCCAGCCTTGGAGGTAGCTGATGAAGGAAGCTTTTACTCTCAAAAGCTTACACCTTGGAAATCTTGCTGCTACTTGACTCAAATCTTGCTCCCTTGAGTAAGCATACATGAACTGACACTGGGTTAATCATTCAGTGTATTCAGAACTAATGTTCACAATGCAGATTAGTTAGAAACACAGGAAGTTGTGCCATACCAGGTCAGACCATCTATCGGTCCATCTAGCCCAGTACTGTCTACAGTCTGACTGGCTGCTCCATGGCATACCCATCTTCTTCTCTTAAACCCTTAAGGACAAAAGCAAGAACCCTCAACTGCTAAAATTTTCACCACTACATTACAAACGAAGATGCCTCACTGTTGGATCAATACATGCATCCATCAGGAGTAGCCTATAGGACTCTACCCAATTCAGGTGGGTAGCTGTGTTCGTCTGAAGCAACAGAATGAAGACTGAGTCCAGTGGCACCTTTAAGAACAACAATTCCAGGTATAAACTTCCGTGTGCATGTCTGAAGAAGTAAGCATGCACATGAAAGTTCATACCTGGAGTTAAACTTTGTTGGTCTTAAAGGTGCCACTGGACTCACACTTTGTTCTACCCAATTCAGTAACTAAAAAAAAGAAGCATAGGGAAATCAGCAGGTTCCATTTACAAATTATATGCTGTGCATAAAACCTCTCTCTCTTAGACTGAATGAACCAAACGACAAAGTTACCTCTATCACCTGCAAGAAATCAGAGATGATATCAAAGCAAAGTGATTATCAGAACTAACTTGATTGCTTTGTTGCCTTTTGTCCACCCACGGAATTAGGTCATTCGTAACGCATAATGCAGATACTGAGTGCATGGAAAAGAAATTGTGGGAATCATTTTAATCTGTAGAATGTAGACTGATATAAGCAGCTTTGGATCCCCATTTGGGAAGAAAGGCGGGGTATAAATGACATAAATAAATATTCTTCAGAGCTGTAAGCTCTCACATATACAGCTTCAATGCGAGGTAAAAGAGGGCATGGTAACAAGTCTGCAGAAAATATTCTTCAAGTAAACATGTTGATGGTAACCCGATTAGGAGCCGTAGCCACAAACACGCACAGGCGTGCCAATTCCAAACGCTTTACTGGAACACATCACCCCCGACATCAAAAGCCGCTTCTAAAAGACATACAAATTTCAGTGGTCATTTGCAATGTAGAACACTACACTTCAAAAATGAGGGTGTGTCAAAGAGAAGTAGCTTGATTTCTTTGTGTACAGAGACTGAGAAGAACCCTGATCTGCTTGGGTGCAAAATCTGCTTCTCGGGTTCTTGGAATTGCTGTGGTTAGTTTTGACTGACTGTTGCCTAAGCCAGATGTCTGCCATAAGAAGCCGCCCAAGACGATCTTATGTTGGCATGAAGTATTTTTAGGCCATTCCTCCCAATTCAGTCCTGGCCCAGCTGGATTTACATGTATTACTGACTGTACAAGTTTGTTACACCTGAATCCAACTAACCCGGGTAAACCTTCTCCCTTGTCTCCAAAAGTATCTGTTGCAAAAACAGCATGGGAGGTGTGGGCTATCGGGATAAATCTGCTGATCTTTAAAAGAAAGACAGCTTATCTGTAACCTCATCCTACCTAGAAAACAACATGCACCATAAATCTTTCAGCAGCTGTGCATGGAGGAATGGGGAATCAAACCCGGTTCTCCCAGATTAGAGTCCACCTTCCTATCCACTACACCAAACTGGCTCTCAGTGCAGCAGTACTAGGACTGCAGACTCAGAAAGCAGTGTGAACAAAAAAAAAAATCGAGGACATGATATACCACACCACAGAAAGTGAATTTCCAAGGTAACAGATAACGCAATAAAAGCAAGGTGATACATAACAATAGGGGGCCGCCAGGGTGGCTCAGAGGTTAAGACACTGAGCTGCAGACTGGAAAGTCGGTAGCTTGGCAGTTCGAGACCCTAGTGCTGCGTGACGGAGTGAACTCCCATCTCTGACCCCAGCTCCTGCCAACCTAGCAGTTCGAAAGCAAGAAATTGCAAGTAGATAAATAGGTACCGCTTTAATGGGAAGGTAATAGCGTTCCGTGCATCTCAGTGTTTAGTCATGCCGGCCACATGACCACAGAAAAGTCTTCGGACAGCGCTGGCTCTTCAGCTTGGAAACGGAGATGAGCACCACCCCCTAGAGTCGGATTTGACTGGCTTTCGAGCAAGGGAAACCTTTACCTTTTACATAATAAAGATTCCAAAATTTCTAAATATCAGGGGGAGAATATCAAGTTAAAAAAATGAAACAAATATCAAATATAAAAGCTACACAAAATATCCAAATTATCTAAGGAAACTGGAGCATCTGCATTACTGGGGTTTTTTTAAAATACTGTTCAGCAAAGGGATGGATTAGTAATCCTTTTAGACTCTTGAAATTCTATGGAAACCAAATCTGACACAGTGTACTGTGAGATTTCTTTCATCCCTTCACGTGTGTTTTCTGCAACATTTCATTTCAGAAAGAATGGCAAAACAATGGCATCCAATAGTAGCGCTCTGGATTTCTGTCTACCGAGTGTCACGCCTTATAGACTCTCTGAAGTCAATATGGGGGGGAAAGATCTATAATGAATTATGCAGTGAGAAGCTGTTGCATAAAACATCGATTGCGCTTTCGTAGAGAACGCTGGAGCCGGCATGCACAGAGCTTTAAGTAGAAATTGTTTAATCAGGCATAGTCGCTGCTGAAGTGGTGTTACTATTAACATACACTTTTGCTTAATGATTTTCCTGAAACAACTGGGACAAAACCTAAAGCGCTACGGAGGGGGAGAAATTCTTCTCTTTTCTTTTTTCCTAACAGCAAAACGCTGTTCTTCATCCATCGGTTAGCAACGCTGAGCTACAGATTTTATAGGGTACTGTCCAAAAAGTCGTCACACGAACCGCATACTGGAACTCCTCCATTTTGCAATTAAAATAAAAAGCATGGTTAGATTAGAAGCTTATCTCATTCCTTCCCTCCGAGGGCCTGTTCCTCACCACAGAGAAATCTCAAGCTGGTAAAACCTGTGGAGAGAGGCACCAAACCCCACCTCCTCACCACCGGAACGAAGTTCGTATGCAGCCCCTTGTGTTGTGACTGAAACCTTTCCATCCTTATGAAGAACAGGCATGGGGGCCAGGAAGAAAATGTGTTCAAAAAGCTGAGGAGCTGCCTGAATAGTGGTACAGCCTCCTTTTGTTAGGGGATGCAAAAGAATCTGAGCATGTGACTACTATAGAGACTTCTTACCAGTAAGTAACATCTGACCCGGTCCTCTGACTAAAAAGTGAGGCATCCCTCAACCGTCTGGATTTTACACAAAGAACCGGCTGCTGCTTCCTTAAATTATTTCTATGTTGCAGCGATCTGCAACCTCCGTACTCCACAGAACTTCTACTAAGGGCAGCCAGATGACCTTCCTCGGCCCTGCACAGTGCTTCGATTCACTTCAACAATGATGGTGCAGGAGAATTTCCCACAGGATAGGGCCGTAGAGGTTGGAATTCTAGAGCCTACCCTGATCACTATAAAAACGACTTCACATCAGTCTTTTCTTTCTAACCATCTTTCTCTCGTCCATTCATTCATGCCACACAGCAACTGGATCAGCCTGATAATTCCATGATCCCAACACAGAAGGCAAGAATTTTAAAAAGAAATGCAGGGAAGGAAAAAAGCTGAACTAAGAAGAGTTGCACAGCAATCTAACTTGGAGCAGATTCAAGACTAGTTTCCCTGATTTTGAATTCCTGAAGGGAGGCATTTTTTAAAAAAAAAAAGAACCAGCAACAACAAACATAATCCAGATGCATGCTTCCCCACTATTCAGAGCCAACAAGAGAGGCAGGCAAAGCCAGGTGTAGGAAGCTGATGCCATAGTGGTAGTGGACATCTTGTGGAGCTTTTCCCTAGCTGTACTGGTCTTGGTTCAGCTCTAGACACAGGCAAGTCATGTGTGATAATCAGAGTTGACCCTCCCTGGATGGGCATGTGTACCCCACCCAAAGGCACATCCAGCAAGTTCAGTGGGGCTCAACTGACCATTACTGAGTCCAGATACACATCCAGGTGAACACCAGCTTCAACAGAGCACAGGTTGTTTCTCCTTACAGCTCTCTCTTGCTGAGCTGAAGCAACTAGGTGGCTTTAACCCAGATACACAAAACGTCATCCAGGTACATCTGCACAGGCAATTATTGGCAGGTGAAAGATACACAATCCAGTGTGCATCTGAACGGCACAGTCCATATTACAGCAGTTTCCTTTTGTTCTGCTTCTCGAGGCCAGTTCAAAATATTAGTGATCAATCAGTAGACAGTATTATTCAAACTGTTCTTATCTGTACAATCCCATAAAAATCCAGTCCTATGCAACTTTAGCACACCTGCGCTACCATTTCCTGGGGGGAGCCAATGCTGACATATTAACCCTTCAAAGGATGGAACCAGCATGGGCAGAAGTTGAAACACTGCTCCCTGCATGGATCACCAGAACAGCCCAGTGCCTTCCAGCAGCAACCACCGGTGGATGATGGTACATGTGAACCAGCTCATGCCGCCATGTTGGAGGCTTAGATTTTATGACTTGACCAAGGCCACCTGACAAGTCCATGTCTTTACTTAATGTCTGAACTCAGTTCCTAGTCTGGAACTCTACAAGCAGTCTACTCATGCAGTCTACTCATCAGATAATACATTTTCCAACTAGATTAAAATAACAGTAATTCAATCAAACTGAGGTTAGCCTGTTTGCTAAGCATTCTTGGCTCTCAACCACACTTTCCTGTAGAGCATGGTTGTTGGCTTGTTGCCCACTTGGCATACATGCACTGGTTTAGAAGGATGTTCACAGTCTCCAAACAGTTCGGGATTATTGCCAAATTAGCAAACAGAATTGCCAAAGAAGGGCAACCTCAACATCTTGGATTTTTTTGTTTTGTTTGTTTGTAAGAAACCATTCATCTTCAACAACAGAGCTACAAAACAGCCTTGCCAACTTGCCTCTGTCTGCTGGCGTTTATGTGCCAAGAAAAGAATATCTGAATAAAAGGAGCAAAGGAAGAGCTTTGGAAAACAGTGAAAGAAGAGGGGAGAAAGTAGATTCCTGCAGATGTCTAGCAAAATTCTTGAAAAGCTAGCTTGGGAGTGAGTAAACTAAATGAGCTCCGAGGGACTTAAGATGAAGGGGCGGTCACTGGTTTCGATGGCCTGAAAAAGGGATCAGGAAAATTCTCGGAGAATTAGGCACAATGACCAAATGGAACCTCTAGGTGCAGAGGAAGCATTATCTCTGAAGGCCAGTTGCTGGGAGGTGACAGTAGTTATTTAGAGGTATGCTGCTTCCAAACACAGAGATTCCATTCAGTCACCATGGCTAACGGCCACTGTTTTGCTTGAAGGTTTTCTGGACCATCCAGCTGGCCACTTTGGAAACAGTACTGTGCATTAGATGGACTGCTAGTTTGATTCAGCAGGGCCATATTCATAATTTCAACTGCAAAAATAGAAAACAGATAGCTTGTTAGGTAACCATCATTATTATCACCCCTTTCCAATAGCGTACTGAGGCAGATGGAGTATGACTCACTCAAGATCATTCAAATAATCCACTGTTTAATGATCTATTTAAAAAAAAAAAAGCCCTACCCCAAATATAGATCAAAACACTTAACACATTCGACTAGCTTTGCTGTCAATCAGATCTTTCAAAATCCACAAAGAATATTATCCAGGCCATAAACCCTAGGCTTCTATTTATGAGTTACTTCTGTTTCAACCCAGCAGTTTATGATTGTCATGAGTCACTCAAGTACCACTGTTCAGAAAATAGCAGTAGCAATGAATCATCCCTAACAGAATATTCATAAATGTAATGTTCTATCTCAGAATAGGTTACTGAAATATCTTACTGTGAACAAATGATTCTGATCTTGTAAATAAGTAATAGTGAGTCAGTTTAACAAATTCAGAATTCACTTTTTGTGATGAATGAAAAGAGACAGCACACATCTATGTTTCATTAGTTCTCATCAAACGACAAGCAAACAAAATGAAATTGTATTATTTTATAAGGCCTGAGAGGGGGGTTGCATTTAAGAATGGGCACAAACTGCTTTTTTGCAGTTAAGTTTGTGGTTGAACCATGAACTGAACCACAAACTAATACAATGGTTCTTCACCAACTGAACCAGGATTTTTTATTGGTTTGTAAGCCATTTAGCTCCCTGGTTTCTGCTCACTGCCACTTTTGGCTCTGAGCCATTTAACCTCCTGCTCCAAGCCATTTAATCCCCTGCTTTCTGCACCCCGCCAAAGGGGGTGCCATTTCACCCCCTGCTTTCTGCTCCCCACCACTTTTGGCTCCAAGCCACTTTTGGCTCCGAGCCATTTAACCCCCTGCTTTCTGCTCCCCACGAAAAACAGCAGGGAGCAGAAAGCAGGAGTTTAAATAGCTCATGAACCAACACGAACCAGTTCGGTTCACAAATTGGCATATCGTGGTCCACTTTGGAGCCATTTCAAACCCCCCCCCCCCCAACGTTCTGCTCACCGCTGCTTTTGGCAGGCAGCAGAAAGTGGGGAGTGCAATGGCT
The DNA here is from genome assembly GCA_029233225.1 of Lepidodactylus listeri. Lineage (NCBI taxonomy): Eukaryota > Metazoa > Chordata > Lepidosauria > Squamata > Gekkonidae > Lepidodactylus > Lepidodactylus listeri. Next base: position 16,972,133 of record JARCFY010000012.1, read on the forward strand.
CGAATCCATTTAAATCCCTGGTTTCTGCTCCCCACCGCTCAGCTGTTTTTCATAATGAGCAGAAAGCAGGGGTTTAAATGGATCCGAGCCCTTTAAACCCACTTTCTGCTCTTCATGAACCACGATGAACTGCATAAAAATTTGTGGAAGTTCATGGCGGTTCTTTGGTTCATGAACATCACTTCACAAACCACAAACCAGCCTAAAGTTATGACAAACTTTAGTTCATGAGCTGGTTCGTGCCTGTCCCTAGTTGTATTCAGCCAGGGAATTTTGACAACTTTGAGAGTGTTAGGATTCTTCAGTTATGAATGAGCCTCACAAGTACTCAAACCCCCACATTAACAACTGCCCCCATTTGATTAATATACTGAAGACCCTCCTGGTTTATGGCAATTTGGTGTGGCATCTGAAATTAGCCACAATGCAAAACCATGGCTTCTTTTAGCTATGGTTAGTTTATGAAACTAGGTTTTAGCTCACAGGCAATCATTCCAGTCCTGGTTGCATTCATACACGGTGCAAAACCATCATTAAGACTAACCGTGCTTAAAACACCAACCTGAGGTTTCAAATCCTGGTTTGATGGGCACTAACCAGCCAAAGTTAGTGAAGAGCCTGTGTTCCACTCAATTAAACCATGGTTTCACATTACAGTCAGATCCTCTGTAGGTTGATTACTACATATAAACCAGGATTCCAAACCACAATTTAAGCTAAAACATGGGAACGTCTTTGATCAGCAGGACAAAAAACAAAGGAAAAAGGCAAGAGCCACAGGACTTCCGAAGCTTATTCCCTAAACGAACTATGGTTTGGTTGCTTGAACACAGTCAAACCCTCATACATCAGCCCAGGGGTCATTTCGTAGAAAAAGAGGTGCAGGCGCTCATTAGCATACCTATTAGCATAACTCATTAGCATATGCCATACCCCGACATCACCGTAAGTGTGTCAGAAAGGGAAGCAAAGAGGGGCATCTTCAAAAGCCACCCTTTCCCTTTCCCAGCTGGCCTGCCAAGGCGGGCGGGGAGGAGTGAAGCGAGAAGGGCCCCATAGAATACAATGGAAAGATCATGCTTCTGCTGCCGCGTGACTTCTGCTGCCGCGTGACTCTCACTTTGCTTCCTCCACAGGCCTGCTGGGAGCTGTGGGAGGGGCTTGCCACCACTGCCATTTGTGCCACTAGGGGTGTGCAAATTTTTTAAAATTTGGCCCGATATAGATCAGGCCAAATCAGGCCACATCTGTTCTGGCTGCTGAATGACCCCCGCATGTCAGTTTTGGCAATGCAAGCCCATTTGGCTGGCTGAATGTCAGTTTCAGCCCCATTATACCCTATGGGCCACTAAAGTCAATGGTAAAAACTCATAGGGTATATGAGGGGCTGGAGGAGAGAGGGTTTGAGGGAGAGGCTCCAAACTTCCAGGGTAGCTGCTGAGGCCTCTCCCCAAACTACCAACCAAGTTTCAAGAAGATTGGACCACGGGGCTTGATTCTACGGGCCCCCTAAGGCAACGACCTTCCTAAGGCAAAGGTGATTCACTACTCGTTATTTTAATCTTTCAAACATGAAAGTTAAGGGCATTTTCTGACATCTGCAATCATGTCAATTAAATTAGCCAGACATCTCTTTAGTTATCTTAACTATAATCAGATGCTGAATTTCCAAGCTAATTCAATCTGCAATCAGAGCAAAGTATTTACATCATAGATGAGAGCTCAATAAGGATTTCAATTAATTTGTACATATTGTTTTGAGAAATCAATTATACCAGGTCTGCTGAGAAATGAAGAATAGTTGCTAAGCTAGTCTTTCAAAAAACGGGGGGGGGGGGGGGGGGTCCAAACTCCTCACCAACCAAACTTCCCCTTCACATGCTCCTTTTAAATGAATTTTTACGTACCACACTACAAGATGCACGAACAGTATTTAAAGTGATTTTCACACGTGACAACAAAGGTACGAATACCTTCAGCTCAATAAATAGGGGGGGAAAGGCACTGAGTTCAATTACGGCCAGACTGCAACTTATAAGAGTCAGTAAGTCCCTCTTGGGCTAACTGCAAATATGGTTGACGCAAGAACAGAAGATGAAGGTAGGTTGGTTTTTATACTCTGCTTTTTTCTACCCTACGGAACCTCAAAGTGGCTTACAGTCATCTTTCCCTTCCTCTGCCCACAACAGTCACCTTGTAAGGTAGGTGGGGTTGAAAGAGTTCTGAGAGAACTGTGACTGGCCGAAGATTGCTCACTAGGCTTCTTGAGGAGGAGTGGGTAATCAAACCTGGTTCTCCAGATTAGAGTCTGCCGCTCTTAACCACACACCATGCTGGCAAGACAGAAAGCAGAACAGGATTATTTTACACCTGGATACAGATTTTCAGTTTGTGTCATAGAGGAAAGAAATGCCAAAAAACAGTTTTGACACCATGCCTGAAAATGCCCTAAGAAATTAAAGTTATTTGGATTAGCTCAAGCCAGTGTATTCACTTAACCAATTCCCCTCCCTTCAACAGCGTTCATCCCACGTGACTTTTGTACATGCAGGTCCCATGACCTTCAGCAGAGCGCCTTTTGGGGTGGTGGACCATCCCTGCCTTTTTCACCAGAAGAAAAAATGGCTGGGTCCAACCCACTGAACAATATGCATCAGCTTTGCACTTGGAGGTCTAATACTATTACTGAGTATTCATAGTTCAGGTGGAACCCATGCAAAGCTAATCACAAACATAAATATTAGAGACTTGCCTGTGCTACCCTTTATTCTTTTTTATTTAATAACTGTTTATTTTAACAAATAAAGTTTACGATCTTATAACAACAAGGAGCAATATCAATAGCAGTAACATAAAGTGCTAACCGATTACAGGTATAACAAGTTTTTCATATACATTTTCATTAAACATATAATGTATTAACCGTCTTTATTCATGAATAGTACTCATTTAGCAAACAATCTCTAAACTAGAGAATTACTTAATTAATTTTCAAAAGTACATAATTTTCCTATAATATGGGTTATTGGGCAAGACACCATTGTCTGTTAAGTACTGAATCATTGAATACCAGATCTCCACAAATTTCGAGGATGTATTTTCCTGTGTTTTTAGAAGAAGAAGAAGAAAAAGAAGAAGAGGAGGAGGAGATTGGATTTATACCCCGCTATTCATTCACTTGGAGTCTTAGAGCAGCTTACAAACTCCTTTCCCCTCCCCTCCTCACAGCAGACACCCTGTGAGGTAGGTGGGGCTGAGAGAGCTCTAAGACAACTGTCCTTGAGAGAACAGCTGGTACAGAGCTATGGCTTGCCCAAGGTCATCCAGCCAGGTGCAAGTGGAGGAGTGGGAATCAAACCCGGTTCTCCCAGATTAGAATCCGTGCACTTAACCACTACACCAAACTGGCTCTTTAATGTATCAAACTGGCTCTTTTAAGGTATCATATTGAGTTATCTTTCCTAACACAAAATATTCTCACAATTTTCCTCTCCATGTTGTTATCAAAAGGGTTTGTCCGTGTAAGATCCTTGCTACTGCTAGTAAGATTGCTATCAGTTCTTTTTTCACCTTGTTAGAAAGAGAGTACTCCCATATTCCTAAAATAACAGTTTCCGGTATCAAGGGTGGGTTACAGCCTGTTATCATATGTATTTCCTGCAACACTTGTCTCCACAAAGCATTAACATACACACACCCCTACCAACAGTGAAGGAAGTCCTGTTTTACCACATGGTTTCCAATATTTTTTGCCGTTTGTTGCTTTTATTCTATTTAAACACATTGGTGTTATGTACCATATATTTGACTTAAAGCTAGGGGAGTTCCATATCCTCATCCAGTCATCTTGTATTAGTCTATTTTGGCAGTCTGTGTTCCATTATTTTTGACTAGCCTTTAGTCTTCCATTTGCTTTCCACATCGTTTCTGGTTCCCCTCGACGGCACCACCAGTCCCCCCCCCCCCCCCCGCAATGCTTGGAACAGGCAGCTGTAGAAATGGCCTCTCTACTTACAAGCATACCTTGCCTATGTAACAAGGCCATGTAGCTGGATGTGCATGCATGCTACTGAATAAATAAATGTGGGGCCAGAGATAGGAAGCAGCAGCAGGTATTGGGAAGTGGGGTTAGGTGGCAGGTCCAAAATTTCAAGCCAAGAGAGCCTCTTGGGGGCTCTGGACCTCAGAACCATGACTAAGTCATGAAGCAATCCAGTAACAACTTCTTCCAAAAATGCATGAAAAGAGTTTTCTTCTGTTCTGGCCACTATGCATTTAAAGCAGGATACTATGAAGGAATGTGGTTCCATTTAAAAGCTCAGGAAGTTTGGATCTCCACACCCTGTTCAACTAAACTTAAAAAAAAAAAACACTATTTCTCTTCTGTCAGTACAAGACAATTTGAAAGCCTAAAAATTACTTATTCCCTAGAGACAGTGACAATCAAAGATTCCCTCCCTCCCTCTCCTCAGCTCCCCCAGTGTCTTTTATGTAATCACACAGAAGAATGGCAGCTGTAAAATTTTAAGAGTCACACAAACACAATACAGACTGCCCTGGAAGATCTCACCCCGCCCCCTCAGAGTTTTGCAGAAATCTATAAAAGAGACTGCCAAGGCACTTGGGGGCAAATGGAGTGCATTCTTCTTTTGAAAGCCATTGGGAGGAAAGAAGACCTATTGTTGGAAGGAATTAAAAGTGACAAAGAAGTCATTACTGAATTTTGGTCAGCATACAAAATAGCAGAGCCTTTAAAAGGGTGCCTAAAAGTTCAGACAGGCAGGTCTTCCATGATTTATGGTTTTCTGCAACTGGATGACACTGTGCAATGCAGTCAGACAGACAGGTCTTCTAATACTGATAGAGAAACAATTAAGCACAAGTATTTTAGCCATCCTTTCTCTAGTATCCCTTTTTTAAAACCAAAAGAACTCAGTTTGCATTTATTTAGGGGCAGCAATGTTAGCCAGATTCACTGGCAGATTCATCAATTTAAGTATGACTACTTAATTAATCCATGAGGACAACGAACCCAGAGAATGTTGCAAGTTAAGGGCGTAGTTCTTAAATTTTTTGGTGCTGCTACAGTTCCGGGTGTGTTAGTGCCCCGTTTCCCCTCCATGACACTTCACCTCCTATTTGAGGCCACTGAACACACTTCAGATGTCACCCCTTAAAGCACAGCTGCTGTTGAGAAGACATACCATGGTTCTTCACCATGTCAGGGGCCTTCCCCACCCCAAAATTAGTATTTTCTCTGGCATGTATATAATTTGCTTGAATTATATGGGGCCTGCATGATGTAGACAGCTAATCAAGTAAAAGAGTGTTTCTGCTGTTTGTCTTCTTTGCCACTGGATTAATATTTGGTTTTGTTCGAGCCCTCAGCTTTCGAGAACTCACTGCCCAGCTGCTTCATTTCAGTAGTTCCAGGTTACAACTCCTGTTATGGAGACCCAGAGATTTTACTGCCCACCCAAAGATCAAGGCCCAAGGAGTGACTTACAAACCTTCAGGGAAAAGCTAAAGAACTGCCAATGTTACCTGCACAGATCTTGTTTTAAAGAATGATTTAAAAAAATTATTAAATTGGTACCTGGTTTGTCCTCAAATCTATTCATCAAGACTTATTCCAGGACCTGAGAACATCAGACATACCATCAAGATATCTTCAGGTTGCCAGCCTCCAACTGGGCCTGGAGATCTCCCACTTTTACAACTGATCTCCATACTGCAGTTTCCCTGGAGAAAATAGCTGCTTTGGCGAGTGTATGGCACCATGCTAAAGACCCTCCCCTTCCCGAATCCTGCACTCTCTTCAGGCTCCACTCCCAAAATCTACAGGTATTTCCCAATTCAGATCTGGCAAACCTGGGGGGGGGGGGTGTTTGTACATACAGAGAGAGAGAGAGAGAGAGAGAGAGAGAGAGAGAGAGAGAGAGAGAGGCAACAATGCCATTCACCAGTGTACACAGGCAAAGAGGTCAGCATCTCTACAAGACAATTAAAGGACACAATCTGACATTAAAAACAGCGGCTTTCAGAAACCGGTGGGAAAATGTTTCAGTTGCTCTGCTGATGACCTCAATGTCACCTCTAGCTGAACAAAAGACTTCAAAAGGGAAGCTACCATTTCTGAACCAGACTATGATTTTGTTTCATTTAGATTATGCTTTTGCTGCTGTTGCTTTATTTCCACAACAGGTGTCAAAACTAGCATACTACAGATAGGAAGATTGTTGCTTTAACAATATTTCCTGTTGCAAGTGGACTTCTTTGTTCTTATCTTGTGTAACTTTGGCTCTGGATGCAAATATTGCAGACCTATTATTACTCAAAGCATTGTATGGCCTTTTGGCCCTAGTGCTTATATAACACTTTTCCTTTGGGTCTCTGTGTTATTTATACATACCCAGTATTTACTCCAATGCAAAGCTAGTTTATTTCTCCCAGATATGCCACAAAAGGGCATCATCATACATGCGCATACAAGTTATGTCCAGTAGAAAGAAAATCTTGGCCTGTAACACTTGTTATTTATTTATTTATTTGATTTGTACCCCACCCACCCCGCAAGCGGGCTCAGAGGAGCCAGCTTGCATTCAAGCTCGCCTTCCTTCCGAGTAAATACAGTCTGTGTGTGCATTTCATTCATCCACTGAAGCAGACTCATCCATGAATGCTTACGCCACAGTAAGTTTGTAAGGAAGCAATCCTAAATAGGTCTACTCAGAACTAATTCCCAAGTTATGCAGTGAGGCTTATTCCCAGGAAAGCATGCTTAGGGCCGCAGCAGCCATTGTCTTTATTATGCCACAAGGATCTGAGTTATTTTTGCTACAGAAGACAGTTGTCCCTTTTGAGAAACAACATCATTGTGAACACCAGCAGAGACTGCTAGGATCAGGTTGGGATGGACAGATCAGGATCAGGGCCAACCGGAGTACTGAGAGTATTTCAAATATTCTTCCCACTTTGACAAGTGAGCTGCGTTCAAAGCACACAAAATCTGTAGCTGAATTCAAAACCTGTACCCTTAGGTTGTTGCACTTTGAAACATCCGGATTTTGAATCTGAAAACCCTAAAATGCCAAACGCTCACATTCTGAGATAACTGAATACCATAGCATTTTCTAAAATGTGCACCATTTTCAAAGGATTTACGGGTTGTTGTTTTTAAAAAATGAAATGTTTGAATCTGGCATTCAGGTGAAATTGTATGTCAGTTCAGCCTTTCTCAAGATTGTTATCAAGTATCTTTAAGCATCATACTGGTGATCTGACTGTCATTCACAAAAATTTCCTGTGCTAGGTTGGACGTCAGGTGATCAGGAAAAATCAGTCACCTCTTTCTTCCTCCTAAATCAGGCCTGGACAAATTTTCTTTGGCTCTAGAAACCAGCTTTAAAAGTTCAAGCACCAGACTCATATTTCAGGAGGAGGAGGAAGAGATTGGATTTATACCCCACCCTTCACTTGGGAGTCTCAGAGCGGTTTACAAACTCCTTTCCCTTCCCCTACCCTTAACAGACACCCTGTGAGGTAAGTGGGGCTGAGAGAGCTCTGATAGAAACTGCTCTTTTTCAAGGACAGCTGTGGCAAAACTATGGCTTGCCCAAGGTCATCCAGCAGCTGCAAATGGAGGAGTGGGGAATTAAACCCAGTTCTCCCAGATTAGAGTCCGCGCACTTAACCACTACACCAAACTGGTGTATGACTGTATTTTCTAACTAAGAACATAAGAGAAGCCAATGTTGGATCAGGCCAGTGGTCCATCCAGTCCAACACTCTGTTTCACACAGTGGCCGAAACCCAGGTGCCCTCAGGAGGTCCAGCAGTGGGGCCAGGACACTAGAAGCCCTCCCACTGTTGCCCCCCCGTCAAACTATTGCTACCACAAAAAACAGGGTTATGTATGCCATATTTTCTAACTATTGCTACCACAAAAAACACTGGGTGCCACAGTGGAATTTCTAGCCACCGTGGCAACCTGGTGCCTGGGATCCGTCAAGCCCTGCTCTATATGGCCTGCCAAAGCCAGCTGTTGCTCTTTCAGCCAGGGAAGCCTCTCTTACTCCCCCCTCTTAAACCCCCTAAGTTGCCTCCCTTGCTCTCCTCAGGTATGGAGTCAGCATACCTTGAGGTGTGCTCCTTTGTGAGCTGTGTAACTAACCACTCTCCTGACTGCTCATCCTGCCCAGTGCTACTGGGGGAAGGGCGTGCGGGTGGTCATAAGCAGCCATACTTATTCCTGGCGGTGGCACTCCCAGCTGCGTGCAATGGCCAGCACTGTCAAGGAAGGGCATGAGAGCACGGAATCATAGAATGTTAGAGCTGTAAGGGACCTTGCAGGTCATCTCGTCCATCCCACTGCACTTTGCAGGAGCGTAGAACCGTAGGAGCTTAGTCCATCCCACTGCACTGCGAGAACCGGTAAATGAGCAACTGTGAGGGGAGAAAGATGCATAGGTGGGCAGGGGGGAGGGGCAGGGGGGCTAAGCAGCAGGATGTGGTGGCAGACAGAGGAGGGGAAGGAAGACCCAGGCGCCAAAACCTGGGACAAGCCCATGTTCTCCCGGCTGTCAAATGTTCTCCGTTTAAGCGTCAAGCCCAAACATGCTTCTGCTTTCTGAAAGCAGACACCAGTTCAGAATTAAAATGCTAACTTTCCTGAGCCATCGGCACACTGACTTCCTTTAGAAGACACAAACTCCACCGCAGCTGAAGCATCCACTTAGCCCCTGGTGTTTTTAATTTTACAATCTTCACACAAACTCGTCCAAAGGGAGAGAAGACCAAAGGCTATATGACTAAAGAACAAGGATGATGTGTACCAGGGGAGAGGTGTCTCTTGAAACAAATGCGGACATGCAGGAAAAGGAGGACGGGCGGTAGGAAAGGAAATTAGATTTCTCCGACCCTTGGGCAGGAAATGATAAAAACACAGCCCGATGATAGCCAGTCACGCACAGAAGCTATCACAGGAACGGCTGCAGATACCGACTCCACAGGGTCAACAGGAAAGGCAGCCATCGGTCAAGGTCAAAGATCCAAAAAATTGATGCTGGCAGTCACGTTAATCCTAGGGAGCCCACACTGGTATGCCTAGATCACAAATTGCTGCTAACAGATAAGAATACCAGACCATGTATGCTCGGTCCAGGCAAATAGTTTAGGATTTGTAACTGGCTCCACTGGGGGAGCAGCTGCTAGCCTTCTTTCATAACAGGTGCCATTGTAAGGCGTTGCTTAGGGAAATAATAAAGTGTCTGTCAGGTTGGAATATGAAGCTAAGGTTTAGGAGGCAATTCTGTAAAGCTCAGCGTATGCATTAGCAGAACCATGCGGCTCTTTGAAACTTCCACTGCAGCTGTGGTTGCCATCCTCCAGGTGGGGCTGGATTTCTTCCAGAATTACAACTGATCTTCAGACCACAGGGATCAGTTTCCCTGAAGGAAGCGGCAGCCCCTGCTGGGCGCCCTCCCCAGGCTCCACCCCCAAATCCCCAGGCATTTTCCACACTGGAGTTGGCAACCATAACTGCAGCCATTTTTGCCAGGAAGAATAGGCAAGCCTTTTTGTCTGTTTGTTTGACATCAGCTTGCTTGCTCAGCCATGCCAGCAGCTGTTGTAGAAATTTCAGGCTGCGTTCACACAGTCATAAGAGCCAGACTAGTACCACAAACCCAAAAACTGCACACAAAAGAGGCAATGCATTGCATTCGGATCAACTAATAGCCATGTGGCTGAAGCGCCAGCTTCTGAGTAGAACAGAACTCTTCTTCAGTTAAAAGATCGAAATATAATTTATAACAGTACTGAGAGTCATATTTCACTTAGAAACTATCGATACAATATACAAATATATAAGCATTATTTTTAATCTGTATAGGGTTCTGTTTTTCCTTATTACTTATGCTTTAAGAGGTCTGCCTATTTGTAAGAGCTTACATTTCCAAATATCTGAATGCTGGTTGGTCCAGCAAAAGGTCTGCAGGCATGTTTGGCACACAGAAAGCACATTCAAGGGTTAAGGCTGTGGATTGTTTAGAAAATGACAACTGTTTTATATACTGGACTGCTTTTTGTGTTTTGCTCCATCTGGGCTCCATTTGCACACAGTCAAAAGGCTCAAATCTCACTGACTTCAGTGGACTAAGAAACCTAACTGTACGTACAGTGGCAGTCTTAATACTTATAAAGCATCTACTATGCATTCCTGTTATGCCAAGTTACTCAAATAACAAGTTCCCTCCTGTAGCTTTGCGGCCTAACGGGCTGCTTCTGCATAGGCCCCCTTATTAATGTGCCTCCAGAAGTGCAGGAAGAGCTCATTCGGCAGGCACAATTAGCCCATGAACCACTTTCTCATACTTGAAAACAGCTTCAGGTGTAGAATAAGAATTCTTGGTTACCTTGCTGTTGCTGAGTTTTCATATTTTGTTTTTCAGAAGGGCAAAGAACAATGGGTTGCAACCGACCCCTCTGCTCAGCTAAACATGGAGCTGAGCTGGGTGGAGATATACAGCTCACTGAATCCAAGCTCTGTTCCTGAAGATTTTCCTCTACCTTTCCTCCTTTCCTCTCTCATTTCTCTCTCATTTCTCATTATAGCTTCATGAGACACAGGGAAAGAAGAGTTGCTTGGGGCTTGAAAAGTACGGGAGTCGGAGACCGGTAACCGTGAACCCCACAAGCATGGTTTATTCAGGTTCAGATGAGGCATGCCGGAACGGAGCTGGGGGCCTGCTTATATCCCCGGGATAGCTGCACCCCCAACCTCGCCCAAACACAGTCATAGGCTTAAGTTTCCGCCAGAGGTGATCATAGGTTTATTTGAATATCCTAAGCCTCTGGTTGGGTGACAACTAGGATCCTAGTGCCCTATTGTCCTCTGGCCTCAAGCTCCGGTCTTTCTTGGCCATGTGCTTAATGGACTGCCATGTGGTCTTTGCTCTGAGTACACTACAGGGCTGCCACGGCACATCTGTTCCACAGTGCTCCAAGGTACACTGGAGAAGATCCAACAACACTTGATTCACTTGGGGACTGTAGACTAATTAAACCAGGATAGCTAAAAGTCTGGTGGCCGCAGAGCTGCATACCTTTATCTGATTCTGCTCATCCCCCCCCCCCCAACACAGCAGAAAAACGCAAAAGCCTCATGGGTCATCTCAACTGGACAGCTTATACAGGGGGCGCCATACCTGAGGGACCGCCTTTCCCCATATGTACCCCAGCGAGCACTGCATTCAGGGTTTCAAAATCGGTTGACCCTCCTGGGCCCCAAAGATGTCAGACTGGCAACAACCAGGGCCAGGGCCTTCTCGGTGGTGGCTCCGTACTGGTGGAACAAGCTCCCCAAAGAGATCAGGGCCCTGTGGGACTTTTTATTCTGGACCTACAAGACGGAGCTCTTCCACCAGGCTTTTGGTTAAGGAACTGCCACCATTAACAACACCAACACCAACATTATCACTAAGGATCGTTAACGATACTTTAGAAAGACAGGGCCCATGCCCTGATTCCATCGTTACAGCCTGTGCCTGCCACATGAATATGATAAACATCGAGAAACTGATGAGCAAGGCAGACCCGAGATCAGAGACTATATTAACTGTTGCTGCCATCCTTAAATATCAGTTTACAACTTGCTAGCACTTTATGATATTGGATTGTTTTATATGGTTTTATCTATGTTATAACTGTTCCTATGTTTTATCCTTTGTAAGCCGCCCTGAGCCTGCTTTGGTTGGAAGGGTGGGGTGTAAATCAAAATAAATAGATAAATAAATGTTAAGAGCAAAAAAAGCATCTATCCAGATGGTTTCAAGGTAAGGTCTGAGGGCCTCATGATACAGCCACTGTCCTGAAGCTAAGCCTGTTTGGGTATGATCAGTGCTTAGATGGAAGACCTTCTGAGAATGTATGCAAGTTGCCACGATTCCACAATGGGAAAAACGATAGGATTGAAATGCAATACTAAATCAAATGTGTCCTCTAAAAAACCCCATTGATCATCCCACTGTGTTCTCAGAAAGAAGCAGCTAACTTGTATGTTTAATGGATCTGGGTAATAAAGATAGCCTCACTGCACTATAAAAGGAGATGGCCTCTCTTCTGAACACAAAGTGGCCGTCAGAACCCTCCATTCAATGGTGCTTGCTCATAAGACTTGGACACTGTCAACTGTTTTCCAGCCTGAAGGCCATATTACACATGGTTGGGCAGCTGAGCATTTAAAATGATTTAGGAAGGGGGGGGGGAGAAGGCTAAGGGCTGGAAGTCATTTAATTTCGCAGTGCGGTATTCAAAATGTTATGAGCAATACAACATTTGCTCTCGGTGCACCGAAGAAATGTTGGGACAGTCGTCTTATCTTAGCCAAGGGGCTGGCGGAGTTTGATCGCACATCCATGACAAGGTCCCATTAGCAGTCCATATCGTTCATCCTTTATCTAAGCTTGGCAGTAAACATGTCATCTGCTTGCATAACACAGCACAGCGACTGCCAGAACTTAATTCAAAAGGCTGCCCATAGATTACGCGGGGGAATCTTAATGCTTTCCCCCCACCATTGTGATCAGTGTTAAGATAGACAAGAGAACTTTAAAAAAAAAAAATCCAAAAACCTCTGTTATTATCCCCAAGGTTACTTGAGGCAAAGAGGCGTTCTTCAGAAACTGGAAATGTTTGAACACCCATAATTAGGAGGCTTAAAGCAAGATTTACGAAGGCCTCTGATTTCCAGGTCTTCTTCAAACTCTTTGAAGTGGATCAGAAGCCAAAAGCTTATTGTGAAAATCCCTACCCCTGACTGGCAAAGCCAGGAAAGAGAGGAGAAGATCCACAGACCGGTGTCCTTTCAACAGTGTAGTGCTAATGGCTAAACCGTTGAAGATAACTGACACACTTCCTGGTTGACTATACAGCCCACTATATATAAGCACAACTGATTTCAGTACGATTACTGCTGGAAAATTTCACAACGATACTCCAGTTTGACAGAGCTGCCTGTTTCAAGATAAATTATCCTATCTCTTTTCATCTCGCCCTTCCTCACGGCAGCACTGGTTGTTGTACTTCCACTCCACATCTCATAACGACTCTGTCAGGTAGATGAGACCAAGAGAGAGCAACTGGCCCAAGGTCACCCCATGAGATTTGTGGCAAGGCAGGTACTTGAACTTGGGTCTTACCCAGCCCCAGTGTGTAACCATACTGGAACTTCTACTTTGGATGAAATGTGGTAGCAAACAGAGGTCCTTCCGCAGAATGGTTACACATCCTCGTTTGCAATATTCTGAGTATGAATTTCACCACGAGGTTGCCAAGCCCAGAGACATAAGAAAGTCTGTGTCCAAGACCAGGCTGAGGGCACACAGCTATGGCACACCTGTCCAGAAGGCTTTAGGAAATGCACTTTTTTAAATCTTTGGGCTACGATGTCAGATTCAGGGATCAAATCACCCAACCAGGCATGAAGCTCATTTTGGTGACCTCCACCCAGTCACATTCTTGCTCAGCCTAACTTGCCTCTCAAGGTTATTGTGAGGAAAAAATCAGAAAAGGTTTTGTCATTTTTAATTGTTGTTTTAGTGGTATTATATTGAGATTGTTGTGAACTGCCCTGAGCCCATCCGCAGGAAGGGCAGTATATAAATCAAATCAAATAAATATAAAACCACACATATACCAACCAGCCAAACTCCCTGGTGGAAGAGGAGGACAGAAACAAGTAAGACTTGGGGGGGGGGGGGGAGAATTCTAAAAGCTTTAAGGAAGAAGACAACAAAGAGAAAAGAAAAGAGGTGTTATTAAAACTGATTAGAACCTTTCAAGGCATTTTTTTCCATATAAAAACTGACAGTTATTATTGAGTTACTGCATGGCATCTAAAGGATTGCTGCTCCCCAATGAATCTTCCAGGCAGCTGAGATCTTCTACCGAGCCCTTGTTCAGCACGTCTCTCCTGTATCATGCGGGGGGGGGGGGGGGGGTTTAAGTCATCCCAAAGCCCTATCGCTTAATGTTAAATGCTTCAGTCTAAACTAAACTGAAATGTTATTTACTCAGCCTTGGAAATTATACGTTAAAATGTCATCATAAATATTTAAAAGGAATAAACAAGAGGGGCTATATTCTCATAATGTATGTGCTGGCTACAGAGCAGATTTTTTTACCAAACAGAGACTGCATATGTAACCCTTTTCTAATTGGGGGTTTTTTTTCCCCAAATCAATAAATGACAGCACCCTTATGGCTTGGCAAACAAATGTGAAATTGCTTCAGAAGTATAGAGAGAGATAAAAAAAACATTCAAGGTGTTAAATGGTTTTCAGTATAACAAACATTTATCACAAACCTAGCAACTTTACAATTAAAGAGAAAACTGAATTATAATGTCTATGACCATCTTCCACGCCCTTCAGGAAGAGCACTCAGAAGAAAGGCAAACTTGAGCAAACAGCATCCATTAACACAAGGAAAAAGAGAAAGTCCCAAACATTAACTTAAAGAAATGGAGAGCTGCTTCTTCCCCGTATGCTCTTCAATAGTGCTTGCTGTTGCTCTGGAATCCTTTCTTTGGCTTGGGCCTGCAAAAAAATTACCAGTTTCCCTTAGTTAAGCTCTGGCCTCCTCTCTCCTGCCGCGGGCCAGACTGACTCACTCAACAGAGTTTTAAACAATATATTTAATCACAACTCAGCTCGGGGAAAAACTTTCTTTATAACAACTCCTAAAGAGGAAATTCTAGGATGCAATTTCTCCCTGGTTGAAGGGCCCATCACTTACCTTCAAAGAAATTAACAGTTCCCCTCTGTTAAGCTCTGGCCTCCTCTCTCCTGATGCAAGCCAGGCTGACTGAGGGGGTGGGGCTCTTGCAGCTAGTAATAGTAAGCAACTACCCATGCTCTGTGACCTTTTGCCCCCAGGCCCTAATTCTAAACTGCTTAATAAAAATGAAATGTTAAAATGAAAATGACATGGGTTACACATAGTTATGCAGCAAACAGTGGTGTCCACGGCTCCAGCCATGCTGGTTGCCATAATGACAAGATATATCCCAGATACACAGGCAAACATTTTTCGCCGTGACTCTCATTCTTGAAAGACAGCCCATAGTTTTGAATCATATCTGAAGAAAACTGAAGACAAATCCAAATTAGGTCAGACCGATGGAAGTTCTGGTCATCAAGATGGAAGGGTGGGGTGGGGGTTAAG
This sequence comes from Lepidodactylus listeri, assembly GCA_029233225.1. Lineage (NCBI taxonomy): Eukaryota > Metazoa > Chordata > Lepidosauria > Squamata > Gekkonidae > Lepidodactylus > Lepidodactylus listeri. The sequence continues at coordinate 16,987,358 of JARCFY010000012.1, forward strand.
AACATAAGAGAACATAAGAGAAGCCAATGTTGGATCAGGCCAGTGGCCCATCCAGTCCAACACTCTGTCACACAGCGGCCAAAACACCAGGTGCCCTCAGAAGGTCCAGCAGTGGGGGCAGGACACTAGAAGCCCTCCCACTGTTGCCCCCCCCCCAAGCACCAAGAATACAGAGCATCACTTGGCCCAGGCTGAGAGTACCTATCTATACTTTGTGGTTAATAGCCACTGATGGGACTTCTGCTCCATATGTTTATCTAATTCCGTCTTGAAGCCGTCCATGCTTGTAGCCGCCACCACCTCCTGTGGCAGTGAATTCCACGTGTTAATCACTCTTTGGGTGAAGAAGGACTTCCTTTTATCTGTTCTAACCCAACTGCTCAGCAATTTCACTGAGTGCCCACAAGTTCTTGTCTTGTGAGAAAGGGAGAAAAGTACTTCTTTCTCTACCTGCTCTATCCCATGCATAATCTTATAAACCTCGATCATGTCACCCCTCAGCCATCATTTCTCCAAGCTAAAGAGCCCCAAGCGCTTCAACCTTTCTTCATAAGGAAAGTGTTCCAACCTGTTTATCATTCTAGTTGCCCTTTTCTGCACTTTTTCCAAGGCTATAATATCTTTCTTGAGGTGTGGCGACCAGAACTGTACACTGTACTCCAAATGAGCTCGCACCATCAATTTGTACAGGGGCATTATGATACTGGTTGTCCTGTTCAGGCCTCCTCAAGAAGTAAAGAGACCGCTAGGTCCATTTTGTCTCCAGATGCAAGGAAGCCAAATCAGAACAAAATAAAATGTGTGAGTGGGTGGGGAATTGGGACCTTACAAATCTGCAACAGTTTGATTATGGAGGGGAACGGGGGGGGGGGATGCTGAGTCACTTTGGAACAGAAGGAGACAAAGGGGGCGCACAGGCTCATAAAGGGCAAAGAGCAGGAAGGGGAGGACAGAAGAAAATACAGGCCTGAGTCACATTTCGTTCATTTTTTTTGCTCCAGTGCTGGTGGGCCACTCTCCTAATTTGGGAACTAAAAAAATTTCAGTCTCAGAGACTTCATGATCACTGAAGCTCCAAAACATACTGAACAGACCACAGAAACTGCAGTGGCTGGTGAACATGAATTCCAGGAGGCTGTTCCAGTCTGCACGAGGCTGCCCTCAAAGATAATCCCCCCAAAAAACTTCAATTAGAGCAAATAAAGGCTGCCCATCTGACATGCATGGTATACCATGTGCCTGTCACGCCAAACTTTATGACAGCTACACAGATTACCTGTTTCCAGGCTCAACTGAATATGCAGATTACTATCTTTAAAGTCCTTCAAGATCTGGGACCGGCATATTCGCACAATCGCCTCTCTCTCTCTTGTTGCAACCCCCATCCTTGGGTCTCTTCCCATCAACGGCTTTTAACTTGTTCCTTCTGTTCAGCAGATGTAGACCTTGTTCCTTGTTCATTTCTGGTTCCTGTTTTGTGGAATGGCCCCCCTGAGCATCATTTTTGGCAACATGAACATTCTGTGGTGCAAACAGAGCCCCAAATGTAAAGAAGTTACAGAGTCTCCCAAAATTTCTCCATATTTTGTGTGGAGAGGGGGATTTCCTTCACCTCATAAATGTACGATCACCTCATAATGTACAGTTTCTGAGCTTGGAAACATATGTATTTCCTGACCTGCCCCCTCCACACACACACACACAAATTAAAAATATAGAAGGCAACCTAGTCAACAAAATGAGTTCAAGAGTATTCATTAATTTAGATAAGAATAGAGATAAGTAAACAGCACTGTGTTGCTGTTCTGGTGTACTCTTGCTTGTGGTGGTTTGAATACAAAACAATACAAAGAAGGTCTTTTATTTTGCACAACAGGCAACATGGGACCAAAATTTAAAGTTCCTGCAAAATATTCAGGGGTTTCACCTACTAGATTCTGCCAACATCCCATAATCTTTTGCCAGAATTACCTTTACAGCCTGCCCCTCTCTTCAGAAGGCAGAAAAGAAGCAAGAAAAATAAAACACAGAATTGCTCCTAGGGCAGGGTGGCCAAGGAAGACACTCACAAGTAAGAGGCAGCTGCGTCATCAGAGACTGCCAGGAAGAGGAGTTCTTGCATTATTATGTCTGCACTGGGTGTTTAGGGGAAACAAAGCCCAAGGATGTTAGACTCAGAGTATTTTAACAGGGGAAGCAAAAAGTACACAGACATACAATGAGTAGTCTATATCCACAAGGAGAGATACACAAAGAAAATTCCATGCTTAACATAAGAACATAAGAGAAGCCAATGTTGGATCAGGCCAGTGGCCCATCCAGTCCAACACCCTGTCACACAGTGGCCAAAAATACCAGGTGCCCTCAGGAGGTCCACCAGTGGGGCCAGGACACTAGAAGCCCTCCCACTGTTGCCACTGTTTGCCCGGGGTGGGGGGGAGACACCAGCAGAACTGAATGCACTCCATACAATACAGCATGACTTAGAACACATAAGACATGTAACATAACCGGTCTAGGTACATCTGGAGCCTCTTGGTAATTACACATTCAGAGAGGACACTTCGGGGAGTACAGCAGTAAAATAAAATTATACAAATTTGCATATCAAAGTAAACGGGTTTACGCAGGAAACCAAACCGGAATGCTAAAGCTGTTTATGAGTCTTCAGCTTAATGACATAATTGCAAACAACAATTAGTTTTTTTTAAAAAAAGAAGTTCGCACAAGGTGAGCATTAATAATGGAAACAAAAATCGATGACCTTAAAAAATAAAAGTTCAGAGGCAAAACATAATGCAGAAAGCAAACATGAGAGACCCTATTCTCAAAGATTCCTTCCACCATGTCCTATACCTATATCATCATCAGCATGACGGAATGGGAAAGCAACATACAGAAATATACTTCATTCATACCTCAGTGGGGACCCAAAGCTGTTTACGTCATTCTCTTTTCCTCCTCCTCATCCTGTGAGGTAGGCTGGGCTAAGAAGATGTCACTGGCCCAAGGTCCCCCAGCAAGCTCCCATGGCAAAGTGGGGATTGGAACCTGGGTCCCACAGAACCTAGTCAGACGCTTTTAACCACTACACCACCCAAACCCCACATGGCTACCGCTTGTTGCAAGGTTTTAATGCCATAAAATGGCAACTGAGCTCTACTAGCTTTTAACATGTGACACAAGTTGCTAAAATGAACTCTAGCCTTACCACTACTAAAAAAAAAAAATTCAAATGGAAGAAACTGGGTAAAGGCTGCAGACCAAGGGCACGCGTGTTCCGAACATAAGGCTGGGTTCTGTTGTTGTTGTCGTCATTCATAAAAAATCCAATGCATAAGTAGAACTGCATTTCCAAATCCCAGTTCAACCCTTCAATTCATTGGGTAGCCCTGAGCAAGCCATGGCATCTAGGAAGGTGGGGTACGCCACAAAGTAGGTCTGGGAAACCCCTGTTTAAATTTTGCCACTGTCTCAGGTATGCCCCTCTCTCTCAGCCTCACCACCCTTTAAATATGGGGGACAGTAAGAGTGGCCGACCTTACAGGACCGTTGTTCGGATTACAAGATTGTATGGATGAAGTGCTTTGCAAACCGAAAGTGCAGTATAAAAATGCTAAGCAAGTACAAGCCTGAAGAGGTCAGAGGATGAAGAGGACTACTGAGTAAGGCTCCACCGGGAGGCAATGCACACTCACTGTCCCTTGTAATTGGTTTATAATAACTTTGCAGAACATGAAGTTAAATAAAAATTGAAAACAGTGGGACTCACTGGATTGAGGGGTGGCTTATGAATCCAAATGTGTTACTAGTAAGCAAATTTTAAAAGCACATTTATATTTTAATGCCTTGTGAGCATCAGGATTTCATTAAAAAACACAAAGAAGCTATCTAATCAGTGTTCCCTCTAAGCTGAGTTACTGTGAGCTAGTCTCTGGCTCAAACATTTTTGTCTTAGCTCAGGAAGGATGGCTCCAAAGCAAACTGATTTATGCAGCAGGCAGACCACCTACTCACAACTTTTAATGCCAGTAGCTCACAAAGTACAATTTTTTGTTCACAAGACTCCACGGCTAAGAGGGAGCATAGGCAGGCAGTGCATGCAATATAAATCCTTTCCTACATAGTACACACATACAGAACGAGTACCTATGGGGGAAAGGGACTGCACATATTAAAAAGTCAGTTTAAATAGGAACTTAAGGTAGTTAATAAACACAGAGCAGGGTTCGGATTCCCCCTCCCCAATACATTTAAAATACCAGTTGGCAGCGACTAAATACCTAGAAAAAGCAAACAGGGGTTCGTTTTCTGTGTAGGAGGAGTTTAAACTATTTGTTGAGCTCATTTGACTATACACTGTTTATTATAACATTATGGAAAAGAGGTCTGTATAACAGCAGGAGATAACAAGAAATGATTTACATAGTTGCAGAGTGTGGGCTACCCAGGGGCATGGCAGGGGACAGGGAACCCAAAACTATAGAAGTAGTAATGTACGGTTTTCTGTCATTTTCACAGAAACCAGCCCCGGCCTGGTGGAACTCCCTGCCAAACGACATCCACACCTTGCAGGACCTTACGCAGTTCCACAGGGCTTGGAAGGCAGAGATGTTCCGCTAGGCCAGGGGTGGCCAAACTGTGGCTCGGGAGCTGCATGCGGCTCTTTCACACATATTGTGTGGCTCCCAGCAGGGCAGCTGGGGAAGCTAAGGGGAGGAATGGCTTCCCTATCGGTCTTCCCTTCCCCTCCCTGGGTGGACTTGAGGCTGGGAGGGGGGAGCAGAGAAAGAAAGCAACTTTAACCTTAAATGCGTTCTCAAAGCCCCCTCCCCCAAGCCTACTGATATCACTGGACAAATAAATATTATTATCAGTATCCGTTTTTACCCCTTCTGTTTTTATTTTTGGCAAACTCTCGTTTAATGTTAATAAAAAGCAAATTTTCATATTTTCCAATAAAAACATGTGTGTAATATTTGTTTATGTCTTGCAGCTCTCAAACATCTGACGTTTATTCTATGTGGCTCTTACCTTAAGCAAGTTTGGCCAGCCCTGTGCTAGGCCTTTGGTTGAGGACAGCGATGGTTACCATCTTGGCTGGCACTCCCTTCTTCCTACTCCTGCCACTTCCTACTCATCCCCCTATGAGATGGGGACACAGTTGTAGTTGGAGGTACCAACACCATCTGAATACTCTAAATGTTTTAATCAGCTTTTAAATTGTTGGTATTGTTTAGTAATACGTTTTTACTATCATTGTTCATTGCTCAGAGCCCTGAGTACTCAGGGTTTGAGCAATTTATAAATCCAATTAATTAATTAATGTGATTTCTCATTGCCTGCTTCTGTGCAGCACCCCTAGACTTCCTTTGTGGTCTCCCATCCAAAAACTAACCAGGGCCAACCCTACTTAGCTTCTGAGATCCGATGAGCCTGGACTTGCCTGAGCCATCCAAGTCAGGGCTAGGAGGACAAAGCAAGAGTTAAGATGTAGTTTCTACCTCAAGCACACCATTTTCTGGGATTCTGGTTTCCAGAAATTACAGACGCCTTTTGTTTTTCCAGCATAACGGGATTCCACAGATCAGATGGCTGAACCGAGATGTGTAAGGGTAAGGCAGAATTCACAAGATCATTTAAAACTGATAGCTTACATCTTGATACACCCTCCACCACCCTTTCACTCACAGAGCCAGAGGTGCTTGAAAGTAAGACAGGACGACTTCTTTCCAGGCTTTCTGAACCGTTTTAATAGAGTAGGGAGAATAATTCTGGTCACTCGTGCAAGCGATCCCCTTCTGAAGTGTTTGCATAGAGAAACAGGAGGAATGACACAGTTGTTTCCTGTTGAGGTTCCCTGATTTCTGGAGGGCTGTGATGTTCTCATGGTTCCTCAGCAGAGACGTAGCTGGAGACATGTGAGACAACATCTCAAGCAACCTGCTTCCCCCACCACTGGCAGCAATGTACTGACCGAGCCTGAGAAAATGACCAGGACAGGATAGCTATTTCATATTCACTAATAAAGGGTGTGACTTTTGCATAAGAGTCGAAAGTGATAGTGGAGGTGGGGGAAAACAATTTAAGGATGATTAATCTGGGATTTTTAAAGCATGTATTAGCTTGTGATTGAGAAGCAATTTATATAGCACCTACATAAGAGTCAAGGGGAGCAGGCAGGTAGTTCTTTGACCACAATTACTGCGTGACCAAAGAGGGTGGTTGAAACAAGTAGGAGTTAATTAATTCAAATGATGTGAGGATCCTGTCATAAAGGGTGGAGCAGTGATAGTCACCCACATGTCAGAGCAGTAAAGTATCAACATGGTGAGCAGTTGAGTCTGGAAGAAGATATGGAGTCAAGCTACTGGGCAGGATAGAGTGAAGAGAACAGGTCAGTGTCCATCTCAAATTCAGGAGGCAGACTGAAGTCAGAAACTTTCCCCAGCAGGAGCATGACGTAATATCACTTAACCCCTGCTGAACTAGCAGCTGCAGTACTAGCTTCGGGCCATCCAAAACGATGGTGGCAGCAAAGAGTCAAAAACTTCATCTCCATCTTCTTCCAAACTGTTATCATTGCACAGACTGTATCATGCTGCCAAAGCACCTGATTTGAGACCACCTGTGTTTTATACCACTTTAGTAATTGTCGGTGCATTGAAAGACTATGATTCGGAGACACTTCTCCCTTTTTAAGGGGAGAACGTGATATCAAACGAACACACCAAGACAGACATATGGTAAAGCTATTGAATTCAGGAACGCACTGCCTGTTGTACAGCTTTGGCAGATAATTATCTTTTACCTGAAGCTTTTTTTCTTTTAGCCAACATTTCAGAAACATTATTATTCTCAATATAAAAAAGGAATCATTCACCCGCCTGAAAATTGCTAATTGATACTGGTTTCCTTCCGCCCCTTCTCTGGAAACATCTGGAGCTTCTTAACTTCAGAGGAATACATAAATCACTTTTTTTTTTTTGCTCTTGTTTCTTAGAGGAAACAAATGGGCAGAATATTCATAGGTTAGCAGATTAAGAGATACATGCAAGATAGGCATTCTCTTGAGGAATTGTTTTAGCACAAAGGGATAAAGGAGACTTCCAAGTATTGAATAATATGGGGGCGGAGAAGACTGTACTTGGAAGAACAAAACCAGTCCTCGGGTCAATTATAAGAAGGCCTGAAGAATAATACACTGCAGCAATAGTTGGGGAGAAAGAACACTTTGTCAAAGATGCAGAAGAAGCTGCCAATAAAAACAAGCGTGTGAGAGAAAAAGTGAGCGAGTATGTGCGAGTGAGGGAGGGGAATACATTTGAAGGAGCGCAAGATGGAAGTTCTTCCTACTAAAATGGAGCTAGCCGTGGTGGCCAAGGGAGATATCTGGGAGCCAAAGCAATGAACAGCCTTTTAGCAGGTTTAAAGACTAACAGGTTTATTGCGGCAGAAGCTTTCATGAACTGGAGCCTACCTGTGACTTTGTTAATGTGGCCATAGGACCTCTGATGTAGCAGCAGCTACAGACAGGTAAGCTCCCCCTGAAACCTGTCAGCATCAGAGTCACCTCAGCCGCCAATTTATCCAGGCAACCTCGGGCAAGGCTTTCACACGTCTCATTTACAAATATGAGGATAACACTGCATCTTTAATTAAGGAGGAAATTCAGCTGTCAAATTAGGAAAACAGAAAATAAAATCAGGATACAGCCATGTTTGGGTTAATGGGGTGACGTGGTACATCTAGTCTTGGATGTTGACAAACAGAATTACTAAATTACTAAAGGTAATTCCTTTTTCTTGTTTGGGTGGTTTTAGCAACACAACCCCAAAGGGCAAACCAAATCCTCCCAAACAGTCTGACCGTACCAAAACAGGAAGAACAAATAGGTTTTATTTACACAGATCACATGCCGCCTAGGCCAGGTCTGTTATCCCCACAATCATCTGATGCGGGGGGGGGGGGGGGCTGTGAGTGGGCCAGGAATAAGCCCAGAGCACTGGTTATCTTGTGGGAATCAACCAACTTGAGGATATACACCAGGCCCTGTTCAAAACCTATGCAGATGTGCCTTAAAGTCCACTCCATCAAAAAGAACGAACAGTGTGAAATCACTGCAGGGGAGTTAATTGTGGGACATTTGTAAACAGGGCCAAACACACAGCACTGTCCAATTTCACAAATTAATTCACAAGAGCATGGCAAAATGAGCCAAAGGATAAAATACAGCAATTTAACAAATAATGAGGTTCATAAAGAGAGACAGTAATAAAATAGCATGAAAGCTATTTTCATTAAAGGGGGGGGGGGAGACACTCAGTTTGGGATTGTAAAAAGACCACTTAATTCTATCAGCCCATTTATCTTCAGATCTACCATAAGAAATGGCTCCTAAAAATTAATGAAATGAAAAAGAACCTCTCTCATCTTTTAAATCTACATTTTAATTGAGGTAATGGCTGCTGGTATCAAAGACAACTAGACAAATGGATGTCGGAAAAATCCAGGGCCCTAAGTCATCCCTAAATGCTACAATCCGGTATTAGGTACTGGTCTGCCAACCTGGGGTCATTTGATAAATGATGCCACAGAAATGACTTTGCCATTTGTATTAAAAGCAGAGAAAGGGTCATCCCCCCCATATGCCATTTAATATAGGCTGTGGAGAAACAATTTTGGAGAGGACACAGCTAATCAAACAGAACAGTCAAAATAGCTGTGTAATACTCTATTTTGGCTAAGCAAAGACTCGTAAATGGTTTCAGATCAACAGCACTTATCTATGTGTACTCATGAGAAGATGAAATAGCCCAGGCACAGAAGCGAAAGCTGCAATTGCCTTCCAACATTTATCTCTTCTAATTTGAGATCAGCTGAGTATCTAACTTCAACCTTAAGTTTTTCTACTGAGAAGGTCAAATATGATTTCTCATTACAATGGCAAGCGACCTTTAAATAGACAGATGAGAGATCGATGCTGCCCTATCACGATTTTTATCTCGTCCTTCTTCCCAGGAGCTCAGAGTGGCACACACGGTTCTCTCCCCCCCATCCCATTTTATCCTAACAACAAGGCAGGACAGCCTGAGAGAGTCCCTGGCCCAAGGTGAGGGCTGCCACTTCCTGGTTGGGAAATACCCGAAGACTTGGGGAGTGGAGCTTGGAGAGGGTTGGGTTTGGGAAGGGGAGGCGAGGGACCTGAGCAGGGTGCAGTGTTGTAGAGTGCATCCCCCAAAGTGCATCCCCCAAAGTTTTCTCTAGAGGAACCAATATCTGTAGTATGGAGATCAGCTGTAATTCCGGGGCATCTCCAGGCCCTACCAGGAGGTTGGCAACCCTACCCAAGGTTGATCAGCGGGAAGGTTTTGTGAATGGCTTCTTAAAGACTACCAATATTTATTCCAACATAAATCTTGATGACTCATCACTCACTTCAGCACAGAAGTGTAAATCTATCAATACACAACAGAAAGGTGGGAAGAGGAAGAAATGATGCAATAAGGAAGTTACAGAAGTAATTAACATCCATAAGGGGTAGGATAAGCAAGACACTAAGAAATGATAGGTCCATTTAGTCCTGACTGAGAAATAGTTTGTTGATTATTTTTGTGAATTTATATGCCAAGGTTAACTGGAGTAAGGCAAAGGTAAAGGTTCCCCTTGCTCGAAAGCCAGTTGAATCCGACTCTAGGGCTGCGGTGCTCATCTGTTTCCAAGCCGAAGAGCCAGCACTGTCCAAAGACGTTTCCGTGGTCATGAGGCCGGCATGACTAGACGCCAAGGCGCACGGGATACTGTTACTTTCCCACCAAAGTGGTACCTTTTTATCTCCTTGCAATTTCTTGCTTTTGAATGGCTAGGTTGGCAGGAGCTGGGACCAGAGACAGGAGCTCACTCCGTCATGCAGCACTCAGGTCTCGAACTGCTGAACTACTGACCTTCCAGTCTGCAGTTCAGCATCTTAACCACTTGAGCCACGGCAGCCCCTGGAGTATTTAACCCCAATTCTCAGCACAAGATGGGTGGATGGCAGAGCATGGCATATGTAGGAGCCCAGGAACAAATCAGGTCTGTGCACATTCCCCTTCAACCACAGTTAAATGTGATGTTTGAATACTGCCTAGAAGGCCTGCTCTTGCTGATCAACTTGGCCTTGTACCCTCTTCCCCTTTATCTCACGTGGTCCAGCAAACAATTATTCCAGGACTGAGCTTTCCAGATGACTGTACCGCACATATGTAGGCAAAATGCCTACCCCTTTACCCTGTCTGTGAAAAACTCAACAGGAAATAAAAAGCAAGGTATTCACAGGGAGTACATCTGGTCTTTTTATCATCTTCATCTGAAGATAGGAACTGACTCACGGAGAGTTATTCATTATGCTTACCCAACAAAAATTAGTACACAGTGTGTGGTTCCCACTGCAGCTCTTCATTATTCAGAAGACAGAAACCATACTGTTCCAATTCACTTCACCGCTGCTGCTATCCCCTAGAAAAAGTAATTCTGTGACACCAAAGCCAGCTCCGTCTAAGCCAGTAATAATGAGATCACCTAGGCCAGGGGTGGGCAAACTATGGCTCGGGAGCCGCATGCGGCTCTTTCACATATATTATGTGGCTCCCGGCAGGGCGGCTGGGGAAGCTAAATATCCTTAGCAAACAAATATCATTGGACAAATTAATATCATTATCAATATCTGCTTTTACCCCTTTTGTTATTATTTTTGTCAGTCTCATTTAATGTTAATAAAAAGCAAATCTGCTTATTTTCCAATAAAAGCAGGTGATATTTGTTCATGTCTTGTGGCTCTCAAACATCTGATGTTTATTCTATGCGGCTCTTACGTTAAGCAAGTTTGGCCACCCCTGTTCTAGGTGACTCTTGCGCTGAGCAAGTTTGCCCGCCCCTGACCTAGGCACACAGCTCCTGTCTTCTTGGGAGTGAGTTCAACAGGTAAATGAGCTCTGTGCTCAAACTTGCTTAAAGGGCCCCCCACCCATAGTTTTTTTTTTTTTAAACAATAAAGGGAGCAAACCATATTAAAAGTCCAAAATTTACTGCTCATCCAAAAGACACATGTGAGAACAGCTGGTGTGCCAGAGAAGATGGAAGAGTTTTGTATTTTTCCATACAAGAGAGAGTCTGCTTCTGTTCTTTAAATTATAGCATCCCCAAAGTCTGCAACTGGGCAAGTTTGGGAGAATAAGCTCACCGCAGCTCATCCGTAGCCACCACTCTCCATTGGAATCAAAAGGACCCATAATGTGGTAGCTCACACGATTAGCATTGTCACCATTTTCACAAGTGATTCTTAATTCACATATATTTTTCCATCTCCTTGTCTGAAATGCAAAAGTAAAACCCACACTGGCTAAAATGTACATTCTCTTCTGCATTCCATCTGACATGGGCTGCGATCACGCACACTAAATGATCCACTTTCAACCCACTTTCAATCCACTTTAAAACAGGATTTTACTGTGTGAACTGACAAAATCCAGTTTGAAAGTGCATCAAAACTGGATTGAAAGTGGATTATTTAGCGTGTGCGATTGCAGCCATTGGCACATTTACACATGGCACAAATCATGTACTTCTTAGTTCCATGTGTGAAAATGAGTCCCTCTGTTATCCCAAGTTTTATGGACACCTTCACAAGTAAAATGGGGAAAAAATGTGTTTTTTTTCTGAACACCAACTTTTTTTCTAAACTCTGGAACAGTTTTCTACCACATGCAAAGCGGTAAACCGCCAACATGGCTTTAACACATTCACTATAGACCCATTTATGCTTTATGTATGAAAATACCACAATCATCATGCACATATGAATTCTGATGTCCAGCACAATCATAATTAATCACCTGTTTTGATTAGAAGACGGTCCCCTCTATGCTACCTGAAGCAAGCCCAAAAACTCACTCAGTTTTCCTTCATCCCTTTATAGGAATCAAACAGGGGTGTTCATTTGTTTTTTGCCAAATCCTACCTTGGAGGATTAGGACAGGAGCAAAGTAAGCTTGTTACTGTGTATTAGGAAGCATATTTCAAAAACCTTCCAGTAATTAGATGTAGAAATAGAGATTTGACCGAGAATTGCAGTATGCCAGATTGAAGATTTACTTGGCATGGTAACAATGTTTATTTAAAGCCAAGGGCTTCAAATCTCTGCTGTGTGCTAAGTTGCTTCCATGGGAGCTCTCTGAAAGAGTGCGGTGGGAGGCCCAGAGTCAAGCAAAACAATAATCTAGAAGAGCAAAAGAAGACTAGACATTTATAAAAATGAGTTCAGCAAAAAAAAAAAAAAAACCCTGCAAGGGACTTCATAAAAGGTTTGTTTCTACAAAAGATAGCAGCTGTCATGGGAGGCCCAAAGTATCTGGCATCAACTCAGTTCCCAAAGATAGTAGTCTCAGAAAGGTGAAAAGAAACAGGTCCCAAGTTTAATCCCTGGGGTCTCAAGTAGCAGAGCTGGGAAAGGCCTTAGCCTGCTGAGGCCATGGAAGAAGAAGAAGAACAGGAGATTGGATTTATACCCCACCCTTCACTACTCAAGGGAGTCTCAGAGTGGCTTACAAACTCCTTTCCCCTCCCCTCCCCACAACAGACCCCCTGTGAGGTAGGTGGGGCTGAGAGAGCTCTTTCCAGAACTGCCCTTTCAAGGACAGCTTTTGTCAGAGCTATGGCTTGCCCAAGGTCATCCAGCAGCTGCAAGCGGAGAAGTGGGGAATCAAACCCAGTTCTCCCAGATTAGAGTCCGCGCACTTAGCCACTACACCAAACTGGCCCATCAGATGAGATAGTAGAAGGTTAGATACATAAAGTGTGAAGGGAAAACAGGCGTAGAATTAGGTGCATGGTTTTTTAAAAAGTCCGATGTGGCAGCCAGGATCTAAGCCACGAATTCCATTTTGCAAAAGGGGGGGGGGGGGGAGAGACAGGTGCAATAGTTCTATGGACACCTGCACTTCACACCTGATAGGGTCTGCCTGGATTTTGTTTTCTGGTATGTGTACCTGGGAGGGAAAGCAGCATGGGTACAGCCTGATCTCGCCAGATCTCGGAAGCAAAGCAGGGTCAGCACTTGGATGAGAGACCTCCCAGGAAGACTCTGCAGAGGAAGAAAATGACAAACCACCTCTGCTTCTCACTTGCCTTGAAAGCCTATTGCTGCGGTCGCCGTAAGTCGGTTGTGACTTGACGGCACTTACGTACGTGCACCTTAACCACACTCCTGGAACTGCTACCGCGTGAACCTTTTGCAAGATCGCTCCCCAGTCTGCAGGGCTCAGTGCTGGCAGGAATTACCCCACTATGAGCTGCAGACGGCCAATGCTCCCAATCCTCTGGAGACACACAACAGCTTCCTCTGGGCACACACAACGGCAGCCTCTCGCCCAACTGTGTTTGCTTTTCCACACACCCTGTTGCTGTCGGTATGCCATTCTGAATTGCTCTTTTCTTCCTCCTCTTTATCCTGAACCCTCATGCAATTCCTCAGCAGTAGCACTCTCCCAGGGTCAAAGGGAAGGAGAGAGATTGAAAGGACCAGTTGGAACAGCACTGCTGTAGCCTGGACGGCCTGTGCGTGCTTACAAATCAGCACTCTCCCTCTGTGTCCAACACCTAGCAGCCCAAGCAGCAGAGTCACGCCACGCCACTAGCAAAAATAATCTCACTGGCATCGGGGCCGTGGTTAATGGGGATGAGAGAAATTCTTATCATCCATGCCGAAGCTCACAAGGGTAACTTAAGATAGACAGGGATGAAATCTGTCCTTGCGAACAAAGGGCCAGCTAGGGCCATCTGTTTTCTACAGCAGATCTAGAGAAAGGAGGTTGCGCTCTCCCTTTTTGAGGCGCTGTGACCCCTGAATGCAAACACCATGGATACCAAGTACATGCAAATGCAATTCCTCCTGCCTGCTCAGGAGATAGCACGTTCTGTAAAGCCCCTGTCTTATATTGACTGACGAATTTCAGAAAAAAGGGGTGGAGGAACCCAGTTGGGATAAGCAGCCATCCTTAAGTAGCCATTGTAGGCCAAAAGCAAAATATAAGCAAGAAAACAGGCAAGCCCCTAATCAAAACATTCAAGTGCAAAGAAGCTGCCCTTGGGCAAAGGGATAAGAGATGGTAAGGGTGCTGGCAGTGCATGAGGGTGGAGGGGAGATGATGGCAAAACAGGAAGGTGCTGTTGGTCAACCCTAATGCCAATCAAGGTTTAAAGGATGAAGACTGCACTTCCTCTGAAGGAGCAATTTCCCACCTGGGGTGTAAAAAATAAATAAATCTGGGCCTACAGCTCTGCAGGATATTTCTTGACTGCCTTGTAGGCTGGACTACTGTAATGTGCTGAACATGGGGCTCCTTTTGAAGACTGCCTGGAAACTTCTATTGGTTCAAAATGCAATTAGATGGTGGATAGGTACAAATTACATGGAGCACCTCTCTCCAGGACTAAAGGAACTGTATCAGTTACCTACTGACTACCAGGCATAACTCCAAGTGCTGTTATTGCCTTTAAATCCCTCAACTGTCCAGGACCATAGTGTTTAAGGGACAGCTTTCTCCAATATTTGTTTATTTCATCTATATCCCTCTCTTCTCCTCTGTGGGGACCCAAAGTGGCCTACAACATTCTCCCTCTTGTCCAGTTCATCCTCTCAACAACCCTGTGAGGTAGGTTAGGCCAAGTGTGTGACTAAACCAAGGTCTCCCAGCGAGCTTCAGTGACAGAGTGGGGATATGAACCACAGTCTCCAAGATCCTAGGTCTGTCACTCTAACCACTACACCTGGCTGACTCTACACCACCCTATATGCTTGCAAGTAAAATCAAATAATTTCCCATGGCCCTTTTCGATATGCTCCCATTTTCAGAAGTGAGGTCTCTTCCTGCAAGAGAGAATGCCTTTTCCATATCAGCCCCTCATCTACAGAATATTTCTCCCAACCCCGACCTACCCATTCAGGTCTGGCCGCCTTCTTCCCTGGCACAAGGCTTCCTCGAGAGGTGGTGGGCTCTCCTTCTTTGGAGGTTTTTAAACAAAGGCTAGATAGCCAGCTGACAGCAATGCTAATCTTGAGAGGGGGGGCAGGAAGGGTTGCATCAGTGCTTAGTTCTTGTGGCCTTTTCTTCCACACCCAGGGAAATGCCGATCACCACTTTGGGGTCAGGAAGCAATTTTTCTCCAGGCCAGTTTGGCTGGTGATCCTGGAGGGTTTTTGTCATCTTCTGGGTGTGGAACAGCAGTCACTGGGGGTGGGCAGGGGAGGTATTTGTGAAATTCCTGAATTGTGCAGGGGGTTGGAATAGATGACCCTAGAGGTCCCTTCCATCTCTATGATTCTAAGGTTAAAATATTTGTATTTACTTTGGCCTTTGGCTGATCTGTTGAGCTGTGGTGGAGGGCTTTGCCCCAATCTTCTCCCTCTCTCCCTCCAAGTACACCTTACTCTTTTTTACTGATTTGAGATACTGAGTGATTTTTACATGCTCTTAGATATTTCACTTCTGAATTCTGCAGTTTTATTATTATTTTTTTCATATGCATGTTTTAATTTTGCTGCCAGCCACCCCAGAAACTTATGGCCGTGGGGGGGGGGGATTTAAATTATTTTAATAAAAACAGCCAAAGCGTATCACACCAGTCTGGCAGAACTGACTGAAAGAATCTTTTTACACAAACAGGGATGTATGTGCATGCCTACCACGGGCTAACAGCTCTTACATACAAGTAGAACAGGATCAAAGCCCAAAAAATTATTGGAGCCACAATATGTTTTTTGTAAACTTTGCATACTAGTAAACATTGTCAAGGTGTGTATCATCAAACAAGCATTCAGATATTGTGACTAACATCTGTCCCTCTGTTTAAGAAAATTAAGTTCCTTACATACCTCAGTTAAACTGACATTAATTTGGATTGAAACGCTCTGTAATTCTAATGGCACTGTTCTAATCCTCTTGTTTGGCCATGGCAGGATGCTATGGAAATAATTTTTTAAACAAAAAATGCATCGCCACTATCAATATTATTATTTATTCAGTGCCATGAAGGCACAGGGTATTTTCCAGAGTAAAAACAGGAAAGACGGGGAGAAAGAGCGAGCAACATGGGACAAATGCAAGCAAAGGCGGATAGTGTTTTGAGCGTTGGAATGGGACATAATTCCACCAGTTGCTTTTATGACATTATTACACAGGCCTCTTTTTTTTTTTTTTTAAGTAACCTTCGTTAGGAAACTAAGGTTGCAGCTGGCCCTTTGGAGATGCTAATTTAAGTAAGAAATGCGCTACAAAATGTATGCGTGTGAGTTCACTCCATCCCACGCCCTAAATATGCATCTCTAGATGATGACATGACACCAGTGGATAAAGGAAACCAGCACGGCATCATGTGACTGACAGCGCAATTCTCAACAGAGTTATACCCTTCCTAGGCCCATTCACTTCAATGGGCTTAGAAGGAGGTAACACTGCTTAGGATGGCACTACACTGGTAGTATACTAATTCTGTACCTCATCAGTTAATACAGATTTCACAAGAAAAATAATACCCCCAAAGGTCCATGTTTGAAAAGGACTGTATATGTGAGAGAGAATTGCTACGTAAAATAACACAACCATCTCCAGTGTCTTTATGCATTATTTTTACAGCTCAGTCATAGAATTGCTGTGCCAGCAAATGCATATCGAGGATGTGGTATACCAACAGCTGCCAGTGCAGAATGAGACCACAGTCTACCACATTATGGCTGCTTTCTATGGATGGTTGCATCAGTTTTCCATGCAGCTATGCCAGCACTAATATCTATATATGGGTTACCAACACTGTTAACTGTCCTCAGATCAACCCTATGAGGTACAGAAAGAATGGCCAGTAAAATCATGCTAGGATAGAGGAGATATGAACCCAACTCATGCTGGACCAAACTCTAACATTGGTCTCTATAAGCCAAAGCCATTTATGCCCTACATGTTGATGAACAACAGAAAGTTAGGTGGAGTTGCGTCTCCTTGAATTTAGTAGGGTAGGGTACTTCGCAATCACCTTTCTCTGGATTGTATTCATCTGTCATGCCCCAGATAATGACGCTCAGAGTCGTAGACTGTGCACCTCTCCACGAAGATCATACAGCTCTTCTTGTATATCCCACCTTCATCTAGCAGCTGATCGACACCCATTAGCTGTTCCCCCGGACTGTTACTTCCAACTGCAGCCATTCCAGTAAAAAGCCTATCCGGTCACAGTCAACGCATACTCTAGTACCATTTTAGACTACTGCAATACGCTGTTTGTGAGCTGCCCTTGAAGAATGTTCGGACGCTTCAACAAGCTGAGAACACAGATGCTAAAAGGCTTGCTGGAGCCCAGGATAACAAACATATAATACCTGCTGTGTTAGGGCTACACTGCCTTCCAGCTGGGTTCTGTGCCCAGTTTAAGGTGCTTGGTTAAGCAGTACTAACAGCACTTAAGGCCTGCCTCCTTCCCTGTCATCTTGCCCCAAATCTGAGATCAATGAATGGGAGTCTTCCACAGGAGCCTCCTTATCCAAAATTAGACGGTAGGGACTATGGGGACAGCCTTTCCAGCTGCTGTTCCTAAGTCACAGAACTCCCTTTTTCAAGAGGTGAGGTTTGACCTTCCGTAAGAAGGTGAAACACTTCTGTTCTGGAAGGCCTGTGAACAAACTGATGGATGACGGTCCCGGAGTCCTCTTTTACCATCCTTTATTGAGCTCTCACGTCGTCGTTGTGGTGAGCCTCCTTGAGGGACCTGCTGGAGCCAAAAGGCAGAATACAAATCAAACCAATAGATAAAGCTCCTTAAAGGATGTCTTCTGTACACAACAGAACAAGGGATGATCAGAACTGGTTCCAGGTTTTTGGGGAACCCCGGCCAAGCTGACCTCCCCACCGTGCCCCTTTGCCAAGCACGACCACACCCCTCCTCCTCCGTTTCATGCAGTCACCTCACATAAACACACTCTATTTTCCTCTCTCTCTGGGATCAGTAAGACAGTGCTGAAGGGGACCCAGAAATCTGTGCGCATGAGTGTGTTAGCCGAATTGCTTTAATTTACCTTTAGCAATCAGCAAAATACACGGGTTCTTGCCAACTATACCAGGGTCCCACCCCTCCCGGGAGATCTCAAGGAAAGAGGCACGTGAGGCGAGTTCCAAGTTCAATGTTGTTTACTGGATCATGTAATCAAGCATACAAAAATCGTAATCATACACACACTCTTACAGGACTAATAAAATAAAGAGAGAAAAATAGCACTGTTGCATGAGCAGGTTTCGTTGGTGGGGAAAGCACGTTACCTTAGGTGCGTTGTCCGATGTCAAGATGAGTTGGATTTGGGAGGAAAGGTATAAAAGCTATGGGGCCACGAGGCTTGAACCGGCAAGACCACGTGGTTCTCCTGGATCGCGAGTCCAGAGAGAGAAAAAGGGGTTTAAAGATGGAGGCAAGGGTTGGGGACAGAAAGCTGGACTGAAGGGTCAATAGGTAAGATAGAGGGCGATGGCTCAAGAGGCCGAGTGACTCTGGGTTTGGACTTTTATTGGGGGTCTTGGGGCGGGCTCTGCAGACCACAACCCACTAACACTCCTACTAGGCGGTCCGTCCCTGTTGAACCTTGCTATAGGTTAAAGGTGAACAAAGGGAGGAGGTCCAGGGGTTTGGTCAGTGTTGCAAAAGTATGACTTCACCAGGAAACAGACACTGAGTCTGGGGTCCGATGACTCACCTGGCCAACCTATTGTCAGTTGATGGTTTTAGCCAAGTATCTGATGGCTGGCACAGTAGGTGCTAGGCAGTCTTGTTAGCATAACTTATTCAGATGTATATTGAGGAATGGGGGTTAACCAGCGGATGTCTGACAGAAGGAGGCCTCATGGCAAGAGGGGTCCTTTGTCCTTGTCTTGGGTGAACTGCTTGGGGTGTCAGCCTCCTGGCTTGGGCTGGAGCTGGCTCCTATGTGGAGAAGAAAGCGCAAGTCCCTTCCACTGCTGGCGACACAGAGTTCAAACTTATGGATAAAAATCCATAAGAGCACCCAAGGGTGCCTTGCTGGCCAACATTTCCCCCCCTCGGAGACCTGAAGGCGTCAGGTGAAGGTCTCCGAATATGAGCGATACGATGATGAAAACTGAGACAGACTGCATGATGGTGACCCTGGAAGAAAGAGCTTGCAAGGGACGGACCCAGAAGATGACAAAAATCTATCGCAATAAAAATTCCAAATTGTTGCTGGGGTGGACATAAAACCAAGGCTTTGTGCATTAGACCACCAAGGGAGCCTACGTAGAAATAGTTCATTCTTTTAATTAGCAGAGACATCTTTAACTGAAATATAAAAAGTAATTCTAAAAATTGCTTACTTTAAATTCATGGTAAAAAGCCTTATAGAAGCATTATAAATTTCTTATAGTATCTATACCTAAAGCATTTAATACTTATAGCGGAAGTGCACACATTTGTATCAATAAAAATACTCCACAAGGAATGTACAAGGAAATAAAATGGTTACAAACAATTCTTCGTCCATCTCTCCTGAGCGGCAAGGCTTTTCTGCTGGAACAGGGCAACTGGTGCTGTTTGAACAGGAGAGAGGCGCGCTTTACATTGTATCTAATGGAACACCAGGACTCGTATGTCTTCGGCTCTTCGGAAGCCACTCGGGTCTTAATCAATAGCTCATGAAGCTCTCGGCTACGCCCGTCCTACCTCGGCACGGACACGAGTCAGTTCGGCCGGGAAGGAGGAGACCGGTTTGCATATTGAGGAGTCGCCCCCCCTTGCTATCTAAAAGCATCATGGGTACTTACTTACATTAGGAAAAAAGGATATTAAAATAAAACATAGTTTAATGATTTTGCAAGCAGAGTGTCTAAAGGCATTCAAGAAATACGGAAAAGGTCAAAACAGGTCAGACATCTGGAATCATTGTATTATGAAAGACACATCATCTTGGGGTCCTGGCTGGAATAATCACAGGCAAGGTATTCACCCTTCGGGGTTGGCGGAGTCTCCGGGCACGCCTCCCGAACCCTGGGGAGCATTTGTGAGATGTGTGCCTGAGAGAGACACAGACGCACACACGCACAGGCAGGGCATGCAAAAGCTGGGTTCGGGAGTTGCGTCCGGTCGACTCTGACCTTTTTATCTGGAGCCGGGTGGCTCCGCGGGGACGCCATTAGCTGCGTACCCGTTTTAGCTTGGAGGGCTCCCTTCGGGGGGCCCTCCCCTAATACTGTACAAAAATAGAACAATCTTTCCCCCTTAAGCCTGATCCCAGTGGTACCGTCCCATATCCAATGAGGAGCGGACTGGGCAGCTAGTCACTAGGCAGAACCCCTCAAAGGTCGCGTGTTTCGGACTTGGCTGTATATGTTACGGCTGGAGGTCGTTGCGTATGCAAATGAGAGGATTGTTTGGGCATTCTGGGATACACAAACATTTCGAGAAAAATAAATTTATTACAAATCAAAAACAATCGATTTGGACACCAGTGTTGGAGCGAGGATACGTTTTAGCTCGCAGGCACTTCGGGGATAGAGCTGGCGAAAATCTCCCTTTAACTTAGAAAGATGTTAAAAAGAGGGGACAGGGGTCTCGGTCCGAGGTTCTGATCTAACCGGGGAGTCCTTCCCAGGCACTCTCCACTGCTTCGTGCAGGGAGAGCTTGCACGCCTGGTGAAAGAGAGCATGGGCCGGATTTAAATTCCGAACCCAACTTCTGCATGTCCTCCAGATCATTTCGGCTTGGAGGGGCCGCATGGCAGAGGGAGACAAAGGACTCGTTTGTCCTACTTCTTCCTCCTGAGCCGTCTCTCGGGCTTCCATGTCCTCCTTGTGCTTGTTGTCCTGCTCACTAATGACTCCCCACGGTTCGTCTGGGCCTCGGCCCTCCCAACACTGGTAAAGAATAGAAAAGCAAGCGCAGAGCAAAAGTGTTTTGGCAAGCAACCGGTTTTGTTTTGCAAACAGAAGACTTGGTTTGCAAACAAAAACGGTTTATTTCTTGCCCGTAGAGTGCACAAAAACAAAGAGGCGGAAACAAAAACAAAACTGTGCACACAGTACAAAGTTTGTGGATGAGGCTACATGCTCATAAAAATAACTAAATAAGGGAAAGTACATATGAAGACTAAATAAGTTAATGATGATTGACGTATTATGCAAATTGGGCGTCAGTAAAGGCATGCTGGGAGAAAAGATATCATGAGCAAAATATATTTTAGAAACACAAGGGTCGAATAAGAAGCTCACCCCGAGGTGGCCGAGTGTTTTGGGGTTGAGGATCGCTTGGGCAGATAGTTAGGGAGGAGGTCACACTAACATAAAGAGATGCAGAAGTATATGGCCGGGGAGGTTCTGGCTGGAGCGAGCTAACCTTGGGGCCTTTCCCCAGGCACCCGTCGCTGCCTCGAGTGGCGATCGGATTGCACGCCTGGTGGAGATGGGGCGAGAGAGGTGGAGGATCGGAGTAACTTTCGACCCCAGCTTCTGTGCGCACCACTGGGAGAAGCCGCCTACTCAGCTTGACATTCGTGCTAGCCACAAATGCAACTACGGAGCTTTTGTCGACGGCATCTTTGAATGCGCCCCCGGCTCTTCTGATCTCCCATGAAGAAATGCTTTCGGTCCTCCCACCCCCTATCTCCCTTTTCTTTCTCTCATTGCTCCCTACGGTTCGTTAGGGCTTCGGCCCGCCCAATACTGGTTAAAGAATAGAAACAAAAAAAGGAAAATTCTTGGGAACAAGCAGAGGCTTGTGATAATCCTAAGATGTGGCTGGTTATGAACCGTAAAAAGGGTGTACTGACATTGGTGGGAGACTTTTGCAAAAGTGAAACCAAAAATAAAGACGTCCGGGGCACGGATGGGAACGGTCAAAAGATATACAACGTAATAGCACACGTTTTGAGAGGACTAATTTTAAGATCCACGTGTCTGGGCGTATGCAAAATAGAGCTGCCGCAAAGCACGCTGGTTCTTAATTTCTGAAGGCCGGATTTTTGTTCAATAAGTTGTTATTTTGAAAACTGCCAATGTCACAATAAAAAATACTTTAGGAGGTTTCAAATTGGGAACCCAGGGGTAAAAGTGATTCAATATTTCTATGTCCTATAATCGAAAAAGTCCTTGCCAGGGGAGAGCTCGCACAAAAAGATCAGGGCTTGCCTTAACCTTTTTGAAAGGATTGCATTTCTCCCACTGGTTTTCCAGTAGGACCTGCACATTTGCACTCCCTTTCTTGGCCTGCTCCGTCGCGCTGGCCTCCAAACGTGACCATATTGCCACAATGGATCTCAGTCATCCTGAGAAAGTTCCACTGGCTTCTTGGCGGCTTGACAATATGGCTTTTTTGGTGCCAGCGATGCTACAGAGGAATCAAAAAGGCAGCAAGATTTAGGTCTTCTGAGTATGTGCAGGAGACTGAACCGCTTTCGGCTGCATTTGTAGTCTCGCTGATGTTCCCTTGGGTTCGATAGACTGCTGCTAAAGGCCAATTTTCCTACCTCATGGGTCTCGTCTAAGAGACCCACCCAATAACGGTTAAAGAATAGAAACACAAACATAAACACATATAAGGGTCTGAAAATGGAGGAAGACAGACAAACATAGGGAAAAGGGCAACAGTTAAGGTATGCCAGAGGCGGGAAAGGAGGGGCTAAGAATTCGAAACCTTAGATGCAACGTGCATCAAGGCTTGGAAGTCCGTGGCTTTAGATTGAGTTTCCAATTTGTGGATTTGTCTTCTCACCCAACAAGTCATTGTAATTAGCGCCACTATCAAAATAATTTGGAAGGCCAAAATGACGACTATGGGGTGGAGCATTAAATTTAAATATCCCGTCGATGTCGGGGACCAACCAAGAAGAGATTCCCACCAGCTATGTTTGCCAGCCTCTTTTATTTCCACAGCCAGTTCCTTAATTCTGGCACCATTATGGGAAACGTTTAAGGCGGCTTTATCTCCTGCTTTCTTTAGCTGAGCCAGGCGTTCTTGGAGGTCTGGGTGAGAGAGCAATTTCCGTAGGGCTTCCAGTCCTAACCCCAAAGGCACTGGAGCAATAGAGTCATATAATTCTGGGGATAGGGCCATCTCTTGTTGTGTCCAAATGGGGGTTTCAAAATAAAAATCACACCCTCTTATGGAGGTAACATTACAAAAGCATCTGTTTATTCCAGGCAACATTTGTTGGTAGTATAGCGTATTGAGGTGAATGTGTTCGCAGGTAGTTCTGAGACAGACACAAGCTTTGCCTATGTATATAATAGTGGATCCGGTCTCACTGACTGCGTCAAATTGACAGTGAGAGATGGCGTGTTTCTTGGGAACTAGGCATGGGTGATGTTTTTCTAGGGCTTCGTCATCACAGATGAAGCCTAAGTTTTCCTTATGGGTACATCCGTCTAGATTGATCATATGCCAGCTTGATGCGCTTACTTTAGCCCATCTGTCACTGTTCCTGGCATATAATACGGTGTCCGAATCAACTTGAATACCCAGCGGAACCACTGGATAGATGTGGAAAATTTCTTTAGCGGTCACTGTGGTTATAATCAATTGCAAGGTCTGGGTTACTGCATCAAAAGAGGCATTTGCCAACGACCACCAGTGCTCAAGCGAGATTTCACTGGCCGTTAGATTTCCTTTAATCAATTCCCTTATTTCTAAAGGTATAACTCCAGCCATAGCTTGTTTGATTATAGTCATGGCAGTGACTACATTAAGAGTTTGTGCTTGAGTGCAAGCAAGAGCCAATGAGATATTGTTTTGTAAAGACTGAATGTCATCAAGGAGATTGGTAAAATCTTTTTCCATGATTTGTTCCCAAGTAACCAGCAAGGGATTGGTGGAGCGTTCCACGTGGGCAAGGGAATCCAATGATTGCGTGAGAGGGAGGCTCATTTGAGAGATGTCGAATGAAACCTTGGAGGCTTTATTCGCTATCACTTCTATGTTTGCAGCATCTATGGCTGCCATGCCCGCTCCTACGGGTGCGACCCAATCAGAAAGATCGCGTTTAGTCCTTCTAGAGAGCTCTCCTTTACGCCACATTAGGATCCAATTGTCCCAACCTTGCTGGGTCGTGTGTAAATAAGAGTCACAGAGGGCATGGCTGAAAGAAGTGCCGAGCCCATTTAAGCTGACATTGACTCTTTTGACTGATATTTGCGGCTGCATCAAGACTGTTTCTTGATGATTGAATTTTAGAGTGTGTGCTCCCACTACCGGGTAGGTCAATGAGGCCAGTGCGTCTACATTTTGGATAAGTGGGTCCAAATTTAGTGTGTGATTTGTATCACCAATTATTAAAGTGTAGTTCCCTTCCTGATGAGTGAGCTGTAGAATTGTTGTTCCGATAGCTGTAAGGTTTACAGTATCGGTGGCATTGAGGCAGACAGACGTGTTTAAAAGTAGGGTCCAGTCTGGGGGACCTTGCTGCTTTAACGCAGAGCAGTTAAAATGCCAATTGAGCTTGCCCCATGCCAATGGCTCTAGGTCTATGTCTTCGCCGAATGGGTCTGTGAGCGTTATTGGGACCTCTGTGTCGTTATGGAAGTGTCGGGAGCCAATGGAAATGATTACTTTTAAAGGGTCGCCAATGTCCCATACGGCAGCTGATATTACAGCTATGTCTGTGTATAGGGAGATGGGGGTAGGAGCAGTATATTCAATGGTGGAGGTGTTGGTTTTGGCTTGTGACTGTTTACACAGGACCACTTCCATTTCATCCATAGAATATTTCCCGGAGGTGCATAGGGTCACCTTTTCTCCGGTGCGACTGTGGATGCAATGGGTAAGCTGCTGTGGTGGACATCGATCTATAGGTGTAAGTGTGACTGCTCTGTCATGCCGTCCTGTTACACAGGTAAAAATTCTAAAAGGCATGTTTATTCCCACGCATCTCCATTTGGTCAAGACTACCGTATGGTTGGCTATTTGTGTTGCTGAGGTATAACAAAACAAGGACAATCCAAATAAGAGTACAAGTTTTAATGATCTTACCAATTTGTCTGCTGCTGGGGTGGAAGATCCTGGATGCATTCTGTAATATAATGTTTGAGGGGTGTGTGAGTGAAATTCCTGAACTTCCATACTGTGGTCGACATACCCAAGCAGTCACAGTATGGTTCCCTTTACCTAAGGCTGGGGGGTGAGTGTAGTGGTTCCCATGTGTAAGCCCGGTGCGATTTGTACTGCACGCTCCCGCGGCTTCACTAAAAAGGGAACACTGTTTATACACCATGGTCTCCCCCCCTTGCTTCCGAAAAGGCAACTAAAGCCGTGAGGAAGCATTTAAAAGGCAAGGCAGGTCTCTCCAAGGGAGAAAAGAGGCACAAGATCAAAAACGTCCGTGGGCAAGTGAGGTCCGAAGGTAACAGCGGCAAGAGGCTGCGAAGTTCCCCCGGGATCCGGAGTGAGGTTAGGAGGTTGTGGAACTGGGTTCCCCTTCCACAGCTTGAGCTGGGAGGAGTGGAAGAACTTGTACCACGTTTGACCATGCTTCCTGGGAATGGCAAGCTTGTAGACCGCAGGGCTTACGCGATCCACAATGGGGACCGGGCCAGCCCATTTGGCCATGAGAGCATGCTGATGCCTGCTAAATTTCCGGTATAGAACCTGCTGTCCGGGTTCCCAAAGCTGAGGATTGCGCACCCAGCCGAGCTTTTTATCCACTGCCAGTTGGCTTTGCCCTAACTCGTTCGCCACTTGGAGGTGAATAACCAGTAAGTCTCGGATAAGAGTCTTAACCCAGATATCGTGTGCCACTTGCGTTTCCAGATCGCCTGGCATGTCATGTTGGAGCCAAAAGGCTTCAGGCATGCGCATCTTTCTCCCGGTCATGACCATATGAGGGGAGTAGCCATGTCTGGCTGTAGTCCCTCGTATTGCCATGAGAACTATGGGCAGTTTTTCGTCCCAGGTGCGACCTGTAGACGTGACTATCTTGGCCAGAGCTTCCTTGAGGGTGCGGTTTGTGCGTTCAATTGCCCCTGAAGATTGAGGGTGAGCGGCAACGTGGAACCGCTGCTTAATGCCGAGAGCTTTACAGAGCTCCTGGGTGACCTCACCTAAAAAGTGGGGTCCGCGGTCGGAATCGATGACCTTAGGGATACCCCAACGGGAAAAAAGGTTATTAAAAAGCAGTTGGGCCGTAGTGGAGGCCGTGTTATTGTGGCAGGGGAATGCTTCGACCCATTTCGAGAATGGATCAATCACAGTCAAACAATATTTGTTCCCTCTGCGAGTCTTAGGCAGAGGTCCGATAAAATCAATTTGAACCCGAGCCCAGGGTCCTTCGACCCTCTGGTGCTGGATGGGGGCTTTGGGACCTGAAGAGTCCGCGTTAACCATGGCACATGATAGGCAATTATCCACCCACTGTGCCACGTCTTTGCGGATGTTTGGCCACCAGCCCGCGTCCCTGACCCGTTCCAGAGTCGGTTCTTTACCCCGGTGTCCTTGCTCATGGATAAATTGAATTAAATCGGCCCGGACTTCGACAGGGACAACCCAGTGTCGGGTCCCTGTGTTGTCAAAAGCCCATATAACTCCCTCTTCTTCCTTGATGGTGTATCTCCCAGTGGGATCTTTGCCCTTGGAGAGGAGATCCTGAACATCGGCATCATTTGCTTGGAGTTCCCCGAGATCTATAAATACAGGGGGAATGGCAGGACGGTCGTGGAAGGTGTTTGCCTTGCTCCTAGTCACTACTGGGTTTACCGGGCAAGCGGGTTGATCTGAGGATGAGTTAAAACGTGCCGCTTCCTTGGCTAAGAGATCTGCCTGATCATTCCAATAAGCTACTTCGGTGTCTGCCTTTTGATGGCCTTTGACATGGGAAATTTGTGTCTCGGCCGAGCGTTTATGGAGGAGCCGCACGACTTCTCTCCACAATATTAAATGAGCTACTGGCTTTCCTTCCGCATTGACCCATTGCTGTCGTTCCCAGTGTGGGAGCCAAACGGTGGCGGCCTTGGCCGTCCAGTCCGAGTCCGTGAAGATGGCTACGGGGCAGTCTGAAGGTTCAAACTCAAGAACAGCCTTAAGGGCAGCGACCTCTGCGGCTTGACTAGAGTGGGGACGGACAGCCGCTTGCAGGGTGTAATTGTCGTGGACCCGGACTGCGCCATATCCTGTATGTGGGGTGCCAGCTATATGGAAGGATGAGCCATCACAGAACCAGCAATTAAACCCTTTTTGCTTGGCTTCTTCTAATGGCACTCCCCATATAGCGGGCCAAGGCAGATGTTCCACATCTGGAAGGGGGCATTCATGCTCGTCCCCAGTGATGAGCAGACCGTACGGGGCAGGTTGCTCCTTTTGTTCTTTCTTATATTCAATCCCCTTATTGACCAGGGCAAGCGTCCACTGGGCAATGCGGGCATTGGATACCTGACCGTCCTGGATCTTCCCTGAGAGGATATACTTAAGGGGAGTGTGTGTTGTTTGCACAATGACTTTGGCTCCCCCGATTATAAACTCCCAATGCGTAAGGCTCCAGACTAGGGCTAGACATATCTTTTCACACGGGGTGAACTTTATTTCAACAGAAGAAAGATTCCTGGAGGCATAGGCTACAATTCTGGGAGCCCCGGCATGATGCTGGATGAGCGTGGCCCCGATACTTTTCTCCGTGTGGGCTAACTGAATGTAAAAGGGCTTTGTTGGATCTGGATGAGCTAAGGCAGGAGCCGAGGCAAGCGCTTGCTTAAGGCTGGCAAATGCGTATTGTTGATCAGGTCCCCAGACCCATGGAGCGTCCCTCTTAAGGAGAGCATAGAGCGGCCGGGCTTTGTCAGCGAACCCTTCCATGAAATCCCTGGAAAAATTGAAGGTTCCCAGGAGAGCACGGAGGGAAGGCACATCTGTCGGGGCGGGGAGTTTGGCGATGACGGCCATTCTCTGTGAGTCGGGCGTTCTGCCGTCGGGTCCTAGTGCTAGGCCGAGGTATTTTACATTGGTTTGAACCAGCTGTGCTTTGTCCCGACTGGCCTTGAAGCCATCAGCTTTTAGAAGGTGGAGGACTTCTCTAGTGACTTCCATGGTTTCTTCCTCAGTGGGGGCGTGGACCAAGATGTCGTCCACATATGACAACACGTGTTCCTTGGAGGAGGGGCCGAGACGATCCCACATACGGACCACATGTGCGTGGCAAATGCTAGGGCTAGAATGGAAGCCTTGTGGTGTTCTTTTGAATGCATATTGCTGGCCGCGAAAAGTGAACGCGAATTTATACCAGCAAGACTCGTGTAGCTTGATCGAGTGGAACGCGTTAGCCAGATCAATCACACTATAGTAGCGAGATCCGGCAGCAATGGCGGCAAGGATCTCGTGGTATTTGGCTACTACAGGCGCTACTGGTGGGGTTACAGCATTCAGAGCTCGGAAGTCCACAGTCATTCTCCAGGTTACACCGTCAGCCTTTAGGACTGGCCACAGAGGGGCATTGCATATAGACTGCATGGGGAGGATTACGTCCCATTGTAAAAGGCCTTCTATGGTTTTGGCTATTCCATTTTCAGCTTCTGCAGGGTATTTATATTGTTTCTGAGGTGGAGGATCTTGGCCTTCTATGAGAACACAGGCATCTCTCACCGTCCCACATTCTGCCTTGTCCTTGATCCAGACCTCCGGAAAATCTCGGATCCAGGGATCACTAGGCTCAATTGGGGCCAGAGGGAGAGGAGCTTTGAGGGCAGCGCATCTATGGATTGCATTGATTTCGCGAGGGCCCTCTGGAATTTGCCAGAGGAAGCCGTTTGCTAGATCAATAGTCAAGCCATGTTCTTGGAAAAAGGGGACCCCTAGGATGCCAGCATCCTCACCTTGATTGTCGCAGGCAGACACGAGGGTAGAAAGAGTTCCTACAGTTAAAGGAACGTCTTTCCAGACCGTGGCTCTGTGTGCGCCTCCAGCAAAACCGGCGAGCATAATGGCCTCCTGAGTGGGTTGGCCGTGGGCGGCTAGATATGGACTCAATACATTAAGAGCGGCTCCGGTGTCGATGAGAAGAGTAGCAGGTTTACTGTTCCCTGGAGTCCCGACCCCTGCTTTCACGGTCGGTCTCCCCCATGTATCGGGCTTCAAGGGAGCCACAACGCCATTGGGGAGAGTTTGGGACTCCGGGCAGCCCTAGCTGTGCTTTGTGAGTTCCGACAGTTCCTTACTAAGCACTGGGTAGATGGGCTGACCTGGTGCCTGTGCCTTCTCCTCACTCTCCGCCAAGGCACGAAGCAGAACACTATTAGGCTGCTTGTGGAATCTTTCCATCTCGTATCCCCTTTCCCTAAGCTGCATCCATACCTGCCTCCTCAAGGTATCGGACGTTTCCGGAGGCTGATAGCTGGGGTTCGGTTCAGGTGCCGACGGCTGATACGCCTGTGGCTGGTTTGCTTGGCCTTGTGGCTGCCCGTATTGGCCTTGAGGGGGGCCCTGATAGTTTTGAGGAGGTGGTGCGGAAGGCTGGAGGTGGGCTTGGGCAGGATTGCTGCGGTAGTCTCGATATTCCCTTTTTCCTCTGAAATTTCCTCCTCCTCTCTGATAATTGTTCTGCCAAGGTTTGCCTCTCTCATACCGGTCCTGTCTAGGGTATCGGTCATTTTTGGGCTCATACTTTCCAGACGGTTGGAACTGCGAATGGGGCCCATGGTTGGCGTAAGTTATCGCCTGTATGGGTTCGTCATCCTCCCTATCCTTTAATTTCTTGCCTTTATGGGGTTTTAGAGCTCCAGCACCTCGGAGAAGAGAGGCTATTCTTTTAATCTTCTTCTCCAGATCTGTCCAAGTAGTTGATGCACCATCTGCTATGTTTAAAGACAGTTGGGCTTGGGTTTGGAGGCCACTTACAAGTGCTTCCTTGAAATCGTCCTCCTCATAGTCAGGCGCACCAGTGGTAGGTTTTATAGCAACTTGGTCTGCTAGGACAGCTAATAGTTGTTTCCTAGCCATATATGTCTCTGGATCTTCATTGGGGCTCTGTCTTTCCAACACATAGAGAGCAAGTAGAGTAGTGTTGGGATTTAGATATTTAAGGACGTCCTGCATCCACTTCGTCTTTGAAGCTGCAGTTAAGTTGCCACTCGCAATGGCTGCATTGAGAGTTGGAAGCTGGGGGGCTGCTACGCACTGACGGGCCACCAATGTGAGGTCTTCTCCGCTAGCGGAGTTGTAAATCATATCTACATTAGCCATCCATTGTACGGAATTTTCCCTAGTAAGAGGGCCCAATTGTTCAGCTACTGCCTTAACCTCATCGGGTTTCCAGAGCCTGGTCTCGGTCACAACCTGGGTGGATGTATCATCGCCTTCTGTGATCACCGTATGTTTCGTGCTAATGGGGTGCATAGGGGCGCTGGGTTCAATGGCCGAGATTTCTGAGAGGTTTATCATACTTCCTGGGTGTACAGTGGAGATCACTGCATTCTGTATTCCCACTTGCTTCTTTAGGGTGGCAATTTCCCTTTGGCAAGCCTCGTGATTAGCTTGCTGTATTTTAATTTGGTTCTGTTCCACTAGGTATTTTGCCGCAGCCTTAGAAGTATTTATCTCTTCTCTCGACTGAGTTAATGCGCTCTCTGTCAGTTCTACTTTACGGTTTAGGCCCTCTATTTTTTTATTAGCATCTTGGACAGCAATAGTAAGACTCTGGTTTGCCAGAATTACATTTAGCTTCTCGGTCCTCAGCCTATGCTCCTCGTCCTCGTGGGCTGCTTTCAGCTGGTTAATCTCTTGTTCTAGCTCATCTTGTTTATTGGCCATAAGTTCCTCATAATTTGTACGTTGGAACGTGAGATCTTGTTCATGCTTACTTTTTATTTCCACTAATTCCTCTTTGGTGGCCTCGAATTTAGATTCTAATCTGTCGAATCTGGCCACCTCTCTATCCACTGCTGCCTTATGTTGAACGTTTAGTTCTTCCAGCCTTTGCTGATATTCTTTGACTATGGTCTCTTGCTTCTGATTACTCTCCTTATTGGTTTCCTCTAATTTTTGGTCCCTATCTCTTATGAGTTCCTCCTGCCGGTCCACATCCGCTTGTAGGCGTGTAATGACGGCAGCAGCGTCCTGCAAAGCCGTATATAAAGCCCAACTAGCGGCTATGTCCTTGGCAGTAGAACTAGGTTTCTGGGATGTGCAATAGTCCTGGAAAGCATTCCGGGCTATTTCTAATGGATTGGGACCCTTGAAAGATCCTTCCTTCCAAGGAGACTTACCCTTTTTCACCAGCCATTTCTCTAGCTTAGGTTCGTCCTCCTTGGTACGAAACATCTTTGTAGGGATTCTCCTGTTTTCACGTACAACAGGGGCAAAGACTGGGAAGTTGTCTCTTCCGCTTTTCTTAGATTGTAAAGCTGCTTTTTGTTAGCACAAGGAGGCTAACGTTACTTATTAATTAGCACACTTTCTATGCAGTTTTTAGGGCCGGGGGACTCTCACCCCGCGACACTCAGGGATTACTTTTTAACCCAAAAACCTGGCGTTTGAAGCTGAGGAATATCCGTTCCTTCAGACTCCGGGTGCCTCCAACCCAAAGAGACTCCTTTGTCTCCGAGGTTCCTCTACCTCTTAACTTTGGGGTTTCGAGAACGGGGTGGCCAAGCCTCGCTTCTCTGACGGGATTACCTCCTAACCCGTATTATAAGGTTTCTAGGCTTCTCCTAGCCTTTCTGGATTACCTTTAACCACAGACCTGAGCTATGGCGGACTCAGTCTATAGTGAGCTATGGCGGACTCACTGAGCTATGGCGGGCTCAATACAACAACGAGCTATGGCGGACTCGGAAAATAGTGAGCTATGGCGGACTCACTGAGCTATGGCGGGCTCAACACAACAACGAGCTATGGCGGACTCGGAAAATAGTGAGCTATGGCGGACTCACTGAGCTATGGCGGGCTCAACACAACAACGAGCTATGGCGGACTCGGAAAATAGTGAGCTATGGCGGACTCACTGAGCACTGGACTATCTCTAGCCAGTAGGGTTTCCAGACAATATGCCTCTCAGGGTAACCCCGAACCTAAATTAATTATTTCCACTTCGTTGAGCGAAGTAAGGCAAGGGAGGAACAAAGATGCGTTTAAGGGAAAAGTTCTTTTTCGGACTCAGCGTGTGTATGTAGTGTATGTAGTGTTGGTGCAACTGGCCTAGCGCCCTACTCTGGTCTTCTTTGGGGTCCCTTCCCACAAGATAGACACGCGGACGGTCACACAGTTTGACCTGGGGTTCAAAGAGAGAGAGAGAGAAGGGGGAATCCACCCACGATAGGTTGCTCACTAGAGCCAGGCACGCAGACAGAAACCAATCATACAGCCTCTCCAAGAGCTCCGGAAGTGGTTTTTCCCTTACGTCTGTGGGTTAAAGACACGCCTGTCGACTATGGCGCGAAGTTTAACCCTCAGGGCAAATCCCGGACGAGCCCCCAATTCTGTTAGCCGAATTGCTTTAATTTACCTTTAGCAATCAGCAAAATACACGGGTTCTTGCCAACTATACCAGGGTCCCACCCCTCCCGGGAGATCTCAAGGAAAGAGGCACGTGAGGCGAGTTCCAAGTTCAATGTTGTTTACTGGATCATGTAATCAAGCATACAAAAATCGTAATCATACACACACTCTTACAGGACTAATAAAATAAAGAGAGAAAAATAGCACTGTTGCATGAGCAGGTTTCGTTGGTGGGGAAAGCACGTTACCTTAGGTGCGTTGTCCGATGTCAAGATGAGTTGGATTTGGGAGGAAAGGTATAAAAGCTATGGGGCCACGAGGCTTGAACCGGCAAGACCACGTGGTTCTCCTGGATCGCGAGTCCAGAGAGAGAAAAAGGGGTTTAAAGATGGAGGCAAGGGTTGGGGACAGAAAGCTGGACTGAAGGGTCAATAGGTAAGATAGAGGGCGATGGCTCAAGAGGCCGAGTGACTCTGGGTTTGGACTTTTATTGGGGGTCTTGGGGCGGGCTCTGCAGACCACAACCCACTAACACTCCTACTAGGCGGTCCGTCCCTGTTGAACCTTGCTATAGGTTAAAGGTGAACAAAGGGAGGAGGTCCAGGGGTTTGGTCAGTGTTGCAAAAGTATGACTTCACCAGGAAACAGACACTGAGTCTGGGGTCCGATGACTCACCTGGCCAACCTATTGTCAGTTGATGGTTTTAGCCAAGTATCTGATGGCTGGCACAGTAGGTGCTAGGCAGTCTTGTTAGCATAACTTATTCAGATGTATATTGAGGAATGGGGGTTAACCAGCGGATGTCTGACAGAAGGAGGCCTCATGGCAAGAGGGGTCCTTTGTCCTTGTCTTGGGTGAACTGCTTGGGGTGTCAGCCTCCTGGCTTGGGCTGGAGCTGGCTCCTATGTGGAGAAGAAAGCGCAAGTCCCTTCCACTGCTGGCGACACAGAGTTCAAACTTATGGATAAAAATCCATAAGAGCACCCAAGGGTGCCTTGCTGGCCAACATTTGTATGTTAAGTGCTGTCAAGTCACTTCCAACTTATGGCAACCTTATGACCTCTGAAATGCCCTACTGTTAACAGCCTTGCTCAGGTCTTGCAAACTGAGGGCCGTGGCTTCCGTGATCGAGTCAACCCATCTCATGTTGGGTCTTCCTCTTTCCCTGCTGCCTTCAACTTTTCCTAGCATTATTGTCTTTTCCAGTGACTCTTGTCTTCTCAAGCTAGAAATCTACTAAACAGAAATTATCCATACCCTCCACCTACATATGGGAGAAGGAGATACCTAGAGGAGAACCTTTTTCTCTCTGCTATGCTAATTTTCTGCAATCCTTTACCAGCAGTGTGAAGTGGAACAATTCAGGAAAGGTTTACCACTACATGATCTCCCTGAATACGTAGATCAGTTCTTTGACAAATGCATCACAGAGGAGGTATACATATTCACGCACAGGTATGCAACAAAGGATAAGTCCAGGTAAAAGGTGAGGACCAAAGATAACAGGAATAACAGCCCACATCCTGTTAACTGGAATGCTGGACACAGAGCAACGCGTTATCTAAACATTTACTGGCGCATGAAAGCAAATAATGACCAACTACAGCAGAACCAGACAGGAGATAAGTATGTGAACAAGCTATAACTCTTAGTGATTTCAGGAAATAGCCAGCTGCTATCAGAGCTTGTTCTTAAGTAATTTTTAAAAGGCTGTGAGATACACAGTCATGACCACTTTCAAGATACATCAAGGAGAATATAGCATTAAGATTAACAAGAATATAACATTAACAAGAAAGGTGGAATATAAATGAAATAATGTCGAGAGCTAATGCTGACCATTCTGTATATGCCCTTTAGCTTGTACAAGCAACCAATGTCATCTGGGCCGCAGGAACTTTTATTCAGAAATTCTGCCACACATATGCGATTCTTTAAGGGCCACTTTGTTTATGAACATAAAGAAAGCCCTGGTGGATCAGACCAGTGGTCTATACTGTCCAGCGTCCTCTCACATAGCGGCCAAACAATTGCCCTGGAGGGCCAATAAACAGGGCATACCGTCCAAGGCCTCCCCCTCATCTCTGAATGTGGAGGTTCCCTTTATTCATCTTGGCTAGTAGCCACTGATGGGCCTCCATGAATCTGTCCAATCCCTTTAATGTCAATAATAACATGCATTGTTCATCACCACCAAGGGATTACTTGGCTATATGAATATCCCATCTCAAATCACACAGCAGAGTCACTTTTAATTAGAATACTTTCACTCATTCAACCACAAGTCACCAAATGCAGATTAATCAACTGATGAAGAATTGTGACAAGTACATGTGAATTATTCTTCAGTGACATTTCCCATTATTTTTTGGCTGTTCGAAGACAGAGGCAAGGCAACACCCATGCTATCAATTACAAATAACCCAATCCTATACATGCCTGAGGTGTCCCACTGAATATAATGGAATTTCCTCCCAGGTAAATACACACAGAGTCACAGCACAGAATAAGAAGCTGCTGACAAACTGCACAGGCTAAAGGCACAAAGGCCACGATCACAAGTAAAAGTTACTGCAGCGACACAGAGGAGATTTTCTTTATTCGGACCGGGCTCACTCAAAAGGCCAGCTCTGATTGGAGGTAGGAAAACTGGGTTTCCTGTTCTAAGCAATCAACAGGAAACAGATGCAGACATTCAGTTTGTGGACACCTGACAGGCGCTGTGAGCAGTCGTGATTTAAAAGTGGACAGAGGACTTGTCGCTGTGTTGTTCTTCTCTTTAACCACTCGGGTCAGTTTTCATTGAGAGACGCTTCAGTTTTGGCAAACGATTTTCCCATAAGAAAGCAACTGAAAACATTGAGGTTTGGAGAACCACCAGCCATCAGCTCACCACTGTATATTTGCAGGCCCTCTCTGTTTTCTCTACTTGTGTTTGGACGGCAATTTTAAATGGTAAAGTGTGGGTTTTTTGCAGGGCGTGTTCATGTTTCCATATGATGAATCATACCATGGCCACGTCTGCACAGCCACCTCTGCTATGTGCTCTTTGCCATGCCACTCAAGAATCCATGCACCCTTAATAATGTTCTGTTCTTGCTTAATCATTTTGGAACATCCAACATTAGTTCTACTTCCACACATCCTGGAGGGACTCACGCTACAGGCCAGTCTTCACATTAAATTCTCTATATAACAGTTATTTTTTTTAAAAGTCTCAGTAGACCACTCAACACACACACACATTAATGCCTAGAACACATCATTACGTACATCCTCCCAAATGCAAGGGGAATGAATGTCCATGCCACTACCGATCACCACTAGAACGATCTGGCGCTTACCTGGATGTAAATTCCTCTGTATTTAATACACCTTTTATGTAGGCAAATCACAGAAGAACTGGTAAATTTCAAAGATCAGTAGTAACTGTTTCTGTGCTCCAGAGGAGGAGGAGAGGAGGAGGAGGAGGAGGAGATTGGATTTATACCCCGCCCTTTACTTGGGAGTCTCAGAGCGGCTTACAAACTCCTTTCCCTTCCCACAGCAAACACCCTGTGAGGTAGGTGGGGCTGAGAGAGCTTGACAGAAACTGCACTTTCGAGGACAGCTCTGACAGCACTACGACTTGCCGAAGGTCATCCAGCAGCTGCAAGTGGAGGAGTGGGGAATCAAACCCTGTTCTGCCAGATTAGAGTCCGCGCACTTAACCACAACACCAAACATTTTACTACACCTTTCCAATTTTTTTATTACACATTTATAGAGGCAGTGCTGTACAGTGCTTACAGTACGGGAGTATGATCTAGGAGACCCAGGTTCAAATCCCCCCCTCTGCCATGGAAGCTTGCTGAGTGACCTTGGCCAGTCACACACTCCCAACCTAACCTACCTCACAGGCTTATTGTGAGAATCAGATGGAGAAGTGACCAATGGTGTAAACTGCTTTGGGTCCAGGTAGGGGAGAAAGGCAGGATACAAATGAAGTAAGTAAATTAATATGAGCCCAAGACAGAACTGCATGTACAGCCAGTGCTTCATGTATCGCTACTGATCCTTCCTTTGGCTAGCAAATGATAAGGAACAGTCAGCCAGACTGGCTAGACATTTCTTGAACACTCACAGGCCAAAGCCAGTCACATGACAAAGATGAGATTCTTAGTAAAGGTTTCAGGCCTGGTCAGCCTAACCAACAAGCAGACTTGGCTTGCTGAGGCTCCCTGCCACAGATTGTCCTTCAGCTTCACCCTCACCTCCCTGAGCCGGGCCCATCCTTACTACCCTGGCAAGAGCTGAGCCCCAGCCTCCTCACTGCCAAAGAGACAATTAGTTTTTCACACCGAACAGGGCTTCTCTCTTTGGCACGCCAACTTCCTGTGAAACAAGAGGTAAGTAAACCTCTCCGCACCTCGCCCACACACGTATGTTGTTTCTTTGACTCCTGGCCATGGCAATTTGTCTTTGCTTCCAATTTTTATGTTCCAGAAAAGTATTATTAGCCTTCCCCGGAGAAAGTTGCCAACAAATGCCAAAGTCTGTGAGAACTTATTTTCCCCCAAAGGAAAAAAGTTGCAGCAATATAGCAAGACTAGATACGGGTCGGTGACAAAACACAGCATGGAAGTCACCTCGTTCCATGCTAAAGTTAGAAGGAGAGTCCTTCCCCATAAACTTTGGCAGTGAGCATGAAATGGAATCTGCTCTGTTATCAAGTGTGTTCTCTTCGTAGTTCATTCATTCCTCACAGCGGCAGTCCAGATCTGATGCTCACTAGAAAACCTGCCTGACAGTGTCTTTCAAATGCAAAATAAGCGTTTTGGGAGAGAAAGGGGACTGAGAGAGCCGGAGAAATGGTTCGATCAGAACTCCAGCAATTAAGCTATGAGATGACTACTTGCACAAGTTTGGGGGGAAATGTTACTATGTCGAAGGCACTCCTGGACTGAATTCAAGCATCAAGGGGTAATTCAAAGAGACATTTTTCCGAGCTACTTTTCTTCACAAGAAGATAGCGAGTGGAAACTTTCTCCTTGATACAACAGTGTTTTACGTGCAGAGAAGTTGGGATTTTTCACCCACATGAACATTCAAACACACATGCTGGCAAAATGCCCGGTGAAACCATATAATCCACAGAATGTTTTCAATATTACACTGACTCTACAGCTTAATGTTCCATAGGCTATAGGCTAGAACATCTTGTAACACACAACATTTTCAAGACACAAATGCTCACCTTTGGATCTTTCTGCATGTCAGCCGTGGAGACCCATGTCCAGATTTGTACAATATTTTCCTCATACTCTTCATGATAATTTCAGCATGCAATTGATCTGATTTAATTCCTAGCTACTGACCCATCAGTATAAAGTTCTGTTCCTTTAATTCATTAGGACAAATATTATTGTTGTTATTAATGGATAAGGAATCTCTATTAGATTTTTTAGTTCTTGTGGCCCTTTCTTACATGCCCTGGGAAATGCTGATCACCACTTTGGGGTCAGGAATCCATTTTTTCCCGGGCCAGTTTGGCTGGGGATCCAGGGGGGGGGGGTGTTCCCCTTCTTCGGGGCATAGAGCAGGGGTCACCGTGGAGGGGAGATTTTTGCGAATTTCTTGCATTGTGCAGGGGGCTGATGACCGTAACTACAAAGTGGAAAATTGCAAATACAATTAGAAGAAGTGTAATATCTAAAGTTACAGCTACAAATGAGTAAAAGCGCAATAAACAACAATATTACCTAAGTTGTCCGTTTAAAAGCTCCAAAATTCGGATAGCCAGATATTAATTGTTTGGTAACTCGGCTAGGCGGGATCTAAATAAATAAATACATACATACATACATACATACATACATACATACATAAAGGCACAGCAGGATAGTTGACCTTATAGTGCAAAGATGTAGTTTATGATAAAGTAACAAAAAAGATAAAATATTAAGAAATTGAGAGAAGTGCACCATAAAATATTAAGAAATTGAGAGAAGTGGAGGTCCCCTTCCAACTCTATGGTTCTATGATTCCCACTAGTGCCCTTTAATGTTACAGCGCACGTCCTTCTGAAGAGAACATTAAACTGGTGTGGCACTTGGACTACTGATAAACTTTTCAGCCAGCATTTTAATTAGTGCCCATCTTTTCTCCTTAAGCAGATTACCAAAGATTTGGCAACAATAATTAAGTGGCTGTGGCTAGCCAGAGACTGCACACACTGGCTATCAGAGTGTCACTCTGAAAAAAGATGACTACTAACAACACAAAATATTTTTAAACTGAATTAAAAGCAATATGCTTACAATGTCCAACAAAGCAGATGACCAAAAGTGACCTTAATTTAATAAAACCAAGCAGCAGCAAAAAATGAATCAAGAGAGAGGAATGGGTAGGTGTGAAGGACATAGTGTTGGTTATATAGGAGCTCACTGACAAAGGGGGACAGAAACCCAGGGTGGAGGAGAGACAGGGCATCATGCAGGACTCTGAAAATGTGGTCAAAGCTACATTAGGGCCTCTTAACACAAGATGCACAGCAAACAACTGGTAGGCTACATGCAGCCCACAAGGGGCATGTCCAAAAGCCTGGGAGCTTGGCTTCTGTTGAGATGCACCAAGTTGCCTCAAGGGGAAATCAGCATCTCAGAGCTGAGCTGAGACTCTGTGATGGCCACTATAACCACAGTGTGCTGGTTGCCTACAACAGGAGGCGGCCAGGATGTCTCACGAGAGGAGCCCTTCTCCTGAAGCTGTCTGAAACATGACAGTTGCTGTGGCAGGACCTGGTGGTGTCATGGGGTGGAGCCCATTCGGCCGCAGTCTTGGACCACTGGGGCCCGGGCAATTGTCTGAGTTGCACACTGCAGCTCTGACTGAAGAGACAGCATACTGCGGGGGGGGGGGGGGGGGGGGGCAACCATGAGAAGAAGAAGAGATGAGATTGGATTTATACCCCACCCACTTCCTGAAGGAGTCTCAAGGGCTTGCAATCTCTTTTCCCTTCCCCTCCCCACAACAGACACCCTGTAAGAAATGTTCCATCTAAGCTGTGGAGTCTTGTGAGCAAAAATTCTACCTTGTGAGCTACTGGCATCAGAGTTGTGAGCCAGGGACTGGGCTGCTGCATAAATTAGTTTGCTCTGGAGCCATCCTTCCTGAGTGAAGACAGAAATCTGTGAGCCGGAGACTAAGAAACTGTGAGCTAGCTCACACTAACTCAGCTTAGAGGGAACACTGCCTGTGAGGTAGGTGGGGCTGAGAGAGCTCTCTCGAGAACTGCCCTTAAGAGATCAGCTCTGAGAGAACCTGTTATTGACCCAAGGTCACACCAGGAGCTGTATGTGGAGGAGTGGGGAATCAAGCCTGGTTCTCCCAGATTAGAGTCCGCACTCCTAACCACTGCACCAATCTGGCTCTCAGAACTACACATTTGAGGGCTACAGATTTGCTGTTATTTAAAAAAGAAGGAACTGAAATCCTTGCTTTCTGATTTCATGTCTGTGCTGTACGCTAAGAGACTTTTTAAACAACTGTTTGCTCTTGAAGTATTTCTCACACAGATTTTGAAAATATTACTCCCTTCCCCATGTCACTTAACCGCTCTCTAAGTCTGACCTTGGTAATATATTGAGAAACCAGCAATCTCTATACACACTACGTAGCAACACCAAGCATTCTATTTAAGAAGATTACAAAGGAGGGGAAAATCTCACTTATATTGGTAAAAGAAAGCAAAAGCCAACACAGAAATTCCTTCTTGCAAAATGTTCAGAGCTGTAACCCCACATGTCTTTCTATATTCAGAACACTGACACAGATACATAACCAACAAGTGGAAAAACACATACCAGTCGCGTTAAATGAATTTATTTATTTTTTTAAAAAACCTGAACAGATTATCATGTGTGTACTGTAACAAAACGACCAAAAAAAAAAAGTCTCTGGATCATATCCCATGATGCAAAATTCTCATATGTATATGCTCTAGTGGTTTTAAATAGATTTGTTTTGTTTATTGATTAAGTTGTTAAATCATGAATGTTTTTTGTCTCTCTGTAATTATCTCTGGAGACACAAAGCATTATCAGTCTTTTCCAAGTCTATGCAGCATGGCTTATTATTACAAAAAAAGGGGGAGGAAAACCAAACCTACAGCTCGCAGGAACAAAATTCAGAGGTAGGAAACAGCCAGCACTGTTGCTGTTACTGATTATGCCTTGTGTCTACATTTTGCACCATGTGTGTGCGAATCCTGGTGGACTCCCCCGCCCCTTTTAACAGTGGTAGTGACTATGGTTATAAAGTGCCACAGCTCACACCACTCTCTTAGAACAATGGTGGTTCGGAACCGCTGCCATGTTCAAGGTCAAGCAACAGCCAAGCTACTATGGGCAACTGTGTTGGTCCAATGGAAAATCCCAAAGCAAGAACAAAATCCACATAATATCTAGGCTGCTTTCAGCATCTCTCCTGCCAATTTGTTATTATAACACAGAGCAGTGCTGAGCCAGCAACACAAGAGGCATGGCATTTCCCGCTCTACCCCCCCCACACACACACACACCAGGAGCCCCTTAGAGCCAAAAGAGAAAGGACCGACTACCAGAAACACAGGCAGCTGGGATTACTTTTTAAGAAAATGAAAGCTGAAACTAAAAATGTTCAGGAGTTTTCAGATTCTTATTAAAAGTCCACAGCAGGTTGGGAGCCAGAGGCAGCCTACCAAGCTACTTCTCTGAACATCCTACATGCCCCAGTAGGAGTTGCCAGAGGTTGCCATGAGTTCCGGGCACGGGCGTGCACACACACACATGCAATGCCAAAAAATACCAAAAATTTTAAAAATAAAAAGTCTACAACACATTGTATCACAGTTTCCTAGATGTGCCGATATACACAGTTCACAATTCGCATGTCATCTCCCTGCTCACCTGTACAATATTACTTCCTTATTAGTTTTTTAAGAATGAGAACCCAAGTAACTTTTTCAGGCCTTGTACTAATATAGGGTTGTTAGACCCCCCCCCCCAATTTGGCCATGGTTACCTGCTTTGGGGAGGGGTTCAACCTGCTGCCTGCCAGCTGGCCAGCAGGGAACCCCACCCCCAAGCCCCAACACCTGCAGCCACCCCTCTTCCTTCTCTCTCGAGAGGAGGGAGAGGGGCAGCTGTGGGCCGTGTGCCCAATCAGGTGGGGGCCTCCAGCTGCATGCACTTAAGGGGACCCCTTTAAGTGCAGGCAGCCAGCAGGAAAGGGCCCCACACGCCCGATCTCTGAGCAGCATTGCCATTTGGCGATTGGGCAGAAGGGGCCCTCTGGTCGCAGCTCGCAGCCAGTGAGACCGTCCCCGCAGGGGCAGGGCTTGGAACTGGGATGCCCCCAATATGATGTCATCACGTTGGGGATGCCCCACTCCCTCTAGGAACACCCCTCAAAGTCCCCCTCTGGAGACAAAGATGGACCTGGCAGCCCTATACTTATACAAGTTTTCTTCTTGACAATGGGTGCCTGCATATTCCTTCAAGGACTGCCAGCCCCCTTTCAAAAGAAACATTTCAGGGAGAAGGAACCCGTTGAGAGCCATTCATGGGGGTAGGGATGATCAAGTAGTTAATATGTGTTTTTGCTTCCCATTTGACTCTCTACAAATCCTAAACAGAAACAAGAAGTATGAGAAGCACAAGATGCTGACATTATACAAAACTGAGAATGGGGAACTGATGGACAAGGTTATTTACTGACTTTATTTTTTGCCATTCTTAATTTGGTTCCTTATTTTGTATTTTGGAGAAAAGTGAACCACTTCCCCAAGGAGGGCCATATGGACTAGGAATGGTGTGCGCTCTACTTACTGTGTTTGAAAAGGTCCCGCTATGGATTGCTGTTATGATGAGGCAGAACAGTTTAAAAAAAAAAAAAAGACACAATGCTTTCAAAACTTGAAAGAGAAGCATGCAGCTATTTTTGTGTTAATACAGGGAAATGAAGGGACACCCACCCATTCTGTGAATGCAGAACATCCTAGGTGTCAGAGAAAGAAGAGGAGGAGGAGGAGATTGGGTTTATACCCCACTCTTCACTACCCAAAGGATTCTGAGAGCAGCTTACAATCTCCTTTCCCTTCCCCTCCCCACAACAGACACCCTGTGAGGTAGGTGGGGCTGACAGAGCTCTCTCGAGAACTGCTCTTGAGAGAACAGCTCCGAGAGAACTTGTAACTAACCCAAGATCACACCAGCAGCTGCACGTGGAGGAGTGGGGAATCAAATCCGGTTCTCCCAAATTAAGAGTCTGTGCTCCTAACCACTACACCAAACTGGCTCTCCTGGATCTCAGGCAGCAGATACCAGAAAAGACCTTTGCCAGTTGAAGACTTGGAGAGCAGACCATACTGAGAAAGATGGGATGCAAGTCTGATCTGGTACAAGGCAGGTTCATATATGTCCAGGTGTGTTGGGGAAGAAGGCAGGGCTCAATGGCAGAGCAGTAAGTATCTGCAGTTGGCAGCAAGTGTTGGGAACGTTCTTTCTCCACTAAAAAATCTGAAGAGCCACTTCCAGTCAGAGCAGACCAGGGATGTCCAATTTTCTTGAATCTGTGGGCACACTGGGGATTTTGAGAATGGCGAATGGACACCCCCACAAAATGGCAGGATGTGAGGGCGAAGGCAGCTGTTTCTGAATGGGTGCTCCCTGCAACACAAAGGTAGGTTCTTCTGAAACACTTCCTGTTCCACTAATTTTGGAGGAAAGCCAGAATTGGTTCTTTGGGTTAGGGAAGACAGACTTTGTCAGAGAAGCCAAGGGACATCAGGAAACCCCTTGGGAGGTGTTGTGGAACACTTGGGGATCTCTGGAGTAAGGCCACACGGATGACTTTGTATCTTATGTTCTTACAATTTCTTAATATTTACATCACAATTACACATCTTTAAAACAGAGCCATTGTTGACAACTTCAAAAAATTAAGAACTTCAATTACATTCTGTTTTGGAGGATAGACGTTTTGGCCTGCAGCGGAAGAATTACATTCAAGCCCAGTATCATCTTGAGGTCTCCCCTGCTCGAAATCCGACTCTAGGGGGCAGTGCTCATCTCTGTTTCCAAGCCAAAGAGCCAGTGCTGTCCGAAGACTTCTCCGTGGTCATGGGGCCGTCGTGACTAGATGCCGAGGTGCATGGAACGCTATCACTAGAGACCAATAAAATTTTCAGGATATGTGCTTTAACTCTCAAAAGCTTACGCTCCTAAAATCTTGTTGGTCTCTAAGGGGCCACCGGACTCGAATCTAGCTCTTCAATTAAAATTCAGTTACACTGTGGTTCTTTAAGGCAGCGGTCCTAAACGTGATTCCTCGGAAGCCAATCACATCGAAGGGAATGGGAAAAGGCTGCTCACTTTAAATGACATGACGACAACGGTTCAAGTGAGGAAAAGAAAGCCATTCATTTCGTTACCAAAAAAAGATAATAGATCTTTCACATAGTGTTGCATGAAAATGCTGGGTGGCAGACACAGCATAGGAAACAGGAACACAGCACTGAAGGCACTGAGGTTGTGTTTGTGTGTGTCTGGCTTGACAGAACGCAGGCCCCGCACGGCACAATAGACTATTTCACATACAATACAGAAGGACTCATTGTCCATCCCGAATTGACATGTCGTAGGAACATTCTTTTGCAAGACATAAATGCCTTAGCAACAAAAACTGCAGATTTTTATGGCAGCTGAGCATCTTCTTTCCATGTTCCA
Source organism: Lepidodactylus listeri (assembly GCA_029233225.1). Lineage (NCBI taxonomy): Eukaryota > Metazoa > Chordata > Lepidosauria > Squamata > Gekkonidae > Lepidodactylus > Lepidodactylus listeri. The sequence continues at coordinate 17,031,594 of JARCFY010000012.1, forward strand.
CTGTGCCAACAAGCAGGCCTTCACTTCTATCATTCAAAACCAGGATTAGAAGTGGTCATTGGGGGGTTCATTCGTACGTTAATTCCACCCAAGAGAGGCGTTACTAAGTGCTAGTCAGAGATACCGGCAATCGTAGTACAGGCTGTTCTCTAAAATGGGGGAGTGGGCTCAGAATCTCAAACTTTTCGTGGTTCTTCCTGCAAATGTTTGATGTAGCTTTTGGGGAGGGGTTTGCTGTTCATAAATACAGACAGGAGGGACAGACGGAAACCTTTGTCGACTGGGTCATACGTGCTATAAAATGTAATGCCAGCTACGGGAGATATAAACTTTATAAAGGACACAGGCAAACCCAATTGACGATATTATTATTTTACTCAAACTACAAACATGCTTAAAGTCTCTCCCGGGGATGCCCACCCTCCCACTTCCACCGCCCATTACTCATTAGCACTGGGACAGGATACAGGGACATAATGCACAACCCCTGTCATCTGGCAATAAAGACTGCCCTGGCTGGGAGGGCGGGGTATAAATCTAATAAATAAACATAAAGGTAATGACCAGTTGCTTGCGGGCCGGAAAAGAGCCCTAGACAGGGTAGTTCTGGCCCACGGGCCGTATGTTTGAATGCCCTGAGCGGGCTCTGCTGGGAGGGCGGGGTAAAAATCTAAATAATAAATAAATACTGACCTTGATGGACCAAGGGTCTAATTCAGTATAAGGCAGCTTCATGGGTGAAAGGCAGGGTATAAATGTTATAACAAATTTGCAATGAAGCAATTTAGCAATATGGTATCAGGCTCATTACACGGCATGAAGTAAAACGTCAAATGATCCTTGGTACATGCCTGTCTATGTATTTTTTCCCCCTATTGTTTCCATAAGTCTGGTCCTCCAAACCACCACAGAAATGTGGGCATACATGCTAAAATGTGCAACCACTTCTGGCCTGCTGTGGTTCCAGTGGAATGTGGAGTGCATTGAAGGATTATCTGGGAACCCTTATGTGGGCACATACACCCACAGTGGTACACCATCACTGTATTAGCACCAGATGGTATAACACCAACGGGTGTCCTCCAATAGCTCTGCCTCCTGATGAACAAGTCTGGAGTCCAAAACCTGAATTTGAATATCGTTGTGACACTTGACAAGTAATTCAAACGCGTGTCTTGGAATTAATCCTTCTGACTCATTTTCCAGCCTTTGAACAATTTCAATTAGAAACATCAATTAGATGCATTTATATGTGTGATTACTATGTGTTCAGTGAACTAAGCAGAACACAGGAGCTATTTTTATCATAAAGACAGCTATATAAGCTTCCTTGCCATTTAAACAAATGTACAGAACTAGATTGAGCACACCATCCTCGAGTTACCTTCAGGCAAGAAGCAAATCCATAACCACTTGTCAATTCACACCTTTAGATGAAGCAGAAAGAGCCAAAACCAACACTGAGACTTTTGAGAGTGTAACAAAATGTGAGGCTGTATTGCCACAAAATAGAAACCAGCATGCAATTAGGTGGGGACCTACACAGACAGCTATACCATTAGGATGTCATAAAACGGGTTTACGAACTGTGGTCCTAGCAAGACCAAGAGGCCCTTTCTAGAGCTTTTCAGGGGTTCCTTGGGGGCGGGGGAGATTTAACAGTGGAGAGTCTTCCTTTGTCTACCACTGCAGATCTTCCCCTGCAGTGCAGAGAACACAAGAGAAACCTAGCGCATAACTAATTTAATGTGACCCAGGGGACTTGTGTAACCCAGACTGGAGAAGGTATTATGGCACTTTCTTATCGTAAAGTGTTGTTGCATTCTACGACTCCCTTGGCAGAAAGGTATCATAGGATCCAACAGAGAAAGGCGTCTTTCAACAGCTTTTCTTCATCAGAGGAAGCCTTTTTACATCCCAAAAAGTTATTCTTTATTGGCGGAAGTCTGACAAGACCCAGCTAGCCTGGGCCATCCACATCAGGGCTGATATCTGTGGCCCCTCCAATATTAATAAAGGCTTCATGCCCAGATTTGCTGATAGAACCTCAGCAGACGCTATGCAAGCTACTACTTGTTAGCAAAGATGCAGCTTTGCTTAAATCAGCCCAAGGGCTTATGCAAATTTCCCCAAATGCCTCACAAGCTGCCTTCAAAACAACCATCCATTTCAAAAAAAGAGTTTGTTATACCGTATGACAGGGTGATGTTTGGGTAACACAAGTCCAATGTCCCCCTGGGGCACAGGGACTTCGCTGCAGCACTTGTCTGGATCCTGGCTTTTGTTCAAGCCACAGTATTACCCTGGCCACATGTTTACCCAAATCCAAAAGCAATCTGGCATGGTTTTGCTCTACACCACTTGACAGGAGTTCACAGCAGGATGTCAACCAATGCCCTCAGCTGGTGATGAAAAGTTCAGGCAAACAGGTCTCAATGAATACAGAAGAAAATGAGTAACTGGCTATGCACACAATGGCCTAGGAAAGTAACTCAGCGTGGGCTGCGCATCACACCAAAACCAATTCTAATGGACCAACACATACAATTCAAGCATACAAACGCCAACCAAGGCAAATTGTTATGTGCCTTGAACAGGGTGTAAGACTGGGGGGGGGGGGGGGAGACAGCCCCAATGTCAAAGGTGTTTATAATTTGTACACCATTTTTGAACAGCCTCGTGGGATAATCTGTACACCCCACACCCAAGAAACAGAACTTGCAAATATTTGAGCCAACTTCTTTCTGCTTAGAAAACAAGAACTAAAAAAGAAATAAAGATGGTGGGAGAGTGTTGCCAAACTTATCTGGCAAGGACTCCAGCCACGCGGTTCACTTTGGTGTTGTTTCTGCAAGTTTACTGTGTTTACATTTTACTGTATTTAAAAGCTTCGAGCTTTGATCAAACAGGGCTTTACTGAAGGCACTCTGGCTCAAAACTGGCGGTTTTCCTGTGTAAATGATGCAACCTAAAGCAAGAATTTTGAAATGGTCAGGGAGTCCAAAGATGACATCAGCACACGGAAAAACAGAGAGTCAAGCCAAGATACTGTATGAGCATCTAGTACACGGCATGAGAAATCCTGTCAAGTTCGCAAATCGCTAACAAGAGCACTTCTTGGAATTAATGGGATTTTTCTTTTTGTGCATTCTTACTGTGTTCTTCCCTTCCCCAGTACAATTCACTTTCTCATCCATAGTTCTAATCCAGTGACACACTCCCCCCCGCGTGGTGTGGTGATTAAGAGTGCTGGATCCAGAGAACCAGGTTTGATTCCCCACTCTTCCACATGAAGCCTGCTGGGTGGCCCTGAGCCAGTCAATGGTTTTCTCAGAACTCTCTCAGCCCCACCTGCCTCGTAAGGTGCCTTTTATGGGGAGGAGAAGGGAATGCGATTGTAAGCCGCTTTGAGACTCCTTCGGGTCAAGAAAAGCGGAGTATAAAAACCAACTCTTCTTCTTCCCCCTCTGGATCGAAGACAAAAAGAGTGGCTTGGATTCCACTGGGGGGGGGGGGTCTCCACTTCTTATCTCCCACTGCAGACCCCCAATCCCCCCCCCCAGTGCTGTTCCAGGGGGCCCTCTGCTTCCCAGAAGCAGTATTTTGAGCTGTAACGGGAGGAGAGAAGCCAAAGAAGTCTTGTTCCACTTGCGGAAATGCAGCAGGATGGAGATTTACCTTGGGACCCAAGCCAGTGGTAATGATGCACATATTATAAACCTCTTAATTACCCAGATCAAGTGTTTTGTATGAGGAAAACAGCAGCAGTGGCAGCTTGAGAACAGCCAGCCCATTCTGCAGCAGAGAAATCTTATTCCTAAGGGGTAAAGGTGAAATCTTCGATGTTCCTTCCCAATAGGTTTGAGAGATGCATAAAAGGCAAATTAATCAAAACTTCAAGCTTTTAATTAATAGCAATTAACTAAATTTTAGTTGGGACAGTTCTAATTAATGTAGCTGCCACATAAGGTTGCTCTTTTTGGGAGGCTGTTTTCCTGTACATGAAGCTGCCTTCTCTACTGACTCAGATCATCAGTCCATTAAGATCAGTACTGTCTACTCAAACCGCCAGTGGCTCTCCAGGGTTACAGGCAGAGGGCTTTCACATCACCTGCTACCTGGTTCTTTCAACTGGAGATGCCGGGGATTGAAGCTGAGACCTTCTGTATACCAAGCAGATGCTCTACCACTGAGCCACAGCCCCTCCCCAACATGTATCTCACACTTTCTCCGACATACTAAACAGGCACCTCTATGAAAGTTTTGAACTCATGAAGCTGCTTATACTGACTATTGGTCCGTCCAGGTCAGGACTGTCTACTCAGACTAGCGGTAGCTCTTCAGGGTATCGAGTAGAGATCTTTCAGATGACCACATCCTTTAAACTGGAGATGGCAGAGGCTGAACATGGGACCTTCTACACATCAAGCAGCTGCTCTACCACTGAGCCACAGCCCCTCCCCCTTAGTTTGGTATTATGCCAAACCCATGCAACGATCAAAAATATTTACATTTAATCCATTTGTCTTGCAAAAAAGGGATATGGTTAATCAACTAAAATATCTTTAACTGGCTGTCAGACTAATGTTAACAGCCTTCTTTGTATGCAGTTGTGTCCTGAATTGGGTAACGTCTTTTGGACAGGTGCAGCCAGTTGACCAAACTGTCCCAACATCAATGCTATGGATAATAAAGGGCAAACTGTCTGGGGAACTTCATGTTTGTGCCGGGAACTGGAAGCAATGGGCTAGTTTCAAGACCAAATTCTGATGGTGGATCTTCTTTAGCAAAAATGTCAGTTAACCTTCAGAGGACAGATGAATGCAAAACAAGCAACTTTACTTAAACACAAGTTAAGATCTGTTTCACAGGCTGTGTTCTCCGTGACCCCACCTGCAGAGGTAAGGTGCCTGGCAACCAGACATAGGGCTTTTCAGTGGTGGCCCCTCGTCTTCATAATGCCCTCCCCTTGAGATTCACCTCGCACCTACTTTACTGGCATACTAACCAAAGAGTGGGAAAGGAAGCTGAAGGAGGAAGGCCTCAGTGAAGCAGTCAACCTTCAACAATGAGGAAGCAGCGCTGAGCGAGTCTGCAGCCCTTAACAATGATGGCAGAAGCACTTCACTCTCCTAGAAGCCAAGAATTCACTTGCGGTCAGTGTTCCCTCTGAGTTAGTGTGAGCTAGCCCACAGTTTTTTTAGCCTCCAGCTCACACATCTTTGTCTTAGCTCAGGAAGGATGGCTCCAGAGCAAACAAATTTATGGAGCAGCCAAATTGCTTGCTCACAACTTTAATGCCAGTAGCTCACAAAGTAGAATTTTTGCTCACAAGACTCCACATCTTAGAGGGAGCATTGCTTGCAATGTATCCTGCATGTCTTGCTTGGAGACAGCCCTCTCCTACTTGGCTCTGTACTCCTCTGCCTCTAGTCCCAGCTTCGAGGGAGCTCTGGGAAGGCCCACTCCTCCATGGATCTCCTCCAACTGCTTGCAAGTTCTGAATGATACAACCTTGTCTGGCCATGGATCACATCCAACAGAAGACGCCAGTTGGGGCAGGGAAGCATTTGCTCCCAGATACCAAGCTTCCCCATGACTGCTGCTTCAATCACTTTCTTACCAGTATATTCTACCACCTGGTACCAGCTTCCTTTCACCTCAGTGGTAAAAGACTTGCATTGCTGTCCTGAGCATGTCTGCTCAGAAGCTATTCTAATTATCTCATTGGGGCTTACTCCCTACTGTTCCGGACTGCATTCTGACACATCATGCAGAGTTATAATTCTCCTCTTCTTGAAGTATATTCTTGACTACTGAAGAAAAACTAGTGTCACTGCTTTTCTCCCCCCCCCCTCCTATAGTAACAAACAGATTTTGCACCCTCCATAAAGCCCAGCATCGGTATCCACTAGGGGTGGGCATGCATGAACAGTGAAAACAGAGGTTCATGATTCGGGGTTTTCACGAACCCCAAACCTCCAACAGACTCCTCTATTTGCTGAACCGGTTCATGGTTCGGGGAGTTCGGCCCACCGGGAAGTGAGCTCCAAAGGCATTTAAATACCTTCAGAGCTTGCTTCTGCATCAGCCAGCTTGACTGAGCTCCCAGAGTGAGCTCTGAAGGCTTTTATAGGCTTTATATTTTCTTATATGGGTAGGTACTAATATGGGCAGGCCCACCCAGAAGTGGGCTCCAAAGGCTAAGTTGGGCTGCTGACTTGACCTATAAAGGCCTTTGGATGTCACTCTCAGAGCTCAGTCGGGCCGGCCCAACCTGGAGGTGAGCTCTGAAGACATTTAAAGAATGCCCATGTCTCCCAAGAACCTCCATAAAAGACATGGAGGTTTGAGGGAGGATCGTGGGAGATATATTCTCTTGAACCCCTAGTTCGTGAATCACGAACCACCTGGTGGTTCAAACCAGGGTTCGTTTGTGGGTTCATGCCCATCCCTAGTATCCACTAAATTGTTTTCTGGCAAGGAAAACACCATCTTACCTGTCCCTTCTACCAGGGTGCCATTCAGCCTTGTGGACTGATAAAAGACGCATCCACAGCAGGTTACAGTATGTATGTTTCAGTTTAAATTGGGGGGGAAACCAAAACAAAAGACCAGTATATTTTAAGTACTTTTTGTAATTATTTTCTGTTTATAGTTCATAATAAATACAGCAATATTATCAACTGAAGTACAATTAATCATACACACAACCAATTTCTTTAAGCGAAGCAAAGAGATGTATGTGTTTTGCATAGGTAGTATAATAACCCAATTTATTGTTTGTTAGCAGGGATATTCAAACACCTGCTGGTTCAGCTCACATTCTCTTCTCCGGTGACAATCAGGTGGCTGATTAATCAACAGGCTGTTCGGCCGTTTGCAGTCAGTTCGGGTCTGTTCACAGGAAGGGACCACCTGCAGCCATCAGAACTCAACCAGCAACTGGTGAGGGATCAGCCGGGAGTCGGCTTCTAATCTCCTGCTTGGGACATTTTGCTGTGTAGCCAGCATTTACTGGGGAGGGGGGAATCAGGAGCCGACTCTCAACTGATGGCAGGGATCAGCAAGATGGGGAGGGGAGTCAGAAGGCAAGCACCTCCCCCACCTCAAATTCCCAGCCTGGACTAACCTGAAGCTCTAGGGTTCCCGTGGGGGGGGAAATAAGGATTGTTCCTTTCTCTCCACCTGAAATTGATAGGAGTGATGTGCTCCTAACCCTCTGCAGGCCAAGGGAACACCATGGGGGAACTGGGCAAAAACAATCCACTTCTCCTCCCCAGCCAAGAGTTTGGCTAAGAACAGGACTAGATTTCCCCCTTCCTCCAAGTCTGAGAGTCCAAGCTGCAGGAGAAGAGAAACCATCTGCTTTTCTTCTCTGCAGCCTAAGCTCTCTCTTTGGGATTGGGGGGAGCAGATCACTTCCCCCCCAGTTCTCAGTTTGGGGTGCTGAAAATATATAGATCACATCTCCACCCCACCCCCAGCTTTCAGCTAGCTAGAACTGCAGAGAATAGAAGCCGATCCTTCCCGTTCTGCAATCCAAGATGTCACCCAATTTCATCATTCTTGGGTGGAGAGGAAAAAAGTAGCTTCTTTCCTCTCCACCCAAAATGGAAGGAACAGGCTGCAGAGAACAGAAGTCATCTGATCTCATTATTTGCAGCCCAAGATATACAATCCCCCCCCCCCAACATACACCTGAAACTGGTTGGGCTGCAAAGAACAAGAGCAGTCTGCTGCTTTTCTCTGCAACCCAAACTGCCCAGGAAAAAAGACGCTGACCGCTTCCATAAGCCCCAACCCAGATTCCTCCCTGTGAACAGAGAAAGAAGCCTGGGTGGTGGAGTGGAGATGCTCAGCTACTAGTCAGCTTTTGAGCTCCACCTCCAAACTTCTCACTAAGTCCCTGCAATGGGGGAGGGGGCTCAGCAAGACGTGTGGGAGGCAGTTTTGGTGGAGCAGGCATTCAAATTGTTCACTGGGAGCTGGACAGACTGAGCGATCAGCTCTCTTGTGCTTGGGACACCCAACCACAACATACTCAGATGTCCAACACAAACACCATGACATTCACAGCATTCCTTGCTTGTAAATTACCCTGCGCTTAGAAGCTAGAAACCAGGTTCCAAGGGACTGATATTCCTGTGCAGGGCTTTTTTTGTAGAAAAAGCCCAGCAGGAACTCATTAGCATAATAGGCCACACCCAACAGCAGAAACTCATTAGCATATTAGGCCACACCCCTGACCACGCAGCTCCCTTCCAGGATCAGCTTCCCCAGGTACCCCGCACCTGTGGGGCACCTGGGAAACCTGAGGAGGGGAGGCAGTTTAAACTGCCTTCCCTCCCTGGATTGGCTTGGCTTCCCCAGGCGCCCCACGGCTTGTGAGGTACCTGGGGAACCTGGGGGGGACTGTGGGTGTGGCCAACTTGGAAGCCAGCCAGAACTCCGTTACTGTGCGTTCCTGCAGAAAAATAGCCCTGTTCCTGTATAACAATCACTCCTGGACTGAAATGTGAGAAGGGCCACAAAAATGTGGGTAACTTCATACTGTTTCCATGGTTCAGGGGCAAGAACAGCCTTTCCCATCCACGACTGGAAATAACTTTGTTGAAATGGCTGAATTACTGGACAAGTATATACCACAGGATCATTACCTTGCAGGAAGTGTGGATGACGTATTCTAAATGCCCATGCATCCATGAAAGCCATTCCCAAAGGGACAAACCATTAAAAGTAGAAAAGGGCAATACTGCAGTAGTACCTTAAAGACTAACGAAATTTGTGGCAGGGGAAAAGTTTTTGTGAGTCACTGCTCACTTCTTCAGATACTTCAGATTCTTCCGGCATCTGAAGAAGTGAGCAGCGACTCATGAAAGCTCATCCCCTGCCACAAATTTTGTTGGTCTCTAAGGTGCCACTGAACTCTTACTCTTTTCTAGTGCTGCAGACAGACAGACAGACTAACACGGCTACCCATCTTTATCTAAACCCATTACAGCAATGGGTTTTTACACTTTTCAAAATTTATATCCTGCTTTTCTCCCTGATTAGGGACTCAAAGTTGCTTTTCACATCATTTCCCCCTCTTCCACTTCATCCTCACAGGAAACACCTTGTAAAGGTAGGCTAGGCTGAGAGATTATGATGGGACAAAAGTTACCTGGCCGGCTTCCATGGTTGAGTGAAGGATTCAAACCTGGTCATCTCATGTCCTAGTCTGACGCTCTAAACACCACACCACACCAAGCCCCTATACAATGGAGGAGGAGGAAGAGGAAGAAGAATTGGATTTATACCCCACCCTTCATTCGCTTACAATCTCCTTCCCTTCCTCTCCCCACAACAGACACCCTGTGAGGTAGGTGGGGCTGAGAGAGTTCTGAAAGAACTACTCTTGAGAGAACAGCTCTGAGAGAACTGTGACTGACCCAAGGTCACCCAGCTGGCTGCATATGGAGGAGTGGGGAAACAAACCCGGTTCTCCAGATTAGAATTCACTTCTCTTAACCACTGCACCAAGCTGGTATTCAAAAAGCTTCCTATAAATACTTAACATCACATCACACACTAGCTGTAAGAGCAGAACTATGCATTACAAGAAACACAGAGCTGATTCTGAAAACACCGTCTCTGCGTCACACTCTGCCTTCTGCCTCCATAATGTATTATGTCACTTCTCTCCCCCCCCCCCCCGGCATGATGCCCCAACTTTATGCATTTCTTCCACCTAACCATATCACATCTGCTTCGGATGGGAGGGCAGAAAACCCAATACAGCGACATCACAACATGAGGGAAATGATACCATACTGGCCATTTTTAGTGGCCTAACCCCACCTTGCCTCCCACAATATGAACACAAGAACCAAGGTCCATCTAATTCAACACTCTGTTTCACACTTTGGCCATTCAGATGGCCCCAGAAGAGCTACAAGCAGGGCATGGGAGGCCAAACCCTCACTCTCCTTCCCCCTCCTGCCCTCAGTACATTACTCAGAAGGTTACATCCCCGGAACATTTTGGTTCCATTTAGTCATCACAGCTAATGCCCACTGATGTTCCATGTTGTTCCACCATCAGCTGGCGCAATGAAAAGTATGAATATAAGTCACATATGCCACCGTTTCTCTCTTCAAAATAAAGTTTTGATTAAATTACCATCCAGAGCCAAATATTTTTTACTGACAATGATCAGGAAATCCAAGCAATCCTTTCAGACCAAAACAATGCTAAAGATTTGTGCCTTGTCCACCTTGATCCATCAGTAATTTTAAGTATGGCAAACCACAGCGGGTACAGAACATGCAAATACAACTCCTAAAGCCTAAAAAGAATCTATGACTCACACAATGTAGATACATAAAGTGACCCGTCCCTGAAGGAACTGCTTCTTCAGATACCATTCCCTTAAGAGGGAAATCCTCCCTGTTCAAAGAATTAATTTCTTTTCATGCCCCTAAAAATCTTCAAATATACATACTCGCACCACATGCTAGGATTCTTCTGAGGTTTTTGAAGAAGCACATGGCCAAAAGAAGGGTATTTCCTTTAAGAGCTATTCAATTACCATTTTGAAGCTGTCTGTGAAGGCAAGATCTTGACTTCTCAGATGATATTAATTGAACAAGGAAGCCATCTCCCATATGGGAAAAATTATGGTCTAATCCTTCAGTTTGCTCAGAGAAGCTTGGAAACATGTGCTACACAGGAGACTTTTCCATAGCATTTCTTCTATGGTTTAAAATTCAGTTGGCCGTCATATTCAACTCAAGTTCAACCTGCTGAATATCTGCCAGTTATTAGCTAATACAGGCACAGAAGCCTTGCCATGGGGGGGGGGGGGGGGGGAGAGAAATTAATGCATACAGTGACTGGAAGTACAGGTCAAAATTATATTTGCGCAACCAAGCAGACTTGAAATAGCCACACATACAGTAACTCAAAGGTGATGGGAATAACCTTGACGTGACAAGGCAGGTAAGATAATGCAAATTAGACATTCAGTGCTCAATGACATGGTCATTTAATGATTAAAATAAACAACACATAGTGGAGCGGATTGGTTAGTACAGCTTTATGTGGTCTTACTGTCACAGAGAGTTTAGCAAAGTAACAAATACATTTGTTTCTGACTACTAACATAAATGCAAGAACGCACGCACTCGTCTCTGACTGGAAGTCAAAAACCAAAAACGGTCTTAACTTTTCTCCCAATACACAGAACTTTGTTTCCCCACATTATTCCTCTGAAGCAAATATCATCTACAACATGCCCTGAGGCATCTCTTGACAAGGGAATTCCATGGTTGCCTTGGTGACAGCTACGGCCTAGCACAATGGCCAACATACAGGAGCAAAACTCACATATCCAACTGGTTCCATAAATGAGAGAAAAATAAAGAGCAAGGGAGTGTAGAACTGTATCTCTCTCACAATTATTTATTAAGAGATTTGGAGCCGCTACGAGATTAGCCATCCTTAAGTGTTCTCCTTACCCCTCAACTTTTACACTACAGATGATTCTGGACACTCCAATAATTAAACTTGGTTAATGAACGAATACCAATGGATCTAAACAGGAGGGAATACAGAAGAATAAGAAACGGACGTAATATTCTCAATGGATGACATGTCGAAAGATTTCCCAAAAGGCTTCCATAGCCAGAAAACAACTTATTTTGATCCTGGAGAGGCTCCAGCTACAAATCACAGCTTTAAAAACAATCTTCAGGGAATAGATTGTCACAAGAGGTTCACCAGGAACTTTTATTTGGCCTGGGGATTCGTGGCCAGACTTTCAGCCTTGTTTAGCCCTAATGGTAACGCACACCAAAGACTCAAGAGCAATCCCATGTAGATTGACCTTGGAACCAGCCCCACTGCAGACCCACATGGGACTTACAACCTAGAATCCACGTGCAGTTAATCAATTCCAAATTAACCGGCACCAACTGCACTCAGAGCAGGGGATGCCAAATTTACCACCAGTACTGACAGTGAACAGTTACATTTTTCAGACCCAGTGAAGAACTGCAATAATGTTAAGGGTGCACATGCTTTGTTAAACCACATGTAACCAAGCAATGCAATCCATTGGCTATTCTACGTTTCCCAGACGGCCTTTGACACGGCATCAACTGCCTATGGTAGAGATTTCAAAGGCCTGTGTTTACATACCCTCCTGAATCCGCACTGGGTTTCATATACACATGCTTTGATATACCAATAGACTTTCATTCTCTGCACAGCATGGGCATAGAAAAGGCCAACACTAGTTACTGTTCAGTTCCATCTTTCAAAAACCGGATCTGAGATTGGCAGCTTTGAGAAAAAATGAAGCGAACACAAGAAGCATCGCTGAGAATTAAAGAAGCCCAACACAGTTCAAAATAGTACTCATTGTTCTGTTTCTCCCTTCCTCTTTCCAGCGTGCTCTTTTGCTATTTTCTCATTTTTCTCTCTCCCTTCTTCTGCTGTCTCCCCCATGCTGTCAAAATGAAGACTGTCGGATCCTTAGGGACATAAGAACATAAGAAAAGCCAATCAGGCCAATGGCCCATCCAGTCCAACACTCTGTCACACAGTGGCCAAAAACACCAGGTGCCCTCAGAAGGGAGCGTTGGTCTGTCTTATTTCCTAGGTTACTCTGCAAAGTACCATATTTACTGCTGGAGTAATAATGAGTCAGGTATGCAGAAGATATTAATTCCTATTTAATCAAGAGTCTTTAATATTGCCCTACTGGTCTGAAGGAGCTCCATCTTAGATACTGAAGTTCCCAACAACTGCCAAGCAGAACTCCATAAATATTAACGAGATTTGTTATTTTTTCAAAGACATATCTATTTTGAAAATTAAATTTTACAACTAATCTATAAAATTTGTTGATCTCCCACGCCCTCCCCTTAAAGCAGAATCTTCTTCATCTGCAGAGGATTAGCACAAAGTTCAGCTCAGCCATGAGCACGGATCACCATGTAATTACATGAAGGAACAGGAATCGAATTACAAAACCAAGCTTTACGAACAAATAACCACCATTCAGACATTACATTTCAGGCAGACCACAGATATGAAAATTCATGCAAAACATCACTTCTACGAATCCAGACTTCAGCATTTGAAATCACTCCCAGGATATAAGGGCAGATGGACTTACGTTCTAGCTGTCTCTGAAGAAGTGAGCAGGGACTCATGAAAATTCATATCCTGCCACACATTTTGTTGGTCTTTAAGGTGCTACTGGACTCTTAGTTCTTTTCTACTGCTAAAGCCTAAACATGGCTACCCATCCTGATCTACTTCTATGAATGTTGTTCCGTCGCACAGTCAAGTCCGCCTCTTTGCGACCCCATGGACCACATCACACCAGGCCCTCCTGTCTTCCGTTGTGAATGACAGGATTGCAAATCATCTGTCAAAGGGAGCTCTGATGGTCAAAGTAGGGATCCATACCCTACGGTAGACCTGTTGCAATCAAGCATTAGTATCAGCCCAAATAGATATTCCAGAGCTCCTTTGCAGTGCTGTAACATTATGCAAAATGAGGCTTCTCCGAATCTTAACTCAATACCCTGCATTGTAATTCAATTGCAGGCAATCACGCAAATATAGCACTAGTGAAACTAATGGTATCTTTCTTCAGTATTAGGCTATTATGCAGATGAGGCAGAGCTCCAGATTGACAAATGGTCTTGCTTCCCTCTCCCTCCCCTTTCACCTTGATAAACTGTGGCAGAAGGCACGAGAGCATTTTTCACCACTTGTATAACAGGTGGTTTCATGAATATTCAAAGAAGATCAGAAGACAGAGTTCATAATCTTGGGTCTTATACTTGAACAATGCAAACAGATGCCATGCAGAAAGTAATGAAGCAAACTTCTTTTTAGGAGTACAGTCCGAGAAAATCATATTTGTCTAGAGGAAGCTGCTGGATCTGCATGTGAAGAATGCAACTGGCATTTAGAGGTATCCTCCCTCTGGAGCCTGGACCCCACTCCATTTAGCAAACACAGATGGCAGCCATGACCTACGATGGACCTACTTGCCAGCTGATCTCCTTTCAAAGCAATATGGATGGCCCAGGCTAGTCAGATCTCAGAAGTTAAGGAGGCTTGGCCCTGATTAGCATTTGGATGGCAATGTTCCCTCTAAATTGAGTTAGTGTGAGTTAGCTCACAGTTCTTTAGCCTCCGGCTCACAGATTTTTGTCTTGTTTATGCAGTAGCCAAATCGCTCGCTCACAACTTTAATGCTCGCAAAGTAGAATTTTTGCTCACAAGACTCCACAGCTTAGAGGGAGCATTGGATGGGAGACCATGAAGGAAGTCCAAGGTTGCTACATGGAAGCAGGCAATAGCACCCCCCGCTGTACATCTCCTGCCTTGAAAACCCCACGAGACCAGCATAAGTTGGCTCTACTTGGCAGCGTTTTCCACCACCAAAGCGGTCTAAGTTAGTACCCATCATTACACCTTGAGGCAGTTAAGTTCCACAACTTAATTACGCCTTGTGTGTTAACGTACTTTCCTGTGTGCCCTAAATCTAATGCCCATCAATTTCCCTGGGTGCCCCTGAGAGCTAATATTATGGGGGGAGGGGGAGAGACAGAGAAAGACACCTCTATCATGCCCCACCACCCCAGGTCCAGAAATGGCCAGATCCAGACCTGTGGCTTCAGCAAGTCTGCTCTGTCATTCACTCTCCAATCATACGCTGGGACCAAGCTAAGGGGTTCATGAAGAAGGACTGTAATAACATTCTAGTAAAAAAGGCCTTCCCCTTGCAGCTCCTTGGATACCACCTGAGTCCTTACCTAAGGATGGTGCCTCCCCCTTTCAGAATTCTAATGCACCAACAGAAGATGCCATTACATGCCATTTCCTGCTTTGCTGGGATCCTTTACCTCTTCTCCTTTCCTACCTGTGTGAACAGCAAAATTAGAATCTTACTTGCTATGCCAGGCAAGAGAAGACAAAGCAACAAGAGTGGAGCCACGGGGGTGGGGGGAAAAGAAGCACGACCATTCCCCACCCCTCCTCCCAGAGATTTTACAGGGAGAGGCACCATCTCAGGGTGAGGATCCTTCTTCCTTACAGCTCTCCAAAGCCACCCCCAGTCCCAGCGCTGGCCTTTGAGAGAGATCCAGCTGTCCTCAACTAGAGGCAGGGCCTTCTCGGCCCTAGCCCCCACCTGGTGGAACTCTCTGCTGGAGAACATCCATGCCCTACAGGATTTACTATCTTTCCATAGGGCTTGTAAGGCAGAGATGTTCCGCCAGCCATTTGGTTGAGGACAGTGACGGTCTGGCACTCTTATACTCCAACCTCCCCTTTTATTCCTGTATATCTCCTCCACCCAGGGGGCTGGTGGAAATTACCATCATCTTGGAGCTAGTATTGTGGGGTTTTTTTTTTACTGTTTTTAAGCATTTTAATGTTGTTTTAACTCAATTATATTGTATTTATTTCTGATGTGAGCTGCCCTGAGCCCTGCTCGCAGAGGAGGGTGGCCGATAAATAGAATAACAGAAATAAATAAATGTAAAACCTGTCTATGAGCTTGAATTACTGTGCATACTCATTCCGCGTGCCCACAGGTTTTACAGGTTATGATCTATAAAGTGTTAGAACGAGGGAAGCCGTCACTGTTCTTTCCCGTTTCAGACTGCCCTGTCCCACTTGGAGAAAGGGGAACAGAAACAGGGGAGGGGGGGGAGAAGGGAAGAAGAGCTGGACAGTAGAGCTGCTTTACTCTGGACAGATGTTGGAAACCACTTACATGAAGCTTATTCTTTGTTTTAAATACATTCAGTTAAGTTGAGACAGCAGCTCTATGGGGGGGCAATGGAATTCTTGCTTAAGCTAAATTGTAATGTATGCAACCGATCAGGAGTTTTGTCAGCTCATTACTACTATTTTATCCTGGGCCGCCTGGGGACCCACAATGCCCCTGAGCCCCAAACAGTTGCAACAACACCCAGAACGGATATTTGCATAATAGGCAAAGCTTCACACTGCTGGAGTTTAAACAACGCAGTTATTTGATCCCGGTTTTTGTTTTGGCGCAACTCTGTCTAGTTATGAAATCCTGCAAGGCCAAGAGCTATGTTGTATAAGTGAGCATGCCGCTGCACAGCACACAGAGAATCAGAACAAAATGATCATGCAATGTCCGGTGCATATGGCACTTCCAGGCTCAGAATGGCGGGGAGAGGAAATTTTGCACAGAAAGGAAAATTCCCCAGGTGTGGCTTTTCCATTGCTGTAGCTAGAGAAATGCTCCTCCTGTGCAATCCAAAAAGTACAAGACCCCTCTAAGGCTCTGGACACGCTAGTCCTGCCCTGTTAGGTCAGTCTGGAGAGATGCGGTTTTCTAAAGGCCCCTGCGTGAGCGTAAGAAAAGAGAAGTCCAGCAGCACCTTAAAGACCAACATTCATTCCCACAAGAGCTTCCCTGATTTGGGGCTCACTTCTCCCGTTTTCACCTGTCCCTTAAAGGCACAGAAAGTAGGCAGCCCTATGATAGGCAAGAGAGTATTTCTATACTCTGGACTGGTGAGTAAGCGGTTAATCCCCAGCCAGGGAGTGCCGGCCTGCAAGATGAGGCCAACAACGCAGCTGAAAAGCCTAATAGACAATCAGCTTGAACTGGGCCCCAGCCAGGTGCAGAGCAAAGAAGAGCTGGGAAGGTTCCAAAAAGGATGGGGGGGGGGAACAAAAGCAAATTGGGGAGGGGAGGGGAGAGGTTCTTGCTAGGTAAACGAAAGCCAGAGAAAGTCTGCACAGGAAACAACTGGTGGGTGTGGGCCTTATTATAAAGCTGGAGGCTCTCTGAGACAGGTGGAGGGATGAGACCGGTGTCTCTTTGAGACAGCACAGCTAAAGAAAGGCCTGCCAGAGGGGACACAAAAAACCATTTCCCCCGTATACCCTCCCTGTGTGTGTGGCCATTCTACACAAATGAATGTGGAACAGAAGCTCCTCAGCTATCACAGTAAGGAAGCCTTAACTTCTGCACAGAGAGCTTCCTTTCCCTCTTACCTGAAACTTGTTCTACTAATCCCTGCATATTAGCCATAGGATGCAACTACTTAGCGGTGAAGGAAAAACTGAACTGGGGTGGGGCTGCGGCTCAGCGGCAGAGTATCTGCTTTGCACATGGAAGGTCCTAAGTCTGGTGTAGTGGTTAAGTGTGGGGACTCTAATCTGGGAGAACCAGGTTTGATTCCCCCCTCCTCCACTTGCACCTGCTGGATGACCTTGGGAAAGCCACAGTTCTCTCAGAGCTGTTCTCTCAAGGACAGTTCTGGAAAGAGCTCTCTCAGCCCCACCTACCTCACAGGGTGTCTGTTGTGGGGAAAGGAAGGGAAAGGAGTTTGTAAGTCGCTCTGAGACTCCGAGTGAAGGGTGGGGTATAAATCCAACTTCCTCTTCTAAATTCAGTGCCAAGAATCAAGCAGCAGGTGAACATGACCCTGGATAGCCACTGAAGGTCAGCACAGATTCCAGATTCCTTCAGCTGCTGCACAGAAGTACAACTCTTAGCTGTGTGAAATCTGCAAGTAGCAACACTGCAAGGGAATCTAAGATGCATCTGTCTAAAGCAACAGGACGTCTGCTTGTAGTAAGAAAGTCACACACCAGGCCCCAAAACTAAATCCAGATTAGATTAAATCCAGCAGAGTTGAAGAGCAGAGAGGAGCTACGGCTCAGTCTGTTTAGCATGCCGAAGGTCCCAGGTTCAATCCCTGGCATCTCCAGGTAAAAGGATCTGGCAGTAGGTGATGTGAAAGAGCTCTACTTAAGCTCCTGGAGAGCCACTGCCAGTCTGAGCAGACAATACTGACTTTGATGGGCCAAGAATCTGATTCAGACAAGGCAGCTTCATGTGTTCATATGAGCAAGAGACACATACATCTCTTGATGATTCCTGACTGAATGTGTCTGGAAACAGTCTCAGCGAAGAGAACTGGGCTGGGCTAAAATCAGCTGATAACAACTTAGCTGTGGCAATCAGTCTTGGATAGTTCAGTCATACATTGTGATTCCGTTTACTCAGGTGCTTCCACATGGTGGAAATCTCCATGCTTTCCCTGCCGTTAGCCTCTCACAGCTACATTTTTCCTGCCATGCCAATGCAGATTTTTCTCTTCAGATCACAAACGGCTATAGCACTATGTTTGTTTGTTTGTTGAAGGCCCTCCAGTAGCACAGTGGTGAAAATGGCAGCCGTGCAGGACTGATGGCAGGGAAATGGTGCCAACGCAAGCAGAACCACTGGAAATTCCTGTCCAGATGGCATGCCAACGTGCTCTGGGTTGCATTCTTTCCTGAAAGACCGGAGGAAAGCAGGTTTGGGAAATAAGTGTACCAAGGACAGGAAAAACCTGGAAAGAGGGTGACTAGAGCACGACGTTATGAAGTTCCTCCCGTCTAAAAAATTCACTCCAGTCTGGAACCTGCAACCGTCTCCCTAATACAAATACTTTCACCCTTCTTTTTTTGTTAATTGGAGCAGAGGAAAGGTTCCTCTTACCAACCTGCAGAAACAAGGGACTGCTTATTGGCATGAGCAGCTGAACTGAATTTGGTTGGGCAGACCAGGCCTAACCACGGTTTGTTTCTAGGCAGCGTTTTATTGATGCGCAAGAGAGACAACCAAGAACTACTGGGTCTGGGAGAAGCAGTCTTCGGCTCCATTATGGCTTCCACTATTTTGCTGGAAGGACCCATCTGTCAGTTTAATAGACTGAAAATTCAGGGTTTCAGCAAGAAAAGCTAGAGCTGTGAAGCAACTGCTTTTGTAACATCGTGTGGAGAACTTCAGTGCAGTAGGGCTATAAGTGACATTTGTACAGCAGAATGTCTAATCTTGAATTATTAATAACAATTGTGGATATACATTGGTCACACCACTTTGAAACAACAAAACGTAATGAGCTGCATCGTTTTTTGTTTTTTTAAATCTTATCTTAGAGGTCTGCATCTTTAAAACACAATGCCAGGCCTTGAAGCTGTTCAACATTTTTTCCAGGAACACCAGCCTACTTGCCACTGCTTCAGTCCCATCTACCTAACTGTTTGCCCACCTCGGCTACAGAGGACTCCATCTGCTGCCCACTGGAAACCCATGGGAGGGCCCTGAATTTTTAGTACATACTATACCAGGGGTCCCCGAAGTGGTGCCCATGGGCGTCATGGTGCACTGACACCTTTTCTGGTGCCTGCCAAGTTTTTTTTACAAAGTGGGAGTATCCAGGTGGGGCTACTGCCCAGGAAGTTTTCTGATTGGCCGTGCAGCTTTTAAAAAACATTGCTGAGAGCAGCTGGCACCACAGCACAAGAATCATCACCGTGTGACTGAAGGTAAGCTGCTGCAGCCATTTCATGGCTGGCTCCACCTCCTACCATATCGATTTTCTGGCAGCCATTTTGTGGCTCCACCCACCACACCATGCCAGAATTCCAAATGTGCCCATAGGCTCAATTGGGGGGGGGGGGGGGGCGTACTACATACTTCTATGTGTCTATGCTGCAATTACAAAAGCTAGGGGGTTTTAGAACTACGTGCTCCAGTTCCATGCCAGATACAATTACTGCTGAAGCAACGGGTCTGATATTTGTACTGGGCAGATTTCCCAGTAAAAATGCAGAGGGCCAGGCTATTCCACCGAGCTGGCTACAAATGAATCCTGTTAGAGCTTTATAAGGGGTGGGGGAGAGGGGATGCAAAGAAGAGAAGGGTCAGAATTCTGATGGTGACATCTGGCTCAGCACAAACATAAGGGAGGGTGCAGGCATAATTTCACAAGGCTTGGGAGTCTGTCAAAAGGTGTCTCCTACCGTGATGATAACTTGCAGAGGAGCAAGTTATCACGCCTGACAGTTTCCGCAGAATTATAGCAATAATATTCATCCCGTTTTTTAAAAATGCACCTTGCTTCATGTTTTTGTACAAAAAATCCTCTGCCCCCAAAAAATGAATAGAGTTGGTGCATTTATCAGCCCAGAAGAAATACTGCCTATTCAGGGAGACTCATTCTAATGCACACGCACTTATCGTTCTAGACCACTCCACAAGCCTAGCCGGCTTGCTACAAAAATATTGCAGCTGTGAATCAAGCGGTGATTTCCAAAATTAAATATATTTATATATTTATTTTCTCGAGGGAAGATTCATCCGCTTCTCCCCTGAAAGAGGAGGGATATTTGAAACTGAATGCCTTCATTTAAATACACATCTAAATATAGAACCTCATTTTTAATGCAAACTAGTATAATCGCTCTTAAGGAAAAAAACGTGAGCAACCCAGTGAAATGGCAAGAATTACGTGCACTTGAACTGATTTAATCCCAGAGATTTCAACGGGACAAAACGGTCTTGAATCACAGTGTACTTTGGTTTAACTGGGCTGCAGGCTATCACACTTGAATACAAAATCTCATTTTATTCTTTGGATGCTGAAGCAAAATGAAATTATTGTATTAGGGAACCGAGTGAGCACTGCACGTTATTGTATCGTAATGGTAAAATGTGAACAACAAGAACTGAATGAGAAGGAGGACAAATGAACTGATTACAGGTTGTTTCTGCCTCGCCACTGAAACATTGCAACTAATTTAGACATGCTTAATGGAGCACTAGAAGAGGCCCAGCATGTTTTGAGGAGGAATTGAGTTCAAATCTCCAATCAGTCATGAAGCTCACAGGGTGACCTCGGACCAGTTAATCTCTTTCAACCTAACCTACATCACAGGATTGTTGTAAAGCATAAAATGGGGGAGCAAACTGTGGAAACAGTGCAATAAAGGGACAGATTGTGACAGGGGATAAACCATTGACACCCACAAGAGAGCTTTTACTTCAACTACTAAAGCAAATCTTGGGAAACCAGATCTATCAGCCATTTAAGCACAACAGCAGGGAGACAGTTGTGGTGTATCCAGTGCAATCCATTGGCCTCAAGGGACTTAGATGTTTAGGATTGCATGGTCCGGAAATAATTCAGTGGGCCTCACTCCCATGAACGGCACTTAGTACAGCTGCCTCAGTGGGTAGTCATGTAAGTAGGAACATCAGGAGAGCCTTGCTGGATCAGACCCAGGGCTCATTTCGTAGCAGGAGCTCCTTTGCATATTAGGCCACACACCCCTGATGTAGCCAATCCTCCAAGAGCTTACAGTAGCCCCTGTGAGAAGAGCTCTGTAAGCTCTTGGAGGATTGGCTACATTAGGGGTGTGTGGCCTAATATGCAAAGGAGCACCTGCTACAAAATGAGCCCTGATCAGACCAAAGGTCCATCTTGTCCAACACACTGTGACACAATGACCAAACAGTTGCCTTAGAGGATATAAGGCCAAGGCATTCCCTGATGTTGCCTCCAAGCGCTAGTATTTAGACACTGCCTCTAAATATGACGGTACAACTTAATCACCACGGCTAGTAGCCAAAATGAACATCCATATTCAGAGGCAATAAATCCCCAAATATCAGTAGCTAGAACATGACATCCCATCATTTTAACCTAATCTTACTGTCACAAACTCTTTTGGTGGCTGTCACTGTTACGGTTGAAACAGACCTGAACCATTTGGGGCCACTTCATACAAACAGATTATCGCTATGCAGAGAGCCAGCGTGGTGTAGTGGTTACGAGCAATGGACTGGAATCAGGAGAACCAGGTTCGATTCTGCAGTCTTCCACTTGAAGCCCAGCTGGATGACTCTTTCCAAGCTCTCTCAAAAAATAAATCTAGCTTGCTACCTCGTGGTGCATAATGCTAAAAAAGAGCTAGAGCTTTAGGCTGCCAGACAATTTTAGGATCACCTGGCTATACCACACACAATGCCATACAATAATTATTATGCCAATACACAAAGCTACCTCCACACATCTTGAATCTAAAACACCTGCCCTACTGCCATATAAAATGGACTTCCGTATCCTTCTATATTAGCTTGTTGACAAAGGCCTCCAAACACTGATGAACCAGGATAAATGTTCTGAACCAGAAATATCTTTGCATAGCTGGACACAGAACTGTAGCAATGTTGCTCTAGAACATGTTGCTTCCTTCAGTAGGGGGGAAAGGGTTCTGCTCTCTTCCCAGGTGTAGAAATTTGCGTCACTGAAAAACTGACAATTTGGTATCCAGAGTCAACCATCTGAGATGGCATCACCACTCAGTCCCTGGGCAGGGCTGACCCTGAATTCCAGGCTGCGTAGCCACACCCCTTTGAGTAACACCTGAGGCCAACCACAGGTCACTTGCATTGGTAAGGAACTGGGATGCCTGAGCAAGCTCTCACTTCATGCCATGTATAATTTCTGAACCTGTTGTGTGAGCACCACATACACCCAGGGTGCCTTAAGGAAATCTGTGCCAAATTCAGCTGGCCCAGAAAAGGCACAGGAGCCCTGACCTGGATAGCCCAGGCAAGCCTGATCTTGTCAGATCTCGGAAGCTAACCAGGACCAAACCTGGCAAGTACTTGGATGGGAGACCTCCAAGGAATACCAGGGCTGGGATGCCAAGGCAGGAAATTGCAAGCCACCACTCTGAAACGTCCAAGCCCCACTAGGGGTCGCCAGAAGTCAACCATGACTTCCAGGCACACATACACTTAAAATACTCACAAACAAATTAAAAAATAAAATGCACAAGAGCCCAGGTTTTATGCTGCCACCTGAATAGACATCCCGATAAAGATCTGGCCCTGACCTGGATAGCCCAGGCTAGCCTGGTCTCATCAGATCTCAGAAGTGAAGCAGGGTTGGCCCTGGTTCGTACTTGGATGGGAGACCACCCAGGAAGTCCAGGGCTACTACACAAGAAGCGTGGCAACGGCAAACCACATCTCTGAATGTCTTGAAAACCCTATAGGGTCACCATAACTCAGCAGCAACCTGACATCTATATATATATAGAGAGAGAGAGAGAGAGACCGTGTATGCTTTACAACATCTTCGCTCAAAAATGCCATTCACAAACGATACTGTTTCTACGGCTCTAAAACCAGATTCCCATGTATGAACAGAAATACTGGAAGCAACCCTGTGGCGACCAGGTATCGTCAGATTTCATCCCGCTGGCAGGATCCTCTTTAATCCTTTGCATCTGTTTATTACTTCTGAGACTGTTTGAATGATACCTGCTTGAACATTCAAGTTTTTTAAAAAATAACAGCACGGAGCAACTGAAAATGTCTGGGAAGCTCAAGGATAGTGACAGCTGGGAAGTCTACTGTTCAGAGGAAGGGCTGAGTGCACGACTCTCTCCCCCCCCCCCCCCAATTCCAGACTGGCAGGCACAAAGAGGACTGCTGCAAGTCGCACCTGCCAGCCTCTCTCTAAGCAGAGAGTAAGAGAGCGAACTATGCACAGCCTGCCAAAGAGAGGCAGCAAAGACCCTGCAGAACCATCCTGGAAAACCATAACGTAGCCGCAACTCCAGAAAGAGGTTACCCTGTCTCCTTAAGATCATACAAGTTGTGGAAAGTTTGATCGTTTTGTTTATAGTCCGGACACTTAAAGCATCCCTCTGGTAGAGATTTCCATTGGCAAGCAGCGTCGACCAAAGGCCCTCTCTGACTTTAACTAGTCAGCATATCCAGACATGCGGAGTTGGCCTCTTTTTTTATGTGCACAAGAAAGCTGGCCAGCCGTATTAGAGAAAGCTCTCTCATTTTTGCTGACAGTGGTTATTCTGGTGCAGGGAGACCTTCCTCCCCTATGGAAAAGCGCTGTATTCGGACACATAGCAAACACGAGAAGAGGGGGAAAGGGAAGGGCGAAGGGGGGGGGGAGGTGAATTGCCAAAAGCCAATCTGCAACATGGACCCAACCCCTGAGCCAATATACACAAAAACAAATTAATCTTTACGGAGAGGACGAGGGACATAATTCAAAAACTCATCAGGCAAACACAAAACTGACTATGCATTCAAAACATTTTTAAAAATATACAGCTGAGCATTTGCAAACACTTTCGAGCGCAATCGAGAGAATGCGTTAGGCACGGCTTTGTATCAACAGGGCTTCGACACACAGTTACGTCCTGAAGACTGCTGTCGTAAGCATACTTGCTAGGAATAAACACCCAATTTAAATGCAATACTAGATGTGCAACTAGGATTTATTTGTAGGCATCTGTCATCTTGTTTAAAACTAGGCCTGCTGCTGCTGCTACTACGGTTGCCAATGTCCAGGTGGGGCTGGAGATCTCCTGGAATTACAACTGATCTCCAGACGTCTGAGACTGATTCCCCTGGAGAATATGGCTGCTTTGAAGAGTGAAGTCTATGGCACTGTATTTTATTTATTGTATTAGCTTTTATTGTATTGTAATATTTACACCTTGCCTTTCCTCATGATTCAAGGTAGGCTATACCCCACTGAGACCCCCCCCCCCCAAAAAAAACCTGCACCTCCCCAGGCTTCAACCACAAATCTCCAGGAACTTTCCAACCCAGAGCTGCAACTTTAGTTGCTACACTGCCCATGTTAGCCTGCTGATACTCACTCATGCTATGGAACCCAGGCATGCAACCCTTGGCACGTACAAGAGATGGCCTGCTTTAATTGGCAATGCAAGATGGTTCAGTTTCTTGCTCCCCTGATGTGACATTTCAATTCCCTGAATTCAATGGGGGAATTCATGTCCCGCTAAGTAGGGGGTTGCAAATCTCACTTATTTAAATGGAACCTTCCTACAAAAAGCTGTTTAGGAAGCAGAGTACATCTTAAGAGGAAGTTTACAGGCTGGCTGCATCTGGCTCGTGCTCCACCAGAAGTATATTGGACACAGAGGCATCACCACAATGAAGGACATCTAAAAAGATCTGAATGTAGTGCTACTAGAAAAGGTGGAGATCAGAACCCAGCTCATTTATCTCCCTAGTACACCTCTCCCCCCCCCCCGCCCCAAAATGCTGGGGCCCTATTACAAAGTCAGTATTGTGCTGGTATCGTAATCTACTGAACGACTGATATTTCTCCTTGGTCTCAACAATGAAAACTAGTCACCTGCTGTTGCAAACTGGGAAGCCAGAAAAGCACACAGACCAACCCCTCCTTCGGAATTCCCCCATTGACTGTATTTGCCATCTATTCCACATCTTTATTTTCCCAGCACCTTTTGTTGAATTCCTAGGCCTCTGGCAATAGAAGTTCACATTTGCAGGTTCATATGCTGTTCTCAAGGTGAGCCCCCTCCCCCCCAGCAGTTATTTCTGGGTTGTTGAGTTTTGTTTTGTTTGTTTTTTTAATGATAAGCACTTGATATTTCCAATTGCTATTGTGGATTTTATACATTTTGTCATATTTCATGAAAGTTTTGTGAGCTTTTACCAAGAATTTTTCCAAGAGGCAAGATACGAAAAAAAAAGGCCTTATATAAATAAATCAGCACCGATGCACACATGCCACAGGCTTCAGAGCAGGTAGGCTCCCGCTGGAAGGAAATCCTCTGGTGTTAAATCAAAAAGATGCTGAGTGCTCAAGCAAATGTACTTAACTGTCAAAATTAAATGGCTTGCATAATGTTGAGGGTTGTTTTCCCTTATGGTACATGTCCGACCTGAAGAACAGTCTATCGGGGGACGAGGTTGGATGAATCTGACCTCAGCTGTAGTATTGCTTCAAATTTAACATGGCGTTTCTCACAGCCTTTGCCCTTGTGGAAGAGGTTATCGGGAGAGCCAGTGTACCACAACTGCGGCTTATCACTTTTAAACACAGAGGATATGGACATTGCATATACTTGGATTCTTCTCTAACACTGATGCGTCTCCCCAGTGTAACACCCGGGTAACTCCTTAAGGGTGGTCATGATAATTTAAATACTGAAAACGTTCAAAGCAACTGAAAGTTTACTTTCTAATTAACTTTTATACAGACTAAACTAATGCAGTCTCACGCACCCTGAACATAGGAGGAAAAGGAGAATTCGGAGAAGAGGATATGTGCTATCTCGGTCCAAAAACAAAAATGCAGTGAAGGTAACAGATAAGCTTTCCAGCTACAATCCTGAGTCCACTTGCTCAGGAGTAAACCCCAGTGAACTCTAGTATGACTAACTTCCAAACAACCACACACTGGATCAGACAGCTTGAGTTTTACAAAGCTCTTCTGGTTGCAATTCTGGTATAAGAAAAACGAGATCTTGCACTTTTGATACCCTCTGTAAACACACTTGTAAAAATCCCAAATAAGTATTACATCAGGCATTCATACCATTGTCTGCAAGATATCCCAGAAAGCCAGATGATGAATCCAGTAACACACACCCTCAAGGCTAGAAAACAAGAGACTCATAAAAACTGAAAGAGCAACTAGTGCGGAATAGTCAAGAGCATCAGACCACAAAGAC
Organism: Lepidodactylus listeri; assembly: GCA_029233225.1. Taxonomy (NCBI): domain Eukaryota; kingdom Metazoa; phylum Chordata; class Lepidosauria; order Squamata; family Gekkonidae; genus Lepidodactylus; species Lepidodactylus listeri. The sequence goes on from JARCFY010000012.1 coordinate 17,057,973, forward strand.
CCAGCAACACAAGAGTTCTGGTTTAATTGGTGGAAGCTGCTGCAGACTTAAGGGAGCATTAAGGAAATTACAAGGATATAGAAATCTCACTGGCAAGTGTAAAAACAGGAGAGGAAACCATGGCCGTTGGGCTTTATGTACCCTTTACCCCAAGGTGGCTCTTTCTAATCTGTTTTAAGTCTCTAGCTCTCATGGCTGTAAATCTAAAAGACATTTATCTCTATTCAGTTGCACATATGAGACTGGGGGTGCCCAGAATATAGACAGAGCTATTGTGCTCTTTGAATCAGCCTTGTTTTAGACATTTTGTTTAAACAACATCTCTAAAGTCAATGGACCAATGTAACTCCACAGACGTCTATTGCCTATGTGCAAATGTTAAGCAAAGTATGTTTTTTATGGGAGCATAATATGCAAACAATCCAGCCTCTGAGTTATTTTTACAACGGCTGAACAGATTCTTCCCTATTGCCCTTTCTACATAATCGTACACAGAAATTAAGCCCTATGGAAATCAATGGGACTTAGTTCCATGTAATGTAATTGCATGATCTCACTTTTCCTAGATCACCCTGCTGCCACTTCAAGTGATGCCTTCGCACATCTTCCCTCTTCTCAAAACAGACTCAGAAACACCTCCAGTGAAGTTTACGGCGGCATCATAAAATTAAGCCTCGCCTCGTGGCTTACCTGGAGAGAAGTGTCACTTAGCGTGCACAACACATTTCCACCTTCTCTGAGAGATTAGGTTAGCTTTACACACTGGGGGGGGCCAGGGACAGGATGCCCGCTAAACTCTGGGAGCCCTTGCCTTGATGCAGTTCAGTTTCCAGCGTATATTAAGGGAAAGTAACAGAATCAGAAAACATCTAGCTCAAATTCCATCCCTAGGGCATTTTTCAAAAAGCATTACCAACTGGCTTTAAAACTCTGCCATTTGGTCTCAGTCTCTCTCTCTCTCTCCCTGTCAATTCGTGAGTGAAAAACCTGGGCCTACTTCCGTATACCAGAAGAATGTATGCATTGTTTACCACACATCTATCTTGCTCTTCCTTTAGAAAACTTCTGGTCAGGCCCTCCATCCACGCCAAGACCTACTAGGTACTAACAACACAACAGTATCATGTGCCTCTCAGACCATTTGAGGAGCTGATCTTAACAACAGATTGTATAGCGCTATAGGTCAATCAGATCAACAATGTTTCTGTTCATCCTCATTAGGTAATTTTTTTCAAAAGGTTATTTTTTTTATTTTACAGAGGAGGAATCAGCACTGAGTGAAATGACCTGGCCCAAAGCTACCCAAGTGAGTTTATGGCCGAAATGGCAGTTGAAACCAGGCCTCTCCTTACAGTGTCCCCCATCCCAATATGTCCTGGATAGGAACAAGAAAATACTAGAAGAGGAAGAGATTGGATTTATACCACACCCTTCACTTGGAGTCTCAGAGCGGCTTACAAATTCCTTTCCCTTCCCCTTCCCAGTCTGGTGTAGTGGTTAAGTCCGCAGACTCTAATCTGGGAGAACCGGGTTTGATTCCCCACTCCTCCACTTGCACCTGGCTGGATGACCTTGGGCAAGCCATAGCTCTGTACCAGCTGTTCCCTCAAGGACAGCTTGGGAAAGAGCTCTCTCAGCCCCTCCTACCTCACAGGGTGTCTGTTGTGGGGAGGGGAAGGGAAAGGAGTTTGTAAGCTGCTCTGAGACTCTTAAGTGAGTGAAGGGTGGGATATAAATCCAATCTCTTCTTCTTCTTCTTCTTCTTCCCACAACAGACACCCTGTGAGGTAGCTGGGGCTGAGAGTGCTCTTTCCAGAACTGTCCTTGAGGAACAGCTCTGACAGAACTATGGCTTGCCCAAGGTCATCCAGCAGCTGCATGTGAAGGCGTGGGGACTCAAACTCAGTTCTCCCAGATTAGAGTCCGTGCACTTAACCACTACACCAAACTGACTCTCTAGGATGAACTCTTTCATGGGGCCATCTCTTCCTCCAGTGGTTAAATTACACAGGACACTGAAACAACAGTAATCATCAGAGAACTACCGAAGCTGGTTCCATCAAACTCAACAGAAGCTTCCTTGAACCCTAAGGAGCACAGTGGCAGACTGACAATTAACAAGGTTGCCAATCTCCAGGTAGGGGCTGGGGGTCTCCTGGAATCTCCTGAGAGCCAGCGTGCTGAAGTGGTTAAGAGCAGCAGACTCTAATCTGGAGGACCAGGTTTGATTCCCCACTCCTCCACAGGAAGCCTGGTGGGTGACCTCGGGTCAGTCCCAGTTCTCTCAGAATTCTCTCAGCCCCACCTACTTCACAAGGAATCTCTTGTAGGGACAGGAAAGGGAAAGGCAACTCCTTAAGGTCGAGAAAAGCAGAGTATAAAAACCTGCTCTTCTTCTGGAATTACAACTGCTCTCCAGATGACACAGATCAGTTCCCTTGGGAAAAATGGCTGCCTCGGAGAGTGAACTCTATGGCATTATACTCTACTGAGGTCCCTCCCCTCCTCCAACCGTGCCCTCCTCAGGCTCCACTCCACCCCAAATCTCCAGGCATTTCCCAACCTGAATTACCAATACTAGCCATTAAGTCCACTGGGAAAAGTCCCAGTGGGCTGACGGCCTGGGGGCCACCCCTGTGCTAGGGCTACCCCTAGCCATGGGCCACCCCCCACACACACCTAGGCCACCCCAGCTCAAAGAGAGGGGCAGGCACAAGCCAGAGTGACAGGAAGGAGGGCTCACCATGGCAAGGGACACGCCTGCCCAGTTTGGCCTTGATGAGGGATAGGAGGTGCCTATGTAGCCCATCCTTCTGCCTGGGGGTGACCAGGAAGGCTCTCCCTCCTTTGGAGGGACAAAGTTGGAGGCAGGGCCCTTTTCAAGAACTGTTTCTCCACCCCCACCCCCAATCTGCCCCTTATTTGATCTGGAATGTTTGTAGTGTCATGTGGCTTTTCCAATGCCACAGTCATTATTTAGGCCCACCATGAGTTTGACACAAAAGTGCTGCCTGTAGTATGCCCAGTGATGCATATGGGAGCTGCAACATCTCAGTGAAAGTTCGCTTTGGCTGAACACTTTAACATGCAACAAACAATTCTGAACATCATTCCATAGTCAAACTTCATTCAGGCACAATCCCCAAAATACACCACACAATGCACTATTTGCATGTCAGGTCAACCTTACACATTGTGCAAGTATAATATCTAGCATGTACATGAAGTGGTAGGGCTTGTTTTCTCACTTGTGTAGGCAATACATAGTCCAGTATCTAGGTTCTCATCTGACTGGGTTCTAGGGAATCCCAAAGAGTTCAGCTGACTCAAAAACAAGTATTTTGCTTTCACTGGGCTGTAGATCCAACCCTTGCTGTTTCTACTGACTGGATGCAGAGCTGCATAAAACAGGGTCAAACAATGCAAGAAATTATCACATTACCCCCCCCCCGCCCTACACTATCCTAAGAGTCCTTCATTCTTGAAAGGGAATGTATGTTATTTGGGGGGGGGGGAAACCATATTCAATTTCCATTTTTATAAAACCTCCAAGGTGACTAACCATTAACTGAAACAGACACTACCAGCTAAAAATAAAACAAAAAGACAAAATTCTGCCAGACATAAAAAGTAAACCCACATGGAAGAACTGAAGGTCAAAGAACATGAAAAACGGTAGCAACAAACTGTGTTGATCTAGCCATCAAAAAAGCACCACTAAAACACCAGTACGGGAAAAGCAAGACGAAATTCCCTCCAGAGGGAGTTCCACAGTCTGTTTAGAAAGCCCTGTCCCATTTAGTTATTCTGACAGTGGAGGACACAAAGAAATGCCTCCAAGGGAACTCTCAATGTGTGAGTCAGCTCAGTGGGGAATAGAAGATTTTTTGGTATGTTGGGCTCAGGCTGCTGATGGCTTTACGATTTAGAATGCTGGTATTAACTGGGCAAGAGAAACTAACTAGCAACCAGGACAATGGCACAGAGTTTTCAAGACAAGAGACAAACGCCGGTGGTTTGCCATTGCCTGCGTCTGTGTAGCAACCGTGGACTTATTTGGTGGTTTCCCACCCAAGTACTAACCAAGCGAGAAATGGGTTAGCTTCTGAGGCATGGATTATGCCAACTGTATTGATCTTCTCCAGCTAAGTGAGCCAGCCTAAGCAAGTACAACTAACTCCCAGCCACTGCTGCCACAGGAACATCCAGGGGGTCTAAGAGGACAACCAGGCATGCTCTTAAGTTTATACAGCAACCCTGAGCACATTTATTAGGGATTCTTAATGAACTACATGGGATTTACTCCAGAGTAAATATGCTTGTGGTCATCCTCATAATGTCAACATGAGCTTCTGCAATTCTATATATAAGGATTCTGTCCCAAAGTGGTGACAATAGTTGTCACACTGACTCATAAAAAGATGAACTGAAACCAATACGATTAAGACAATACCCTAACACTGGAACCAACTGAGCCGGCAAAATAAGGGTGCAAGTTTTACAGTTTCTACGAAACAACTTTTAATTGGTCAGGTGCTTCAACTGGAAAGCTGAGCACCCTATATAAGCATCCCATCTGTTCCCACACATGGTATCATCTGAATCAAGTTGGAGGCTCTCTGTCTTCTTGAAGTGAGGCCTTTACACAGACACTCTGGCATATCAGAGCTTATGCATACATTAACAAAATATGAAACCAATTTAAATTCTCCTATAACATTTGCAGTCTTAGAAAGTCACTCAAATATGCTTTCCAAGTGTGAGATGCAAGGACGAGTCAACTTTGAGACACATTATGAGTCAAATTGTGCTGCAATGTGTGTAACTTAAGTAGATATTTCAAAGGTACCCGAAATGTCTTTTAAATCTGATTATGTCTAAAATGACAATACCAACAGCCCAAACTATGCATACTTGCAAGGAAGTTCCACCATGTTCAGTGGGTTTTAACTCCAACAAGCATGTATAGGACTGCAGCCTTGCAGACTGATCCTATGCATGTTTACTCAGAAGTAAATCCCACTCAGTTCAATGGGCCTTACTTCTGAGGAAGTGTGCACAAGACACTAGGTCACTGAAGACAGTTTCAGAACTGAAACTGAACTGATTGGAGTTTATTTTAGAGTAAAAAACATCAGGATTACACTGTTGTTCTCAGGTGTGGGAGTTTTTCTATGATTCCCAAGATGGGCAAGAAAAACATTTTCTTAAAAAACAATACCGGATTCTTACATTTCTTAGCCATTCTGCATGAAAGAAGTTGCACAAAAAATGATTTTCCCCTCTGAAAAATAGCTGAACGATTTTACATAACAAAGGGGAGGGAATTATCAGAGAACTAAAATTAATTTCAGACAAACCTTTTACAAAATAAATACTTTCAGCAGGGATTAATTGGATCCATTGGTGTGTCTAAATTGCTAACCACATCCCACTTCCTCTACATGTACTGGACGGAGCTCAATTCATGAGCCGTGGGGGGGTGGGGGTGGGGGTTACCACAGAATTTCACTCTGCAGTTTTATCATTCTGGAAACATTTCATACTACATCTAAAAGTCAGTGAAGTTATAAGTAGGCTAAAATTTTGTACTCGTGGTTAACTGGCTTTTTATACGCATCATGCACCTTCGTGTGCGTACACAGGCACATACAAACTCTTCCATGTATACAGTGGTCCATCCAGCATACTGTAGCAATTTTGCTTGCCTCTCCCTGTTAGCTTAGAAAAGAGCAAATCGATGTGCTGAGAAGCTTGGATAAGTCAATACTACTTTAACCCTTAGTGCAGCTAACGGTTTTGTGGTCCTGGATAAGGAACAGTCCACAAAGGCGAACCCATTTCCAATGGCTTAGTCCCCCCCCCCCCCCAAGCGTTAAAAGAAAAACACAATGTCAACAGAAGCTCCTCCCTGCTGATGGAAATGGCATGAGTGCGTTTTACTTTCTGGCTAGAAGCCCTCGCAAAACCGTTACAAAAAATGCTGAGAAGGGAAAGAGAGAGAGAGAGAGAAAGACGTTCCCTGTACTGAACTACCCCAACACCCTAATTTGGGGCACATGGGGGGGTTTGTTGTTTCTGCCCTCCATCTGTCAAATGTTATTTGAATAACCTTCCCAAAGGGAAAGGAGCATTCAGCCTTTTCCAGAAACACAAGACACCTCGGCCAAGAGTTATCGGCATTCCTTTCCCAGGCACTTGAAGAGCCGACACAAGAAGCAGAGAAATATGGACAGGAAATGGAAACATCAAATCTTATTTGAAAGGAGCAGCCACTGGACATGGAAATGAAAGCAGCAAACCAGAGGTTCTAATATATATTAAAAGCATCAACATTACAGGGTTAACCCCCCCCCCCCCCCCCCAAATTCAGTTTGTTCTCCGCATAAGAATAAAATGTCGGGGAAATTGCATAAATGCTCTCTGTAAAGTAAAAACTTCTCTAACCACCGTCGTGGGCCAAAACCGTACAAGGACATCCTCTCCAATAAAACACCAGCACCGGATCTTTAAAACCAAAGACAGCCCCTTTTCCAGAAGCAGGTACCAACACCATTAACCTCGCCTTGCTCATTCCTATCTGAAACTTGATTCGAGAGTGAATCTCACTGCACAGGCTTTGTATTATGTCAATGGGTGTCTTCAAATAGTAACTGCACCGAGAGAGACGGGAGAGGCCGGGGTTTGTTCGGTTGTTCAGCGGGTAAGTAAAGCTGTGTTTCCTTGGCAGGATGGGAGCTCTCCTAAGCCCAGCCCTGAAGATTTTTCCATCTTCCGTAATAAAGCGTGCAACCCTGGAGCGGCCCTTCTCCTGCCAACCGCCCATTCTCCCGTCGACACTTCGCACCCCAACAAGAAGAATAGCCGAGAGGGGAAGGAAGGAAGGGAAGGAGGAGGTCGAATTCATCACCATCAGGGCTCAGCCGATATATTTCCACGCCGGCCCCCGCAACGGCACTCGGGATCAAGACAACAGGCGCCATCAAGAATCAATGAGCGAAGCCGCCCCCAGCCCATCCCCGGAAAGGCGAAATTTAACCACCAGTTTCCTGACAAACTAAACAATAGGCAAATCTCTCTGCAGCAGCGTGTTGTTCCTTCACCAAGTGGGGAGAGAAGAGGGAAACCGGGGGGGGGGCTCACTGGGGCTCCCCCCGCTCCAAAAAACCCCAAACCCAACAACCCACGAACCCAGACCATTTCTTCGGCTCTGTCACATATACGCTAAGGAGCAAGTGACACCCACAGGAAAACAATTGCAAGATGCCACACGCAAGGGATGGCGAGGCCAGCTTGGAAGCACACTGCAGAGGAGGGGGACAAATCAGCCTCCCAGAGATCTTCGTTTCAGACGTCGCTGATTGCAAGACACCCCCCCCCTTCCATTCACACACACACACACACCCCTAACCTTGCGCATCCCACCCTCTCTTCCTCCTCCTCCACGATCAGCCCCCTTCTCGGAAGCAGCGCACGGCTTCCCGAAGGGATGGATGTGCTCTATCCGCCCAGAGCCTCCCAAGAATCCCTGACGGTATCGTCTTAATTCTCGGGGGGGGAGGGAAGGAGCTCCCCCCCCCCCCGCGCTCCCCAGACTGCCTTACCTTCCGACAGTTCCAGCTCCAGTTCAGCCAGCCGGGCTCTCACCTCCAGCGGCAGAGAGAGGCTCTCGAGGCTGCGATCCGCCATACTCGATCCAAGGCGATCTTCCTCTCCCTCTCCGGCTCGCCCGCACGCCCGCCCTCCACTCCTGTCTGTGCGGCTCCGCGGCTCTCTCCTCTCCGCTGCGTGTGTCTGGCTCTTTGTTTGCAACGCGCACGCAATCCACCAAAAAAGACACCCAAAAGGCAAGGGAGGGCGGCAAACGGGGGCTCTTGCAAAAAGGCAACGCCGCACACCACGCGCGCGCGCACCCACGAGAGAGAGGGAGACACACACACACAACACACACACCCCCGCAGCGCCCGCGGCTGGGGTCGCGTCGGATGCCCGGAGTCCTCAGCGGTGCATAAAGGAAGGAGTCCGCGCAGAGCCCAGCCCAGCCCAGGGATGGGGTGGAGGGAATGCAGAGATTTCTCTCTCCTCCTCCCCTCCTCCTCCCTCGCCGCCTGCTGCCTTCAGTGGAGCCCCGCCATGGCTGCCGCTGTTGCTGCCGCCGCCGCCTCCTCCTCTTCGTCCTTCTTCTCCCGCTCCGTGCAGTCCTTGCGCATGGAGCTCGAGTGGGCCCGCTGCGCCCTCGCCACTGACTCACGCACAGACCTCCAGGGCGCAGCGCTCTCGCTCGCCTCGCTCCACCCCCGGGCCGCGCCGCCGCCGCCGCTGCAGCTGGAACTGCGGTGCCGCTGCTGAAAAGCCGAGAGGCTGGAGCAATTGCTGCCGCCGCCGCTGCCTCTGTCACGCTCGCACGTGACCCGCCTGGGCGCAGCTGGCCCCTAGGGGGTGCGCTAGAGCACTCGCCGCCCGGGGAAGGTCCGCGCGCGCGCGCACGGCTCGGCTCCCGACGTCGCCGGGCTTGGAGGGGGCGCGAACCGCCAGCCCGGTTGGCCGCGGGCCAGCCGGGCTGCTGCGCCGGGGCAGTTGGCGTCTCTCGGAATCCGGGGCTTTTCGGGTTCGTCTGGAGAGGCGGATCAAGTGCAAATCGGGGAGATGGAGAGGCTGGCTCCCTCTCAGTTGGTGTTTTGGATTTGTAAGCCGCTGTTCTTCATGTCGAAAGCGGCTTCTATTTAGACTGAGAGAGACTTGGCCGCATGTGCAGAAATGATACCCCGTTTCCATGAAAACACAAACACACACACAAGCTGAAACAGAGCAACCATTCAGATGCCTCCACCACCCTTATAAATTGTCTCATCTTCCATCTGAGATTTTGGTGATTCGTGCCAATCATCAATTCCCCCACCCCACTACCACGCAGGGTGCTATTTGGGGTTTTCTTTCTGGGCTGCTTATTATAAACATTAACAACATGCCCAAACTCCAGTAGAAACTGTTCAAATAAATGCTAGCTCTGTAACCATTTCACATCCCATCCACATTTTGCCAACACCACACAACAAAGCTACATAGAAAGACCTAGCCTTCAGCAAGTCAGGAGGGGGTCTCCCCAATGAACCTCTCTGGACAAGGAGTTCCCCCAAAACTGGGGGGGCACCCACCATGGTAACCAGATTGAGAGGTCACCCAAACTAGAGTTCCCAACCTCCCAATTACAACCAATATCCAGATGACAGAGGTCAGCTCCTTTGGAGAAAATGGCTGCTTAGGAGGACAGACATGCTGAGAACCCTCCCCTCCCCAAACCCCACCCTCCCCAGGCTCCGCCCCCAGAGCTCCAGGGTTGGGGTCACCCTAAATCTGGAAGAGTTCAGGGCATACAGGAGAACATGCAGAAGGAACCTCCATGACCCTCCCAGACACCAACAGTTCTACTGAACGCAGGACAGCTGCCTTAACACACAGCCAGACTATTGACCTGTCTAGCTCAGTATTGACTACTCTGACTGGCAGCAGCTCAAGTGGAGAAAGGCCTTTCTCGGCACCTGCTGCCTGAGATCCTTCAGCCTGAGAGGTCACGTTCTGCACGCAAAGCACATTCTCAGTCACTGAGCCAAAGCTCCATGCTGTTATATACCCTTTATGCTTTTCAGTGGCTTTAAGGTCAAAAAGTGCATTTTGAATTGAGCCTGGTAATCTGTGCGGCTCCTTCAGGGCAGGTGTCCATATCAATCTCTGGGACCAGGGAGGGTTCTTTCCTTCAGAGCTGCTGTTCGGTCACACAGGAGGAACACAGCATCACTTTAGAAGCCACACTTGCGGGGAGAGTATTTGGGGAGTCAGGAAAAGCACAAAGAGGAAGAGGAGGAGACTTGTGTGCTGAAATAGGTAGGGAAGTCTCAGTCATTGTGAGAGACAGTTTGATCTAGTGCTTAAGAGCATGGATTCTAATCTGGGAGAACTGGGTTTGAGTCCCCACTCCTCCACATGCAGCTGCTGGGTGACCTTGGGTCAGTCCCTGTTCTCTCAAGAGCAGTTCTCAAAAGAGCTCTCAGCCCCACCTACCTCACAGGGTATCTGTTGTGGGGAGGGGAAGGGAAAGGAGATTGTAAGTGAGTGAAGGGTGGGATATAACTCCAATCTCCCCCTCCCCCCATCCCCCTCCTCCTCCTCCTCCTCCTCCTCCTCCTCCTCCTCTTCTTCTTCTTCTTCTTCAACAGAACAAAGAAAGAGCAAGAGGTTGTTTTCAAGAAGGGTGGTAGCCCTTCCATGCTCCCTTTAGCACCACCTATGTCAATTTTCCAAGTCCTAGATGTTGTAACTAGGGAAATGTACCACTTTCCTCAGTGCATCCATTACGATTGTGATTGCTGTGTACTAGAATGTGGTTGCATTAATGTAATGGGTACCGAATGGATACTTGTTTGCAGTATTGTTATTGATGAGTGACATAACACTCCCCTCCCCACCCCATGCCTGTGTCTTTATTATTTATTCATCTAGGTGGTGTCTATATGTTCTCTTATTATACAATCCCAGTACTAGAGGACTGATCAAAGGCCAACTGGTTATGGCTGAGAAGAGCAAAAACCCTTGTGTACCACTCCCCATAATTCCAACACACAGCCCTATGTCTTTGTGACCTTTTAAGGCCTTTATTTCTTGATTTCTTCATCTTGTGAGCCTCTCAACATTGCAACCGGTGTTTCCTCTAAGCTGAGTTAGTGTGAACTAGCTTAGAGTTTTTTAGCCTCCGGCTCACACATTTTTGTCTCAGCTCAGGAAGGATGGCTCCAGAGCAAACTAATTGATGCAGTAGCCAAATCTCACAACTTTAATGCCAGTAGCTCACAAAGTAGAATTTTCACTCACAAGACTGCAACCAGCTAAAAAAATCCCCCAAACATCATAGTTGTGTCCCTACAGTACTACCATCATTCGCAGAATCCATTATGATGATCCACTCATCACAACTTTCAACTCTGATTTTTTTTTTTGAAGTTGGGTTTTTCTTTTTAACTATTGAAATCTGTTGGCCAGAGAACACCACAGGACAAGGAAAAAAATATGTTAATAGATCATTGGAAGTAAAGCCTCTCACAAACCATTTTCAGCTCTCAAAATCTACTGCCTGTCTTCACTCCGAGATGTACCATACACTGTGATCTCAGTTGTGTGAACCTGACATTTTGGTTCAATCTCGATCCCTGTAGGCCCTCTGCTACATAGCACTTTTCAAAGACTCTGAACAGCTACTCTTAATTTATGTAATTTCAGCCGTTGGCTACATTCAGACATGATGACAAGCTGAAATGAAACTGAGATCGAATGTGAACACCGCTTTGCTGCTGCAGTCACACGCTTCTCTCGCTCCTACCTCCTCCACTCCTTCCTCCAGACACAGTGCTTGATTTAAAACTCCCTGGCTCGATCCCGTTCCACATTGCCATGCTGTTTGAATGTGACTACCTCCACAAACTGGAGTTTGTACACCCACCCACCCACAAATCAGGATTCCAAATTTTGGTTTAATCCCCATGTCGAATCCCAGTTGGTGGGGAATAAAACAAATTCACCCTGGTTCCTCCATTCAGATGTCATGGCAAATCAACTTGTGATCAAATCAGGAAGTTTTAACTAAATTGCTATGTGTGAATGAAGGCAGGAGAGGAGGTCACAAAAGCAGCTGTGAACTGTGTTCTGGCTCAGTCTCAGCTCATTATGATATCTGAATGCAGTTGGTGTTACAGGGAAGAAGATTATATACCCCACCCTTCACTTGAGCTGCAGTCACACACACTAAATAATCCACTTTCAGTGCACTTTCAAACTGGATTTTGCCAGTTCACACAGTAAAAATCCAGTTGGAAAGTGCACTGATAGTGGATTGAAAGTAAATTATTTAGTGTGTGTGACCACAGCCTTGGAGTCTCAGAGCGGTTGAGAATCTCCTTTCCCTTCCCCTCCCCACAACAGATACCCTGTGAGGTAGGTGGGGCTGAGAGGTCTTGAGAGAACTGCTCTTGAGAGAACAGCTTTGAAAGAACTTTTAACTGACCCAAGATCACACAACTGCATGTGGAGAAGTGGGGAATCAAACCTAAATTCTCCCAGATTAGACTCCACGCTCTTAACCAGTTTGGTATATTGACAACACAGCTTAGAGTCAACAAGATATGCACTGAGATCCTAAGTGCACTTACTCTGGAGTAAGCTCCATTTAAGCTCAGCAGGACAGACCTGTGAGTAAAAGAGGCAACATGTGATGAGTTGACTCAATCAAGGAAGCCATGGCCCTCAGTTTGCAGGACCTCAGCAAGGCTGTTAACAATGGGATGTTTTGGAGGACATTAATTCATAGGGTCACCATAAACTGGAAGCAACTCAATGGCACTTAACACACAGAGACAGGCTTAGGACTGCCCTAACGGGAGATTAATTGCAAACCATAATTCTAATAATTAATACAGACCAGGCATTAACTACTTATGATTAAGCCACTACTGTATCAAAATCATGGAGTGACACCCAAAGAACCAGGCGACAGAGGCCAAAGCCAGTGTGGTGTATCCATTAAGAGTACCAGACTAGGACTTCAAATCTCCACACTGCCATGAAAGCTCACCAGGTGACCTTGGGCCAGTCATTCACCTCACAGGGTTGTTGTGAAAATAAAATGAGTAAAGGAAAACCACCTGAGCTCCTTGGAAGAAGGACAGAACAAAAATGTACAAGACAGAGAAGCACCCGGGTTAGGGTTGCCAGCTTTGTGTTGAGAAATACCTGGCGATACCTGGGGAAAGTGGAGTTTGATGAAGAAGAGAGGGAGAGCTCAGCTGGTTATAATGCCACAGACTCCACCCTCCAGAGCAGCCATTTCTCCAGGGGAACTGATCTTGGTCATCTGGAGAACAATTGTAATAACCAGGAAGTTGACAGTCCTAACCTGGATCCTCCGTGTTCCGCTCCTGGGGCGTTCAGGGTCTTGAGTCATGTGAGGGAGGAGCTAGAAGAGGCACCAATGAGCAACTGCCATTCTAAAGTCACTAACTGAACATCATCTGAGGCAGAACAGCACTGGGAGAGGGTTGATATATTTGGAAAGGGGAGAAGAATTTAATATTGTATTTTTAAAACATTGTAAACCATTTTGAGGATCTTATTGGCCAAAAGCAGGATATAAATCTACTTAATAAATAAGCAGTCCCTCACACCTATCTGTATTTCTTGAGTAGCAGTGCCCTAAGCCTAATGGCAACCCACTCAGGCAACTGAGGTGAATTTCCAAAGCAGTTGTATGTCAGGTTTGCTATTCAAAGAAAAACACTCAAAAATCTCCCACTGGGCTTGCCGAAAGTAGCTCTTTGGACACAAGCCATTCCGTTTCGTAGATCTTTCCCTGAACAGTGGGAAGGCCCAGACTTTCTTTAAAGGATATATTTTCTTTGGAAGAGAGAGCACTTAAAATATGTATCTAATGTTTATGGTACCTGCGGTGTTCACAAACATTCAGGTTAAGAAGATATTATAAGAAGCAGGAGAAAAAGCACAACCAGATTCCCAGCACCATCAGCCCTGCTGCCCAATCCAACCCAGCTCTTTTAGCTCAGCAAAACAATGCAAATGGCTTTTTTCCTTTCAAGGAGCTTAGCAAAACCTAGCAGGTAAGCCTGCCTCAAGGCCCATTCTAAGGTGCCTTTAGAGGAACTGCCTGCCAATCAACCACCTATTGTCCACTAAACTACTATAGACAGGCCTGGAGAGAGAGAGAGAGAGAGAGAGAGAGAGAGAGCGCCGTGAGACAGATCTTCACTTAGCATAACAGAATAGCTCAGCTTCATAGCAAGAACATCAAAAGAGCTTATTCCTACATTCGCTCTCAAATAGGACACAGATATGCCAAGAATCCCAGAGATTGCTCAGCATATGTATATCTGGCCTGCTGCTTTACAGTTTTTGATTTACAGATGTGTTTCTATGAGTGAGCCCCCCCCCTTCCAAAAACAGCACCATAAATGGACATTAATTGTCACATGATTGCTATGTATTGATTTAGCCCACTGTTTTACATACACAGTAACCATGACTATAGGGCTCGAGGCTATAAGCCTCTCTCCACTGAATTCTGCATGGAAGGCTTCCGGCCGAGCAGGGCTCATAAAATATAACTTAAAGATTTTATTCCCGTAGCAAGTGTCTGCAAAGCACAGCGTGTCCTCCCCGTCTTCAAAAAAAGGCCAAACCTTGCAACATGACAGTAGTGCAAGTAATGAGGGTCGAAATTTCTGGATTACAATATAAGGCTACTTACTTCTTAAGTGTTCCTTATCTTCAAAGGAGGTTACACAGTAATTAGACTTTACACCACCCTGGAAACTGTTATTATCCCCCCTGCTTGGAAGGTAGAAGCTTGACAACCGCAAAGGTTTGGTGGTTTTCCCAGGGCTAGCATCGGTATAAATGACCAAAGATATGGTCTTTTGACTTACAGTGGGTTGGATCCGGATTAAAGTTTTCAGTTGCAGAATGGAACTTTCCTGCTTCTCTCGTGCAACAGCTGCGCAGTGATCTCCATCGAATGCTGCTCCTGGAGGATCGAGGACCTGGAGGAGTGGCATGAGGGGCCACAGCAGCAGGAATTGGCAGAAATCACCAATTCAGTGTGGATCCAGCCCACAATCTACCTGAAAGGGTAAGCAGGATACTGAAATTAAGAAGGCTTCTATTGTGTTTATAGAAACTTACTACTGAAAGCCCTAACCTGGATGGCATAGGTTAGCCTAATCTTGTGAGATCCTGGAAGCTAAGCAGGGTCCACCCCATAGGCGTCAACTACGGGGGGGGCTCGAGCCACCCCCGAAATTTCCTGGGGGGGACTGAGCCCCCCTCCGGGAAAACGGAGCACCCTCTGCCACACCTCCCTGGGCCCTTCCTAGGGCCGCCGCCGCCTCTCTCTCCCCCCCCTCCCCGGCCTGGCCATTCCATCCCTCCCTCCATTCATCCAGGGGCCAGCTAAGCAAATGCCCAACTGGCCCCTGGACGGATGAAGGAAGGGACGGAAGCAGGAGTGGTCAGGCCGGGGTGAGGGAGGCGGCGGCGGCGGGGACATGGTCCCAGCGTGCGTGCGCGCTTTGTACACGCACATGGAAGAGCACCCCCCCCCCGGATTTTTAAAACTCGACACCCCTGGTCCACCCTAGTTAATACTTGGATGGGAGACTACCAAGGGAGTCCAGGGTTGCTATGCAGAGGCAGGCAAGGGCAAATCACCTGTTAGTATCTTGCCTTGAAAACCCTGTGGGGTCATTGGAATTAGGCTGCCTTCTGGTGCCACCCCCCCTATGTGTCCACCAATTTTCAATTAGATCTAAACCTGGGATGAGGGGGGTTAGATAGATTCATGGAACATAGGTCTTAAGTCCCAGGGAACGGTCCGGGCAAAGCCTTGTCAGGGGTGCTCTAGGCTGATCCCACACAGAGCAGGGGGGCGGGACTAGATGGCCTCTGTGGGCCCTTCCAACTCTGTGTGATGATCCCATGATGATCCCACTAGCTCCTGTGCCACGGGGGTGTGGGGGAGTGGAGGAGACCTTTCCCCTCCCCTTCAGACTGCTGGGTGTCCGTGATGGGTGTAGTGCGCCGGCCGCTAGTGGTGTCCCAGAAAGGGTGTGCCTGTTCCCAGCAGAGGTCCCGACAGAAGTCCTGTGAGGCCTGGCCCCAGGCGAGGACACACCGGCTGAGCTGGTCAGAGAAGGCAGCAGTGACCTGGCCCCAGACGGTGAAATAGCCTGGGCCGCAGGGGCCGAACTCCTGATAGTCGCGGTTGTAACAGACGAAGCGCATCTCGTAGCATCTGACGTGGGCGCTTCTGCACAAAGTTTTTGTTTCACATCCCTTCCTCCTGCCGAAGGCAGCAGTTTTCATTTGAACTTTTGTGCAACATCATTGTATATTCACCCACCTTCCAGGCTTTCCCCAGCTCCCCTGCAGGTTTCCCAAACCTGCTTTTGTACAATCTGTCTAGGAAGATCATACCTTAGTAGGTGCACAGGGAGGTGCTGATTTGCACAACTGCCCGCCCACATCTGTCAGCACGTGTGCCCCATTTCCCCTTTTGCCCACCAGTTGCCCCACCCCTTCAGGCAGGGGTTTTTTTAAATTATGGGTTATAGTATTTTGCACATAGTATAGGCTCCTGCACATTCCTTGGATAGCAAAGGTGACAAACAAGCAAGTATTGGAGCGCATAAAACCAGACATGCCACTGGAAGGAAAAACCACAGAACTGCGACTGACTTATTTTGGCCACGTCATACGGAAGAACTCACTATATGGGGAGGGAATGGTGGGCGCAAGGGGAAAACTCCCGTGTGGAAACTTCCTTGCCACCACAAATGCCTCTGCATTCACAGCAGCATTGATGTCAAAAGTGGATTCACCCCAGTGCAGAAGCAGCCTTGGGCATGCCCTGTCTGTTTTAAAATTTTGTATTTTTATTGGATTGAACAGCAACCATACTTCAGGTCATATCAAAAAGTGATCTAGAATGTGGCGGCTCCAGGTCCTGAAGGGAACGTCACAGACGGCATGCATACAACCAGTAGATCTAGAATGTGGCTTCCAGTAGAATTCTGAGTCAAGTTCAAGGTTTTGGTGTTGACCTTTAAGGCCTGAGTAGTCAGTGATCAACGTATCTGTGGGACCATCTCCTCTGGTATGTCCCCGGGAGAGCATTACGCTCTTCGGATAGCAATCGGCTGGTGGTCCCCAGCCCCAAAGATGTCCAGCTGTCCTCAAACAGAGCCAGGGCCTTTTCAGTCCTGGCCCCAACCTGGTGGAACTCTCTGCCAGATACCACAAGGGAATTCCACAGGGCCTGTAAGGCAGAGATGTTCCGCCAGGCGTTTGGTGGAGGACAGCGATGGTTTTCACTCTAGCTGACACCCTCTTTTGCTCTCCAGATCAGTTATCCCTCTTCTGCCCTGCCCACGAGTTAGCCAGGCAGTCCCGAATGGGGAGTGATTTCAGGTCGCCATTTGGAGTGTTAACTGTATTTGCTGATACTGCTGTATTTTAATTGTAGAGTTTTAATGTTTTTATTCACTATTGCACATTGCCCAGAATCCTGCAGTAGCTAGGAGGGGTGATTAAAAAATCAGGAGGAGGAGGAGGACAACAACGAGGAGGACGAAGAGGAGGAAAAGTTTGATTTTATACCCCACCCTTCACTCGGAGTCTTAGAGCGGCTTACAGACTCCTTTCCCGTCTCCTCCCCGCAACAGACACCTTGTGAGGTAGGTGGGGCTGGGAGAGCTCTTTCAGGGACTGCTCTTTCAAGAACAGCTCTGACAGAACTATGGCTTGCCCGAGGTCATCCAGCAGTTGCAAGCGGAGGAGTGGGGAATCAAACCCGATTCTCCTAGATTAGAGTCCGCGCACTTAATCACAACACCAAACAACAACAACAATAATAGTAATAGTCTGCTTTTGCATCTCCCTCCATTTTAAAGGCTTAATTCAGGTATCACAGTAAACCACAATTTATAGCCTTGACCAAACTGCCCTTGATTCTGATGGCCAAATAGCAGACCCAAGAAACCAGGGTTTGTTAGTTAGCACCAAACTGGGATTTCAAATTAAGATGGGTAGCTAGTTTGCTAACCACAGCTTGCACTAATCTACAAACCACAGTTAGTTGAGGAGCACTGCTCTTTGCGGCTGCCTGGCAGCATGGGAAAATGCACTCCCCACTAGGAGACCAAGAGGAAGGAAGAAACAGACAAGCCAGAGCTCATGCTCAAACCTGGGTTTGTGGTTTACATCCAGCAGATTAATAGGGCCATTCCCAGCTGGCAATTCTAAACACTGGTCTCAGCAGGCTTAGACTGTAACAACTCTCCATAGGATTGCACTCTAACAAAAGTTCATCCAAACCAGGTTTTACACAAACCACTGTTTATTGTGATGCACACTCTATTTCTTCCCCAGGTAGCATAGGGCAGGGGGGTGGGGAATTGCTATTTGCAAACAATCGGGTCATTTCGTAAAAAAAGAGGTGCAGGAGCTCATTAGCATAACTTATTTGCATATGCCACACCCCCTGACGTCACTGGGAGTGTCAAAAGGCCACACATCCCTGACATAATTGGCAGTGTGTCAGAAGGCAAGAAGGGAGGGAGGGAGGGGGAAGGAAGGAAGGAAAGGAACAGGAAGGAAGGTAGGTAGGTAGGTGGGGGAGAGAGAGAGAAGAAAGAAAGGAAGAAAAGAAGAAAGAAAGGAAGAAAAGAAGAAAGGAAGGAAGGAAGGAAGGAAGGAAGGAAGGAAGGAAGGAACAGTAAGGTAGGTAGGTGGGGGGGAGAGAGAGAAGAAAGGAAGGAAGGGGGGAGAGAGGGTGGGAGGGAGGGAGGGAGGAAGGAAGGAAGGAAGGAAGGAAGGAAGGAAGGAACGGAGGGGGAAGGAAGGGGGAAAGGAAGGAACAGGAAGGTAGGTAGGTAGGTGGGGGGGAGAGAGAGAGAAGAAAGGAAGGAAGGAAGGAAGGGAGAGGGGAAGGAAGGGGGAAAGGAAGGAACAGGAAGGTAGGTAGATAGGTGGGAGAGAGAGAGAGAAGGAAGGAAGGAAGGAAGGAAGGAAGGAAGGAAGGAAGGAAGGAAGGAAGGAAGGGGAAAGGAAGGAACAGGAAGGTAGGTAGGTAGGTGGGGGGAGAGAGAGAGAAGGAAGGAAGGAAGGAAGGGAGAGGGGAAGGAAGGGGGAAAGGAAGGAACAGGAAGGTAGGTAGGTAGGTTGGGGGAGAGAGAGAGAAGGAAGGGAGGGAGGGAGGGAGGGAGGGGCGATTCTCCCCCCACTGGGGCCGGCTTTTCCCTCCCTCCCCTTCCCGCTTGGGCCCGCGGGGCTTCACGCCACTTGGGTCGGCTTCTCCTTCCCTTGCGACCCCCTCCCGCGGCCCGGGGAGCAGTGAGTGGGGGAGGGAGGGAGGGGGCTTCTTGCCGGGGCTGGCTGCGGCCTGCCGTGGCCAGGAAGGGTGAGCGGGGGCGGGGCTTTGTTATATGCCCGCCCCCCAGCCTCCTGTCTCCCGGAGTGGCGCCCCAGCGCGCCCCGGCCCCAACGGAGCCCTGCAAACAATCCTAAAGCACCTTTGGTTACTCGGAACCAACTGAGCCGTTCTTTGGATCGGTTTGTCACCAAGCCTCTCAACGCTTTGTGATTGGACCTAGTCCCCATTGGAGCCATTTTGTTGTGGCACCCACAGCCTCTTCACAGAATTCCAAAAGCATCCACCAAAACTGAGGACCCCCTGAAGTTAGGGTTGCCATCCTCCAGGTGGAACCTGGAGATCTCCCAGAATTACATCTGATCTCTAGGCAACAAAGATCAGTTCCCCGGGACGAAACAGACAGCTTTGGAGGGTAGACTGTATGGAATTATATCCTCCCTGATCTCCTTCCCCATCCAAAATTCTGCCTTCCCCAGGCTCCACCTACCAATGCCCAGGAATTTCCCAACCCGGAGTTGGCAACCCTATTCTCACCCCTTCATGCTCACTGCCTTTGATTTTGTTGAAGGAAGTACCTGAATGGTTTACAGCTCTCCAGACTGCTGAAAACTATTTGTTCTACTAAATTGGTCTAGTAGGATTCCATCCACAGCGTTCCCTGGCAGAGACAGGATTTTTTAAATGCCTGGCTTTCTAATTTTGATTGCGCTCCATATAGTTTTGCTCACTTCTGGTCTTGTTTACCACCCCCATGCTACTCCTTCCTGGTGTACTGCAAGACTAGAGCCATCTGTTTGGTGAGGCCCATTGCTTTTAATAGCATGGCAGCCACACGTCTAACCATCAAGGGCAAGGCGAGTGTCTTTCTGCTGAACCTAAAGTTGCCATCCATCTTTGGACATCCCTGGAAATTTGGGGGGTGGGGTGATGTCTGGAGAGGGTGGAGTTTGATGAGGAAAGAGAACTCAGCAGTAGGGCTGCCAGTTCTGGGTTGGAAAATACCTGGAGACTTCAGGAGTGGATCCAGGAGAGGGTGGGGTTTGGGGAGGGGAGGGGAGGGGAGGGGCCTCAGCATGGTACAATGCCATGGAGCTCACCATTCAAAGCAGTCATTTTCTCCTGGGGGGCTGATCTCTGTCAGTTGGAGATCAGTTGTAAAAGCGGGAGATTCCAGGCCCCACCTGGAGGCTGGCAACCCTACTCAGCAGAGATGTGATACCATAGGGTCCACCCTCTGAAGCTGCTGTTTCCTCCAGGGGAACTAGGGTTGCCATTTCCCAGTTGGGGGCAGGGGATCCCCCAGTTTTGCGGACTCCTGCCTGCCACCTGCCAGCTGGCCATCGGGAGGAAGTCCAAGCCAAAGGTGCCAGCCCAAGATTCCATTTTAGCATGTTGTACAGAGGTTTGTTCTTAACATATTAACCTAAGAATACCCTCCTGGATCGGACCAACAGTCTTATCTAGTTCAGCGCCCCAGTTCCCATACTGGCCGGCCAGATGCCCCGGAAGGCCTCTAAACAGGGGAACAGAGGCGAAAGCTTCCTTTTGACGTTGCCACCCCCATTTGTTCTTCTGTGGTATACTGCCCCTGAATCTGGAAGTTCTGTTTAGCTATCATGGCTAATTGCCACTGATGGGCCTATTCTCCATGAATTTGTTTCATCTCCCTTTAAAACCTCTTCCACTAGTGGCCACCATTGCATCCTGTAGCCATGAGTTCCAGAAATTAATTATGTGATGTGCAAAAGGATGTGAACAATAGCATTCTTTCCATTTCAAATACATCCTTCCATAGGTGTCAGCTTCAGGGGGGCAGGGAACCTGGAGCCCCCCCAAACTTTTCCAGAAAATTGAGCCTCCCCCAGAGACAATGGCCGATGATGTCTCTGGCCCGGCCCCGTTCCCCCCTCCCCCGGTAAACTGGAAAGTCTACACCCTTGCATCCTTCCATCTCAAAAGGCAAACCATCCAGAGAATTTGCAAAAGCAACTGGTTATGTGGGCTTCTGGGGAAATAACCAAAAAGCTTGTACCACATGCACAGAGCTAACAGTATTTCTCTTTGGATTGTGTTCTGATTTGTAATGGTATGTGATGTGCTTAGCCATCTCTTACTGCCCTAGTAGTTCGATCAAGATGGGTAGCTGTGTTAGTCTATAGCAGCAGAAAAGAGCAAGAGTCCAGTAGCACCTTAAAAACTAACGGAATTTATGGCAGGGTATGAGCTTTCCCATCCCCTGCCACAATTTTTTTGAGTCTTTAAGGGGCTACTGGACTTTTGCTCTTTTCCATTGCTGTAGTCGTGATGATTTCAGTAGGGTGCCTTCTAATGTAAAACATTCTAGATGGAAAGCACCAGCGCCTGTGGAGAACTCATGGTATTATATTCCCTGTCAAAACACAGTTGTATATATGGAGCCCTTGGTAGTTATTATTGCCATGTCTGTTCCAGAGAATGAAAGAGGCAAACCTGTAAGTAATCTGTATTTTTCTTGGACTAGGGCTCTTATTCATCCTGATTGGCCAAAAGGCAGACCTGTGACGGAGAGCCCCCTGCTGGAGATAATCATTAACACCACTGTAGTTCCCACATTTTTAACATTTGCAACATGAAATCAAAAAGTACGGAGACTGAGTTATCGCCAGCCATAGTTTGTGTGAATGGTGACCGTGCTCATCTTGTATACATTTAACATGTGCACACCATTCCATGGCCATTCCATTCCAATATTTACAGTTTGTGTTTGTTCGTCTGTTTTGTCCATACTTAGAAATATCAACATTATGATAAAGTAGCCACTAGTCCATGAAAATTTATGCTGTAAGCATTATTCTCTAACTAACTAGATTCTTTGCTGCTTTGGCTGCAATTGATTAACATGCCTATTCCCCAGAAATTTAAAATTCAGGTTTAAAAATCTTGTAATTTCTACTATTTGAGAAAGATACAGGGGACACATGTCTTTACTTTTTTTCTACTTTTTGGTTTAATCAGTTCCCTAGAACATAAGAACATAAGAAAAGCCAGTGTTGGATCCGGCCAATGGCCCATCCAGTCCAACATACTGTCACACAGTGACGAAAAATACCAGGTGCCATCAGGAAGTCCACCAGTTGGGGCCAGGACACTAGAAGCCCTCCCACTGTTGCCCCCCCCCCGCCCGCACCAAGAATACAGAGCATGACTTGCCCCAGACTGAGAGTTCCTATCTGTACCCTGTGGCTAATAGCCACTGATGGACCCCTGCTCCATATGTTTATCCAGTTCTCTTTTGAAGCCGTCCATGTTTGTAGCCACCACCACCTCCTGTGTGGCAGTGAATTCCATGTGTTAATCACTCTTTGGGTGAAGAAGTACTTCCTTTTATCTGTTCTAACCCAACTGCTCAGCAATTTCATGGAGTGCCCACGAGTTCTTGTATTGTGAGAAAGGGAGAAAAGGACCTCTTTCTCTACCTGCTCTATTCCATGCATAATCTTGTAAACCTCGATCATGTCACCCCTCAGCCGTCATTTCTCCAAGCTAAAGAGCCCCAAGCGCTTTAACCTTTCCTCAAAGGGAAAGTTTTCTAACCCTTTTATAATTCTAGTTGCCCTTTTCTGCACTTTTTTCAATGCACTTTTTCAAGAAGTGTTCCCTCTTCTTGGGGAACATTGAAATCATAGTTATGTGAGAAAAAGGGTAGCTAAAAATCTAAAAGGAGTTCACAACATCCTCCACAAAACTACAACGTCCAGGATTTTGAGGGTGAAGAAAAATAATGACAGTTAAAGTGGTACAAACCAATACAAGATATTTCTTGTAGGACATTTTAAAGACGGAGGCACTTGCTCAGTATGGGGACTTCCTTGCAGGCCACATGAGTAACTTTGCATGGCCCAGCGCAGCTCAAGTGCTGTATATTTGATACTCTTGCTAGAAGAGGAGGAGGAGGAAATTGGATTTATACCCCGCCCTTCACTACCTGAAGAAGTCTAAGAGCAGTTTACAATCTTCTTTCCCTTCCCCTCCCCACAACAGATATCCTGTGAGGTAGGTGGGGCTGAGAGAGCTCTCTCGAGAACTGCCCTTGAGAGAACAGCTCTGAAAGGACTTGTGATTGATGGATGGTCACACCAGCAGCTGCATGTGGAGGAGTGGGGAATCAAACCCAGTTCTCCCAGATTAGAGTCCACAAGCCATACAAAGGAAGAAGGTTTCCTTTAGAAAGTATAGTGGTCTTTCCCAAGGGGCACCAGTTCCGGCAAAACAAATGAAAGTTGATGATTTCAGCAGGTCAAAAGAGAGTATGAGGATCATATCCTTAAAAAAAACCATTAAGACAAGCAATAAGAATTTCCTTAAATATACCAGAAGCAGGAAACCAACAAGGGAGGTGGTAAGGCCTTTGGGACCACAAAGGGATGAAAGGTTTGCTAAAGGAAGACAAAGATTACAGAGAAACTGAGTGGACTGAGTGGAAAATGTGGACTGCTTTTCCTGAAAATGGTGTGGGAGGAACCAAGTAAAATAGATGTGAAGAAGTTCCAGAGCAAATAGACAAAAACAACAGGCAAATCACCATGGATGAATGGCATATACCCAAGGGTTTGTAAAGAAGCCAAACGTGAAATTGTCAGTTTCCTAATACAAATATGCAACTTGCTGCTAAAATCAGCATCCGTGCCGGAAGACTGGAAAATGCCAAATGTTACACCAGCTTTTAAAAAAGGGATCCAGAGGAGATCAAGGAGATTACAGGCCAGTGCCCTGAGCAGATAGTAGAACTGTAGAAATCATTCTGTTTATTAGAGACAGAACCCGCAGGCCTGAGCCTTTCTGTGGAAGAGTTGGCATGCCTGGCGTAAAGCGAAGTTAACAAACACGTGGGCATGAGTGTTCCATTAGACAGCATCACTGCTTTTTTCAAGGAAAAAAGAAGGTACCAAATACATATAAAGTTGCACCAATTTCCTCCAATTTCCCACTCAGCACTTAGGGGAGTCCCCCCCCCCCCCAAAAAAAGTCCCAGTACTCAGTCCCAGTGAGCACCCCCACAATAAAAGCCCTGGATTTCATATTCTTGGACTTCCTGAAACTGTTTGACAAAGTCCCTCTTGCAAAGGCTCCTGAGTAAATTTAGCAGTCATGGAACAAGAGGACAGTTTTGCTTGTGGATCAGAAAGTGGTTAATTGACAGGAAGGAGGAGGAGCAGGAAGAAGAAGAAGAAGGAGAAGAGTTGGTTTTTATACTCCTTTTTTCCTACCGTAAGGAGTCTCAAAGTGGCTTACAATCTCCTTCCCTTCCTCTGCCCAAAACAGACACCTTGTGAGGTAGGTGTGAGAGAGTTCTGAGAGAACTGTGACTGGCCCAAGGTCACCCAGCAGGCTTCCTGTGGAGGAGGAGTGGGGAATCAAACCTGGTTCTCCAGACTAGAGTTTTCTGCTCTTAACCACTACACCATGCTGGAGTAGAAGAAGAGAAGAGTAGAAGTAAATGGGCAGTTCTTTCACAATGGAAGGAACTAAGCAGTGTGATTCCACAGAGATCTGGTACTGGGACCAGTGCTGCTTAATCTTGTTTATAAATGATCTGGAATAGAGAGTGAGCGGAAAAGTGTCCAAGATGGGTGATGACACCAAATTATTCAGGAAGATAAAAATCAAAGTAGATTATCAGGCATTCCCAAAAGATCTCTCCTAAACGTTCCTCCATCTCCTTTAATAATGGAACTCAGGGGCATCCTGTGAAGTGGTAATTGTAGGGCTTCTTGGGGCATCCGATTGGTCACTGTATGAAACACGATGCTAAACTAGAGATGTGCTATTGATCTAATCCAGTGTAGCTGCTAGGATTGCCAGCAGGTCTGGAGGAAAATGTCCTGTCTCTTTGATAAAGGCTTAATGTGTGGAAATGGACAATTGAGGCTTTTCACAGCACGGAGGTAAATAACATCCCATTAAGCCTCTATTAAGAGAATCAGACATTTTTCTCCAGGCCAGCTGGCAACACTAACAGCTGCTATTATGTACTATTATTATTTATTGTATTTTGCGTTGAGTGCATTCCTGTTGCAAAGCGACTGATACGTTATTATTGTTATAACTACAATACATTATCTTTGGCGCTAATATTTGATGCTAGTCGTTTTCACTGGCTCAGTGTCAAATGAAGCTTCGCTAGAGAGCTTTACAAGATATTGGGATTTCCTGGATCACCATTTGTACAGGGGTGTGGGGGGGGGGGGATTGCCAGTCATTTCACAGAAAATGACATTTCTCTGCCCTTATTTTTTGAACTCGCTCTCTAATACTACCAGATTTTATTTTATTTTTTGTCTCCATTTCTCAGTTTGCTTTTCACTTGACCTATTCAGTGACCTTTACAACCGTCTGCAGAAAACGGAGGAAATGGAACTTTGAAGAGAAGAGGAAGAAGGAGAGATTGGATTTATACCCCACCCTGCACTCGGAGTCTCAGAGTGGTTCACAATCTCCTTTCCCTTCCCCTCCCCACAACAGACACCCTGTGAGGTAGGTGGGGCTGAGAGATCTCTTTCAAGAACTGCTCTTTCAAGAACAGCTCTGACAAAACTATGGCTTGCCCAAGGTCATCCAGCAGCTGCATGTGGAAGAGTGGGGAATCAAACCTGGTTCTCCCAGATTAGAGTCCATGCACTTAACCACTGCACCAATACTTCTTAGAGTCAGCTGCTGAGTTATTGGCCACTTTGTGTATTATTTTAATCCATGGAGGCATACCACATTTCTTTTATTCCATGCATGAAATTAGGTACATTTCTTATCATTTATGCAGCTGAAATTTGTGATAAAGACTGACACAGTCCTTAATTTATTCTAAAGTCTGGTGAATCTGCGGCATGGGAGAAAAGACTGTGAAATCTGCTGCTGATTTTGCTACAACATTCCTTATCTCTAGGCCAAGAGTAGGCAACCCTTTTTGGTCCAAGGGCCCCCCAAAAGGCATCGTCTATTCATGGAGATATTTGTGTGCTGAGAAATTGGGGGGGGGGGGAAGGATTGTCCTTGACCAGACACACCAGGAGCAAGGTGAGCCTCAGTGTTACTACCAGGGTTCAGAAAACAATGGTGGGCATAAACCATGTCCACTGCCTTCCCTCACGCCGCTAAGGCCTAGCAGCTCTGCCAGAACCCCAGGTTGCTTGGACAGAGAAACAACCCTGTGTGCCATGCAAAACAGTCTGACATGCTGCTGCTTGGCACATGTGCTAGGGGTTGCTGAACCCTGGTTCCCAGCTCTCTGCTTCCATATTTAAGTCCTGTTGCACTTCCAGAAGAGTGCCTCTTCAGGTAGGAACAAGACAATATGTTGATATTGCTCCAGACACAGGTAGTACCAACTGCACTTCTCTAGTACAGCACATATATGCTAAGGTAACTCTCTTGAGAGTCCCTTGGACTGCAAGGAGATCAAATCAGTCAATCCTAAAAGAAATCAACCTTGACTGTTCCCTGGAAGGCCAGATACTGAAGCTGAAGCTCAAATACTTTGGCCACCAAATGAGAAGGGAGCACTCACTGGAGAAGACCCTGATGCTGGGGAAGATTGAAGGTCAAAGAAGAAGGGGACGGCAAAGGAGGAAATGGTTAGACAGTGTTATCAATGCAACAAAGGTGAAATTAAGCAAACTCCGGTGCGCGACGGAAGACAAGAGGGCCTGATGTGATGTGATCCATGGGTTCGAAGAGTTGGACTTGACTGTGCAACGGAACAACAACAACTCTCTTAGGGATTTAAATCAGTGCTGATATGACTGAGGTGCAATATGGCACAGTGCAACAAAGTATACACGAACACACGAAGCTGCCTTATACTGAATCAGACCTTTGGTCCATCAAGGCCAATACTGTCACAACACCTCCCACCTAATCCTTTTAATGGGAGGTTTCCAGTGATTGAACCGGAGGCCTTCTGCACCGCAAGCAGGTGTTCCAGTACACTGCCATGACCCTTCCCTGAATAAGACCTTAAAATGGAGTTACTATGGGACAATACACAGGCAGGAAAAAATTGATTGAGATAAAAATCAATGCAGACATCTTCGTAATGCTGCTCCACAATGTTACAGGGCTTAAATCTTCAGGAGCTGGCAATTATGCCGTTTTAAGGACAACTTACAAAGTAAAAAACCCAGAAGAGACCCCAGTGCAACATGGAAGGAAAGGGAACTTGTGGGTTTATGAGGCCTCTTGTAATCTCATTTTGCCAGAGTACGAAGTCCCCTTTCAGAAGCAGAGAAGAGAACCCCTGGGAACTTTCCACAATAAATCTATTAATCAGTAAATTAAATGATTCAGTTTATATCACACATCCGTAGGATCTTGAATCATGATGATCAGAAATCCTGATATTTGTCATGATGGTGGAAAGTGCCATAAAGCCACAGCTGATTTATGGTGACCCTCTAGGGTTTTCAAGGCAAGGCTTCTGTGTAGTAACCCTGGACTTCCTTGGTGGTCTCCCATCCAAATACTAACCAGGACCAGCCCTGCTTAGCTTGAAAGAACTGACAAGATCGGGCTAGCCTGGGACATCCAGGTCAGAGCAATATTTGTCATACCTGTCTATCTTTCCAGAAGTACCCACCCATTGAAGGATATGACACTATCACTGAAACACGGCAGTTGTTTGCAATTGTGGCAGCTTGTGCACAAAGTTACGTCGAATTGCTAAGAAGTGCGACACCACTATGATAGAACAGTATCTGATTATAAGTGAATGAAGCTCAAGGACTGGCCAGGTTCTGCAGCTTAACTCCCTTTGTAGCAAAATAAAGGTGTTGGGGTGGGGGAGCGTTTTATATGAGAAATTTATCTGCCTTTGCAGTGGCTGTCCTCCTTTCTTCATGGGTAGGGACAGAGGTTGGCACTTAAGGGCGTAGACTTTCCAATATCCCGGGGGGGTGGGTGGGCTGGGGCTGGGCCAGAGACATTACAGGCCATTGTCTCCGGGGGAGGCTCAGCATGTCCTGGAAAAGTTCGGGGGGGGGGGGCTCCAGCTCCCCAGCCCCCCGAAGTTGACGCCTTTGCTTGGGGAGAGGGTTTTGCCATGTTACCTTACGGTATGTGGCGTCCTGTAAGGTGCGATCCTCTCCCCAATGTTATTCAACATCTGAATTAACCCCCTTGCCAAATTAATTCAGGAGGTCGGGCTGGGTTGCCACCAGTACGCTGATGACACTTAGCTGTATCTGTTAATATTTATTTATTCATTCATTCATTCATTCAATTTATACCCCGCCCTCCCCGCGAACGGGCTCAGGGTGGCTTACATGGGTACACAAGCCAGAAGTAATACATAAAAAACAGTTTAAAAGATTCCTGTGACTAGTAACATTGCTAACAGCTTCCTGTAACATAGTATCAAAGTGGTGACCCAGTGGTAGGTCTCCATCTCCCCCCTGCCACCAGCCAGGGCCATTTCGGGCCGGTTACATCATAGATGGTATGCCTGATGGGTGGAATTCTCAGTGGCGGCTCCTATTCGAAGGCCTGGCGGAAGAGCTCCGTCTTGCAGGCCCTGCAGAACTTGTGGACAGATGGATGGACTCGATCCCAGATATTCTGGCCAGGGCCTTAGTGGCTGTGGCTGACTGGATACAACAGAGTCAGCTGTTCCTGAGTCATAGGGGGGATGGGTTCAGGAATTTGACTCCTAGCCGTTGGCAGGGCATCATTGACGCCAGCGCCAATGGTGAAGAATCTGGGAGTGATCCTGGATGCCTCCCTCTCTATGGAGGCCCAGGTCACTAATATTGCCAGATCAGCCTTCTACCATCTTCGGCTGACCAGACAACTAGTTCCCTACCTTTCTTCCTGTGACTTGGTGACAGTGATCCATGCAATGGCCACTTCCAGGCTTGATTACTGCAACTCACTGTATGTGGTCCTACCCTTGAACCTGAATCGGAACATTCAGTGATTATCGAGTTAGATTCAAGATTATGGTATTAACCTTTAAGGCCTTATGTGGCCAGGGACCAGCATACCTGTGGGATCGTCTCTCCTCATATGTGCCACAAAGAGCCTTGCACTCTTCTGACCAGCACTGCCTAGTAGTCCCCAGCCCAAAAGATGTCTGTCTCACCTTGGCCCCAGGCTGGTGGAACATGCCCCCAACTGAGATTAGGGTGCTGCAGGATCTGCTGCAATACCACAGGGCCTATAAAATGGAGCTGTTACACCAGGCCTTTGGTTGAGGCAGCGGAGATCAAGGAACTACGGCCTCCCTGCCTCAACTGCCTCAATTACTCCATGGCAGTGTTATATTTATTGGTGCCAGGAGTGGCTGAGCTATTCCATCAGAGCAATCCCCCACCTTCCCTGGCACAAACTCAGTGTACTGTAGAATATTACAAACCACCAAGCTGCCTGACAGGTAATTTTAATTAGTTATTTAAATATTAAATTATTGAAATTAATATTTTTTATGATTCCATGTTTTTATGGAACTGCTCGATTGGTTTTTTTTTATTTTAAAATTTTTATTGTATTTATCAAAAACAGACAATGCAAACTATAAATAACAACAACAAAAAAGCCAGGCATAATAAGTAGGCCATAGTAAATACAAAAAACAACAAGCTTTTAAAAACTTTTACAATAAACAGAGAATAATATAATAAAAAAGCCATTTGTTGATACAACTTATTAACAGGAATAATCTTGTGAAGCGACAAATATTGCAAAACCGGGAACCAAACTGCAACAAATCTATTTTGATATTGCGAACTATCCACAGGTAATAAAGAATATTTAAGTTTAGACATCATGAATTGGTCCCACACCTTTGTGTGCCATTGAGCAATCAAAGGTCTTATAGGCTTTTTCCAGCTTGACGAAATAACCAAAGCTGCAGATAACAGGAGAATTGCAATCATTTCTTTTTGTGCTTTAGAAGCAATTAAATTAGGCCAGTAGTGTAACAACAGTGCTTCAGGAGAAAAAGGAAGATCAATAAGCGTAATAAGTTTAATTTGTGCATGAACCTCAGACCAAAATATTTGAATATACGGGCAGTTCCACCAGCAGTGGCTATAAGTAGCAATCTCACCGCATTGTTTCCAACACAAAGGCGAGCAGGATTTAAACATATGTGAAAGACGTTTTGGCGTAAGATACCAAAAAGATAACAATTTAAAAAACTGAAACTTAACATTAAGAATATTAGAAGTATTACCTGGCGATGCCCAAATTAATTTCCATTGTTGAGCATTTAGATTAATATTAAATTCTGAACACCACTGCTGTTGATATTTCAATGGGCGAGAGTTATCAGCTACAGAAAGCCATTTATACATTTTAGACAACAAGCCTTTATCTGTATAGTTAGACACCTTACAAAGTTTTTCAAAATCCGTTAAAGGCCTTAAGGCCGAATCACGCTCAAACCATATCCTAACTATATTCCGCAATTGAAAATGTTGAAACCACGGTATCGAAAACCTACTATTTGTTCAACTTGAAGTTTGTCTACAGGTTTACCATTTTTATGCAGATCTAAGATAAGCAAAGTTCGAAAAGGAGCCCAAATATTGGACCCAATATCCATCTTAAAAGTTTTGGACCATTCACGGGCTAATAAGGGGGACAGTTGAGAGGTCTTAGGTGCTAATACTTTGTGAAAACTATCCCACGCTTTTAAAGAAGTAGCTAAAAAAGGATTCTTCATACAGGATTTTGGCCTTTGGGACGGTATTTGCCATATTGCTTCGCTTAAAGTAAGAGGCTTAACAGCTTCAGTTTCCACTATAATCCAATCTTCCTCTGGTTCTGGGTTTAACATTTTAAAGATAGATACTAAATTAGCTGCATTATAATATCTTACCAAATCAGGGACATTTAAACCACCAGCTGAAACTGATCTATATAAAATAGTGGATTGAAATCTGGGCTTTTTATAGCTCCAAGTGAAATCTATAAATGCCTTTTGCCATTTATTCAAAAGTTTTGTAGGAATATCTATGGGAAGGGCTAAAAAAAGAAATAAAAATTTGGGAAGAAGAAAGCTTTTTATCAATTGCAACCGTTCTGGCCATGAGAAGCCTTGGCTATCCCATTTCTTAAGTTGTACACATGATTCTTTAAAAACTCTAACATGATTAACTTCAATTAAGCTAGACATTTGTAACGGAAAATAAATACCTAGGTATCTCCAAGTGGAAGAAACCCATTTATAAGGAAAAATATTTTTAATTACATCCACCAAGCCTTTTGGAATATTAAGAGGAAAATTTTCCGATTTTGTTGGATTTACTTTTAAACCAGAGATAACTTCAAAATGCTCTAATTCTGTTTGTACTGCTTGCAAAGACTTAACTGGATCCGAAAGAAACAAAACCATATCATCAGCGTAAAGAGAGATTTTGTACTCTTTCGAGCTAGTATGTATCCCTTTAATTTGTGGATTAAGACGGATTAACTCCGCTAAAGGTTCTAAAGCAACAGCGAATAAAAGTGGTGAAAGAGGGTCACCTTGCCGAGTCCCATGAGAAAGTATAAAGGGTTCTGAAAAAGCTCCATTAAGGCGAATTTGCGCTGATGGACTTTCATAAATTGTTAGAATAGCGGTGAGGAAAGTATCACCCACCTCCATATGAGATAGTACCCCCTTTAAATAGTTAATTTCTAACGAGTCAAACGCCTTTTCCAGGTCTAAAGAAAGTAACAGTGCTTGTTTCTTAGAAAAAGAGCAATGATGGATCAGATTTAAAGCCTTCCTGATGTTGCTATAAAGGTTTCTGTCCAGCATAAAACCTGTCTGGTTTTGTGTAATATATGAGGTAATAACCTTCTTAAGTCTTTTTTTTTTTTTTTTGTAAATAGTTTATTAGGTTTTACAGAGATATTATTATTACATCAACTTACATCTTATCTATATAGAGCCATATTATTATTTTAACCAATCATATAAATTCGCCCAGATTACAGCTGTATCCAATTTTGCTTGTGGGTTCAGAAGATATCCAAGTATGTCCAACTCTGCCCAGTTCAAGAGTATTTTAATTAGTTCTTCACGACTTGGCATACTTGTTGACTTCCATGCCTTCGCCCGTAAAATACGAGCTGCTGTAATTATATATGATATTAGCCTTTGGTTTTCCTTAGATAGACCGTCCGGTAACAAATTCAACAGAAATATTTCTGGGTTTAAAGGAACTTCTATATCCAAAATTTCCAGCACCATTTTTTTAACCATTAACCAATATGATTTTACTTTTTTACACATCCACCACATATGCAAAAACGTACCTCTACCATTCCCACAGGCCCAACATTTATCAGATATATCCTTATAGCATTTATGTAACTTTTCTGGAGACCAGTGCCACCGGTAAAACATTTTGTAGATATTTTCCTTATAATTTGTAACCTTTAAATACTTTACTGACTTCCAGATCTTTGACCATCTATCTATATCAATATTTCCACCGAAATCTCTCATCCACTCTATCATTGTTGGTTTGATAACCTCTTCCTGCATTTCATCATTTAACAGATATTTATAAAGTTTATTAATTAATTTATCATCAGTTTTTAACCAAATCTCATCTAGGTTATTAGGTTTAGTACTAAAACCAATTTTTGTATCTTTTTGATATCTAGATTGAAGCTGTACTGATTCCCACCAAGTCAGCTGTATCCCTAGTTCTTCCCTTAATTGTGTGTTTTTTTTAAGCATTCCCTTCTTATCTAATATGTTGTTATAACTCACCAGGGTATTGGCATTAACAAGCGTTGGTTTTACGAAGGCTTCTAAAGGAGAAACCCAACCGGGGACTTTTAAATAGAACTTATCTTTCATTTCTAACCAGATACTCAGTAATGCAGCTCTCAGTTTATGGGCTCTAAAGTTGGAATGAATCTTATGCTTCCCGTACCAAACATACGCGTGCCAACCCATATATAAATCATGTCCTTCTAGGACTAGTGTTCTACGATTTTCTAACACCACCCAATCCTTTAACCACACTAACGCAGCAGTTTTACCGTATAACTCCCAATTTGGTAGTCCTAAACCTCCTTTATCTTTCTGTTCTTGTAAGAGTTTCCATCTGACTCGTGGTTTACTTGGTGTCCAAATAAATTTCCTAGTTATACTATTGATTTCTTTGTAAAATTGGGCACTCTTTTTTAGTAACGGGACCGTTTGAGCCAAAAACAAAAATCTTGGCAAGATATTCATTTTGATGGTTGCTATCCTTCCGAGCCAAGATAAATTCATATCCTTCCATCTATTTAAGTCTTCTTTACTCTTCTTCAAAAGCGTGTTATAATTATCTTCGATTAAAGAGCTTGTTTTATTAGAGCAAACAATCCCTAAATATTTAATCTTTTTTACTATCTCCATCCCAGATATTTGATTTATTTTAGATTTCATCTGTTCTGTACAGTTTTTAACTATTATTTTTGTCTTTTGAATATTAATTTTTAAGCCAGCTACTTTTCCATAATCATTGATTACTTCCAGTAGTCTTCCTACCGATTCAGTAGGTTCTTCCATAATAAACATCAGGTCATCTGCGTATGCGCAAAGTTTATATTCTTGTTCTTTACATTTCAAGCCTTGAATTACTTTATCCTCTCTAACCTGGTTACATAGAAATTCTAGCGCAAAGATAAAAAGCAGCGGAGATAACGGGCAACCTTGTCTTGTACCCTTTTCAATATAAAATTCTTGCGAAATATCTCCATTAATCCTTACCCTTGCTAGTTGTTTTTTATATATTGCTTCTATCATTGATCTAAAATAATTTCCCGGGTCGCATTTTTCCAGCATTGTTAGCATGAATTTCCAGGATAAATTATCAAAGGCTTTCTCCGCATCCATAAACAACAGGGCTACTGCCTTTTCTGGGTGCACTTCATAATACTCTAGTGTGTTTATCAGAGTCCTGATGTTGTCCTTAAGTTGTCTTTTTGGAAGAAAGCCTACTTGATCAGTCTTAATTGTTTGGGAGAGAACCTTTTTAAGTCTATCTGTCAATATACTTGCAAAAATCTTATAATCCGCGTTCAAAAGTGAAATTGGCCTATAATTATCGATTAGGTCTAGTTTATCCTTATTTTTTGGAATTAGGGTTATTAAGGCCGAGTTCCATGAGTCTGGAACCTTACCTGTCTGGCTTATAGATTTTAAAAGCTCTTTATATATTATTGAAATTTGCCCTTCAAACTTCTGATAGAATTCACCCGGCAATCCGTCTGGTCCAGGTGTTTTATTTATTTTTTGTTTTTTAATAGCTTCTACTACTTCAAAGATTGCTATAGGGTCGCTTAACCTTTTCTTTTGTTCCTCTGTAAATTTCTCCAATTTTAATTTGTTTTTTATGTATAAATCCAACTGTTCTTCATCTTCATTTTTTTGCTTATATATTGCACTAAAATATTCTTCAGCTATGTTTTTCAAGTCTGCTTGTAAGAATTTACTCTCCCCTTTGCTATTTTTTAGTGAGATTATTGCTCTTTTAGCCTCTTCTTTTTTCAATCTATACGCTAACCATCTTGAGGGTTTATTCGCGTTTTCTTTCTTTCTTCTATAACCTTCTTAAGTCTGTTAGCCATAATGGCAGAAAATTTTTTTGCATCTTGATTGATTAAGGCAATAGGTCTGTATGAACCAGGATCTGTTTTATCTTTATTTTCCTTCGGGATAAGAACTAGCAAAGAATCATTCCATGAGTGTGGAATAGAGTTAGTTAAAAGGATTTGGTTTAATACACTTGTTAAGGGGTCAACTAGGGAAGCCATAAAGACTTTATAAAACTCTGAAGGCAGTCCATCTTTACCTGGAGCCGTATTATTCTTAAGGTTCTTAATTACGTCTTTTGTTTCAGAAGTTGTAATGGGAGAGTTAAGTATTTTCCTGTGAGCCTCAGAAAGTCGTTTAATATTTTTGTGATTAGCCAAATAAGTATTAATCTTTTCCATACAGGGAGCTTTGGTTTTATACAAAGTTCCATAAAATTGACTAAAAACCTGTAAAATCTCCTGAGTGGTTGAAACTAGCTTACCCTTGGCGTCTTTTACACAAGGGATTGTTCTATCTAGTTGGCGTTGTTTTACTCTCCACGCTAATAATTTAAGAGATTTATTAGATTTATACCAATAAGCTTGTTTAGTGTACAGTAAACTTTTTTGTATTTTGGTAACTTCCAAGTTTTCTAAACGCCTGCGTTCTGCTAATAAATGTTTATATATATTTTTTGAACAGGTAAGTCTATGTTTAGCTTCCAGCAACTTAATGTTATTAATAATTTCTGTTCTTTCCCTATTTTGCTGTTTTTTTAGGAAAGAGGATCTAGAGATAAATTCGCCTCTCACCACTGCCTTCATGGCGTCCCATATCACAGCATGGGAAAGATCTTCAGTGATGTTTTCAGTAAAATAGTTTTTAAGGCATTGTTCCATGTCATCACATATAGATTGTTTCAATAAAAGCGACTTATCCAAAGACCAAAAAGTTTTACGTGCATCTACTTGATTAACTAATAAATCAACTGAAACCCAAGAGTGGTCTGACCATAATTTTGGGCCAAGATCCGCCTTAGAGGCACAGCTTAAAATTTGTTGGGAGACTAAAATATAATCTATCCTGGTATGAACCAGGTGCCTGGGTGAGTAATAAGTGAAGTCTCTAGCTGAGGGATTCAGCAAGCGCCAAACGTCATAAAGATGAAATTTATCCAAAAGATCCTGTAATTTGGTTTTAGTACTATGCCCAAATTGTTTTGGTTTCCTTTTTGAGTGGTCCAAATATGAATCTGCTATATAATTCAGGTCACCACCAACAATAACCTCTCCCTCTGTAAAAGATTGTAGTTTGGAAAAAACATCAGATAGGAATTGTATTTGCACTGAATTAGGCGCATAAATAGATGCAAGAGTTATTTTCTTCCCATCTATCAAACCTTTCACAAAAAGATAACGCCCTCTGGAATCAGATTCCTCATCAACCAATGAAAAATTGAGATTTCTAGATAATAAAATAGCCACCCCCCTTGCCCTGGAAGAGCCAGGGGCCTGAAATTGCTTGTTAAACCAAGGGGATTTCAAAACTGGGTACTTGGCCGTTCTGAGATGAGACTCCTGTATAAAAAGAATGTCAGGTTGCAGTTTCTTAAGTGAAGCTGTCACACGCTTTCGTTTTATCTGATTTTGAAGACCTCGTACATTAAGAGAGATAATTTTCCAAGGATGAGACATAATGCCAACACCAAAGTAACCTTACCAACACGCTACAACAATACCGTCACAAAAAAGAAAAGAAAAAGAAAAAACACTAAGGAACTGCTCAATTGTTGATATGTTGTGAGCCGCTCTGAGTCCACTTCTGGGGTACAGTGGGATATATATCTCAAAATAAATAAAATAAATGAATGATAGAACTGGCATTATGATGACCTGTTGTGATGGACTATGAAGAGTTAATGCCTCACAGAATCTGAGGACCTTTGCATGAGAAGCTGTTCAAACAGAATTCTGTGGAGAGCATCAGTTAAGAAATGACAGTTGGGAACTGACAGTTGACAAAGAGACAGTTTAGCACTAACTGTGGACTGGGAAGGAGCCAAAAAGATGAGTGGGAGTATCACTGAAGATCCCATTCAAACCAAAAAGGAGCTTCTAGTCCACAGAAATAATCCCTGCCAAGTGAAAAGGGAGATATTGCTAAAGAGAGGAGTGATCCTGTCAGGAAACTCAAGCCTGGATCAAAATTAGTGTAATATCACCCATACTTAAGGCCCAATTATAGTTTCTTGCTCTCTGGCATCAGTGGTCTCCAGAATCCAATCAGAGTGCTCATTCAAGAGATGATGCAGCTTGCTCCTGGCTCCCCCCTCCCATCTAGTTACTGAACTGAGTGGAGGTTTTTCACTTAGCCAATTACCGCATTCTGATATCAGGCCTTGAGAGAGATAATATCTATGAGAAAGAGGTAATTAGAAACACCTGCAAGCTGAAACGGCCCCACTATTATTCGTGTTAACCCTTGGTGAAACTAGGGTGCTTTGCCTCAGACATCCCTTGGTTGATGTATAGAGAAGAATTTGGGGAACTTGGTTGTGTGTCCCTGCCTTCAAAACCTTAACAGTCGGTGAAACTCAGGAACTTATGCTTGAGTGTTTAAGAAGAACCTGAAAAGAAAGCCTCTTTCCACAAAGTTTCAAAGACCTTGTGGGGGGACTTGGCAAACCTACTATAAATGTAAATTAGCAGATGCATTTCCTTCCCCAAAATTTGTCTCCCTTTTTAGAGCTGTTTTCTTCTTTCTCTGATCATCTATTATGTCTGAAATAGGGTCTTAAAAGCCAGGTTTCACAGTTTAGCCAGGGCTCTACCAGTGGAACCTTTGACCAAAGGTTGGCCAGCAATAGCTAATAGCTAATAGCAATAATCAAATCCCCTGACATTCTCCAGATTCGATGCAGTTGAAAAGATGACGAGATCTGTGACACTTAAACATAATATATTAATAGGATGAATTTTTGCAAGCAAAAGTTCATGTATTTTAAAGTGAAAGGAAACAGAATTGCTTAAAACTGTATGGACTGGGGGTTAACTGGTTTGTGGAACTGAGGACCTTGTAGGGCTGGATAACTCATTATAGTTTGTTATGTGCCAGATGGAAGCCACTACAGTGGAATTACCTAGAAGTGCCTCCACATATTAGGTATGAGGTCTTCTGCTGCCTGTTAAGGCTACTTTTAACACTGTCAGAACTTAGGAAATGGCAGCCATTCATTTTTCTCCGAACAGGGAATCAGGGACCATTTTCTCAGAGGCTGTGGAATTTAAAACAATACTCACAGCACGAAGAACAAAATGATCATATTAAGTATTTCACAGAGGGTGGATGGTTTTGAATTACTGTTACAGTCTCTCTTTGCT
Source organism: Lepidodactylus listeri (assembly GCA_029233225.1). Classification (NCBI taxonomy): domain Eukaryota; kingdom Metazoa; phylum Chordata; class Lepidosauria; order Squamata; family Gekkonidae; genus Lepidodactylus; species Lepidodactylus listeri. The sequence goes on from JARCFY010000012.1 coordinate 17,095,870, forward strand.
TGTGAATGGCAGAGAGAGAAAAAAGAAAGAGTCATTGGGGGCCAAAATACAATTTAGCTAGCAGAAGATCTTTTTGTATTTTAAACTAAAGTACTTATTTATGTAGATAAGAAGTAAGAAATCAGTACAATCTGTTAGTGGTCATTCACAATATTGTATTATCATTAGTAAAATGGACACAGTTAAAAATGTTAAATATAGGGTTGCCAGCCTCCTGGTGGGGCCTGGGGAGCTCCTGCTTTTACAACTGATCTCCAGCTGATAGAGAAAATGGCTCCAGCTGATAGAGAAAATGGCTGCTCCCCTGGAGAAAATGGCTGCTTCGAAGGGCTCTTTGGCATCGTACCATGCTGAGGCCCCTCCCCTCCCCAAACCCCGCCCTCTCCTGGATCCAACCCCAAAGTCTCCAGGTATTTTCCAACCCAGACCTGGCAACCCTAAATATAAACAAGTAGCCTTTTGGTGCCAAATGGGGCTAAAAACTGAGGAGTTGGTACAGCAAGGAGCAGCAGCAATTTCTGACTCCCCAATCTAGCTTCTTTTTTGTTAACAAGTCAGGCACAAATGTCAAGTATTTAAAAAACAAATTCATCTTTATTTCACTTCCAAGATATTTTTGGGTTTTGGTTTCCCAAAGTGCTGAATGTTTTTTTATTAGAATTTTTAAGGGAGAAAACGGAGACACCCCCCCTTCCCCTCAGGGCCAAACTCTGGAGTGCCAAGTGGATAGCAGTATTAGCACATGGCTGATAAGCTATCATAAAAAGGGACTCCCTCATGCATGAAATGGTCCCTTTTGTACATATTTGGAATAAAAGACCCAATTTTCCCAGGGATCACTTCACAAAAAGGATGAAATTCAGAAGGAATGGGTATAATGATGAGGTAAAATGTATTGTTGACTGAAAAAAAGGTATGGATTTGAAAATGCAAGTCCTATACCTGAACATTATGAGAAATACCATTCAAAGGGCAGATTGCCATGATATACCTCAAGAACACATTGACATTTCAAGGCTCTTCAAAGCCTTTGAAGTTTTAGAGTTCCTTTATTCCTGGGATGTGTCTTGGATTTTTATATTCTGTGGATCCAACATGTAGCATGACTGATGCTATGCTTTCTAATTGAAAAACATTTGCATTTAGGCCTACATAGAAATGATGGGGCAGCCATGTTTGTTAATAATCACATGTTTAATCATCGTTGTCACCACAGGAGGTAGCGGCGGCTACGAGCATGGACAGCTTCAAGAGATAATTGGCTAAACATATGGAGCAGAGGTCCATCAGTGGCTATTTGCCACAAGGTATAGATAGGCAGGGGTCATTTTGTAGAAAAAAAGGTGCAGGAGCTCATTAGCATACCTATTAGCATAACTAATTAGCATATGCCACGCCCCCTGACAGCAAGAAGGGTCCCAGAGAATACAATGGAAAGATCATGCTGCTGCCGCCGCACAACTCTGGCTTCACTTCCTCCACAGGCCTTCTGGGAGCTGGGGGAGAGGCTTGCCACCACTGCCATTTGTGCCCACTAGGGGTGTGCAAATTAAAAAAAATTGGCCCAATTCAGATTGAGCCAAATCACACCGCATCTGTTCCGGCTGCCGAATTACCCCCCCCACACACACACACACATATCAGTTTCCGCAAAGCAAGGGATTGGGGAGTCATTCCACCAGCCGAATGTCAGTTTCAGACCCGTTATACCCGATGGGCCATTGAAGTCAATGGCAAAAACTCATAGGGTATATGAGGGACTGGAGGAGAGGGTGTTTAAGGGAGAGGCTCCAAACTTGCAGGGTAGCTGCTGGGGTCTCTCCCCGAAATACCCACCAAGTTTCAAGAAGATTGGACCATGGGGTCCACTTCTGTGGGCCCCCATCCCTTCCATTGTTTTCTATGGTGGGAAAAATGTTACTTTTTTCCCACCATAGAGAACAATGGAGGGAATGAGGGCAACCTGTTTGGGGGCCCGCAGAATTGGACCCCCTGATCCAATCTTCTTGAAACTTGGTGGGTATTTTGGGGAGAGGCTCCAGCAGCTACCCTGTAAGTTTGGAGCCTCTCTCTCAACCCCCTCCCCTCCAGCTGCTTTTTAGGCCACCGCCAAATTTCGGCGGCAATTCAGCAGCAGGCCAAATCAGATCAGAGAATCTGATTCGGCCCGTGGCTGACCTAGTGCCCACTCCTGGGCTGGCAGAGCACTGCTCCGCCTTGCACTGACCCCAAATGACCCCTGTAGATAGGAACTCTCGGTCTGGGGCAAGTGATGCTCTGTTTTCTTGGTGCTTGGGGGGGACAACAGTGGGAGGGCTTCTAGTGTCCTGGCCCCACCGGTGGACCTCCTGATGGCACCTGGTATTTTGGCCACTGTGTGACAGAGTGTCGGACTGGATGGGCCATTGGCCTGATCCAACATTGGCTTCTCTTATGTTTTCTTATGTTCTTATGTCTCTTGCCCCCCCCCCTTCCCCAGGCAGTGGCACAGAATTTTTAGCACCATCTGCTTAGGTTATTTTATTGTATTTTTACTGTTTTTATTATGAATTATCATATGAACATTGTTTAGGAATGCTGTACGCTGCCCTGAGCCCTTTTTACAGGGGAGTGTGGTCTAGAGTCTGAATTTAATAAACAATAATGTTTGTCCCTCCAAGTGTAAAGGGTAGTGGGTGCTATATACATTTCATATTAAAATGGACATGAGAGGAAGGGATCAGAGCAAGGCTGGAAGAAAAGCGCCTGAGTGGAGGGGAAGCAGAGAAATAAACCTATAGAGGAGGGAAGATTAAATTCTCCTAACTCTTAACACTTAAATTAACCTACTCCACAATAAAAGAGAAAACAGTGGACAAGATTACATAGATTATAAATGAATCTCAGGCAGAGTTTGGAGTTTCTCCAAGAGGTCTTGCCTCTCAAGTGCTTATTTTGAATCCCTGAAGAGAAAAAGGGAGAATAGGCCCAGAATGTAATGAATACACCAGACATGAAAATAATTTATAAATTGAGTGCATACATTCATCACTGAATTAACCCCAGTGGTAAGTGGAGCAGAAGAATGGACTAGGAAAGGGAAAAGATGTTGATGCTTAAAATGCTGTACATGTGGGTTCATATTTTTGTAAATAATTTCAGCATGCCTGTCTTGGACCCAACCTTTTAAAAAGTGGGATCAAGCATTCAAAATGAACAGTTCCCCATTCTCCTTATGAGGCTAAAGCAGATACAACCAAGATAACTGGGTTTGTTTTACACGGGGGGCCTTACTTCTGACAGTCAGATCCTCAGAAGGGCTGTGACTCCACTTTAAAACAAGCCAGATGCAGACTGAGCAAACTGTCTGCCTTCCAAGGAGTTCCACACAGCTGTGCAGTACTACATGTATTAGACGCCAAGCTCTGTGTCACAATAACCAGGAGGAATTTTCAGTCTCATAAGTTTGGTACTTTTCCTAAAATGGGAGATGCTCAGGTCTACAATGCTAGGATTTCTAAAGCTCTGCTCAGACACAAAGCTTGTGTATGAATTGAACATAGCTTAGGGAAAAGGAAGGAATGTGCAACCTGATTCACACGTGGAGGGGAATGAGATGGCAATGAAGGATTTTGAATACAGGAAATTTCAAAATGGGATCCTCACCGGCATCCGCGGAGGGAGAGACTTGAGGCAGTTGAATGGACTGCGGGTAAGGATCACATTTGGAAATCTCTTCTTTTCAAAGCATCCCTCAAGATAGAAAGCCTGCATGGGAAACCAAGGGAGTGGATGGAACTTTCCTCCCACTGTGCTAATTTTCTGTTCAGTAAAATTTTTTAATACGTTCAGAGCTGGAACCCATCATCTGTAGTCTCAAGTGCTTCGTTTCCCCTGTTCGTGTTTTAAATTTGCTGCTCTCTCGCGTGTGGTTTTATTTGGGCTGTGGGGATTATTTTAAAAGTTAGTTTTAATGATTATGTTAGTCTCGATCACACTGATGTCGGTTTGGGTGGTGTCGTAATATATACCTTTGGTTTTTACTATGTTGGGAGCTTCCCCAAGAGCCCTTGGAATGAGAGGCAGAATATAAGTGGCTGAAATTAAAAACAACAAGGGGTGGAATCCATTCTATCACTCCCCCATTCCCCGCCCCCAATTCCCCTGTAAATGTGAACCAGGCAATCTATACTACTTTGTACTATGAAAAGCCAGGATAACACAACACACCCTTTCGTTCTCACGTTTTATTTTCATTACATTTGTCCAATGACTAACAACTTTTATTAGGAAAACCGTAAGGGGGAGCACGAGCTCATGCAGTGATGAGCACAGGTTGCCAACTGCCTGGAGAAAAAGCATCCTATCCCTTTAATAGAGGCTTGGGCTGCGGGGCTGGAGAGCTAGCAGCGCTATGTGCACAGGGGAGGCTGAGGCTTCTCCCTGCATGCTATAGTTCCAATCTAAATCAGGGCCCCACCCATTTGAGAGATGAGTTGCAGCCTAAGCAGGCTTTCTCCGACTTAAGTGGCTGTTCCTCAAGTGGAAGAGCCACTTATAATGCAGGAAGGCTCCTTAGATTGAAGAAAGGGTTCCGATTTGGCCCAGTGGATTGGTAGGATATACATAAAGCATGTGAACACAGTGAACACATGTTTGCAATCATGCATCATTCAGGTCTGCTCATCAATGAACCGTGATCGATTGACAAAGAGAGAGATTTAAGTTTTGCCCTGTGTAATGTGTGAACCCTCTATTCTTTTTAATATGGATTGGCTTGACAACGGTACAGGGAGTTTGAAGAAAACCAGGGTTGTTACACTGTTATCTGCATCAGAGGACCCTGAATGTGATTATCTTTGCAGATAAGGTTGATGGAGCGGTAATCTAATTCGGGATACTTACCATTCGTAGCTCCTAATCAAATCATTGGAAAATATGTCTCTTCTAGCACAGATGGAAGAAGGGTCCGCTTGAGGAGGATTGTCTGCTATCACCTGCAGAATAACAAGATCTAACACAATTAATAATAAGGAAAGAAGATGTAAGAAAAAAACCCAATACAGTTAAGCTGGAGAGAACAGAGACCCTCCCCCAGCAATAGTAAGCATTCCCCCCCCCCCATAATCATGCTGTGAATCCACCAAATTCTGTTTGTGTTGTGGGATGGTACAGTACGCTTGAGCACTATGGAAAGTCAGTATCAAAGATGGGTCATCATTTCAGTTCTGATGCTAGGAGGAACAGCAGTCATGAGAGGAAATACAAGTTGTCTGAAACTAGAGGGGCCAAGTCTCCTACTACAGCAATTCCCGCCCCCCTTCCCTACCAACAACTCACAGGTTGGTAAGGGGAAATGGGTGTGTGTGTGCCAGCATTTCACCAACACATGACAGCACTTCTGGCATGAAACTGGAAGTGGTGTTATTGCACTAGGACAACACTGTAAGATTCTCCCAAAACTCTTAAGGTTAAACCATAGAATCCTGGGCAGATCCTAGAGTGTTGTTGCCCTGACATGATGATGTCACTTCCGGTTTTGCGCCAGAAGTGACATTGCGTGTCAGCGTGATGCCAGTTCACCTGTCCCCACCCCGCGATGTCTCCCCAAAACAATTTCTTTATTTGTCCTGAGTGGCCAAGGAAACAAGTGATCTAATTTCCTTCCAGCCACTAAGAAATGGACGAGCATACAGATTATGACTTTGTTATTTGTTGAGTCTGATTGACTGCATGGCTATTTATTTCATACTTTTGGATTGTGCTCTTCTTTATTTATTGTCTTTTTATCCTTCCCTTCCTCCAAGAAGCTCAGAGTGGCACACATGATTGCCTCAGGCGCAAAATTCTTAGGGGCGCAAAATTTCAAATGAAAAAAAAAATTAGTAATAATAAATTAAAAATAGTGTGCCCTCCCCCTCACACAGAAAATCTCCCAATGTTTAAACATTCTACACAGGTTTTTTCCAACATGACGGAGCAAATAAAAAATTGCACACAGTAAAACCAGGCGATTTTAGATAAATTTGAGTATACTAGCATTAAATTCATTTACTTTAATTATATCAGTATTTTCTTAAAATACAGTACATGTGCTGGGGCGGTAAGGGGTTCAATACTAGACTGGTGGAAGGGACTCAGGAAGTGCTAACAATCCACAGGTTAGGGTGCACAATATTTGCTTTGCCCCAGGTGCTGGCAACCCACACTACACCACTGAGGGGAGAGGGGAGTTTTGGGAAGGAAGGGTACAATGGTAGGGTACGATGCCACAGAGCATACCTTCCAAAGCTGCCGTTTTCTCCAGGAGAACTGATCTCTGTAGTCTGAAGGATCAGCTATAATTTGAAATCTCTAGGCCCTACCTGGTGGTTGGCAATCCTACCCTATGATTTTGAGCCTCAGGAGTGATTTCACCAGTAGTAGACTAAGCCATCATCCTCTACGAGGACTAGGTAATTGAAAAGACCATGGCACAATCTGTGCAATTGTATATAATCTATGTGAAAATCATCTACAGAAGTAAACCGAGTGCAGATCTGCACCTATAAATAAGCAAGCTATCGCTGAATGAATCTCTTCCAACCCAGTGAGACTGGGACTAAAAGAAGGGAAAGCAGTGGCAGATTTCAAAGTCCTGCGCTGGTAGACGTAGAAGAAATTGTGCCTTAGGCGTCTTGGCTGAAAATGTAAGAGAAAGTTGTGCTGATTTCTCCTCTGTTGACCCTGATTGGATCTGAGATGCAATTTACTCCTTGTTATTAGGATTAATTGACTCACTCTTTTCTTCTCAAGTCTATAAAAACTAAACAGAGACCTGGAAATTGACACCTTACTTCAGTATTAGGTGCCTGTGCCAAAGCACATGGGTTTGATTACTTACTCTGCCCTTGATACATTATTACATTGTCTTTTTCACTAGAAACTCTTAAATTCTACTGAGCCACACAGACATGTATTAGCAAATCTTAACAAATACACTAATTGGAATTTCTAAGTAAACACACACACTCTCCCTCCCCCCAAAGTTTCAGAGCAGGTGATATAAGATATCATGATAATATGTTTCCTTTCTATAAAATACTGGGTTCAGGACGCCTTGCAGTGAAACAGCTCTGCTTTATTTTCTGATTTCAGGAACAAGACAAACTCACAGGGAAAACAGCCGTGTTTAAATAGCATACAAAGCCCACACCCATTCTCCAACACACACAAGTATAGGTATAAGTACTGAACCATTAACTCCTGATTGGCCACCTCCCAGAGCCCAGGTAGCTATTGTTCTGGAGCAACAAGCTCAGCCAGTCTCTGGTAACTAGCTCTGGAATGCCCCAGGCTCAATGCATAACACTTTCCCTCTGAAATGCCTCTGGCCATTCGCCTTTGCAGATTTCTATTATTGGAACTCCCTTCCAAAACCATCATATATTCTCTCTCTCTCATATGAACCGAAACTGATCCAACATGGCTTCTCTTATGTTCTCATGTTCTGCCAAACATGTCAGCAACAAACTGGCATCCCTGCTTTTAATGTCCCACACCCAAAGTCTTTGCACATGAGTAAACTAGGAATGGTCCTAGATTTGGAAAAATCCCCCTTTCAAGCTCAGCCATGACACCAACAGAGAGTGCAAACAAGTGGATGGCAGCTGCTGTCCTTGGTAGCTGTTGCTCCTTGCTCATCTGCCCCAGTTAATGATCAGCCCCTGCTGCCACAACAGAGTAGCATCCACCAGTCACTCACCTGCCCTTTGCCCTCTGCGTGGCAAGTGTTTTTTTATTCATTTTCAGGACTTATAAGCAACCTGTTTTGGCACTAACACATGTTTATGTGTCATAGTGTGCATGTATGTACAAAAGTTTGACTATGGAGGAAGCCCTGAAGGCTGAAATGCGTTTGATCCGGTTTTAATGTGGTTCATGGTTATCAATAGGGGTGTGCACTTGGTATATACCAAGCCAAATAAGTACCCCCCAAAAATACCTTACCCCCCAAAAATACCTTATAGGTTTTTTGGGGGTACTTATTCAGCCAAATACAGATGGGAGAATCTGGTTTGGCTACTGAAATAGCCATGCCCAAATAAAAGACACCACAATCTCTTTAAATGTCTTTCCCCCCTCCATAGGCTTCAAAGGAGGATGGGGCATCTTTTTTGGGGGCCCATAGAATTTGATCCCCTGGTCCAATCTTTTTAAAACTGGGGGGGGGGGGGTTGAGGAGAGGCATTAGCAGCTATGCAGCAAATTTGGTGCCTCCATCCCCCCAAAATCCCCCCCCCCAAGCCATGAATACCTCTGGATTGATTCTCCATTATACCTGATGGGCACAGTCCCCATAGGGTATGATGGAGTGGAATAAATTTGAGTTTCCCAAATATTTATCCGAATCCCTATATAATACTGATATCGGTATTTGGGAATATTCGGTAATACCAATATTTTTTGCGTCCTATAGACCTGAATCAGAAAAAAATGACTTTTTTTTTTTGCACACTCCTAGTTATCAACCTAGATATATATTTTCTGCTCAAGGCTATTGCTGTATGAGCAGTACTAGATAGACAGACAGAGACAGACAGACAGATAGAACCTAGATATATTGAATTATTGTTCCTGTTTTATTGGTTCAAGGCTTTTAACCTAGAAATATTGAAATATATCAGAATATATAGATTCAGGAATTCTTAGTTCAAATATTCGCCACTTTCAGGGTGGATTGTGCCAGTGTTTTTAAAGTTTAGTTTCAGTGTTTTTTGTGGAAAATACATGTATTTTATTTCTCAACATATTTTTCTCTCTCACCCAATGTTTGGGTACCCACCTTTGGCAGCTGTCCAATAGTATTGACTCCATGATGCTGACTCCACTCACCACAAGCATATCCAGAACTTATTCCTAGGAGCAAGCCTGAATCCCCGCCTCAGCCTGAATCCCCGCTCTTGAGAAACTGAGGAGTGGCAGTAAAAATGACTGCCTTCATAGAGACATTCTAAGAATCTCCCCATGTTTCTATGGTCTTTACCAAAGAAATATGGGGACATTCCTAGAGCGTCATCTGAAAGTAATTTTGCATCATCTTCAAACTCCACCCTCTGTGAGTTTGCTGAGGCAGTGCTGCCAACGTGAAGCAAGGAATGTTTATTAAGAGCTACCAGCACCCAGATGTGGGCCTGAACCTTCTTGGATGTTCCCAAAGCAAGTAGTGTGCAGTGTACTGGAAAACTGCTGGGAGATCTCAGACACTCCCAACTGCATTATCCTCTCTCCTGTGTTCACCATTGCTGACATGAGCAGAGGTTTCCTTACATATGACAGATGCAGCCGAGGCAGTTTCTTTTGTGAAGTACGAATACAATTCCTGTCATAACCAATGAAAATCACAGGTAATTTAGAAAAGCATTTTCAGTTGGAGAAAGCATTTAGCGGTGCCATCAGGGCTGGACTTCAGGGCAAAACCCCAGCACCCAACTCGTAGGTTCAGCAGCACCCCCCCCCCCCCAAAAGCAGTCCATAGGTCGCAAGCCCCATTGAGCATAAAGCCTGATTGCTTCTGAGGAAATTAGATTACATCACCAGTGTTTATCTGTGGCAATGGTGGGATAGGAGACAAGGCTGCAAAATGTTCATTCTCTGCTTCTCATTCAAAATATGCATTGCCATCTAAATTGGGCGGGGGGGGGATAAGTATTAAGTCCAGAGTCTACAACATGTCCAGGTCTTAATATTTAAAGACAAGAAAATCAATAATTGGCTATGCTAGTTTATCACTTCTGTTTGGCTTACATGGTGCTGTAAGGCAGGGTTTTGCTGTGCAGGTTCCAAAACCCCTTGAATGTCATGTTTTATGTACTGTTTCAAAAAATCCAAGATGGTGTCAGTTTCATATTTTCTGACTTACTCATGCTCTGGTTTCCCTGGCACACTCCTTTTCCACCTTCCTTGGAAGGTCACTTCCAAAAGGATCTCTCCCACAAACTAGCTATCCTGGAGTGGCACTCACCACCCCCTCTCAACATTCCAAATGGGCCCTCAGGCTCAAAAAGACTGGGGACCTACAACAATCCATCAAAGCCCCCAAACATATCAGTTTTCCTATGGGCATGCTAAAGAACAGCAATTTTAGTTGATCTTCCTCCATTGCCTTCTTTTCAATTCTTCCCCTTGGGGAAGGGCCTTTGATATTACACTTTAGAGTCTCCAACCTTGAAACTGCTGAGCAGTTGGGTTAGAACAGATAAAAGGAAGTACTTCTTTACCCAAAGAGTTATTAATACATGGAATTTAATGCCACAGGAGGTGGTGGCGGCTACAAGCATGGACAGCTTCAAGAGGGAATTGGATAAACATATGGAGGTGAGGTCCATCAGTGGTTACAGATAGGAACTCTCGGTCTGGGGCAAGTGATGCTCTGTATTTTTGGTGTTTGGGGGGGGCAACAGTGGGAGGCTTCTAGTGTCCTGGCCCCACTGGTGGACCTCCTGATGGCACGTGGTATTTTTGGTCACTGAGTGACAGAGTGTTGGACTGGATGGGCCATTGACTTGATCTAACATTGGGTTCTCTTATGTTCTTGTTAAACCTGTGTGCGCTATTGGAATTTTGAGAGCCATCAGTGGTTGTCACCAAAAAAATGGCTGCTATTGGAGGTGGATGGGACCAATTGCAAAATGGCTGCCCTGGAGACTAGCTCCAAACACAAAATGTTGGACAGTTTCTCAAAATGTCAGGAGGATCCAAGTCAAGCATCCTGCTATGACAGAGGCAGATGGTACAAAACTTATTTCCAACATCTACAAAGGTGTTGCCCTCTGGACTCTTTTGAAACAACACCTGCTCCAATGCAGTGCTATAAAGCCAGGATTGTGTTTGGGGGAAGACCAGGGGCGTAGAGTTTGTAAATCCCCGGGGGGGGGCTCTCTCGTGCGCGCGCGCTTCGCACACGCGTGCGGGGGACCGTGTCCCCGCCGCTCCTCCTCCCCCTCCGGCCCCAGGGAGGCAGGCTCGGGGCGCAGTCTCGGCAGTGGCGGCAGCCAGCTGGCCGGCTAACTGCCGGCCGCGCGCGCGTAGCGCCGGAGAGCATGTCCCCGCCGCCTCTCTCCCCCCCCTGCCCCAGGGAGGCAGGAGGGCAGGCCAGAAGTGGGGGGGAAGGAGAGGCGGTGACAGCAGCTGGGGCTGAGCCCCCCCCCCGGGAAATTTCGGGGGAGGCTCAAGCCCTCGAGCCCCCCCGTAGTTGACGCCCATGGGGAAGACATGCTTTGGGAAAGAAGCAAGAGGGCATCAAGAATCGTGTTAGCTGGCATCAGGGAAAACAAAGGCACTATTTTAGGAACCTCAGTTACTGGAATCATTCACCTTCTGGATATTCTTGTCTGGACAGGAAAAATTCTGTAGGAGAGTTATTAAAGCAGTGTGATACCCGTGCCCTGTGGCACCCCCGCTTGTGTGACTGTTTATTTAAATGGTGAGCCTGCAGGCAGGCTGTAAAAACTTAATCCTCTCTTTTATATTGTACCACATCTTGTTTTCTTTTTAAGTGCTAAATAAATAAATATTATTTTCACCTTGGGGAAGGAGATTATGGAACAGGAAGAATGGGTAAAGAAACTTTGAGAATGTCTTTATTAATTTGATTGAAACGTTTACCTGTTTAATAGTACACAAATGGCCAAGGAACCAGACTTCTGAAATTAGCTTTATCCATTATGTAATTTCTGCTTCTGCTTCTTTTTGTCTTTTTGGTAATATTTATATGTCTTTGCCCTTCTCTCTCTCACACACACACAGACATGCACATGTAGATATATACAAAAACTCTCACAGCCCTTACACTGAAAGCTAAGATTGCATACGGGGGACCATAGCAGTCTGCAATCTACGTGCAAGGGGGAGGTATGGCATTAGCCAGTGAAATAAGAACACACCAGGGCAGCTAATACCAATATGACTTGTGGTGTTGTGATTGCCTGGCAACAGGGAAACAGTCTGAGAGAGCAAGAGGCACTCAAGTGATTCAGAAGAACAGTCGGGCATCCTGAGAGCAACGATCACATTCGCAGTTGTTTCAGGGCACCGCTTAGTCGTGAGATGCTGGAGCCCTTGGGAGAAGGAAGGAGGACGCCGGCAGCTTCAGGTGTGGCAATACGTCGCTGTATGCAGGCAGCAGAGCCGCATGGCGTCCTAGGGCCTCTGCGATATGCTTGATCTTCCCCCATTTGTTAGAAGGACCAGCACTTCCGCAATGTGCAAAGTGCTTTCCAATCCACACCGAGGGCTGCCCAGCACACTCCTTGCGCTCTCTTGGCCTACTTCTTGAGCTGCACTTAGATGTATGTATCTTTAACATAAGTGTTTGCTGTCACATTAAAAAATGTGTACAGTTGCACTGGACCACGAGGAAAGGCGGAGTATAAATGCTTTAATAGATAAAATCATAGCAAGTGCTCTCTTCTTCAGACAGCACCTATATGGTCTCACCATATGGTCTCACCATATGCGGCCAATCCCACCCAGTTTCCCTCCCTATTACAGCCTCTCATGTGGTGTGTGGGAACTGTGGTCAAGTCGCAGCCAACTTATAGTATCCCCGGAGAGTTTTCAAGGCAAGAGACATTCAGAGGTGGTTTGCCATTGCCTGCCTCTGCGTAGCAACCCTGGACTTCCTTGGTGGTCTCCCATCAAGGTTCTGACCAGTGTTCCCTCTAAGCTGAGTTTGTGTGAGCTAACTCACACTTTTTTGGCCTCCAGCTCACACATTTTTGCCTTAGCTCAGGAAGAATGGTTTCAGAGCAAACTAACTTTAATGCAGTGGCCAAATCGCTCATTCACAACTTTAATGCCAGTAGCTCACAAAGTAGAATTTCTGCTCACAAGACTCCACAGCTTAGAGGGAACATTGGTTCTGACCAGGACTGACCATGCTTAACTTCCAAGATCTGATGAGATCAGGTTAGCCCAGGCCATCCAGACTCCAATACACACAGATTTTGTCTGTGCCATAGGCGTAGAGTACGGGGGGGCTCGAGGGCTTGAGCCACCCCCGGGAAAACGGAGCGCCTGCTGCCGCGCCTCCCCGGGTCCTTCCGAGGCCCAGCCACCGCTGCTGGAGAGGGAGAGGGAAGGGGTGGCGGGGGGGGGAGAGGCAGGCACCGGCAGCAGCGGCTGGCGGGCCTCGGAAGGGCCCGGGGAGGCGGGGTGGTTTCCAGGAGGAAAAGAACATTGCTCCAGCAAGCGTGCGCGCTTTGCACGCGCGCTAAGGAGCCCCCACCCCCCCGGGATTTTCAAAAGTCTACGGCCCTGGTCTATGCAGGTCCCACGATCCCAGACACAGAATTTTTGTACTCAATTGGGATGTCTTTTTCCCCTTTTCATAAGTGAAAAAGTGAGCTGGATCCATCTCATCGGACAAAAACACGTTACTGGTAGAAAACTTTCCCCGGGTAAACTGATATTTAATTCACATTGTTAATTGTCTTGCAAGGGTTCTTAAAAATGTATCTAACAAGTAGCAGCGATACTAATACTTGACAGAAGCGTTTGACAGTCTCGTTCTTCTCAAGCTGCCAGACAAATCAAAATTAAAAACCAGCATTTGTAAATATTTGAATAGCGTGGGTACACTTAAATATTTTTAAAGGATTTTAGCTGTTTTGATGCTAACTTGAAACAAACCCTTCCTGATGGAGCATCCTTTAAACTCAGAGCCTTTATTGCAACGCTGAGTTTTTGAGAAGCAGAATTAATAAGAGTCTTAAGAACTTAATTATATTGCAATTAGCAAGTTAATTAAGAGGAGGATTTTAAAGAGTAATCAAGAACAGAGCGTCGTTTATGCGAAAGCTAATCCATACTGTTATTGTTCTGGCATTGTCATTGTCTCACATTTATATGTCTAAAGTAGTGCAAAGAGCACCTCTGCAATATGCTTAATCTTCCCTTATGTGTCAGAATGTGTCTCAGAATTCGACAAAGGATTCGTGATCAGAATCCAGAGCACAGGAAGCTTCTAGGGGCTGGCAAACTCTTTGGGGAAGAAGAGGAGTAGGTTTTTACACCCCACTTTTCTCTACCACAAGGAGTCTCAAAGTGGCTTACAATTGCCTTCCCTTCCTCTCCCCACAACAGGTGCCTTATGAGGTAGATGGGGTTGAGAGAGTTCTGAGAGAACTGTGACTGGCCCAAGGTTAGGGTTGCCAGGCCCCTGGGCTTGGGTTCTCCCGCTTTTGCAAGGCCCTTTCCACTGTCAGCCAGCTGGCCAATGGGGGGACACCCCACCCACAAATACCCCTGAACATGACATAATGATGTCACCCAGAAGTGATGTCATCACATTGCTGACACTCTAGTTTTGGGGCAAAACTCTATGGTAAAATGGGTTCAAACCATAGAATTTTGCCCAAAAACTAGAGTATTGCTGCGTAATGTCCGCAACGTGATTACATCATCAATTTGCATGTGCAACAGAAGACTCCCAGAGAAGGACTATCAATCCCCCACCAGCTGCCAGGTAGGACCTGGCAACCCTACCCAAGGTCCCCCAGAAGGCTTCAAGTGGAGGAGTGGGGAATCAAATCCAGTTCTCCAGATTAGAGTCTGCTGCCCTTAACCACTATACCATGCTGAGAACTGGAATGGCTTCTCAAAGCATGGAGCCTGCCAGTAGTCTGTGCAGCCTTGAGGTGGCTTTAGGTTTGCAAACCTTCTCTGTGCAAGAGACTTGCAATAGGAAGGGGGGAAACTGCCCTTCCTAGACCTCTTGGCCTTTTCCCAACTCATTCTATAATCCTTATGCTCTGCAGGAAAAATAAACCAGGGTTTATGTTAGAAGTATTGGAACACCATCCGCTTGAGTACTCTCAAGGAGTCCTGTGCTTGGGTTGCAGCAGCACATTGCATCAAAAAGTGTCCACCCCCCCCCCCCCCAAGTGCGAGCATTCTACATGCATCAGCCCACTTGCATCCAGGGGTGTAGAGTTTAAAAACTCCCGGGGGGGGCTCTTCTGTGTGTGCGTGCGCCTGCCGGGACCATGTTCCCCCCGCCGCCGCCTCCCCCCCCATCTGACCACTCCTGCTTCCATCCCTCTGTCCGTCCAGGGGCCAGCTGGGCATTTGCTTAGCTGGCCCCTGGACGGACGGAGGGAGGGTCGGAGTGGTCAGGCGGGGGGGGGGGGGGGAGAGAGACGGCGGCGGCCCTAGGAAGGGCCGAGGGAGGCACAGCAGAGGGTGCACTGTTTTCCCAGGGGGGGCTCAGTCCCCCCCGGGAAATTTTGGGGGTGGCTCGAGCCCTCGAGCCCCCCCGTAGTTGACAC
Organism: Lepidodactylus listeri; assembly: GCA_029233225.1. Lineage (NCBI taxonomy): Eukaryota > Metazoa > Chordata > Lepidosauria > Squamata > Gekkonidae > Lepidodactylus > Lepidodactylus listeri. Next base: position 17,111,157 of record JARCFY010000012.1, read on the forward strand.
CTATGCTTGCATCCACCCTCCAAGAGCCAAAATACCATCCTTGAAAATATGCCTCCGGTTTGGTCAATACTCCCTCCATCCCCCTCCAAACTCCATTTCCTCTCGATGCCATCTATGTTATGTGCCATCAAGTGGTTCCTGACTTAGGGCAACCCCATGAATTAATGACCTCCAAGATGTCCTCTCTTTGACACCCTTGCTCAGATCTTGCAAACTGAGGTCTGTGGCTTCCTTGATTGAGACAATCCAACTCATGTAGGGTCTTTCTTTTCTTTTCTTTTTTGCTGCCTTAAACTTTTCCAGCATTGTTGTCTTTTCCAGTGATCCTCATCGTCTCATCATGTGATCAAAGTATGATAGCCTCAGTTTAGTCCTTTTCGCTTCTAGGGAGAGTTCAGACTTGATTTGATTTAGAACCCGCTTATTTGTCTTTTTGGTGGTCCGTGGGCCAGTACATTTCTGCCCATGTCCACAACAAAAGGCAGAGGAGTGGGACTGAGACTAATCTCATCACAGTAAAAGGGGCTAAATGAATGGTTTTAGGGGGAAGACTCACTTTACCTGGTATTTGGCCATCAGATCATTAAAACCCTTGAAGATTAATCAGTGTGCCTTCAGCCACAAAAGGAACCTGCCACCTTAGCATTTGACAAAGAAAAGGTTTTCTGTCTTATGCTGAATGTCACCAATGATTCAATTTAGCGTAGCTGAATTGTCTCCTGTGCACTACTGTTTCTATCAGGCCAAATTGTCCTCCAAACTGGCCTCCTTTCTTTTCCAACCTGGATTTTTATTTATTTTGCTTTTGAGCTTTGCTGCCTGTCCTATGACTGGGGACAGAACCTATCCCTAAAGGTAGCCTTCTTCTGCTGGGACGATGCCTGTTGTACATACTTTTGCTTCTTCCCCTTGGGACTAGTTCTTGCTCAGATACTTGGATCTCTGTACTGGTGTTTTGATCCCTACTTGGAGCTTCAAGGAAGAGGTAGCTCTAACCCTCTCTTCTATCTTCTGTCTTGCTCTGCCTCCCACTGAAGAAGCTGATGGAACAGATCATTCCCCACTTTCCCTTTCTTTCAGCAGCTGGTCTTGAAACTCATTTCTGAAGTTTTGGGGGCCTCTGTGAACAAGATCCAGCACAAGTGGAAGATGGAAGAAAGACTCTTCCAGCTACTGCCTCCTCCTCCTCACTGCAGACCCCCCCTCCTCTTGCCGCAAGATAAAAGTAGCCTGTCATCAATAACAAATGAACATGAGTGTTTTTGGTTATATCTATATTCAGCAGGAAATCACAACTGTATAGGGTTTCCTAGTGCAGGAAATAGATGATCTTGTCACATGTAAAGAACTATATGTGGGACGGATTCAACAGCCTATGTCTAAGTGACTTCTATATAGAAAATGTTTTCACTTAGATAAAATTGCTTTGTTTTTTGCAAACAAAAAAGGACCCCCAACTATCAGAGGGGACTTTGAGCACAAGCAGTGGGCTTCTAAGAGCAGAGTGCTCCACTTCAGCAACTTCAGTGAGCTTTTTTGGCAGGTCCAGACCAGTGTCCAGCGGTTCTAGGTTTTTTAAAGTCGTTAATTACATTAAAACAATAATGTAATCATGCATTGAGAGGAGGTGACAAAAAAGGCTCTGTGCTGGGAATCTGAGCAGTAGTAATAACTAACGTGTGTGTGAATTCACTCTCAGTTTGTGCATCTAGAGTGGGAACTACTAATACAAGGCAAGTGATGATTCAATCATTCCCTCAGATTTTCCTAAAGGTATTTCCAACATCCAGGGAGCCTCAAGAGCAAAGAATTAGGGATCTGAAATTTCTGTTTCAATAGATACTTGCCGGCCGGTCTCCTGCTTTTATCATGAATGACAAATAATTTTGCACCTCTCAAAAGAACCACCGTGCAGAAGACCAGTCATCAACAATAACAGCGGCTCTCTTGAATGGAAGCTGCCCCCAACTCTCCCACACTTCCCAGCAGACTGCATTATGAACAGTCACCACACTGCACTGGAGCGGCACTATAAAAATGTTGCACTATCTATTTTTAACATATGCACTGACAATGAAACATCAAGAGAGCAAGGCACCACGCCTTAAAGACTGTGGCCTTCGAAATACATTTGCCAAGTCATCATATGTAACACCTGTCAGTCAGTATTCCTAAAAAGGGATTTGGGAGATGAAGAGCAGTGAGAAATTGCTTTATCACCTGGCTTCTGTTCAGTTTATGCTATCAAACACAATGACACATATACACACGCTAACTGTCGGGAGCAACGGTATCCATATGAAGAGGCAAAATCAAACAGCGACAACACTCCCAACATTCAGATTAATGCACCAAACAATAATAATATTTCTTCCAAATTCAAAAGATCATTCAAAATAACCACGTGATTTCTGAGTATCTGATTCTTTACCTTTTCCAGAAGTTCATCCCTGTCATGGATCACTGCCTTGACCTGGTGAGGGGGCTTGCATGGTTCAATGAGGCTGTGGGCTATGGCGTGGAGGGCCACCCACGACGGACAGGCCACAACAGAGAACTCAGACAAAATGTGATCCACTGGAGAAGGAAATGGTAACCCACTCCAGTATTTTTGCCAAGAAAACCTCATGGACAGTAACAAAAAGCTAAAAGATATGACACCAGAAGACGAGCCCCTCAGGTCGGAAGGTGTCCAATATGCTACTGGGGAAGAGCAAAGGGCAAGTACAAGTAACCTCAGAAAGAGTGAAGTGGCTGGACCAAAGCCGAAAGGATGCTCAGTTGTGGATGTGTCTGTATCTGATGGTGAAAGGGAAGTCCGACGCTGCAAAGAAATTAAGCAAACGCTGGAGCACGATGGAAGACAGGAGGGCCTGGCGCGATGTGGTCCATGGGGTTGCAAAGAGTTGGACGCGACTGAACAACAACAACAACAAAGAAGTTCATTCCCCAGGGCGGTTGCCATGACTGAAAAAGTGGAGGTTTGGGGAAAGGGAGACTGGACAGGCCTGAGGTGAGGCAAACAGTCATCAGTTTGATGAACACAGATGATGAGCATGAGCAGAGATGGCTGTTTGGATATGTAGGTGGCCAGGTCATGAATGGCTCTAAAGGAAAGGAAGCAGCCTGTTGCATTGGGTGGGCCTTCTTCCAATCTACAGCATTACTTTCTGGACAAGAATCTGATGAAGGATTTTGTATCCCAGGCAAGAGGAACCGCTACAGAATTTGCTGTGGGGAACCAGTATCACCCAGGTCCTCTGCTATACCAGGCTGTACAACATGCCTCCTTGCTAGTCTGATAGCTAGTTTGATGGGTTTCCTTGAGGATGGCCGACTGCAGAACCAAGTTGCAGAGCCTGCCTTTATAATAGAGGCCACGAATATTGATATATTGTGTGGAGAATTGACCAACTGGAAAGGAGCAGTATTACTCTGTAAACTAGCTGCACATAGGAGCAACCATTGAACTAGCAAGACTGTATGTTCACAATGATAAGAAGAGTAGATTTTTATACCCCACTCTTCTCTATCTTAAGCAGCTTACCATCACCTTCCCTTCCTCTCCCCACAACAGGCACCCTGTGAGGTAGGTGGGGCTGAGAGAGTTCTGAGAGAACTGTGACTGGCCCAAGGTCACTCAGCAGGCTTCGAGTGGAGGAGAAGAGGGGATTCGAACCCGGTTCTCCAGATTAGAGCCCGGAGCTCTTAACCACTACACCACGCTGGCTCTCAACAGAAGCAAGTGTATGATTACATAACCAAATCGATTTAAAAAAAAACAACCCTTAGGGGTCCCCAATTAATTAGGCAGATTTAAAAAAAAAAAAACCTTCACATTTCCTTTAATACCAAAATGATAATGATACTAACAAGAACAGCAGCAGCAGCAAATGTCAATGTTGCGAGACAAAGGATGAAACAGTCGACCATATGGTCAGTGTCTGCAGAAAAATGGCTTAAACTGACTATAAAGAGTTTCACAATAGAACTGCAGCTATGTTGCACTGGAATCTTTGCAAGAAGTATGGCTTACCATCAGTAGGAAATTCATGGGAGCACAGAACAGACAATATCGTGGAGAATGATGGAACAAAGGTTCTTTGGGACTTCCAATTACAAACCGATAAATGCCTGGAGCATAACACCCCCTGATATCACAGCTGTAGACAAAAAAAAGAGAGAAATAGGGTTTGGGTAATTGACATTGCGATCCCAGGAGACAGCAGAACAGAAAAAGAAAGATCATGAAATACCAAGATCCATGGATAGAGTTAGAGCGCCTCTGGGAGAAGAAGGTTACCATCATGCCAGTTGTCATTGGGGCCCTTGGAGCAGGGCCTAGAAGTCTCAAGGAACACCTGGACATTCTGGGCACTGAGCAAATAACACCAGCTCAGCTCCAGAAGACAGTGTTGCTTGGAACAGCAAGGATCCTGCAAAGATACATCTGCAACTCCCAAGAACTTGGCTAGATCTCGAATTGCAGAACACCATCTACCAGTCAAATATCTGACTGCGACAGTTCATAACAGTAATAAACCACTACATCTTGAGAGAGATCTCCTTCCTGTCTCATAGAGTGGGAATGCTAGAAAGATGCCCCCTATACCATGCTGTGTATCATCCCCAAAACCAAGGACTGTAGGCTTTGTTACTCTGAACTACTGAACTCATATACGAGTGATGCAATCTAAATTAGTGACTGATTTCCCACAAGCAGCTTTCCCCTGCGTCTTCACAATCTCAAAAAATGAGGATCACGAAGACATGGGGGAAATCAGAGGATGCTGCGGGTCAAAACGTGGCCACGCGGCAAGTAGTGGGAAATTGACTAATGCAATCGGGGGCAAGAGAAGAGCCGGCCCAGAGCAGCTGCTTGTGGGAAATCGGTCATTTTCTCAATTAAAACTCTTATGATCAATCTAGTAAGACGATTCAGGCGAAGGCCCAGCTGCCAGTCCTCCTCCCTCCTTAAAAGTCTCCAAAAACCAGGAGGCCAAACATCTTTTAGGAAGCCTTGCAAGAGATTCATTTCGCTTTCATTTGCACAGGGGAGAGAGAGGTTAAGCCAGAACAGGACTCGGGGTTCTGATAGCAGGTCTTCCGTTTAATTGGATTTTTAATTGAAGCTTAATGGGAGATCTTGCACTTCTCAAATCGGTCTTGTATCTTCAGAACAGGCTGAGCATGACATTTTAATTCACAAATGTTCGGATGCTATTTTGGGGCTTCTGAGTGCCAAACCTGACAGCTGAAAAGCAGGTTCCTGACAAACTTTAGATTTCTGACAGCTTGTTTCCTTAAAAAAAAAAAAAAAAAAAGCTTAGAAAAAAGACTAAGAGGACTTTTTGACATGGAAGAATTGCCATCTAGCGCCCTCCTAATTGGGAAAAGGGATAGAGTACATCCAGCAATAATTACTGCTCAATGTCTAAAGCCAGTCCTTCTTTCAGTCCTGTTGAGACCGTAGGGATTTGCCCCAGCAAGGAGGTTGTACTTCTGGAAGATGCAGACTGCTGAACATGGGTGGAGGTCATGAGCAGCTCAAGGGAAACCTGACAGTCATTTAAGATTCAAACTCTTTCAGATTACTCTTGAAAGGACGGAAGGGGGGAGGGGATGAAAAAAAGGAAAAAACATTACACACGGACACCATTTCATTTTCAGCATTTCTAAATACTCATCAAGGTGCCAGATAGAGACTCTTGGGTCTTGAGTATGCGTTTGTATGTGAGAAGTGGGAAAATTTAACAAGCTTTCACATATCTCTGTTGGTGCCCAGACTCTGACCTTGAGATCTCACCAAATGTGTTTGGTTGTCTTGGTGACCACTTCTTCACCGGGAGATGAGAAAAGGAAAAAATGGTGAAGACAAATAGAATATTTTAACAGTAGACAAAGCAGGATCTTTAACTACTGTTGATGGCTTGGCAGCACATATCAACTGATTTCACTCAAGCTCTGTGTTTTCTCCCTTCTTGCGTGATTCATGCTAGCCCTCCCCCGTAAAGAAAATTAAAGCACCTATTAATTCTTGCCCTCACCTGAATGGCCCAAGATAGCCAGATCTCATCCCATCTCAGGAGTTAAGCAGGGTCAGCCCCAGGGTAGTGCTTGGATGGGAGGCCACCAAGGAAGTCCAGGACTCCTACGCAGAGGCAGACCATAGCAAGCCACCTCTGTTCATCTCTCCCCTTGAAAACCCTACAGGGACACTGTAAGTCAGCTATGACTTGGGTGGTGCTTTCCACTACTACCATTAATTCTTCACTTTGTCAGACAAAAGGTTGCACAACCACTCTGGAGAGTAAAGGCAGGATGACACGGGCGCTTGCCAGTAGGCAGCCTCCAGCCCTAGCTTTTCCTGGGTTCACATTAAACCTCACTAAAATTTGAGGTGGGGGGAATGCAGAAAACCGATTTCTCAAAGCCACACCAAGACAGGAGGAGTATATTTGTATTAAACACAAAAGAAGGTGCTGTCAGTTTGTCACCACTACTTTTAAAATGTTGTCTCTGTGAGACAGTTACATACTTGAAAATTCACAGTATGTACTATAATTCATGGGAGGAGGGATTAAGAGGAAAAATATCAATTTCAGTAACACATCTAATCCCCAACAATTCACATGTTCCTGTGAACTCATCTTACATCCTTAGATCATTGGCTCATCTATCTTGGTATCATTCTGTCTAGCTGGCAGTGGCAACCAAGGTCTTGGGCACTAAAATGTCTTTTTCTAAGATGCTTTAATTGAAGATATTGGGAATTGAACTTGGCACCTCATTTCCAGCCTCACCAACATCAAACAAGCCCACATCCCTGCCTCTTCAAATTAGTAAACTGCTACAAAACGAATGACACACACTGCTAAATAGAAGCCCAGAGGCACATTAAAAGCTAACAAAAAATTATTGCAGCATACGCTTTGATGAGTCAGAGTTTACTTCATCAGATGCAAGAACTCTGACTCACAAGAACTTATGCTGGAATACATTTTTTGTTAGTCTTTGGGTACCGTTGGACTCCTATTTAATTCTGCTGGAAGAAATTTAACACCATCAGGGTGCACTGCTGAGAGGCTGTGGTTTTTTTGGTGGGGGGGCACTATGCTGAGTTATGGGAACAGAAGGGATGTTCCTGTGCAGACTGGGGATGCTCGCTCATCCAAGATGCTGAGGTTAATCTGGACAGCACTAAATGCCTAAGCCTTGAGGGTGGCTCAGCTATGAAGACAGGATGATGCGCCATCTGCACCCAAAGAAATGCCTCTGCAGCCCCTGATGGCATCAGAATAACACAACTGAAAAGGTGTCACTGTCCTGACAATATCAATGACTAAAAATAAGAACATGGCTCATCCATCAGAACACATTTGCTGCCTATATGTTGTGTCTTGCCTTGCCTCCTTGATGGCTCCCATCACAGAACATCGGCTTCATTCCGCCTTTGTAGGAATATCTGGCACAAGAATTGCCTGCTTGGATGTTCCCAAATTCTGTTTTTGAATCAGCAAAACTCAGAGGCGCCGAGACCTGTACAAAGAGAATATTGCACCAACACGTCTTCTCCCAGTGCAAAGAATGCAATGTAGTAACCCAGGCATTCTTGCATACATGGAAGAGCACACAGTGTGTGGCTAATTGGGACAGCCTGGATACAGAAGCACACGCCTAACAATGCCATTTGATCTACCAAGAGACGCACTTCAAATAAAAGATGGATAGGCAGGCACTGGCCTCATTCACATGACTTAAGTAGCACACCAAATATATGAAGAGTGGTTCCGCACAAAGGATTGTTTGGCGCTTGCCTGCAATTCTGCTCAGCCCTTACAAGTAAGTACCTGAGTGTTGCTCTCCTTCATGATCCAGCCATCTGAAACTCCCTTTTGCTCTTCAGCAGATTGGGGATAGACACCTCTGAAAGAGTTTAAAGCAGTGGCACTCACTTTGTGGCTCACAGAGAACCACAGTTGCATTTGCCACCAGCCAGAAGAACCACCACTTGCCACCCCAAACACATGGGAACTACTAATGTATAACTAGAACCTTTTAAGCTACCAGAGTACTTCTAACTAACCATCTTACACACCCAGGAAAATGCTGATTGCCACTTTGGGGTCAGGAAGCAATTTTTCACCAGGCCAGTTTGGCTGGAGATCACATAGGGGTTTTTGTCATCTTCTGGGCATGGAACAGCAGTCACTGGGGTGTGTGTGTGTGTGTGGGGGGGAGTATTTCTGAATTTCCTGCATTGTGCAGGGGGTTGGACTAGATGACCCTGGAAGTCCCTTCAAACTATGAGCTTTGTCCACCAGTGTTGAAACACAGCCAGCCTCTGCGTGCCCAGAATGAGGGGAAGGGCTTCCCTCTCTGCATTCTCACTGTCCGCAGGCAAGAGAATGAGACTGGCAACATGGCCAGAAAAAAGCAAGCTGGCTGAGGAGAAAGGGAAGTCACCACAACACCACTGCGGCCAGCTTGCGCTTCTCCTGGATGGTTGCCCTAGTGGTGGTTTTACTCTCTTCTCCGTGACCAGTGTTTTCTCTTCTTGCGAAGGATGCTGCGAAGGAAGGGTGTCTGACCGGACTGGCCCTTTACTTCCGTCCCTGGTTATAAGGTTGTCATGGAATGGGGTAAGGCTGTGCAGGTTTGCCACAGATGGGACATCCCTTCCAGGGGTCCCTCCCTGCCCACACACCCCTTCTTCCTTTCATCTCCCCCTCCCCAATAGGCCTGGAGCAGGCAAGAGCCAAGGGAGGCCAGGTTGGCAACCACCAGGAATAGGGCCTTCTCGGTGGCAGCTCCTCACTGGTGGAACGAGCTCCCGGAGAACATCAGGGCCCTGCAGGACCTTTTGCAGTTCCGCAGGGCCTGCAAAGCGGAGCTCTTCCGACAGGCTTTTGGAGCCGGCGGCGGAGGGAATGGCCTTTAGCAGGTGGCTGGTGAGTCACTCGCTCTGGAACATCTGTGGTGGAAGCCCCCTGGCCAGAAATACATAGGATGCTGCCCCTGGTGTTGGTTTTGTATTTGCTGCCATCTGTTACGATTTTAGTTAGTTGTATACTTCAGTGTGATTTTAACCTTTGTATGTTGTTGATTTTAACCTCTGTATGCTGCTGATTTTATGCTGTTAGCCGCCTAGAGCTGGCTAGGCGGGATATAAGTCTAAATAAATAAATAGCTACCAGCACTCTGGTTCTAGGGCTTTAATGGAGGACACAGAGCCGCCCCCCCCCCCATCAGCTCCCTTTTCAGTCGGGGCATGCCCAAACCTGAGGTATGAAGAACGCTGGCAGACAAAACAAGAAATGGTTTCTTGAACAAATAATATAGAAAGTAAATAGGAGAAAAGGTATAAACGTGGGGAAGACTTAACACAGAGCCACCACTGCTACACAATACAGCTTGCTAAGGAGGAAGCCAGGAGGAAAACAACATTCCCAGATAGGGCTGCCTTATTTGGTCCCTGCTCTGTTAGACAACCTGACCCTAGTAGGCCAGATTCAACCCACTACGAAGGAAGAATCAGTTCCCTCTACAAGCAGCCTTACTCCTGCTCAGCTTCACAGAGAAAACGCCCTCTTCCGCTGTGCAGGGCCTTGTTACAAAGCTCTGCCTCCTTGACAGAAATTGGTGCCCGTTTCCCCTCTATCCCCCTTCCCGCTCCAGTCCAGTCCTGAAACTTGGAACGTGCCTGGGAAATGTAAGCCTCTCAGAAAATTTACACAGAAGCCTCAGTCAGGCCTGCGTCGAGGAGCAGGTTCAAACAGGCATTCTTTAGCCTGAGTGTGATATAAGAGGGTCAAGCAACTGCACATTACATGAGAAAGCAACACCTGGCTTTAAAGAAAATATTTTTTCATATATTTATTTCTGGATGGGTGTTGCCTTACAATAGTAATATTGACCACTGAGGAAGGCCCTAAGGGGCCGAAGCACGTATGGTCTATTGGTCATAAGATATACCCATCAATTGCTTAGGTAAAACAATCCGCTCTGGGTGTCAAAAGTTTTAAGTCTGATATTTGAACCATTTCTTTTAACCTATTTTATCTTTTTATGTGTACACCATAAAACATATTTGTATTTCTATAATAACTTATTTTGTTAGCTTGACCCTCTTCTATCACAGCCATAATTTGGGTTGAGCCCCCCCCCTTTTGTTTTTGTCACTCTTTAGCCTGAGGCAGGGGCGTAGACTTTCTAAATCCGGGGGGGGGGGGGGGCAGGGGCTCGCTTTGCGCACGGGACCATGTCCCCGCTGCTCCTCCCCCCCCAGGAGGCAGACCCGCCCAGTCTCGGCGGCGGCAGCCAGCTGGCCAGCTGACTGCCGCCCGCACAAAGCGTGGGACCATGTCCCCGCCGCCTCTCTCCCCCCCCCCCCCGCCCCAGAGAGGCAGGAGGGCAGGCCGGGGGTGGGGGGGGGGGAAGGAGAGGCGGCGACGGCCAGCTGGCCGGCTGACTGGCCACCAGCGAGCTCTCCATTTTGCCGGGGGTGGCTGAGCCCCCCCCCCGGGAAATTTCGGGGGAGGCTCGAGCCCCCCCGTAGTTGACGCCCATGGCCTGAGGCATAGGATCATGATAGGTCAGACTGCCAGCTCTGGCTTGGGAAACACCTGGAGATTTTTTTGGGGGGGGGAGCCTGAAGAGGAGAGGGACCTCAGTGGGGTACAAAGCTACAGAATCCACGCTCCACAGCAGCCATTTTCTCCAGGGGAACGGATCTCTGTAGTTGGGAGATCAGCTGTAAAAGCAGGAAATCTCCAGGCCCCACCTGGAGACTGGCAGCTCTGTGCAGAGGTCCACTGCTTGGACAGGCCCACAGCTTACCCCATCCTCCAGTCCCTCTGGCATAATTTGTTTCAAGATACAAATAAATCAGGGCTCACAGGAGCTTAGAAAACTCCCGGGGGAATTTGCAGATGGAGCCTGTAGGCACCTTTGAATATTGTCTACAGTGTGCTGGGCACAGCTATAAAATGGCCACCACAGGAAGTGGAGCCAGCCACAGCTTACCTTCAGTCCCAGAGAGAAGATCCTTGTGTTGTGGTGGCAGCTGCTGCTAATGCAATTTAAAAAAAACAAACTGCACAGCCAATTAAGTTTCCAGTGACCAATCAGAAGCCTTGCTGAGCATAAGCCCACCCGGCCCTGCACACTTTCTAAAAACTTAGTAGGCATCACCAGTACCACATTCGTGACCCCCGTCATAGAATCTGCCCTCTGAAGCCGCCATTTCCTTTAGGGAAACTGATCTATGTAGTCTGTTGATCGCTTGTTAATTCCAAGGGTTTGAGCATTCCCCCATCTCTGAACTATGGAGTACTTTATACTTTACAAAGTACAAACTTGACTGAAAACCTGGTGTGGATGCAATGGGGTGAGCATGCATAGGTGGACTACGAGAAGGCTAAGCTAAATAAAATGTGGCACGAAGGCATATTTATCCCTGAATCCATCTCCACTATGGGACTAGCAAAAAGTACTTGTTTGTGCAAGACAGGTTTCATATAAAACACTTAAGATGTAAGCAAAAAACCCCTCAGTACAAAAAGTGCCCTCAGCTCATCTTCTAGCCTGCCTTTCTGGTTAGAGGTCCACTGGTATCAAATAGATCTTTTAAAAGCTCCGTGGCAATTACACACATGGCAGGGAGTTTGCAAATAATAAATACACATCTTTAAATACTGGGAGGGTATAATAATCTTAGAAGTGATCAAAACCCACCTTTGATTACACTAAGCCTAGTGCTCATACTCACAGTAACTGGTGGAGCAGGAAATGCATGTACCCCTTACCCAGACTACATCTCTTTCAATCAGTTAACGTTCCCTTATCCACTTCCTTTACTAACTCCACAAAATACCATTTCAGAGCAATGCTAAAAAAAAATGATGGAAGCAGTCGTTGCCTCTTAATGAGTAGTCTTGTGGAAAGAAGGCTCCCATGCATGTAGCGGCCACTGGAAACCAAAGCAGCTAGCTGAGAAATCTGGGGCCTAAGTAACTACCCATTCTAAGGTTCTCCTACATACACATTAGACAATCCTTACCTAAGTTAATTTACACTATTATTTTGGACTAGAAGCAACCAGGAAGGGAGAACAAGGTGCTCGCTAGCTCTAGCAAAACCCAACATAAAGTGAGGCATGAAGCACCACGCATTTTTACTTTACTTATACGCACAGAGAACCACTAAAGCACCAGTGGATGCCTAAGTTTATGAGGGAGGAATGGCCATTATAGCGTTCACATTACGGTAATATTGCTGATGACTGTAGTGGCAAGGGGTCATGAAGCAGCAAGAAGAGCCATGTTTAGTACTGGCTTCTTTTATCCAAGGCATAAATACAGAGTTCTTCTCTGCTGTTGAAACACCTTATGTACTCCAGGGGCAAGGCAGAATGTGAAAGTTATTCTAAGCTTGCTTTGTTGAACTACAGCTTACCCATAAACAAAATAACCACCGACTGTTATTTTGAAGGATTTTGTCAAATCAAATCACTTGGCATATTTCAATTAAAATTCAGATACAAGATTTTATTTTGAATTAAAAACCTTACTCACAATTCGCCCAAGAATAGAAACGAACTGTTGTTTAGAAGTTTAGTTACAATACGGGCAAACTGTCTCTCAAGACAGCAAATTCCTTGTTTTAAACAAAACGGGCAAAGTGATCTGTATTTTGGTGTAGCGTTTATTGCTCTTAAAGTGCACAAACTCTTCGAGGAGCACAGGCATTGCACAAGAACTTCTGTTAGATGCTTCTGAAGCGACAAGACTACACACAAGTGGGCGCAGAGACAAAAGAAGTGAAAAATACTGTTGTAAGAAATTTAATTTAAAAAAAAGAGAAATCCAACAGTGCCTAAATCTTTATTTTTCATAACCTACATTTTTTTTAGACAGTCGTACATTTTATGACACAAAAAAGGAAACTTAAATTACCAATAGTTTACATGTAAGCTTGATTCCAGTCTTATATGGAAGAAGAACGTAACAGAAAACCCTCCCCCCAAAAAGGCCTCCTCTGTATCACACTTTCTGTTTCCTGACTTGGCAGCTGTGAGCCTGTGAGTGTCTTCGATTGTCTGCTGCGATCCATGTAATAGGTTACAGAACATGTGAAAACTGCAGCTAGCTTACAAGGGATACAGAGACAGGTCTGGGCCCTGAAGCGTCAATGGTTGTTCTTGATACACTGCGTCACATTTAGAAAAGGGGGCATCTCTGCACCAATCACTTATGTCTTTAGTTGAGAGGCAGCCCGCCCCCCCAAAAAAGACGGATTAGTTATACCAGTTCTCTCTGACAGGATGTGAAATCAGAAAGGGGGGTGGGAGACAGGGAGCGCCAATGCAAAAATTAATATACACATTAAATATTCAGAAGTAAACTCTTCTTTTAAATACATTCCTTTAACAAAGCCTCAGAAAACCTGCATTATACTCCTGTACGAAGAGCACCAAAGTAATCCTACAAGAATTCTTTTTCCTTTTTTTTTTTAAAAGAAAGATGTCAATTGCAAATGGGTTCCTGTTGTTCTAACCTGCAAACTCAGACTCCGGAGAAGGAGCTCTCTCTTTTAAAATGCCAGATCTGAGCAGCTGTTATGTCAACAGGTGAGTAAGACATCAGCTTTGCGCCAGTAGTTCCTTATAGTCTGAGCGGGGAAATGGTGAAGTGATTGGAAAAAAAATTATTTGGCATGTCACTTTTGCTCTTTTTTAAAAAATAAAAGCTTATCACAGTAAAGTTTTAAATTCTTTACACAGACTGTTATTTGGGTGAGAAGTAATTACAGTGTATTAACCTAGTACAAGCAGCAGTAGAACGCATTAGAGCAGTACAACCCACCTGCTGGTCTGCACAGCATTAATTTAAATGTATCAGTTGGCTGTGATGATTCACTATACGCTTGGTTGTGGCCACTTCCTATGTTGTTTGCAGCCGTTTACTGCATGCTTCCAACAGGCAAGCAAAAAACCCACAGCTGGCCTCAGCCATAGCCTAATCTAGCCATTGTTGTCACTGCTTACTGGATAAAGGATAAACATTAAAACCCAACAACAGTACCAGTTTGGTGATTTTGGACTGATGTTAGGAATCCCATCTCCTTCCCCAGCATTTCCAAGTGTGCCTTCTAAAAAGGAAGGAACAAACAGATCCCAGCTTGCTGATTTTTAAATTCCGCAGTGCAAAAAAAGCAGGCTGGGTTCCTGAAAGGAAGAATTAAAAAATAGCAGCAATCTATGCTAGGAAATCAACTGCCCTAGGTCTTTTTATAGCCATGTGGAAACTGAAGCCCAGCGCAAGTAACTGCGGATGGTTTGGCCTAAGAAAAGCAACTGAAGTAAACTTTGAGGAGATTTTTTGTGTGTGTGTCTGCGAGTGGCAATTGCTTTCTAACTCAAGATTTTTAAAAAATATTTTAATTGCAGCTTATAAGAACAGAATTGAGAATTACAGTGCACAACCGAGTTTTCACACTGGTTGAAATGCACGCGCCCAAAAGATTTTTTTTTAAATTCAGGGATTTTAAAGACTGACTTTTCTCCAATTCCCTTTTGCAGTGAAGAGGCAGAAATCAGCTCAGCATACCAGAATAAAGGAAAAAAAGTAACAAGAAAAGAAACCCAACAAATTAAAAGTAATATTCAAACCACAACATTTAGTTTATCTACATCCAGCTCAACAGCAACATTTATAATATATCAATAATTTTTATCAGTTTTTTTAAGGGTACCTTTTTATATGTTCTGATTATTTACAACTGTACAATCAAAGCACACACTTCCAAGTGCACATATTTAATACAGTATTGACTATTTCCATTTACAGATTTTTTCAACATTTTGAAAAAGATCAACTGCTTAAGATCTTCTAAGGTATATTACAAAAAAAAACAACCCACCGCTAGATCCTGTACTATAGTATGTTTTACTCAGCAAGATCAGTGACAATACATACATACTGTAACTGAGTAATTCTGTATGCGCCACCCACACTAACCCTGTGAAGGGGGTCAGACTTCAGTAACTCTAAGCTGTCTTATACAAAAGTTAAGGCAAAGTCATTTTCAAGTTTAAATAAAATTCAAGTCTTTAAATATTGGATGGAAATAATTCTTTAAAAAAATCAGTTGTTTAAATAAACCTCTCTCTTTTTGTGGAATAAACTGTAATTCAGCAGGAACGCATTTTTCATCCGAACCACCTGCTGCTTCAAACACTCAAAGAAAAAAAAAAAAGAAAAACTTTAGGCATTTTAAAACAAAAAAGATCTATAGTCAAACTTTATTAGAAACTTGCTAATTTAGTGCATCCTCGTCCTTCAGAAAGCATGTCACTTCTAAAGTTAAGTGTGACAAGCCCTCACCCCAAACGGAAATGGGGTCTCTTTGTCTTCCTTTCACCCTCACATGCACACACAAAAAAGAGAGAACTCCATTATCTTACGGACTGAAAAAAAAATTAAATTCAAAATGCCAATGTTTGTAGGTACAGAAAGGTGGCAGCACTTTGGCTGATTTAAGATATGAACTCTTTCAAAGAGCACTTTTGAGCATAGTTAAAAAACCTACACACAGCACAGGGGTAAACCAGAAAGGACAGTGGTGACTCAAAATGAATTTCCTCCGGCTGAGAGGCAATAAATAGAGATCCTCCTCACAAGAGTGCTGTTGTGCTACCTTGTGAAACAAAGCCATCAACTGGCATCTGCCATAAACCAGGGTTTTATATACTTAATTATTTTCTATTCACAATGTGCTTTCCCCCCTCTCCTTTTCCTGAAATTCAAGAAACCATTTTATTTAATGAGAAGCTGGTTACTCGCTTGCTGTCCATCCCAACAAATAACACTAGAAAAGCCACCCAGGCAATGTTTCGGGACTCACTTTTGGCTGAACAACAACAACAAAAGGTTGTACTCTAAAACGTTAGAATCAAATTTATTGTTTAAAACTAAAAAAGTACACAGCTTTCTATGCTGCTGTGCCACAAACAGCCAGAATTTAAAAGGAAGAAGGGAAAAAAAAATCTTACTGTCTTGTAAAACGCTTCTTTTTCTTTTCTAAGTGTTAGCTGCTGTTATGAATCCTTTAGACATTTTTAGAAGGTACGCACTTTAGACCAGTTATTTAAAAACTACAGCAGCGCAATTCTGCTTAACAGATTAGGAAAAAAAACCATTAGATAAAGTTTGTATTCACACAGCCATATGAAGGCTTCATTAAAAAATGTTCTTTTTTTTTTTGTCAGGTAAACGTATTTTCCATTGGGGGGGGGGAATTTTAGGCATCACCTCCGGTTAAGCACCAATCTAAACGCAAGGTTTAGATTAATTAAACCCTGACAGAGTAGACTGTTTGCTCAAGGGGGAATTTGGTGGGGGGATGGAGGTGTGAGGAAAGTGAAGGGGGAATCTATTTTACAAAAGGAAAAAACAAAACAAAAAACACAAAAGGGGGGGAGGGGGGGAGAAACCCTTGCAGGCATCCTGTAGACTCAACACCCACAGCAAGCTCCTAACCAGCAACTCTTTCTGTGTACTCTGAGTGGCCATGGGTTTACTTCATGGATAACAGAACTGTTGGAATCCCTCCCAAGCACTAGTTTCACTGAGGAGATTTGGGAGGGGTGCTCTGTTCTTTTGTGAGGCGCTTCCCAGCAGCTGGAGGGGGTGGTGATCGGCGTCCCGACTGTCTCCTCTGGTCTTTGGGCTGCCCTGGACTTGACTTCACTGGAGGGGCCTCTTTGCTCCGCTCTACAGTTTCTGCGGGCTTCCGTTCGTCTTTCCCACAGCCTACAGTGTTTGGCTTCTGTTCTTTCTGGGGCTGCAATGGAGGTGGGTCCTTCGTTGTCCTCTGGCAGATCTCTGCATAACTAGGCTTTCGCAGTTCCTGGGTGGTCAGAAGAACAAGGCACAGATATAGGACAAGTTAGTGATAATCTTTTTTGGGGGGGGGGGGGGGGGCTAAAAAAGCCAAAGCAATATTAACCAAAAGTAACCTCATTGGCTACGATACTGCCGCTTCAGATAAATAAGTTGAAACACTCACTCACATTCTTTTACACTACAAACTTTATTATGGAGAGAGACATTGCATAATATTTCCTTTACTTTCCCAATTTAAACCCTTGGATAATTATTTGAAACTTGCAGATACTGTGCTGCTGAAATATTTGTTGGAAGACACCAAGAAGTCAGTAACCTTGGTAGTAGCAAAATATTGGGGTTTTTTTAGTAATAAATAAGTGGAAGTTTTTAACAAAAAACACAGAATGAGAAAAGATCTCATCTGGGATTTAGAATTTGGGGATATGATTACGGCTTTAAAGTAGATGGGGCATGTGATTGTACTATTTTATTTTTGTACTGCTGGTCAATTGGCTGTAACAAATACATTTGAATTTGACCAAAAGTAACCGTCGCTTCCTAAGTGGAGCAATTCTACTTGAGGACAAAGATCAACTACAGGGAAAGCTTTGTGAGATTTAATATATTTTTATACTGCCTTTCTCTGACATTACTTGGGTAATGACCAGGAAATCCCAGGCCTGTGTTGATAAAGACTGTACAATCCTGATAGGAATAAACTGTCAGCAGAACCTGTTGGGAAGAGCACAAGAATTTGCACAAGGAGTTCTCCAGGCATGCTGGTTCTAGGCCATGAAGGGGCTTTGAAACGTAAGAACTGGCACCTTAAAACTGAGAGCCTGGAAGCATGCAGTCAGCAAATGAAGCTATTCCAGAACAGATCTGCCCAATGTTGGCTTACACCTGAGGAGCAGTTGCTTTTTGCACTGACTGAAGTGTCTCCGAGTTGGTCAGCCGTACGTGAAGCTGCTATAGCAGTCCAAACCTTGAGGATACGGCAGAATGCAGAAATGAGGCTAGACTGCCCCAGGCCAGAAGAAGAGATGGTTTACAAGCAAGATGTTATGGGGGGGAGGGGGGCACAGCTCAGTGGTAGAGCCCTGGCTTGCCATACAGAAGGTCCCAGTTTCAATCCCTGGCATCTCCAGTTAAAAGGATATGGCAGTAGGTGATGTGAAAGACGGCTGCCTGGGACACTGGAGAGCTGTTGCCAGTCTGAACAGACAGTTCTGACTTTGATGGACCAATGGGTCCAGTATGTTCACACTGCAGATGGAGACTTGAGAACAAGCGGCTTGCCAGCTTCCTGTGCATTCACATTGCAGACAGAAAGTCCTCTTATGTAACATTTTCTCCAACAATGAGAACTGCCATCAACTGGCTTTGGAAACTGTCATTCTTTCTAATGGGGATGAAATGTCTACATTAAGTGAAAATAGATTCAGGTGGGTAGCCGTTTTGGTCTGAAGCAAAAGAACAAAGTTTGAGCCCGGTGGCACCTTTAAGACCAACGAAGTTTAATTCTGGGTATAAGCTTCCGTGTGTATGCACATGAAAGCTTATACCCAGTATTAAACTTTGTTGGTCTTAAAGGTGCCACTGGATTCAAACTTCATCCTACACGAAATGAAGGCATCTGGTCCTCCATTTTAAACACGAGTTGGCACACATGTACAGTCTAAAGGACAACTTCTGAAGATCATACTTCAGACTTGCCAAAAACTGCTTTTGAGATGGTAGTAGTAATGGAGAGTGCTAGAGGTGGGAAAGGAGACTAAGCAGAAGTCAGGAAATAAAACATGTACATCACAGCAGTGGCCAGACACTCAATTAACATGTTGTGGATACAGGAGATCTTGAGTTCCACCATGCAACGCCTTCCGGTGTTCAAGTGGTTGCAGTTAAACTAGGAACTTGAAGCCACACTGAGCAGGAAGAGCTGCCCAAAGCCCACTCTAGAAAAGCACAGTGGCTCTAGAGCTCTTGGTAGTTTTAGGACATTTCAGACACCTTACTGCACATCCATTTGGTGCCTGAGAGTATAATTATATAATGGCCAAGAAAGCTGACTAATTCAAATTTGGGGTAGATTCAGAGAGTTATAAGAGTGAGAAACATAACTCACGTAGGAAGATACCAAACACACAAGACAGATTTCAAGTTCCCTCCCCTTCATTACTCATCAATTAAAGTACTCAGCAACTTAGGCCAGATGAATTTTGTTGACCCCTTTCCCCCCCTCTCGGCAATAAATGGCTCCTATTGAAATGGTCCAGGAACGAACAGAAGGTAGTAATCAAACAGAGGACTCCTCATAAAAGTCAAAATGCACTTACTGCTATGGCAGCCCCATTGACCTGTACTGATTTACAAGCGGTAGTAAGCGTGGAAGAAAGTCTTTCCGTGTTTTGTGTCTCTCTCTGCGGCTTGTCCATAGCTTTGGAGTCGCTGCAGATATACAGAAGAAAATGTGAACGGACATCACCTTCTTTTGCGCTTAGAAAACTGAAGCCAATGTACAGATGGGCAAGAGGCATCTACTCACAACTTACTTTATTTTTATTCCAATTTTTGAACTTCTATTCCACCCTCCCCACAAGTGGGCTCAGGGCGGATCACAAAGCCATTCGGAACAATAACAAAAATACATTAATAGATGGTTTGAAAACCGTTAAGAACAACGATCTATGAACAACCATTTAAAAAACAGATTGCACTATTTGTTTATACACACAATTTCCAGAGTTGGTACCGCTAAGTCTCTAAGATCTGCTGCTCTGGGCCACATCGAGCTGGTGAACTTCAGCAGGGGAGGTCAACATTTTCACTGGACGCCCGCCGCCTCAGCCAGAGGCATGGCAGAACAGCTTCATTTTACAGGAAAGGAGGCTACCTGTACACTCTAGGGCAGGGGTGTCAAACATAAGGCTCTGGGGCCGGATCAGGCCCATACAGGGCTCTTATGCAGCCCGTGAGCAACTGATGCAATGGAGGGAGCAATGGGGGGGGAATAGGTGGAGCCATTCTATTATGGCTTCAGCACAGCAGAACAACCTCACCTGCAGGAGTCAAGCATCGTGGGAGCATCTGCCCAGCACTGCACTGCTGCCTCTCTGGTCCGCCTCTGTGGCTTTTCCTCTGCACCCCCCTACCACCCCAGGGGGCCTCGCAGTGAGGACACACCCACTCAGAGCTTACCAGCTGCTGTCCTTTATACAGTTTCTATCTCCGGTACCTGGCATTACGTTTTATGGCACACATGGCCCGGCACAACAAAGAGACATTTATGTCAGATCCGGCCCTTGTAACAAATGAGTTTGACACCTCTGCTCTAGGGGAACCACAAAACTGCTAACTCCCTTCCCTGGATGCATGCTGCTGTTTCCCAAACATTAAGAATCAAGCCTACGATGAGTGTTTGACTATACACTATTAAAAATCTAGACAACTGCTGCAGGTTACCCATGGGGCATGGTTTACTGAGCAGTTTGAGAGTGCCATTCACGCAGCATCAAGCCTAAGCTTTTGATTACAGCGAATGCAGACTCTCAGTTCAAAGCAGTATATTTAGAGTGATGTATAATTAGGTCCTTACTCAGGAGACTGGGATGGGGAAGGAGACCTCTCAAACGTTCCTGGCAGAGAAGAAGTAGTAACTGGCAACAAAGGCTCTCGAGGAATTCCTGATGGAATAGTGTTTGTACTTGCATCCACATTGAGGTTCTGAAGGAAAGGAAGTTTGGGTCATTTCAAGCATGCCTTCATTTACAGCAGAGGTTGCACATGCAGAATACACTTGAAGACGCACAATGGCTTTATAGAATCACAGCTGGGAGGACGGTGTCACAGGGCCCTAGCCCTGCTGTGGAGCCCCAGCCCTGCAAGAGCCAACAAACCAAGCCCAGATGGAGCACTACTCCAGACAGAGAGGCAAGTGCACTGCTGTCGAGTGCACAGAGCTCCAGGTGACCCAAGCAAGCTGCAGCAGAGCTCAAAACCTGCAGGGCGAACAAATACAGCTTTAGGGGGAAAGTACACCAGGCTCCAAATATGGCAGACTGAATTGATGCTGCCAAAAAGAAAGAGGTCCGATGGGATGAAAATCCTAACAAATACTTTGCAAAGCCACTGTCTGCATTAACAAGACCAAGACAGGCTACTGGCCCGATTGAGCAGAAGGCGCTGCCTTACAGCTGACTGAAATTTCTGCCTCTGGTTTTCTGGATACTTCCAGGCATTAAGGACACTCTGGGCACCCTTTTCCCTCTGCCTTCAGACAACAAGTAAGACAGCTCCACACTACTGCAAGACTGTGTGCTAACCCCACCTAGACTAACCCCACCCCATCTCCCTCAACCCCTTAACGCACCAGTGAATATGGTCTCTTTTAATGTGTTTAATGCAAGAACCAGCTGGACCAGCTTCTGAAACCAGATTAAAAGCTAGACATTCCAGGTGAATCTGAAACCCAGCCGTAAAACCTGTCAACTCAGAAGTTCACATGTGCTGTAGATAAATCCTGGGATTCTACCCATTAAATGGAGGCTGCTCTATGCAAGTAGAAACCAGTGGGAGACCTTCCTTTGGCCCTTGTAACTGGCCAGCCCAGTTTTTGCACACACTCACCCGCTCCTTTGTCGTCCCCACTACCACGCTGGACAGTCTGTTTTCAAACAGGTCTTCCGTCTTTAGGTTGCCAGCAGCTCCTGGCAATGGAGGGAAACTGGACAACCCCAGTTCAAAGCTTGGAGACGGGGGCTTTGGAGGAGGAGGAGACTGTGTTTGCCCTCTCTGCATGGGAAACAGAATATAATAACACTTCAATGGAAAGACTATGGGGCCTTTATACAGTGAGATGAATACCCACCGGGAAGAAGAAGAAGAGACTGGATTTATACCCCACCCTTCACTCACTTGGAATCTCCCTTTCCCTTCCCCTCCCCACAACAGACACCCTGTGAGGTAGGTCTGTCAGGGGCTGAGAGAGCTCTGAGACAACTGTCCTTGAGAGAACAGCTGGTACAGAGCTATGGCTTGCCCAAGGTCATCCAGCAGGTGCAAGTGGAGGAGTGGGGAATCAAACCCGGTTCTCCCAGATTAGAGTCTGCACACTTAACCACTACACCAAACTGGCTCCTAATGGTGAAAAGGTTTCTATCATTACAAACCTGGACAGAATTCTGAGTCCAAATAACCTAAGTGGGTCATTAAAAAACCATATGTGGCCAACAGGAGGGGGCAGACTTAAGAACACGGGACACCTCCTGACATTGTGTAAGATGCTACTTAGTTGGGCAGAAATGCAAACAAAGCCAGAATTTTGGGCGGGGGGGGGGAGAGAAAAGAAGAAGAGTATGTTCCAGTTGAGCAAACTCTGCCTTTCAATAATTTCACACCATAGCGAAGATCTGCTGACGATAATCTCAGCATTTTGCTTGTGATGATTAGGAAGCAACTGCATCACGGCTATTTAGAATGGTTATTTTCCTATTTAGTATTTAGACCAAGAAATCCCTTCTGTAGGATGCTATGTTTAAAGAGGAGAATCAGTATTCCTCTGTCACCCCTGACAAAGCTAGTCACAGAAACAGACTCACCGTAAACTTGTCTTCTCTCTTCTTCCGATAGCCGTATGAGTTTTTTCTAGAAAGAGAAATAGTCATCAGAAGCTTACTCTCGTTTCACACCTCGGTTAACATGTGAAGGTTACAATGACTAAACCAAGTCAGACATTCCAATATACAGAGGAGGAGGAGGAGGAGAAGAGACGAAGAGATTGGATTTATATCCCGCCCTTCACTCACTTGGAGTCTCAGAGCGGCCCCTTTCCTTTCCCCTCCCCACAACAGACACCCTGTGAGGTAGGTGGGGCTGAGAGAGCTCTGAGACAACTGTCCTTGAGAGAACAGCTGGTTCAGAGCTATGGCTTCCCCAAGGTCAACCAGCAAGTGCAAGTGGAGGAGTGAGGAATCAAACCCGGTTCTCCCAGAGTAGAGTCCGCGCACTTAACCACTACACCAAACAGAGGAGGAGGATTAAAGAGTTTCAAGAAGAAAAAAGCAGGCATTACATTTTCCATTTGCCTTTATACAGCATAAATATTAATACAGGAGCCCTCAGTTTTCAGAAACGTTCCACAACCTGCAACCAGATCCTCAGTTATTACCACCAGATGATTATGGTTTGAATAGGAAACAACTTTAACAAATAACTTTTACAACACCCCTTAAAAAAAGAAAAGAAAAGGAATGACATAACTTCAACCTTCACATATACCGCATCGATGTTCTTGATTAGTTTTATTAACTGACTATGCAGATGTTTCTGAATTCTAAAGTGTAAAAAACCCCCACTTCTATCTTAAGTGTGTTCTTAAGACCATGTTAAGCAGGTAGGGTCATTCTGATCAACAGCTATGGGATCCAGCAAGTTCCTAATCCAAGGCTGACAAGCCTTGAGAAGCAGAGAAGAAAGGAAACACAGTTTGTCCTCCAGTGACATTCAGGAGGCCACAAGCTGTATTTACTTCCCTCCTGAAACAGCAGTTTCTTAGCTACACTGTACAACTGGAAGGCAACAGATTAGCAAGACAACTTGATGCTGATCTGGCTAGTGGCTACCTATTTGCTGGTCTGCTTACAAAATTCCTCCCATTACATGACAGCCACTCCATTGAAAGACAGTCAATCCAGCCCATGCAAGTTCCCAGTTATATTATTTGGTACCACATTCCTGTGTTTGGACGTTCAACTGTTGGCCAGAAACAGTATTGTTCAAGGCAAAAATACAGCTGGGGAACGGGGTGGTGGTGGGGGAATGGCCGTGGCTTGTACCCTACCACTCTGCTCAGCCAAGTTTAAAGCCTAGCTCTGACCCAAGGTGACTTCTTCTAAAGGCAGGTCCCCTGAACTGGCCGGGGTCATTGGTGATAGTGGGAGGGCGGCTCCTGGTTGAAAGCCTGGTGGAAGAGTTCCATCTTGCAGGCCCTGCGGAATTCTAAGAGGTCCTGCAGGGCCCTGATCTCTTCCGGGAGCTCATTCCACCAGTATGGAGCCACCACTGAAAAAGCCCTGGTTCTGGTGGTGGCGAGTCTGGTATCCTTGGGGCCTGGGAGGGTCAGTCGGTTCTGGGATCCCAACCTCAGTGCTCTCTGGGGTATATATGGGGAAAGGCGGTCCCCCAGGTATGCCGGACCCTGGCCATATAGGGCTTTAAAGCTAAGTACCAGCACCTTGAAGTGAATTCGGTATGCTATTGGCAGCCAGTGCAGTGCCTTCAGCACAGGCTGGATCTGCCCCCACCTAGGAAGGCCCATCAGAAGCCTGGCCGCGGCATTCTGCACTAGCTGCAGCTTCCGAATTTGCCGGAAGGCCAATCCGATCCAAGTGCAAGGTTCAATTAACATATTCACGGCACTGAGAGCTATTGTCTCTCTTTCTCACACACAAAACCACTCTGCCTATTCGGACCATCCAAGCAGCCCAGAACCAAATTTATGCCGGGAAAATCTGGTGGCGGAGGGGCTCAGCCCCTCCTTTTGCATGTTTTTAAAGAGATATTTCCAAGCCTCCCATATGGCAAAAAAATTCTGTGGATGGTTTAGAAGTTAAAATATCAATAAGAAAAAAGTTTATATGCCCTCTGCAATCTCCTTTCCTCCCCCAAGCCTGCCCTCCCCTTTATATTTGTCAAGGATTATGGCACCCATACGATTCCATCTGTTTACCCCTGTATTATTGGAATTGAAATTTCAGCTGAGTTGTGCCGGTATTCTCACTTCAATCACGTCTGCGTTCTTAACACAAGACTCCCACTGCACAGAAGGAACACTTTCAAGTTTTCGGCTGTGCGAGAGATGTTTACAGCACAAATATTCTGTGATACGAAAGCGCTGAGAGTCTAGCTACAGGTTAGATATGCATGCAGGGCTGGTAAAGTGTACAAGCTGATGATTAACCTGACAAAAGCTAGGGTGATAAATGAAGATGTACAAGGAGACTCTTATTGTCAAGCCAAGATTTACAGCTGTCCAAGCACACCTGAATACTACACTTAGGCAGACAATGAATGACAAATTGCATCATTATGGCTAAGCAGCCAGCATATGCTGAATATGATCCTACAAAGTAAGCAGCAGTTAAATGGCAATGGTTTAATTGCTGTTTTTATTTCTTTGTATGTCTTTTAATTCAATTATCATTGGTTTTAATGATTTATTTATTTATTTATTTGATTCATTTGTACCCTGCCTTTATCCACAACGGGGACCCAAAGCAGCTTACACTGTTTTCCTCTTCTCCATTTTATCCTCACAACAACCCTGTAAGGTAGGTTAGACTGAGAGAGTGTGACTGCCCCAAGGTCACCAGCGAGCTTCCTGGCACAAGTAGGGATTTGAACCAAGGTCTCCCAGATACTAGTCTGATACTCTTAACCACTACGCCACACTGGTTCAGCCTGAATGATTTTTAGTTTCAATAATGAGTTTTGGGAGGGGAGTTGCTTTTAATGGTTTTAAAATGTGATTTTACTATGCATGTTTTAAACTGGTGGCCCTTGTGAGGGCAGAAAGGCAGGATATGAATTCTGTACATAAATCATACTGCTAAACAATACCTGCTGCAAACCAGATAAACAGGAAATCTGAGTTCAGTTATAATGGCTTGTATCCAACCTCTGCTTTGGAATAGACCACGCAGAACAGGGACTTTCTTGCTGCCCCCGTGCACTGCAGCTTACTGAGCCTCCTGAAATTACATTTCGGGGGGGGGAGCAAATCACAACACGGGGGCCGCCTGGGGTTCTGCAGCAAGTGGGGGCAATCAGCAGAAACCACCATCCCCTCGTCTGAAGATGGAAAACGACATACCAACAAGGAAAGTGCTTCTTTGAGCTCCAAAGTTTTGGGACATCATGGTTCCAAATTTCCCATTGGGGCACTCTAACATCAACCAGAGTTAATTAATGAAAATGGACAGAAACAAAGAGCGTGGCTCTAGACTGCAGAAAACTGTCATCGTAATGGCTTTTAACCAAAAATTCATGCGGGAGGCTGGGAGCAGGAAAACCGATGAAAATCTACCTGTACGCATGCTTTTTTAAAAACTAGAAGCTGTTTGCTTTGTGAAGAGAGATGTTTATCACCCTCTGATTGAGGAAATAAGTTTTGTCATTTCATCAACAGGGTACAGGGTAGAAGTTGAAGGTTTTAATCTTCTGTCATCGAGCAGCAGAGTGTATTCTTGACTATTCAGGCCTGCTGAAGCTATTACATAACCTAGTTTTGCTGTATGTGCGCAAGGCAGCCACATCATCCCCTGCTTCCAGGCTGAGTTTCAGCTGAAAACCTGAACGCCACGATCTATACCAAATATCAGAGGAAGAGAGAATGTTTCAAGTGAGGCCGTTCCTCTGGAGTTGGGAACCCGCTACACAGTTATAATAGGCTATCATGCACTGGCTGACAGAGCCAAATTGCAAAGGCAGTTCTTGAACACTTGACTGAAGGGGAAAGCATTCATGCAAAGGACACTGAAGCAAATCAGATCCACAGTATTTCAGATCAGCAGCTGGGTACCGGTAGTGCTAAATAAAGCTCTGCTGGAAATGGAGCGCTAGAGACAGGACGGCTCAGATCTGCGGAAGAGCTGAAGTTATACCTTTTGAAGGCCAAAATCTACAAAAGCATGGAAGTGTGGAGGCAGCTGTAACCCACGCACTGATGATCCTATACATAGGTACATACTGGAGGCGGGGCAGCCAACATTTCCTCTATGGAAGTCAACTTTCTGCACTGCTGAAATTTGAGTAAGCAACTGTCACCAACATACACAAACTCAGTTCACAAGTGTGGGCACAGCATCCAATTCTATTGCTGACCCTCCGTTCAGCCTTAGTGATTAAATCAGTCGGGCTCACAGGCCTGGTTTGGAATCATCATATGAACCCCTAAGTTGGGGAAGACAGAGGGCTGCCCATTTTAGCCCCAGTTCAGCACTAAGGCACAGTTCTAAGTCAGTTTAGGTTTGTTCTTTGGGACAGCACTTGAGGTTTTCGAGCTGACCCTGTGACGCTGGGTTCTGAAAACCCTTATTATTGTGACGGTACTGATCACAGAACCATTCCAGCTCTTGTAATAATGTTTAGGTAGATATTAAAATGCCTCCTGCTGTCTTTGGCATGCTTATTCTAGTGTTCTTAATACCCATCCTCTCCCAGTTTTCCTCTGCCTGCCTGTTGACCTGTTTGTGGCACCCAGTCACCAGAATTCCTGCTGCATTCTTACGTATCTATAAACCAATTAACAGCTTATGTTTGGTCTACTTTTGCCCTATCGATCTGCTTCATTTCCTTCTCGCTCCCTCTATGCTTTTCACTTACCCTTTTGTTACAACTTATTATTCACAGAAACACACCATCAGGCTAACATTTGGGCAGTGCATGGTCAACACTCACCTTCCTCGTCCTAGGCTTGGGGACGAGTCTGAAGTTGCGGGTTCTACTCGCCCGCTCCCTACTTCCCTCTTGGTGTAGCTTGAAGTACTTTGCATTCGTGTCCTGTTCTGACCTGGCTGCCTTGTTTGTGGACTCCTGACACCATTGATTAAACGATCCGCAGAAAAATTGAATATGGTGGGGCTCTCTAAAAGTCCAGGTCCTCTGTCTGCACTGGGTATTGTATGCCGTAGATGTGATTTACCAGGATTCCTGGGGAGAAAACCAAATTGTATCATATTTTAAACAGTTTTTAGAGGGTTTGTTTTTTCTTTCATCTACACACACTGAAAGGAACCAAGGATATTCTTCAACACACGATCTCTCCAAAGAGTTGGTAATCCTAAGGTCAACACTGTTTGCTCTTCCTAACTAATACTTCACGGAGCTCAGAGTCCAACACATTTAAGAGGGAAGGTAGAGTGAAGAATTTGTTTTAAGCAAAGATACTTAAGATAAATTAAATTTACTTTTCAGTAAGTTGTATAAGGCAGCCAGAGGACTGGAGGACACAGGAACACACAGGTCAGCATCAAACTAAACTGCAGCTAATGCCATGGTTCCTGCTGAACCAAGATCTGAAGACAGTTACATGGAGATACTGGATAGCATTCGCTGTAGCATCAACTGACTGTAGTCTACGGAGAGGGGGATTTGCTCTCTGGAAGACACACTGGATCCCAAGGCCTGGACCCATCTCACAGCCATATCAAAAAAGGGGGTATCACTGGGTTGGATCCACAGGTATTCTGTTCTATTAATCCTGAAAATTCCCTTTGGTGTAAGCAGCTGTGGCACCAAAGGAAGACTCCACTGTTAAAGGAATGGATCACCTTTGGATCCAACCCACTAAGTCTGCACTGGTCCCTAGTGAAATTAACTATCTGAAAGGTGTTCACTCCCTCCCCACCCCCCATTTCTATTTTTACCTTTTTTGTGATTCTGCTACTAGTGCTTCCCCTTGCGGCTGAACTATGACTCCCAAGGAGATGCATGCGTATTTCATCACTTTAAGAACTGTGGCTGTCAATGGTCCCTCTAAGGTGTGGAGTCTTGTGAGCAAAAAGTCTGTTTTGTGAGCTACTGGCATTAAAGTTGTGAACAAGCAATTTGGCTACTGCGTAAATTAGTTTGCTCTGGAGCCATCCTTCCTGAGCTAAGACAAAGATGTGAGAGCCAGAGGCTAAGAAACTGTGAGCTAGCTCACACTAACTCAGCTTAGAGTGCTGTGGAGCTCTGCAAATGCACAATGTGCCTAACTCCTTGTAGAATGATTATTCCTTCCCAGATACAACCAGAGTTCCATTTGGAGAGGTCCCACAGACCACTAACTTTAATTGCTTACAGTAACTTTTACCTAACCTGGGGCTTTAATTTGAGTCAGTTGCATGGAAAATCAATCAATAGTTTTTGTACTGTTGCCCAGTGAAGATTGCCCACAGCGCTCAAGTGAACGCTGCTAACATGATGTGCGCGCCTTCCCAAAAGCCATTTCAAACAATTCCCTTGACAGATTTCGCTCGGCAGCTCCCAAGATGGTAACCCGCCACCCCTGTATTTAGAACTTACCTGCTTCTGGGAGTATATTGTCTGAGTGAAGTCAGTGGAGATGCAGTAGGCTTGAAACTAGGAGATGTGAAACCGTTGATAAACCCAGTGTTTGGGAATGGCGTTACCTGTACAGAAGAGAAGCACTGTAGGTGACAATTTGTAAGATTAATGATCACAGAGCTATGGTTCTTCAAAGCACTAGGCATCTCACAACTTCTGTTTGAGCCACAAATAGGACTTTGTTTTGGATACATCATGATTTTATAATCCACCTTAAATGTCCATTAACCATGTTTTGCTAGAACTCTTTAATACAATTCCAAAACTCTTATTAAATTAAAAAAAATTATACTGTTTATCAAGTGATAATCAGACAACTAAGTTCAATCCATGCATGCAATTCGGTGAAGAGAGGGCCATGTTGACAGCTCCATCATATTACAAAATTCTTCATATGCAGCATTCCACGGAAAAGATCAAAGATGTTTCTCCATCCCCAATGTATTGTTATTTTTTGTAAAAACAACAACAACAATACACAATCTGATATAGTACAATCCAGGATGGACTCTACCATATGCTTTCGGTTCAACAGTTACTTGGATATAATCTCAAGTGCAAGATGACTGAGTTTAGTCAATGGCAAAATCAACCCAAGGTTACTTTTCAAGGACGCCTCTCCAACTTTTTAGACCTCAGAACTGGAGGCCATGATATGGTTCCTGCCTGATGACTAGGAACAGTAAAAGTGAATGTTTGGATTTGAACCTAGGCAAAGTGTACGACAATCATTGCTTTGAATTTCACATAATGGAGGCTTTCAAAACAGAACAGTGTGTTGGTTCTGGGCTTGGAACTGCACTTGGTGTAAGCAACTGGAATTGTGCAGGTATGTCATGATTTACTCCTCCTAGCTTATTTGCTCAGAGTCTCACTGATTTGTATTTTCTGGAGTATGGAAACAGGCCGGGCAAGTGGAAGTCACAGTCTATTTTAATGTACAAAACAGTACTGCGTACTACAGAAAAAGAGTAACAAATAATTCATCAGCTTCTATTTAGTTTGATGCAACTAAATGCACTGGATTGGGAAGAGGTCAAAAGAATGGTTGTCTGGCTGCTAACTGTTCTGAATTTCTGTTGCTACATTTGACAATAAGGAGCAAAAGATGCCTTGCTTGGAGACGGCAAAGCAAGATTATTTCAAACAACAACAATGGAACATTATGATGGAGCAATAAGACGGAATTCACTATGCCACTGCAATACCAAGGCCAGCAAAGAGCAAGAGCTCACAGCAAATAAATAAAATAGAACACTTTTTGCAGATATTAAGGTATCACATCTCAAGCGAGCCTGTACGACATTGCAGAATACGGAACGATTTGGAGGTTCCGATGGTTAAAGTTGATTAATGGAAGCAAAATTACAATGCCAATCAAGGCGCTGTCGAGAACATTCAGTGAGTGAACATATTCTCCGGTGCTTACCAATGATGGATCGAGATAGCTGTGTGTCGTTGACCAAGTCTGTGGGGCAATTAAGCTGTAGAGTGGGAACTGATGTTGGGGGCTGTATACTGGAGGTAAGTAAAATGATGTTGTATAACGCTGCTGTGTGTAGATGTTCATATCCAGAGGTCTGTATCCATTCTTTGGCAAAAAAGTATTTATAGCTATCGCCTTTGCTTTTATTCTTGCCTGTAAGACAGAACGTTATGTGAGCCATTTGTTCAGAACTCAACTATTACAGCAAACATTTTTTTTAAAAAAGAACAGCATGGCACACTTACCTTAATTGGTTTTCCTTGGAAAGTTTTCACTTCCTCTCTAAGGTATCTGTACGCCTTTAAGAACAACAAATATTTGTGTGAGTGGGAATAAATCAATTAACAATGAGGATTATTTTTTTAAAAAAATATGTAAGCTTGTTCCAAGTTCTGGTTACAAGTTCAGACCTAGAGATGTAAAAATCCAGGGGGAAATGGTTTAAACCCCCCCTACCACCACCACCTATGGGAAAACCTGTAAAGAATATTTTCCCCTTTGGAATATGCAACATTCTATTTAAGAAAAGGCTTCACTCAAAACGTTTAGTACGAAGATTTCTATGTAAGCATGTATAGCATTAGAGAATAACTCCTGCATACACCATGAACCTATACAATACCTTCAGTCACAAGTACCCGATTTCGTCCATAATTAAATGTGCTGTATAATTTTTGTGCTAATACTCCAAGAGTTCAATATTGTAAAGATTAACTCCATACTGAACTATGTTGCTAGTTCTCTTGTGCTTATACGAGGTTGTTGCTGTCCAAATTACACACTTTTCATGGAAGCCGCCCTGAGCCCGTTCGCGGGGAGGGTGGGATATAAATCCAATCAATCAATCAATCAATATACAACTATGTTACATGTGCTAAGGCATCACAGGGCTGGTCTCTCTAGTACTGGGTATATTTGCAGTTCTGCTTGTAGAGAACAGGCATTTATGCTTCAAATTTTATAAATGCCATATAGTACAATTTTATATGTTAACTTACAAAAATATGCATTGTATGATCTTAACAGTACAGTAAGTTTAGATTTGATATGAAAGTGTTACATATAATTCAGTTTTTTCCCAACATTCATTTTCCCTTCAAAAGCCAAGGTTTTTTTCCTGCTCAGTCATATAATGGATCTTAGCCAAGTTCTCAAAATTAAGGAGCACAACTGTTTTCATTTTAACACTGCATACCCAATGCTGCATGCTGTTGCGAAGAGGAGACAGGAGAAACTCGTTCAAACTCTTATGACCTGTTCCCAAAACACAATGCTGCTGGTGTGAACTGGGTCTTAGAACTGATTTGGGCGAGGCAGGTATGCTGAAGTCCCCTTTTAAACTCTTAAGTTGAGTACTAACTGATTTTCATGGAACTTGACCTCCTTCAAACTGTGTCTTTAACAAATTCATGGAACTCCGGACGTGCCACCTAATCTGTGATCCTGCTGCAACAACCTTTGGAACGGGCAGCTAATTGGATCCACTCAGAAACACACTGAGACCGTGAAGCAGGTCTTCCTGGTTCTGCCATTTCCCTTTTGCAAAGGTTTGTGCAATAGTAGGAGTGCATGTCGATTTCACTTCATCTCCCTTTCTTGCTGCACCTCTTTGTGCCACTCTCCATACTGTTCAGGGGGTCCCTGACACCCAGGAGTGGCTCTACGAAAGCAAATGTGCCTTCCGTGTACTATTTCCATTGATGGGAATTGGTCTCCAACTCCGTATCCATGTGCATGCCATCAGGAAGTGAGATCTTACCTGCTGTGCATCTGCTTCTGACTCAAATGTAATAAACCAGTTGTCATTATAGGCAAATTCACAGTTGATGAACTTAGGCAAGTTATCTCCCTTGAAGAGCGCTTCAACCTCCTAGGAAAAAGATGAATGAAGAAACAGTGCGAATGCATGAAGCTGCCTAGGTCAGAACATTGGCCTAACAAGGTCAACACTGTCCAGGCTGACTGGCAGACGCTTTCCAGGCAATACAGAGGCAAGCCCTAAAAATCTAAAGGGGCTTGGGTCCCTGTAAGTATGTAGGATTCCCCCGAAAAAGGTTCTCAAACACAGCGAGTTTTAGATTTTATCATGATTTCAATTATCAGTGCCCCCAAATTTCTTCACACTCCAAACTGATGTTTATATAGAGCTAATATCCTGGTATTATCAAGAGACTTTTTTTTTTAAGTTACATGCATGTGAGAAAACACAGTTATACAGCCCTCGGCATAATGTGTCTGGGCTTCCACTGGAACTCCTCTCTCCCCCCCGAAGCGTACAAATGGGAGACTGATCCTACGTATGTGAGATTGATCCTTGATCTCCACTGCAACGCTGTGCAATCTTCTAAGGAAGACTTTGCTTTGCACTTATAGGCCCCTGGGGTAAAAATGACTTAACTGCAGACTCTTTGGATAGTCCGGGTTAGACTGCATACATGCAAGCTACTGATTGCTGAAGTGCCCTAGTTGTAACACCTCCTTGAGCCAGCCAGCAAGGCCTCTGCAGTACATGAAGTACATATATTCTGGTGCCATAAAGGTCAAATTAAAAATGAAGTCGTAAACGCCCAGTTCTAGCTAATAGCTGGTCAATGCACAATGGACGGAAAGGAAGTTTTGAAACTGGAAGGTACTTACTTCAATAGGAGTAGATTCGGGTACTTCACGTAAAATCACAATGCAGCGATTCTGGTTTGGCCTGACTTTTTCACCCTTCTCATCCACTTGGACTAAAGGCAATGCTAAGAGAACCCAGAAGAACAATATTTAGACAACAAAAACTAAGGATGGGTCTTAAACCTGCCACAGCTCGCATAGCCAATTAACATTTCAAGGGCTTTGTAGCATTCAGTTACGCCACGTGTATGTGTATATCATAGATACCTGGAGCTAGCTTTAAACCACCATTCCCCTATCACTTTCCATGACAGTAAGGAGCCAAATGCACACCTTGGGCCAGAGACCAGCTGGAAGCACATTAATATTTAACCTCAATTAAATCTGGACACCTGAATACAACCTACATTACATGCTGTAGAAAATTATAGATTTCTGAAGTGAAACAAAGGACTGAAGGCTGCCAAAGCAGCAAGAGAGAGAAACCTAGATATGCTGGACGCTATCAAGGTTCCCCAGAAATGGAATCTAAGTTGTATCTGGGGAATGTTTTTTCCAAGCTCTAACAGCACAGGGGTGCCATTTTGGCCTTCAGAATATCTACTAGACTCGTCAATGGAACCCGAGGAGAAAAAGAAGAGAAACAATGATGGTCTCATTGTCTCAGACCTTATAACTTCTTCTATGACATTACTTTATAATTTGGGAAGAATGCATTCTTTGTTCCATGCCTTTTTCCCCTCGAGTGCTCAGTTAAGGAACAAGCAAACAGCAAAGGTGCCAGTGAACTACCATATTTCTCTTTAACTGATGGCTACCGTGTTCGAATAACCACACTTGATCTGAAATAATTTCCTCCACAGGTAAGTTTTTTATTCTAGAGGAGGAGATAAACTATACGAAAACTTCCAAGATGTTTCTATCCCCACCTCATCTCCTCAGACTCCCCAGATAACTTAGCTGGAGTAATACCTCAGTCCCATCTCTTGCACCCAATTTTAAAAGACTCTGATTTTTCCAAGACATCTGACTGATAGTGCAGCGTCTCTTTTGCAAGTTATTTGCATTATACAGAATATTCTCTGTGAATGAAGCCAACACACAAGTTGGTTTGGAATTAAACTGTTAAACCCACAAGGCTTTTACAAAAAAAAAAAATTAAAATATCCCATAGCAACGAATATGCCATACCTGCCCCTTTTCCCCCACTTCCCAGACGAACATAAATAGGCACATTCACAGTTTATGCAGGAGTCATGAACGCACACTTGCTCAACTACTCACATCGCAGCACTTCAACAATCAAGTCCATATCAGTGCTCAGCTTCTTGACATGATCGAGGTTAGCTACTGTCATTATTGGCACATACTGATCACTGTCCATCTGAGAGATAAGATACATGTCGCTGGCAAGATTCTCTCTGTAAGGTGAAATTTCATTGTGAACAGTCAACTTATTCATTCAAGAGCAAAATTTCATTTGTCTGCATGATGTAAGTCAAGAAACCTAAGTCCATATTTATGTCAATATAGCTACCCATGTGTCCGTGCATCTGACAGAGAGAGCTGTGTTTCTCAAAAGCTTATGCTACAATAGTTTGCTAGTCTTAAAGGTGCTACTGGGCTTTTTACTATTTTGCAGCAACAGACGAACATGGCCAACTCCTCAGGATCTATTACTCTATGTGATTGAAGGGATGGGCAAGAAATAAAAGAGGGAGGTGTGATTATATGAGAGCTACAGTTAATACATCTCAAAGATTTCTAAATACCCAGCACTGTACAACATCATACTTGAGCAAGGATGCAGAACTCAAATAGAGATGTGGACGGAACAGAATAGACCTTGACTGGAGTGAAGAGGGATGCACCTGACTCGGACGGTCACCTGACACCATTTCCTTTGCGCCTCACCTTGGAGCCTAGCAGGTGGCCTGAGCCCTTTTGATTGCAAGCCCCACAGACACACCACTAGCGCCCACGTTCAGAGGCAAACACTGACGTTGCCTCCTGAGCTGAAGGTTCCAAAGAACCTTACCCCACTGGAAAAGGCCCTTCATGCAGAGGAAGGTTCCTCACATGAGGCAAAGGCTGCGCATTGATCTTGACAGACTAGTAGTATAATAGTCTTGGGTTTTGTAACCTGGGGGAAACTATTTTGTTTAGGAGTACTTTTAGCAATGAGGGCTGATCCCCAGTCTCCCCCCCCCCCCGTCAAAACATATGCTGTTATCTGCATAGACCTGATGAGTTTTATTCTGCTAGTACCAAAAAAAAACCCCTCATCATTCTAATGTTTTTGTATTGTTATTTTTTTTTGCCCTTGATACACATTTAAAATGATACTGCCCTGGAAGTTCGTCAATGGCAATTCAAAATTATTTATTTACTTCTTTTATACCCCACCTTCTCCCCAACAGGGACCCAAGCTGCTTACGTCTTTCTCTGCTCCGTTTTATCCTTACCATCACCTTATAACGCCGGTTTGGCGGAGAGTGTGTTTCTGGCCCCAGGTCACCCAGCAAGCTTTCATGGCAGGGCAGAGATTCAAACCTGGGTCTCCCCTGACCAGATCCTAGTCTGACATTTTAACCGCTACATCACAGTGGCTCTCAAACTTCCACACTCACAGGCAGGAAACAGAGCTGTGACTCCTATACCCTCTTTGGAGGCCCTTCCAGGTGACCGTCCGCTGCACAGAACTAAGAGGCTACATGTGTCCACTGGTCTGATCCAGCAGAGCTGTGCTTACATAAGCCACTTTGGGGGTCCACTGTGACCAAGCATAAGTACTTCGATGGAAATCAGTAACATCAGTTCAAAAGTTCTCCTCCCAGCAGAAATGCTCACCCGAGGGCACACCATTTCACGCTTACCTAGATAAACAGAATTCCAGTGTTTTTTTAAGCACCTCACGCAAGTCTTCCTGACCTTCTGGCTGCAGCTGTTCTTTATCTCCTAATAACAGAAAATGAGTTCAAAGCAAAACAAAATATTAATTTTAATAAATTAATAAATAAAATATTAATTTTAGTAAAAGGGACCTCCTTCAAGCAACGACAGCTGGTTTCCTAAGGCCACATGCAACTCTACAAAGTGAAGTAATCGTCATTAAGAATATATTACAGATGTTAAGATGCGCCTGATCCTAGGCATACGGGGTTGGAACCAAAGGCGGCCCTCCACTCACAGCGGGACAGCTTCCATAAATGGCAGATTCCTTCTGGGGGCAGAAATGTACTTTTGGAATTCAGTCCAAGGACTGCAGAAATACACTTAACATAATGCTTAAGTACACTTAGGGTGTGTGCTCTTGTTTATTCCCTGACTACAATGTGTTATTCGGCATCAGAAGGACTGTACGAGTTGAACAGTGAAGCAACACTTTTTACATAAGAAACACCAGTCGGGACACTAACTGTGACATGTGAGTCATGGTTCCTGGCCAGCTGGTCCAGCTTTTAAGAAATCTGAAGCACAAACTAAGATATGTAAATATTTGAACTGGTTCTATGTATCTGGAAGCAATCAAGAGAGACTGGGATATTCTGTTATTCCACCCTGTTACACACACACTCGTATAGATGAAGCGCCAGTTCTGAAGTAGCAAAGACATCACTGCAGCTGAAGTATGTATGCAAGATTGCTGTTGGCAATAACTAACTAGATGGGCTTTCTACATTGAGCTCTACATAAGACTCAACAAACAGTAAATATGAGCATGAACAATGTTCTTGGCGCTACAATTGAAATGTTTGTCTTTTTAACGCAAGAAAAGGTATGGGGGAAGCTTGGCCATCCCATTGTCTAGACCCATTTGCTGGTTTGGTGTAGTGGTTAAGTGCGTGGACTCTAATCTGGGAGAACCAGGTTTGATTCCCCACTCCTTCACTTGCAGCTGCTGGATGACCTTGGGCAAGCCATAGCTCTGGACCAGCTGTTCTCTCAAGGACAGTTCTGGAAAGAGCTCTCTCAGCCCCACCTACCGCACAGGGTGTTTGTTGTGGGGAGGGGAGGGGAAAGGAGTTTGTAAGCCACTCTGAGACTCCAAGTGAGTGAAGGGTGAGATATAAATCCAATCTCTACATATGGAAAGCCATCACTGCAAACCAAGAAAACTAGAAACGTTACTACTTCTCCATCAAGTGAATGCTTAGGCTCTTGATTTTTAAAAAAGAAGAGCCATAAATTAACTGTTTCTAGATTAGAGAATCACAGAAAATGTTTTCAGTAATGTCTAATTCCTTGACTTTGAATATAAATGCAATAACACAAGAATTGCAGCCTTAGGTGGGAAATATGTATCAGCAGCTTCGCAAAACATCTAAAAAACTCAGAAGGGCTTCTGTTATGAAAACAGACCCATGGCTTGCAACTGAAGAGCCGTTTACTCAGAATGGAATGGTTTCCACCTCTGCCCTAGCATAAAACAAGGCGGTTGGACAAGCGTTGCCTGTCTGCTCACACGTAAGGAATGTTTATGTGTTGTTTAGAAGCAGGGACAGACGCATATATGACTCACTTTCCCCAAAACTTCTCCTGTGCCATGCAGAGCAAGACTTTCCATTCTCAAACACTACCTGTCCTATTATAACCGAAGCAGGTAAAGAAAGGAGAATGTTTCTTCTTCCCTCCAATCTACGTTAATTTACAAATCTGCTCATAAAATGCTATAATCTTTAGGGTATTACACTACAGAGTTTGAAGTGTAGTTTCTAACTACATAGAAACATAGCTGTGTAGCCTTACTTTAAATCTGGGGTCCCAAACCTTTTTGAGCCTAAAGGCGCCATTGTAATTTTGAGAAGGGGTGGGGAGCATGACCCTAAAATGGCTCCTGTGGGAGGCAGAACCAATCCCAACATGGCTGCCACAGGAGGTGGAGCCAAACAGTATCTCCCTCTTCACTTTGTAAAAGAATCGCCTGGCGGCCATGCTGGACAAATTAAATTGTTTCATTGAGAGTCAAGTCACTGATCTGTCAAGCTTTGGAAGCATAGTCCAGCCACTGGGAGGACGCAAACTTGGAGAAGGAAGTGGACTTCTACTTCTGAACACTCATGTCCCCTCATGCAAAAACTCAGCAACCTGGACTGTAAGACTAGAACAAAGCTTCCTCTCTGTTTTGCTAATGAAACTCAGAGCAAAAGTTGGTCATAGAACTCCACTCGAAATCACAAACTCCACTCCCATCGTTCTAGCCTTCTGTCTCATTTTAATCCACAATGGACACATGAAGCCTTATGCTGAGTAAGATCATTACACTACCAAGGTTGGAACTGGCTCTACTCTGACTGGCAACCATTGTTGGTGACGTTCTATTTATTGACGTTCATTTAAATATTCAAACTTATCTCAAGCTTAAGCTTTTATACCCGGGGGGGGGGGGCTGTTTATTAAAAATGTTTTCCTGTCAAATATTTAAATAACTTTTTTCTCAAAGAAGAGGAAAGGAATAAAAAGGAAAAAAAGGAATGCTCAGGGAGGAAAGGAGAAAGAAGCCTATTAATCTGAATGTGGGCAACTGGCAACAAGCCTTGCCTTACAATGCCCCCCCCCTTCTGAAAAGCTCAGTGGTCACCAGGGGAACTACTGGCAGGTGTCATGGCACCCACAGGCATGCTGGGGACCAATGCTCCTTCTGAGCTGCGGAGTCTTGTGAGCAAAAATTCTACTTTGTGAGCTACTGGCATTAAAGCTGTGAGAGAGCGATTTGGCTACTGCCTAAATTAGTTTGCTCTGGAGCCATCCTTCCTGAGCTAAGACAAAAATGTGTGAGCTGGAGGCTAAAAAACTGAGTTAGCTCACACTAACTCAGCTTAGGGGAACACTGCTGGGGACCCCCTGCTTTAAGTTCTTCCGAAAAAGTCCACCAATTGCATACGACATAGTGGGGGGGGGGGGGGGAGATTCCATTTTAGAATGCTAAATAGGCTGCATTCCTAGCACTTCTCAAAAAGAGATATTGGGCTTCCCAAAAATGAACATTCAATTAAACTATGAAGTATGACAAACTATTGGCTTAGATCCCATTGAACATTTCTGCCAGCAGAAGGGTTTTCAAATTTTGACAGAGGGGACCACCCTTTCTCTACTGCTGGCTCCCCCCTCCAGGATTTTTTTTCAGGCTTTCTGTATCATTCCCACCCCTGGACTACATTGATGAGAACCATGCACCTAAAGAGAGCATCAGTTTCTTCTAAGAGATTTCTGGCTCAAAAGATTCCATCTATGAGAGCTGGTGCTAGCCATGCATACTGGTTTGTCAATGGCTTGTTAATAAAACATTCTGAGACCTCGTAAGGCTAAAATACTAATATATGCTCTCAAAAGCAAAGCCTGTATTTACAGTGTTGTTCAAATAAGTCTGAATAACTTGCAAGCTCTTCACTTTTCTGGCCTGACATAGAACATCAGAGGTCACGTTATAATCTGAAAAGGCAAGATTTAATATGATTTAAAAAAACAAATGAACTTGCTTGAAGACCTTTTCTTACCTGTCTGAGTATTTTCGTGCAAAGATTCATATTCTGAATGGTCTAGAGCCAAAGGGTTCATATCGGTTTGGTCTGATACTGGAACTGTGAGTAACTGTTCTTGAAGTTCCGTTAGCGATTCATTCTGGTGCTTCTTGTCACCATCGCCATTGGCCTCCAACCCTGCAAGGGGGGAAACTGCAGAAGTCACCAAGAAATTCTTTGTTTTGCCTAAAAGGAAAAACAATACTTTTTCCATGCACAAAAAAGAAATACAGGGATGTATGGAAGGCAGGAGAGGACAGGTGAGGGGAAGAGGAAGAGCGTGAGCAGAGAGAGAGCAAGACTATTCGAGAGTCTCAAGTTCACAAGTGTCTGAATGAAAGGGCTCCTGGGAGAGCAAAAACTAGGCTGTGGTCACACACACTAAACAACCAACTTTCAAAGGCACTTTCCAACTGGATTTTTACCGTGTGAACTGGCAAAATCCAATTAGAAAGTGCATTGAAAGTGGATTATTTAGTGTGTGTGACCGCAGCCCTAGATATTCTAAAGCGGTGGTTTCCAACTCTTTTGTGCCGCAGAAGTCCAAGTTTAGTTAGCATGGTAACCCACTTAAAACCCCCAAAACAAAGCATGCACAAGTCTACACAACTGCTAGAACCTGGGACCTAATTTCACACGCATTGTGACCCACAGGTTCTAAACCACTCACTCTTACCTTCTTTGCAGGAGTCTGGTGGATGGTCTGGTATTTCTTCCCAGGTTTTGCTCACGCTGCCATCAGTGGCACCACTTGCTTCCAGGTGTAACATGTGATTCCCCCATACTTTAGCATTTGGATTTAATTCAGAAACCTTGGCCGACTCCTACAAAAGCAAATTTCGGTTACATACTTTGTTGGAACAGGAATCTATGACTCAACACACCACCAAACTTTTGAGTGCTTTCAGCAGTGAAGCTGGCCCATAAAGTTCAGGCTATCCAAGGTCTAGCAGGACAGAGTTCCAGAAGCCCAGATCACTGTCGGCTAGTACCCTATCATACTGATCAGCAAAATTTGAAACCATCCAGTAGCCTAAGGAGCCTTCATCCTAAGGAAGCAGCCATGGAGGAAGAGTCACTGCAGAACCTTCAAAGTTTTGCTAAGCAGATTGGTATGGGAGAACTCATGGAGCTGGACAAGTCATGTGATATGTTTTCAAGTCATGGGAGAAAGCCCAGAAGGAACCCTTGTCTAAGGGCCCACACGCCTCTTTGCAGCCCTGACGTACCCAGGTTTTTATCTGAGCACTGCAGCGAGTTCTCTATTCCTCATTGTATCTTCAAAATCACCCTACAAAGTATGTTAAAGAGATCGGCCCAAGGTCATGCAGCAAGCAGTACAGACTTAAACCCAACATGGTCACTGCAACACCATAGTGGGTGATCAAGTTTGGAAGCTAATAGTTTAGAAGGCAACTTGTTACCACTGTGTGCCCTCTGGTGCATTTCTTGCACTCTCTGTAAAGAAAGAGCACTGAACCTCACCCCAAGTTACTTGTGAAGATAATGACATCATATTTACTATTTCTATAGCAACTCATACACACATGTTCCGTATAATGTGCGTGTAGGCAGGTTAGAACTGCAGATGAGAAGCAGGTGTTAAAGGCTGAGAGATGGACTTGCTAGGTAGCCTAAAGCCAGATTTTAACCAGGGACATCATCCTAGCAATACCACACCACTCACAATATGAAACTGACGTACAAGTCAAAGTCATTTGAACTTTGAAGCAATTACCTAAGAAAATGTGTACGGTGGAAATTTGGAAGAGAACCAACTGCAAATTGGCTTTTCTCAGCAGAGAACAAAAACTACTTCACTATGTGTCATGCAAATGAGAATGGAGAGGACAGGACAAGGCAAACATTACCAGCAAGTGGAGAATTTTATGCACAGGATAAAAGGTGTGGTGGTGCCCTTACAGCAGGGAAACCCTTGCCACAAAAGCAAAAACGAGTAAATGAGAGAGGACAAGACAGAGACAGGAAGCCTACACAAGATAAACAGAAGTAGGGGTGAATGACTGGTGAAAAAGCATGGACAGATACACAAGACAAGAATGTGCATGGGGTGAAGATCCTTCTATGGGTCACTGAATGGGTAGGCAGATAGTGGGGGAGAGACAGAAACGTTGTGGAAGCTGGAATCCACCAGCCAGAGCACTGGCCACAGGCCTTTGAAACACTGGGGACCTGTAGAAATGGAGAAGGCGTCATTTACCATGATCTGCCTATGAGCCCCAAATGTGAATTAAAAAAAATAAATCAGTTGTACACAATAAAAACCTCCAGACCCTGAATTGGTTTTTTAAAAAAAACAAAACAAAACAAAAAACATGACTCATGAATCAAGTTACAGTACTTACACATTCTTCATCTGTATCTTGCCACCCCCATATGTCACTGTTTTGTTGTACTAGCAACTGGTAAGGAAATCCTCCAATACCAAAGGAAGAAACTGCCATGTCTTCAGCTTGGTTCTGTAGCGTCTCACTAGTACTGCACGTTTTGTCAGTTTTGTTAAAAGATGAATTAATCCACAGATACCCCATCAGATATTCCTGATCGTTATCAAAGCTACTGTCTGAAAACAACCGGCTTAATGGAGCAGATGGACAAAACTGATTTCCTGTTCCTAAGTCACCCACATCTTGGGAATCCCTTGTATCCATTTTAGATGTAGGGTCAGGTTCTTGTAGTATATCTTCCATTAGATCTAGTACACACTTTGCATGGCCTTGCTCAGATTCTCTGTCGCTAACGAGAGGTATTTCATAAGAAGGAGTGGCAGCGTATTTGTCCACCTGCCCGGGGTCAATGCAAATCCCAGTGGAGGCTTCTGAAGTTCTCAAACTGCAAACCTGAGAGCCTTTCGTACCTGTGACACAGACATGTTCTGCCTGAGTCTTGACTTGATTCAAGCAGCTTTCTGAAGCAGAGTCCTTGGTATCCTCCTTGAATATCTCAGCACAGTGAGGTGGCAGTTCAGAATCCAGGTGCCCGACAGGACACAGGGGTTCCATCTTTCCTGGTTCAGACATGTGAGGCAAAGATCCACTTTTACAGAGTTCCGTGTTTTTTTCACCTGACCCAGTAAAAGTCATGGTACAACTGGTATCTACCTCTCTAGCTTTAGCATTGTTCTCCTGAACTGATGCAGGAACCCTATCAGTTTCAAATTGACAGTCTGCTCTATTGATCTGCAAGACACCTGAAGTACCTTCTGGAACTGTAGACTTCTCCTGTGCTTCTGGAAACATACTGCGCTTGCACATCAGATCACTACCGCCATTTAATGCACACCTGTTGTGAAAAATGGAAGCTTCAGAATGCGGCTCATTTCCACTACCTATTTTGCCTTCATGTAGCGTTTCGCATTTCAACTGATTTCCAGCCTCTTCTGTCCCCACCCTTGAATAAAGAGGGTCAGCCCTCGTACTCTGATGCTCTTCCAGGCTATGGAATGTACATTTGTCCCATAGTTCGGATTGTTCACCATTCAGATTCATGTCGCTCGCTTCAAAATGCGTCAAACAGGCAGAACAGCTGTTATCTTCATTAAGTGAACTGGAAAATCCACATGTTCCACAGTCATTCTTTGCAATTTTGTGCAAAAATTGAACTTCTAGGCGGTTTTCTGTTTGGATTCTTTCATGCCCATTCATATTCTGTGGCTCCAACAAAGTTAATATGTCTCTGTTTTCCTGTGATATCCCTCTCAAGCTACTCGTCCCTGAAGAGCTGGTATCTGTTTGAGATGGCTGGTTGTGCTCAACAGTCTGTGGACAGATGCCATCTTCATTCATTGTAAACTCTAGGACATTTTGTTTCCCCCCCTTAAAAATTAGGTCAGGTGGAGCTGAGAGCATTTTAATAGTATTCTCAGCTTGCTCTTCATGCCTGCATGAAGTTTCCAGAGCACCTACATCCTCACACTTCAAGAGCTGCTGTAGACCACTGCAGTGCCCAGAAATGTTGGGGGGGTTCTTACTGCAGCAAGATACCGCCCCAGATTCATTGTTATTCTCTTTGGAGTCTTGTCTGTCTTCTGATCCATGCTGGTCACCTTCACACTGGTTTTCTGTATTACCTTGACTTGCAAAGAGAAAGTTGGTTTCTTTCTCGAAGCCTGACAAATAGTTCAGATTCCTTAACTGCTTAGAACAGTTTTCGCCTTCTTC
Organism: Lepidodactylus listeri; assembly: GCA_029233225.1. Lineage (NCBI taxonomy): Eukaryota > Metazoa > Chordata > Lepidosauria > Squamata > Gekkonidae > Lepidodactylus > Lepidodactylus listeri. The sequence goes on from JARCFY010000012.1 coordinate 17,154,955, forward strand.
TGCATTGTGGGTTTCATTCAAGTGAGACTGCAGATCGCCAGAGCCAGAGTTGTTCCCATTACCACCTGTGTAACTGCCCACACGTTTTGTGCCTCTTAATTGCTGAGGATACTGTATGTCTTGCACTAAAGGCACAGGTGCTGGAGAATTATTCCTTTCACTAACAAATTCATTCATACAAACGCTACTACCCAGTATATCCATTTCCCAAGTGCTATTTTGAGGAAGCTCTTCAACGTATGCTTGTGCCCTTAAAACATCGGCTGTTATGCCGCTAGTACTTAACCCATACCCAACATTCACCAAGTCAGAGGAAGTTTTAATTTCTATTTCATTTTTTGGCTCTGCTAAACCATCAGCTGTTGAGTTATAAGATGTGCCTTTTGGAGCGCTGACGTCGACCATCAACTCCTGGACTACGAATTGTTTCCCATTCTCGAGAGGCTGGGTTATGCTGTACGGTTCCTCAACAGCTGAACTTTCTCCGTCCGTGTCCGTCTCTCCATCAACAGTTGCCTGCCCTTCTACATCCATTTTCAGATCATCCTCATCCACGATACAAATACTGTAGAACTCCTTATCTCTGGTGCTTATATGGTGCCGGTCTATATCAAGATAGGCAAGGGGTGAAGCTGTTATTTCTCCATCTACTTTCCTGGAAGCTATCGTGCTACAATTACTTGCGGCAGCCTCAGTTTCATCCTGTAGTAGCAAGCACTTGGCTGTAACAGAATCCTCCTTTAGACAACTCTTACTTAAGGACTTTTGTTCCCGAAAGTCCTGGCCTAAAGCCACCGGCACACACGGAGTGAAATTATTTTCAAGCGAACACCACAGCTGTCTGGCCACAGTGGATCCGTTTTCATTACTGGCATTAACACAAGAGCTGCCGGAGTTATTCACACACGGAGCGCTACCACTGCTATCCTCTGTAAGCCTTTTGCCCTCAACTCCAGCCTCCATTAGATCATTCTCTTGTAAGGTGCCATACCTATTCAAGACCCTTTTAATCTCATTAAGTGGGTGAAGATTAAAAGGTCCGTCGTAGATACTTCTGAGGACACGGTCACCATTGGCAACCCCCACACGAAGATGCGAAGGAGACTTAACAGACTCCATGCAATCCTGGATGGCAGCTGTCCCGCTAATTGTCTTTTGGACTGAATACAGGTCCTCACTTTCCACCGTCTCCAAAATTGAAGTTAAAGTTCTACTTATCCCGTTTTCAGAAGGCTCCTCTTCCACAGACTTCTCCAAAAGGCTCATTTTCTCGCTCTTGCTGTTATCTAGCTCTTTGCTGAAGCAACAACCCATTTTCGAGTCGCGTTTTGCAAGTCCTGGAACTGCAGGCTCCCTTTCTGCATATGCCTGCTTTACTTTCTATGGCTGCTGGGGAGACAAGCCAACACCCAGACGCCAAAAATAGGACTGCTTAAACTGTGCAAGGGCCTCATGTGCTAACGCCACTCAAAGTCCAAAGCCCCGTTACTGAGAAATGCCTTAGTATGCTGGCATAGGCACAGTATTGTGCTAAACAACTTAAACCAGAAAAAATATAGCTACAGGTATCATATGGACAACGAGCACTTCCCTGATTTTCCCTTAGCCAGGCTAGCAGTCTGATCAACCCCTGTAGCCATCCTTTCTCGTGACAACAAGAATACTCCGTCAAACAACCACACATCGGACAGAATTCTAAAATAGTCTGTATACACATTTCTAAGCAACCTTAGTGGAATGAAGAAATAAGCTAACAGGGAGGGGAAAGGATTCTCACACACCGAGTACAGTCAGGGTGGCAGCTGTGTTGGTCTGAAGTGGCAGAACAAAGTTTGAGTCCAGTGGCGCCTTGAAGACCAACAAAGTTTCATTCGAGTATAAGCTTCCGATATCTGAAGAAGTGTAAAGGTAAAGGTCTCCCTTGCTCGAAAGTGAGTCAAATCCTACTCTAGTAGGGGGTAGTGCTCATCTCTGTTTCCAAGCCGAAGATCCAGCGCTGTCCGAAGCAGTGTTCCCTCTAAGCTGAGTTAGTGTGAGCTAGCTCACAGTTTTTTTAGCCTCCGGCTCACTCATTTTTGTCTCAGCTCAGGAAGGATGGCTCCAGAGCGAACTCATTTATGCAGCAGCCAAATCACTCGCTCACAACTTTAATGCCAGTAGCTCACAAAGTCGGATTTTTGCTCACAAGACTCCACAGCTTAGAGGGAGCATTGGTCCGAAGACTTCTCCATGGTCATGTGGCCAGCATGACTAAACACTGAGGCGCGCAGAATGCTATTACCTTCCCACCAAAGCAGTACCTATTTATCTACTGGCAATTCCTTGCTTTCGAGCTACCAGGTTGGCAGGAGCTGAGGCCAGAGATGGGAGCTCACTCTGTCACACAGCACTAGGGTCTCGAACTGCCCTGTGAAAAAGCGTGCTTGCACACAAAAGTGTATGCCTTGAATAAAACTTTGTTGGTCTTAACGGTGCCACTGGACTCAAACTTTCTTCTGAGTATGTTTAAGGTACTGCTGCTTACATGGCTTCTCTACCATTCTTCCCCGCCCCAATAAAGACAATTGGCAGGGAGGGGGAACTCTTCTTGCTCACCTCCCACAAATGCATTGACTAGTCACCATTCTTTCCCCTCTAAGAGTCACTTCTTTAAAGATTTGTGAGTGGTGCAGTAGCCCAAAGCTTCCTTTCTGTTAGCTGTGGAATACTCCTCCAATACAACACTTCCTTCCACTAGAGGAAAAGTTCCACTGTGAGCAGAGTGGAACCTTTGGATCCAATCCATGGTCTGTAGAACAATTTGCACAACAAAACTGAGCAAAAAACACTCTACACAAACTATCCCACATGGTCTAACACGGACCAGGAGAGGCAAATTGGTTTTGCCCAAGATGGAGCCCAACTTTCCATCTCATGTCCTTCATTGGCCATGGCTATTCCTAAATAGGGCTTCACCCTTGGTAGCCCATAGCCAGTTCCCAGCTGCAACTAGAATATAAAGAATCTGGGACAGACCTACATTGCCACTTTTTAAACACTGTAGGTTGGATCCCATTGAAAAGACCTTTAGGTGCAAAAGGGGATATTATTTTCACCAGTTCCCTCCCTGCTGTAGCAGCTCTCCAACCCCACTTTGCCACTCTTGAGAGTCCCCAACCACCAGGAGGAGCAGGATAGGGGACCAAGGAAGTTGTGTTTCTTTGCATGGAATATAGAGCATCCCGCCCCATACATAGACTGCCCACAGCAAACAGCAATTTTTTTTTTCTCTGCCAAAGATTTCCAATACCAATTTCATTAGTCGCTCTGCTGACAACTGTAATGTACTGGCTAGCTGACACAGCTATTGTTTGCTACATGCTGGCTTAACTACCTGGTTTATAACTGTCTACTGCTCAATACAACAATACCACATTATTTCCCCAGAAGCACAATTAAGAGTTTAGGACAGAGGAAGTATAACTCATATGACAAGAACATGTTACTAGCATTCCAATTTGCATCTTGGCAAAACTACGGTGTGCAACAATATGTGGCTTGGACCCATATAAGATTTCTGTGGACGAAGGGATTCGTGTCCACGGAGCTAGCCTTTCTAGAAGCACCCCCCCCCCCAATTCCTCAAAAATCCCAACTTTTCTGTAAAGTGAACTGGAAAAAAAGTTTGGGGGAAAATGCAAAAAAGGTTTCTCTTCAAAAATTTCCAGTCCCCCCTGGTCTTGACATCTCTATTTGTACTCATACTTCAGTTTCAGAGACCCTCAGATTTAAAAAAATCTGCAATTGAACTCAACTGCGGTCATCGGGCAGCCATCTGTTGGCCACCCCACCACTTATGGTGGCCCATCTGACATCAATAAGCACCCAGGCCTTTTCTTCATTGCTCCGGCTCTGTGGAAGGGGCTCCCTGAAAAGGTGAGAGAGTCCCCCCCCCCCTCCGCCCTGGAGATCTTCAGGAGGTGCTATATGGCTTGTTTGCCAGGGCTTTTGAGGGGGTTTGAATGGCAGAAAACTTTAAATGTGGGAGGAGGGAGAGACTTGGGGTTCACTATTTTATTTTGGTTTTAACTGAAAACATTTTTAACTATTATTCTAAGCCGTCTTGAACCATGAAGAAAGGCAGGGTATGAATGTTTTAACAAATAAATTACACAAATGGACCCTTTCTCCCATCAGTGTGCCCAAGAGTGCTTGTCAGCATGAACTAGTGCTACTATGGGGAGGAACCCCTTTCCCCTCATTATTTTATTTATATATTAGATTTATAGCCTCCCCCCACCCCCGGTACAACAGGGCTCAGAGCAGGTAACAACAGTATTCATAAATTAAAACTATTAAAACAACTCTTACAATACTACTAGTAGGACCAATAAGATGGCATGCAAATGGGGGAGTAGATATAATACAGTTTGATGGGAGAGGGGAAAGGAAAGAAAGGAAGTTAGCCCAGCTAGAACTACCATTGTCCTCAACCACAGACTTGGCGGAACATCTACATCTTACAGGCTCTGAGAAACTGCATCAAATCCCACAGGGCCCGGGTCAAACTCAACAGGGAGTTCCGCCAGAGCTGAAAAAGCCCTGGCTCTGGTGGAGGGCAGCTGGATACTCTTTGGGCCAGGGATTACCTCCATTCTTTTTGCCTATCCTTGGCTTTGAGCCACAGCACAGGAAGTAATTCAACAGGTCCTTTTGCTAGCTGCTCTCGCAATGCTCCCACTGAAGAGAGGAGCCTTCAACACTGATCTTCTCCAAGCAGTGGACCATTCAAAGTACTCCTCACAGATGCTTTGTAGACCCAAGCACCCCAACCCTCAATTTAAAGAAGTTAGCAATTAGAGAACATACTTTCAGCACACTGCAACTACCTTGCCTGTTATTGCCGGGACCTGGTAGGCTGGTGCCTCTGTGGTGATTTAAACTCGACTTCCCCATTGTGCTGTCTGTTCTGATGCATAATCTTGATATTTCTATCTGGAAGCGAGTTGGCCCTGAGCTCCAGGAAGTCTATAATGTGACCTTTATTTTTCCCCATGAGAAGTAAGAGTGGATGCCAGAGTTAGCTGAAGATGCCTCTCCTAATGCCAATTCTTTAGCTACAGGTAGCACCACACTAACACTGCAAATGCAACCTCTCCAGATAAGAACTTCACTGAATCATGGTTAAGAGGAGAGCCGCCGGATCTGTTGCTCTTAACTGGTGAGCTCCTCATTGGAAATCTCAACATTTTTAAAAACCAGTACCTGAATTCTCTGATCCCACAGAATAATCCGTTCTCTGTCTTCATGGATAGACAGGATAGGTATTATTAAATCATTCATTCTACCTAAGTTCCTTTTTTTCTTCAGGGCACTTCCCATGTATCTTTCTACAGGACTACTGAACGCTTGGCAAAATAATTTAAACAGCTTTATTGAAAACACAAAAGACTGAGAGGTATGTCTTAATACACTTCAACGATCACGAGACAGTGGAGGTTTAGCCTTTCCCAACCTTGCTAAATATTATGAAGCTACAGTTCTTTCCTTTTTGCCTACTTTATATAATTGGTCTATCAAAGTAGACTGGAAATATATAGAAGAGCAAAGTATCATGCCACAGTCTTTCTCAGAATTTTTATAGTCCAATTCAAAACATGGGTCTAAGGTTTCTGAATATAATTATTTTATATATACACTTAGTAAAATCTGGGAAAAGCATTGCAAAGATATAGCACTATTCCCATCAGCTATTGTTAGCTTCATGGGGCAATGTTGGTTCCTCCAAGGAAGAGACCATAAATCCTAATCGATGGAAGGAGTCTAAACTGACAAGATTCATGGATATACTTAAAATGGAAATACTTTGCATAAACTTTCCTTTGAAAGAAAAGGTAAAGTGCAGTTCCGTTGGTACAAATGCTTTTCAATTTGAAGAATAAAAGGAACAGATCTGACAAGATTTGAAGGATTATTGGCTACAGATCCATATCCCGGAAAAGGGTTAATTGCAAAAATCTACAATATAATTGCAATGGTCCAAACCTACGTCATACCAACTTGCTTGGGGAAAAGACTGCGAAGCTGATTTAACTTCTTCTCAATGGAAGGCAATATGGTCCTCAACAGCATACACTTCGAAATCCTCTAAAATACAATTAGTGTCATACAAAGTGCTCACCTGATGGTATCTGACACCCTCTTTACTACATAAAGGCAATAAAAGTATTACCCCATATTGTTGGAAAACTTGAAGAAATTATGGATCACTGTTGCATTGCTGGTAGTCATGTAAATTAATAAAAAAAAATTGGGACCAGACTATACATCATCTATGGCTTATCACTAATTATAAGATACCTAACACTCCTGAACTGATTCTTTTGAATTTATCCGGCAATACCTAAAATATGACAAGACCTAATTACAGTTTTGATTACAGTTGCAAAATTTCTGTTGGTCTCTCACTGGAAAAAGACCTCTGTTCCTTCAATTGCAGAATGGTATGTAAACATTTGGGGATTTTTCACTGTGCACAAAATAGCTGATCATACTTCAACCACTGAATCTACTTCAGGTTACTGTAATTCTAATTTATTAGACAAATGGCTTCCCTTTATGGATTACTCAGCACAGTTTCATTGTTTCAAATATCACAAGAAAAACAAATGGTATAATGAGATTTTGACTTATCTTTAATGTATTTAGAAATATTTTTGGTAATTATAAAATTGCTGCTTGTTACTTACTAGTTCTCCTATATATATAATTTTTAAGGAATATATTTTCAAACATTCAGCTATGTACAGTTTAACATAATTCACAAATGCTGATGAAAAATAATTATTTATAATAGCTTCCTTAATAATAAAAATCATTAAATAATAAAAAAGAATAATCCCTTCTCTGTTCTGGACAAGATATGCATAGAGATCAGCTACTTGAGTACTCTTATGGGCAACATTAGTTGGCCGGGTTGACACAGATGATGGATGGGGGCATTGTAACTGTAGTCTCTCCAGGTCCTGGCAGAGACTGCCTTTCAGCTAGAACAATGGGGGGGGGGGCTAGACTAGGAAGGCTGTCTATGGTGCTTCCTAGCTCTGATCTTTATGGGAAATTACCATCTTGAAATTATTTAAACCAGGAACCAGAATGGGGACTTCATCCACTTGGAGGTGGGATACAAAGTCACAACTGAGGTCAACTGGACACAAAGCCCTGTCTGGAACTCCTTCAGGGCATCCCTGCTATTATACTTATTTTACTTATTTACTTCATCTATACCCTGCTTTGCTCCCCAGTGGAGATCCAAGCAGATTCCATCATTGTCCTCTCCTCCGTTTTATCTTAACAACTCAGTGAATTAGATTAGGCTGAGTGTGTTCGTGAGTGTCCCGAGGGCACCCCCGCAAGTTTCCACAACAGATGCAAACCTGGGTCTCCCCAATCCAATAGTCTAAGCGGTACACCACACTGCTGGCTCCCTTTGGGGTTGGAGCTGGCTTTGGCACTCAAACTCATGCCTGTCGCGTCACTCAATTCGAAGCCTGAAGAGCTGTGGCTCCTCCCTGGAGCTCTGCTGCTTCCAACTGGCTAAGTGGACTTGGTGAGAAACACCTTCGATTCCCCATACAACGATCCCACAGTGTCCAGTGCCTTGTCAATAGACCTGTGAGCTGTCGTCACTGGGACTGAGGCTAAATGGGAGCATTAACGCCAAGCAGCAAGGTAAAAATGTAAAGGAATAGAGTTCCCTTTTTAAGATAATCAGTGGGGGGAGAATGATGACAGACATGCATCAAATACAGACTGAAGCGGGAAACAAAACAGGAAGGGAAATATATGCAGTGTCGTGCCTGGAAAAAGGAATGCAGAGCTCTCTCTGTTCCATGTGGTGGCGGCAGACAAAGAACTTAAGGAAAGGGACACCCCCTAGTGGTGGAGAGGGAAACTGCAATTTCCTCCAAGGGCCAGTGGGGGGGGGGGGGGGCGTGAAGCTGTAATTAAGGATGCCCTCATTCTTCAGGTGAAAAGGGACAGGATCAGGAATAATTCTGCATAACCTCATCATGATCACTGGAAACACTGGCAGCTGGTGTAGCAAATACAGTGGAAGAATAAAAGCTGGGAGACCTGGATTCAAATCCCCATTCTGGCATGAAAGCTTGCAGGGTGACCTCAGGCCCATCACTCACTCTTAGCCCAACCTACCTCACAAGGTTATTGGGAGAATAAAGAGAAGGGAGAGTATACACTATTCTGAGCTCCTTGGGGAAAGTCTGGAATAAAAATGTATTAACACCCCCCCCCCCCCCCCCCCAGTATTTAGCACCAGAACCTGTCCACAATGCACTCTACTTTTGAGCTCCTTGTCCTGTGTATCCAAGTCCTGCTCAGCCCTGCCTTTAAAGTTCCTGTGTGGTCCATTGTGTTTCGCTCGGGTACATGCACAGGACCTCCTGAAAGTGCACTGTGGCTTTAAGCCACCAGGGTTTGTGCATTTGTGGGTTAACAGTCTTCAGATGCCTGTAAGCATCTCTGCTGCTTTCCCCTTAGAACGCAACTTGTGGATTACTGGGTGCCTCAAGCTCAGAACCCTGACCCAAGACACAGATCTGTACCTAGAACCAGCTGTCCCACCTTTTCTGGCTTCCTACTTCCTCTTTCTGGAATAATACATGTAGCGCTTTATGTGTGCAAGGATGCATACTTTGAATATTTGTATCTTCACATGGGCACTCTTATTATCTGGTACGCTAGCCATATAGCTATTATCCTGACTCCCTGAATGTGCTATTTTTCTTAATAAAACGCTCTCCACTTCCAGTATTTTCAAGGTCTCAGTTGCTGTCTGCATCCATCACTGCCCTACTGGACACACAGACAGGCATGAAGCCTAATCCAGGAGCTCTCATCAGTGACAGGCACAGAAGTAAAAATTCCTTTCTTATACCCTGGCTACCTCAGTGTGATTTCGGCCCAAACAGGAAAGTGGGGACCGTTCACACAGACATGTGTTTAGGGTAGATGTATCTTCTGACCACACTCGGTAACAGACCAATTTGCATCAGTATATGACTCCTACCTGGATGCCCTCTATTAGTACCCGTAAAGAAAAATCTTTGCTGGCCGAAATCTAACAAGTATTGATATCTGTATGGACAAAATCATATAGAGCACCTTGAATATGGTTAGTAACCAGCCAATAATGAGTTATTTCATTTTGTGAAAAGAATATGGAGCTTCCAAATAATTGCACTCTTGAATTATAGGAACAAATGGCCTTGCATGTAGAAGCAGAAACTCATATTGGAAACCTTTATGGTTTTTTATGGCAGCTTATTGCTGGAAGTAGATGGATGCCATGAGTGAGATCATATTCCCCAAAATCAGATACCTGAGCATTAAGAATAACTTGGAAGCTGAAGGCTTGCAGCTATCGTATTTTTTGCTCCATAAGACTCACTTTTTCTCCCCAAAAAAGTGGGGGGAAAAGTGTGTGCGTCTTAACCCCCCCTCACCTTTCCCAAGCCACGGCACCGAGCAGAGCTAGGTGCGTCTTATGGTCAGGTGCGTCTTATGGAGTGAAAAATACGGGTATATATGCTCTGGTGAAACTGAACAACCAAAAAATCATAAACATAAGAAGAGCCCTGCTGGATCAGACCAACAGTCCATCTAGTCCCGCATCCTGCCTCACACAATGTCCGATCAGTTCTTCTGCAGAGCCAACAACAGGGCATAGATGCCAAGGCCTTCCCCTGATGTTGCCTCCTGGCACTGGGATTCAGAGTCTGACTGCCTCTGAACATGGAGGTTCCCTTTAGTCTTCATGGCTAGTAGCCACTAACAGACTTATCCTCCATGAATCTCTCTAATGAGAGCCAGTTTGGTGTAGTGGTTAAGTGCGCGGACTCTAATCTGGGAGAACCGGGTTTGATTCCCCACTCCTCCACTTGCACCTGGCTGGATGACCTTGGGCAAGCCATAGCTCTGTACCAGCTGTTCCCTCAAGGACAGCTTGGGAAAGAGCTCTCTCAGCCCCACCTACCTCACAGGGTGCCTGTTGTGGGGAGGGGAAGGGAAAAGGAGTTTGTAAACCGCTCTGAGACTCCCTTGGGGAGGGGAGGGCGGGGTATAAATCCAATCTCTTCTTCTTCTTCTTCTTCTAATCCCCCTTTAAAGCTGTATATGCCTGTGCCCATTCACTACATCCTCTGGCAGTGAATTCTACATTTTAAATCATTCTGAGTAAAGAAGTACTTCCTTTTGTCCATTCTGAATCTACTGTCCAGCAGCTTCACTGGATGCCCTCAAGTTCTAATATTTGGGGAGAGGGAGAAAAATTGGTACACGGAAGACTGTAGCTTGCTGTGGAGGCACTTTAGAAAAGAAGTGGTCACCTGCATTACAGTACAAAAAAGCTGCTAAGTTCTCAGATGGGTGAAAGGGCTACTCGAGACTCACAGTACTTACTAGATGAGAACTGTCTTTAACTTCTTGTACTTGCTGCACCTGCGGTTCAGCCACAACTTTAGTGTCCTGATCAGAAGTCATGAGCTGCCTACTTTCTGGCTCCTCAGAGAGAACTGTATTGATAAGCTGCAAAGGAGAAAACAAACAAAACAACAAAAAAGTGTAAGTCACAAGAAATGGCAGATCATATTTAACATCAAGCAACAGTTGCTAAAGAACCCATGTTTGTACTAAGATCTTTCATAAGAAGGGATCTGATTGGGTCCCTTCCCCACAACTATTCATAGCCTCACAGGCAAAAAGATTCCAGGTTTCCCAGTAAATAAGTCTGCCGGCTATGCTGGAAATTCCTGGCTGCTGCTGGTCTTCTAAATAGCATATTCCAACTGCTATAGTCTGTTTCCTGTATTTAGCAGGGCTCATTACCTCAAAGTTACTCATCTGAAGAACAAGCAACAACTTCTTTTATTGTCAAACTGCCAATGGCAAGCTTGGAAATGGAGAGCTGACTGCTCACACAGGCCAATGTAAGCTTTTTAAAACTAACATAATGTCCACCTCGTAATACACAACAGCGAGAGCTGACAAAGTGCCCAGTTCAATTCACGGAAACAACAAGTATCTGCAATCAAGAGTGACTACGTCGCTTGCAAGGCCATCCTAAGAAGAGTTACACCCTTCAAAGTTCCTAGAAGTCAATGGGCTTAGAAGGGCATAATTCCGTGCTTGACGAGTAAGCGTAGTGTATTCAAAGGTTTCTCTTTACCTTTGAATAGATACAGCCCACTTTGTGCCAGCACTATCGCTCCAAAGCAGGGGGTTGCTACTAAGTCATCCAAAACCCCATCCGTGAGACATAACTTGCAAATAACTTGACATGTGGATTCTAACACCCTTCAAGTCCATCAAACTATTTCAGAGAATCTATAGAACACAAATCTCTCCTTGGCAATCGAAAGGTGATCACAATCTCTCACAGATGTCACACGCACATAGACATACACTGTATGTATTACAATGAAGAGCATGCATGTTTGGATCTTGGAGATCTGGTTCTTGCTCAGCGATTAATTTGCCTCCGTTTCCCATCTGTAAAATGGGACTGCTGCCATCACATTCTACAGGGTTGCTGCAAGTATCAAATACTGAAAAGCCCTTTTCGGAATCAAAAAAGTTAACACAGAAACTGAGGCGCAACAGGCTAAATAAATGCAGGCCTCTGGACTGGGGTGACACCTATTTCAGCTGGGAATTACGGCTCTTAAGATATTCACAATGCAAATGCCAACATCCACTAATATTAAACAGCTGCATTCCATATATAACATGCATTAACTTCCCCTATGTTTCCAAATGGGCTCGCATAGAGCTGATCTCCTTTCTAAGTTTTCTTCTCAGAAAGGAAATAGCAATTTTCACAGCTCCCAGGTTTCATCAACAAACGTTAGTGAGCCACAGGAACTTATCCAAGCATGGAATTAGGCGATGAATTGCTATGACAACACACCGTAAGATATGCCACAACGCGGCACAAAGACCCCGAAATCCTTTCAGCCAAACTGCTGCGTGTGCAGCAGAAGAAGCATGCAGGAAAGCATGGGCTTGTGCCTGCCCACCCCATATACAGCAGATCTCACAGCACGGGCATACGGGAGTCACATTACAATCCTGCAAGGTGCGTCAAGAAGAAGGGAAAGGAGGGTAAGATCTGAACACACACCAACACAACACCCGTGCGGCAGTGAACGCATGCTCCCCACCACACTGGTGATCACCAAATACCGCCGGCTTGTGAACTAACCTCTGTTTTAAAGCCTTAACAGGAAATACTCCAAAGGCTAACTCATTAATGTAACTATGAAATCTAATGGAATAAAACAGTTCTCGTAAGATTTACCATCTAAGCTACTTCAGTTCTTATAAAATGAAAACTGTAAATCAAGTCATGACTGTTGCTGGCAGCTCTGACAACAACATGTGTTTTGTTTTTAAAAAAAAATAAAATAAAATTAAGATTTTATTTCTTGTACCTCCCCCACTTCCAAGTTGATTAGGCATGTAATAATTCAACACAACACATAAAGCTGCCTTGCCCTGAATCAGGCCATTAGTCTATCAAGGTCTCAAGCAGAGGTCTTTCACAGCACCTACTGGCTGGTCCTTTTTTAAATTGGAAGTGCTGGGGATTGAACCCGGGACCTTCTGCATGCCAAGCAGGTGCTCTACCACTGAACCATGGCCTCTCCTCACATGGACCAGTAGTCACTTAAAAGTACTGTCATATTTTTGGCTACTTGCTTGGAAAGCACTGGATACATGTTCTTGAATTAATACGTACCTATTAAAACTGGGTGGTGGTGGGGCTTCCCCCCTGACCTGGCCACAGATCAAGTCCAAATTAGGTAAGTGTAATGCAATCGAAGTGGGGCTGCCTTCGAAAACTTTCTGGAAACTTCAGCTGGTTCAATATGTGGCAGCCAGGGCTACCGTCAGAATGGGCGACACAGGGATCACTATCACCCCGTGCTGAAAGATCTGTACTACCAGTCCATCGGTTTCCAGCACATTTCAAAGCACTGGTTCTTACCTATAAAACCCTAAATGGCTTGGAGAGGGGAAATCTGAAAAAAAAAACCCTCTTCCCATACCGCCCATACAGTTAAGATCTCCGCAAGCCCTGCTTTCTGCCCCCTCCTGTCTTCACAGGTGAACTGGGTGGCAACGAAGCCCTGTTTTGGTTTTCCTCCAGCTGTGGCATCTTGTCTGTGGAATGCCCTTCCCTAAAAGGCTCGCCAGAACCCTACACTGCTCTCTTTTAGGTGCCAGGCCAAAACATCTCTTTTTACCCAGACTTCTAAAAGTGTTGATTTTTTGAAAAAAATCTTTTTGAGATTCTGCTTCTCTACCCTGAGATTTGCTTTCAGCTAATAAATGTTTTATGCTTCTACCTGGCTTTTAGCTTGGCAGCCGCCTCAAGAAGACTCTGTTAAGAAGCACCACAGAAATCTTCTAAACAACACAACCAAACCGCAAAAATACTGTGGGCTAAAAGACCTCTAAAAAGAACGAGTTCGCGTACGGATCAACTTCACCACCTTCAAAAAGTTACTCCTGAAAACTGAGGGAACTTGGGGGAAGCTCCAGCAGAGTTGTGAGCAAACTCATATGAAGAGGGACTTGCGATGATGTTCCAAAGTGCAGGGGGGCAAGACCCCCCCGAATGAACCCGTCTTACTGGTCTAATTCTCCTGCTTTTGTTTATTAATATTTACCCCCCACACCTGTTAATTCTTTGGTGAAAATAATATGGCAAAAGACTGCTGGATCTTCTTGGTGTCTAATTACAGCTGCTGTTTCCATTCCCACTTCTTAAGATATTTCCCTTCACAATCAAAGTTGCGGTGTAGAGGTAAACATCCTGCTAGCTAAAGCCTTTTTACGTTAATAAGCTACTGAAGAGGTGCCAGCGACTCTTTCATTCTCCAGAACAGAGCTCACCGCCCCTCTGCCTAGGGATAAAGTGCCTCCCTGAATAGGAAGTGCCACAACAACACTGCTTATTCTCCCTTTTGATCTCGGCACTTTTGTATATTATTAACAGTCCTCATTACACCTTGCATGGCTAGCAGGCATCTGTTTTCAGTTGCTACACTACAGCTGAACGCTTTTTTCGTTGGGAACGCAACGAGGCTTTGTCATTTCCAAGACAAAGCGATAACGAAATCATTAAGCCATTTCAAAACCGTAAGCACAAACAGAATTTACGTATATGGGAAGCTGCTGACCGAAGACACAGCTACTGGTTTCCAGCCTGTGACTCCTTGCTTCTATAGGCCCTATGCGCATCCTCCCCACCCCCCGCCCCCAAGCTCTTAGACTTCCCATTATTCCTTTGGGCGGGAAGTCCCCTCTCTCCCTTCCCATAGGCCTTTGCTTCTCTCAGTCGGCCATCTTCTTATGCCCTTGACTCTTATTTTCCTACAGGCACAGGACTTCTACCCTGCTTTGCTGGGCCCTTTCAGCTATTCCTGAAACACTAAAATCCGAGCAGGTCAGTTAATGGTCTCTTACTACCCTGGCCTGGCTGATATGGAGGAAACTCAAGTTAGTTTGTAGAGTTGAAGGCCAGGGAGGGGGAAGGGGAAGATCCTACTCTGAGGCCTTTTTTCAATACTGGAAATATGGAGGGAACTCTGAAACAAAAACACCTATGAAATATTTTATCTTTTGGAATGAGCAAAGTATGTTTAAGACAAGGGGTTACTCACTCAAAATGTGGAGTGTGCAGAATTTAACATGAACCAATCTACAGCATTCGAGAATGATAAATTCTTGTGTACACTCTAGACCAGGGGTCCCCGACATGCTTCCCAGGGATGGCACCAGTGTTCCCTCTAAGCTGAGGTAGTGTGAGCTAGCTCACAGTCTTTTTAGCCTCCAGATCACACATTTTTGTCTTAACTCAGGAAGGATGGCTCCAGAGCAAATTGATTTATGCAGCAGCCAAATCGCTCGCTCACAACTTTGATGCCCATAGCTCACCAAGTAGGATTTTTGCTCACAAGACCCCACGGCTTAGTAGGAGCACAGCTTGGCACCCACCAACAGTGGGCTGGGCCAGGTGGGGCTTATACCCAGGAAGGCTTCTGATTGGCTGTGTAGACTTTAGAAAAATATTCAGCAGCATCTGCCACCGCAGTACAAGGATCTTCACGGCAGTGTTCCCTCTCAGCTGAGTTGGTGTGAGCTAGCTCACCATTTCTTAGCCTCCGGCCCACATTTTGTCTCAGCTCAGGAAGGATGGCTCCAGAGCAAACTAATTTATATAGTAGCCAAACTGCTCGCTCACAACTTTAATGCCAGTAGCTCACAAAGTAGAATTTTTGCTCACAAGACTCCACAGTTTAGAGGGAGCATTGCTTCACGGTGTGACTAAAGGAAGCTGCAGCAGCCAGTGCCTGCCAGGTTCCGTCTCCTGTAGCATCCATTTTGTGGCTGTACCCATCGTGCTGTGCCAAAACTCCAAAGGTGCCCACAGGCTCAGAAAGGGTGGGACTCCTGCTCTAGACATATATCACTTTTTCAAAAATATATTCATTATACAAATGATATGAATTTTGTCTATAATTAATATGCCTTAATATGGAGGATGATACAGTACTGAGGAAAAAAAGGTTTTTAGTGTTTCACTTGATATGCTGCTAGTCCTACTGTGACTACCGGGATTTGTCCAAATATATTCTTATTTACTACAAAAGTTGTTTTTCCATTTTAAACTTCTATTTTTACTCTCAGATGGCAAACACTAAAGAACCCACACTACAGCAGCATAGCTTGTCACAATTCACAGCTCCTTCTCTAGTACTGGCTATATTCACAATTTTACTTGTAGAAAACTAATGTATTTATTCTTCTAATGCCAAATAGTATAATTTTATATGCCAAGTTATAAATCATACATTTTATACTGCTAACGCAGCAAGTTCAATTTAGGTTTGATAAACAGGGCATGTATTTCAGGTTTTCCCCCCTTCAAGAACATTTTATACCTTTGCAAGGAAAAACTAAGATCTCTTTCTGCACTGGCAATATGGTATCTGCCCCAAGAACAGATATAGCCTTGTGCAGAAGAAAAAAATACCACTCCCCCAGCACATGATGCAATTTCCTACAAGAAAAAAAAAGCATTTGATATGCATTATATCAAGAGACGGTCCCATATAGAAGAAATGCAGTGAAATTAAAAGGGCGGAGTGACAACTTACTAGCTTGGTTTTCGGGCATCAATCATTATTTCACCTTTGTCTTCATTTTGCATAAGGAAGTTTTACTATTTCTATCTTGGACAAACCAAAAGGCTTTCTTATCAGCAATGTGCTTTGATATGGTAAATCATATGTAGACACTAGAACTGGTGATTCACGATAGGTGATTCATCCAGCCAACTGCATGGTGCAGCAGCCAACTGTTTTAAGACTGGGTGCAGCACAATACCGTGCAGCGCTGCTATGGCATGGCAAAGCACTGCCATCGGGGCAGCAATGCGATCTAACTTGTCTCATGCCAGCAGCTGCCACCCTTGCAGGGTAAAGAATACCACCCCCATGCAGCAGTTCTTTGCATACTGAACTCCGATGACACAAACTGGTGGATACAGAAAGTCTCACCCCTCAACATACAGTTATGGCAGCCATATACTTAGCTACACCAATGCAAACCTAAATACTCAACATTTAGAAGCAACTGTCTACCAATCAGATGGCAAAAGGGTAGAAGCATGGCAAAAGAAGCCTTTCCCCACAAGTACAGTTAAGCCAGTCCACATCTCTTCGGCTATAGGTACATGCAGGAATGGTATGTGCGGATGAAAAGAAACAATAGCAATCACAGTACTTTATATAGCTGTCAAGGACATTAAAATACAAAGCAAACAAAGATAATCAGGTTCAGAAAACAAGCCAGGAAAAAGGCGACTGCCTAGTAAAAGTCCCCAGATTAACTTCCTTCCCTAAATTACTATAGCGTACATTCATAAATATGACTACACTGAAGAAGCAGGCAGGGCCAAGAAGAGGTTACCGTATCTCCTCTTCCACTAGAAACACACTTTACAGTCAGCTTTTTAAGTGTCAGTCCCCTTGCCCACATTTACCATTAGCTGCTACATGCAAAACCTGTCTCATTTTCCTGATGCCAAAACGTACCTGTACTCAACACTAAATTCAAGAAGTACAGTATATTCTGCCAAATTAGTTTTATGAACACGTTTCAAAAGTATTTATGCAAAATGTCCATATTTGTCCCATTGTTACCAAGCCACAGACCAAGATGAACTTTTTACATGGAGACCACTGGTGTGTGTGCGTGTGTGTTTGAGTGCACACAGGCTCATGTGGAGAGAGATACACACAAACCCCTATCGTTCAGCCTTACAACTCAACTACTAACTCTTCTGCACAGCAGTTCCTATCCTTTGTAGTAGCCCGGTAAAGGAGGTGAAGAGGGCAGCCTCCCGGGAAGATTTCATAAAACTGTCTTCTTCCAGTAAATCTTTGGAAGTTAATTCATTGGTTGCTAAAAAAATTTTTTATAGCCTGGACATTTTGTTCTAAGAATCTTTGTATGGGGCTTGACCGGGCTTACAAATCCACTTATCTGATGATCGGTGGGCAAATGTTTCTTTCTCTGGACACTGCCTTTTGGTCTGCTATTAAAATCTTTCTGAATTACACCACAATAAAACTGTTGCAGATAATGTGATTTTATTTTGATAAGCTGCTTTACGTTTTGGAGCAGGAGGATCAACATGTTTCAAAATATATGAGCCAATTTAATGCAGTCACCCATACCGGAAAGCAGCTCTTGGTAGTTAATCTGAAATGTGTTGATCAAGTGGAAAAAATCTCATTGGGGTAAAAAGAAGGATCCTATTCCCTTAAGACGCAATGTTAGGAATTAATGGATTATTCTAAAATTTCTGGGCATCCTGTAGCCTCCATACCCCACACCTGTCTTAAGCAAAGGCTGGATTTACGCTAGGTCCCCAACGTGTGTCTTGTGAGATGTGACTGCCACCCACTAAGTCTATGCTTGCTATTTCAGCCGCTGGCATTAGTTACTCCATGCTCAGCCTTGTCAGGAACAACAGCTGCTTCTGGTGATCTGGCTGGGCATCCAGTTCTAGTTCATCCTTGGCCTCTAGTTAAAAGAAAATAGGAAGAGACCCATTTGCCTCCTTAAAGGCTCTTTCAGGAAGGGAGAAGGTCCCAAAGATGCAGCCAGTATTGTAACTATGCTGAAACTGTGGTTTTAGAACCTATCTTAAAGCTCTGTTAAAAATCTCACTGTACAGCTATTAGCAGGCTAGTCGCCAGAGGCCACGTCCACACTGTCATTTTGGTCGCTCATTTTCCCTATTGCTTCAGGTTCCCATCCCCCAATGTGTTTTGCTCTTTCTAGTCGTCCCAGAGGGAGCAAAACACATGTGGAAAGGGAGAAATGAGCAACAAAAGTGACAGTGTGGATGTGGCCACAGTATTTCTATAGCTGGAATTTAAGCTATGGGGACTTTCAGTAGCTTCTTAAAAAACAGTCATAATACCGGCTGCATTTCACTGACATAATTTCTTAAGGCTACACGGACAGCTGAAGGGATGGTTCCAAACCATTTGAAATAAGATCACTGAACTCCGAGAACACGAAGAGACTATTTTGAATTGCATTTGCACAAGTCACACATTTATTTGGACACTGCCAGAGTGTACCGGACAATACAATTAGCTGCAGCAGGACCGAACAATTCAACAGGCCTTGTGGTATGGCCAAACAAGACTCAGCATTTTAGGTGCGTAGCAACAAACACAGTCACATGGCCCTGCTGCACTAGCTCAAAGGTCAAGAAGCGGCTTCCACAGAGGATTTTCCCCTCTTTTCAAAAGCAAAGCACATTTTCATGTTTGCTTTGCTCGCTTGGCTGTACAGCTGAAAGATCTGGCACTGCCTCTCCGTACGGGACTGATTTTGAAACATTCTACGGCGACAGCAAGTGTTCACTCATAGGCTGCACTAATGTTTAGAAAGTGAAGAATTTCAGGCTTCATTCATTAAACTACTTCAGCTTACATACTATCATCTTGGTGGAATGAAGCTGAAGTAATGCCCAGATTGGGCGGGGGGGGGGGGGGGGGGCTAAGCATTTTCTACTAGTCTAAACAACAGACCAGAGAATCAGGAAATTCCAGGCAGGTCGCACAGTTTTAAACAGGGAATGACTCATATGTGCAAAGTTGCCATCCAGACCCAATTCACAGAATCCTGCTGTCAAGAACTCAAGTACTACGAATTTGAAACAGACTACCTATAAGGAAACCGAATCACTGTGGAAAGTGCCGCCAAGAAAGCGGTAAATGCTCTTTTGAGCTTAGCGTAATCCACAGAGCCTTTGATACGGGGCTCAGCCTCAGGGGCACTCTCCACCTCCCACCACACTCTGGTAAAAATGCCTATTCACCACCAAACACTTTGGGATCTGCCATTTTCTTCTCATGCTGGGTCTTCACTGTTTCTCCCCAAAATATTCTACAACCACCCATACGTCTTCAGTAGTCATGATGATGCAAACGAATGTTCATCAGTTTCATGGGTTCTTATAGGGTACTACCGAGAAGCCTACTTGCATTTCAAAAATCTACTTCACCCCAGTGACCCTCAGCAAGTTACTCAGCAGTTCCTTTCCCAGCCATGTGGTCTAAAAAAGACAGAAGTACTGGGTGAACAAAGGGCCACTTGTTGCATACATGGGTGTTCGCCTCCTCAGTTTTATCCTTACAACAACCTTGAGAGGTAGGGGAGGCTGAAAGCAAACTGGCTCATGGTCAGCAAGCTTTGCGGCTGAGTGGGGGGATTTGAACCTCACCTTCCCTCGTCCTGGCACAGCATAGGAACCAACACAACACAACTGTGCTCAGGTTTTGTATAAACAGCGGCAAGCAGCCAGGCAACCGCCTCTCGGCACTAGGGCATTCTGTCTCATCAAGACTGTGAGGAAAGACCCTTTTCAACCGGGTACCTCCACTCACTTTTCAGCCATTTTTTACATGGAGCAAACTGCCGCCGCCCCCTCCCCCCAAGCCCAGATGCCTTTTACAGTTGGGAGGCTACCTTCAGAACAGTTGACAAAAAAACCATATATTTTAACTTAAAAATTAAATTGAATTAGAGACAGATTTAAGACAGCCAAAGGGATTACATTCAGAAAATAAATTGAAAATGAAATCTGAACTTAATGCAAGCAATCTCTTTTAACCAAATTTATGAGAGTTCTATAGGAAAGGCTGCTTTTTCTTTGCAAAGAAAAAAAGAACCATGGGGGAAACCATCTTCCTAGTTACCACACAGCACAATACGACGGCCTGATAACCAGGGACCAATGACCAGTGAGCCACCACAGCCATTATCCACTGATCCGTCTGGGTGCCCTTTTACTCCTGTTTTATACCCAGGGACGACCTGCAATGGGCTCAGGACTTTTAAACTGCACCTACCTTCCAATCAGACATGGAAATTTTATCTTCCATCTTTGATAGAACAATGAGCTGTTCAGGAACCACCAAAAGGCCCCTTGCTTCCTTGTCAAGATTACTTTTCTGAGAGGGCAGGGCAGTCACATGATGTGGGAGGGGCAAAAAGGAACACTGGAGTGCAGAGTTACCTTTGAGGGCTGACCCCCAACCAGCAACTCCAGTCTAGGAAAGCCTATCAAGGTAACAGGTTATAAAAGAGGATCTTAGTTGGGATTGTGAATATTATGTTATCTAAAAATAAGCAACATTCTGTATGTTGTTTTATAAAATGGGGGGGAAACAGTAAGTGAAATATTTACAAAGTGTAAGGAGTATCTCTGTTGTTTAAAGGCTCTGTTCAATATGTATTTGCAAGTGGGGACCCGTCAGCAATCCTACCCCCTCCCTGGGTTGACCCCAGTTTCCACCTACAGCTTTCTGCCCCCACCTCTTCCTAGTGTGTGTCTTTCCCCCACCTCTACCGCCACTGTCTGACTTGCACACTTGGGCTGGCTCCTCACTCATCGCCTCTACTGCTGCATGCCTAGTTGCAAGGACATATCTTGCAAGGTGGGATAGAAATCAAATAAATAAATAAATAAATAAAGAGTGCCCATATCCCCATCCGCCACACAACAGGGGTTTTACCTCCCATCATACCTGGCTAGGATCTGATGACAGAGAAGGCGGGTATATGCCTAAGACGCACCAAAGATACTTGGTCCTTGCCCACCAGCATCCCCTCCAGGTGTGCATGTTGGCCTGTCACCAGCAAGCGCACTCAAGGGAAGCAGAGGTAGGAAGAAAACCAAACAGAAACACGTCATTAAAACAATTAAAACCAAAGCTAACGTATTCACACAAACACATATAGAGGGTAGGAAGGAGGGACCATTGAGGGAATGCCAAAGAAGTCTTCACCCATCGGCAGAAGACAGTAACAAGCAGATGAATACCTCTGAGGAGAGAGTTCCATAGTTTTGGTGCCACAGCCGAAAAGACCCTCTCGCAGGTCACCTACCTGATCTCTGAAGGCAGGGCCCCCAAAGCAGGGCCTTGGAAGATGACTGTAGTGGTCAGAGCGGTCTGTGAGGGAACAGTCCCCCTCCTGCAGCACTGAAAACGCCAGTAGTATCCAAACCACTGGACTTAAGCTTTGTTTTAAAATGTTTAAATGGAAATATTTAAAACCAAAAAGGGAATACTTACAAAGCAAGACCGAAGTATTTGGGAACCTGAAGCCATGTCTAAACACACCTCTGTATTTTAAAGTATCACAGCCCTGAACTAGGCAATATGAATTGCAGCAGAGGATTTAGAACCGTTTTCAGAAACCTCAATAATGACAAAACTGAACTTGATTCTTATTTCTAAAGTTGTATTACATAAGTTTAGCAATACCATTATACTTAGGGCACAGGAACTATATGGCATGTTACAACATTTTGGCTTGCCTACAAGTACAGTGTAAAGCTATTCTTTCCCACGGCACAGATACAATTGCTGTCTAATAAGGTTGCCTTTGAAACTGGTCTCAGTAAACGTGAATAAAGGAGCAGTTACTAAATATGAAGTTAAATAAAAAATAAGACGCATCCCCCTCCCAGAGAGTGGTACATGACTTACAGTGCAAGCCTATGCAGTGTTAATTTGGCACTCCTTATCCAGTTTAAAAGAGCAGAGCTTGGACCAGCTTTCCCATAGTGCCTTTCTTTGGCCAAATCCTCTTGGAACTGAGCCTTTTAGCTCCAACAACCAAAGGCCAGGGTGAAGCAAGAACGCCAAATCTATTCTTGTTTAGCTCAAGCCAAATCAACTTCGATGGCAAAGTTCCTTTTTGAAAAAAGGCTTTCTCCCCCCCCCCAAAAAAAAACATTTATTTCACACAGATGCAAAAATGCAAATCCAGCAACAAGTGCTACTGCTTAATGCAACAGCTGTCTCCCAGAGAGACCCCTAAGATCATTTGAGACGAGCAGCTGGATATATATCATAAACTGAGCATTTGGTGCTGGGGAGGGTTGTAATAAGCTTTGGTCTATTCCGCACTCTAAGTAAAGAATTGCTTCAAATGGTAGACACGGGTTCAGTTGACCATAAAATCGCATTGCTCTGGTATTAAAAAAAAACCACACTCTTTTGGAAAGCACAGGCTGGTGACTCATCAGTTTTATTCATCGATCGTTAGCAGCAAGTTTCTGTGGTGGGGCAACATGGGAAGATACCGCAACTTGCATTCCAGCATCAGCGATGATTTCAGTATGGCTCTGATCAACTAGAAATTCCCAATGTGCTGAGACTAACATCTGCTCCCGGTGGGGAGGAAAAACAACAATCATCAACGCTTCGAGGAACTGTGACCCAGCAAC
The DNA here is from genome assembly GCA_029233225.1 of Lepidodactylus listeri. Taxonomy (NCBI): domain Eukaryota; kingdom Metazoa; phylum Chordata; class Lepidosauria; order Squamata; family Gekkonidae; genus Lepidodactylus; species Lepidodactylus listeri. The sequence continues at coordinate 17,177,843 of JARCFY010000012.1, forward strand.
AATCTGGTAACCGTGAGATGGAAAAGTCTGGCTACATTCGAGGAGCACTAGCAAGATACCAGGATCGTGATTCTTGAGTGAAGCTACACAGACTTCTCCTTTTCCCACAATACTTGGGACAGGGCCTGCGATTTTACATACCGCTCAAGCTTCCTCCCCGATGCGCTCGACAACAAAACCTGTGCTGTTACCTCCCTCTCCAAATCAAAGAACAAAAAACTACTGTCATCTTAGAACGGATGCAGTGGAGGAGGACCATCTGTAGCAAGCTGCTTCTCGTGCTCTTCCTGGTGGGCTGGATCCCCAGGAGGGAGCAGTGCATTCAACAAACACCAACACTTCTTTCTTAGGTGTTTGTTGAATTTCTTTTTCCTTAGAAGGCGTGAACACAGAAATAGGGTTATTCCAGCTTTTTACTCTTCAACAGAGGGCCACTTCTGACGACTTATTATTAAGATCTATATCCCACCTTTCCCCTCAAAAGTGGGACCCATGCTGCAGACCTGGGATAAACGGGCAAAGATCATGAGGAACTACAGTCTTTAATTGCATGAAAATGGTTACACGGAAGTCGTTCTCCTGACAATTCCCTGGCTGATGTTCCAGAACCTGCCAGCTTGGCTTCAAGACTGAACTACGTGAGCAGAATATACTTGCGCTCACAGGACGAGCCCCCTACCTGCGCGCATCTCCCCAAACTGGTTCCAGTGAGTCAGGACGTCCTTTAAGAGTGGCTTTCGTCCAGCACAGGAGGCCGCAGTTAAGGAGAATTGGCAGCACCTCCTCACCCAAGGAGGAGTGTGTGCTGCTGGCACAGTGGAATCTTTGTACACAAGATGAATTTTCCAGTTAAAGTGACTCGCGCTTACCACCAGCGCAGAAGTTCACTTATTTCCCTGTTCAAACTCCTACACAAAACCAGCATAAAAACTGCATTTCTTCCCAAGAACAGCACAGACTACCAATTGGCCCACAACAGTTTCCCCTACAGGCATCCCTTACTGAAAGCTTTTAAACAGGGCACTTTCAAGTTTGTGTGATTTCAGCCATTTCGGTTATATTTTGCCTACGACTGTTCTTTAGGAATAATCTTATTTCATTCTAGAATGTTTGGCAGCTCAGCAAAATAAGGCTGTAATATGACATAACCAAATTTGTACTCAAAACCACATCCATCTAGCAAGTCCCGCTCATCTCTGCAGCTGATGCAGTGGTTTCCTAGAAAATAAATAGTACTAAAGAAAAACTAACAGAACCATTTTTTTTTGTTTAATAAAAGTTTAACACATTTTGTTTAGAATTACTGTAATGGTGCCATCCTGTCTTCAAGTATATTAGGTTGATGGATAAGCCCTACAACCTTAAGGAATGGGCAAGTGTCAGGGCTACACCAAGGCTTGGATTCCTCTTAGAATTTCCTCACACGTATGTGTGAGAGTGATTTTTTCACTGCCCCCCCAACTACTCCCCCACCCCCCAGAAGTAGCATTTAAGGGGCATTTAGGGGATTGCGGCAGGAGAGAGAATTGGCAAAAATTACTCCCCTCCTTGAGCATGTGGAATTTTCTAGACAGAATTCAAGCCTCTGCCCCCTGAAAGGCCATGTGGGAACCCATCAAGGGGGAGGGAGGTCAGGGAAACTGCAAGAGCGTCATGTGCATGACCTGGAGTTGACTTCACTCTGCTCAGCTGTGCACAAGCCATGTGGCCTGAATGACGCTGATGGGGTAGAGAAGGATTGAGTATAAGGACTGCGGCAATGAATGGAAGCAGGTGACAGCAGTGAACCCCTTGTCTGCAGCACAGGCACGGAAGCATGCTGACCAATACGACTGTTCTTTGCGGTTGCCAATCAGTGTTAGCAGTACAACCCATTACTGTGCTCCATGGTGCAAAATCTCAGCTGAACCTTTGAATCCATGGCCAGTTTTCCTAGATGGGTAACTTTCTGCAGTTAGCTATGACAAGAAAGTAAAGGTAAAGGTTTCCCTTGCCTGAAAACCAGTCAAGTTCTACTCTAGGGGGTGGTGTTCATCTCCGTTTCCAAGCTGAAGAGCCAGCGCGATCTGAAGATTTCTCCGAGGTAATGCGGCCAGCATGACTAAACGCCAAGGTACATGGAATGCTGTTACCTCCCCACCAAAGCGGTACCTAATTATCTACTTGCAATTTCTTGCTTTCGAACTGCTAGGTTGGCAGGAGCTGGGGCCAGAGACGAGAGTTCACTCTGTCATGCGGCAGTCAGGTCTCGATCTGCCGTACTACAGACCTTCCAGTCTGCAGCTCAGCATCTTAACCTCTGAGCCACCGCAGCCCCTTATGACAAGAAAGCCCTCCTGTAAATGTGTGGTTGTGTATTCCCTTATTGCTTCCATAGTATGCCCATTTTCCTTACCCAGCAATAGGCTGGTGACCCTTAGCCCCTTTCCCTAGAGATGCAAGGTCCCCCTCCAATGGAAACATTCTGATAAAAAGTCCCCCCGGCCCTTTCCCCCCCAATTCTTCCAAAGGGAAAAATTGCACTTGACCGAGTGCTAAAAATAAATTCCCATGAAATGCTGTCTCTTTTAGAATGAATGAAATGCTTCTTAAACAAGTGTGATGAACTGCACTTTTTAAAAGCTTAGAAGCTTCAGTTTAAAACAACTGAAGGATTGTGAAGAGTTAATTCTTCACAGAAACAGGCTCTTGAGTGACAGGCTGCTCCAAGCAATCTGATAGGTTAGCATCAGCTAAGCAGAGAAAGTCCTGAGAGCTGCATGCAGAGGAGATTGTTAGATTGCTGCCTTGACTGAGTTGAGTACTGACAGTATGATTTCAGACCTAACTGTGAGGAGTCAAGTACTGACAGTTTCAGAATTCAGGCCTGACTGAGAGCAGTTTAACACAGACAGGAGAAAAGCTGGCAAGGATGAGTGGGTAGTTAGATGGACATTCCCATTCGGGCCAAGGAAAGGGAATAGGTCTTCTAGAGAGAAGAAATTTCCCTGCCCAGTTAAACAGGGAGTAAGCTCTAAAGAGTGGAGAGATCCCTAGTCTGGTGTGATTAGAAACTGCATTTAGATACCTTAAGTCAGTTAAAAACTCAATACGAGTAGTGAAAGAATTTGGGTACTTGAAAGAGTGTACCAGCCTCCTGGAAACCAAAATAGTTCGAGAATATTCTAAGAAAGTGTACTGAAGTGTTGGGGGAAAACACTGGAACAAAAGCCTCTCAAAATAAAGATTTAAGTAACTCTGAATATCTTAAGAAACTCTCATTAACCTGAAACCTAAGACCTAAAGTCTGTGCACATACTGGTTTCACCTCAGAAAATTTACCCCTGATTACACCTGACCTTCCCCTCTATGTTGAATAAAACATTGTGTTAATTTGGAATATAAAACCTTCTCTGCCATTCAAGTTGTATAAGTTAAAGGGAGCTCCCATTCCTTCCCACACACTCCTGGGCTGAGCCAACAGCCAAAATATTATACTGTGACAGGGTGGGACAGCCAGAGTTCTTCAGGAAAGAAGAAAACAGACAACTAGGGTGGCTCAGTCACAAAAGGGAAACAAAAATGGAGGGAAAATCTTGCCTCTAAGGGAGGGACAGAGCCATCATAGCAAGCTTTTTAGTACTCAAGATGTATTCTCCAATGGAATTCTCCTATGGAAAAACTGGGAAATTTGGGGGAACAATTAAAAAACCTCTTATACTATGGGCATACAGTATTTAAGATTTTTTTAAAGTGTTTTCAGTATTATAAAGTTCAGCTTAATATCCAAACATGCTGGCAGTCCTACCTTCTGTGACTCTGACAGTTTCTGTTCAATTAATATACCTTCTTTTGTTCAGTAAAGAATTTTTCTTCCTTCAAATTTTAGTTTTCCCTCTCAGATGGCAAAAACTAAGGCGATATGTACTATGGTAGTGTAGAGTGCAGCAGTTTGCAACTCTTTAGTATTGGGTATATTTGTAATTCTTCTAGAAAATGAAGAAGCACTCTTAAATTTCATAAATGTGCCATACAGTATACTTTTACAATCAGACTGTTATAAATTATACATTTTATGTTGTTCAATCAGTAAAAGAAGTTTAGATTTGACAGCAAAATATTATACATATTCCAACCAATGCTCCCTCTAAGCTGTGGATTCGTGTGAGCAAAAATTCTACCTTGTGAGCTACTGGCATTAAAGTTGCGAGCGAGCCGATTTGGCTGCTGCATAAATGAGTTTGTTCTGGAGCCATCCTTCCCGAACTAAGACAAAAAGGTGTGAGCCGGAGGCTAAAAAACTGTGAGCTAGCTCAGACTAACTCAGTTTAGAGAGAACACTGATTCCAACATTCCCAAAACAAAATTTGTTTTTTCCCCTCATGACTTCAAAGTTTCTGGACCTGAACCCTCAAGCAAGGGAGGTACTGGGCATTCTATGAAGGCTCTCTCTGCCAAGTGAGCTACAGAAACATCTGAATGGTGGGGCTGGAATGTCCGGGCCAGTATGGTCATGTTTTCTTCAATGTCTGTATGCCTGACATAAGCAAATATGGTTGCAAGAAGGTCTCCAACTCACAGATATGGAACTCCCTGGCACTGGTTTGGTCCTGGGTACCTACTAGTCACGCCACAGTCCTCTTCACAATGGAAGGATGCTATGTTTCTTTCACTCCCCTGCTTACTGTATTCTGTATGTGAGTAGTGGAAGCTGATGTCAGAGGGTGTGGCCACATCAGGATGCGCTTCCCTATATGCTGATCATGGGAGAGTCATCTGTATACTCTGCCATGATTCGTGGGTGTTGGTGTAATTGCTATGCTCCCTACACTTTGGTGAGGGGTTATTCTTTTACATTATACTTCCTCAGCTATGCAAGAATAGGACACACACACTGGGTTTAGGATGGGGATATACATGATCTCCAGTTTCTGACGCAACAAGGAATATAATTTGTTTGTTTGTTTAACTTGGATCCCACCCTCCCTGCTAGGCAGGTTCATAGTCTAGCCGAGTTTTCGGGTAGGTACATTAGGAAGAACCTTCTGACAGTTAAGAGCTGTTCCTCAGTGGAACAGGCTTCCTCGGGAGGTGGTGGGCTCTCCTTTGGAGGTTTTCAAACAGAGGCTAGATGGCCATCTGACAGCAACACTGATTCTGTGAACTTGGGCAGGTCATGAGAGGGAGGGCAGCGTCAGTGCTTAGTTCTTGAGGCCCTTTCTTACACGCCCAGGGAAATGCTGATTGCCACTTTGGGGTCAGGAAGCAATTTTTCTCCCTGCCAGTTTGGCTGGAGATCCTGGAGGTTTTTTGACATTTTCTGGACATGGAACAGGGGTCACTGGAGGTGGGGTGGGGAGGTATTTGTGAATTTCCTGCATTGTGCAGGGGGTTGGACTAGATGACCCTGGAGATCCCTTACAACTCTATGATTCTATAAATGTATTATAAATTTTGACTCCACTTACTGTTGTCTTTGTATTCGTTTAACTTCAGAAGGCAAGTGCAGATTAAAATTTGATTTTAAAACCATTTTTTAAATTTTAAATTAAATGGAATTTTTTATTTGCCTTTCAGCTACAATGTCTCTTAAAATCAAAGTTTAAAATGAAAACTTAATGTAAATTTATAGGGGTGAAACATGAGCTTTCTGATCACAGAAGAGGCAGGCAGGCAACTTCACCCAACTCTCCCTCTTACTACAATCCCCCAACACAATGCCTCTACAGCAGTGTATTTCGTTTACAAGAGTGTTCCAACTTTCAGAGCTGTGAAAAGGAGACAATACAGAAAAGGCCAGACCTATGAGCAGAAAGCTTCTAGATTCCAACCTGTGATCTCATAAACATGAATTTCATACTTTCTTATAAAAGACCATTTTATCTGGTCCAGTATCCTCTCTCATACAGTGGCCAACCAGTTCTCTAGAGGCCTAACAACAAGGCATAGAGACGGAATCCTTCCCCTGATGTTGCCTCCAGGCCCTGGGATTCAGAGGCTAACTGCCTTTGTATGTGGAGGTTCCCTTTAGTCTCCAGGTCTAGTAGCCACTGACAGATCTATTCTCCATGAATCTCTCTAATCCCCTTTTAAAGCTGTCTGTGCCTATGGCCATTCACTACATCTCTAGCAGCAAATGTCCACATTTTAATCACTTTCTGTGTAAATAAGTGTTTCCTCTTGTCCGCCCTACCTCTGAACGTGGAGATTCCCTTTAGTCACCCTCGCTAGTAGCCACTGACAGACCTATCCTCCATGAATCTACCTAATCCCCCTTTAAAGCTGTCTATTCAAGTGTCATCCACTAATCCATTTAGGTGACATTTTACTCCTATTTTATATGTAGGAATGATGTCATTTCTGCAATTGGCTCAGTATTCTAATTATAAATATTCATTACTACCTACCAAACAGCCCCTTATGGAGAGCAACACTCTGAGCAGTAACTACCACCAGCCCCCCCATGTCTGGTTGCTACAAGGGAGGGAAGGTCTAAAACCAAGGGGCAAGCTGAAACAGAAGAGAACACAGGAAAAGGAAAGCGCCTTCCAGGGGTGATTCCAACAAGGGGCCGTGATAAAAACCACCCATAGCGTCATGTTATTAGATATCCTACATGAAGTGATGAGCACTACAATTTTTTTTAAAAAACCCACATTCTGAATGTCAGTTTCTAAAATGATAAAATTTAAATGTTTAAGCAACTGACAGCCAACTCATAGAACTTGTATGAAAGCAATTCAGGTATATCAGTATGTTACAGCAGTAAATTAGCAAACATTTTTATTTATGAAGTATCTATATGAAAAAAATTGATTTTAACAGGCCCCTTTCCCCCCTTGATGATTTAAATCATGATTTTAAAATGCTCATTTAAATCACCTTCAATCAATCTACCCTGAGCAAAACAGAAAGTGCTCTGCAACCTATTTAACAATATAGCTCAACTGGGACTCCATAATTGAGATACTCCTTTTGCCCTCCCCACCCATTCCCTCCATTCTGCATAGCATGCAGTTTCTTTTCTCAGGTCACAATGAGCATGTAAGCCAAGCCTGATATTCCAGTTGCTGAATTCAAGAAATGAAACTTTAGGCTACAGCCCTGAATATATCAATGGAATCTACTTCCAAGTTATATGTAAAGCACAAATGTGATCACGATGCAAGTCTTTGGTTGCATCTTGTTTCGCTCCAGTGAGAAAAGTAGTTCCCACATGGGTACTTACTGGAGGAGACAGTCCTAAAGTACACAAGTTTCAGGCCATGAAGATTTTATATATGAGAACCATTGCACTGAACAGAACCTGAAAACAGGAAGCCAATGCAGTGATCTTAAAGTAAGTATACAGAATCTAGCTTCAGGTAAGGTAACCAACAAGATGCTACATTCTGTAGCAATTCAGGTTGCAGACTTTCTTCAAGGGCAGCACCATGTATAGGTGGCTACAACAGTCTAGCCTCAAGGTTACTGTCAAATTGATCAGCATGGACAGTTCTGCAGAGTTAAGAAATGGAACCAGTTACCATGCAAGATTAAACTGAATCTTCTAAAGGAAGCGATGGACCTAAAAGAGCCTTTAAACTCCTAACGTAAGCTGATAAGGCCAACTGGACCCCATCAAGAATAGGTAAGGCATTAATCAGAATCTCCAATCACTTTAAGTCATCAATCAGAATCTCCAACCAGCACCACCTCCCTCTCATCTGGATTTAGCTTCAATTTATTTACCCTTAGCCACTGGCCCAGGAGAGAGGCAGCTACTTTGGGAGGCTTATATAAAGAGCTGTACAGCTGGTGTCATCAGCATACTGATGATACCCAACTCCAAAGTTACAAGTGACCTCGGCAAGAGCTTTCATATAGATGTTAGCTCAAAGCCCAGCAGAACCCCACAACACAGATCTCAAGAGGATGAATCAGAACATGATTAGATAAAAATAAAACCATTCCAGAACTTTCCTTGATAACAGCAACATTTTCCAAACACTAACCACACTGAATGGCTGCCATGTCAAAGGCTGCTGATAAATCAAGTAGCATTACAAGGGAAGCCTGTCCTTGTCCAATGAAACAGAGACCCTCCACCAGCAACTAAAAGCTGTCTCTGTACCACAGCTAGGCCCCAACCACATTTAAAAGTGTCAAGGATCATCATCTCATTAACTGGATGGAGATGCCTGTTAGCTCCATTCTTCACTGCCATATGCTCCTGCAAATGGCCTTATTTCAATATTATCCCAAACCCACCAACCGCCAGCTCCTCAAAGAAAAGAACAGTACCTGCTCTTTGTACAAGTGTGTATGATATTCTGTGGCTGCTTTGGCTGCTTCCTGTTTTACACACGCCCCACAATTCTGAAAAATCTGTTCATTAGGAACTAATCTTCCCTGCTTGCTGAAGTTGTCAGAAAGGGAGGTGAAGGGGGAAACACTGGGGTGGGGGGGGGGGAGGCCAGAGACGCTTTCAAGGCCTCCACTGCAAACCATATCACAGAATTGCAACATATCCATTCCTTTCAGAAAGATTATGTCAAACAAATAAAATGAGGAGCAGCATTTTACTTTATCCTTTAAGCTGTCTTATCCTAGGCTTTTTGTTCCAGAATAAAAACGTGCATCCATGCCATTACTAAGTCTCCAGTGCCCCCAAGTCCTCTGGCTGAACGTGGCAATCAAGTTAAATTGTAGCCTGCTAGCTACACAAGACCTTGTTTCACTGCCTACCTGGGGCTACAAAGAGGGGACTTAATTTCTTTGCAAAATTAAAAAAAACGTAACCTTTTTTTTTCCTAATCTCAGATCTTGGATAACTCAGCTGCTCTAAGATTTCCTTTGGTTTTTTTCCTGTTGTGATAATTATTGGGGGGATTTCTTTAAATGTTTGTCTTGATATAGCTTCAAACTTAAATCGTTCTCTATCATTCCTGGTTCCCCTTCATAAATCGACCAAAATAAAGCATTTCTCTCCTCCATTTGGTGCCTACTTATGACAAAACTTCAGAGATTCTCAGACAAATGCCCATTCCTTCCCCTTTGAACCAAGGCTTACTGCTACTTGATTTTACTACTAGGGAATTAACAGCTGAGGTCTTTTTAATCCATTCAGCATTAGAAAACTTGTATAGTCCTCAAATGTCCACATGAAGTTTTTAGTATACTTTCTCTCCCTCAAGGTAGCTGCAGCGAATGCAAACAGCTAGATGAAGCTCAGTTTTCTTTTCTCAAAACTGCCTCCGAGCAAGAAAAAGGTAAGTACGAGGATACGAGAACCTCTTCCAGAAGTGTACAGCACAAAGTACTGACTGAACTGTCAGCTCAGTTTACTGAGCCTTCGTGAGCACAAAAAGCCTACAAAGGGCAGAGCTCTTTCCAAAGAGGCTTCTACAATTAAAGTATTGGCTTGGTAACTGACAAGCATTCAGTCAGCACCAAACTGAACAGTAAATTGTTTAAGAGCTGCACTCAAACCAGGACATGTGCTGCAACTCTGAGGACCTGGGTTGTCACCATCTGCTGATCGTACATTGGCTATTTCCAGTCACCAGTGATGAGACCTGTCCATAGCCAGCCAAGTTTATTCAGGCACATCATGGACTGGAATATACAGATGGTTTCTGTGTCTGGTACAAGACCCATCAATTTGACAATCCTGGCTTATGATTACTATGTCCAACGAGAAACAATAAGAATTCAGGCCTTTTGCTCTCTTTACTATACACTGTGAGTGGCATGGAGCAAGACAACGTTTGCCTTTCCCTTATGTCTCAATAACTTTGCTAGGCATTCAGAAAGTTTTCTAGTAATTCACCCAGACATTTAGTGTGGAGCAATGCTGCTTCCCATTTTTGCTTATAACACGATAACGTATGTAAAGAACTCTGAACACTTGACAACACTATGCAACCACTATTTTGTAAGAACTTCGTGCAAAATAGGAAGTTAAATTATATGAGTTCACACTACAGGAATTTTACAGGGTACTTAAAAATACAACGGTATCTTATACTTTGAAATTTTTGCTATATGTAAGCCAAGTTAAGGTTTCCTTGTTTAGCCATGAAGGGAGATGTACAGTGAATCTGAAGATGTGTCATAGCAATGGAAGAAGTTCTTAGCAGCCATGGGAACCTTCAATATTCTAGCCTTAACACAGTTTGAAAAGAGGATATGGCACAAGGAATTTTTTTTTTCAAACTAAGGAACAGTGTACAGGTGCCGCAATACAAAGAGACTGTACATTTTATTTTGCCACAATCTTCCTGAAAAAGAAAAGTACTCAACTTGCTCCGGAACAGGGTAATAAGTGATCACTGAACTATTACCTTCTGCCCCTGGGCACCAAAATTCTCACTGCCCTGTAGCAAGTTGAAGCCTGCCCGTCCAAATGGTTACATATGTAGTGCGGTGAACTACCACTTGCTAAATGGTAGTTTTAAGTTACTAAGCACTAAACTATTGGTTCAGTTACAGTGTGATTTTTTTTAAATGAAGCAATATTATTGTATTTAAAAAATAATGCTTGTGCACCAAACTTTAAACCACTGTACTAAAATTTGCCTAAAAATTATTCCCCAGAAGGAACTAGCAAGACTGGCTGTGTGCAGTGGCACCTCTACAAGGAAATCAGTTTCCCTTCCGAGTGCAAAACCAGTATTTGCTTTAGTTTCAGAGAAACCCTGCAAGTTGGGTTAGACTGAGACACTTGAATTGCACAAGGCCAAATGAAGTTCATGGCCAAGCAGCACTTGATCGGGACTTCCTGCATGCCAGCCACACCACAACCACCCTTTACGAAAAGATGCTGTCTCTTCTTCAACAGGAATTGCTTCCTCACCACATGCTGCTACTAGCCACATTTTAGACTTCTGACTAAAGGTGTACCAGGGAAGCTCTGTGGACTGTGTCTTTCCTTACCAATGGTAACCCTGTTCTTTCTACATTAATTTTACTACCATTAAACACGGGCTATGTGGGGCACAAGGTTAGCAACAACATTCGGCTTATGAAGCAATGAATCTTGTAAATTAAAACTTCAGCTAGTCATTAAGGATCTGGAATTCCTAGAATCTCACAATTCAATTAAATTAGTGCTGAAAAGAGAGAGGAAGGGGGAAAAGGCTCAGTACAAGGGTGATTCATCAGAATATTTCATCAGTGATCTCCAGGTAGGCGTCTATGTCAGAGAGCCAGAAACTCAACACATAAGCAGCCAGAGTCAGGATTTAAACAGCGTTGCTAACAATTAAATAGCTGCCACTCGTTTCACATGGCGTAAGCACTGGTCCCTGGAATTCACTCCGCACTACCTGAAAGTGTTGCTTCACTGCACTATTTGGAAAGAAAACCGACAAAAAGGAAACTGGAGAGCAGCAACTGCAAAAGTCATGGGCCACAGAAATGTTTCACAGCTGCCCTACATAGAATTACACGCACCACAGAATTTTAGCTGCAGACGTCTGAAACACTAGTAGCCCACACAAAGACAATCAGTGTAATGCACAGAAAACATGACTTGTGTCAGTGTCTATATGGCACGCTTCCATTTTTTCATATAGCTCGTTCTCAGAGTTTCTTTGTACAGAGTTTAAGCACAAGATGTAGAGACCACAAGGCCCATTTAGCCATGCGGCATTTTGCAATAGCACATCATGCTGGAGCGAATGCCTTGTACCAACTCTTTGGTTTCAGGGGTTGATGGTTACTGAACACCACAGCAAACCAAAGTCGGACTGAGCACATGCACTCAGACCTGCATACAATGTTACCAGCGAAGCTTAATTAAAGATAACTTTTTCAGTGTGATCCACTTGTCCAAAGTACTCTCGGCTAAATGGTGCAATTTGAGTTTTAAATCTTTTTTTAAAAAACAAACAACAAAACTGATAACTACTATTTCTAAAATGCTGTTCATAAGCTTTCAACATGGGAATACCTGCTGGGTTAAAACAGGCAAAGGTATTTGACGGCGTTTCAAGGACTGTATCCTGGACAACTGTTCTTGGAAAATTGCCAGCCTGGGTTTTCTTTAAAACATGAGTAACTAGCTTCCCGTCAATTCACTTATGCAAAGTTACCGATTGGAGCTGATGCTTGAATATACAAAAGGTATTAAGGTATACAAATATACAAAAGGCATTATACAAAAAGGAATATACAAAAGGTATGAAGGCAAAACTGCTAGCTTACATTTATCTACCTAGAATAAGGGTAGTAAAGAACAGCTGGTGGAACAGACAGATATTTAAAATTTAGCACGCATGCTGTTACAACTGGAGAGAAGCTTCTTCCAGAAATACCTCAGCTTGGGAAACATTTATTACTTGCATGTGTCACTCATGTGACTTGTTCATTCTGTTAAGAGCTAAACAAAGTTTTCATTGGGGCAACACCTAGGTCCTCTCAAGTACACATTCCTGATGCTTCCAGTCAACTTCCTCCATCAAGTATTTCTGGCTTATTACCTCACTACTCTTAATGACTTTCCTTGCTTCGCGTACTTGTCTCACATAATGAACGAGAATGTCAGCATACCTTCTGAAATACCATGGCTTGCCCATCATTTTAGTCCTGCACAAGTCATTTGTACTTGGCCAGCCTGGAAGTGTTTTATAGACCAGATCTCCAACTCTCCTTTCCCATTTAGTCCTTCCGGGTTCCACCTAGGTATGCCAAGACAGCTGCAAGCATTAAGTAGTTTTAAAAATTATTACCTAATACTTGCATGTATACAAAGCAGTTGGCAAAGGGTGATACCATGACAAAACTACTATCAAAGGTATCAAAAATCCAGCAAGTTATTTTCACAAATCCATGAGAGCTTTAGATTTGGTTTTCCTCAAGCCTCAGGTCTTTCACCTTGTGCAGCAAACTTCTGAAACTGAATGAAGTTTCAAAATACATTTGTAAAAGGGCATGGGGGGGGTCAGCTGTTCAAAGTCAAACATTCCACTGTGTTAGGACAAGCTGCTTGCATGAGCCTCAGCTTTCTGGATCCCAGCCACCATTTTAAATTCACATAATGTTACTTATTCAAGTTTGGTTGTTAACTTCACAATTTTTCTGCCAGACCCCGGGGGGGGGGGGGGGGGCTGTAGACATCACTTGGCTTTCCTAACCCACTGAAACACCACCAGTTTCCCTTTATTCCATTTGTTTATCACAGCATTCAGCCTCTTTTATGGCGCTTGAAACAAACAATACCCTTAGCTGCCTTAGTCAGCATGGCTCCTAGGCTGTTGAATTGCTATTCAAGCCCCCTTTAATGTAAATATACAGAAAAGACCCAACAGCAGAAGTTACCCTCTTAGGTGGAAAAATGTATTGAGCAATCGCCTGGCTACACCAAGACAAGACAGCAGAGAGATTTCTCATTTGCTAGCTCTGCACTAAAAGCAATGAATAGTGCAGCAGTACTGGAGCTGGTTATTCACTGACATGCTATGTTTAGGACGCAAACCATTTGTTCATTAATTGTGCTTCTGAATCCAAGTTCAACAAGCAACTTTTAACAGATCGGCTTATAGTAGCTCCACAATTGGTCCCGCTCAATACTAACAAGTTAGCAATCTGTCCTATCACAAGATTTAAGCTGAACACCAAGACTTCAAATACAAGCAATAAAGAAATCACCTGTCTTCTTGAGCCTATTTTTCCATATTTTGTTGAGAAAAAAGCTGAATGAACATTAGGCCACTTCTTTCAACTTAACCACTAAGAATAGCCCATGTAATATATGCCTGTAAACATGCCTCTCCTGTTGTCTAGCACTAGCAATGCCTCAGGAAAATTAATTCTTGACAACACTGCATGGAAAACAACATCTTAAATCAATTTTTTTTTAAAAGGCACCAGAGATTTTCAAACGCAGTAGTGCAAATGCAATAGATCTGTCAAGCTGGTTAAGTTTCTATTCAGCATTTCAGTTTCTATTCAATATGAAGAAATAAACTCAGCCTCTCCACTACACTAACAATGGTATTCTAATTCTAGGACACCACGTGCCAATTTGCAGCAGGGCAGGCAGTCAACAGCACGGTATGTTCGACAATGTCATGTTTAACTCAGACTTTGGAAAGGCAAGTGCCAAACTGGAAATGCAACTAGGCATTTTATGTTACTACCAGTACTTAGTCCGAAAAGTTGGAAGTACTGCATACTTCACAATCTTTGACCTACTTCACAGGGTGGTTGAAGACATGGTTGTTTCCATTTTAGCATATGAAGAAATTGGATGCTAAGGTGGCCTTGGGCAAAGCCACACAGCATGCCCATAGTAGTGACAGGTTGCAAAGACCTGTTTCAAATCTGAGCCCAAGGCTCTGTCTTCTGTATGACACGGGCTCTCATTAACATTCATATCGTTTTAATGTTCTGCCTTAAACCTAATTTGAAAACCCAAGTATAACTTTATTTTGTGCTTTATTAAGTAAGACATCTACAACAAAAGATAACCAAAGATATTAATGCCTGAAGTAGGACTAATTAGTTTCCCCGGCATGGATAAAACTAAGGTGTTCCCCCCCCTCTATCCCAAGGTAATAAAAACTACACTCATAACACCATCCCAATATTCTAGGTTTCCTTGATATGCTGGTTGCCGAGCCAAGAGAGAAAACGCAGGTATGGATGAATCAGTTGGCATTAATATACCTCCCACATGAAGCACCACGGAAATTGGCAAGGACGTAGCAAAGTATTTAGGACTGCAAAACAAATCACAGGGATGAAACAAGTATTTCAATCCACAGACTTGCAAGTGTAGGTAGATATTAATGTGATAAATCCAAAGTGTGCTACATGGTTGATTCCCCTTGAACAACATAGTCCACATTACAATAAATTGCCAGGTGAGTGCCAACTATGGGAAGAACCAATCTGAAAAGTTTGTAATTTCTTTGTACTATCTTGTACATATCCATTGCCATTTGCTTCTATATTATATTGATTTTGGTTGATGATTATCAGTAATCTTCCTTACTTTCAAAAAAGCATTTTGACAGAAATAGCCATCCAGTCATAAACTGGTTCATATGTTTAATGAGTATATTACACAAAAAACAAGAGCGAGAAGATTTATGCTTTTTTGCCGTCCAGTTATAGCTGACTTATGGTGATCCTGTAGGGTCTTCAAGGCAAGAAACATTTGGAACTGGTTTGCCATTGCCTGCCTCTGCGTCACAACCCTGGTATTCCACGGAGGTCTCCGATCCAAATACTAGCCAGGGCTGACTAGCACAAAAATATACATTCACCGCTAGAAATATAAGCCAACTTCCAATGGTTAGTTCATTAAGGTATAGAAGATACCTTGATCTACATTACACATTTTTTTCTTCATAAAGTTTTTTGGCAAGACACCTAGTACCAAGGAAGCCACTGAGGACCGCTTAAAAGTCTAATGGGAAAATCGAAGACCAGTCAAGTGTTACAGAAAAGCAGTCCCTAGACACTTCCAGAAGGATCTCCCTTCCTTAAACTGCTGAAGTTTTCAAGCAAAGTTTTGTTTAGTTCTTTGATGAACAACAAGGGGAAAAAAACTGGCGATAAGAGAAATGCCCAGACTACTTAGAATTCCATCCCCTTGCCTCAAGGTTCCTGTCAAAAATCTCACCAACTCCACAGTTCCCTATCCTAAAACAGTAGCCTTAACGCATATTACCAAATAACCCATGAATGTACTTCTGCTTGCTCTCTGATGAGAGCTCCAACCGCTGTTATGGAGCAGATTTTAAATCTGGGTCCATATAATAGGGCAGAAACACTGAAGGCTTTTCAGTGAACATGGTGTCCCACCAGCAAACCAACTCTCAGTTTTCCAACTACTATGAAAGTGCTCCAATAGATTAAGCTACTCAAGAAGCATCTCCCCCGATGAAAAACACATAAACCTTACTTTGCTATACAGCACGAATATTCAAAATCTTTTGATTTCCCCCCCCTTGCTCTGAAATGTGAAATCCTGACATCTATAGTGTAGACTCCCACTGACCTGAAAAGCAAAAAGAACATCAAGATCTACATTTATGTATTATTTCAACTTTTACCCCACCCTCCCCGCCGAAGCGGACTCACGGTGGCTCGCATAAAACCAATAAAAACAATAAACATTTCAGTACAAAAATACATTGAAGTAATACTATCGAATGACAATTTAAAACCACTAATATCGATCGTGGTTCTCTGAATAAAGTGCATTCACATACTACTGCTCTAAATTACTTCTAACTCTAGATCAGCCTAGAGGCTATCAGAAAGCCTGGGAGGCATTCAGAAGCTGGGAAGGCATGGGAGGCAATCAGAAGCTAAACTACTGCAGTTTTATTTAAGCTAAGACATGGAAATAACCACCATGCTCTCTGTTGACCACATCCAGTCTAGTGCTGACTCCCACACCTGCAGGCTACTGTCCCACACCTACTGAAAAAAACATACACACACAAGCCATAACTCTCAACGTCTTCGAAGAAACAACCTGTTGATTTGACATTTGTCTAGTGACGGGGGAGAAGGAGACAGAATAAAACAGAAAGTTTCAAACACACTAAGAAAGTAAAGAACTGGTGATTTATTTTTTAAATAAGTAAGATTTGACAATGCAGTCTTAGTTAGATGATGGCCAAAGCTGAACTGATAAGAGAGGTCAAGTAAAGTGAGCAGAAAGGCAACTTTACAAGAGCGACAGACTGAAGAGTTGTATCCTTTCAGAAGTTATAGGGAACATCTGCACCAGCAACCTGTTGTTCAGACAGTGGTAAAAAAGGGCAGGACCAGGTAAGTACAGAGCATCCTATACAGACAGCGCTTCACAAACCCTCTCATTTCAACTAATTATTCAAGTCAGCCTGAGTACCAAACGCAAGAACACATGATTTGATTCATCATCAAGCACCCAGCCCACAAACATCCTTCATTTCAGTCTGCCAGCATGACACAGATACCCGACCCTCGTCTACTGGTTTGCTTTTAGCTTCGTTTTTACTTTTGAAACCCTAACAGGCAGCAAACTCTGAAACTGGCTCCAAGAGTAAGTAAAGGAACAGTAGAACGTTGTAAGACTGCGCTACAGTGAACAGCACTGCATTTTACACACACATAAAAGCATAAGTGATCTGGAACGACAGCAACCGGTTTTTCTTTCTTTTTTTCCTACAGTTCGCACCAAAGTCAGGAAGACTTAAAAAAAAAAACTGTTTTCACGTTTCACGCTTACAATGTATAGATCGAACCGGGGGGGGGGGCGGTTTTGCTACCCCTTAAGCCACCCAGATCTCAACGACGGCCCGGAGAGGGCCCCGAGTCCTTAACTCCAGGCGACCGCGTATCCCAGAGACCAGGGTGGGTGTGAAGAGAGGCTTCCCGGTTGGGGCGGGGGCGCGGCGGCGGCGAGCCCACCGCGGCTACTTTCCTGGCCACTTCTGGGCCGGACTAGAGGAAGCTCGACACCCTTCCTCCTCCTCCCTCGAGTCCCGGGCGGGAGAGTCGCCACGTGAGGAGGGGGGGCCGCCCGCCCAGCAGCTCAGGCCAGGCCAGGCTCCCCGCCCGCCCGGACCCTCGCAGCGCCAGGGTCGACGCAGTGCGGAGCTCCCGGCAGGAGCAGGCCCAGAACGGGACCGCCAGCCCCGCCCCCACCAGCGGCCTCGGGTGAGAAGATGGCGGCGGCGGCGGCAGCTCGGGGCGGTGGCAGCGGGGGGGGGGGGGGGTTGAGGAAGGCGAGAAAAGGGGCGGCGGCGGCGGCAGCTCCAGGTCGGGCCTCACTCACCTGTCACCCAACAGCCAGTCAGGCCCCGCCGGGCCGGGCGCGATTCCGCTGGAAGGTGGGCCCCGGGATCCTCGGCGACGGCTCCTGTTCCTTCTTCCTCCTCCCCTCCTGTTCCTCGTCTTTCTTCTCCTTCTTCTTCCTCCTCCTGCGCCGCCGCCGCCGCTGCCGAGTCCCGGGGAGGGGGTGAGAGCGGGGAGGGGGTGAGATGCGGCGGCGGGGCCCAGGCGGGGGAGGAGGAGGAGGAGGAGCGGCAGCGGCGGGGAGAGCGGCAAGCGGGAGGGGAAGGGCGCGGAGGAGAGGCGGGAAGAGAGAGGAGAAGGCGGCGGCGGCGGCGGGTCGGGACCCCGGAACGTCTCGACGCCAAGAAGCAGCAGGAAGGATTCGCTCGCATATGAGAGGGAGAGAGCGCCAGGGAGACCCACGAGCCCCGCTTCCGGCTCCGGGCGGAAGTCCCGCCTCCGCCGGCGGAAGAGATTGGCCTACGCCTGAAGGTTTGCCTCCTCGCTGCGAGCCATCTTCCCCACCCCCTGCCGCTCTCGCTCACACACTCACCCCCCTCCCCGCCTCTTCCCGTTTCGCCGAGGCTCAAGCAAGAGGCTGGTCTAGGCCGGCAACCTTCGCGGCGTCTGATTGGCCGGCGGCAAGGCCAGCGCGCGGGGCGCGGCGTGACGCCAAGAGCGCGGCACGTGAGCGCGGAGCCGAGTGACGCCACCGCCTTTCATGAACTGGGGGGGGGAGGGGAGAGGAGGTTTCGCTCACGCCCCTCGCAGCCGTTACGAGGAGCTCTCTTTCAGCGGATTCTGTTCGAATTATGGCCGTCGCTGCTGCGGTTTTTCTTCTCGGCTTCCGTAGGAGGAATGGCTTCGCTGGGGGAAAAGGCTCTTCGGTGAGCCTGAGGTGGAAGGAAAGAACCACCATCAACCTCTCCTCCAGTATATTTTAAAGAAGGTCGCCAACCGGGGTGGGAATTTTCTTGGAATTACAATTAAATTTCCAGATCAGGTCCCTTGGAGAAAATGGCAGCTTCAGAAGAGAGACTGGTAGACCACAGATTGTAGATGAAAATCTCTCCCCAGTGCCCCCTCCCCTCACAGCAAGCAACCCCAAATTTCAATTAATGTCCCAGGCCAGAGTTAAATAATCTTGAGATCAGAGTTGGATTCCAAACGACCAGGGTTCAAGTCCCTGCTTGCCTTAAGGATCTGACAAAGGGAGCTTTGACTCTTGAAAAGTTATACCCTGAAAACCTTGTTGGTACTGCTGGACTCTTAATTTAGCTCTGGTTGCCATTAAACTGACTGGATGACTTTGGGCCGGTCAATGTCTCTCATCATAATCTACCTCACAGGGTAGATTATTTCATTAGATTTCTTGACCGCCCTTCCCCGCTTGCACAGGGTGCAGGACAGTTTACAACAGAATTCAATACATTATAAAACCAATTAGAACCATAAAAATTCAATATTAACATTCAAACATAAATATTTGAAAACATTTTAAGAACAAGATGGCATGGCTAGAATTTAGTTTTTTGGGGGGGGGGTGGAACATCTCTGCCTTACATGCTCTGCGAAACTTTAATAAGTCAGACAGGACACAGTTGTCATTTGGCAGAGAGTTCCACCAGGCTGGGGCCAAGGCCGGAAAGGCCAGCTGGATATCTTTGGTGCTGGGAACCACCGGAAGATTCTTCCCTGCCGATCTTAATGCCCTTCAGGGGCAAGAGCACAAAACTACGTGTGCCACTCTGAATTTGGGGGAAGTCGGGATAAAAATGCATTACACCAGGGGTGGGCAAATTGCGGCCCGGGGGCCACATGCGGCCCGCCACAGAGTTTTTTGCGGCCCGCCAAGACAGTTGACCACGTGGTGTGATAGGGTACATTTGTCTCATTACACTGATTCTAAAATTAAATGTGCTTGCAGCTAAAGATGATATGAAATTAGCACAATAAATAAATTGAATAAAACGACCACTATTTTATTTAATTTATATTTATTGATTTTTATGATACAGTTTATACCTTTTCTGAAATGCAAAGTTAACTAATGAACGCAATCAGTTTAAAAGGTGCGGCCCTCCGCTAACCTCCGCTCCCACAAAGTGGCCCCCGAGCCAAAACAATTGCCCACCCCTGCATTACACCAATAGATAGGCTTGGTTAGCAGTTTGTTTTCAAGTCTAATTCAAGATACTGGTTTGATATGAGTTCTGGTTTTCTCAGAGAGCACCTCTGTTCTTATAAACCTCCCCCAAATTTTAAGAACGGTCAATGAGATTTTGCTATATATTACAACTATTAGGGTGGCCAGGCCGATTTCCATGACAAGAGGGGCATTTTCTGTCATAGCCTTGAAATTTTAGGATGTTCTCCTAAAAATGTGTGTCTGTTCCTCATGTTTTGGGAATTAAGTTTTTCTGCTGCCCTCCCTCAAACATTTAAACTCTTCAATTAAAAAAAATTTAAATGCCTTAAATGTAATATGTACATTGTTTTATCAAACTTGAGAAGCAGTATATCAGTTCTGTAAATGCTTTTTAATGGTTTTAAGCAATTTGTGCCACACTCTTTTCTATTCCAAGGGGTGAATATGTATATTTTCTCCCAGTGTTTTTTATTTATTAACCAGGAGCAACAGACCCTCTCTAAAGGCCACTGCAGCCTTCCTTTTGATTCTGTTAGGGGCATCTTGTTGGGTATTATGTGAAATTTAATGCTGGACTAGATGCATCATTGGTGTGATCTAGTACAGTTACGTTCACATTCTTATGCAATTATGTATTTATGTAAAAATTGGGTGAAATGAGCCTAGTTGGCTGGAAATCTGACTCATTATCACCACATTCCCCTGTGCCTATGGACTTGTCACCTCAACAGAGGGGCAGTTTTACAAAAAATAATTGGACATTTAGTCCTGCTTCCTCATAAGCCCCTTCCCTCAAAATGTTCATTTCTAAATCACCTGATATTCTGACATAAGAGATTAACCCAGGTTTTTACACTTTCTTTTTACACTTACAGAAATGTTAGCTTTGCAAAACTACAGAGTAAACTCAACTGGATTAAACAGAACGTTTTACAATTAAGTTGGCTCCTGATTTAAAAATTCCCATCATGTTCCAGTGAGCCTCAAGAAGGATGAAAGTCTGTGTACCCATACTTGGGAGTAAATTCCATTGACCATGTTGGGAGTTTTCATATAAACATGCTTAGCGCTGGACTACATGTTTGGCAGTAAGGGAGCTGATGAGGCCTCTGTTGGTAGAAGAGGACATTGCATTCCCGTTCCTTAGCTGTACTAATGGGAGGGGGAAACTACCTGCCAAAGTGTTATTTACTTATTTCATTTCTCATCCACTTGTTGAAACACAGGCTGAATTACCTAAGTATAAAACCTGCGTAATAAGGACCATTAGAATACCTATAATAAACAATGGAATAGAATTGGATAACATTACATCATTAAACAAGAATGAAAATAAAAACAGTACAATATACTGTAAACAGAGTGGTAGGAGGGGAAGGGGAAAAAAGAGAAAACTGCTAAAACATCTCTATTCTGATTCCTATTTAGTTGTAAAGACAGAGGAGTTTCTCAGGACCCAGACTTGCCAGTCTTAAGGCTGCAATAGTGTATATGCATGGAAATGGTTTATTGAAGTTTATTTCTGAGTGCAGCTCCCTTTTGAGTAAATATGTGTTGATTTCCAGGAAATGGTAAACCACAGAATTGTAGCCACCTAGTGGTAGGAGGGAAACACTGCTGCTAGAATTGAGTGTAAACATCAGATGGGAGGTAGGTACCCCCCCTTACACATACACAAGGCATTCCCCCTCTTTAAAAGGCACTCAGATTCTGCATTTAAAAAACAAAACAAAAATAGTTGGGGAAAATAACTGCAAACTATTGTTATGTATAGTTTTGATCTGAGGGCCAAAGTAAAATATGGAGTAAAAAGCATTTGAAATGGGTTTAAGTGCTTTTAGCAGAAAAAGAACCTCATACCCTATTAGTCCTAGGGTTGCCTGCAGCCTGAACCAAAAAAAAAAAAGCCCTGTCCCTTTAACAGGCTTAATGGGTTGTTATTTCTCAGGTGATCTTATTTACTTCCATGCCAAGAAAAGCTTCAGCTGCCCAATTCCTGTATTAAAGAGACAGGACATTTTTGTCCAGCTCTGTTAGCAACTGTAGCTAGTCTCCTGCTTTTGTTTGTACAACTCCATTTGTAAAACAAATTTTAAAAATGAGTACAAACATGAGACTTTGTATCCCTTACATTTTGAGTCTTAAACTGTAATCCCAGAAGACTTTATGGGAGAGTCTCATAAATTCAGTCCCACTGAGTTTAGTGGGAATTACTTTTAAATAGATTTGGATATGATGACAGTGTAAGTTGCGTACATGTTTGGGGTCCAGAAGAAGGACACACTGAGCACAGTCCTTAGCATGGTGAGAAACATTCAGAGGTGGTTTGCCATCCCCTGCCTCTGTTTAGCAACCCTGGACTTCCATGGTAGTCTCCCATTCAAGTAATAACTGTGGCCAACCCTATTTAGTGTCTGAGATCTGATGAGATCAGGCTAGCCTGGGCAGGGCCATTTTAACCCATGGCCAGGCCCCTAGGCATTCAGGTATTTTGGGGGCCCTCCAGCGACTTTACAAGTTGTCTCTGAAGAAAAAATAACAGTGCCTTGGCAAAAAAATTAAAAATTAAATGATGGGCCCCTAGTCCCTGCGGAGCCCCTAGGCTTCAGCCTTATGGATAATACAGCCCTGACCCTGGACCACCTAAGCTGGAGCACAGAGGTTAATAACATCCCATTAAGCCTCTGTTAAAGGGGCAAGACATTTTTTCCCCAAGTAGCTGACAACCAGCATGTTTCTTGGCATCTGCTTGCTCTTTAGAACCTTCAATAGAACAAAAGAATTGGGACCTCCTTACAAGCTGACTGACTGGTGAAGTGCCAAGTTCATCATAGGTTGGTGCCTCACACCCTGGGCTGAAACAACGATACAAATAGGATACCAACCACAAGGTGGGGCCTGAAGTTAGTCCAACATTACAGCTGGCATCCAGCTTCCTGGGGAAGAAATGGCTGCTTTGGAGACTGGACACTATAGTATAACATAGAGTGTAGAAAAAATGGCATTCCTAGATTGGCTACATAGCATGGAGGCTCTAGGACTTCTTCTCCTTTGGAATACCATAGAGACTACAAGAAACTGATTTTGCTTGTAAAAACGCTAAAGGCCAGGTGATTAAGGAGCTGGTCGTACAGCCTTTCAAGGAGCAGGTTTGAAGTTTGTGGGTGTTTTGATCTAAATCAGTTTGATGTAAATCCACTGTCTACAGATACATGTAGCCTTTTATCAGCTTTTGCAAGATTCCCAGTTGTCTCCTTCCTTAAGAAGCAGGATTTGGCCCCAGCTGTCCATGCCTAAGTTAACTTTGGGTTAAAATGATGCCAAATGCAGTCTACTTGGGGCGATCTTTGAAGACAGTTTGGAAACGCCAATTAGTCCAGAGAGCTGCAGGAAGCCATCGACCAGGATAGACTTCCAACAACATGTTGCCTGTTACTGAGCTCAGTTCAGCATACTGTTTCTTAACATTTAAAGGCCTGAATGAAGGATTGCCAACTCTGTGTCGGGAAATACTTAGAGATTTTGGGGGTGGAGCCTGGGGAGGGGAGGGGAGGGACCTCAGAAGGGTATATAACGCCATAGAGTCCACCCTCCAAAGCAGCTATTTTTCTCCAGCTGAACTGATTTTGGTTATCTGGAGATTAACTGTTATAGTGGCAGATATCCAGGTGCCACCTGGAGGTTGGCAGCCCTACTAGAATGGGATACTAAGGTATACCAAAGTATCTGACAAACCCCCTTGTCCCATAAGAACCTGCCCAAGTATTAAGATCATCATCAGCTTTGTCTCCCTTCCTGGGGTTGCCAACTTCCCTGTGGGGCCTGGAGATCTCCCAGACTTACCACTGATCCCCAGACTACAGAGATAGTTTCCCCTGGGGGGAAATGGCTGCTTCAGAGGATGGGTTTTATAGCCTTATACCTTGGTGAGGTCCTTCTCCTATCCAAATTCCATTATCCTCAGGCTCACTCCTAACTTTCCAGGAATTTCTCAACCCCAAGTTGGCAAGCCTGTCCCTGGTGAGGCAATGGGCCTTTTCTATTGTGATGCCTCATTTGTGGAATGCTCTTCTCCAGTACACTCAGCCTGGTGCCAAACTTCAAAGTATTTTGGCACCCGGACAAAGGGTTTTTTGGGGGGATGTATTAGTTTTTGTTTTTCAGGAACTGTCCCTTTGTTAGGTTTCTGTTTGATAAATAACTATTAATTATTGGCTTTGAAGGTTTCTGCAGTTGAGATTTTTTTTGCTTTGGGGCCGCATCCAGAGTCTGGTTTCCTCTAACGGAAAGCGGTTTTGCCAGTGGAACAGAATTTCTCAGCCTCTCCATTTCCAGTGAGCCCACTAGAATGCTGTTCTTGGGGAACAGAGGACTCTCAAGGACAGTATGAAAAGGGGGACAGAATTTGACCTTGGATCCAGCCCTCGACATTTTGGTAGGTAGTTTCATGTTATTTTATTCGTTATGCACTATGTTATGTATGCTTTGACTTTGATGAGATGTGCGGTCTGATCTGTAAAGATTGATATTTAATACTACTTTTCTTGGGATTTTATAGTGCAATTTTTGTGAATGTTTTTAACATGTTTTTATGCAGTGGCATAAGAATATTGTAAATAAATGAAGGTCCAGTGAGGTGTAGAGGTTAAAAGTGTAGGATCTGGGTCAGAGGTTCAAATTGCCGCTCTGCCATGAAGTTTGCTGGGCCCATCACATTCCCTCAGCATAATCTACTTCACAACGTGGTGGTTGTGATGATAAAATGGATGAGGAGGGAACGAGAAAGAAGAGCAGTATAAAGATTACTAAGTACATGAAGGAGAAAAAGTCTGGAATCCTAAGAACACTTTTCTGGGAGTAAACCTCTTGGTCTGGGTGGCCAGGTCCAGGCTGGGAAAGGGTTATGTCTTGTTTGTTATGATGCATTGCATTGTCAGGGTTCTGGTAGTTCAATCCCCTCATTCTTATTGGCTGCCTAAAAAAGACTCCTTATTGGTCCTAAAGCCCATCCCAGGAACCAATCACAGAGCCCTGCTTAGGTCCAATGAGACTACATGGAAATAGTTACAATGTATATAGTTAGCTATTGAAACCCTATAAATTGAATGCCGCTCTTGCTAGAGCTGTCCCAAAGCTGAATGATGTCTGAAATAAAAGCTTGTATTTGATTCCTCGTCTCCTGACTTCAATACTTAAAAGAAAGGTCTGTTTTTTCTTATACTTAGAGTAATATAATCCTGGCTGTGCTCGTGGGGGAGCTAAATTCCTGAACAAATATTATTATTTAGAAATTACCGCTGAAGAGGATGATGTAAGCCACTTTTGGTTGCCATTGGGGAGAAAGGTGAGACATAAACAAATGAATAAGAGGATGGCTAAGAGCCTCACTACATTTTTTTTTCCTCACGTCCATCCCGGTTCTTTGTGATCAGGTGTGCGCTGCAGACTCCATGCTCAGAACTCTGTTCTCCAGCATGTGGGGTCTCATTCAGATCAGGACTGCAGCACATGGGAAAGAGGGTTAAACTCCCACGTCTGCACTCTTTTTCTGACCAGAAGCCACCCCAATGACACCATTTGCCTCACTGAAGAAGTGGTGTGTACGATATTTGCACGTATGCAGGCCCGTAGCTACAGTGGGGCATCTCGGGGCTAGGCCCCCTGACTTCCTAGGAAGGCTGCATGACTTCCCATCCAGCCCAGGGCATCATGGCCTTCTCCCCCCGGGAAGGACAGCTCCAGCCGATGGCCTCTGGGGAGGGAGGCAGCCTAGATGCTCACAGCGGCGGGAGGGAGGCTCCAACTTGCCAGTGGTCGGAGGGAAATTGGCCCTTTGCATGGCTGTCCCTGTTCCTCCTGTACAGGCCTCATTTGGGGTTCTTTCTCTTTTCTAGTTGTGTGCAACAGAACTGCCTTTCTAAATGTAGGGAAAGAAGTCTTTCCATGATTAACTGATCCTCTTGCCAATTTGTAGCTGTGTTTGCTCTTTATCTTCTCAGGTGGGGGATTCTAGCACTGTAAATCTCTACATCAGCCAGTATAAAGATAACCGCTATATTTGTTCTTCAGTATTCTGAGGCCATGTAAGTTTTCCTTGAGTCCTTGTAGAAAAGAATGAGGTCATGGCTCCAAAACGTGTCCAGCTGAACTCCTTCACTGTGCTTTGCTGAGTGTCCTGAGGCCCTTGTGGCTTGAATTCATTCTAGCTGCACAGATCTTTGACATGCCCCTTTGTTAACCTGACCTGTGACCTTTTCTGAACTTTGCATCTCTAGTTCCTCTCCCCAACCCCCACATAATCCACCATGGAACTTTTATGGCTTAAAATATTCTTGTTGGGTGCAGCTAAAATCACATCTCTCTGGCCATTCTCAGTTTAATCAAAAGTTTCCTATTCTAGCTTTCTATCAAATATCCTTTAGTGACTCATGGAGAAGTGCTGACATTCATAATGGCAAGTGGTTCAAGGAAAGAAGAGCCTATTCAGGTCCAGAGATAATGCCTGCTTTTTCTTTCCTTCCTGTATAGATTGTGTAAACATGAAGGAGCCCACTTCAGACAGAACAGTGGTAGTGAAGATTTCAAGGGATACATGCACCAATTGGATATGCAGTTGGATGACTGCCTAAGTAATTTATGAGGTTCACTGCTCTGTGATGTGGTGTTTGCTACTATTTCAGGTGGCTATAAGAAAAAGAATTAGACCAGTTTATGGAAAATAGGGTTCGATTTCGACTACCCCCAGGAACAGGATTTTGAGGGGCTGCCGGGGGGGGGGAGCATTTAAGGTTGCCAGGCAACCAGCAGGGGGTATGGGGGACTTACAAGGAGAAAGAGAAAGGCCTAGGCCTCATTAACAGTATCACACAAGAAGTGATGTCATCACACCAGTGATGTCTGGGCAATGCTCTGGTATTTGGGCAAAAACCCTATGGTAAAACCAGCCCCTTTTTTGCCAAAATACCAGAGTGTCACCCAGATGATGACATCACTTCCTGTGCGATGCTGGCAATGAGGCCTAGGCCTAGTCCTTTCTTCTGGCAAGTCCCACCTTTGCCAGCCACCTGATCAGAGGCTTGGGGTAGGTTCTGGAGATGGGAGACCCCCGCCTCCACTGTGGGGGGGTATGGCAACCCTATGAGCATTCTGAGAGCAGAAGTTGCCAGGCCAAGTTGGGGGGCAGGGACCAGTGTCCCCCCTAAGCTGAGTTAGTGTGAGCTAGCTCACAGTTTTTTAGCCTCCAGCTCACACATTTTTGTCTTAGCTCAGGAAGGATGGCTCCAGAGCAAACTCATTGATGCAGTAGCCAAATCGCTCTCTCACAGCTTTAACGCCAGTAGCTCACAGTAGAATTTTTGCTCACAAGACTTTACAGCTTAGAGGGAGTATTGGCAGGGACATGGGTTAGAACCATCGTTTCTGGAAATTCCTCAGCTAATCTGTGTCACTGACAAGTTTTCCGTGGACATGACATAGTGATGTCAGTGACATCACTTTTTAAAAAATTTCTCCTGCTGCCATTCAGGGTGGCCGCAGAAGCAGAGGGTTGCCAGGGGGAAACCAATAGTCCTAATCCAAGCCCATGAGTGGCTATCAGTGTCATCCTAAGTGGAGCTGCATCCTTCCTAGGCCTATTGAATGCGCTTGGAAGGATTAACTTTGCTTAGAATGGTGATGTATGATAGCTCAACTGAGCCTCCAAGTGCAAAGGCAGCATATCTTCTGAAGCATTAGAGATCACCGTACTTGGGAGTTTCCTGTCGAGATTTCTGTCCCGCTGCAGTTGGAAACAAAGTCCTGGACTAGATGGATTTTTCATACAGCAAAGTGATTTGTCTCCAAGTTATGATACTGACTGATTCTAATTTAGTTTTGCTCTGAAATGTTGCTTTTGCTTTCATTCTTGTTTCTTTGTGTTTTGTTTTTAAACTGGCTGATCATGCCTATCTACAAATGATCTGTTCTAGTATAGGCTAAATAGCCGGATCAAGAGGCACGAGATTACACCAGAGAGACTGTGGCTGTAATACAATTTTCCTGTATTTGGTGACATTCAGGTCTGCTTCCCTAATAAATACTGTTCACTGTTAGCCTGGAATTAAACATATTCTACATTATTATAATTATGAATTATGATTATAATATTCAGTAAAAGTATAAAGATTATAAATTAAATAAATATAAAATGTATCCGAAGAAGTGTGCATGTACCCGAAAGCTTATACCCAGAATTACCTGAGGGACCGCCTTTCCCCATATATGCCCCGGAGAGCACTGCGATCAGGGACCCAGAACCGACTGGTCCTCCCGAGTTTTAAGGAGGCCAGGTTGGCAACAACCAGGGCCAGGGCCTTTTCGGTGGTGGCTCCACTCTGGTGGAATGAGCTCTCAGTGGAGATCAGGGCCCTGTGGGACCTTTTACAGTTTCGCAGGGCCTGTAAAACGGAGCTCTTCCGCCAGGCTTTTGGAGCCTGGCGGAACCACCATTACCATCATAACCACCACTGTCACTATTAATATACTGAACAACTTATGGTGGAAGCCCTGATTCGCTGGCCCTGTGACTACTGCCCGACCTAGTTCCCATCCAACTGAAGCAGACCAATAGAATTAAAGTAAAAACTGTGGAATTGCTAGCACTTTAATATCATGTTTATTTTAATATCATTTTATATTATTGTATTGCCTATTAGGAATTGTCTTAAGCAATGAAGTGTGTTTTATGTATTATGAGAACTTTTATTTTGTCTGTAAGCCGCCCTGAGCCAACCTAGGCCGGGAGGGTGGGATAAAAATCAATAAATCAAAAAATAAATAAGCAAATTAAACTTTGTTGGTCTTAAAGGTGCCACTGGACTCCTACTTTGTTCTGTTGCTTCAGACCAACACGGCTACCCACCTGAGCCTGGAATTATGTAACACTGTCTTGGCTCATTGGAACAGGTCAGAAGGCTCTCCAAGCGTCCCTCCCCTCTAGATTCTTGTTCCCCATCATATTAACTATATGGATCTTTCAATGTATTCATGAATGTTTTAAAGCAGTTGGGGGAAGGGTATTTGGACTGGAGTTGCAGAGAAGGAAGGGTGTTTCGACCCATTTCCTCATATAATTTTTTTGTAGACATTGTCCTTCTCCATGAACTGTTATTAATTCCATCTAGGATTAAAAAAGCAGGCTCCATACTATACCTGTCTTCTTTCCTTACCAAGGCTAACAGCTGCTGGGAAGTAGAGTGATTTCTGTCAGAAAAACTGTACAAAGAAAAGGGTTGACTGACTCTGCCTTCACATATCCTTAAACAAAAAAGTTTGAGTCTTCCACAAATACTTTTTAACATTTAAAAATAGGTTGGGAAATCCAGTCACAGATCTCCCATCTGACATCTAAATTGGGAGGGGTAGCAAATAGGGTAGATTAGAAGACGGAGTCAGGATACAGGATGACCTTGACAGGCTGGTGGAAAACTGGGCTAAAACAAATTTAATGAATTTCAGTGGGGATAAATGTAAAGTTCTGCATTTAGGTTGGAAAAATCAAATGCATAATTATATGTTGTGGGAGACTTGTCTTGACAGTAGTATGTGCAAAAAGGATCTAGGGGTCTTAGTAGACCAGACACTGAACATGAGTCAGCAGTGTGATGTGGTTGCTAAAAAGCAAATGTGATTTTGGGCTCCATCAACAGAAGTATAGTGTCCACATCAGGTGAAGTGATGGTACCACTTTACTCTGCTCTGGTTGGACCTCACCTAGAGTATTGTGTTTAGTTTTGGGCACCACAATTTAAGAAGGATATAGACCAGCTGGAACATGTCCAGAGGAGAGCAGCGAAGATGGTGAGGGGTCTGGAGACCAAGTCCTATGAGGAAAGGTTGAAGGAGCTGGGTATGTTTAGCCTGGAGAGGAGATGACTGAGAGGTGATATGATAACCATCTTCAAGTACTTGAAGGGCTGTCAAAATGTAGAGGATGGTACGGAGTTGTTTTCTGTTGCCCCAGAAGGTCAGACCAGAACCAACGGGTTGAAATTAAATCAGAAGAGTTTTTGGCTAAATATTAGGGAGAATTTACTGACAGAGC
The DNA here is from genome assembly GCA_029233225.1 of Lepidodactylus listeri. Lineage (NCBI taxonomy): Eukaryota > Metazoa > Chordata > Lepidosauria > Squamata > Gekkonidae > Lepidodactylus > Lepidodactylus listeri. Next base: position 17,207,812 of record JARCFY010000012.1, read on the forward strand.
AGTTCCTCAGTGGAACAAGCTTCCTCAGGAGGTGGTGGGCTCGCCTTCTTTGGAGGTTTTCAAACAGAGGCTAGATGGCCATCTGACAGCAATGTGAATGCGGGGAGAGCCTGCGAATGCAGGGAGAGCACCTTAGAAAATAAATAAATAAATAAATAAATAATGCAGATTCTGTGAACTTGGGCAGATCACGAGAAGGGAGGGCAGAAAGGGTTGCATCAGTGCTCAGTTCTTGTGGCCCTTTCTTACATGCCCAGGGAAATGCTGATTGCCACTCTGGGGTCAGGAAGCAATTTTTCTCTAGGCCAGTTTGGCCAGGGATCCTGGAGGTTTTTGGTCATCTTCTGGGCGTGGAACAGCGGTCACTGCAGGTGTGGGGGGGGGGGGGGCATTTGTGAATTTCCTGCATTGTGTAGGGGATTGGACTAGATGACCCTGGAGGTCCCTTCCAACTCTATGATTCTATGATCTAGTTCAGTCCACAATAATATAGAGTTGTAGAAGAAAATCAAATTTTGTCAGAATGTTTAATTAACAAACAACAAAATACTTAATCATAGAACCTTGGAGCTTCAAAAGTTACCTGGTTATGTTCCAGTGCACAAGGTAGTATTAAATAATTCCCAACTACTACTTACAATATTCATTACAGCTACAAGATTTAACAGACATGTTAATCAGCTGTCTTTTTACCTGCTTAACTGATGGGACCCAACTCTTACTGAATTCTGATTCAAGGGTGTACAACTCACAGTTGCATGGGCCAGAATAGACCCTGATTGAAACTAAACCCGCCATATTGTGGAAGCATTACATCATCAGGCCCCACCCCACTACTTCATCAGGCCTCACACCATGACATTCAGGGTTTTGAATGCTAGGGATTCAGCTCTGTTTAGGATTGAAACAAAGGCCCTCTTATGCCATAGGTCATGGGTCTTCACCCTTTTTGATCCTGCAGGCACCTGTGGAATTCTGAGCCAGTGTGGTGGGTGCAGCCACGAAATGGCTGCTCCATTGGGTTGCCAACCTCCAGATGGTTCAAGCCACAAATGGACCAGAGTGACTAACCGAGAAAACACAAGATTAATTCTGAGTAGGAGATATAGAGCATTGAGTAAGAATTTCCTTGATTATGCACACCTGAAAGTAAATGAATGAATGAACAAGAGTTGTAACTATGTTGAGGTTTATTTGTAAAACAGCTCCAAGTATAAAGTGACCTGACAAAGCTGAGAGGGAAACAGATTGTTTATCCGGGAAATCTGTAGTCACATGGCAATTGTTTGGAAGCAGCAGCATCACAGCATGACGTAAAATAAACAAAAAAGAAGTATATTAGTGGACTTTGGTTGGACTAGAATAATTTTTGCACAGTGATCATTGGTGGGGTGCAAACTCCAAGTGGTGGCTGGAGATCTCCTGCTGTTACAACTAATCTTTAGACAACAGAGGTCAGTTCGCCTGCAGAAAACAGCTGCTTTGGAAGGTGGATTCTATGGCATTATACCCCGTTGAAGTCCCTCCCCTCCCCAAACCCCACCTTTCTCAGGCTCCACCCCCAAAATCTCCAGGTATTTCCCAGCCTGAAGCTGGCACCCCTATTGCCGCAGGAAACAAAGCCAGACAATGAATAGGTGCCATAGCTTACTTTCAGTCACACAGTGAAGATCGTCGTGCTATGGTGGCAGCTGCCGCCAAAGTACCATATTTAATTATCTTCAGAGCCAATCAAGTTTCCAGTGCTCAGTAAGGAGCCTTGCTGGGTAAATGCCCCACCTCGCCTTGCCCACTTGGCGGGCAACAGAAAAGGTGTTGGCAGGTACCATGGTGCCCATTGACACCACATGGGGTGCCCCAGCTGTAGATAAATTGCAGATTGCAGGAAGATGCAGCCTCAGTTGGCCTTGGGGGTATGCAGGGAAATTAGAGGGAGTTTAACCCTTCGACCTCCACTATTTCAAACCTGACTCCCTGCTTTCTAGCATTTTAAGGGGGGGGGGGGATGCCCTTGGTGTTGATGCCTCTAGGCAGCTTGTTTTAAGATTTGTCACTTTCTCTTGTGGTGCTGCTTTATAGACTCCCAGCAGCCCAAACATGGTTCAGCTAGCCCCTGGCCAGAGCTGCAACAGATCGGGGCCAGGGACTCCAGTAGTATCTGATGAGTGAGTGAGTCACCAAATCGGTGGTGGGGTCTGCTAGCTAAACCACAGTGGGCTACATGGTGGGCTACATGCAGTCTGTAGGCCACATGTTGTGCATCCTCCTTTAATTGGTGTGGCTGAGAACTAAGGCACCATGTTTCAATTTGTATTTGTTTCAGGTACTGTATTAGGGTAAGAAGAAAACTTTTAAGGGGGATTTCCCCCCCCCCCAACAAGGGGTATTCGCTTCTGTTTGTTCTATTATAAGCTATGTTACAGCAATATCTAATAAAATGCCTATTTAGAAGTTTTAACAATATGCACATTTATTTAAATATGATAGTTTAAATGACATTAAGTATTGGTTAATGTGTGTGTGTGTATATAGTGAAGGAAATAATTCATCATTTTCCAAACCAGAAACTCTCAGCTTATTCACAATCAAGGTTAAATATACGTAAACCCACTGAAATTTGGTATCCCTGTCAGATTCTGGTTCACATTTGTACACAAAATAACGCAGCTTTTAAACAGCTGAAAAACTGCTTATGATGTGCTGTCTTAATCTTTTAAACTCTATGGTAAACATAATTTCCCCCCCAATTATATCCTGACCTTTTCTGAAGCTTCTCAAAAAAAGTTCTCCAAACTGTCTCCGTCTTTCAAAAAAGCAAACAATAATTGGCTTAGTTTAATCTTAAAATACACACATATATAAGCCTAGGTGTGCTCAGATCATAAAGTGGCAGGGGTCATTTCGAGCAGGAGCTCAGGGGAGCTCAGCTCCGGGAGTTGGTGCCAGCCCCCCCCCCCCCCCCCATGGGGGAATGCCTGCTTGTGTCGTGGCTGCAGCAAAATGACCCCATCCCCTGGAAAGGTCCTTGTTCCTCAGTCCAGCCTTCTGAAGGCTTCAGCCACCACTGAAGATGTCCTCCCAGAATAGTGGTTTTTCTGAGGCTTGGATTAGTAGCTGTCCCCTCTCTGCCAGTTCTTTCTTTCTTTCTCTCTCTTCTTTCTTTCTTGCCTTCTGACATACTTCCAGTGATGTCAGGTGGTGCATCATATGCAAATAAGTTACGCTAATGAGCTCCTGTACCACTTTTTCTACGAAATGACCCCTGTAAAGTGGAAGTATAGGGTTGCCAGCTCTGGGCTGGAAAATACCTGGAGACTTTGAGGGTGGATCTGGGAGAGGGTGGGGTTTAGAGAGGGGAGGGGCCTCAACTGGGAATAATGCCATAGAGTCCACCCTCCAAAGCAGCCATTTTCACCAGGGGAACTGATCTCTGTCAGCTGGAGACCAGTTTTAAAATTGGGAGATCTCCAGACCCCACCTGGAGGCTGGCAATCGTATGAAAGTAATTTGTAGAGCAAAAGGGGTAGATGAGAGAGGGGTGGTAAACTCTTCTGCACCCACAACTGACCTCCCCAGAATTTGCTCCCCCCACCCCGAGTACTTTCCTCCTTAGCTGAGCTCCAGAAGAGAGCTTGGATGGGAAGAGGCAGCTGGGGAGAGAGGCAACAGGGAGGCCAGTGTGAGCAAGGTCAGGGTTCAGTTCTCCTTGTTCACCTTTTCCAAAAACCAAACTCTCCACTGTTGCTTTATATATGATTGGGGGCATGCCCATTTGGAATAACAGAGATTGCCACCATCTTCGATTTGCTGATGACACAACCCTCCTCTCGGAAACTAAAGAAGGCCTGGAACACCTCATCAAGAAGATCAAAGAAGAAAGTGCGAAGTTTGGCCTCTTCCTAAACATCAAAAAGACCAAGTTCATGAGAAGAATAGAAATGTCAAAATAAGAGTTGATGATGAAGAGATCGAATGTGTGGAAGAATCCACTGTCTTAGGTTCACAGACCAACCAAAACGGCGAATGCAGTCCAGAAATAAAACGTCAAATCATGCCGGGTCGCCCAGCAGTGAGGCGGATGGATCGAATATGTAAGAGCAAGGACCAAATGCAAATGTGCTGTGTTCCCCCTAGCAACCGAGGCTGTGTAAGTTGGACCATGAAGAAAAACAGGAGGAAAATCGACTCATTTGAGCTGTGGTGCTGGAGGAGGCTCCTGCACATTCCTTGGACGGCAAAGGTGATAAGCAAACAAGTATTGGAGTGCATAAAACCAGACAGGCCATTGGAAGAAAAAATCAACAGCCCTCCAGAGAGTGCTGCAATAAAAACCCTGAGCCACCGTTGAGTGTGAAAGTCTTCTTTGGGACTCCAAGGATGGAGCCCTGTCTCTTGCCCAGCCTGCAGCACCCAACCAGGGGTCATTTTGTAAAAACTGAGATGCAGGAGCTCATTAGCATAACTCGTTAGCATAACTTATTTGCATATGCCACACCCCCTGATATCACCGGAAGAGTGTCAGAAGGCAACACCCACCGCTCAGGCTCCGCCCCCAAAATCTCCAGGTATTTCCCAACTCAGAGCTGGCGAGCCAGCTTTACACTTTGACTAAAGACACTTCAGGTTTCCTTTGCTCTTGCAGGGAAGCTCCCCTACAACAAGCATGAAAATCAAGTTAGTATGCTTTTGCTTTTTTTCCACAGCACATCACCATATGTGCTCGCTCCTGGGCTTTTTACTCCCAGAACGGCGTTCCAGCGCGTTCCTGCTCAAAATGACCCCTGCGCCCAACCATCCTTCAGGCAGCCCGGAAGATGGCAAGCCCAGTAACGAGGAGTCCCCCCCCCCTTCCCTGATAAGAAACACTGTAATGCAAGTTTCGGGGCTGCACAAGGGCCCTCCACCACTGCAACTGCGTCTGCACTTTTGTTGTGGCTCCTCATTTGTGGAACTCCCCCGCCCGGCATCCATGCTGATTATTTCTGATGTGGCTTTTCTTGCCTTGTCATCTGCTGTTGTTAAACTTGCCCACTGTTACCTGCTGTTGCTGTCTAGTGCCGGTTACTGTTGATGCTTCAGTGCTGTCGACGTTTTTATTACCCTGATGTTATTGTTTTGTTGGAATGTCAATAGATCCGTGAGACGCCTCAAGAGCTTTTTGATATAAGGTGCAACAAAAATAACTGAAGTAATACACAGGACATTGATTTATTTATTTACATTTATATCCCACTTTTCTCCCCTCATGGAACTCAAGGGGGCTTACTTGTGTAAACCTCTGGGGGAAACATGCCTGCTGCCGCCATCTAGTGGCTGGAAATGGCACTGTGGGCAGAATGGGAAATGGTGCTTTTACAGGCAAAGCTATCTAGTTTGCATATCTGGGAGGAATTAAATCTATGCTTTCAATACAGTGTGCGTGTAACTGATAATGCTAAAGTGCTAGCATTCATTGTTGTGACTCAGTTAGTGTACTGCTGCATTGGCCCTGACCTCAGTTAATGGATGGAGTTAAAGGGATATCTATTGTAGAAGTGGATGAGGAGAACTAATAAGAGGAGGGCGGTTTGGCTGAGATGTAAGTGGCTAGTTTGCCTAGGCGAAACTTTAACTGGCTTTAGCACAAGGCTAGAAGTATTTTCTACAAAGAAGTAAAAAGAAAGCAGTAAGGTAAAACAAGCTTCTACTCATCTGGGATCTTAATCTACGCTTGTACGATCGTAATCAATGTTTCGTGGTCTCTTCAATCACTACTACTAATGGATATTGTTAGTAAGTTGAGACTGTCTGCTTTAGTCTGGGCCCCTCTTTGACATTTCTCTTTTTTTGTGGGGGGGGGGTTGTTTTTGCATTTTGTGTGTGTGTGTGTGTGTGTGTGTGTGCCCATGCCTGGAAGTCATTGTGACCTCTGGCAACTCCGACTGGGATGTGGAGGACATTCAGAGAAGTAGCTTGATAGCCTTCCTCCGCCTTCCGGCGCTGGTATTCTTCGGAGGTCTCCCATCCAAGTACTTGCCAGGGTCGGCCCTGCTTAGCTTCTGTGATCTGACGAGATCGGGCTTGCCTGGGCTATCCAGGTCAGGGCCCTTTCCCTTCTGTTTTAATTGCATATATTTTGAGAGTGGAATAATAATTGTTATTATTGTTATGTCCTTGTGTGCAGTATAACCAGGAGATCCAAAGATTGTCTGGCAGCCTTAAGTTCTAACTCTTTAGCGTTGTGTGCCACTAGGTGGCAAGCTAGACTTATTTTTTGGTCTGAGAGAGCTCTGAAAGAGTTGTGAGTGATTCAAGGTCATCAAGCAGGCTTCGTGTGGAGGAGTGCAGAATTTAACCCAGTTCTCCAGATTAGAGTCTGTCAGTCTTAACCACTACAGCAGGCAGAAACTCCTGCGAGAGTAGAAAACAATGGTAACACATTTTAATGGTGTCCCAGATTTCCAGTAAGGATTCTCAGAGCATGATGAAGGGAAGATACACGGGACACTTGAACCTGGCTCTAATTTAACTACAAGAGGTGCACACGGGATTGCCAAGAGGTGTCCCTTCTAGGTTACAACCAGACCAGACTTGAACCTGCTTAGCTCCGGCAAAGCTGCTATATCACATACTCTAGTACAGATTATTACCGAGCAACCCCATTGGTCATTTTGTTTACCAGTGGGTGACCACAGCCTTTCCCTGTGTAACCATGCAGCTTCATCCAACATACCTTAAGAACATCGCCTTCATCCCATAAGATCAACAGATGAGGCCTTCTTCCATTTCTTACTCATATAATATTCTTAACCAGAGAAGGACACCTTGTTTACTAACCATGGAAATGTGTAATCAACTAGAAGAATTACAAATAATTTCCATGTGATCCAGAAAGTAATTCCCTTTTACCAAGGGATCACCTCTGGGGATGGTTAGAACAGATAAAAGGAAGTACTTCTTCACCCAAAGAGTGATTAACGCATGGAATTCACTGCTACAGGAGGTGGTAGCGGCTACAAGCATGGACAGCTTCAAGAGGGAATTAGATGAGCATATGGAGCAGAGGTCCATCAGTGGCTATTAGCCACAAGGTATAGATATGATCCCTCAGTCTGGGGCAAGTGATGCACTGTATTCTTGGTGCTTGCGGGGGGGCAACAGTGGGAGGGCTTCTAGTGTCCTGGCCCCACTGGTGGACCTCCTGATGGCACCTGGTATTTTTGGCCGCTGTATGACAGAGTGTTGGACTGGATGGGCCATTAGCCTGATCCAACATTGGCTTCTTTTATGTTCTTATGAGAGAAACAGCAGGTCCTTGAAACCTCCCAGATCTCATGATTACAGAGGGAAGCTTGAACAATATGGCTGTCGCCAGTGGTACTTCAGCAACCTGCTTTGAATTCTGATGAATTCCATAGGTATATAATTTAATTTAACAAACACCTGACCTCTCCCTGTTAGCATGTTCAAAGGAGCAGGAGCTGCACAGATCACATTTTTTGTTGGAAAACCAATAACAGTATGCTTTTCTTTTTCTACCTCGTACAAACAAAGAAAAAGAAAGGTTTGTTCTGCTTCACTGGAGCAAAAGCACAGTACAATAGAGGACCATTCAGCAGCATAAATAGCAGCTGTCCTGTGACTTCTTTTTTTTCAAAAAGGAAGTCTATGGTGAGAGCCACATCGTTTTCATTACTGCGATACACAATGGTGCAGTGGAATTTGTTCTGTAGCAACTGATGCAAATGAATGAAAGGAAGCTCGGTAACCCTAACGAGGAGTAACTGTAGAGCATTCCAATGCTAAATTTATTCTTCAGGTTATTTTAAAGGCAGCATTGCAGCACTTGAGAGCCAGTTTGGTGTAGTGGTTTCATGTGCGGACTCTAATCTGGAGAACCATTTGAGTTTTTGCCCAAATACCAGAGTGTCTCCCCAACGCCCTGGATGTGATGACATCATCTGTGGGTCATGTGGGCAGTGACATAGACCCATTGTTGTACATCAGATGGGCCTCTCTGCTGTTCCTGGTGAGCCCCCCATCCCCCACCGGTTGCCAGGAGGGAGCTGGCCACTCTATGACCACATGATCTTTTCTCTATGGCCATGTATTGGTTTCTGGCAGTGTTGTGAGTCAGTGAGTGTTTAGCAGCACTGTATAGTGGTTAGGGTGTCAAATTAGAATCTGGGGGATCGTACTCTGCCCAGGAAGCTCAGTGGCTTAGGCCTTTCTCTTTCTCCTCGTAAGTCCCCCCCCCCCATCCCCTGCCAGTTCCCAGGAGGGACATGGCAACCCTACTTCCAGGCCAGACTCATTTCCAGAGCAGTACCTGGATCCGAAATTCTTTCTTTTCCACTGAAGACTTTTGGGGACACTCTTAAGTGTGGAACAGATGCCTTACTGAAGAAAGCTTTTACTCCAAGGGCTTCCAAACTGCTGAATAGTAATGAATCCATCAAAATATTGATGTCATCGATGCTGCAAAGGGACAGCTGTCCATCTGAGATGATTGTGCACTTACGGTGGTAATGCCACACCGGGGGGCCAGTGCTGCTTATTATCCCTGGTCACAATTCCCATCTACATATAACGCACTACAGAGGGAAGACATCTGACGTCACCAGTGGGTGTTACCACCCCTCTCCTTTTTTTAGTTTTATTTAAACTATTTATTTATTTGTTATTTATAGTCTGCCTTTCTTACTGGAATTTCAGTATGCATTTAGGTATGCATTTAGGCAAAGCAACACCCCCAATTTTTTAAAGAAGAAAAGATGGAAGAATGCCTGCTTCTAAGACATGAGGGTAGAGAAAAGCCAGATAATGCTGTTACAGGAGGTTTGTACCAGGGCAGAAGCCAAGGCAAGCTGGAAAGAGGTGAGGAGGTGCAGTCAAGGGGAGTGGGAAGGACAGATAGAACTTGGAGGGAAACCCCTTCTCCTAGCCAAAGGAGAAGATAGAGCCACAATACTCCATACTGGTAGGCTATATATTGTAATTGCTCTTGATACTAAAAAAAAAAGGTGACGAAAGAAGCCTGGAGAAAAGTGAGATCCAGACAAGAAAAGTGGTGGGTTGAGACACACATCAGCTACATGAATTAAGTGATACAATAATTGGGGGAGGGAATCCTCAAAAAGATGGTAACGAAAGAGTGAAATATTTCTGTACCCTGTTAAATGGTAAGAGTAACTACCCTGCATGGCTAACTTTTGAAGGTCAAAAATTCAAGCATTCAGGGCCTGGTGCTCTCCCCACCCCACCCCAAAAAAGAAATTACATTGAAACATTTAAAACTTATTCTGTATCTTCCCTTTGAACTCCCATCTACACTTTGATTTAGGACACTTGTGCTGGAAATGCCAGCCAAGAAGATTTCTACAGTACTATTTCAAAAACTCGATGTTTGACACGTTTTCATTGTTAATTTAAACTTCAAACTGTTACAGAGAGAGCTTCACAGTCTCATCTGGGATGATGAAGGAACGCGAAATAACCCCGTTCTTGATCGGAAGCTTTCCAAAGAGGCCAGATCTTTGCTGCATGCCGTCTCGGCACGTTTCCGTGGAACCAGGATGCGTGTGACTGTTTTTGCTGGCAGAGTGTGACCAGTACAGGCTGGGAGGAGAATATGTGGGGTAGGGAAATTCCTGGAGATTTGGGGGTGGAGTCTAAGGAGGTCAGAGTTTGGGCAGCAGAGGTACCTCAGTGGGGTGTAATGCCTTAGCGTTCACCCTCTGAAGCTGCCATTTTCTCCAGGGGAACTGATCTTTGTCTTCTGGAGATCAGCTACAATTACAGGAGATCTCCAGACAGCACCAGCTTGGCTGTCCTAGGTACTACACAAGATGTGAATGGGGCTCAGATGGAATAGGAGCCATCCAGCATAAGGCAGACAATAGTAAGTGAAAGAACCAGTGTGGTAGAGTGTTCCGCCTGGACCTGGCTTCACTGGGTGACTTTGAGCCAGTATCAGCCTAATAGGGTTGCCAAGTCTGATTATCTTGGCAGCAGAGGGTGGGAGGGAGCTGTCTGGAAGTGTGGGGGCGGGGTGACGTCGCTGTATGCGACATCGTCAGTGTGATGACATCAGTGATGTCATCACACCAGGGACATTGCACATCAACACTCAGGGCCTGGTGCTCTCCCCACCCCACCCCAAAAAAGAAATTACATTGAAACATTTAAAACTTATTCTGTATCTTCCCTTTGAACTCCCATCTACACTTTGATTTAGGACACTTGTGCTGGAAATGCCAGCCAAGAAGTTTTGGTAACCCTAGAGTTTTTGGCCCCTTCCATGTGGCATCATTGTGCCAACCACATCAACATATGATGGGCCTCCGGGGGTGGGGCTTCCACAGCTGGCTGATGGCAGATTTGAGCCCTGAAGATTGGGGGATCCCCTGGCTGGACCTGGGTTCTGGAAACCCTACAACCTAACCTACCTCACAGGTTCATTTGTTAGCAGTCAGACCCCTCCTCCCACAGAGGGGCAGTTTAGTGGCTAGAGAGAAAAAGGCATAAACATTCTTCATACAAATATCACTTCAAAAATCATAAAATGTACACTGCCTGGCCCAAATTGACACAAAATGGATGCCAACCAGAGACAAGCCTGGGAAAATATTTTTGAAGGTGAATCAAAAGCAGCTGACAGATTAATGATCCTTCCTATACCCTGAGGAGATGCATAATTTTAGGAACAATAGGTCTCCCAAGATAGGTCACCTCACCTTGGACTAATCCTGTCATGTACCCAGCCTCACTTCCTCCTCACTCATTTACCCTCATTGTGTAACTCTTAACACAATTCAACAAAACCCAGTAGTTTTCCTGTCCAGAGCTCAGAGGGTCATCAAGGAACATTAACACTTATAGTTCAACCCCCAGCAATCTCACCAAGGTTTCCCAAGATCATTGTTCATCCCTGGGACAGCTACAAGGTCATTGTTTGGGGGGCAAACATGTCAGATAGCCCCAGGGAATATTTTTCCTATAAGTGCCAGCACTCTGAGCCCTAGGTGTGTGTGTGTGTTCTCAGCACCATACCTCACACTCCCACTTGTGTGTGGGCTTCCTTCTTTTCTTCACTCCGTGAAACGCCAGTCATTTCTCAGCTGCCTCCATGGACCTTGGACTCTGAGACTGGTAATTATCACCTTCCCCAAAATCACTTTCTCCCTCTCCTTCCTGATTTCCTCTTAGCTAGTGTGTGTGTTTTCTCTGTGTTTTGCCTTTATTTATATTTTTCATAAAATCCATTCTAGTTGAACACCCGACTGGTTTATTTTGAGAGTTCTCTAAGGGAAAAATCCCTGTAAACATTGGTGAAGATTCCAGTTACCTGCCTCTCGCTCTGTCTCCATTAAAGCTAATTTCTCCAATTAATTAGGAGACTGCCTTTTGGGGTAACATGTTGTGAGGATAAATGGGATTATACATTTGCATTTATTTATATCCCACTTTTCTCCCATTGTTAGGACTCAAAGTGGCGTTAGAACATTGCTCTCCCCTATACCATCTTGAGCTCCTTGGAAGAGGTGCAGGATATATGAGGAAAAAATGTATAAGATGAAAGGATGAGACCTGAGAGAACTCCTAGGTGAAACAGATTTCAGCAGTTTCCATACAGAGTTTTGTCCTTTTTATGTTCAATCCCTTTCCTAATAATCCTTAACACAGAGTTTCCCTTTTTCACTGCTGCAGCACATTGGGTTGACACTTTCATTGAGCTATTTAATACGATCCTGGGATATTTTCCCCTCTCAGTCTCAGCAAGTTCAGACCCTGTTAGCCCATACTTGAAGCTGGGATTTTTTTTTGTCCCAGTGTGCATCACCTTACCCTTACCAACACGAAACTTCATTGCCAGCTTCAAGTATGGGCTAATGGGGTCTGAACTTGCTGAGACTGAGAAGGGAAAATATCCTGGGATATCCATCAAAGTCAGTATTGTCTACTCAGACTGGCAGCAGCTCTCTGGGATCCCAGACTGAGGTCTTTCCCATCACCTACTACCAGTGTTCCCTCTAAGCTGAGTTAGTGTGAGCCAGCTCACAGTTTTTTAGCCTCCAGCTCACACATTTTTGTCTTAGCTCAGGAAGGATGGCTCCAGAACAAACTAATTCATGCAGTCGCCAAATCGCTCACTCACGACTTTAGTGCCAGTAGCTCACAAAGTAGAATTTTTGCTCACAAGACTCCACAGCTTAGAAGGATCATTGCCTACTACCCAGTGCTTTTTAAATGGAGATGCTGGGGATTGAACCTGGGACCTTCTGCATACTAAGCAGATGTTCTACCACTGAGCCATGGCCCCTCCCCTGCTGAGCAGAAAAGGCATACGACATCATTCTCCCACTGGTGTGGTGGAAGAGTTGTGCCCAATTCTGGTTTCTTGCTCAAGGTGTCCGAACCCACAGCCTCTGAGGCTGACTGAGGTATATTACATGGTATACCATTTGCCCTCTGAAGCTGTGATTTTCTTCCCAGGGGAATGGATCTGTACAATTCGGAGATCTTGAGACCCCATTTAGAGATGGTTTGCAATCCTAGTTCTCACGTGGGCCAGTCCCGTCCCCCACCCCTGCCATTTAGTTGAGGATGGTCTCTGTTAGATGTTCTCTGAACAAGCACCAGTGACTTCTGCAGTTCCAAAAGAGATTATTATTATATTTTTAATGAAGATACTAGTTTCCATAATGCAATGGCATACAAAAGGTCATCGTCAATCTGTCACCAGAATAATGAGCTAATTGCTCGAGATGACAACCTTATCCCTTTTAAAGCGTGTTTGTGTGCTGAAAATGGCAGATTTTAAATTATCGTGCTTTAATTACTGGATCAATCACGAGCTAGTTTTGAAAGCATGTGAAGGCTTTGCTAGCACTTAGCGTGTGTGTTGCCGGAGTTGTTGAAGAAGAGTCTACGCTTGCAGACAGTGCCTTTACGGGTATTTGAAAGTCAGTTTCATTGAAATCAGAAGCACTTGGAAGGATTGGTGGTAGGATTTTGATGCCTTTCTACAAAAGTGGTGGTGGTAGAAAGTGTTGTCTAGTCTCAGCTGTTTTATGGTGACCCTGGAGGGTTTTCAAGGCAAGAGACATTCAGAGGTGATTTGCCATTGCCTGCCTCTGCATAGAGACCCTGGACTGGCATGGCAGTCTCCCATCCAAATACTTCCAAGGCCGACCCCTGCTTAGCTTCTGAGATCTGCTGAGATAGGGCTAGCCTAGGCCATCCAGGTCAGGGCTGTACAACAGGAGGCCACTGATATGAGGGTGGGGTGTGTGGAATCATAGAGGAGGTAGGGTGAAAAAAGTGACACAGGGTCTTGTCTTTCACACAGAGACCAACCTTTGTTACCCTCATTGCTTTCAAGATACACCTGAGCCCACTGTCCTCATGTTACCTCAAGGCATCAAAAGCAGAGCTGCCAACCTCCACGTGAGGCCTGGAAACCTTCTGGAATTATAATAGAACTCCAGACTACAATAATCAGTTTCCCTGAAAAAAATGGCTGCTCTGGAGGGTGGACGCTATGGCAATATACCCTGCTGAGGTCCCTCTGCAGGCTCATAAGCACATAAGAGAACATAAGAGAAGCCAATGTTGGATCAGGCTAATGGCCCATCCAGTCCAACACTCCGTCTCAGAGTGACCAAAATTACCAGGTGCCCTCAGGAGGTCCACCAGCTGGGCCAGGACACTAGAAGCCCTCCCACTGTTGCCCCCCCAGCACCAAGAACACAGAGCATCACTTGCCCCAGACTGAGAGTTCCTATCCATACTTTGTGGCTAATAGCCACTGATGGACCTCTGCTCCATATGTTTATCTGATTCCCTCTTGAAGCCGTCCATGCCTGTAGCCGCCGCCACCTCCTGTGGCAGTGAATTCCACGTGTTAATCACTCTTTGGGTGAAGAAGTATTTCCTTTTATCCTTTCTAACCCGACTGCTCAGCAATTTCATGGAGTGCCCATGAGTTCTCGACCTGCTCTATCCCATGCATGATCTTATAAACCTCTACCATGTCACCCCTCAGTCATCGTTTCTCCAAGCTAAAGAATTCCAAGCGCTTTAACCTTTCTTCATAGGGAAAGTGTTTCAACCCTTTTACCATTCTAGTTGCCCTTTTGTGCACTTTTTCCAATGCTATAATACCCTTTGTGAGGTGTGGTGACCAGAATTGCACACAGTATTCCAAAGGAGGTTGCACCATCGATTTATATAGGTGCATTAATGATACTGGCTGATTTGTTTCCAGTTCCCTTCCTAACCATCCCCAGCATAGCACTGGCCTTTTTTTATTGCAGACACGCACACAGTCTTGACATTTCAGCTCCATTCCCAAATCTCCAGGAATTTTCCAACAGAGAGTTGGCAACAGTACTCTCTCTGATGTCCCTTGTCATGGTCCTGTACATTCCCCTGCTTGGGCTCCAATCCTCCCTTTCCTTTCCTCACTCTTTTGTTTTTAGAAGCAAATTCTACCCTGTCATTGTGATGAATTTCTCTCCCTAACGGGTGCCCTTTCAAAGCATAGCCAAAGTCCAATTTCTATCTTGCAGGTATCTTTGAAAACAAGCAGTCTGTTTCCTCAGCACTGCTAGCTGCAGCTGCAGACAAATATTGATAGATCATGACAGTGTTTAATTTATTTCATTGCTGGAGATTGATTTCCTTCCTTGGCCTCCACCAGTATTGGCTGCCGGCCCAGAAAAATCTCTTAATTTGTTATCTTTAAAGGTGTCACCTCATACCAAGGGGCGGTGGGGTGGGGGCAAGAAGTCCTAAATATAAAATCCCTCAGATGCACTGTGGGTATTTCATATGTGACTGATGAGTCTTAACTGTGGTCCTGATGTTGGAAGAAACACGGTTGGCTCAGAGGTGCCAAACTGCATAATATCAGCTAAGGGACTGGGTCAGACTCATCAACTGAAAGCTGGGGAGAAGGATATTGATTCCTGGCTCCTCTTTGACCCTTGATTTGCCTATCAAGGATTACAAGACTGCCCTCTGCTTTGATACAGCGGGCATTTGGCAGCACAAAAAAGACGGAAGGTTATAAAACAAAGCAGAGTCATCCTGTCTGTGGCATTGTACAGACAGCAGGAGTGGAGAGCCATCGTGGGAATCCAGTAATGGCTGGTCTAATGGTCTGGTCAAGATGGAGAAAGGATGCTGGCTTGATTCTTTTTTTGGGGGGGGGGTGGCATTCTCTTTGCTCCTGAGCTTGATTTGCATTGATAGCTCCCTTCCAAGCTGTTATCTCACGCTCCCAAAAGAAAGGAACACCCCAAGGAGTGGGCAAGGGGACATTCCAAAGCACTGATGCACTCGCTGATGTGACCGGCTCAGCACACCCATCTTAATTACAGCATGACGTGAACTCAGTAAAATTAGACCATCTTAGACCAGTCCCATAAGGGCTGGCTCATGGTGTATGCGTTTATAGTGTTATCATAAATACATACATGTGAGTAAGCCTCACGGCATTCTTCAGAACTAGTAGTTTCAATTTTAGACCCATCTGTAGGCTAATTTTAGTTATTTATACATTTTCTGTGCTGCCTTCCAGAATATCTGCTCGAGGTGGCTCACAAAGCACAATATGAGCAAATCACAAAGCAGCATTTACAGAAAATATTAAAATCAACATAGTGTTAAGAAAACAGCCATTAAAAGCCCATCAAAATGTTCAGGTGGGCAGCCATCTTGGTCTGCAGGAGAAGATCGAGATTTGAGTCCAGTAGCACCTTAGAAACCAGTGAGATTTCCAGCTTTGACGAAGGGAGCTTTGACTCTCAAAAGCTTGCACCCTGGAAATCTTGTTGGTCGTTAAAATACTCCTGGACTTGAATCTTGCTCATCAAAGAAAGAGCTTCTGTTTGATCAAGTGAGGGGAAGTTGTCTCCATAAAAACAAGATTGAATTATCATGTCTCCTTGCCTCTTTCTGTGGGGGAAGGAGTGGCATCCAAGGGGGCCGGAAAAGGGGTGGGGATGAATACTCCGAAGGATCGATTCTACATTGCATTACTCCGGTGTGGAGCCGGGGGTGGGTGGGTGTTAAAGTTTGCCAAAAACAGCATTCAGATACCCTGTGGAAAGAGCGGGGCTGGGGGGAGGGAGAGAGAGTCAAACTGACAGCTGAACAATGTAGAATTGAAAAATAACCTGGCGAACACTGGAGGTGATGCAGAAATAAAAAAATAGGGCAACTTGAAAGAGGGAAGCAATGTAGAATGCAAAAAATGCCATGACACACGATGGTTGTGAGCATGGAGTAAAACCCAGTGTGGAAACAGCCTTTGTTGTGTTTTTGTCCCACCTTTCCTCCCAAAAACTGAGGAAACACAGAGTTCCCTCACAAAAGCTCTGTGGGGTATGCTAGCCTGCAAGAAAGTGACTGGTCCAAGGTCAGCCAATCAACTTGATGGATTTGTGGGGTTTGGGGCTCAGATCTCTCCATTCCTAGTACAAGCACACTGGCTCTCCTATAAATCCTCTTAAAACAGCCACAGTACCTTGTCATCCCAAAACCGCTGCATCTGGTTAGCTTCAAAAACTCACTCCACAAAAGGCTTGGATCTACACCAGTAATTTCTGCAGACAGAAGGGATTTCCATCTTGCAGAGTGTTACTTCCTCCCCTACTCTCTCCTGATACAGTCCCAAATGCCTACAGTCCCAAATCCCCCTCTGCTTTGAGGGCAGGGGGCCCTAGGGGGAGCATGGGGGAGGGTCAGAAGTCCATAGCAGGAAAGTAAAATGGGCAAAAATCCACCTTTTGGGAGAAATCTTCCACTAGATTCCAACCACTATTTGTTAGTTTTATTGTGCCACAAGACTTATTGTGGCTTTTCTAGAAAATCAGCGTGAGCTCAGTTCTTTTGGCTTATATATATTTCATTCACTCAATTATCATAACTTTGATTGTATTTTCTACTAATTCATGTGTGCAGAATAATTTGAATCTAAATTCAGTTCAATCCAACGCTAACTGTTTGAAGCGTGTAATAAGTATCCCTGTTTCTCAGATGCAAAAAGTTGGGGGGGCTGAGCCACGGGTCTTGATCAAGGATGGTCCAAGGTATTGGGGGGGCACCCTATGACTTTGGCATTCCTCCCCATTCAACGGAGTCTAGAATGAACATTTTTAAAGTGTATTCATAGCTGTGTGAGGGGCTTTATTCAGATCCTGGCTGTGGTGCTGGGTGGGCACAGGAGTTACTTAGATCTTCATTGATCGCTGGGACTGCCATTTGCCTTGAAGAGAGACGTGCAAAGGTATGCAACAAGGAAGGAAGGAAGGAAGCCACATCAAGATCTCCAACAAATTAAATGACTACACAGTTCTTTGGTTGAAATCCAGAGATGCGCATCATCAGGGGTCATTTCGTAGAAAAAGAGGTGCAGGAGCTCATTAGCATAACTTATTTGCATATGCTACCCCACCTGACATCACTGGAAGTACGTCAGAAGGCAAGAAAGAAAGGAGAAAGAGAGAGAAGGAAGGAGGGAGAAAGAAAGAAAGAACTGGCAGAGAGGGGACAGCTACTAATCCAAGCCTCAGAAACACCACTATTCTGGGAGGATAGCTTCAGTGGTGGCTGAAGCCTTCAGAAGGAAGGTCGGAGGAATGAGGACCTTTCCAGGGGATGGGGTCGTTTTGCTGCAGCCATGACACAAGCAGGCATTCCCTCGCAGGGGGGGGGCTGGCACCAACTCCCGGAGCTGCGCTCCCCCGAGCTCCTGCTCGAAATGACCCCTGCGCATAATAAGATCTTTATAGTACGCTGGACTTTTAATTTCTTTTTAAAAAATAGTTATTGTTTTGCTTAGAAAATATCTATAGTGTGTGTTATATATTGTTACATCTCCAGTTAAAAAGGATGAGGTGGTTTGTGATGTTAAAGGCCTCTGCCTTAGATGCCAAACAACCACTGCCACTCAGAGCAAACAACACCCATTTCCTAGGAAACACCCTTGGAGGGAAGAAGGAGGAGACATAACATGAACCTATGAGAGGAAGAAACCTGTTCTCACTGGCCATTCTCATGCATTCCGTCCCTCTTCCAAGGAAATTGCCCAGGACACCAGTGGGGTTGGGGGACTAGGGGTGGCAAGTGGCAACCATGCGCAGCATCCCAGACTCAAGTGTTGCTGCTGGGGGGGGGGGGAGCCTGGCCTCTGCCACCACTGCCCCCCCCCCCCCGATCATAGAGCAAGGCAGTTCCTCCTTCTCTCCTGTCTGGGTCTGTGTGTGATGGGGGGGGGCAGCTAGCAACTGGCCTAGGGTGCCAAAGACCCTTGGGGCTATTTGCTTAAATAAGTTTTATGCAGTATCCCTGATCACATTTCCCAGTTAAGGGGAAAATGCTGTTCAAACAAATTACAAAGATGACCGGACTCAAAGGGTAACAAGAGAAAGAAATTTTACTTACACAAATAGAAGCACATCTTACATGACATATCGACGTAGGTAAATTTAACTCATTGTGAACAGATTAACTTCAAAAATTTTAACTTGCTACAGCTCCAAGACCAGGTAAGAGAGAAGAAGAGATGACCTATATAGTATGAAACAGAAGGCAAACAAGGGCCAAAGAGGCTCAACATCAAACCGAGGAGAGGGTGGAGCCAAGTGCTCAGTGTACCCCAATGAAAGTATTCTCTTAACCCATTCCCTCCCAGATCCTCTTGCATGTAGAGTTACAATGTCCAATGGGGCCAACTCCCCCCCATACTTTCTCTTCCCTACTTTCCTTTCAGGCAATGGTGTCAGAATTTAGCCTGTTTGGTATTCCTACGTCAAGCCCATATGAGATGCTGGAAGTTCTCTGATTATATCTCCAGCACATTTTCTTTTTGGGCTATGATTTGGTCAAGCCGAGGAGAGCAATTACTGCCCCCCCCCATTAACCTCAGAAAGCCCAGATCTAATACTGACCCCCCTGGAAGAAAAGTGCAGGTTGTCGGTCTGGTCCCTATTAAGTCTCTCTGTTTTGGGTGGCCCATTAAGCTCAGGAAAATATCTTTATGGTTTAGCCCATAGCATGTCCTCTGATCTGGCCTGTAGCAACTGACTAGAAAACCCTCCCTCCAATAGCTCAGTGGTGAAGAAAAGGCACTCTGCACATGCTCACAGCTCTCTTCTTATTACAGTCTTCCTGTGCTTCTCAGTCACTACCAGGGCCAGTTTTTTAAAGGGACAATCTTATCAATGGCACCAGGCTGAGAGCTCTCAACATATTTATTGTTTAAGATTAGTGGACAAACAAGGTTGTGCTTATCCAACTGTTGACCTTCAAGGCAGTGGCTTACAAATTCAAATAGATAGCCTATTTGTCTATCTAGTGAGTCAGGACTGATGACTTTTTTCTTCGAAAACTCATTAACTTTTAAACATTCCAAAAAGAATTTTGCCAAGGAGGTTCCAGAACTCTGTTCCGGCGCATTCCCCCAGGGAAAAAAAGCCCTGGCTGCTAATGAATTTACCATCACTCTCAAGCAATACTGCTGCTACAGACCTGTGCTAGCACTTTGTAATGTTGAATGGTTTTAGAAGGTTTTATGATGTTATAATTGTTATTTATGTGCTTTATTACTTATGTAAGCCACCCGGAGCCTGCTTTGGTGGGGAGGGCGGGGTATCAGCTGAACAAACAAACAAACAAACAAACAAACCATTAAATGCTAGAGCCTACATTATGCAGAATGTTTTTTATGATATTCTTTGTACTTAATGCATTATGTTATCTACCAGCTTCAAGTCCATTAGCACCTTGGAGGCTAACACGAGTCAGACCTCCCTTTGTCAGATAGGCAGTAAAACTCTGAATCCCAGTTAGGGTTGCCAAGTCTGGGTTGGAAAATACCTGGAGACTTTGGGGGTGGATCCAGGAGAGAGTGGGGTTTGGGGAGGGGAGGGGCCTCAGCATGGTACAATCCCATTGAGTCCACCCTTCAAAGCAGCCATTTTCTCCAGGGGAGCTGATCTCTGTCAGCTGGAGGTCAGCTGTAAAAGCAGGAGATCCCCAGGCCCCACCTGGAGGCTGGCAACCCTAATCCCAGTGCCAGGAGGCAACATCGGGGAAGGCCTCGACCATGGTGAGGTATGCAGGAGGACCCTAAGGAGGCTAGGTTTTGACTCAGGCTCTGGGCTACCTTGTGGGCCTTGTCCCCTTTTCTAATTTATTCAGCCTGTGCCCTGCCTTCTTCCTAGGTTGCTATTTCTTTGGGGCTCTAAAAAACCTGAGTCCCCCGCCTCCTCAGTTTGCCTGCCAGATGCTCACACTGCCATCCCTTCCGGACTGATTGCTTGAAAACCAGCAACTGATCCGCTAGCAACAGCAGTGCCCTGACAGACTACGTCCATGCGGAAGATGTTTGGTTGGCTGGCCGGCTCGTCTCTCTCTATGTGTCAAGGGAAAGATTGTTAATTCAGCTGTTCTGCTTGGCTGGCTTTTAAACGTCTATATTTGGATGATAATTGATGTGAGGGAGGATTTTACGCAATATCAGACCTTGAGACCAAATGTTTCCATTTACGTGGCAAGAACTGTAGAAAATAAGGAAGTGACTAATTCACCTGCTGTTACAGATGTCAACAGGTCTTCCTTAATACCGCCAAAATCCTTTGTGCTTGCCACAGTTACAGTTTTAACGACGGAAATACGCCACACATAACCCTTTTTCTGTTCCATTAATCCAACAAGACTTATTTGTTAAAAAGTTATATTATGAGGTAGAGGACATGGGTAAAGAGAACTCTTTTTTTCTCTCTCAAAATACTTCTGGGCTTCCAATGAAGTGGATGGGCAGTCAATTCGAAACAGAGAAAGAAAGTACTTCATCACACACTTAACGTGAGGAACGCACGGCCACCAGATGTACGGGTGGATTTTACCTTAGATGACTGTAAGAGAAAGAGAAAACACAACAGAGGGGAAAATTGTCAGTGGCTATTAGCCATTATGACTAAACAGAACTTTCATCTTCAGTGGAAGGATTAGGATAAAACATTTTTTTGGGGGGGGGGGGGGATAATAAATTTTTATTAAATCACAAACCGTATTACAAAACGGAAAAAATAAAAATAAAAAACACCCAAATGTGCACAAAACCTCACTATATATTTACATTTTTAACAAATATAAACAAATATTAATGTTCTTCAAATATAAAACATACTAACACCATTTTACAATATCTTTTATCACATCTTCATACAAAACAATGTACAAATCTTTTTATTACTGCTTACAATCCAGTATTTTGTGTGTGTGCGCTTTTACACACACACACACACACACACACACACCTTGTACATATTATCTGTCATGTTATGGAAAGTTCACTTCCCTCCAAGCATAGGCACCAAGCTCTCCATTTATTTCCAACCGTTTCACCTTATCACACTGTGCCAGCTCCTTAAGTTTCTGATGTATGTATTCTATCGTTCTAATACAGGAAACATTTCTCATCTTTTTTCAGTTTTTTAGCTTTCACCTGTGTCAAACCTTGTGCCACCAGCAAACTGATCAATCTAACTGCTGACCACAGCACTCTCCTACAAATGTTTACCTGCAGTTCTCCATCGCTCCTCCCTTGTATGTCACCTACAGGTATATCTTCATGTGTGTTTAGTACTTTTATTCTTTTTCCTCTTCTTTATGTATCTTTTCCATTCTCCGACCTCCTTCTGAACTTCTTCTGTGTGGTCTTTTGACGCCTTTCAGAGGTTCAGTGGCAAGATTAGGGTTGCCAACTCCATGTTCTTAAATATTTTGATGACGAATCCTAGGAAAAGCGTGGTTTGGGGAGAGGAGAGCTCAGCAGGCTATAATGCCATAGCATCCACCCTCCAAAATGGCCATTTTCTCCAGGGGAATTGATCTCTGCTGTCTGGAAATCAGTTGTAATTCTGGGAGTTCTCTAGGCCCCACCTGGAGGTTGGCAGCCCTATACAGGATATCTCTGATGACCAGAAGTTCGTTAAAAAGCCTTGTTTGGGCGGAGTGTTTTTTTAAATTCTCCTGACCAGCTAATAGTGATATGTGTTAATAGTTCTCTGTCAGTACTGGTGTACATATGTATCTTATCTTGTATCTGATGACAAGCAGCTTTGACCCTCAAGAGCTCATACCTTCAGAATTTTGTTTGCCTCTAAGGTGCTACTGGACTGAAATCTAGCTGTTTTATGGCAGACCTATATGGCTACTAGGGGTGTGCACTCAGTATACACCAAGCTGAATAAATACCCAAAAGATACTGATAAGGGATTTTTCGGGTATTCATTTAGCCGAATACAGGTTGGAGAATCTGATTTGGCTACTGAAATGGCTGTGCCTAAATAAAAGCCGATATTATTCAGCTTTTATTTGGGCATGGATGGAAGACATTTAAAGACACTGTGGCAGCGTGACTCGGCAAGTGAACTCAGTAAGCATTTAAAGAGACAGTGGTCTCTTTAAATGCCTTTTTTTCCTGAATTCCATTCAATGGAGAATGGGGGCATCTTCTTTGGGGGCCCTCAGTATTGGACCCCCTGGTCCAATATTTTTAAAATTTGGGCATTTTTTTGAGGAGAGGCATCAGCAGCTATGTTGCAAATTTGGTGCCTCTATCTCAAAAAACAACCCCTCGAGCCCCAAATACCCCAGAACAATTCTCTATTCCCGAATATTTACCCATATTCAGGAATATTTGTATTACCAATATTTTTCTGGTCCAACAGACCCAACCAGGGGGGAAACTATTTTTTTTCTGCATACCTCCTAATGGCTACCCTCTGAAAATATGTATCTTATGATTTTATTCATGCTGTTTCACCTAATGTTTTTTGCATTGGCTGCTCTTGATTATTTTAGCTGCTAATGACTTGCTGCTTTTGCTGATTAATTGTTTAATTGTTTACTTGTTTCTTTAATGTTTATAAATCACTTTGAGTATTGTTTTAATAAAACAAAGACAGGATATCAACATTTCAGATAAGTAAATACTGGTGTTGTAGATTTGTACGTTTAAACATTCCTACCCTGCCCCCAAATTCTCTTTACCTAGAAAACTAATATCTCAGGTTTACCTGAGTAGACAAGCAGCCATACGTCACAGGATGGTTGTGCTGCTCAGAGCTTCCTGAAAGAAAGATAGGCTGCCAACAGTACTAGTCAATAATACAGCAAATGTATTCATAGTTCAGTTATTTTTGAACTACTGAACTGTGTTTTTAAAACCCAAAAGGAAAAAAGAAACGTTTTAGCACACTAAACTCCATCTGTCAAGCATGCGTTGGTCACTCATTGATCTTTCTGTCTGTTTCTATGTTTTATACTTGCATCTAGCCAAAATGTCAAGGACTCAGCAGCTGAATTAATAAACCTTACCAGACTAATGAGGGATAAGAATAAGAAACAGTTCCATGCGTATCAAGTTCAGTTAAATAATGGGTTTGCTACATGACTCAGATATCTCAGTCAGGGGCGTAGAGTTTGTAAGTCCCCGGGGGGGGCGGGGGCTCTCTCGTGAGCGTGCGCGAAACGCGCGTGCGCACACGGGACCATGTCCCCGCGTCACCCAGCTGAGTGGGAATCCGAACTCGGGTCTTCCAGCAGGACACTCAGCCCTTTTACTCTTTTGCCCTATCCTCACTTTTTACCAACGACAGGTATATGAATCCCGCAGCTTTCCTGGCGCGTCCCTTTACACAGAATTATTTCAGCTGCACTGAAAAACAGCACATGAACAAGCAAATAATAGTTCTGTATTGGAGCAAAGCACGCCTAGCATAACTGGCGCTTCCCTCCCTGGACAGAAAATAAGACAAGCCAAAAAAAAAACCGGAGCACAAACCGCTATTCTTCCGCCGTTGGCGGCAGAGGCGCGGAAATGTTTGAGCGCGCGGGGGTACGCCCATGACCCGCCTCCACCTAGTTCAGTGTGCCTGCGCAACCTGTAAAAGCAGCCTCCGAGAGGCAGAGGGGCGAGAAGAGAAAGGCTTGAAGCGGGCGGAGTTTAGGCAAAGCGCGGGAAGTGGAGTTGCCCTTAAGCGGCGAGAGTGTTCTGGTGGCATCTTGGAAGCTGGGCAAAACAGCCCCTCCCTTGTGCAACCCTGAAACAGCAGTTACGCTTGGTTTTTTTTCCTGTTGTTCCTGTTTTCACACCTACCCTGAACTTGATAGTATTCTGCCGGACGTCAAGCCCCTTGGCCGCGTTGCTGGTTAACTTTATAGACCCGAAAAGCACTCTCTTTTTCTTCCGGCCCTTGAATGCAACCGGAAGATAGTGTTCCTCCTCTTTGGAGCTGCCCACGAATGCACGCTCGCTATAGCCTTTCTTGCCCACCTCTGCAACAGGAGAAAGCGGCGCGATCTTGTGCAAACTCATTTTCGAGTGAGGCTGCCTCCCCCCTGGACTTTCAAAACTTGGCTGGAGAGCCTGGGAGCAAGGGCGGCTGCGAACCGACAGAGCTGAAAAGGGCATCTCAAGAAGCCAATGGAAGCTCGACGAAGCGCCGGCCTCCGGCCTTCAGCATCCAATTGAGAGAAAGGAGAGGAAATTTCCTTGTCCAAGCTGTAACCCTTTGCACTCCTTGAAACAGGCTTGCTCGTTTCTACGACTATAGCCGGATAGATTTAATGTTTTTGTACGTGAGCACCTCTGTTTTCTTAATGCTCAGAATAATGTGTTATTATGTTAAATACAAATATTTTTTTAAAAATGAAGATGAATTCCAATCCTAGAAATCAAACATTCTAAAAAGATTTAAAAGAAGAGGGACAAAATTTCTCAGTGGAGGACACACCAGTCATGGTTAGACAGGCATGGATAAACACATTTCAACATTCATAAGAACAGCATATCATTTGGAAGAACTTATCATTTTGTCCGTGAATAGGGCTGCTTGGTTCAGACCCTAATTCAGAAGGGGGAATTTTTTCATTTTACAGTTTCACCAGATGGATAGATTAAGGTGGGAAGCCATGCAGGTCTGAAGCAATCTAACAAAGTTTGAATCCAGCAGCACCGTTAAGACCAACGAAGTTTAATTCTGGGTATACGCTTTTGTGTGCATGCACACGAAAGCATATACCCAGAATTAAACTTTGTTGGTCGTAAAGGTGCCTGATTGGGCTCGAATTTTGTTCTGCAGCTTCTCCAGTGGTGATGCTTCTTTGGTGGGAGAACTGGGTGCTGGGAGAACTCTGTGCCTTCTGTCCCATTCAAGCCTAGCAATGGAAAGAAGTTCCCTGAGGAAGCATTAAGACCCGGAAAGGGCTTCAGGCCAAAGCTGGAAGGCAACCTGCCGAGGCCCAGGGGCTACACAGCTTCCCCGCTGGTTCCGTTGGCCGTTGCGGAACCTGGGCACGAGAGACTGAAAGAAGGCGCAGCAACGGGCAGCAGGAATCAAAGTCCCTGTCTCTCCCCCCCCCCCCGCCCCGCCTTGCTCTGTGTGAGTATTTAGACAATGCCTCGGCTTCGCTGACTCACGCTCTAATGAGGTTGTTAAAACTGCTACGGAGCTTCCCCGGCACATAGAAAGCTGGAATTTATTATGCACGTTGCGCAACTCATCCTGATTACTAGGAAAGGGAAAAAATATATCTCTGAACATGGAAGAAAGTCAGGACATGAATTCTGGCTCGTGTTCCAGCAGCGAGTAGGCTGGGCAGGGCAACAGAAAGACAGTTGTACGTACACTGCGCGCGTGTCTGTGTCCCTCTCTGGTTTGCTTGAAGGAGCCTCTGTTAGGGGGAGAGGAGAACTGTCAGCGGGGCAAACCAACACTCCTTAGTAGGGGACATTGTCTGGCCCAGACTAACGCGCTCCCCCCCCCCCCCGGCCCCAGGGAGGCAGACTCGTGCTCGCCTTACCTCGGGGCGCAGTCTCGGCGGCGGCAGCCAGCTGGCCGGTTGACTGCCGCGCGCGCGAGCGGGACCATGTCCCCGCCGCCCCTCTCCCCCCCCACCCCAGGGAGGCAGAGGGCAGGCCGCGGGGGGGAAGGAGAGGCGGCCAGCTGGCGGGCGCTCCCCGCGGGCGCTCCATTTTGCCGGGGGTGGCTGAGCCCCCCCCGGGAAATTTCGGGGGAGGCTCGAGCCCTCGAGCCCCCCCGTAGTTGACGCCCATGATCTCAGTGTACCTCTTCTTTGTGCTGTGCTGTGCTTTCAGCATGCATAGTCTCTGACTTCAGTAGTTGGTCGGTGAGCACCTATTCCAGAGAAGACATAACTTAAATGGCTTACTGATGTTTTCTTTCTTGGGGGACTCAAAGTAGAAGATAAAATGTC
The DNA here is from genome assembly GCA_029233225.1 of Lepidodactylus listeri. Lineage (NCBI taxonomy): Eukaryota > Metazoa > Chordata > Lepidosauria > Squamata > Gekkonidae > Lepidodactylus > Lepidodactylus listeri. The sequence continues at coordinate 17,234,089 of JARCFY010000012.1, forward strand.
TAAGGTTGCCAGGCCCAGCAACCAGCAGCAGATCAAGGGTGGGGCACTAGGGATGCCAGCCTCCAGGTGGGAGCTGGGGATCCCCTGGAACTACAGCTCAGCTCCAGACCACAGAGATCTGTCCCCCTGGATAAAATGGATGTTTTGGAGGGTGGGCTCTTTCGCATTCTGTTCCACTGAGGTCCCTTTCCTCCCCAGGCTCCATCCCCAAAGCTCCAGGAACTTCCCAACCTGGATCTGGCAACCCTACCCCCATCCCCCTTTGGTGACCAGGGAGGACCTTGCAAACCTAGGTATGGCAGTAGGAGGTATGGCCTCACTTCCAGGAAAACCGGAAGTGATGTCATGGTCCTCTAGGAATTGCTGGAAACTCTATTATTAAAAAAACCCATGGAGTTGCCAGCAACTTCTAGAGGGAGATGGTGTCACTTCTGGACTTTCCATGGCAGTGACGTCATGCCATAGGCCCAATGGCCATTTTTAGTATTATTTTTAGTATTATTTTTCTCCCCATCCCATCTAGGGTCTGGCAACCCTACGTTTTGTTCACTTTTGCTACTGATACTCTGTTGTGATTTACTTTCACCTCGACATATTCCTCTGCAGAAATGGTAAAGCAAAGTGGGTCTTTAATTGTTGTCTCAGAGTGGAAGAGCAGAAGGTCTTGGAGAGATTTTTAAAGGAAAAGTAGGATTTAACCACAACAGCAGCAGTGCAGCACCCTTCACCAAGACCTCAGGCTGTATACTAGCCTGACAGTTCCCCCTTGGCCACCAGAGTTGTGCTTCACCAGCTTTACTGCCTCTCTCGTGCATCCCATCACACCTCCATCCCCTGGGCTGCTGTTGGTGGTAGCTGTGGCAACCCTCGTCCAGGTCTGTCTACTCCCAACACATTCTTCCCCTATTGGGTTCTCCCCAGGCTCTCCCCACTCCAGAGTTTCCTGTGTTGACTGCCGCTGGAAGGTGAGGGCAGGCCTGACTTCCATGACTTCCTGCCAGCTTCCTTCCTCCTTCCCAGTCTCTGGTGTCTGTGGCTTCTCTCCCCCCCACTCAGCCATCCCCTCCTCCTTTTTCCTGACTCCTTCGGGGAGTGAAGGGCGGGGTATAAATCCAATCTCTTCTCTCTTTTGATGGCTCAGTTTGCCGGAGTGCACCCCGCCTTTCCGGCAGCATCCCAATGTCCTCCCCAGCCCAGCTGCATTTTTTTCTCGAGATAAAAATAAGGCCAAGGGCGATGGTGCAAAATCAGGTAAAAATATATTATATTACTCAGTTAAATCTCCAGAATTTCCCTATGCGTTTTGTCAACAGGCTTCAGCAGGGGAATCTGTTTGCCTTGCAGTTGTTCTTCAAAAAGATTCCCTTGATGGAGCCTGTTGCCAAAGCGTGTAGGGAATTTTTGGAAATTTAACTGCGTAATAAAATATATATTTTACCTGATTTTGTGGCATTGGCCTTGACCTTATTTTTATCTCCCGTGACTGGTGTAGCTCTGTATTTTCTTTTTAATTTTTTTAATGTTTTAATCAACACAAAAATAACTACAACCATACAAATAACATGAACAATCACATATATAAGTATAAGCGTAAACAGTCATGAATAGTCTTCTACAGCTGCAGCATCTGCAGTATCTAATCATACATACATACAAAGACAAAAACTACAAATACAACTAAAAACTGCCCTAGACTAGTTATTAACCAGGACTTACATAGAAACTTACTTATAGAATCATAGAATCATAAGAGCTGGAAGGGACTTCCAGGGTTATCAAGTCCAACCCCCTGCACAATGCAGGAAACGAACAAATACCTCCCCCCACACCCCCAGTGATATATACACTTAATTTTATAGTTCTGTTTGAGTTTATTCCATCTTTCCCCAATTACTTCATATCTAACATTCTTTTTTTACATATATATTGCCTGACTCTTATCTTTTTACCATTTTGTGTTTGAAAAGTTTAGTCTTAGTTTTCAGCTATATAATTAAAAATACTTTCCTTTTTTCTGGAATTCTGAAATTGGTCTGTTATGTACATAAGATGTTAATTTTGCCATCGTCACATATCTGTTTAATTTATTTTCCCATTTCTTCAGTTCTGGACATTTTTCTGCCTTCCATTTTGCCACAAATATTACCCTTGCCACCGTCACCATATAATTAAATAATTCACTATGTATTTCTGTGATAATGCTAGGAATTATATTTAATAAGATACTTTTGGGGCCCATCACAAACTTAAGTTTTAGCATCTTTTGCGTTCCTCACGTTGCATCTGTACTCTGACATTTCCAGCACTTCCCATTGTATCCTTTGCTAGTTTCTGCAATATGTTTGGGTATAATATACCGTCTAAAAATTTTGTACCAGTTCTGTCTTAATATTTGAGATTCAATAAATTTAATTTCTTTAGTCCATAGTTTTTCCCACTGGCTCATACATGTATTCCCTCCAAAGTTTTGCACCCATTTTGTCATTGTGTTTTACTTGCTCTGTTTCTGTATCATATTGCATTAACATTTTATGATTTTTTCCTAATTTTTCTGAAATGACTTTACACTGTTGCCACCAACACCTCCATGTTCCAACTAGGAATGCCAGCCTCCAGGCGGGACCTGGGAATCCCCTGGAATTACAGCTCATCTCCAGACTACAGAGATCATTTCCCCTGGAGAAAATGGATGCTTTGGAGGGTGGACTCTATGGCATTCTACTCCACTGAGGTCCTTGTCCTCCCCAGGCTCCATCCCTAAATCTCCAGGAGTTTCCCAACCTGGATCTGGCAACCCTACCCCTCCATTCCCCCCCTCCCCCCCCAACAGCAGCCAGGGGTAACCTGGCAACCCTAGTCCCCGCCCCCAAACTCCTGCTGCTTGCTATGCTATGCTCTTGAGGACTCTCTCTCTCTCAGCCTTGCCTCCCTTACAGAATGTTGTAAAGATAAAATGGGGAAAACTCCTTGTAAGAACAGCGGAATAAAAACGTACTGTATTGACAACCCCCCCCCCCTTCCGCAGACTGAAATAATACAGACTGGCAAAAACTTCAGCTGATTGTACAAATTGGCCATTAGCGACTAATGTTGGACCTTTGTCCATTACATAAAGTACCTTGCATACTGCTGTCATGTTTAATGCAGGCTCCAAATGTACCAACTGAGAACAAGCCATGACTCAAAAGCACCACCTGCTGATTCTTAACGACACAACAGACCTTCAGATACCATCAGCCATTCTAGGAAATCTCCTGCAATTGTAACCTTCAGTAGCATGACTGTATTTCTTTTTACAAGATTAGAAGACTGTACTTCTGCCTTCTAAAGATCATGCTGAGAATTTAAGAAAACCACAGTCTTTGACTTTAATTCTCAGGCTAGAAATGTAATATTCTCCTAAATAACTTTTCTGTTGTTTATCTAACATGCTTTGCTGCTCCGTGAATTTAATTAGCCCATTATTTACCCTGCTTTACGGTCAAGCGGATCATTCTGTTTGAGTGTTTGGTGGCCAAGGTTAAACAAGATAGAGAGATCAGTCTGTATGGAAAAGAATCAAGAGACACAAACCTGACACAAAAATGGCAGTGTGAGAACATTTATATCTCCCAGGCATCATTGCTGGCTTACACATCACCCTTCTTCAACAAAAGAGCTTCAAAAGGAGACTCCACCATGAAACTACTAAATTAGAATTCATTGAGAAACCTGAAAATGTTTCACAAGACTTGAACAAAGTCCAAGCAGAAATAGGGAAACTGTTGCCGTCAGCTACTGCTATAGTGAATGGTCACTGTACTCATCTTGATAACATTTGAATTTACATTCTATATTCATGGCCTTTTGATTCTGCAGTATTCAAAATTTTTTGATGCCCTAGATTTCTCCCTGCGAAGCTGCCATTTCCTCCAGGGAAACAGATTTTTGTGGTGTAGAGATTGGTTGGAATTCCAAGAGAGGTCCAGGCCTCACCTGAAGGTTGGCAACCTTACTGGGATGCATCTGCTGAAGTGAGTTCTAGTCCACACAGTGTTGTGCCCCCCCCCCTTTGTAAGTTTTCAAGGTGCAATAAGACTCATTTTCTCTGCAACAGACCAACACATCTAACGCCTCCCCTGAAGCCTTCATGGAGAATATTGATTGATTGATTTCCTTTCGTCAGTTCTAGCCTGCTTTTCTCACAGAGACTCGAGGTGTATATGTACACTGAACACATTCCTCTGTTTGCATTCATGGTGTCTGGGAAGATCTTAGGCTCTTCTTGCTCCTTACATTTTAGGGGCCAACCCACCAACTGTCTGGAGTCCCTCTAGGTCTGAGCTGTTACCATCTCAACTGTTAGTCATTCATAACTTTGGGACTGCCTCTCTTAATATGTCCCTGGAAGAGCATTAAGTAAAGGTAAAGGTTCCCCTTGCTCGAAAGCCAGTCGAATATGACTCTAGGGATGCGGTGCTCATCTCCGTTTCCAAGTTGAAGAGCCAGCACTGTCCAAAGACGTTTCCGTGGTCATGTAGCCGGCATGACTAGACGCTGAGGCGCACGGAACGTTGTTACCTTCCCACCGGAGCGGTACCTATTTATCTACTTGCACTTTCTTGCTTTCGAACTGCTAGGTTGGCAGGAGCTGGGACCAGAGACAGGAACTCACTCCGTCATGCAGCACTCGGGTCTCGAACTGCTGAACTACTGACCCTTCAGACTGCAGGTCAGCATCTTAACCCTAGCAATAAGAACCTCCTGGTGGTTCCTGGCCCTAGAGAGATATCCAGCTGTCTTCAACCTGGTGGGATTCTCTGCTGGAGGACACCAACAGTCTGGCGCTTTCATGCTCTGACCTCCGCTTTTATTCTTGCATATCCCTTCCACCCAAGGGGCTGGTGAAAATCACCATTATCTTGACTGTGTTTAAATATTTTAATGTTGTTTTAACTCAATTATATTGTATTTATTTCTGATGCAAGCCGCCCTGAGCCCTGTTTGCAGGGAAGGGTGGCCGATAAATCAATTATAGCAAATAAATATATAAATAAATAACATCACATTCTGTCTCACATTCAATCTGACTTCCAGAAGGCTTGTTCTTAGTTCATTTGTCAGTCCTGACCCTTTTTCTCCCCTGAGGGGTAAGAACTTCGTCATTTGGGCCTCTGCTCAGGTAGGCAACATGTCATGTTTTGAACTAGCAGGGTGGAGCGAAATCCCCCCTCAAAACCAGAAAACCCTTTCAAAAGATATTCCCAGGTAAACATCTGGTTCCAAACAAGCCCTGTTTGAAGGCTAAAGTAAACACACCGCTGGAGTTCTGTGACTGAAACCCTCTTTTGCCCTAAGAAACAGCCCGGGGCAAGGGCAAGACCTGATACGGATGATTGTTGCAGTGACGAGGAAGGGTTATTTCTTAAAACAGTTTTGAGTGGATGCTGCAGAGTGGCCTCTTCTTCCACCTCTTTGTCCCGCCCTTTACCATTCGCCCTTCTCCCAGTCTCTCCTTCACCCGCTCTGTTCTATACCATCACTTGCAGTAGTGGTAGAGGTGCAGCCCCGGTTAGCTATATTATTGGGTGAAGTTGTGGAAAGGACAACCCTTTTTCTGATCAACAAGCCATTAGCACAATCTGTCTGTTTATTTAATCTGACAAAGTGGGAAGCTTTTTTATTTATTCTTTTTTGAAGCAGGGAAGAAAACGACTGCAACGAAATTGTTAGTGACATGCATTATCCTTGCATTACGGAGAGTGGGAGCAGCCGGGCTGCCGTAAGTGAAACGATAATGCATCATAATCCACTGAGTGACATACTCATTACACTCCAAAGCTCTTTGGCTCATTAGTATAGATGCCCTTTGTAATGATAATTGCAAATGAGAGAGTTTTGATTTTTAATAACTTAAGAACCACTACCTCATGCATACTGAGGCGGGCTGGCATTGGCAGTGGTTCAAAATAAAATTGTCCTGTCGAGAAACCAGATTGTCTGTTCAAAGAGCACGCTCTACACCTCACAGGCCGCAGAACCGTGTTTATACAATATGGTGAGAAGGAACTGAATACATTCCACCCATTAATTTGGAGAACCTCTTTGCCACCTTGTAACTTATTTTCATAGTCAGATCAGCAAGGTCAAGCTTTTAGTTTGCCTAACTGGGCGGTTTCTGTTTCGGTCTTCAAGCGCATTTCCACATTTATTGAAGTTTGCTGTTTGCGTCAACGCCTCCCCGTAGATATTTCTTAAAACCTGTCATTCACCCGCTAACATTATTTTATTTATTTACAGAATTATCTCCTGTGTTTTTGCTGAGTCACGGCTACTATGGCGGCTAACAATTAAAAAAACAAAACATTATAAAAGTACATCCAGTTAAAACCAGAACTAAAATACATCTAAAAAACCAAGGGCAGTGATTAAGAGATAAGCAGAATAACATTTCTAAGGACCTAGCTATGTGTTTGTCAATGGACAAGACATAAATTTTTCCAATTAGTCAAGTGCTGGCTGCCCAGAGAGCTCTTTCAGGTCAGGTAAACGACACGGGATGGTTGGAGGCTGATTTGGGACCCCACAAGCCTGAAAATCTAAGGCATATGAGGGAGCTCCCCATGCACATCGGCTTGAAAGGACACGGGGCACATCCATTAACAGTATAACATCATTTTAGTTTAGTTTACTGAACTTGTATCCCACCCTCACCGCAAGCAGGCTCCGCATGGGTCCTTAGTCTTTTGCCTAATTTGAAATAGTAATTGATCCCTTTTGCTATCTCAGAAAAGGCATCTTTCTCCTATAAAGGGCTGCTTCCACACTAGCTGTTTAGTTTGGAACAGACGTCACTTGCTCACTCCATGTTTTATGGAGAATCCAGATATAATCTTTGCCAAACCTGTATGTCCCAGTATTTTACTTACCTATTTACTTACTTATTTATTTAATTGGATTTATATCCCGCCCTCCCCACAAGCAGGCTTGGGGAGGGTCACAACCGTTAAAATACAAACATAGTCATAAATCCAGATACAAATACAAATTCATACAAAGTTAAAATTCCTAAAACCCGCAATGATTGACAGAAATTTTCATTTCCAGTATCCACGAGTACCGGGCATATGCTGACATTTTCTCTATTGTCTCATGTATTTTTAGATGGGTTCCCCCCCCCCCTTTGAACAAACTGCAACAGCCGCCTTTTGTAAGCTTGATTTAGAAAGCATTATTGAGGCTTCTGAGGGCTACTTCCCTTTAACTTTTTTGCACTTTTATTTCGCAGGATAACTAACAACTTCTTGAACGACTCCGTCACATTCTTGAACAGATCCTTCTTGGGAGAGGGGGTTACTATTTTTGTCTTCACAGCCAAAGGGATTCACCATTTCCCCCACCCTCGTTTCATAAGAAGCCCCAATAAAATAAAATTATTGAGGAATCTTAGTGGTTGCAAAGACCAAAGAGGCCATCAAAGGCTTCATCTACCAAACAAGAACTGACTAAGGACCTTTCTTCCCAGAGATTCATGCCTGTGGACATACTGGAACTGTTTTGTGCAACATGGTCCTAGATTAACTGCTGTGTAGAATTATTGTTTGAATGCTGCTTAGGGTTGCCAACTCCATCTTGGAAAATTCCTGGAGACCTGGGGGTGGAGCCTGGGGAATGAGGAGTTTGCAGAATGGAAGGAACTCAATGGGGATGTGACTCCATAGCGCCTGCCCTCAGAAAGGTGCTTTTAAAAAGGGAGCAGGATTGTAGCCTACTCCACTGTTTATTGTATGCATTATCTTGCTTTCATTGCATTGCTTTCCACTTCAGTAATTCCGTTTATCTGCATTGTTTATAACATATGCTAGAGATACCAGGTTGGCACCCATGTTGTAAGTTCCAGGTGCGATGTCCCCTATCTCAGACTTCCCAGACTAAGGGGCAAGAGAGCCTAGATAGCTAAATAGGCACACTGATCTTTCTTCCTGTCTTTACCCTTCTGCCACTGTCCTCTTTGAAAAGCAGATTGTGTTCTCAGGGACCATTTCCTCTTCCTTCCTCTCTCTCACTCACTTGAAGATGAGCTCTCTCCCTGCATGCACCAGGAGAGAGACATGCGGTCCTCTTTTTGCACCATGAGGCAGATGAGCCTCTTGCAATTTGCTTCCATCCTTTAGCTAGAAAGTTAGTACTCTGTCATGTCCCTACTCTTTCTTATCCAAAGTGTACTTCTCCAATAAAGAGAGAGGTCTTGCTTTTCTAAACTTGCAACATGGCTCTGTTTAGCTCTGTAAACTGAGTAACCTGGCAAAGTGACACTCCTCCGTTTGTAGCTTTATTTAAGCACTCTGCTAACTCATGGTGACCGGACTAACCACACCAGTAACCCACACTCCACAGGAGCTCTTTGGAAATGGGCCAGGGAGGGGAAAGCATCACTGATGGCCCTTGTCACTCTCGGAATCCCTGAAACATTGTATTAAATACTATAGAGATATAGTCAGTTCCTGGAGTGCCACTGGGCAGAGGAGTGGTGGGTCTTCACCTGGAGGACTTCTGGGTCTTCACCTGGAGGACTTCTGGGTCTTCACCTGGAAGTGACAATCAAAACATCAGTGACAACCCCTCCCCCCATTTTCTTCCTGTTGCCCACCAGAAAGAAGGCAGGCAATGGTGGGCAGGGAAACACAGCAGGCACCTGGCAACTCTGGATGTATCATGTGTGATACTTTTTTTTGCATTGTTTCTAGTGTTTGTGTTGCATTATTTGTTGGATGTCTCATACTACCTGATTGCATTGTTTTACACTGTGTAATCCATCTCGAGCAAGAAAGATGGGCCATACATATACTAAGACAGTAAGATGATCATTCAAATCCTTGTTTGCCTTGACAAATGCCAGCTTTATCCCCTTTGCTCTTTCCCCTGCCTTCCCTGCAGAGTCCTTTCTGGTATCCCAGCCTCTGCTGGGCCTTGCTGGCTAGGCGGGATATAAATCCAAATAAATAAATAAATAAATATGCTGCTCTGACTTGGTACAGGAAAGAAAAGAAAGCATTAAGCTAGGAAGGGCTAGCTCTATCAGATCACGGAAGCTGAGTAGGGTTAGCACTTGGATGGGAGACCACCACGGGAGTCCAGGGTCACTATGCAGAGGCAGGCAATGGCAAACCACCTCTGGATGTCTCTTGGTTTGAAAACCCTGTGGGCTTGCCATATGTCGGCTGCAACTTGATGGCAGTTTCCACCACCACCAAGTCAGAAAATCTGTGTTTGTACATTGCATAAAACGATGCTTATGGTTGGATGGGTAGTCACAGTGAGGAGCTGCAAAACAAAGCAGCAGTCCGGTGGCACCTCAAAGAACATAATTTGTTCCGGCAAGAACTCTCATGAGCTGGTTTCCTCATCCCATTTCACAATCCTGCTGAAATGAGTGCTGACTCACGAAAGCTCTTGCTGGAATAAATTCTGCTTTCTAAGCTGCCACTGAATCCTTATTTTGCTTAAGACTGTGTTTAATACATTAGCTTCAGACTGTGGTTTCAGATCCTGGTTTGACGTTCACTGCTTAACCGTAGTCACTGGTGGAGTGGCCTGTGTTTGGACTACTGCACTAATTATGCTTAGTTTAAATAAACCATGGTTTTGTATTATGTCCGAATCAAGCCATTCTTTAATCCCGGCTTAGATTCTGCGCAGGAGGAGACACAGTGAGTATAACATCACAACAAGTTGCAGTTAGGTCTTTAATCTTGGCACAGCATGCAAGGGGAGAATGGAAGGAGCGTGTGTTCCCAGGGTGTTCCAAGGCTTGTTCTGAGCCCATTGTGTATTGTCTGAATGCAGGGCTGTTTGGGGGCAGGAATGCACAGGAATAGAGTTCCGGCTGGCTTCCGAGTTGGCCACACCTACAGCCTCCTCCCCCCTCGGGTTCCCCAGGTGTCTTGCAAGCCATGGGGCACTTGGGGAAGGCAAGCCGATCCAGAGAGGGAAGGCAGTTTAAACCGATCCAGAAACTGCCTTCCTTCCCTCGGGTTCCCCAGGTGCCCCGCAAGCTGCGGGGCACCTGGGGAAGCCGATCCTGGGAGGGAGCTGTGCTGTCATGGGTGTGGCCTAATATGCTAATGAGTTTCTGCTGTTGGGTGTGGCCTATTATGCTAATGAGTTCCTGCTGGGTTTTTTTCTACAAAAAAAGCCCTGTCTGAATGCATCCAGACGGTTTCTCTTGCTTGTGGTATCTCAAACTTGAATAAATTTTTGTATCAGGAGATATTTCCTAGTTTGAAGTCTACGGTCATGTAAACTTGAAGTGTTTGTCAGGCTTAAGACATGTCACTGGCCTAAGAAAATGCTATTTCACCAGCATCTAAAAACAATTGCATTGGCTTCCAATGGTGTTTTGAAATCTAACTTCTCTGTATGAGAGGCACACTACTTAGCCCAATGGTTCTATTCTGGGCTGCTTCCACACAGATATTTAGCTCTGCCTTGCCTCCAAAATTGCAACCTCCTCCCTCCCAGACTTCCACACATTGGGCCTTTCTGCATTCAGTCTTTATTCCCAATTTTTCCAGAACTTGAGGCGGTATGCCTTTGATCCAAATCATTTCCTTTCATTCTGCATATGTAATTATTCTTCGGCACTTTGTGCCAGAAACTCAAGTCGCTGTGGATTATGCTTTCTGCATACTCATGGAAGAAAGTGAGCTTTGAGCCCTGATTGCTCTTTGGAGAAGGAGTAGCCAGGGCACCAGGACTTTTCCCTTCCCTTCAATGCCCCATGTTCTCTCTTTCTTTTCACAGAGCCCTGGCTGATGGGAGGAATTCTTCCAGGGAAATCGGAATGACACTGAGTGGGTGAGGCATTTCAGTGTTGACAGGGCAGTGTTCACTAACCTTATGTAACGGGAATAACCCAGGGATAATATTCAATTATCAATGCTTAATATCAAATCAAAATGCAAACCATCAATCCATGCATCCATTTTTGTTTTGAGGAAAATGTTTGCGGTCGAGGTCTGTTTAACTAGAAGTGCTTCTTGAAAACTTGTTTTTTCCAAGTAGCTTTCCCATTCCTCAAAACTGCTGCAGACTCTAAACAAATGTAAATGTTCAGCAATTGCCCATGAGGAAACCTGTTATCCTGTAAATTGGCCGCCTAACATAAACGAAAGAGAAAGAGGCTGAAACGGTGGAGGACAGGGGGTGGTGCTTAAATATTCGCAGAAACAATTCTACTTTAAATAGTAGTATCGATTTCAAAATGGAGCAGAACAAAGGTTCGTGGCAAAACCACTTTGAGGAAGTGCGGGGCAACAGTGTGCTGGAAGCAGTCTGAGTGCTGATCCCCCTAAAGTGAACGCAGAACCAAGAAGAAGCCCCGACACAAAGCAGCAGTGAAAGCGGGAGGGATTTCAGAGTGGAAGACTGAGATGGACTCAGAAACCGAGGAAAAAGACAGGTGCAGAAAGGGCCAATGTTGTCAAATAATGTAATTGTCCACTTTCTGGGTTTCCACTGCCTCACTGCATTTTCCCACAAATCTTTCCTAAAAGACTGTTCTCAAGCACAGGTTTGGTCATGAATGGGAAGGCGTGGATCTTCAAAGCTGCCCCCTCGCATCAGTGCTGTTCTCCTTCCCTATTCCTGGTGTCCACCATTCTCCTCTTTACCACTGGCTGGATTTTTGCTGGCATTTAAAAAACCAAACATCCTAGTGGTTGCTATTATTACACAACAAAAACTGGCCCAACCCCCCCCCCCCCAACCCTTTGGCAGCACACAAAGGCTCAGTCAGGCATCCATCTTGGAACCAGATCTGAACTAACCCCGCTTTTCTCCAGGAGCATGCCTAGTCTTGCTCAACAAAAGTATTTCCTCCTCGACCACTAGGTGGCAACTAAGAGAAGATATATTACAAGGTGAAGAACAAAGTTTGAATCCAGTAGCCAGCTTGGTGTAGTGGTTAAGAGCGGCAGACTAATCTGGAGAACCAAGTTTAGATTCCCCACTGCTCCACATGAAAGCCAGCTGGGTGATCTTAAGTCAGTCACAGTTCTTGCAGACCTCTCTCAGCCCCACCTACCTCACAGGGTGTCTGTTGTGGGGAGAGGAAGGGAAGACGCTCTGAGACTCTTTTGGGTAGTGAAGAGCAGGGTACAAAAACCAACTTTCTTCTTCTTCTGTAAACCCAACAAAGTTTTATTCTGGGTATAAGCTTTCGTATGCATGCACACTTCTTCAGATACACTTCGAAGAAGTCTGCATGCACACAGAAGCTTATATCAGAATTAAACTTTGTTGGTCTTAAAGGTGCCACCGGACTTCAGCATAAAGCTGATGCTCTGTCCGCTCTGGTTTTCATAACTATAATTTCTGGCATCATTCTTCGAAATCAAGCATTGCATGAGAGTCAAAGGCAGGCGGTTTTCTGCTGTTATGGAGGTACAACCAGTTAACAATATTTCTTCAGTCAGAATTCAGCCTTCTGTGACCACCGAAGCAACTGTGTCTCTGCCAATAATGTTTGTGGGTGCAGTAGACTCTGAAATCCTGCTTACCACGTCAAATCCAACTCTTTATCTTTTATCTGTATCTCTTCTGATAACAAGACTGGGGGAGAAAAATCACTAAAGCATTAAGTAAAGATGACAGATTACAAGTGGAGAGCAAGGCTGGTCAGCCAAAGGTGCCTTTTCTGTGTGGCTGTTTTTGTGCATGTGGTAAAATAAGAACCACGCTTTATAGTCCTTTCTATTACATTACAGAAACCATGGTGCTTAAATATTTACCCCATTCTTTAGTTGGAGATGACCTCTGTTTTGTTAAATTAATCTTAACATTGAATTTGTTACTTTCATAGAGAAATGATCAAAATATAGCACACAATAAACAAGCTCTTCTCTGGTGAATTTATGCCATTCCCTCCTCAAGGCAACTTCACCACACAGTGCAAAATCTCTATATCACTTCCACGGATTCTCTACATCTCTTTTTCATAAATATGCTTCCATAGGCTTCCAAATGGCAATATAATAAGGATTTGGAGTCCTATTGCAATTCTCATTTCATAATTAACCTATTTATTTTTAAATAAATATGGCAATATTGTTCTGAATTATACAAACTTCAGGAAGATTTGAAACCACTAGATTATCCAGAGTCTCACTTCAGAGAAGATGCTATAAGTTCACCCCCATGCCTGAGAGAAGATGGATGGAGTGTAATGACAGGGTCTCGGTTAATTACTCTCAGCTTTCCACAATTAACGACACATCTGCCGATCAACCTCCAGTTTTGACATACTTATTTCCTTCACTATGTTTCCCCCCCGGAATTAAATCCAAATAAATGGCGACCATATAAAGTAAGCCTGTTATTCCTATTTGGTCCTTGAATCTGTTAAAACATCTTCCTTATGCTCAGGGGTCATTTCATAGAAAAAGAGGTGCAAGAGCTCATTAGCATAACTTATTTGCATATTGCACACCACCTGACATCACCGGAAGTATGTCAGAAGGCAAGAGAGAGAGAGAGAGAGAAGGAACTGGCAGAGAGGGGACAGCTACTAATCCAAGCCTCAGAAATACCACTATTCTGGGAGGATAGCTTCAGTGGTGGCTGAAGCCTTGAGAAGGCTGGTTGGAGGAACAAGGACCTTTCCAGGGGACGGGGTCATTTTGCTGCAGCCAGGACACAAGCAGGCATTCCCCCGTGGGGGGGAGGGCTGGCACCAACTCCCGGAGCTGCGCTCCCCCGAGCTCCTGCTCCAAAGGATCCCTGCTTATGCTGTATGCTAATTTACTGCTCACTCTCTACCTATATGTACGGACTGGTAATTTCCATTTCGCTGTATCTGAAGAAGTGTGTGAGCACACGAAAGCTTGTCTCTTGAATAAAACTTTGTTTGTCTTAAAGGTGCCATTGGACTCAAACGTCATTCATTTTATGCACATGATATTCATCCTACAGATTGTATGCTGTTTCATTCAGACGGCAGACAGCCAACGTAGTGTAGCGATTAGTGTGCTGAACAAAGATCTGGCAGTCCCAGGTTCAAATCCCCACTCCTCCATGGAAGCTTGCTGGGTGACCTTGGGCCGGTCATTTTCTCCCACCTAGCTTACCCCACAGGGTGGTCATTACGAGTATATAATGGAAGAGGGGAGGAAAATGTTGTAACGTTGCTCTGGGTTCCCAACTGGAGGGGAAAGGGGAAACAAATAGCTATTAATTAAAATATTCAGTATATTGGCAGACTTCCATGGCTTTGTTGTTTCCATTTGTGCCACAGAGAGAACTGCGATAATTAAGTCTTTATTATCCATGCCTTTTACTTCATCAGCAAACAAGCCTAACCCATTTTGGGTTTTGTTTTTGTTTTGGATTTTTAAAATCTAACAAATGTGATTATTTCTTCATATACTTATTCCCAGGAGGCATCGACCACACTGTGTGACCCCTACATAGAACAGAAAGTACCTTGCCAACAATGTGGGCAACATGAATTGTGCATGTGCCCAAAAGAGCAGGGCTCAAAAGAGCACAGACGCATCTTGGAACTGACAACCACTTTTCCTTTACAGTCTCCCGTCAGTCACTTGTTTGGCTGGAGCAAATGCAGGGCTTTTTTTTTTAGAAAAAGCCCAGCAGGAACTCATTAGCATAACAGGCCATACCCAACAGCAGAAACTCATTAGTTTATTAGGCCACACCCCTGACAGCACAGCTTCCTCCCGGGATCAGCTTCCCGAGGTGCCCCGCGGCTTGCAAGGCACCTGGGGAACCCGGGGAGGGGGGGAGGCTGTAGGCGTGGCCAACTTGGAAGCCAGCCAGTACTCCATTCCTGTGTGTTTCTGCCCAAAAATAGCCCTGAGCAAATGAATCTAGAGAGGGTGAGTCACGAGACATTCATTAGTGCCTCGTTGTTGTTTCCATCAGTGCTGAAACACTTGGCAGGGCTTCACCCTGAGAGAGGTGAGGTGGGGATGGTCATCGCTCATCTCTGGAGAGAGCTGCAGGGGGGGATTATTTATTTAGAAAATGTGTATGTTGCCTCTACAGAACCTGTTCAAGCAGGCTCATGACTAAAATAATACAAACAGCACATGCCAGTAAGAACAATAAAAGCAAAAAAGCCACTAAAACAAGACAGTAAAAATGACAAGCCAATAAAAACAGGTCAATAAAAATATGCCAGCATAAAGACAGCATAAAACAAACAGAGCTGCTCAGAGCTGACCATAAAACAGTTAAAAAACAAACAAACATCCGATACTTGACTTCCTTTCAAAAAAAGAATTCATAACTCCTGCCTGGGAATGTTATCAAGACTGGTTGTAATTTATCCTGGTAGCAGCAGATGATATTTTTGGCTTCCAATAATGCATTTCTTGTTCAAAGTTAATATACATTACTGTATTCATTGATGTTTCACTTTTTATATTTCGCCTTTTTGATAAAGGATATAATCACACAGTTTAAAATGTACTCTCTTTATAGCAACTGTTAAAGTTATCTGTACAAATGTTAATGGTTTATAGATATCATATGACCCACTTTTAAGATGTTTAATACGGTTGTTATGTTACATTGTTGTATTGCTGTATTAATGCAAAAACTTTTAATCAATAAAATCTTTAAAACAAAAAAACAAAAAACAAAAAAACCACAAACAAACAGACCCTGAGTTAATATTTTAGAATGTGAGTTTGTGAGCAGGGACCTGTTCAGTTCTTTTGTTCTCATAAGGATCTGGAAATGGTAACTGTTCTATTTAAAAACAAAGAAAAAAAAGATGATGATAACTAACAATGAGGACCTGGCACGCTGTCTAGGAAATCTCTTCTCAACAGTAGCCATAGAGTTCAGATGATATGCCTTGCTCCCTAAATAAAGTCTTCCGGGTCCGATTTACTAGGAACAGCTACATTTGCTGATCCCTGAGCTAGCGACAAACCATCTTCTAAGGCTGTAGTCCTTTGGTGGGGGCAGGGGATTTGCTACCCTCACCTTTCATTTCCCACAACTATTCAGAGTGGCAGCAGGATAATTTTTTTAAAGGCTGTTGGGTTGATAGTGTAATGTCACTTCTGGGGAAAACCCATAAAATTTCTGATGATCCCTAGAGAGGCACAATGTCACTTCTGGTTTCTGCCTGGAAGTGACATCATGCTGTCGCTGCCAGATGCCCACCGTGTCCCTCTTTCCCCTGCTCCCCCAGTTTCCATCCTCTCTTTTAGCCTGAGAAAACTAGGCCAGACTATTGTGCTGTGAGAACAACGAAAACAAGACATTTCTATGCACAGCCCATAAACATTTACTTATAAAAACCACTAGGAAACTTAAAGTTATACAAACAAATGACAACTAGCTATTGCCCCAGAAGGAATGTATGTTTTATAGGATTCCCAACTCTGGCTTGTTCAATTCCTGGAGATTTGGGGGAGGAGTCTGGGGAGGGCGGAGTTTGGGGGGGGGGTGAGCCCAGCAGGAATGTGATTCCATAGAGTCCACCCTACAAAGCTGCCATTTCCTCTATGGGAACTGATCTCTGTAGTCATAAGAACTAAGAGAACATAAGAGAAGCCAATGTTGGATCAGGCCAGTGGCCCATCCATTCCAACACTCTGTCACACAGTGGCCAAAAACACCAGGTGCCCTCAGGAGGTCCACCAGTGGGGGCAGGACACTAGAAGCCCTCCCACTGTTTCCCCCCCCCCAAGCACCAAGAATACAGAGCATCACTTGCCCCAGACTGAGAGTTCCTATCTATACCTTGTGGGTAATAGCCACTGATGGACCTCTGCTCCATATGTTTATCTAATTCCCTCTTGAAGCCGTCCATACTTGTAGCTACCACCACCTCCTATGGCAGTGAATTCCACGTGTTAATCACTCTTTGGGTGAAGAAGTTGTTATGTCCTGACCACTAAGCCGCACACGTGGTCGGCCGCGCACATGGCCAGGCGAAGTAATTGAGCTTTACTCCCAGGACAACAGACCCGGAGGATCCTAGTTGGGGACCAGTGGGGAAGCCCACATACGTAGGGAGACCTATAGGTGGCAGGGGCATTGTAAATAGCCAATCATGGGTGTTGGGTGCGTGCATGGGTGTGGTCGAGAACAGGAATATAAGCGGACCTGCGAGTCTGGCTCACTAGTCTTGTTCCGACCTCTAAATAAACTTATGAGCTGATTTCACTGAAACACGTCTCTGGACCAAGTACTTTATAGAAGTACTCCCTTGTATCTGTTCTAACCCGACTGCTCAGCAATTTCATGGAGTGCCCACGAGTTCTTGTCTTGTGAGGAAGGGAGAAAAGGACTTCTTTCTCTACCTGCTCTATCCCATGCAGAATCTTATAAACCTCGACCATGTCACCCCTCAGCCGTCGTTTCTCCAAGCTAAAGAGCCCCAAGGGCTTCAACCTTTCTTCATAGGGAAAGTGTTCCAACCCGTTTATCATTCTAGTTGCCCTTTTCTGCACTTTTCTGGAGATCACTTGTACTTGTGGGAGATTCTGGAGAACAGCAGCCCTAGCATCTTGCTGAATTACAGTGCTGCAACGCTGTGTAAAGCTGCCATTAAAAATACTGCTAGAAAGTATAGTATGAGCGATATAACGCTGATATCCTTACCCAGCTGGGAAGGGGTTTGTAGAAGACGGGCTGCGATAAAGACATTATGGTCCCAAGTCGTACAGCTCTTTGAAACTCTGATAAATTTAAATCTCAGAAAACAATATTAGTGCTGTGAAGATTTGTGAGCATTGCCTTATTAATCTGTCACATATCATCAAGCTCACCTTTGGATCCATGACATAAAACTGAATTATCTTATATACACACACTCTGACTCTTAACATTCACCGAGAACCCAGATTTCGTCTCAATGGATGCATCACTCTTCACATGGCTTTAACGTAACAGGCTGAAGGATTTGAATGCATTAAAGTATTTATAAAGTCATTTGCCATCGAGGGTGATAAGACAGCTGTAAACAAACACTTGAAAGCTGTAGCACTTGTGGTTTTATCTGCCCGTTTGTGTGATAAAATGTTCATTCATTAATTACTGGAATTAAGTGGGGAAACATCGATTGCTTGGCTGATTGGAAGATAAATGCTACTCAAACATACTGACAAGTTGCTAGTGTGTTGCTATTTGTTCAGAGGAAGCCACCTTTGAAAAAAAAAAGCCAAGGGAAACTAGGATAGAAAAACCTACAATTAAAAAATCCGTCTGTATGCCTCAGGAGGGAAATTATTTCCCATTTAAAATGAGAAGTGCTGGGTAGCAATGCTCCCTCTAAGCTGTGGAGTCTTGTGAGCAAAAACTGTGAGCTACTGGCATTAAAGTTGTGAATGAGCGATTTGGCTGCTGCATAAATTAGTTTGCTCTGGAGCCCTCCTTCCTGAGCTAAGACAAAAACGTGTGAGCCAGAGGCTAAAAAACGTGTGAGCTAGCTCACACTAACTCAGCTTAGAGGGGACACTGCATAGCAGTGTGTGTAAACAAGATCTTGGGTTACAAGTGGACTGTAAGCTAAACATGAACAGTCAGTGTGACACCACCAAAAAAGACCTTGGGGTGTATCAACAGGGGCATAACATCCAAATCACAAGATGCCATAGTCCCGCGGTACATCGCATTGGTCAGGCTGTACCTGGAGTATTGTGTGCAGTTCTGGAGGCCTCACTTCAAAAGGATGTGGAGAGAATGGAGCAGATGCAGGGGAGAGTGATGAGGATGATCGGGGGCCTGGAGACCGAGCCCTAGGAGGAAAGGCTGAGGGACTTGGGAATGTTCAGTCTGGAGAAGAGGAGACTGAGTGGGGGATATGATTGCTCTCTTGAAGTATTTGAAGGGCTGTCACTTAGAGGAGGGCAGGGAGTTGTTCCTGTTGGCAGCAGAGGAGAGGACTCACAATAATTGAGTTTAAATTAAGGGCGGGAAGGTACCGGCTGGATATTAGGAAAAACTTTTTGACTGTAAGAGTTGTACAACAGTGGAATCAGCTGCCTAGGGAGGTGGTGAGCTCCCCTTCCCTGGCAGTCTTTGAGCAGTGGTCGGACGAACCCTTGTCAGGGATGCTCTAGGCTGATCCTGCACTGAGCAGGGGGTTAGACTAGATGGCCCGTATGGCCCCTTCCAACTCTGTGATTCTATGAGCCAAATTTGGCTGGAAGAAACAGAAGTAACAGAAGCCTGCTGGCTGGCTATGGTGCTGAAGTCTTCAAGAAACCCTCTGCATGTGGTCAGAGGCACTCTCTTCTCCAAATAGGGTTCCCAAGGTCAAGATGGGGCCTGGAATTCTTCCAGAATTACAGCTGATCTCCAGGCTGTGGAGGCGGTCTCCTGAAGGAAAGGGCAGCTTCAGCGTGAACTCAATAGCACCACATCCCCACTGATCTCCCTCCCCAGATTCTGTCCTCTCCAGGAGCTGCTCTCAAACGTGCAGGAATTTCTTAAGTCTGAATTGGAAAATCTGTTTCCAGAATACCGTAGATAACAGCTGCAAAGATCATTACTCTAACTATCTGTATTTTCTAGGGTCCAAGGATGATTTTGTTGGAAGTGAGGGCACTGTCCCCTGCCTCAGCCTCCAGACTTTGTGGCAAGAGAGACTAGATAGCTAGATAGGCACACTGACCTTTCCTTCCCGTGTTTACTCTTCTGCCACTGTCCCCGTTGAAATGCAGATTGTGTTCTCAGGGAAAATTTCCTTCCTTCCATTTACTCTCTCAGACCAAGCTCTCCTTTCTCCCTGCACACACCAAGAGGGACGACATGCTGCCCTGTCTTGGAACCGTGAAGCAGATGGAACCTCTCACCATCTGCTTCCGTCCATAGCTAGTAAGTTAGTACTCTATCCTATCCTTACTCTTGCCTATCCAAAAGTGTACTTCTCAAATAAAGAGAGATGTATTTCTCGTTTAAACTGACGAAGTGGCTCTGTGTAGCTTTGTAAGACGAATAACCTGGAAAAGTGACACTGTTGTGTTTGTAGCTCTATTTAAGCACCTTGCTAACTAAACTATGCCAGTTAACCCCAAAATATTTCCATTTTCTAGTGCCTGTCGTACTGTCATTGGATGTCCCTGCTTTTTGCTGGGTTTGGAATGCCTTTTTTAAAAACTGTTTTATTGAAGGGTTTCCATGAGGGGTACAGAAAGCAAAGAATAACAATAGCTTCCACATTGCTAATACAACTTCAACTAGTACAACTTTTGTTAACTTTCCCTTTGCAATGCAAAAAGTAATACGGTGCAGATGAAAGCGCGAGGAGGCCATGCTATCTACTAGGTGTGACCATGCTGCTTTTAATCTTAATGGAGTGTGTATTGTGTAATCTTTTATAGATATAAGTATAGAGAGGAGTTGTTTGCCCATGTCTTTGGAAGCATATTTGCGCCTGTATAGTTATTAATAAGCGGGTACCATTTGGTCATTGCATTGTTAGTCGAGCCCGTTTCATCTCTAGAATCTAATCTATCTGCTAGTTTGTCAAGCATGAAATAGTCCCAGAGCTTAGCTAACCAAGTGGTGATTGGAGGGCTAGATGGGCGTTTCCAGTTGATGGCCAGGTTGTGCTTCATTGCCGTAAGGAGTACTTCAATAAGCTCTCTCATCTCTGCTTTTATCTTCGTATTAGGCCACAGGTTAAGTAATATCAGTGCCGGATCGTAGGGGATAGAGATCTTGAGCAGTGACTGAATTTCAAGGAGGATTTGTTTCCAGTACGTGGCTATAAGAGGGCAGGTCCACCAAGCGTGAAAGTAGGACCCTACCTCCGAGTGGCATTTCCAACAGAGCGGCGGTTGTGTGGAATAAATATGCGACAGTTTTGCGGGGGTAATGTGCCATCTGAACAATGTTTTCAGTGCCTGTAGTTGTACTGGGGTTGAGCGTGATCTATATATCCTTGAGTTCCAAATTCTTTTCCATTGGTCGTTTGTAAGGGATATTCCCAGAGCCTTGTGCCATGCAAGTTGATAGGAGAGAGTGGAGTCGGATAAGTCTTGTATGAGAAAGGAGTAAAACGTTGAGATAAGGCCCCTTTTTATAAGATCCTCAGACGTTAAAAGTCGTTCGAAGAAATTAAATTTCCGATGGAAGTTCAAGAGCTTTTTATGAGCCTCGAAAAAATGTGCTATTTGAAGGTATTTGAACCATGCCTTGTTAATATTTTCTTTGGTATAGCGAAGTTTGAGTCCAGTGGCACCTTTCAGACCAACACAGTTTTATTCAAGGTATAAACATGCACACAAAAGCTTATATCTTGAATAAACTTTTGTTGGTCTTAAAGGTGCCACTGGACTCACACTTCGTTCTGCTGCTTCAGACCAACACAGCTGCCCACCTGAATCTATTTTGTCAATATGTTAGCACTATAGATTCTTCAGGATTCAGCTTGCTGTCCTGTGTCTCTAGAACTTATATCACATGCGGTGGGGGCGCAGAAGCATCGTCTCTCTAGCATGAATCCATGCTCTTGTGCTCTAAGGCACTATGAAGTACACAACCTGGCATTTCGTACCCAGCTAGGGTGGCCAGGTCTCTCACTATAGCAGGCATCCTGGAGCATCATCCTGCTGTGGTGATGTCACTTCTGGGTTCTTGCCAGAAATGACATTGCAGCACTGGCACAACTGTGATCAACAGGATCCCCCCCCCCCTTCATGTCTTCTGGGATTTGCCAATTCTGGGGTGGCAGCCATATACCCTGCAGGTGGTAAAGTACTTTTAGAACTATTTATACTAAGGTTGTAGGGCAATTAAGGTGTATTTTTTAATAGAAGAAGAAGAAGAGAGAAGAAGAAGAAAGGAGAGAAGAAGAAGAGGAAGAGATTGGATTTATACCCCGCCCTTACTTGGAATCTCAGAGCAGCTCACAATCTCCTTTCCCTTCTCCTCCCCACAACAGATACCCTGGGGCTGAGAGATCTCTTTCAAGAACTGCTCTTTCAAGAATAGCTCTGACAGAGCTATGGATTGCCCAAGGTAATCCAGCAGCTGCAACTGGAGGAGTGGGGAATCAAACCCGATTCGCCCAGATTAGGAGAGAGAGAGAGAGAGAAGACTGGATTTATACCCACCCTTCACTATCCAAAGGAGTGGCTGAAGGTCCGGCTTACCTGAGGGACCGCCTTTCCCCATACAGACCCCAGAGAGCACTACGGTCAGGATCGCAACACCGATTAAGGATCCCTGGTCCCAGGGATGACAGGCTCGCGGCCACCAGGGCCAGGGCCTTTTCAGTGGCGGCTCCCTACTGGTGGAATGAGCTCCCAGAGGAGATCAGGGCCCTGCGGGACCTTCTGCAGGGCCTGCAAGATGGAGCTCTTCCACCAGGCCTTCGACTAGGAGCCACCAACTGTTACCATTACTACCATTACTGAACATCTGTAGTAGAGGACTGACCCTGGGGTGTGGAGATAGAACCTTGGTGTGTGGAGACAGAGCCATGTCTCTGCCAGAAGATCGCTGAAGTGCGTACTCTGTTGGCAGTCTTTAGAGCGCGCCGTCTCTTATAATGAATAAACTGTATAGAGCACTTAATTATATGACTGTTTTAACTATTTTAAATTGTTTTAAATTGCTTAACTTTCAAATGTTTTATCCTGACCAGGTACTTTGTACTGATCTCTGTAAGCCGCCCTGAGCCCACTTGCGGGGAGGGCGGGGTATAAATATAATAAATAAAATCTCCCCTCCTCTCCCAACACAACTACATATTCATCTTTAGAAACAATAATAATACACACTAGAAACAATAATAGTCAAAACAGTATCCAACTACATTACTAGCATTTGTTTTCCAATCATTTCAATGTGAAATGCCAAGTGTGGCTGGAATTTTCTATGTAAGATAAAAGTAGTCAAATTAGTCATGAACATTTCTTAGTAAAGGTACATTATTATTAAAAAAACTTGAAAAAGGTGACAGAATTCATCCACAAAGATACCTTGTTCTAAAGTAGATCAGTACTTGGGCAGTAACAATTTCAACAATAATCAATACAACATTTTACCAACTGCCAAACAACAGTGGTTACAGGAGTGCTTATATAGCTCAGAATAAAATTAATTATCCACGGGTACAGCTAATTACCCAATAGCCCTTAAAGAGAACCAGGTGGGATGTAGCTCACTAAGCACCCGGTTGTATACTCATTTCACCAATCTTCCTCAAGAGTAATCTTATTTGAGTAAAAGGAGCCAGCCTACAGATACAGTTTAGCTTCTATTTTACTTTCTTCAGATTTTTACAACTTAAGTTCTTTTCAGCTTACCTCCTATCTTCTAGATCCATTTTCAACTAAGCTTTTCAGCTTTCTGCGGCAAAGCAAAATGATGGCCACTTCATTCTTAAGCTTGTTGGAAAGTGCCTTTATCTTGCTTGGCAAAAGCTGGTTTTGAGTCCTGCCCACGGGCCCTCGGTGCGGGAGAGACATCCCTTCACCCAGTGTTGCCCCCATGGCTGCTTCCACCCGAGACTTTTGCCCCAGGGAGGCACACAGCACGCGCCTGCTTTTCTGGGGCGCTCCCACACGAATTGCTCTTTCCCAGAGCTTTCCATTTTACGCTAGAGCAAAGGAAAACCTTAAAACAAAGGAACACATTAAAACCTTAAACGAAAAAAAGGGAAACAGAACAAAGTTTGAGTCCAGTGGCACTTTTAAGGCCGACAAAATGTTATGTATGCAAGTACGTCCGGGGAAGGAGGGAGACTTTTTCCCAACGCTCTTCTGTCGGAAAGAGGGGACACACGCGCACACACACGCACGCACGCACACACACAGAGCGCACCGTCAGAACTGAGCCTATCTGGGAATCTGAGCCACAATCGGATCGGCACTTCACACCCCAAAGGCCAGGGGGCGCTGTTGGGGAGATCGCTGATGTTATCGGAGACTTGCTCGTTCCTCACGTCCCGTCCCGGTTTGCTCTTCTCGCGAGATCGGCCGAAGCCGGAAGCCCGCTTTCTCCCAGGCCTTCTGCCTTTTCTGAGTTCGGCAGACAGCCGTACGAACGCGCCGCCGCCATGGCGCTCTATAACTTCAAGAAGATTATGGTGGTCCCGTCCGCTAAGGTAAAGCCGGGCAGAAAATAACCGCCGCTGCCCCCACTTCCCTCCCCCCCCTCCGTTTTTGTGGAGCTGCACTGTCTCCGTGGCAACAGCAGACCCGGGAGCGTCGCGTGCCCGGCCGGAGACCACGTGCCGGAGGAGAGGCTGCGTCCTCCCCTCGTGCGCGGAACTCTCTTGGCCACGGGGCTGCGGAGCCTCCGCCGGGTGAGCTGTGGGTTGCTTCTGACGGGCAGGACTCCAAAAGGAAGCGCTCTCTTCGGCGTGGGAGCCTTTCCTGCTGCATTTCTGCCTGCCGTGGAGCTAGTGACAGCCCTGGAGAGAGTAGCCACCCCTGTTCCCTATTAAACGGGTGGCCTTTTTAAAAAAAATAAAATCTAGATCTGCCATTGTCCACCTTTGTGTTCATGCGGGTGACAGTAGATGCCGCTGTGCCCCAAGGGACTTGCCGTATTAATAGCCTGTGAAGGAGAAGAATGAGTGACAAGCAGGGTCCCCTCTAAGCTGAGTCAGTGTGAGCTCGCTCACAGTCTTTCGGTCTTGGCTCAGGGACGATGGCTCCAGAGCAAACTAATTTAGGCAGCAGCCGAATCGCTCGCTCACAACTTTGGTGCCAGTAGCTCACAAAGTAGAATTTTTGCTCACAAGACTCCACAGCTTAGAGGGAGCATTGGTTGTGATCAATGTGCCCTCTAAGCTGAGTTAGTGTGAGCTGGCTCACAGTCTTTTAGCCTCTGGCTCACACATTTTTGTCTCAGCTCAGGAAGGATGGCTCCAGAGCAAACTAATTCAGGCAGTAGCCAAGCCGCTCGCTCACAACTCTAATGCCAGTCGCTCACAAAGTAGAATTTTTGCTCACAAGATTCCACAGCTTAGAGGGAGCATTGGTTGTAATCAATGTGCCCTCTAAGCTGAGTGAGTGTGAGCTGGCTCACAGTCTTTTAGCCTCTGGCTCACACATTTTTGTCTCAGCTCAGGAAGGATGGCTCCAGAGCAAACTAATTCAGGCAGTAGCCAAGCCGCTCGCTCACAACTCTAATGCCAGTCGCTCACAAAGTAGAATTTTTGCTCACAAGATTCCACAGCTTAGAGGGAGCATTGGTTGTAATCAATGTGCCCTCTAAGCTGAGTGAGTGTGAGCTGGCTCACAGTCTCTTAGCCTCCGGCTCACGCATTTTTGCCTTAGCTCAGGAAAGATGGCTCCAGCGCAAACTAATTTAGGCAGTAGCCAAATCACTCGCTCACAACTTTGATGCCAGTAGCTATATTCCACTCTAAAAACATGTATACAAGAAAAAATTGCTCAGCTGCTTTGGGGAGAGTAGTTATTATTCAGTTTGCAAGAGCTGCTGAAGGACAATTAGGAAACACGAATTTGGAATTCTGGCATATAACTGAAGAGATCCATACTGATAAGACGCTGGTTGGGTTTGTATGGCTGATAACTCAAGAGGCACGGAAAAAAACAAGACTGATTGTGAACTCTCCAGAGTCATCAGTGAAAACAGGGTATCTCCAGAGTCATCAGTGAAAATGTTTGAAGAAGATGAAACTGGAATTAGCGGATGCCTTTGACAAGTTTTCATAAGTGTATAATATTAATGTTTTCAAGGGGTGATTTATACTGGTACTTGTGTCTATTTGTTTGTAAAGCTGCATAAAAGAAGATACTGCTATATTCATTTTGGCTGTAGTGCTTTGGTGCAGTTGTGCGATGTAAACAGTTGTGGGCTCTGGAACTGCAACTGCCGTTCTTCATTATATGTGATTATACTCGATCATCTCCACTGCAAACAGATGCTTTGCTCGAATGACTCAGCATCATGAATTGTCCTGTCACAGCCAGCTGCTTTGCTGACTGTCCTGTACTACCAATCATTTTTGACCCCCAGTATAGTGACATTGAAACTGTTAGGTCTCTGTGCATTTTTTATCCTGTTCTCCTTCCAAGGGGTTCAAGCTAGCATATATGGCTCCCCCCAGTTTACCCCCCCCCCAGCAGCTCTCTTAGGTGGGTCAAGCTGAGAGAACATGACCAGCACAAGGTCACCTACTGAACTTTGTGGCAGAGTATGGAATTGAACCCAGGCCTTCCAGATCCTAGTAGAACACTTTAATTACTACTATACCATACCACTATTTCTTTAAAACTATATATGTGCTGTTTTGCAACAATTGAGTCTGGTGGACGTCCTGATGGCACCTGGTTTTTGGCCACTGTGTAACACAGAGTGTTGGACTGGGTAGGCCATTGCCCTGATCCAACATTGGCTTCTCTTATGTTCTTATAAGTCTTTTCTGATTGCTGTTTTATCTCTAACTACAGGACTTCATAGATCTGACGTTGTCCAAGACACAGCGAAAGACCCCTACTGTCATTCACAAACATTATCAAATTCACCGCATCCGTCAGTTCTACATGAGGAAAGTGAAATACACTCAGCAAAATTACCATGACAGACTCACCCAGATCATAACAGATTTCCCCAAGCTAGATGTAAGTGGAAAGGGGGGGATTATTTTTGGCCCACAGTTATATTCTGCAGTGTATATAATACAGATGAATTTGTGCAGCTATCTTGCTTAATGGACTTGGTGTTTTCTTTTGCAAAGCTTTACAGATTCTGTGTTTTTTTAATATGTGTTGATGATTTTTAAGAGGAAACATTGACAACTTTAACTACAGTGAAAAAATAGGTTGTAGAAGGGTATATGTAATTTTTTAACTCTACTGTGAAATGACTCTTATCAAGAAACAGAAGAAGATATTCTGTAGGATTTCTTGTGCAATTCACATTTGGATATAAAATCTTTAACCGAGCTTTGTAGCAGTACTTCAGCAAGATAAATAATCTCTTTTGAAGGCCTATTATTTAGGCTATAAAAATGCTTTATTTAGGCTATTAAAATGCTTTGCTCTAATACATACATTATCAGTAAGGCTACATCATCAGTAAGGGAGGGAGTGTACAGACTTTGGAGAACTCTTTCCCAATGAAGAGTTCCTTGGAGCTTGGAAACTTGTATAATTACTGCACCAGCCTGGGCTGATGCAATGGAAGATGTCATCAGTTTCCCTGTCTTCTTTATTCCCCGTCCTTTGGAATCTGCACGGTTGAAATACCTTTATGTGGAACAGCTCAGTCTGCATAGCACTTAGACAAAGAGAGCATTAGGTTGAGTAAGACCTTATGAAAAGTTCAGGGCCAGAGACAGCGAACAAATCTTGCTTTGTGGAACTCACATGTTCCTGTTCTTCTTTGCCAGCATTAAAAAAATCATAGGATTGTGCTAGTTTAGTGGAATTTTTGACTTTCTTTGACCGCCACCCCCATGCAAGGTCACAAACTCATGTTTGAGCACCATCCATGTTCAGAAATACTGTTTGGTGTGATGCTATCAGAGGAGGAAACAGTTTCCTTTGAACTGCTAGAACTCATTTCATGGGTCTTTGAATCCTGGCCTCATTTCTTAGTAAAGGCTAAACTACTGAAAAGCCTGTATCTTCCTGGGAGAAATGAAAAAAAAAAGTGATACATTCTGGTTCTTTTTCAGGACATCCATCCATTTTATGCAGATTTGATGAACGTTCTTTATGACAAAGATCATTACAAGCTGGCTTTGGGGCAAATTAATATTGCCAAAAATCTGATTGACAAGTAAGTCGGATTCATGTTTTGTTTCTATGTAAGATACTCATTTAGATTGTCGTTAGTAGTTCTGTCTCAACTGTAGAACTAACGCTTTGTGTGTGAAACCTCCCTAAGATGGATCCCCAATATCTCCAGATAATGAATCTCTAGCTTGGACTGCTGGGAAGGGCCCTTACCAACTTAAGACCCTGGAGCAGTATTACATACTCTGTGGCTCCTGGAAAGCCAGGTTTGCAATTAGTAAAGGTAAAGTTTTCCCTTGCTCGAATCCGACTCTAGGGGGCAGTGCTCATCTCCGTTTCCAAGCCGAAGAGCCAGTGCTGTCCAAAGACTTTTCTGTGGTCATATGGCCGGCATGACTGGACACTGAGGCGCACAGAACACTGTTCCCTTCCCACCGAAGTGGTACCTATTTATCTACTTGCAATTTCTTGCTTTCGAACTGCTAGGTTGGCAGGAGCTGGGACCAGAGACAGGAGCTCACTCTGTCATGCAGCACTCAGGTCTCGAACTGCCGAACTACCGACCTTCTGGTTTGCAGCTCAACTTCTTAACCTCTGAGCCACTGCAGCTCCTTGGTTTGCAGTTACCATCAACCAAAAGGAGCCACGTGATTATGTGATGGCCTGTGTGCCATCCCACCAAACACACATGTAACTGTGATCTAGCATATAAATAAAAAAGGTTGCTGCTCTATGTTTAATATTAATAATCGCCAGAATACTTCTGAGTGTGTAGGGTTTTATGTGCCCACCTCTGGTGAACCTTTGCCAGCTGTCATGTGTCTGGCGTAGGGCTGCCAAGTCCTAAAGAGCCAGTTTGGTGTAGTGGTTTAAGTGCGCGGACTCTAATCTAATTTAATTAGGACTCTAATCTGGGAGAACCGGGTTTGATTCCCCACTCCTCCACTTGCACCTGGCTGGATGACCTTGGGCAAGCCATAGCTCTGTACCAGCTGTTCCCTCAAGGACAGCTTGGGAAAGAGCTCTCTCAGCCCCACCTACCTCACAGAGTGTCTGTTGTGGGGAGGGGAAGGGAAAAGGAGTTTGTAAGCCGCTCTGAGACTCCCTTGGGGAGTGGAGGGCGGGGTATAAATCCAATCTCTTCTTCTTCTTCCCCCCGGGGGGGCGGGGATTCCCCCGCTAAAAGGGTCCTCAATCCGCCAGTCGGGATCCAGCCAGCGGGGGGAACCCCACCCCCGAAGTAGCCCGATCAGGCCGACGTGCCCGGCGTGATGATGTCACCCAGAAGCGATGTCATCACATTGGGCACGTCGCTGGGCAACGCTCTAGTAATCGCCCTGAAAACTCTATGGTACCATAGAGTTTTAGGGTGATTACCAGAGTGTCACCCGGAAATGTGCCCAGTGTGATGACGTCACCTCAGGACTCCCCTGCTGTTATGAAGGTAAGACTTGGCAACTCTAGTCTGGAGTGAGGGGAACTTCTTCCTCGTCCATCTTGGTCTCCCTCCAGCATGAGGCATAGCAACTCAGGCAAGAGAGTGAGATTGCCGAGGCTCCTGGAGGATAGGAAGCTGGTCATTTAGAAAGGGCAGTACCACCAGCACCACCATCCTTTGACCAGCTTGCTCTTCTCCTGGGTGGCAGCCGTGGTGGTGGTTTTACTCTCTTTCCTGTGGCCAGCTTTCTTTCGTCCTGACAGCCACGTAAGGTACTGGAATGAGAGTGCAGACGCTGCAAAGAAGAGTGGGGTGTTGTTGGAGAAGGTAAGCATTTTGGTATGAGGCTTGCAGTTTACCAGTCCCTCCAGTGGCAGCTATTTCAAGGTGGGAACCACCTGCCAACCACAAGCACTAGAGGGCAGTGGTCTTCCTCACTTTCTTGGAACATGGGGTGGTTGCCATGCTGGGGAACAGTACCCAGAAGAGGCACAGGTGTTCCCAAGCCACTAAGTATAGCTGCCCTGGAGAGTCGCTGGCAGTCCTAGTCCTAGACAGTACTGAGCTAGAGGAATTGATATCTTTGCTACAAGTAAGTCCGCTTCTTGTGTCTTGGCTGGCATTTTGGGGCTTTATAAACTTAACGCTTCTTCATTCTATAGAGAGGAATATCTGCGTCTTCCTTACTCCTTCCATACTTGCTCTTCCTGGTCTTCCTTCAAAAGCCCCAGCCCTGTGTTCTGGTATCAAGGTGGGGCAAAGATGAGTAAAAATTTTCATGCCATCGGGATTCAGGCTTGTTTCCTGTTCTGCAATACAGTGTTGCCAAAGATTACGTTCGGCTGATGAAGTACGGCGACTCGCTTTACCGATGCAAGCAGTTGAAGCGGGCGGCCCTGGGTCGGATGTGCACGATTATCAAGAGACAGAAGCAGAGTCTGGAGTACTTAGAACAAGGTGGTGTATCTCGGAGGCGGCGGCAGGACAGGCGTGACGAGAAAGGCAGTCAACCTGTCTGAATGGTACCGTTGTGGATATGAGAACATCAGACGAGCCCTGCTGGATCAGACCAGTGGTCCATCTAGTGCAGCATCCTGTCTCACACAGGGGCCTCAACCAGTTTCTCTGGAGGTCCAACAACAGGGCACAGAGGCCGAGGCCTTCCTGTGATGTTGCCTCCTGGGGCCTCTGAATGTGTGGGTTCCCCTCAGTCATCATGGCTTGTAGCCATTGATAGACTTATCCTCCATGAATCTAGTCCTCTTTTAAAGCTTTGTGTTCCTGTGCTCATCACTGTATCCTCTGGCAGGGAATTCCACATTTTAATCACTCCTCTGCATGAAGTAGTATTTCCTTTTGACCGTCCTGAACCTACTGCCCATCAGTTTTATTGGATGCCCTCAAGTTCTAGTGTTTTGGGAGAGGGAGAAAAAAATGCACTTTGTTAACTCTTTCCACCCCATGCATAATTTTATAAACCTCTGTCATATCCCCTCTTATTAGTAGTTTCTTTTCTAAACCGAAAAGTCTCAGACTCTTCTCATAGGGAAGGTGCTCCAACCCCCTAGTCATCTTGGTTGCCCTCATCTGTACTTTCCCCAGCTCTGCAATGTCCTTTTTGAGATACAGTTACCAGAACTGTACACAGTATTCCAGATGTGACCAGCTGGCAGATGTGTGGCACGTCAGCCAGTTGGTTATAGTTGAACTTCCTGATGTGCTTCAGTTTTCCAGCCAAGCTACTTCGTAACATCTCTTATGAAGGAAACAGGAGAATAGACTTGTCCCCATCTAAGCAGCTGCTTTTACTGATACGGGCGGGGATCAAGCAGCTGGTCCCCTTCCTTGAACGCAACGAACTGGCGACAGTGATCCATGCATTGGTCACCTCAAGGTTGGACTACTGTAACGCCCTCTACATGGGGCTGCCCTTGTGCCAAATCCGGAAGCTGCAGCTAGTGCAGAATGCCGCGGCGCGGCTGTTGTTGGGTCTCCCTATGCGGGAACATATACAGCCCGCCTTAAAGGCACTGCACTGGCTGCCTATTGCGTACCGGATAAGGTTCAAGGTGCTGGTGCTTACCTATAAAGCCCTATATGGCCTGGGACCTGTCTACCTGAAGGACCGTCTCTCTCCACATGTTCCCCAGTGAGCACTACGGTCTGGATCCCAAAACCGACTGGCCCTGCCCGGACTGAAGGAGGCGTGGCTGGCTATAACGGGCCAGGGCTTTCTCAGTGGCGGCCCCACACTGGTGGAATGAGCTCCCGGAGAACATCAGGGCCCTGCAGGATTTGATGCAGTTCCGCAGGGCCTGTAAAACCGAGCTCTTCCACCAGGCCTTTAGGTAGGGGCCGCCCAAAGTAAACATCTCAGCCCTGGCCCAGCTCCATCTGCCAACCCGTCTGTTGGCACTTCCATCTGCCAACCTGTGTGTGGTCACACAGGGACTTTATATGAATGCTGCTGGGACCCACCTGTGGGTAGAATTGAAATGCCGCCAATCTTGTGTAGGATGCATGGAAAGTATTTTAATGCTTAATGTGGAATGTTTATTTTAAATGGATTGTAATTTTAGCCTGTGTTGTGAGCCGCTCTGAGCCTGCCTTTGGTGGGGAGAGCGGGATATAAATCCAATCAATCAATCAATCAATCAATAAAATTGATTCGGCTTTTAAATTTAGATTTCCCAAGAAATTACCTTTTCCCCCGTGGTTCCTGGGGTGTGGGCATAGAGTAGGAAAACACGAAGATTGTGTCTGGGTGGCCGTTAGGAACAAGGGAGACATAGAGTAAGAGGGAAGACATTGGGGCCATAGACTAGGGGTGTGCAAGAATTCGGTTTTTTCCAATTTGGGGTGGGGGGGTTTCGATTTGGCAATCCTGAATGCACACACCCCTACCATAGACTTGTGCAGGTTTCTGAAGCCCCGTCAGCACCTCCTTATGCTTTCATAAGAACATAAGAGAAGCCAATGTTGGATCAGGCCAATGGCCCATCCAGTCCAACACTCTGTGTCACACAGTGGCCAAAAACGCCAGGTGCCCTCAGGAGGTCCACCCTGACCCTGAAAGTTAGAAAGTACAATTTAAGAAGCTGAAAACCAAGAGTCTTGGGGTGCCAGACTTCACAGTAGACAATTTTTCTTGGGAAAACTTCTAAAGAGGCTGGATGCTTATGTATTTTGTAATATCGCTTAGTATGTTAGGTATTTTTTATCTAGGTGTTTCTTATGTGTGTGTTTTTATTGCTGCCCTGACCTGGATGGCCCAGGCGGTCTTGATCTCCTCAGATCTCGGAAGCTAAGCAGGGTTGGGCTTGGTTAGTGTTTGGATGGGAGATCAGGAAGTCAGTCCAGGGTCCCTATGCAGAGGCAGGCAATGGCAAACTACCTCTGAATGTCTCTTGGTTTGAAAACCCAGTGGGGTTGCCGCCATAAGTCGACTGTGACTTGATAGCCCATTCAAACTTTTTTTTTAAATATAGCCCATATTTACATTCTTCTCTTTTCTTTTGGTCAACTATTACTTTGGAAAGAGAGCAGGAAAAACAAGTTGTGGCCTGCTTTGCCGGAATAGTATCATAATTTTTGTGCTGTTCCGAGATGTCTTGAACCAAGGGTCCCTTTTGGTGCTCCGTCTATATTTGATGCATCCGTCTATATCCAAACCTCTTTCTCACTGAAAGTCAGCGATGATCTCTCTTTCTTCTCAGTGCGCCAGCATTTGTCCCGCTTGCCAACCATCGATCCGAACACACGAACTCTTTTGTTGTGTGGGTACCCAAACGTGGGGAAATCCAGCTTTATAAACAAGGTTGGTGGACTTTTAAGTGTTGCTTCAGAGAAGATTTGTCGTTTTGAGTTTAGCATGATCCTGCCAGGTTCTTGTTGCCTCTTATTGTGTGACCAGTTTGCTTTAAAATTTCTGAGCTGACAATTGGATTATAATGAAGATGCCCCATTTCTGTGTTTTCTGCCAGTGGCTTTATGAAAGAAATTAGCAGTTTAATCCTAAACAGAGTTGCATCTTTCTAAGTCCATTAAAGTCAGTGGGCTTTGAAAAGTGTCCCTCTGTTTAGGATCTCACTGTAGTCACTCGGCCCTGAGAAAAGTTGTGTATTCTCATCTATACCGTGCTGGTTTATAAGCATTTATCATGTAAGAAATAAAAGTTCAGAATGGATTGTAATATTCGCTCTTTAGGTTATGTGAACACACGAAGCTGCCTGCTACTGAATCAGGCCACTGGTCTACTCAGACTGGCAGCAGCACTCTAGGACCTCTGGCTGCGGTGTTCACACAACCAACGGCCTGATCCTTTTAACTGGAGCTGCTGGGGACTGGAGCTGCAAAACAGGTTCACGTGCAAAACCGATGCACTTCCACTGAGCCAGGGGATCCTCTCACGTGGGAAGGTAATAATCCGGGAAGCAACTAGAGCTGCTTTAAGGTGTTTTTTTCCCCCTCCCTGTTTTTAAGGTGACCAGAGCAGATGTGGAAGTGCAGCCATATGCATTCACAACGAAGTCGCTCTTCGTAGGGCACATGGATTACAAGTATCTGCGGTGGCAGGTAAGGTCTCTCCCCTAGCGCATACAATCCAGTACGATGCAGTCATGTTGTTGGATCTGGGGCGTATGTGCTGTGCGGGTTACTTTCAGTTCTCAGGGTTTGAAATCTGCCTTTGCATGCAAGCCTTACTTCTTTCCAAGGGAAAAGACGAGCTTTGGACAGGAAGCCCATTATACTATTGGCTTCTTCCTTAAGCTACCAAAGGACAACAGCAGGGTAGGACTGGCTGACCCAAGACAGCTTTCGTGTGGGAATTCTGCCTTTTCACAGCCCTCCTCCAGCCCTGCCCTCGCCCAGAGGCTTGGTGCCTCTTTATGTTGCCTGCCGTTGCCCTGTGAGTCTCCCGATAGTAGCTCTAGGTCAGCTTATCTTCATGACTGCATCATGCAGGTGGTATTGAAATGGGTGTGGTGCAGTGTTCCTTCTAAGCTGAGATAGTGTGAGCCAGCTCCCAGTTTTTTAGCCTCCAGCTCACACGTTTTGTCTTTGCTCAGGAAAGATGGCTCCAGAGCAGACTAATTTATGCTGCAGCCAAATCGCTCACTCACAACTTTAATGCCAGTAGCTCAGAAAGTAGAATTTTTGCTCACAAGAATCCACAGCTTAGAGGAAGAAATTCCATTTTCGCCTTTTAATCATGGATGATATTATTGGAGAGGTTTAGAAGAAACATCAGGTGCCTTGTTCAGCATTAAAAAAATATCAATCAATTTAGCACTGTGTTGTTTAATCTGACTCTCTGGGGCCTCGGGCAGAGATTTCTGCCCAGCCCTGCTGCCTGAGACTCTTTTAGAGTGAAACTGTTGGGGATTGAACCTGTGGCCTTCTGCCTTCAGAGTGTGCGCTCTTCCGCTGAGCTGTGGCCATTTCACTATTATTAAGGGAAGGGTAATTGCCATTGATCAGCTGTGTGAACATTGTGTGTCTCCATTTGCCATAGCAGTTCCTCAGATGGAAAAGTATTTGTCCTTAGAAATCTGTTCTTTTTTAAAAACTTGTGAGACAAAAGACCTGAGTTTGATTTCCATAGTCCTTCTGTCTAGGTAGTGGATACGCCAGGTATTTTGGATCATCCTCTGGAAGAGAGAAACACCATCGAGATGCAGGCAATAACAGCTCTTGCTCACCTTCGTGCCGCCGTGCTGTATGTCATGGATATATCTGAACAGTGTGGGCACTGTCTGGAGGAGCAACTTGAACTCTTTCAGAATATTAAGCCCCTGTTTGCTAACAAGGTAGGGCTGGGGTTATACAGCTTCAGCTAAAGCTTGCTGGTAAATCTAAGCAGCAAATTTAACGTGCGTTTCTTCTTTCCTTTTAGCCTCTTATAATTGTTGCAAATAAATGTGACGTGAAGAGGATTTCCGAACTTAGTGAGGAAAACCAGGTAGGAAGCTTTTACAAGGAGAGAGGCTGTGTATTTGTGTACGTGAATTAGCTGGTAAATACAGCTTGCATTCTGCATGGGTGGAGATGTTCATGGCTGCCACTGCAAGTTTCTCCGACTCTCAGGCCAGAAGTAATGCAAGCGTACCAGCATGCACCCCACTCAGACTACAAGTATGATCGTTGCCTGCAGCTCTGTTTCTTCGCTTGCCAGTTTTTCACTTTTAATGAAAACTTGTTTTCATTCATGGCGACAGTGATCTCACTATATGGGGTACTGTAAAGTTTGTGTCCCAGATTGTGATCATGATGTGAGGAAAACGTCCCCTTCTCAGACGTCTGTAGTTCTAGATTACGTATACCAAGTCTCGGTTTTCTGTCTATTTTGGAAGTACGCTAAACATTTCCATTAACCTTCTGGCTCAGAAAAGCTCATTCGTTCTTCTCCTGAATTCCGTGCACAAACAGTGGCATGCACCGATCTCCTGGTTTGGTCAGGCAAGCCCTTCGCATTCCACATCTGGCTGAGCACCTTCCCAAACACAGCACAGAAGGGCTAGCCACAGAATGTATGCACAGCTTACTTCCTGACGGTTGCTGTATTTCCTGATAAAGCTGTTATAGATCATCCATTTTATGAAATTCTGGTATTATTTCAGTTCTTTAGGCACAAGTGACGGAAAATGTTTTTGTTGTTGTAAAGATTCAAACAGTTGTTCCTTAAATCACATATGTCTGTGCCCCGCTCTAGAAAATGTTTGCGGATTTAGAAGCAGATGGATTTCCCGTAATAGAGGCGAGCACCCTCACCGAGGAAGGAGTGATTCAGGTTAAAACTGAAGTGAGTATGTTCTCCCACTTTTATAAAATACATTCTAAACATGCTGTTTGGGTTGGATCCAGAGGGGCCCCTCTTGCTTACAGGGTCTGCCGTGCACAGGAACTTTCATACCTCTTACACAACTGGGCACGTGGAAACAAATGTGTAGAGCCAAGCAGTTGGGGGAAGGGTGTCATGGAATCCAACCTATTCTGTTTTGTATCATTTACACCCTTGGCCTGAATCATGTAAAATACTTGTGACTTGTGGGCAAAGAACGAAAGAGATACTTGGCTAAAGGCAAAATAATTTTTGTATGGGACAGTTTTCCAGGTTCCTTGGGGAAGTAGGTCCAGTTTCCTTGTGACTGGACCTCTGTGGCTGCTCAGTAGACTGACAGACACGTTCAGTGAACCCATTTTGACAAGCGGGTGTGACTTCCACACTGACACAGGAAATAGTCCTGCAAGGTTGTTGTCTTGAGTTGCCTCTGATGTTGTGTGGTTAATCCCAGACACATGTTCTAGAAGTCCAGATATTTTTGGGGGGGAAGGGATTTATTCTATTCACTTCATTTACACCCCACCTTCCTCCCCAGTTGGAGATCCGAAGCAGCATAAGTTGTTCTCCCATCCTCCATTTTATTCTCTGAGCAAACCAGTGAGGCAGGTTGGGCTGATTGCGTGTGACTGGCCCACCTACAGGTTACCAAACTAGCTTCTGTGTCAGGGGGGGCGGAACCTGGGTCTCCCAGATCTGAGTCTGACACTCGAACCACTAAACTCACTGCATAATTTTGGGCCAGTCACACTCTCTCAGCCTAACCTACCTCACAGGGTTGTCATTGTAGCAGAATTGTAAGCGTGACTGTGCCATTTCTGTATAGCAGCTTGAATTAGCTTATGCCTCTCTGGTTTTTGATCCCATAAGGCTTTGCATGATTAGCTTTTGCCATATATTCCTTTCAAAAGTGCAAAAGTGTGGCTTTGCCTCTGCCCTTTCACCTACAAGCTTACATTCCACGAGGCATGGTGCCAGCCAGGAAGTCTGAACGATGGGATATCAGGGTAGGAGAGAGAGAAGACATTGGATTTATACCGTGCCTTTCACCACCTGATGGAGTCTCAGAGCAGTTTACAATCTCCTTTCCCTTCCCCTTCCCACAACAAACACCCTGTGAGGTAGATGGGGCTGTGAGGTAGGTAGCACACCGGCCAGTTGAGAATAGTTCCGTTATAGAATCGGCAGCCCGTCTTCATGTTCTTTCTTATTGGTGGCTGAAGCTTTTTCTGCTCTGTCAAATTTGTGGAGTGATCATGTACTAGTTATGTACCTTGCATAAGGATGAAATTTTCTTATCTTAGTGAAGTCTGTGAAATGAACATGTACTAGTTTATGAACCTTGTAAAAGTCTTCTGATAAAGATCCAGTCGAAACGAATAGAATCTGGAGTCTTCGTTGGACTGTTATTTCTGACCTTGATGACAACTAATTATGGACTTTACCATTGTTGTCATTATAATTCATTTATGTTTACTATATGAATGTTACTTATTGTGATATGATTTTGTGAAAGTAATTCTTCCTGTTGTACAGTGGAGATTTGTTAGAATACATTATAGTATTGCTTTTTGCATACCTGCTTTGTTTGCGTTTGAGTGCAGTGCTTATTTCCTAATACTCTTGATTACTGCTTCTATCGTTTATGTGACCCAAGGTCACACCAGCAGCTGCATGTGGAGGAGTGGGGAATCAAACCCGGTTCTCCCAGATTAGAGTCCACACTCCTAACCACTACACCAAACTGGCTCCACCTTGACACAGGAAGGGTGTCTGAAACTTTCTGACCTCACAGGGTATGAGCTGACTCCAAGCAGCATTCAGTGGGTTCTTGTGGGGCAGGGTATGGTCCTCGTCATATTCCTGATTTGACAGCTATAAGTGGCTAGCAAAGTATATGTGTGGCTTGTTTCCCCACTGTTAGTTGCTACACACCAACCAACCCACGGATTTGACAGGTTCTTGGTGGATAGCCGGAATACATCCCTTTATTCAAGTGTGCACAATTCTACATATCGGAGATGATGCTTCTGTATGCTTTACTCTGAGATTTCTATATGATTTTAAGGTTCAGTAAACAGGCTTTAGTGTGAGGCAACTGTCTTGTTTGTTTCTCTCTGGGAAGATTCAGTCTCTCGCCAGTCCAGTACAACCTACTGAACTCTGGGGTGGTCTGGGGCTCTCAGGCAATTTCCTGGGCAGCCAAATTCCTCTACAGTTGTGAGGGTTAAATGGTGAAAAAAAATTATGTAAGCTGCTTTGGGTCTCCATTGGGGAGAAAGGTGGGGGTACAAATGGATTAAATAAATAAACTGCAGTGGCTTGTGGAATAATATTTTCTTTTTATATACGCTTGTCCCTCTTCCATCCCTCCGCAGCAGCATGCCTGAAGTAAAATTAGGCGATTATGGTCAAGAGGGTGGGAGCACCCTGGTACTCATAGTTTCCATGTTGGAGGGGGGGAACGGAACCTGGGCATCCCAGAGCCAGTTTGGTGTAGTGGTTAGGAGCACGGACTCTAATCTGGGAGAACTGGGTTTGATTCCTCACTCCTCCACATGCAGCTGCTGGTGTGACCTTGGGTCAGTTACAAGTTCTTTCAGAGCTGTTCTGTCAAGAGCAGTTCTCAAGAGAATTCTCTCAGTCCCACCTACCTCACAGGGTGTCTGTTGTGGGGAGGGGAAGGGAAAGAAGTTTGTAAGCCGCTCTGAGACTCCTTTGGGTAGTGAAGGGCGGGGTACAGACCCAATCTCCTCTCTTCCTTCTCCCCCCCCATAAATTCACCTCCTCCTCACTGTTAATCATGATGTAGCATTGTATCTACACCAGTGCTAATGGTAGCCATAATCTGAGACCAGGGTTGAAGCTCTTTTGGTAGCCATGGTTAGCATTAACCTTGGTGCTTGCAGAACTTGACACCCTGGTCAGTGCTGAGAAGAAAGCAGAGTGTGGGAAGTTGCACAGGTTGGTGAACTGTAAGGGATCAGCAAACATGACAGCTGCATGGAGTCAATATTCGTTTACATGCTGTTAAAATGAATATGTCATAACCTTGCAGGCCTGCGACCGATTGCTGGCCCATCGTGTTGAAACCAAAATGAAAGGCAACAAGGTGAATGATATCTTGAATAGGCTACATCTAGCTCTCCCAGCCAAAAGAGACAGCAAGGTTGGTTTTGTGTTGTCGTTATAATTTGTGTGTTTTTTAAATTGTGAAGTAGATTTATAAACAATATTTTTTCCACTTATTTGCAAAATGCTGTGATGACTGACCAACGTGTGACCATTGTTCCTTAGTAAAAGGCTCACTATGACAAATAAAAAGAATCCCAGGTACACAACAAACATTCAAAACAGCATTCTGGGTCCTTTGAGCTCATGTTGGTTTTATGCTCTTGTTTTAGGAAAGGCCTCCTTTTATTCCGGAGGGGGCCTTGCGGCGCAAACACCGCATGGAGGTTGATGTGCCTAAAAGGAAACTGGTAAGCACGTCTTGAAAAGTTTCTCTTCCTAGAGAGCCAGTCTGGTGTAGTGGTTAAGTGCGTGGACTCTAATCTGGGAGAACCGGGTTTGATTCCCCACTCCTCCACTTGCACCTGGCTGGATGACCTTGGGCAAGCCATAGCTCTGTACCAGCTGTTCCCTCAAGGACAGCTTGGGAAAGAGCTCTCTCAGCCCCACCTACCTCACAGGGTGTCTGTTGTGGGGAGGGGAAGGGAAAGGAGTTTGTAAGCCACTCTGAGACTCCCTTGGGGAGTGGAGGGCGGGGTATAAATCCAATCTCTTCTTCTTCTTCTTCTATGGATTTGGGGCATAGTCCCAACATGGTTATGAACCCAAGAAATAATTGCCCGTAGTAATGATGTGTTGCTTACTTGCAGGAAAAGAATCTGGAAATGGAACTGGGAGACGACTATGTTTTGGACCTCCAGAGTAAGTGTTACTATTAATCCCAGTGTTGTTAGGACTTCAGCGGTTAGCA
The DNA here is from genome assembly GCA_029233225.1 of Lepidodactylus listeri. NCBI lineage: Eukaryota > Metazoa > Chordata > Lepidosauria > Squamata > Gekkonidae > Lepidodactylus > Lepidodactylus listeri. Next base: position 17,274,036 of record JARCFY010000012.1, read on the forward strand.
TGCGATATCCTGGAGTGGAAACCGTTCAGGCAAAACAGAAACAGTGCATCGATCTGAACGTTCTGACCTGTGCATCTCTCATACTGCTGTACTGGATAAATTTGTTTCCCTTTTTCTAGTTCTAGTAGTATGCTTTGCTATTCAAATTTATATTTTAGAGCCATACCAACACATTGTGCTCCATTCCTTATTCTTGGGCTTTCAGGGTCAGTGGAGAGCTCTTCATTCATCATGAAACCGGGCCCCATGGCCGGTGTTAGAGTTTTGGAGAGATTTTTGGTTAAGATCAGAAACAAACCCCCAAACCTTTATACAGTACTTTACATCATCCTGAAATCAAGAGGACTGCTGGTCGGAAGCAGCAAGGGACCAGATAGTACATAACATGTGTGAAAGAGGTCGGCCTTTCCTCCTGTTGGTCTGGCAATCACCTAGTTCGATGGGGCTTTTAAGCTGGGGGGAAAAAAGGAATAGAATTCCTGTATTTTCTTTCCCTTTGTTCTAGAATACTGGGATCTAATGAATCCATCTGAAAAATATGACAAGATACCAGAGATCTGGGAAGGTCACAACATAGCTGACTACATTGACCCAGACATCATGAAGGTATGTGTTGTGTCATTACCACAGTGCTTAGATGTGTGAAGAGGCAGAATTCCTGCATGAAACAAGAATGTTTGGGACTTTCTGTGTTTCCTTACACCGTTCATCACTAAGGAGGAGGGTGAGAGGAAAGTGCTGGTTGGCCGACTGGCTAAAAGTGCTGGTTGGCGGACTGGCTAAAAGTGGTTCCAAATTTTCTTTCCTAAAGGTTCTAGCCTCACTGCTCATCTATATACCTAATAGCCAAGGCGCCCCCTGCATGCGGATATCTAAATCTGCATGTCAGGGGCACCTAGGGGGCAAAGAGATTTCTCTGCACACTTCGGGGACTTTTTTCAGAAAAAATCTGAAAAGTAAAAAAAATATTCGGGGGATACTTGAATCCCCCCCAAAGTTGGAACAGTACCTCGCCACCGTTGCGGGGAGGGGGGCGGGCGGGAGAGAAGGTTTGGTGCCTGGCGACTCAGAGCCACGTGGGCCTCACCATCGGGGGGGTGGGGGGGCGGAAGAGAAGGCCTGGCGGGCCCGGTGGCTCCAAGTATTGTGGGTCCCCGCCTCTTGTATTGGATCTAAAAGTGGCCGCTAGGTTGATTCGTTATGCTCAATTCCTTCCCCCCTCCCAAACGATAAAAGTCCTCAAAGCAACATATTTTTAAAGTACAGTCTTAACCTATTTCTTTCTCCTCACCTCCCATTCTCAATATGTAACTCTCCGTTGCTGGGTTGATTCATTTTGCCTCCTCTTCCCAAGGATCAGAGGTCTTCATGTCCTGAGAGACAGACAGGGTAGAGCCATGGCTTAGTGGTAGAGCATCTGCTTGGTGTGCAGAAGGGTCCCAGGTTCAACTCCCAGCATCTCCAATTAAAAAGGACCGGGCAGTAGATGATGTGAAGAGCCATGGCTCAGTGGCAGAGCATCTGCTTGGTATGCAGAAGGGGCCCATGTTCAACCCCTGGCATCTCCAGTGAAAGAGGACTGGGTAGTGGATGATGTCAAAGACCGCTAACCTGAGACCTTGGAGAGCCACTGCCCTTCAGAGTAGACAATCCATGAACAGTGTCCAGAGTACTGTCCATAATGGACCAATGGGTCTGACTCGGTATAATGCAGTTTCTCACGTGGTCTGTCGAAGCTGTTGAAATGTCAGCTGCTGAGTTAAAATAGAAACTAGAACTGATGGCTGAGCTTTGCCCAACAAGCTGTGGTGGGGCTGGTCTCTGGGAAGAATAAACACAGGGGAAACCAGCCAACATACTAATACGTTGTGTTGAATCCCTTCGAAGAAATTGCAACAGCTGGAGGAAGAGGAGGAACTCAGGCAGGCGGCCGGAGAATACGACAGCGATTCAGAGAGTGAAGATGAGGAGATGGCGGGAATCAGGCAGCTGGCACAACAGATTCGCGAGAAGAAGAAACTGAAGATGTTGGAGTCCAAGGAGAAAGATACGCAGGGGCCCAGGATGCCACGAACAGCTAAAAAGGCAAGTGGGGAAAACCTTGTGGTGTCAGTCAAGTATGATGGGCATGATGGCAGTTAAGGGGTTAAACTCAGTCCGCCCGGTCTCTTCCATGTACTTGATTCACTGCAGGTGTCATTGTCCCCTGCCCCCCCCCCTTTCCATTGTTACACCAGAATGAAGACAGGGAAATATGCAGAGGACATAACAGGGTCAGACTTCTTGGTCTCGACATGGTTCTCATTCTAGACGCGATCGTTCTCCCGTTCACTTTTCAGCCCAGCCCATGCTCAAGGCGAAGGCCTCAGCTTTGGAGCAGACACACATTTTGTTTATTCGGAGAGTCAAGGTTCAGTCCCACAGCAGCTACAGTTAAAGGATCTCTGGTGCCAGAAGTTCAGAACGACCCTTTTCTGCTCAAGGCCCTGGAGAGCCACAGCCAGTCAGTATGAACAGTACTGAGTTAGATGGAGCGACTCAGAGTCAGTTTTATGTGTTTCTGCACGTAGCAGAAATAGCGTTCAGATTGCAGCCTCAAGATTTTTGCAGGTTGGAAGTTGGAGCTCGTCTTAAATGCAGGGACTGCATCCCTTTCGAGATGGCTTTAATAATGCATGGGGCTTTGGGTGGTTGTTCTGTTGCTGTAGTCATAGAAACATTTTCTGCCCGCATTTTGCATTGTGGTACTGCACATCTAGTAAGAATGTGTTGCATTTGGTGTGCATGAATTTTAATGCCTCTTACATTATGCTAGGAGCCGCGGTGGCTCAGAGGTTAAGACGCTGAGTTGCAGACTGGAAGGTCGGTAGCTCGGCAGTTCGAGACCCACGTGCCGCATGACAGAGTGAGCTCCCGTCTCTGGCCCCAGCTCCTGCCAGCCTAGCAGTTTGAAAGCAAGACATTGCAAGTAGATAAATAGGTACCGTTTCGGAGGGAAGGTAACAGCATTCTGTGCACCTCGGTGTTTAGTCATGTTGGTCACATGACCGTGGAAAAGTCTTTGGACAGTGCTGGCTCTTCGGCTTGGAAACGGAGTTGAGCACCCCCCCAGAGTCGGATACAACTGCCTTTTGAGCAAGGGAAACCTTTACGTTTTTACATTATGCTAAAGCAAAAGGGGAGAGTGAAGCATGGCCGGTGGTCAGAATACCTGTTGTCTCAACCGTGCGCTTCCAGCTATGGCTTCTCATGTACATTTTTTCATCACAGTGTTTCTCTTGTGGTTTTCATATTTAATTTCTACCTAGTTCCTGAGTACTGCATCTATACAAATGAAAAATGTATGGGTACTGCAGTAAATAATGGGTTCCTTGTCACTATAGGTTCAACGGAAGAAGTTAGAGAAGGAGATGAGCGATCTTGGGCTGGACATGACGGACAAAAATGAAGTGAGTTACATAATACTGTTTTTTAAATTGGTCTCGGTGTACATTGCATTCATTATTTTAACAGGTCTTTGGCCTGCCGCTTCTTTTGGCTTCACGAAAGAGAGTAGCCTTAGAGGAATGAATTAATACATAATACAGTGGGAGAACCCTAGCACTTGAATTCTCAGTCAAAATCCCTGTTGTTTCAGGAATATTAAGATTTGTCCTTTAAAGCAAGATATACCATACTTTTAAAATATTTTGAGTTGGATTCAGTAGCCTGCCAGTGGGAACTGCTGACAGTCATATTTTGTTTTATGTTCCCCTCTTCCCAGTGGTTGATTCCTAAGGTTGCAGGACCCATTTGGACCGGCCACCACATGAGTCCGGGGGGGGGGGGGGGGGGCTGCATAGAGGCAATAGTCCTTCCTGTTTCTGCCGTCAGCAGAGCTTTTCTATTGCATGAGAAAGGAAAGTTTTGCTTGTGTTCCTCCCTCCTCAGTACAACAGTCCAGCCCACTGGGCTTATTAGTCCTCATGGGTCCCAGAACCCTGGGAATCAACTTTACCTGGGTCTGAAAGGACTGCTGGAGGGAGGGGCACATGGAGTGACCCATAATTATTGTGCGTGTGGATCACTAGCTGCAAACCTTTGACAAAAAAAGTGCCATGCCCTAGCTCAGCTTCTGATCACTTGAGCATCTACCGTAGAAGAGGTGGTTTCAGGGACATACTAAGAAGCTAGCTGAATCACAGCAAAGGTCCACCAAGCTCATCATCCCATTCTTCTGGGAAGCCTGCGAGTTGGGTTGTGAAGGCAACATCCATCCCCAGCAAGTGGTAATCAGAGATACACGTGAAGGTCTGATGGAGGGACTTGTAGCTGCTATTTTATTTATTTTTGCGATTTCTATCCCGCCCTACCCCGCCAGCCAGCTCAGGGTGGCTTACAACATGTAGTAAAACCATAAACAATAGAGCAATTAAAACATTAATTGAAGCAGGATTGACATTTTATTGAACAATTTTGAAGTGTTCCCCCGCCCCCCAGATTCTCTAAACTCTCAAGGGCTTGAGCCAACTAAACTCTTCTTTCTCCTTTTATTTAATGGACGCTCAGCTGTTCCCCACTTCTCATTCCTGCTGAAACGTTTTGAGCCATTTTTGAGGGATTTTTGACATGCCAGTTGGCTATTACGTGTAGCGAGAGATCTGTCATTCGTGGATTTGTCTGATTCCCTTTTAAAGTCATTCGCGATGGTTGTGGCCACCATCATGATTTACGACTGAATGTCACGAGGTTCTGATTGGACTCTTTGTGAATTTTTAGGCTCATTATGTGACCCAGGCGAGACGATCCCGTAGCGTTACCCGTAAACGTAAGCGAGAGGAGTCGGAACCGCCCACATCTGTTGCCCGAAGTCGGAGCTCCTCACGCACACCTCGTGATGTATCCGGTCTTCGAGATGCAAAGGTTTGCTTGGGCTTATTAACACTGTCAACACTTTACAGTAATTTGTCGATATAAAACACACATTTTTGTGTTATTGTAATTAAATAGAAGTTTCAGGGCCTTGTTTGAAAGCGTTTTGAACTAAACTCATTGAGTTCATGTAGCTTTGCTGTTGTTATATTTGGGAGGCAAGGATGGGAAATCTGGGATCCATGGAACAAATTGTTTGCTGTGGCTTTGGCCTGAACAGTTTTAAGAAGCACCTTTAAAAAGCTCAATTTTTAAATTTCCCAGCATTCTTGTAATACTGTATTTTCAGAGTGCATTTGCTTTTCCTTTCTTTGGTGGGGAGGCATTTTACTTTGAGAAGCAGAATTCACCTACAATTTGATACAGATGTTGGTGAAACCTTTGATAGTGATTGGCTCAGATATCTCCCCAAAATCAGAGGGGGAGAGAAGGCAGCAGACATAGGATGAAGAAGGAAAGAAACAGGGCCCAAGTAAAATAAGATAATCCACAGAAAGGAGAGGCGCAGGGGGTCTGGAGCTGCAGTTCTCATGCTGACTTGCATAACCCATCTAAGCTCTTGTCTGTATAGTTTAACTGCATTGAGTTGTTGAGATTCTGCATAATTTTCTCTAGTGTGTCCAGATTCACATTTGTTTCTGGAAATATTCTTTAGTCAATCAAATCCGCTGGGGGTGACATCTGATAAGGCCATCGTTCTAGAGCACAAAGTAATTGGTTTGTTACTTTCTGGGATGTGTGGGAGGAAAGCTTAAGTACGTGATTTCACTTCTGCAACTTTCTATCTCTGTGCAGATGGTGAAGAAGACTAAAACCATGATGAAGAAAGCTCAGAGGAAAATGAATCGGTTAGGCAGGAAAGGCGAGGGGGACAGGCACGTGTTTGACCTCAAGCCCAAGCACCTGTTTTCTGGCAAGAGGAAATCTGGTACAACACAGAGAAGATAACTGGCTCATAGCGGACGATAAAGGAAATGGCCACCTCTTTTACTAATACAAATAAAAAAATCTAAGAAAACTTCTTGTGGAAATCTTCGAATTCCAGTGATGTTGAGAAATGTCAACAACACAACACAGATAGGCAATCTTGTGTTCCTGAGGGCACGTAACAGCTTACTTCCAGGTTACGCCACATTCTCTCCACGAAATGCTTTGAGGGTTGACAAACTTATTTAACTGCATTTCCCCATGTCACAGGGGAGATGCCAGCTCTAGTAAAAGGGTGGTGCCTTACAGTTTGTTGCTTGAAACAGTAGTATTGAAGTCACATCATTGCTTTAACAAGGGATAGTAAACAGACTTGTTGAACTAAGGGGGAGAGCCTGAAGCTCAACGGTAGAGCACATGGTTTGCCTGCAGAAGGCTTCAGGTTCAATCCTTGTTCATTTCGAGTGTTATCGATTTGGGCAGCAAGAGCTGGGAGAAACCAGTCGACAGTTTTGTATGCAACTTCTCTTTTACATTGTATGGGGGAAACTAATTGAAAGTAGGCTTGAAGGTGTATAGTCAGTAAGGGAGGACTGAGGAGGTTAGAAGCAGAATAAGTGACATAAAGGAAATGTAGCATGGTGCTCATGTTCTCAGGTTGCAGGATTTATCTTGGCGTGAAAGGCTGATTCTTCTCCCTTCCCATACAGCGTTCTTCATTTTGCCCCTCCTTGATATGGTTTATGTATGCTGCTGTGTGTAGAATACCCTTGGGTAATGCCGAAAGTCAAAATTTCAGCTGTGCTCAGTTTACAGAAACTGGGCCAAATCCTTCTGATCATGGACAAAAATGAGATGCCTTCAAAGCTTATTTAAATCAAAACTCTTCTTGACAGGATTCCTGTATTCCCGGGCAAGTGTGTATGACTGCAGATTTAGATAACTTGAATTTTCTGTGACATTCTTAAAAGATTAAAAAAAATTCTGTCTCTCTCTTGCGCCACACAAACATCACCATTTCCTTTCCTCTGTCAGAAATAATATAGGTGTACTGCTGCCAGACAGTGAATAATCTGAACCTCAGTCCACACTGGCCCAACAGCAGCACCTCACACCAGTCTTGTTTAAAAGGAGGCTTACAGGGACAGGGCTTCTGACAGATACAAGCAGCTATGGGTGCTCCCATGTATACCCACAGAAGCCAGCTCAGGTATTATTTCTACCCCACCTTTCTCCCCAAAGCAGCCCACATAGGTCTCCTTTTTATCCACACAACAGTGCTGTGAGGTGGATTAGGTAGAGAGGGAGAGGGAGCCGAACTTGGTCGCATGAATCCTACCTGTTCTCCTAGTAACTTTGGCCTGGACTTACAAATGAATCCTGAGGGTGGTAGCCAGTGCCTGGTGTCCGAGTCCAGTTTCTACTATTTTCGTTTTTGGTCTTGGGAACTGACACCGAAGTGAATTTACTCAGCGTCAATAAGATTTTGCAAAAGCTGTGGGGCATCTCTTAATTTTATACTCTCCACTTTCTTGTGGAACTCTGTATGAAGCAGTTTCTGAGGGTGAGCTGCAAAAACTGTTTGGCACATGAGCCCCTGTTCAAAGACAGACTGCATCAGTATTTTCCCAGCCTTTATGGAAGTCAGATTCCTCACACTAAATCACCTCCAGCCTACCCTGTATGGGGTTTTTTTTTAAAGGGAAACACCCCCATTGCAAATGACTTTCGAAAGTTCTGTCGGCTTCAGGAAAGGGTGGCTTTCGTAGTAAAGGAGCTTATGTAAGAAGTTCGAATGCTCCAGATTCTGCTCATGTTCTTTTTATTTTTGAGGGGAAAAATAAATCTGTACAAAATACTTTTTTTTTTACAAACTAGCCAACACTTCCACACTTGAACCACTGAGAAACACTTCCACCATTTGCAGTTTTATTTTTTGTTCAAAGCAGTATAAGTTAAGACTTTCATGACTCAAAAGATCTTTCAGTAATTAAAAACAAAATAATGGACTGTCCCAAGTTTCTTAGATTACGTAAAGCACTACACTATTGCCTTTCAAAGGCTTTCAACCCAGGTCTACCTGGAAATCTAAGAGGTTCATCAGGGTTTTGATTTTTATTACTTCACACAGAAAAGTCATTTTAAGATTTTGTACTTAGGAGCAGTGACTTTGTTGTGAAATGACACCACCTGCATTTTTACAAAAACAGTTGATTTAGCTGAGTGCAGAGGAGCATTTCTAAGTGAACAGGTACTGCTGGGGCCTCTAACCCCTGCTTGACACCTGAGGCTGCAGCTGTCCAACACACTAAAATATGTGACTGAAACATGCCAGGTCTTGCAGTAGGTGAGGCCTAATTGCCTTTTGTAGCATCTCCAACAGGATTATAGTCTTGCCTTTAGGGCTAGGGAGAAAAAAGCTATAGCAGCCCCCCCATTCATTTCCCTGCCCTCTGCTTCTATATACCCTGTGGAATCGCTCACTGTCTTGCAGTAGCTGATCCCTTCTCTTTGCGATCTCAAGCTGCTCTAGAAGTTGGTAATTTTCCAAAGCACTTTCCCATGTAAAGCTGCATAGGGAACTGAGTTTCGTGGGGTTCTCTGGATTCTGGCCAGCATACACCTACCTGGGAAAGTTGCCAGCTTAGTACTGAAATTTCAGGTGCTAGTGGCAAATTCTGACAGGAGCACACACTCTAGTTTGTTAGAAATACAAACATTGTTTATGTGAAAGGCAGGAGGCAAGCAACAAGTCATCTAAACAATCCCACACAAAAGCAAATTCCCTTCATCTTTCCCATTAAATTGCCATTCCAGCATGTTGAAAAACGTTCAAACAATGCCCCCTTTTAGTTTAGTGCATATTTTACATTCTGTGTATTTTAGCATGATCCACAAATTTCTTCAGATGATTCAAGTTATCCCACCACTTGAAAAGAAAAGTCTCTGCAATCAGCTTGAACCAGGGAGTAATCTTAATTTCATTCCGTGATGCCTTTTCCAGGAGTTCCTTCAGTTCTTTCTGGGTCACGTAACAGTAGCTTTTAATTTCATTTGGATCTGGATTCAGCGTCACATTCTTCTGCACAAATAGGATATAATCTATTTCATGTTCTCCCCAGATCCCATTGGACCTAGCTTTGTAGTGAATTCGGGTCAGGTAGAAGATTTCTTCTGGAGTTACCTACAATCCAAAACTTTGCGTAAGACTGACAGCTAAGAGGTACTTCAGTAGTTCTAATGGGTCTCTGACAGACAGCTTTTCAAAACCCCTCAACGCAGGCCTATTCTTCCAAGAGAACACTACATTCTACCGATATGAAAGTCATTTGGTATGCTAGGATAATATTCTGTACTGAAATTTTAATGTGAGACAGAACAGCATCTTTTATAACATAGACTGGATGATTCCAGATCTTAGGAGCTTTTAACTTGGCTGCCAAAAATCTCTTCAACCCTCACTGAGATGAAAATAAAGACTGAGGTTGTGCATCCAGCCTTCTGCATGACCAAAAGCATCAAGTCTCCCTAGATGCCGCAAGACCCTCCTCCAGGGCAGAAGACAAGAGGAATCGGTAGCAACAATGAGGAGGCTGCTCTGCACCACTTGGTTTGTGTCAGCAATTGTGACAAGAAATTAAGAAGCATATGAGAAAACCAGTCACCCAATGCAAGAAAACTTCAGTCAAGGACATATAAATTTAGTGCTGGTGACAGTAAATCTACATTACTTTTTCAGCCCCCCCCCCCCGGGGGGGATCATACCCTTAAAACATTAAAGGGAGTCAAATAAAAATACTTGTTGGTCCTGAGGTGTCCCCCCCCAAGTTTTAAATACACCAAGTTTTCTGGTCTGCTTTGCTGGGCAAATCACACAAGCTACCACTAACTACATCTATGTACATAAATGTCCTGATTAATTCTATGGTCACTTTTATTGTAAAGACATTAACACCGGAATCTAAAATGCTGCTTCTGGTTTTGGATCCTGGCAGGTTCGTTTCTGCACTGTCCTCATTCTGTCAGGCACCTATAGGGAGTTGGCCATTTTGTCTTGAAAAACATCACATTTCTTGGAACTGTGACAGGGACGCATAGTCCCACATGCACAACTTGGGGAATAGGGCAGTTTCAAGTTTCCAAATAAGCTCCAGTAATTAGGGCTCCAAATACAGCTAGATGCTGTTCAGCTACTTTCCCCCAAGGAAGTCATTATTTTGAAGGCGGAACATTATTTACCTGTTCCAGTGGAATCCCCAACTCTGCTTGCAGTCGTCGTTGTGCTGCTCGTCGAACACCAACTGCATTATTTTCTTCCAGTTCCACTGGTGTGCTGAGGGGATGGCTGCAACAGGTGTTGGTAAAACAATCTACAAAGCATTCGTGTGGATTAATATTGCTGAGCACAATCACAGACTACACAAGGGAACAAGTGGCCCACCCCATCAACATTATTCACATTTTGCAAAGGAGTATATGGACTTCCTCAGAAGCTGTTCCCAAGGACTAGGGGGCCCTTGGGGATCCAGTTCAGATACTCATCGACTCAGAAGGTCAGTATTGCATAACTGACTAACTTAAAAAGTTTCAAAAATGCAATATACACTAAATCCTCTGGTACAGATTTCACTATTGGATTCCAAGACCAAGTTTTTATTCTACCCGGAGTACCAAAAACATTAGTGGGAAACAGGCTGGACATCTTTATCATTTTGTTTGCTCAACAGAAAACACAATCCTTCTGAGAATCATTCATTATCAATATTGCGTTATAAAATCAAGATCATTAAATCACGCACCAGGGAAAGTGATTTTTGCATCTGATCTCTGTTGCAAAAGCAGTTTGTTCTCTGAATTGAACAAGAAAACACTGAAAGCACGATGCAGCAGTCCTGTAACACAGATATACAAGTAATTTTTTAAAACGTTGTACTTTAAAGAGAACAGCAAATTCAATCCTTGTGTTCAATTAACATCAGATTTTAGTTTTAAATGCATACTGGGCAAAGGAGAAAACTTTTGTTTCTATAAGGTGATTTCTGGCTTACAGAGAAGAATTACAAGACCTTATTAGTCAACTACTTGCTTGGAGACCCTCTTACAACTTCCTTTGGAGAGCTTCATTGGAGTCAACAAATACAGGTACATGCCCAGAATGAGAAGTGATGAGCAAAATATAACACCACCACGGAACAAAAAGAACGCTCTGAATCTGTTTTGTGCCTCCTTGATCACTGGGGAAATATTACTCTGAGCACTGATGTCAGTTTCTCACAGGGTCTGTACTCCAGCAATCCACTTCCATAAAGCTGGATACAAGCAACTTTGTCCTGTCCTTGTATCATCATTCAGACAGGCTGTTATTTAAATGTGAGACTCCAACTGAAGCCATCCAATCTTGAAATCAGAGCAAGGGCAACATATCCTGGCCACAAGGAAAGTATATCCTACAGGGTGACTTAACAGATCGATCAGAAGTGATACAAGTGAAAGCATGATTGAAAGCTTGACTGATACATGCTTGTATCCCTGTCATGGCTTGACACCACCTATTATCTTTCAGATTTTAATAGCTAGCCATTCTATAACAGCTGCTGCAGAGCTTTCGCAAGCTGCTTGGAAACCCACTTTTTTGGGTTGGTTTTTTTTTAAAGAAAAACACAATGTACTTATATGTCTGTACAAGGAAGACTTGACTTATTTTATATACGTATACAAACACCTGTATCAATATTTGCAATGAACATCTGCAGCTGCCCACAAAGGTAAAGCTAGATGGAATGGCAGGGCACAAAAAGAGTCTGTTCACAAGTAGCTTTTCCACTTCCCTGTCACTACCCAAAAGATCCCCATCAGCAATTCATGCCTCTCTTGGAGACGGATTTACAAGCTCAGTTGGCTCATCTACATTAGTCTCACTTTCTGGTTTCATATCCTCCAGCTCTCTTCAGCTTATAAAACTGGACCACAAACCCCTAGAAGCACTTGAATTGTTGTACCAGACAGGGCAAGTGCTCAATATCAACTGGGACTTTGGGGCAAAATGACTTTACATAAAATGAATTGGAAAAATACCTTTTTCAATGTTTTCATTGAGATGGCAGTTTTTCTTGGTATCTGCCCCAATTCTGCGGTCATTTTCATCAATAACGATACACATCTCTGCCAGCAACTGTACTTGCTGCTGATCCAGATCATCTGTATTTATTTCTGGCATGGTTGCAATACTGATCTTTCTAAGAAAAATACTAATTACAAAAAAGGTCACTTAGAAAAAAAGATCCCCAAAACACACACTTATATAAATATTTAATAAACCATACAGATCATTCCTGTTAAAAGGTTCATCATTGACATTTCATAAACAGAGAAATTAAACATGGAATGTGTAGTCAAATACAGCTTGTACTGAATTGTACCAATATCAGCTGGTTATCTCCTCCCTAAGAATCATTTTTGGGATGGGTTCTGTTCTACTAGTTGTTTTACTAGAAACAACAGCAGAAGAGAACCTTTGGGTAACCCTTTGTATTGAACTTCAGTTGTCATGGTGCTTCCTGCACACCATTTTGGGAGCCAGTTTTGAGAACCAGGATGGCATAATTTTTTCATTGTTGCTTTATATTTTTATCTTTATGTGTATTTTAGCTCTGCTTTTAATGGTGTGTTTTTGCTCATTTTAGTGGTTCTTTTTTTAACATGTGCATGTTGTGTGAATGTGTGTGCACTTGGAAGTCATGGTGACATCTGGTGAGTGATCCCTACTGGGGGCCTGCAGGATATTCAGAGAGGTGGCTGAATAGAGCCTGTTCCCAGCTCCTGCCTGTTGGTATTACAAGGTGGTCTCCCATCTAAGTACTTGCCAAAGTCAATCCTGCCTAGCTTCCAAGATCAGGCTTGCCTGATTTAAGTGATTCTTAAGATGTGGAGGTTTTATTACGTATGTTTTTTAATTCATTCGCCACCTTGGTTGTTCTTATGAGGGCAGAAAGGCAGGATATAAGTTTTGTTTAATAAATAAATAAATAACTGGTTAATGCTGGACTAGGCCCCAGTTCAGTTCACCACATGCCAGAATGCTAAAAAGCAGGCTAAATATATATATTATAGAAGTACTAATGTTTTGCACCTGGAATGCTATGAAGTTATATAAACTACCCTCAGTCAGGACTCCCTCCCTCAATAACTAACGCTTATATGTTGTCTCTTTGATCCTCATCCAGAATTCTCAAATACCACAGAATTAAGCCCATATCACACATAAGTCTTTACTTGTTTTAGCTGGCCCTTCCCAAGGCAAGAAGCATGAGCTTACAGACATGTTAGGCAACAAAGTGATCTTAAAGGCCACAATTCCAAACATATTTATGGAATAGCACATTCCAGTGCCCTCAGTGCGCCTTAACTTAAGCATGCATAGGATTGGGCTGTTAACCACTGACTATATCATACTAGCAATGAAGAAAGGCAGTCTCATCTTACAGACAAGGAAGGAAACATTTTACATCCTTGTCCCTCTCCACAGCTCAGAGTGGCCCACATCATTCTTCCCTTGCTCCGTTTTGACTCTACATCCTCCCTGTGAGGTAGGTTAAACTGAAAAAAGCCACTCCAGTGACTGTTAAGTGGGAACTTGAACTCAGCCCTCTCAAGTCCTGGCTGGGTGTTCTAACCAGTGCACCCTCCAGGCAGGTAAGCAGCAGAGCCGGTCACACACCAGGGCTTCCAATTTGTCCTATGGCCCGGTTCTCGGTCCAAGTACTCGAAATTGACACTTGCTTGGCCTGGAGAAGGAAGTTCTTAGCTAGGACTGCCAACCTCCAGATGGTGGCTGGAGATCTGGGATTAACTGATCTCCAGGCGACAGAGATCAGTTCCCCTGGAGGTAGCAGCCACTTTGGAAGGTGGACTCTATGGCATATCAATGCTCCCTCTAAGTTGTGGAGTCTTGTGAGCAAAAATGCAACCTTGTGAGCTACTGGCATCAGAGTTGTGAGCGAGCAATTTGGCTGCTGCATAAATCAGTTTGCTTTGGAGTCATCCTTCCTGAGCTGAGACACAAATCTGTGAGCCGGAGGCTAAAAAACTGTGAGCTAGCTCACACTGACTCAGCTCACACTGACTCAGTAAAAGTTCCAATGGAACCTCCATGCACAGGCGCAGTGTACCGCTGGGAAAACCTGACTGCCTTCCCGCTCTCAACGGAATCACCAGCAGGGCTGTCCTCTTGCACCGCCACCCGCAACCGACCCTCCTTCCCGTCCTCACCGTTCTCCGCTTCCAGGCCACACCGCCTCGCTCCTCAGGCCGACAAAAGGAAGTGGCGGCGGCGGAAAGTCCGCAGGGCTAAGGCACCGACGAAGACGCACCTGGCAGACCGCAGAAGGAAGAATGCGCGCCGCCGCTGCGCCGTCCCCGCCCGGCCCGACAGCCCCAGCAACCGACGCCAACCGACACGCCGCGCGCCACATCGCCAGTCACCCCGCCCATCCGCGTCCCAGCCAATAGCGGCACGCCGAAGCCCTTGCGTCACGCCGTGGGCCGATCGCACCACCGCAACGATGTCCGAAAAACCCACCGCTCGTCTACCAATCGGGAGCGAGGAGACGCGGCCCCTCCTTCCCGGCCGAGAGCCTTGCCCTATAGGGACGGAGCCGAATGTGGAGAGGGCAGGATTGGCGAACAGCGAAAGGACGTGGAAGAGGAAAAGGGGTGGAGCAAAAAGCCAAGAGGTGAGATGCAAATTCAGGGGTCGATAACAGGGGAAGAGGCGGGACTGAGCGAGGCGCTACGGGATGGATAGAGGGAAGAGCCAATGAGGAGACTCTGATAAGAAGTTGACCAATAAGGGGCGGGGGGATGGGCCCCTAGCTGCAGCCTTTGTGGGTAGAGGCGTTGGCGTTCTGTGGAATTGTAGGACAAGGGAAAAAGAATGTGATTTCTGACACTGTCTCCTTGATAAGAAATTTCCAGCCTTTTGCCAGGCAAAGGAACTACAGTAAGGCAGGGAGAAGGGAACACACAGCTGCACATTCCCAGAAAGTGCTCATGTCATTAGCACAGCATGGAGACGCACCTGCGCGGCATATAGGAGCTATGGGTTGAAATATGACAACAGGTACATGTTGGCAAGAATGCATAGCTCATCTCTTAGGCAGCAGCAACATAACCAGTTGGGAGGAAGAGGCCACTAAAACCCATAAATCGCGCACTCAGTAGCACTCCTCTACCCATGCACCCAGCAGGGCACACAGTTAACAGGCGGCACAGGGGATGAGGAGCCCCCCGGGAACCGTTGTGTAGAAACCAACCATGTATACCAGGGCAGGGAAAACTGTTGCGAAAAGCATGGAAATGCAGAGGTATAACATCCAGATCTCCAGCTTCAGGTTGTACAGTATGCAGCTACCAGGCTGTTGACCAATCCAGTGTAGCTTGCATACATCCAGCACATTTTGCAGCAATTGCAGTGGCTTCCAATTGGTTTCTGGGTCAACCTTTTAAAGCACTAAACTGTAAGGGGCCATCATACCTAAAGGACCACCTCTTCCATTATGACCCCCTACGGTGTCATTGTTCAGCCACATGTGGGCTTTTGGTGGTGCCTGCCCCTTGGTTTGCCTGTCTGAGCACAACAAAGGTGAGGGCCTTTTCCATTGTAGCCCCAACCTGGTGGAATGCTCTGTCTGAGGCGACTTGTACCCTGCAGGACTTGCCTGCATTCTGCAGGGCATGTAAGGCAGAGTTATTCCGCCAGGCATTCCAGTAACGTAACTCTGGCGGACCCAGCTAACAACATGGTGGATTTTTATGCAAAAAGCTGTGTGTTAAATTAATTGGAATTTTCATTTAATTGGATTATTAGAATCATGTTTTTATTATTGCTATTGTGCTGTCGTGTTGTGAGCCACCTCAAGCCCCATTCTGGAGGAGGGGTGGGATCAAAATCTAACCAATCAGAGAACTGTTTCGGAGCTGTGCCTCCATGTTCTGTTAAGATTGCTCCATGGGATTCTGATCCTGTGTGGCAAGAGGCTACAGTTAGGGCTGGCAATTCCAGCCTTGGAAATTCGTGGAAGCTTGGGGAGGGGGGGTGGGAGATGTGATGCCATAGAGTCCAGTCTCCAAAGTTAGCATTTCCTTCAGGGGAACTGATCTCTGTCACCTGGAAATGAGTTGTAATCAATGCTCCCTCTAAGCTGTGGAGTCTTGTGAGCAAAAATTCTACTCTGTGAGCTCCTGGCATTAAAGCTGTGAGCCAGCGATTTGGCTGCTGCATAAATTAGTTTGTTCTGGAGCTGTCCTTCCTGAGCTAAGACAAAAATGTGTGAGCCGGAGGCTAAAAAACTGTGAGCTGGCTCATACTAACTCAGTTTAGAGGGAACACTGGTTGTAATTCCAGGAGAACTCCAGGCCCCACCTGGAGGCTAGCAATCCTGACATCTGACGGTTACCCAGAACTGAGCATACTCTTCTTTTAGGGAAGATTACACTGGCACCATGTTGTGTCAACAATGCTGTTGTACACTGCCCACTTATTTGCAGGACCCCCTGACCTTTTGCCTTTACTGGAAGTACCCAGGCTATCTGGTCTTGTCAGATCTCCCTGTTATTACAATCAGCATGAAAACTGTGCATGTACATCACCATGGTAGACGTTGCCGTCAAGTTGCAGTGGAATTATGGTGGCCCCTTGTGGAGTTTTCAAGACAAGAGGTGAACACAGCAGAGGTGGTTTAGTACTGCCCGCCTCTGCGTACCAAACCCTGGCCTTTGAGGTCTCCCATATTATTAACCTGAGTTGACCCTGCTTAGCTTCTGAGATCTGATGAGATCAGGCTAGCTTGGGCCATCCAGGTCAGGGTGTACGTTACTATATGCACGTGCAGAGGAGAGCGACAAAGATGATCGGGGGCCTGGAGACCACGCCCTATGAGGAAAGGCTGAGGGATCTGGGAATGTTCAGTCTGGAGGAGAGGAGGTTGAGGGGGGACATGATTGCTCCCTTGAAGTATTTGAAGGGCTGCCACTTGGAGGAGGGCAGGGAGCTGTTCCTGTTGGCAGCAGAGGAGAGGACTCACAATCAATGCTCCCTCTAAGCTGTGGAGTCTTGTGAGCAAAAGTTCTCCTTTGTGAGCTGCTGGCATTAAAGTTGTGAGTGAGCGATTTGGCTAATGCATAAACTAGTCTGCTCTGGAGCCATCCTTCCTGAGCTAAGACAAAAATGTGTGAGCCAGATGCTAAAAAATTGTGAGCCAGCTCACACTAACTCAGCTTAGAGGGAACACTGCTCACAATAATGGGCTTAAATTAAGGGTGGGAAGGTACCGGCTGGATATTAGGAAACATTTTTTTATAGTAAGACTTGTGCAACAGTGGAATTAGCTGCCTCGGGAGGTGGTGGTGAGCTCCCCCTCACTGTCAGTCTTTAAGCAGCGGCTGGACAAACAGTTGTCAGGGATGCTCTAGTCTGATCCTGCATTGAGCAGGGGGTTGGACTAGACGGCCTGTATGGCCCCTTCCAACTCTGTGATTCTATGATTCTATATTTATACTCAATTTCCAGCAGATGTTTCATCTTGGCCCCTGCCGAGCGGAGACAGTGGGAGATCTGTTTCTCATTTTTGGTGGAGAAAGGTTTCTCACACCTGCCTTGCTTTATTCCGAGGAACCTGAACATCCCCCCCCACCAAAAAAAAAACTTCAAGGAGAGGAGGCTCCACAGCTTCTTGGGGCAACTTTTCTTTGCTGTTTCTCTCTGTAGAGCACCGTGTGTTTTCACAGCTGGATTAAAAGGCCAGGCACAGGGAGTGCTGGAGCCAGGGCCACCTCTCACCAGGCGGGAGGGCACCAAGCCATGCAATTGTTGAAACGAATGGGACCAACATTTTATCTGGGAACATCATTCCTGCATGGCCAAACATTAGGTTACTGTTCTTTTATTTTTATTTGCGGCAAAACGTACAACACCAGCGGGCATTCAGCAAGCAGTGTGCCTGTGAATGAATGTGATATTATTGGTATCATAAAAAAACAGTCAAGCATCATAAAGGTTAGTAAACGTGAAACCCAGGTCAACACATCCTTTACATCCCGTTAGAAGAGAGGGATGGATTGTACATGCAAACGGTGTATCGCATGGTGAAACGGGCTATGAACGCAACACAACAGAAAGCATTCAGAATGGATAGCTACTACTGACCCCTCCTCCCTGGTTTTGTCATATATATTGTGTGTTTCTCTGTTTTTGTTGAACTGTTTGAATATGTCATATGTACTGTACTTTACATGCTGTTTTAACATCTGAAGTATTTTACTGTTGCAATGTTTTAATATTTTGATGTTGGCTACCTCGGGGATCCTATGTAGGTAAATAAGCAGCATGGAATTTTTTTTAAAAAAATAAAATAAATAAAGAGGAGGGGATGCTGAAGACCAATGTTCCCTCTAAACTGTGGAGTCTTCTGAGCAAAAATTCTACCTTCTGAGCTACTGGCATTAATCTCGTGAGCAAACAATTCGGCCGCTGCCTAAATTAGTTTGCTCTGGAGCCATCCTTTCTGAGCTACGACAAAAACGTGTGAGCCAGAGGCTAAAAAACTGTGAGCTAGCTTAGAGGGAACTCAGCTTAGAGGGAACACTGCTGAAGACATGTGCCATTTGGTCTGTGGCTGGTCCTGCGAATATGGATGACATGATGTATGAAATAGAAAATTCCATAGCATCTCATAAATAAACATTTTACAATTCTGTTTGACATATCCGTGCATGGTAAAATGCCAGCTGTACTCAGAGGCAGAATAATGCGGCTTTGGCTTGCTTTTCTGAGCTCTCTTCTTTCTCTGGTTTTCTGGCTTGCCAGTTTGGAAGATGGCATTAGCAATGTGCAGTCGCCACTAGGGGGCCTGATGCAACCTTGTAAGTTGCCGATTCAGGTGGGTAGCCCTGTTGGTCTGAAGCAGGGGTGGCCAAACTTGCTTAACGTAAGCGCCACATAGAATAAATGTCAGATGTCTGAGAGCTGCAAGACATGAGCAAATATCATACACATGTTTTTAATCGGAAAATATGCAGATTTGCTTGTTGTGAATATTAAATGAGAGTGTTAAAAAAAACACAAAAGGGGTAACAACAGATATTGATAATGATATTCATTTGTGCAATGATATTCGTAGGCTTGATAGGTGGGCTTTGAGAATGCATTTAAAGTTGCTTTCTATTTCTGCTTCTGCCCCACCCCACCTCAAGCCTACCCCTGGAGGGGAACACTGGCTGGGGAAGGGAAGACTGATAGGGGAGGCATTCACTTCCCCAGCTGCCCTCCCAGGAGCTGCGCAATGTGTGTGAAAGAGCCGCATGCGGCCACCCCTGGTCTGAAGCAACAGAACAAAGTTTGTGCCTGCACACGGAAGCTTATACCCAGAATTAAACTTTGCTGGTCTTAAAGGTGCCCACTGGACTCAAACTTTGTTTTGTAAGTTGGCAGTTATTTTATTTTTATTTCGTTTAATTTATGTTATTTATAGTCTGCCTTTCTTGCTGCCACTCAAGGAGGCTTATACAGGGTAAGTCAATATGATCGATGGCTGTGGCCTCCAACAAGCCGTGCAGCAGGGCCTGGGTTGCAGAAAAACTGAAAAGGAGCAGAAATCCAGTACGGAAGTGAAACAATGCTGAAACAAGGCATAGGTATTCAAATGTGACCCGCCAAAGAGTGCAGGAACTACCCAGCAGGTGGGCACTTACAGCAACAGACCATATTAGGGCTGCCAAGTCCAACTTGGGAAATATCTGGGGACTTTGGGGGTGGAGCCAGGAGACTTTGGGGGTGGAGCCAGGAGAAAGGAAGTGACATCATTTTGTGATGTCACATCCTGTGATGTTGCTTCCACATGCTGACACATGAACTCATGAAGTTTCCTAATACTGAATCAGGCCATTGGTCCATCAAGGTCAGTATTGACTACTCAGACTGGTAGTGGCTCTCCAGGGTCTCAGGCTGAGATATTTAATGTCACCTATTACCTGATCCTTTTTTAGCTGAAGAGGCTGATACCTCCTGCATGTCAAGCAGATGCTCTATCACTGAGCAACGGCCCTACTGAATCCTTCCTCATCTCGGCAGAATATGAAGCCCTAAGTGCTACACAAGTGCTAAATATGATTTTCATATCATAAGAACAGGAGAGAAGCCACAGTGGATCGGCCCATCCAGTACAGCCCATCCAGTACAACACTCTGTGTCACAACAGTGGCCAAAAATACCATGTGCCCTCAGGAGGTCCAGCAGCGGGGCCAGAACTCCAGAAGCCCTCCCACTGTTGCCCCCCAAGCACCAAGAATGCAGAGCATCACTGCCCCAGACAAAGGGCTCCATTTAGACCTTGTGGCTAATAATAGCCACTGATAGACCTCTGCTGGATGGGGACAGAGAGAGAGAGAGAGAAAGACAGACAGACAGACAGCTTTTTCACTTACTCTTGCCCAATTCCCAGGCTTTATTTCTGGCCCTTGTTTCACCCAGCTGTTGTCCATGTAAGTCCCATAACTCTCCCCCCCCACCCAGCATAGGCTTTTTGGTGGCTAAAGAGGACCTTTGTCCTCCCCTTTTCGCCAGCAGAAAAGCTAGTTGGATCCATCCCTAACTTAAAATACCGGTTACTTGATGTACAAATGCTTTTAAAAATGCAGATTTTTACTGCCGGAGGGTGGGGGGGGGGGGGGGGGGACATGGTTGAAAGAAACAGAAAATTGGCATAAAAATGAGGAATCCCAACTTTTATTTGCAGAAGGGAAATGAGGATTGGGGGGACCCAAACAGCCACGACAAGACATTTTAAACAATCCCACTCCCAGACCTTCTACAGGCAACCTCTCCTTGTGATGTTTACCTCTTTGGAAGTGACAGTTTATTCCTTTGACAAAACCACAGTGGACAGACAGACAGAAAAAAGAAAGAGGGGGAGGGGGAGAGACAGAGAAGGAAAAGAGCTCGCAGACCCCAGCAGCTTACGCAGTTTACTCCAGCAGCAACCTTGCACGGAAGCCCTTCAGTAGAAAGAGCTTAGTCCCTCCTTAATCTCTGGGCGGGGCTGTCTTGCTCGATCAGCTCTTAAAGGGGAAATTTCCCTTTTAAGAAGTTCAAGAGGCCAGCAGGGCAGGCTCCGAGGTTCCCCTGCTGGCAGCCATTTTGTCCCCCCGGTGGCCAATTTTGGAAAAGCGGGGGAAAGCTTTAAAAATCGGTGTTTCCCCCGCTCTACCGGGGGACTTGGCAGCCCTAACCTCAAGCCTACCCCTGGAGGGGAACACTGGCTGGGGAAGGGAAGACTGATAGGGGAGGCATTCACTTCCCCAGCTGCCCTCCCAGGAGCTGCACAATGTGTGTGAAAGAGCCGCATGCGGCCACCCCTGGTCTGAAGCAACAGAACAAAGTTTGTGCCTGCACACGGAAGCTTATACCCAGAATTAAACTTTGCTGGTCTTAAAGGTGCCCACTGGACTCAAACTTTGTTTTGTAAGTTGGCAGTTATTTTATTTTTATTTCATTTAATTTATGTTATTTATAGTCTGCCTTTCTTGCTGCCACTCAAGGAGGCTTATACAGGGTAAGTCAATATGATCGATGGCTGTGGCCTCCAACAAGCCGTGCAGCAGGGCCTGGGTTGCAGAAAAACTGAAAAGGAGCAGAAATCCAGTACGGAAGTGAAACAATGCTGAAACAAGGCATAGGTATTCAAATGTGACCCGCCAAAGAGTGCAGGAACTACCCAGCAGGTGGGCATTTACAGCAACAGACCATATTAGGGCTGCCAAGTCCAACTTGGGAAATATCTGGGGACTTTGGGGGTGGAGCCAGGAGACTTTGGGGGTGGAGCCAGGAGAAAGGAAGTGACATCATTTTGTGATGTCACATCCTGTGATGTTGCTTCCACATGCTGACACATGAACTCATGAAGTTTCCTAATACTGAATCAGGCCATTGGTCCATCAAGGTCAGTATTGACTACTCAGACAGGTAGTGGCTCTTCAGGGTCTCAGGCTGAGATCTTTAATGTCACCTATTACCTGATCCTTTTTTAGCTGAAGAAGCTGATACCTCCTGCATGTCAAGCAGATGCTCTATCACTGAGCAACGGCCCTACTGAATCCTTCCTCATCTCGGCAGAATATGAAGCCCTAAGTGCTACACAAGTGCTAAGTATGATTTTCATATCATAAGAACAGGAGAGAAGCCACAGTGGATCGGCCCATCCAGTACAACACTCTGTGTCACAACAGTGGCCAAAAATACCAGGTGCCCTCAGGAGGTCCAGCAGCGGGGCCAGAACTCCAGAAGCCCTCCCACTGTTGCCCCCCAAGCACCAAGAATGCAGAGCATCACTGCCCCAGACAAAGGGTTCCATTTAGACCTTGTGGCTAATAATAGCCACTGATAGACCTCTGCTGGATGGGGACAGAGAGAGAGAGAGACAGACAGAAAAAAGAAAGAGGGAGAGAGAGAAGGAAAAAAACTGGCAGAGGCACTTACTTCCATTTAGACCTTGTGGCTATAATAGCCACTGATAGACCTCTGCTGGATGGGGACAGAAAGAGAGACAGACAGACAGACAGACAGAAAAAAGAAAGAGGGAGAGAGAAGGAAAAGAGCTGGAAGAGAAACTTACTACAGCAACATTGCCAGCCACATGCAAAAGCAGCTCCTTCAGTCCCTCCTTAATCTCTGGGTGGACCTCTCTTGCTGACTTCTTAAAGGGGAAATGTCTGGTGAGGCTTTTTACTGCAGGGCAGGCTCTCTGCAGACATTTCCCTTTTAAGGCAGCCATTTTGTCCCCCCGGTGGCCAACTTGGAAAAAGCGGGGGAAAGCACTAAAAATCGGTGTTTCCCCCGCCCTACCGGGGGACTTGGCAGCCCTAGACCATATACACTCGTATAGTCCACAGTCCCTAGCAGAGCATCATTCTGAGCCATTCCCTTAAAATACAGCCCTATTATCTGTGTAAAAAAGGCCTTCCTTAAATAATTCAGTTTTGCATGGTTTGGGGTCTCCAGTTATTAGCAGCAGATCTTCCATCTGAAATCTGAATTTGTCCTGTTGCCAGAGTTGGTGTGGGGTAGGGCTCTTGTGCTATTAGTCACAACAGCAGACCTGTATCTTGCTCAGAGCAGCTTTCCTGGGGCCTCCACTGGTCTGCCATCGAGGCACGGATTGGATCCAAACCAGCTTAGCTTCCATTGTGTTGCAGCACCCAGGTCTCTCCAGATCACGCCCACTGGTAACATGAAGAGTATTTCAGCCAGGGCAGTTGCTTCTGGAACTGCAGCACAAGAACCTGCTTTGTTTTATCTATGAAACACCGGATTCCAGTCCCTGTACTGGACGTGGAAGCCCTGCCACCAGAATAACCAATGCTATAATTTGACACCAACCGCTCGATTCTGTGCATATTTATTCAAAAATAAACTCCACTGAGGAAGTCTCTATTGGCAGATATCATATCTGGCTGCTTTAGAGGAAGAGAACATAAGAACATAAGAAGCACCCAGGTGGATCAGACCAATGGTCCATCTAGTCCAGCATCCTGCCTCACACAGTGGCCAACCAGTTCTTCTGGACACCCAACTACAGGGCATAGAGGCCGAGGCCTTCCCCTAATGCCACTCCCCTGCTCTGGGATCCAGAGGCTTAGTGCAACCACAGGTCCTTAGGCCTAGCCTGGACCTACAGTCTTTTGACTCCTCTGGTGGCCAGTCTGTTTATGTGACATGTATTTTCCCTGTCTATCTGTTACATTTTAATACCATTTCCTCTGTGGAACTCAGGGCAGCATACATTATTCTCTCTCCCTCATTTTATCCTCACAGCAACCCTGAAACTATGTGACCAGCCCAAGGTCATTGGGCCTATTTCATGGCAGTGGGTGCATTCAGACGGGCAGCTAATCCTGCCATTGGCCCGGTTGTAATTTGATCTAGATCTTTTTTATCCAGCACGACCAGACAGCTCCCCCGTGAATCGCTTTACCGCATGTGACTCCACGGTGGATTGTCTAGATGGCATGCACCTTAAGGAGCTGTGCGGTTGACTTAAAAAAAAAAATCCTGTTTGCACATGCACATATGTGCCTCACCGTGTACTTGTTTTTCTGTGCATGCGCGGACTTAAGTGGTAGAAGCACCGCCAGCGGTACCTTCCTCTAGGTACCATTTCAGTTAACAAAGTGCATAAATATCACGGGACCTTCAGAAACATTAAATTGTCCTGATTGTTTGAGCGGAGCTCTGTGGACGTCATATGTTTAAGCGGTTATGCGCTCATTGCTAAGAATTTTTTTAAATGGTGGCTGTTCAGAATGGTCTAGAGACCATCCCTATGGGCTGATTGCACGCTGGTGGAATGACCTGATGGGGGAAAGCCCATCGGCCAGCTTAGGACCGGACTTTAACCACTGTCTTTTAAGTATGGTTCCCTGACGGGGATCGACGGGCTGATCGCGGAAGCGACACGATTCCCAGATGTTGCAGTCTGGATGTGCCCTTTAAAGAGCTGTCTGGATGTGCCCTTTAAAGAGCTGTATGAACGCGACCAGAGTGAAGTCTTCTTCAGCCCTGGTTTCTCAGGTCTTCCACTCTCACCAGTATACCACCCTTGTTTTTTGCTAGATAATGTGATGCAACAGGACCATGGAAGAATCTCTAGCTGTCCAACATTTCTGTCCTGAATCTCAGAATGGCGTTCATGTCTGTTTGGTTTCAAACCATGCCTCCTGCTATTCTAGATGGTCACCACACACAAACACCACAAACACTGATCGCTGCGTTTTTTTGTGTATTTGTGGACTTTTGGTCCCAGATGATCATCTACATTATAGTCTGTTCTGCCCTTCTGTACACAGAGCTCAGAAATAAATTCATTTCAAAAGGTTGTAAAAGATATAATTTTAGTAGAGAAACTAATTTTCTTTTTCTCTGATTCAGACCAGTAGGCTTCTTATAAAGCGGCAGAGTTTCCCTTGGCACCACGGCCATGAAAATATGGGTAGAGCTGTCTAAAGGCTGAAATACTTTATTTGTACATACGGAATGTGCTTATTTGTTTTTAAGGTGTTTTTATGTGTTGTAAACACTGTTATTGTTTTTAATGTAGTTTGTCTGTGGTACCTTTAGTGCATCCTGATTGTAATAGCCTTCGACTCTGTGCAATAAATGCTACCTTGCACTTTGCTTTATATAAAAGTTGACTAGTTAATGGCTCAGTGGGTAAGAGGCCTGAGATGGGAAAGAGGCTTCAAATGGGTTTGAGTTCCACTTTGAGGTGACCTCTACAAGAAAAAGGATTCCTAGAAAGAGGAAGAGCACCGGCATTATGTGATGAGGGTGCCAAATTCAGCTAAAGGATGGCAGGTAGCAGGTGACGGAAAAGGCCCTTCTCTGCCTGAGACCCTGGCGAGCTGTTGCCAGTAATACTGAACTAGCTGGACCAGTGGTATGACTCTGTATAGGGTGTCATATGGAACAGCTGTACTGCTCCCATTGCCAGTTTGGTGTAGTGGTTAGGAGCTCAGACTCTAATCTGGGAGAACTGGGTTTGATTCCCCACTCCTCCATTTGCAGCTGCTGTTGTAACCTTGGGTCATTCATAAGTTCTTTCAGAGCTGTTCTGTCAAGGGCAGTTCTCAAAAGAGCTCTCTCAGCCCCACCTACCTCACAGGATGTCTGTTGTGGGGAAGGGTGGGGTATAAATCCAATCTCTTCTTCTTCTAGCTTGTAGCATTTGTGTATTAGGAACCTCTCTTCTTGTGCACCATGTACATTGAGAGTGACACATAAATACAAATTGTGCTGGGCCTCTTTGAAAAATATTGCATTGGAGTTCAAAGCCTCCTTCATCTCCCCAACATCTGGTTCCTCTACATAGTTGGGCACGCCCAAGCCTGTTGTTTTCAATGGATGTGGGCATGCCTGAGTCTGACTACACAAAGGATCAGAGTATGCTGCGGGCAGCCTTTATTTCATTCGCTGCTCCTTACCCATAAAATGGGAATGCTAATTATCTCACATGACTCTGACTGAGAGACCCGCTTGCAAAGATGGCTGAACCACGAACCATTAACAAATTGAGCACAGCACTCATGGCCATGTGTCACATGCTCATAAAAACTCGCAAGGGATGCTCCCTGTTGTGACAGTGGAAGTCAAAGGTGGAACTTCTGTGTAAACTTCCACAGAGTTATTTTGAGTAACTAAATTTCAGTCAATGTATACAGTGCTACCTGTCAGGCTACCTAGTTCAGTATTATGTACTGTGACTGGCAGTGCCTCTCCCAGGTCTTGGCCAACTACTGTTTCCTGTAGAGGTAAATTACAGATGCCAAAAGACAGAAAGTGGAACTGTGACGGGCAGAAGGCTGTCCCGCCCCTGAAGGGGAAATCAGGCTTTTACCTTTTAGCCACTAGGTTGGATCCTAACACCCACCCACACAGGATTCCACCCACAGCAACCTGCCCTTTCCCGAGAGTCCGACTCAATGGCACCAGGTCTGCTCACTGCCAGAAGCAGGCCTAACCACTGGGTACTCTGTTCTCTTGACAGAAGTAGAGCCAAACCGCTCTGCCACACTCCCGAGCAGAGCTGCCCTTCACTCTGTCTCCTCTTCTCCTGAGCCAGACCGCATGGAACGCTCTCTGCTCTCTCCCGCAGGCAGATCTGAACTGAACCCCTGCTGTGCTTCCCTTGAACATTCCACACCCCTTCTGAAAAGTGACTGGATTTTGTTGTAGCACTTCTATAGGCTCAAGTGAGTGGCTGTTTATGCTTGGAAGTATTAAAGAAAATTGAAATGACTCTTTAAATGAATGGGCCTCAGCCAGGTTTCTCTTTTGTCTATCTGGAGACCTGTTCTGCTTTGTTCCTGGAAACCAATCTTTAAATAAATCTTCATGGTTAATATACAATTCCTGCCTTGGTGACTCCCATCTTCTACTTGTGAACCACAAAACTCACCTCAGAACAATGAGCCCGAAGCCTATACACTCACTATCTTTAGAATACCTGGAAACCGAAGGGAAAGTTTACAGTTTAAAATAAACCTGGTTCCCCCCAAATCATAGGAGGCTATGTGGGTCCACTCAGCTGACAGAAACGGCCTGTCACAGGAACCTTCGGTAGGCAGAGCACCTGCTCTACTGCTGAGCTCAGGTGTCCTGTTCACAGATTACCCCGAATGCATGCATAGTACATTTGCATCATACACTTGATTTTGTGTGTGTGTAATTTTCATGTTATGGTCAACTCAGTTACAGCTGAGCATGTGATTTAAACCCCACATTTATTCAGGTACTGGTCCCAGGCTTCACTTGTAAAATGAACATGTGCTGGCTTTTTTAAACAAACAGATGTATGCACATACAAGCAGTACACTAGAAGAAGAAGAGATTGGATTTATACCCCGCCCTTCACTACCCAAGGGAGACTCAAAGTGGCTTACAAACTCCTTTCCCCTCCCCTCCCCTCCCCTCCCCTCCCCACAACAGACATGCTGTGAGGTAGGTGGGGCTGAGAGAGCTCTGACAGAAACTGCTCTTTTTCAAGAACAGCTGTGCCAGAACTATGGCTTGCCCAAGGTCATCCAGCTGGTGCGAGGAGTGGGGAATCTCCCAGATTAGAGTCTACACACTTAACCACTACACCAAACTGGCTACACATGCAAACCACTACACCAAACTGGTTACACATGCTAACGGCATTCAGTTCTCACATCTGTTTGTGAACTCTTTTATTATGCTGTCAGCTAATTTGCTGCCATTCACAGGTCTTACCTATTGCCTTCATCCAGTCTTAGCTACAGTTATTGTTCTGCTACTTATGCATATTGACTCTGATTAGCCCTTCCTGGCAACACTCTCCCCACCCTCTACCTATATGTAATGGTTGGTGACTTCTGTTTTCAGTGTATCTGAAGAAGTGTACATGCACACAAAAGCTTATACCCAGAATAAAACTGTATTGGGTTTAATGGTGCCACCGGACTCCAACTTTGTTCAAGATAAGAACATAAGAAAAGCCAGTGTTGGATGAGGCCAATGGCCCATCCAGTCCAACACTCTACATGGGCGAAAAATACCAGGTGCCATCAGGAGGTCCACCAGTGGGGCCAGGACACTAGAAGCCCTCCCATTGCTGCCCCCCCAAGAATACAGAGCATGACTTGCCCCAGACCGAGAGATCCTATCTATACTTTGTGGCTAATAGCCACTGATGGACCTCTGTGCCATATGTTTATCCAATTCCCTCTTGAAGCCATCCATGCTTGTAGCCGCCTCCACCTCCCGTGGCAGTGCATCCACTGTAACTTGTGCACACGGCTAGTGTTTCCCCACAGACTTCAAAGTTAGAAAGTGGTGGATTAGAATCTGTGAACAAGTCCTAGGTTTTAACAGTGACCTAGAATTCCTCCCTCACCAGCGCTCCCTCTAAGCTGTGGAGTCCTGTGAGCAAAAATTCTACTTTGCGAGCTACTGGCATTAAAGTTGTGAGCGAGCGATTTGGCTGCTGCATAAATTAGTTTGCTCTGGAGCCATCCTCCCTGAGCAAAGACAAAAACGTGTGAGCTGGAGGCTAAAAAACTGTGAGCTAGCTCACACTGACTCAGCTTAGAGGGAACACAGCTCACCAGTGCTGGAATCTTGTACATCTCACCCTATAATTACTGAAGCTATACCTCTGCAAATGTATAAGTTCTCTACAGATTTGGTCCTAGATTTTATATTATTCCTAGCTGGCCTATTTTAACAATAGCTGGGAGCGCCCTGTGCCGCGCCCCCCACGGGATCTTGTTTTAAACCGGCCCTCCCTTGAAACTTCCACCCAGCCTCCGCCTTTCTGCGCCACTGTGACAGATGGACACCTCACGGGTCCCTTGAAAGGAGCTCTTCTGACTCATGATGAGAACTGATGCTGGGATTCCTTGTGCCTTCCAACAAACTGTCTCCGCTTTAAACACCACCAACCCCCGCATCGACGGAGGCGTCAGCCCCCCTCCGGCCCGCTTCGGTGTCACGTGACGCACGCGAGCGCCGCTACCTCCCCTCTCGGCTCCTAACGGCGACCTCTGCCTGGCCGCTCGTCCCGGCTGGCCTCTATGGTAGCTCGCTCTGGGGGAGCTTCCGCTGGGCGCCGGAAGTGGTCTTGAGGTGCTTTCGGGCGAGCAGCTTTCGCGCATTCCAGCGCCCGCTCGGAGCCAGACCGGCCGGTGCTGCCCGCGGCGACTTCGGCCTTCTTTGCTTGTTCTCTTCCCCGTCTCCCTCCGTCCGCCCTTCTCCGCTCGACTCGCCCCCCAACCCCTTTAACCTTCTCCATCCCTCGTTGTGCTCCGGGGTCGCCTCTCAGCCGGACGTCACAGGTGAGCGCGGGGGTCTCCGGTCGCCCCCCCCCCTGTTCCCGCCATCTTCCTATCTTGTGAGGGGGAATTGGGAGCCCGTGGATCCGTTTTCCCCGGGCGGGAGGGCGCGGGGAGGAGCCGCGGGCGGGGAAAGGGGCCACCTTGGGGCTCCTGGAAAGGTGGTGAAGGGAGCAGCTGGGGAGGGCGGCTCAGATTGGTGGTTGGGGGTGGGGGGAGAGAAAGGCAAGGAATTGGGGAGGGATGATCTGAAATAACTGCCTGAATTGCTTTTCTCCACGTCTTTCTGTTATTTGTGTTTTCTTCCCCTCCTCCTTCCCTTGGATGTCCGTGGGCCAGGCATCCTTCATAAATGTTAACACACGCACCGATCTGAACGGATAGCCGATGTGAAGGAAGTTTGGAGGAGGCGAGCGTGTTGTTTGATGTACATCAGCGTTGAGCGAGCCGCCTTGGGTGAGGCAGGCTTGCTTTCCCGGCAGTCTCCTTCCAAAAAAAATAATAAAATCCTGGAAGTCAACACCCGCGTTTGACTACGGAGGTGTTAATTAATGCTTTAAGGAACTTGTTCCACGAAGAAAGGAGAGAACCAGGGTAATTAGTGCAAAGGAAGGGTTGCCAATTAGCTTCAAGCCTGCAGGGCTGCAGTGAACTTGTAACCTCCGACTACACGTTCTTTCTGCTAGGGTAATAGAAAAGATCCCTGTCTTTCACAGCTTGGGAAATGTGGGGGGGTGTTCTGGAGGCTTTATGGAGGATTGTTCTGCCCAAGTAAATATTAAAATGAAGAGGCTGTTGTTGTGGTTGCTTTTTCTTTCTACGAATGGCAGGCAGCAGTGCTCCACCTTCTGAGGTAGACAGTATGGCTTATGATCAATATCATTTCCCCCTTATTGCACTTGAGATCTGGGAGATAGTGATTTGCCTAAGACCAGTTGGGGGTTTCATGGCAGGTGTAATATCTGACTAGTATCTTCCTGGTTAATTGCTCAGACTCCTATCCAATATGCCACACCAGCTGTTACTGGCACTTTGATCTCCTAGTGTGACGATTTTCCTAGAACAAGTTGCTAGTGCTAATTGCTTGAAGGAAGCAGCCTGCCCAGGGTATGTAGAATGAATTTCCTTTGATGGTTCTAGAAGTTTTATGATTTTAAGGGGAAACATTTAGTGCACTTAACACGCTCACTGACTCTTGAAAGTCATCTAGTGAAATGTAAAGGCAAGGCTTGAGGCAAACAAGAGCATGTGACACAACACAATGGATTGGACTCATCCTCATAGTGTTTTGTGAGATAGCCTTAGGTATGTGTGGCTAAGAAGAAAAAGTTAGATACATTCATGCAGAATATGTCTGTTGGTTACTGCTGGCCCATGTTGAGAGATGGTACCCCCTGGCTATCAGGCTTGGCTTGGCAGCAACATTGGGCTTGTAAAGGAAACTTATTTAAGCAAGGTTACAATACATTTCAGTTCTGCTTTTTTACAGTTCTGCTTTTTAGTGAACAGTGGTAGCATGCCAGTTCATCATGGATCTGTCGCTAGGCTTCATTGCATGACTGTATAGGGACCTCTGAGTATAAACATGAAGCTGCCACGTATTAGCCCACATGGTTTTCACATGATTTCTTTACTGACCGTGTGATAGAGTGCTCAGGATCGTTTTAGTGTTGCCAGGTTGAAATGGCAAGTGATGCCTATGTTCTCTAAGTTGCAGAACTGACAAGTGCTAATTATATTAGGTATATGATGTTTTTCTTCTTTGTTTATGAGCAGTTTTCAATGGGCACTGTTGACCATTCTGTCATTGGCAATGTGTGCTTCGTTTTGTACCTGCAGAACCTTCATTGGATGAAATTCAGTGCTCTGCTTGACACATGCCTAACAGTTTAGAAGCTGTTGGGTTTTTTTGTCATTTAAAGTCCATCGTTCTTGCTCAGGCTTAGTCACTGGTGCTTTGAGTAGCTTGTTAGTTCTGGGAATTTTGAAAAAGAATATATTTGTATTCATGTAAGTGGCTGTCAACCAGTGATTGAAGCAAGCCTTCTCACCATTTTCTGTTCCCAGAAAAGCACAGCAGTACTTTCTAAATCCCTCGTTCATTCTAGTGCAAGTCATTGTATATTCATATTAATAAGCAACATCTTTCTTTGGCTAGATCAGGCCTTGACAAATTTTCTTTGGATTTAGGAGCCAGCCTTCCAGCCTTCAGTGCATCACATGCGAATGTCCACATCGTCTGCACAAATCCTAATCCTAACCTCTTATTTCCCCAGTTCATCATATTTTATTAGTGTTATGACAGGCATGTTGTATACAAATACAGGGGTAACCCCTGTTGTTATAACCACAATGAAAAAGTAGAGTCCAGTCCAGTAGCACCTTAGATATCAACAAGAGTTTTTGGGATCTGATGAAGGG
Organism: Lepidodactylus listeri; assembly: GCA_029233225.1. Taxonomy (NCBI): domain Eukaryota; kingdom Metazoa; phylum Chordata; class Lepidosauria; order Squamata; family Gekkonidae; genus Lepidodactylus; species Lepidodactylus listeri. Next base: position 17,305,692 of record JARCFY010000012.1, read on the forward strand.
AGCTTTGACTCTTGAAAGCTCATACCCTCAAAAATCTGGTTGATCCCTAAGGCGGTATTGGACTGGATTCTAGCTGTCCTACTGCAGACTGACACAGCTATCTTCTGAAACAACAAAACACTAACCTATAACCCAGATATAAATCATCCATTTTTGAAGAACAGCAGAAATGTGTGTGTGTGTGTGTGGGGGGGAGGACGGGGACATTATTATAACCCAGAGATTAATTTACAAATATGCTCAAAGGACTCTTTGAAGTTCCATGAAACCATTTTCAAGGTATCTCTTCAGGGCTCCAGTTTCCATTACTTAGGTGTGTTAATGCATTATGAATTACACCTTTTCATCCCACAGATATCTATCCTGTTCCTCATTACAGCCAATTTGGTGTAGTGGTTAAATGTGCGGACTCTAATCTGGGAGAACTGGGTTTGATTCCTCACTCCTCCACTTGCACCTGCTGGATGACCTTGGGCAAGCCATAGCTCTGTACCAACTGTTCTCTCAAGGACAGTTGCCTCAGAGCTCTCTCAGCCCCACCTACCTCCCAGGGTGTCTGTTGTGGGGAGGGGAAGGGAAAGGAGTTTGTAAGCCGCTCTGAGACTCCCAAGTGAGTGAAGGGCGGGATATAAATCCAATCTCTTCTTCTTCTTCCTAACAATCATGGTGGGCCAGAGCTTTTGGAAGCCAGCAGAGTCCTCCTCCAATTACAGATGTGGAGGGGGAGTGAACACGGGTTGTTGGGTGCAGCAGCCAAGCTGAAAGGCAGTAAGAGAGCTAAGGGTTTGTTTTTTTTGGTGGGGGTGGGGGTGAGGACCCATTGGGGACCCACAACTGGAAATCATGATAAAACTTCCAGGCAACCTGGTATCTGGATTTTTGAGCCCTGGCCTAAGTAGTGTTTTTATGTGGTCAATCTTGGTGTTAGTTCTAAAATTTGTTGAATTAGCCCCAGAGATTGGAGACCATGCAAATTATGCATCATTCCCATTACAGAACAGGACTTTTTCTAATGAGAATGCAAATAAGAGAAGCTTCATTTTGAGCTGAAGCTTTTATCAACTAGAACTTCATCCAGTGTTTTTAAAGTGACCTGTATCACAACAAGAGGAAGTTTGTTAATGGACTAAATAAACAGGTAAATAGCTGAAGACATGTTGAGTTGATGGAGACACATGCTGGCCAAATGGGCTTAATGATAAGGAGTGCATAATGGTCGTACAGGTCCCTGGTTCTGTGGCCAAAGACCAATAGGGCTTTTGAAAGACTCAGGTGACTAGGCAACATCAGCAGCAGTGGAAAATCCAGTCAACAAAATTACTTGCTGAGAAAGAATAATATAAAAAAGCTGGACACATTAGTTGTGATCTAGAACGCATGCATTTTGGGCATGCTCATGACTACTAGCCCATATAGCAAACTTCCTTTTTTCCTCCCAGATCAGGATTCTCTGTTCAGTTGTTTATGGGAATCCTGCAGCATGTATGTCATGCAACTTGGAGTACGTGTCTGAATGTCACGTACCATGAGGTTCAGTCTCATAATTATGGAGATAGGACCGGCAGAGGCCTGATCCTTCGTGTCGTCTTTCACTTAGTGATTAGCATGCACTACTGTAGGACCATTGGTATTAGTTAAGGCTCAGCCTGCTTTCGTTTGCTGATCAAACCATTTCAGCTTTGAAGTCGGTTGACGTGCATCCACCAGTCTTCTCACACAACACATCCTATTTCTGCCTCTTTTCTCCCGAAAGGTCTGTGCTGAGTGGGTCTTCTGACAGAGCAGGGAAGAAAAGAGATCTGCTCAGCGGGAAGAACTGCCCCGCTGTTTGTCTGAACTGTCACCAATGATGTTAGCCATCAAACTTTCTGTCAAGATACTATAAATTTTATTTACCTAATTTTATTTACCAATTTCTACCTCGGATCCAAAGAAAAGATGTTTAAATGGAAGCTGTGCTTTGAGATATAAAATTTGTTTTCTACCCAGTGATTTGGGTTTTCTGGGGAAATATGAACCTGAATCATATTTAATTTAAATAATGTTAACAAAAGAAAGCAAATAATCTTGTGCGAGCCCGGACCGTGTGCAAGTATTGGGAGTTTGTCCATGTCTCATACCCCACATTTAGCCCGTCCAACATGCATGATTTGCAGCATACCAGCCCAGACAGATTGTGTTATTTATTTAGCTTGCATATGTTCTGCCTTTTTCACTGAGACTAAAAGCAGATTTTTCCATAGCACTGGAAAATGTTCGGCTCCACATCATAGAATCGTACGGTTGGAAGGGACAGCCAACTCCCAGTTTGGTGTGAGAGCCAGTTTGGTGTAGTGGTTAAGTGCGCGGACTCTAATCTGGGAGAACCGTGTTTGATTCCCCACTCCTCCACTTGCACCTGGCTGGATGACCTTGGGCAAGCCATTGCTCTGTACCAGCTGTTCTCTCGAGGACAGGTGTCTCAGAGCTCTCTCAGCCCCACCCACCTTACAGGGTGTCTGTTGTGGGGAGGGGAAGGAGTTTGTAAGCCTCTCTGAGACTCCCAAGTGAGTGAAGGGCAGGATATAAATCCAATCTCCTCTTCTTCTTCTTCTTCATCCAGGGTCATCTAGTCCAGCCCCTTGCAAAATGCAGAAAATTCAAAAAGTCCCCACACACACACCTCCAGTGACTGCTGTTCCATGCCCAGAAATGGACAAAAATCCTCCAGGATCTCCAGGCAAACTGGCCTGGAGAAAAATTGTTTCCTGACTCCAGTGTGGCAATCAGCATTTCCCTGGGCGTGTAAGAAAGTCCACGAGAACTAAGCACTGATGCAACCCTTCCTGCCCTCCTTCTCATGAACTGCATCACTGATCCTGCCCTTTCTCCAAGGAACTTTCTGTTCTCAGGTGGTTTCTTCTCATAGATTAGGCTTGGGGGGGGGGTGCACCTGGTGGAAAGTCACTTGGAAAGCTTTATAGCTGAGCAGTTATATGACTTCAGGTCTTTCCACGCTGAGTCTGATTGGCTTTTGAAACATTGTTGTTTTTCCTGCTTAATATGAATATGCTGTGGAGACTCATATTAATATCTCAGGGTCAACATCCAATAGGCTAGGCACACCAGTTCCACTAATTCTTATAGTGTTGCTTAGATTTATACATTTTGTTTTTGCTGAATAATCACAATTCCTATTTGACACAGGAGTGCTCCGTTAACCACTCTTGGAAATGTTGTGTAACATCTCAAAATGGGAATTCTCTGCTTCTAAAATATATCATTAGGACTCTCATAATGATGTCATAATGCTGAATTCATACAGTTAATACCAAAATTGCAGCATTGTTTGCCTAGTCCCTGCCTGTAGAACACTGTTTGTCAGCAGTAAGTTCAGTCTTGTACTGTGCCAGTCCTGGCTAGTTTTACCTATAGTGCCATGTTATGCAGTTGTATCACATAATGTGGGCAGGGCTCCCTTTGAAAGTCAATGGAAGCTACAGATACCAGTCTCACTTTGCCCACTTGCAGCAAAAGACTAATTAATATGAATGATATGACTACTCAAGGTCGTACGTTTAAAAGGTTACAAAAGCCCGATTTTCCTATGTCAGTTTTTTAGCAAAGAGAAAGAGGGGCCATTTTACAAAAATTCAGCTTAATTCTTATAATAAAGTAATGCATGTTTTGGATTTTATTAACTGAATCCCTTTAAACTCATGTCTCAAGTTTACAAGAATTTTCACTGGATCGTAATTTTTGCTGTAATGTGTCATTGGGGGTAGGTTAATGTTTTTTTTTTGCCACACTTGCACTCTAGTTTCTGTTTGCAGCTGCTCCAAAGTCCCTTATTGTTTTCCCCCCAAGCAGCAAGATTATGGAAGTGAAGGGACCTGGTTGCTTATAAAAGAAAAACATATGGATTGACTGAATGGGAATTTAGGCTTAGTTCTCACTGAGATGATAAGTCTGTACCTTCATTGTATCATATTAGTCTGTTAATTGGGGGCTAGCAAGGATGAAAGCTTCTCCATACCTCCCCCCCAATCCCTGTACAGAGGAAGCTAACCATCAGGGAGAAAAGGTTTGTACTTAGCTTTCCCACTGGACATGTTCACTCTGTACAAAGGGATTTGTCTTGTGAGACAGCATTTTATATCTGAGACCCCATCTACAACCTGAAGTGGTACTATCAAGACTTTGGGCCCATCACAATCTCCCAGCCTAACCCACCTCACAAAGTTGTTGTGAGGATTGAGAGGGGAGACCCATGTGATAAGCTGCTCTGGGACCCGATTATGGAGAAAAGCAGAATGTAAAATAAAAAAATTAAAAAGGCACAACAACTTCTTCACCCAAAGAGTGATTAACATGTGGAATTCACTGCCATTTCCACAGGAGGTGGTGGTGGCTACAAGCATGGATGGCTTCAAGAGGAAATTAGATAAAAATATGGAGCAGAGGTCCATCAGTGGCTATTAGCCACGAAGTATAGATAGGAACTCTCAGTCTGGGGCAAGTGATGCTCTGTATTCTTGGTGCTTGGGGGGGCAACAGTGGGAGGGCTTCTAGTGTCCTGGCCCCACTGGTGGACCTCCTGAGGGCACCTGGTGTTTTTGGCCACTGTATGACAGAGTGTTGGACTGGATGGGCCACTGGCCTGATCCAACATTGGCTTCTCTTACGTTCTTATGTTCTTAACACCTGTCTCACAAATACCTATTTTTGTGTGCATTTTATTTTAACAGTCAAATTTTGGAATGTTAGGTGCTTTTCATTAGTTTAGGGAAGTTGACTGTCAACACTTGGAGATTGTTTCAACACTTTCCAGAGTTTCTACCTTCAAAAAAACCCTTTCCATGTCGGCATGTTGCAGAGAATTCTTGGCTGTAGTTCTGTCATGTCCTGCTCCCACCAGACCAGTTGGGCATCATTTCTCTTTTTCGTTCTACTTTAAGGGGAAGTGTATGCCTTAGAACACCTTTTATGCCAGGGTCCCCACCATTTCTGAGCCTGTGGGCACATTTGAAATTTTGAGAGAGGGTGGAGAGTGCCACTCCAAAAAAGGCTTCCACAGGCTCAGAGCCAAACCCCAAATGGCTTCTGCATGACGAGGAGCCAAATAGAGTGCCTCCCTCCTCACACTTCCTGAGAAGAAGGAAAGCCTGAAGTGGGAATGGAATGACAGACTGATTTAGGAAAGCCCAGGTGCTTACCAGGCCTCCGCCTGATCCTCCAATGGAAAACCTTCGCATTTGAATGAGGGCAACCAATAACAAGCCTTTGTAGGCTCCATCCACATTCTGAAAAGCTCCGTGGGTACCAAGGGAGGTATTGGTGGACACCAGGCACCCACGGGCACCCTGTTGAGGAACCCTGTCTTATACCTTCCTGTGGTCAGGGATAATGCTGGTCATGATAAGTTAACTGGTCATGCATTAAAGTTTGTCCATCATTACTGGGGGTTTTTTTTAGCAACCTCTAATAATGCACTTCTGAGTGCCCTGGAGTGCAGACCACTGCTCTTCTTCATAATCTTGTGCTGCTACTAGAAGTTAAATTTCACAGTTGCTATTGGACTAGAACGGAAAGGAAGATGTTTTTGAGTTTCCTAACCTCTCACTAAGTTGCGTTATTTCATTTCCTTTTGAAAGTCTTCCTGTGTAATAAGAATACTTAACTGTGCTTAAAATGTGCATTCAGAATTAAGCCGCAGTGGAATGGAAAGAGGTGGAGATTTGGCTGAGGCATTTATATCCGATCTACCGTCCTCTCTCCTCTAATCTGTAAGCCATTTTAAATGAACAAATGAGGAAGCATACTGCTTTAGTCATTCCTTCCACATCCTGGTACTTCCTGAAATGCTAAAATGGTCTCTTTGCCTTTCAGAGGCATATAGTCCCTAGGGATCTTTCCCCCTTACATTACACAACCTGTCTTGATTGTTAAACATCAGAAAATCAAGCAGATAAGAATGCCAGCTGTTGCTGGAAGAGGTGATTTATCAGGGAGATTGTAACATCATTGCTTCAACTTTGATGTTCATCACTCTCGTTTCATTTTGGCTCGTTACTGCAAAACAGCAATTTGTTTTACATCTATTTCTTCTCAAAATGTAATATGATAGATTGCCTAAAGCTAGGTTTCATGCACGTCATTATACTTATATAACATATAAAACATGTTCTCGGGTAAATTGGAATAACTGTATTCAAAAACGTATAACCAGATAATTTTGCATTAATATTGTGTGGGACATGGCATTTGTTTTCCACCTTGTGCATGTAGACTTGTTAGCATGTAAGCTTTTTCTGGTAAATGTTTTTTCTCTCTTGTAAACCCAATTGATCCTAATAAGACTTTGCTTATGTATGTTCCAAAGATCCTTTGTGTTTCAGCAGATTAGATGTGGGTACTCAAATGTGTTGTTACTACTGACCCAGTAGATGCAAACATATTTACAGTGCAGTCCTTACTCCATGGTTCCATGGGAGTAAGCTTCATTGAATAGACCTGAGTAAGATTCTGAGTAGACCTGTGTAGGGTGCTGAGGAGGTAGATTGGACACGACCACTTCAGACTGCAGGTGGGTATCAGTTTTGGGAGATTGCTCTGTGTTGGATTTTCACCAGCAGAGGAAGCAAAGGAAGAAGGTAGAATGTTCCCCTGGCCGTCCTTACCTTTTGCATGGAATTTTCTTTATGTAAAAGAGCATTCAAAAGCCGAATTCCTCACCTGCAGCCTGGAGTTGTACAGTCAATTCTACTGTTTCAGGGATTTGCCAGGCCTCACTCTAGAATAATTCTGCTGGTGTGGAGCGCATCTTTAGTATAATTGCCATTGAAATAAGTGAAATTGGCTTTCAAGTAAGTATACTGATGATGGGGTGTTGTAAGTGTTGTAGCTACTTTGGAGTTCTTGAATCTTTAACGTAAGGAGAATAATTGCAAACAAGCAAAATGTATATTGTGCAGTTTCTCACTGATGCATTTCTCATGACCATTAACTTGCACGAAAACAAGAGGATTAAAGTATAGGTGGCAGTTTTTGCATGCTTCAAGTATAATTAACTTTAAAATGTGAAAGTCTTTTCGACTGGTTTTTGTATTGTTTTACTAATCATTATTTAATATGGTTTTCATAGGATTTTTAACATGACACTGATATACTGGACAGGTAATTTCCGTTGTTTTTGAAAACCTAATTCAATAGAGTAAATCCAGGTAACTGACAGAAATGAGCATCTGTGTATCTCCTTGTAGCATCATTTTGCCAAGGACATTATTCTGTTAATTCCACTTTTTTTTATTAAGTTTTTAAAATTTTTGTGGTGAAATGTGCCATTGGTTCTGACCAAAATAATAAAAAAAATCACTTCTACATTTTGGAGAAGTGATTTACCTCTAAAATTCTTGAAAGAGTGGTAGTGTTTTCCTTTACATCTGAAACATTGCCTCTTCTTCTTTTTTCCCCCTAAAAAAAAAGGCAAAAGTCTTCTATTTTCCCAGTGAACTGGCTTGTGGGTAGATTTAAACTAATGCCAAACGCATTCAGGGCTGCTTTGCATATGACGTTTCCCCCACACTAGCTTTCTGATGTGCATTTGTAAACACTTGCACATCCACTGTGGCTTCACATATGATACTGTATGTGTCGCTTCTACACGGAATCTTAGTGTGGGTGGAATGTCATGTACCAGCTGTCCCTTGGAGACTGATCCTGCTTGTTGTATCTCTCCTTCTTTCCTCTGCCTTTGCTTGCTTGCTGCTGCTTCCAGTGTAAGGTGTAAGATCCCGGGAAGGCTTGCATGAGATGTGTGCATTTCCCTAAATGACGCATGGATTTTCAATTTGTGCTGGTGCATGAAAATGTGCAAGAGAATATTTTAGTATAATGAAACGCAGAATGATGATGTCCAGTTGACTAAACCGTTAGTATTTTGTGAATGAATCACTTTATTCTAGTTCTCAAGTTCCATTAATTTTAGGTTTCAGCCATGTTTAAGTGCGTTTTGCCTTCTCCATTTTTTTAGCGTTGTATTTTTATTTATTTATTTTTTAAAAAATATTATCCCTGAGGAGCTCAGGATGGTGTACATGGCTCTCTTTCTAGCCATTTTATTCTCACCAGCAGGCCCAATGGAATAGGTTAGGTTGAGCTAGGGTGACAGACCCAAAGCAACTTGTGTTTTTGTCTAAATCATTATTTTAAAAACCCAATTAGGCTTGTATTTTTGTGTGTTTTGTATAGTGCCCGCCGATGGATGGCTTCAGGGTTGCCTTTCAGTTTCCATGAGCAGAGGAGCACCTAGGGGTTGGATCCAAAGGCGCCCTTCTGTTCATGTGATAAAAAGTAAAGGTTTCCCTTGCCTGTTGAATCCGACTCTAGGGGGCGGTGCTCATCTCCATTTCCAAGCCGAAGAGCCAGTGCTGTCTGAAGACTTCCTCCGTGGTCATGTGGCCAGCATGACTAAACGCTGAGGCGCATGGAACACTGTTACCTTCCCACCAAAACGATACCTATTTATCTACTTGCAATTTCTTGCTTTTGAACTGCTAGGCTGGCAGGAGCTGGGGCCAGAGACGGGTCTCGAACTGCCAAGCTACTGACCTTCCAGTCTGCAACTCAGTGTCTTAACCTCTGAGCCACCGTGGTCCTTCTGTTCATGTGAACTGAAAGGCAGTTCTGAAACCAGTCGTGGGCACTATACAAACATACAAGCCCAGTTGTTGTCTTTAAAAAAATTTGACTTAGACAAAAAAGAGAAACTGAAGTTGCTTTGTGTCTGTCACTCTTGCTCAACGTAACCTACTCCATTGGTCCTGCCGGTGAGACTAAAATGGGCAGGAGAGCCGTATGCTTCACAAATAATAGGAGAGATAGCAAGCGCTTACGTTATTTCTTCCCACTTTTTGAGTCTGAGTTTGTATCACGTTAATTGTAGCTTCTGCTTTCTTTTTTGCGATGCTCAGAAAGAATAGCAGCGGGCCCTTAACCGGGCAGAAAGTTGCTCCCTTGATGCTGCAAAGTGACTTAAATAATTAGCAAAAGAGCAGATTAATGTTTGTGTAGGGAACACAGTGCAAATTGTGGATATAACAGAAGACGGAATAAACAGAAAATGAGGGGAATGCAGTTTTCTGATTCCTCAAAGGAGAAGCTTTTAAAACCATAACTGAGGAGAATTCAGTGGAAGTATTTTTGTAACATCTAGTGGAGCTAGCACAGGGAGATCCTAGGTCTTAAGGCACATTTATTCCCCTGAAGTGAGCATAATTTACTTTGCATAAGGCGATTCTTCTCATAAGAGACTTCTCCCAAAGTGCCATGACTTGTAGCGTTTGGTAGCCATTTGGAAGCAGCAGTTGGCTGGTAGACTGGCAACAGAAGCTGCTTCAGGTATTTGAAAAAAATGACCTTTGCTCATGTTTGTGCATCTGCAGCCCTTTATTGTGATTGAACAAAGCCCAATTGACTTTCTCTGTATTGATTTCAGGTGCCACATTTCTACTTTAAATGTCTTTGGAAACTTGGATTTGTCCCTGACAGTATATTTCATAAGCTAAGGTTTTTAAACAAGCCCTCTTACCCTTATTAGTTAAAACTGTGGCAGCCTCATTCTTAGTTTACTTAAGAGCATTTTTGGGCTGTCAGAGCCTGCACCCTATTAGAGATTATCATTCAGTTATTTTAAATCCGACTCAGACGTCTTTCCTTACTTTATTTGTACTGTCAAACACTGGATTTGTTTCTTGGCCCGTCATTCGAATCCTGGAACCTGATTCTGGGAATTACTGTTGCTTTCTGTCCATGTGAGCTGACAGCCTTTTGACCTTAACTTTAAAACAGTGGCATCAACATAGTTTCCATGATGGGTAAAATTAGGGCCATCTCCTGAAGAAGGAAATCTTGATTGATTATGTGACTTTTAATTGATTAAATATGCATATGTATAAAATAACCATTTTAAACAATACGCCACCTTCTCTATCTGGTGCAAGTACATGTAGCAGTAGGCGCAGTGCAACAGAAAAGGTCCTGTCTTCTCTGTTGTTTGAAGGTACCATTTCTAAGATGGTGTCTGCCTTCTGCTGCCTTTGTAAGTACTTGGCGTATTGGGGTTACCTTTTTAATCATTTAAAAGGTTTCTAATCAATTGATCATATAGGGTAAACAAACACTAACTCTAGTGAACATGGATGGAAAACTATTTGGGAATACTGATTAAATGGGCTTACATATGTGAGTCTTGGATGCAATGCATTTTCTTTCCCGTTTTTCAATAAATGTGGTCTCTTTTATTCAGGGGAGAAAAATGGTTCATGCATGGTGACAGCGGTTGAAGTCTGTTTCTGGTAAATTAGATGTACTTCAAACTAGTTTTAGAATAGTAAAGATCTGAGGTTGCGTAGCAGTAATGTGGAAGAAGCAGAGTGTAAAAGAAATGAAACTGGCAAATTGTTTTTCGTTGCATAGATAGAATCAGGTACTGAAAGATCACCCATTCTGTGAATGAACACATCCTGCAATATTAAACCAAACAATCTTTAGATGTTTGATTCTAAACATTTCACCTGGCATTGTCCTTCAAACATCATCTTCCTGTATTTCCAGCTGGGTTTGACTCTGCATGTGTTACAATGGGCGTTTGGTTGTTTCCTGGAAGCATTTCAGGATGTTCACTGGGTTTGGAAAACACTTAGTAGGTATAAAGGGGATTAAATTGTTTTCTTTATTGAATGGCTTTGCTAGTTAGCAATTAATGGTGGACAATGTAATAATTCTGCTGTTTTGAAGTGCATTCATTTGCAATTAAAAACAATATCTGGTTTGCTTATAGAATAAATTACAGCGCTAATCTTAATTCAAAGCAGATTTTTTTTTCCTGGAAAGCCCTAAAATAATTCAAGAACTCATTAGGTCTAAATGTTTCCATTCCAGTTAACAGTTTTAAGAGTAGCTTGTTATATAAGTCAAGTGGTGATATTTAATACTCGGTTTTTAGTTTATCTTAGGAGCTTCTGGGAAGTTATTTTTTGAAGTAATGCCCACAGAAAGTGGAAGTTGTGCCACTGCACGCCAAGCAAAGCAGAAACGCAAATCTCACAGTCTCTCCATACGAAGAACCAACAGTTCTGAGCAAGAGCGGTCAGGATTGCAGAGAGAGATGCTGGAAGGCCAGGTAAATTTGACTGGACTGGAGCGTGTTTCTTGTCTTGCAAACAAGGTTTCTTTATTATTATATCAGGTCAGGTTACATTACGTTACCTTGATAACATTCTGTCGAGCAATATGACTAATTCCATATCACCAGGAGGGTTTGTGTGTGTGTGTGTGTGTGTGTGTGTGTGTGTGTGTGTGTTGATGCAGCATGGAAGAGCGGCTGTTCAGATTAGAAGGGCAAAAAGGCTATGGGAAGCATCTTAATCCTTGTTTAAGGACTGTGGCCCTTCCCTTCATTTAACCTCAGCATGCTTCTCTTTAGAAACATTCAGACTGAAAGACGGGTTCAGTCCAGGCTTGAGTTTCACATTTAACCTGAGAATTGAGTCATAATGTCCCATGTCCAAATCCAGCACATAGCTTGCTGTATTTTTGTATTTGTAGGCAGAAAAACGAGCACAAAGTTTTCATTTTTATCAGAAGTAGGTACAAATCGCATAAAAGGGTGTAACTCAGCTGACATAAAAGGGTGTAACTCTGCTTAGGATAGCATGGTAAGCCTCTCTGGTTTTCCCAATGACCTTTCTTTCTTTTTTAATCCAGATTTTTAAATTGATTTTCCAACACACATGAGGCAAGGCCTGAATTCATACATGTCCACAGAAGGAAGCTCTTCGTGTCATTTAGCTATCAACAAGAAAGACACAAGTGCTAGATCTGGTGTCTCATCCAGTGCTCCCTCTAAGCTGTGGAGTCTTGTGAGCAAAAATTCTACTTTGTGAACTACTGGCATTAAAGTTGTGAGCGAGCGATTTGGCTACTGCATAAATTAAGTTTGCTCTGGAGCCATCCTTCCTGAGCCGAGACAAAAATGTGTGAGCTGGAGGCTAAAAAACCGTGAGCTAGCTCACGCTAACCCAGTTTAGCGTGAAATCTTCACAAAATCTTTAAATGGTTTTAGGGTTGTAGCCTGTTACGCACACTGCTTTGTGGGTAACTTATGAAACTTCTATTAATTATGCTGTCAGACTTTGAGTAAATGAAAGTGGCAACCAGTCTGCCTACTCTCAGAAGATTTTCCTTGAACAGCTTGAAAGGGAGAACCCCCTGGCTAATTCTGCTGCCCACAATTCTTTGCAACATTGGATGGAAATGGAAACAGTACTGAAGGCAGTGCCAAGGGTAGACAGATACTGTGCTGTATCTGTGTAGTGAAAGCCTGAGTCTTTTTGACCAGTGATTTATGGCTGAACAGCAACAAAGGCACAGTCTAATATTTGCAATCCTGTATAGAGGTGTTCTAGTCTAAACTTAAACTGGAGTAAATCTGGACTATAAATCTGTTGGAGTCAGTAGCTGTTACAAGAGTGATCTCAATGGATCCTGGATCCTTCTCTACTCTCCTCCACTGGAGAGAATATTAGCACCCCCTGCCCAGATTAATACAAGCATGTGTTTCCGTGAACTTGCTGAGATTTTGTTAGTGGACCTTTTGACTCATTACTCAGATGACTGCCTTATTCTCGTGTGTTATCCTCCCGTCTTTTTTTCTTTATGCAAAAAACCTGAGATCTTATTAGAAGCTCTAACGAAAAAGAGAGAGATTCTGCTTTTTGTGTAGAGTAAGCAGTTAAGCAGATCGTTGCATAGTGATTGAATGCTTGATTTGTGCAGAAAATCTGTGAGTTCTGAATTCTTGCTTCAGTTTAAAGGGAGCGTACAGTGTTGCACACACATCCACTTGCATCCATAGCACTAGCCAAAATAGGGGAAGCCAGTTTGTAAATGTTTTTGTTAGTGTCGAAAGTGTATAGGAGGGGTGTCAGTTATCTTTTTTGTGTGTGGTTGCTGTGAAAAAAGTGTTAGATAGTGATCCTTGACTGTACTCATGTGACCAGTGTAGGAAACATTGCTCTCTGGGTTTCACTTACCCTTAATGACATCATCTCATAGCCAAATCTGATTGGCCATGTAGTGTGTCATGATGTCATCATAACTGCTACGGGATCACCCAAGAAGATAGGGAACTGAGTTTAACAGAAATAAAGTGTGAGGGGAGTTGTTGAGCCCTGACCACAAAAACAGTTAATTCTGTGGCAAAAAGCAAGCTTTGAAGATCGATCATTCATCTTGGTCCCAGCTGGCATTTCCCTATCTGGTAGCGTGAATGGTGATACCCACATGCGAGCAGGTTCATGCCTATCAGAGCATCTGTCGCATAATGAGGAACTGTTTACTGGTTTGCCATTAGGTTCAGCTTCAAAGTTCTTCTGGCTCTGAGAGGGAGGGCATCTTATGGGTGATTCCCACCAACCAGACAGGAAGCAGGGCAACGCAAACTTCCTGTCTCGGGCAGTGAGTTCACCCAGATCCTCAGTTTGTTTCCTGCCAAAGATAGGAGCACACGTCCCAGAGGACCTCTGCTACATGATTTACCCCTTTGTCTCTTCTTTGTCCTTTTTTCACTCATTCATATGTAGGTGCTGGTTCTTTCCAGTGTGAAAAGCAGGATCGTCTTTATCATCTGTGTTTCACAGTACCATTGATCAGAACAGTCATGTTTCCAGAGTGACTTTTGCAACCATCCTTTGATCCTATTTGGTCATTTTTTGGGGGTGTTGATTTTTATGCTTGTGAAGTGCATAACATTTTTAAAAAGCCTGTTGGTTGCAAGATTTTTAAAAATGAAAACATTTCAGAATGGGCAAGTAGCAGGTTTCGTGCAAAATGCAGTGGTGAGCAAAAACGTTGCCAGACTTCACTATAACTTTGACATGTGATAGTTTCCTCCCCTCTAGGATTCCAAACTGCCAACATCTGTCCGAAATACACTTCTGGATCTCTTTGGCCAAATAGAAAGAGAATTTGAGAACCTCTACATTGAAAATCTTGAATGTGAGTTGATCTTTACATACCTTATGGGGGGAATAAAGTTCAAGTAAGTGGGTACTGCTGGTATAATATCTTAGATATAGGAAAGATTTTTAAGGGAGTTTTGATCCAGAGCTTTGTTCTGGGCCTTTCATGAAGTTAGTTTAAGAGGCTGGCCGCATTGGTCTGCTAGCTCTGAGTCCAGCGGTACCTGAGAGACCAGCAGGATTTTCAGGGTTATAAGCTTTCAAGAATCAAAGCTCCCTTTGTCTGATGAGCTTTGACTCTTGAAAGCATATCCCCCCCCAAATTTGTTGCTCTCTAAGGTGCTACTGGACTCAAATCCAGCTGTCCTACTGCAGACCAACATGGTTACCGTCTGAAACAAAGCCCTCTTTGTCAGATACAGTCAGAATGGAGATCTGTGTCCTAATATCCCAGTCAGAAGGAGGGAGGGGTGTTGTGAAGGAACTCAGGATGCAGAGGTCCTGTTACCTGTAGTGAAATAAGAAATCTGTGTCCCTTTTCAGCCTTAAACAGAACTAAACAGGATTATGAAGGGATTATCCACATATGTCGGTAAACAGATCTGTATGTACACACCACAAGAACCAAAACTTAGGCATTTGCCGTCTTTTGTCCAAAATATACAAGCCTAGCAACTCAGGACATCCTATTGTCTCAGACATAGGCACCATCACTATAGGGGTGTCTGGACCCATGGACACTGTTCTCAGACCCTGTGCCTTCAAGACACCAGACTTTTGAGAAAAATACAATCGGTTAACAGTCTTCTAGGAAAGACTGTTTTGGCCACCATGGATGTTGATACACCGACATCCCCCACAAAGATGGACTATACGCTATTAGGAACACCATCTCTGGCAACACCAAGGCCAGCCTCACTACCCAGCTCTGCCGGTTTGTCCTCGCCCACCGCTATTTCAGAATTTGGTGAAGGTTTATTTCTTCAGATCAGTGGCACAGTCATGGGCACCCGAACGGTACCACAACATGCCAACATTTTCCTGGCTGACCTGGAGCAGTGCTTCCTGAGCTCCCATCCATTAATATCCTTCTTCGTCCTGAGATTTATTGATGACATTTTCATCGTTTGGACACATAGGAAAGAAGCGCTGGAAAAATTTCTCTAGGCCTTCAGCCACGTCCACCTCACCATCAACGGTGACCATGAACGAATCCACGCAAGAAGTACATTTTCTAGACACCAGTGTACAAATGCATAATGGAAGAGTGAAAACCACGCTATACTGGAAACCTACAGATTGCCAAACATGTCTGCAAGCCTCCAGTCACCGTCCTAAACACACCAAATGATCCTTCGTTTACAGGCAAGCGGTACGCTGCAGCTGCAGCTGTTCTGATCCCTCAGGCAGAGATTCTCACCTGCAGCATCTAACACAGAATTCTTGGAATTACAGTACTCACCTGATTTAGAAAGGAAACAGATCACCTGAGCCAGAATGATTCCAGGGGATAACCTGCAACAAGATAGGTCCTAGCAAAACAACCACAGAACCCCACATACAGGTCTCAGCTCAAACCAATTCAACGTATCATTAAAGACCTACAACGTATGCTGGACAGTGATGCTCCTGTCTCACAGGCACTGGGAGGTAAACCTTTTTTTACAACCTCCTAATCTTAAAGACCTTCTCATCCACAACGAACATGGACATGGACTCTGGGACGGGAGCCTGCGCAAAACCGAGATACCAGCTCTGTCCACATATTCACTCTGACAACACAGTCATGTGACTTAACAACATCAGCCAGACCATCTCAGGTTCATTCACTTGTTCATTTTCCAGTGTTATATACGCCATCAAATTCCAGCAGTATTTTTCCAGTGTCTGTGCAGGACAAACAAGTCAGCCCCTACGCAAAAGAATAAACGGACATAAATCTGACATTAAACACCAAAGCACTCAAAAATCAGTGGGAGAACGTTTTAATCTTTTGCTGACAGTCCTCAAACAAAGAAGCTTCAAGGGGAGATTATAACATGAGATGGCTGAATCTGAATTTATTCACAGGTTCAGAACAATGGAACTCCCCTCCCCCGGGGGGGGGGGGCTGAATAGGGACATAGGGTTCTTATCTCGTTACAGATGCTAATTTTATGCCCTAAGCATTTCCCCTCTGCTCTAAAATCAAGCTAATTATACTATGCATTGTATCTCTGCATCTTGAGTTCCTTCTTTGCAACACCCCTCAGATCTCCATTCAGACTGTACCTGATGAAGCAAGCTTTGACTGTTGAAAGCTTATTCTCCAAAAATCTTGTTGGTCTCGAAGGTGCTATTGGTCTCAAATCTAGCTGTCCTGGAACTTTGTTATTGTAAATGATACTGAGCCATTAAATGAGTATGAATCATCATATGTCCCGAGTTTACTTGACGCACCTGTCTACAAGGCATACTTATTTGATATCCCCTTCAGTTAACATTATCTTATGCCTCTTAACTTAATCGGATCATAATACAAATACATGTGTGTTGCAGCTAGTGCTGTTTGTCCAGTGTACAGTTCTGTTTTTCAAAAGAGGCAGAGCATTCAGGTATCTTGGAACATTCCATGTTGAGTTCCTGGTTTCATTAGACAATGGCTATTTTAAGGTATAGAGTAGCAATTGTTAGTGAAATCGGGAACTCAGCAAGAAATTTTAAAAGATTGCATATATGCTCTGCATAAGAACATTTGTGTTCAATCATTTGAACATAGCCGCTAGTTTAGTAGAAAGACAACACAGAAACTCAGTAAATAACAAAGAAATACATGCTCGCCAAACAGTGCCTGCGTCGGCTTCCAAACAGTGCTGAGGTTTGCTCATTACCTGTGTATTGATTCAAGCTTGCTATTCCCGAGTACAAACGTTCTTTCTCCTTGGCAATAATATGACAAAGTTCCAATAGTATGTTCATTGTTTCTGAAATGGAGGGAATTGAATGCAAAGATAAGCTTTTTGGTGTGCTGACTGTGGAAAATCCTTCTTGAATTTAAGTTGTTCTGACAGCTGTTTCCATCATTACCAGCCTTCTCAGAAACCTGACTTGAAAGCAAATTCCTCATAGCCAAGTTCAGTGTGAATTTTTAAATCTGGTTTGGAGGCTGCTGATAACAAAAATTTGAAATAGTTTATGCAGAGCACACAGATAACCATCAAGGAGATGTCAACTGAAAAAATAAATAAATAAACGTGCTGTATGTAATCTGCAGCTTGCAGAGTTGAGGCTTTGCAAATACTGCAGGAAAACTGGGATGGTTAATGTAAATGTTGCAACAGCATACTTACTGACTGCATTAACATGACATTTTATGCCACTGCTAGTACGTAGAGAGATTGATACGCTTAATGAGCGCTTAGCAGCTGAAGGCCAAACCATCGATGGAGCAGAACTCAGCAAAGGACAGCTGAAAACGAAAGGTACGTTGACAAACATGCCTTTCATAAATTTTGAGTTAGCAATGTAATAGAAGGGTATTAACGCTAATGCCTGAGTAAGCAAATGACCCAAGTTTCTTTTTGAAATCTCCCTTTCAATTTATTTGTCTCAACAGCCAGCCATAGTACCAGTCAGCTCTCTCAGAAATTAAAGACTACTTACAAGGCATCTACCAGCAAGGTATGAGGCACATCTTGAATCTTTTCCATTCCGCTGAGTATTTACTTAACCAGCCTGACTTGGCTGCTTTATGTTAAGTACTGTTTGCTCACATGCATGCTCTGTCAAGGCTGCTGGGGTGATGGGCATCTACGTTTTATTCAGCCTTTCAGAAATGTTGCTCCAAGATGCATTTAATGAATGTGTTGTTAATCAAAAAATTTTTTAAAGGATGTTTGCCACAAGGGAAAACCACAGCGGGATGGGTGTTCTTTTGTTTCAAGGCTGTCACCAAATCACTGCTTGTATATTAGTTAAGAATGTAAGAAGAGCCCTGCTGGATCAGACCACTGGTCCACCTAGTCCAGCATCCTGTCTCATACAGTAGCCAACCAGTTCCTCTAGATGGCCAACAATAGGGCACAGAGGCTGACGCCTTTCTTTGATGTTGCCTCCTGGCTCTGGGATTCAGAGGCTTAGTGCCTCTGAGTGTGGAGGTTCCCCTCAGTCACCATGACTAGTAGCCATTGGCAGACTTGACCTTCATGAATCTATCTAATCCCCCTTTAAAGCTGTTTATTCCTGAGGCTATCGCTACATCCCCTGGCAGTGAATTCCACTTTTTAATCACATTTTAATCACTAGTTCCTCTAGTCCCATAGGCACGGTAAGGTTTTTACTCCAGTGCCTTTCAGAATGAGAACTCCTATGTCAGGAGGGTTTCCTTGCTGATTGCAGCTATCACTAATTCAATCACTGTTTTGAAGAATCAGTCATATGTTGGCTGTCGAGTGTTCATAACATTTACAGGGTATTACCCCTTAACGGGGAGCAAAGGTTGCATGTAAGCTTTTCACCTCATCATCTTTTCATGGGCTTTCAAAATGAATCAGATTTTTAGATGCAAACATCATTGTTCAGGTGTTAGATGTGGTCAGAGCTAACTAAATACTTCAGTAACCGGGTTGTTTTTGAGTCCTGATTGCAAACATAAAAGGGCAAAGTTAATTTCCCTCTTACACATTTTATCTCTTTTTTAACTGCACAGAAACAGCTCCATATGACCCCATTCCCTTCCCAGATTTTCTGTCCTCCTGCATGGTGGAGGGGGGATTCAGTGCTGGGAGCTTTTAGAAGTGGGCCTTGGGATCCCTCCTGCCATGATAATTCTGAGGAGCCTGGTGGGAGGGTGGAGATGTCAGCCTGTGTGGGCCTTCCACCACCAGCCTTAGGCTCAGAATACCCCCCCCCCAATACAGCTGAAGTCCCTCCTACCTGCAGAAGCCAAGCCAGGTGGGACATTAGAAGTGATCAGAGTTAAGCCTTGCCACTCCTTCTCCTCTCTGGGTCTCAGAACGGCAGTGGACTTCCTCAGGAGAGGGGAAAGTAATGCAGTGTTACTTAGTGTGCTGTTCTTACACTGTAGTGGTTATCAGCCCTTTTTCCCCTTTGTCCTTCCTTTTTTGTCATTCTTTTGATCTCCTACTTTTTCACTATACATTTTGCCCTGTGGTGAACTTTCTTCTAGGGATGTGCAGCAAAAAATAAATAAATAAAATTAAAAGATTATGTGGTTTTCAGATGCGGGATATGTTGGAGCTGAAAAATATTGGCATTCTTGGTTTCCCAGGACCAGGCGTGGTATTTGGATACAGGGGTGTTTTTTTGTTTGCTTCTGGTATTTTTTGGCTCCATTGCCTCCTATGGGAGTTTTTTTGGGGATGGGGTGGGGTTGTGTTTTTAAAGGTACTGGTACCAAAATAGCAGGGGAGCTACTGGTGCCTGTCCTTTAAATAACCCCCAAATTTCAAGTCAGTTGGACCGAGAGGTCCAATTCTGTGGATGTGTGAACAAGGTGCCCCCAGCTGTTCTCCACATTTCCTATGGAGGGGGGGAACCCATGAAAAATGTGAAACCGAAGAGTCTCCCCCATAGGAAGACTATTGCAAGGGTTTGCTAAACCCAACCAATGTAAAACCTGAGAATGGCAACTTATGTAAAATGTGAGATTCTCTATATAAAATGTGAGAATCTGTATATAAAAATGTGAGAATCTCAATGTAAAATGCAAGAATCGACAAAAGACCAAAACAAAACTGCCTGCAAGAACCAACTTTAGAAAGCAGCAAAAACACTTGAAACTGACAGAATCTTACCTAAAGCAGTCTGGCAAGCTGAGATCAAGCCCCAGGAGACACAGAAACAAAGGAGAAAAAAGAAGGGGGAGGGGAGGGAAAAACAGTCCTGGGGGCATGCAAATGCTGGATCCCAATATTCCTGATTAATCCCAAACATATCCAGTATTTTGGGGAACCCATTTTTCATATCCTGAAAAATCCCAGGTATAGTTGGGAGACACGATTATATCTAGAAAATACCGATAAGGCATTTCTCGGATGTATTTTCGGCTTGATCATATCAAAGCACACATCCCTTCTTTCTGCCACTGGATAAAATAATAATAGTTAAATCTAATGCAGAAGATGTGCAAAGTTCATTTTTCTTCTGCTTAAACTTTTGCCCTGTGCCCCAACCTGTCCCCTGACTGAGTCCAGACCAATTAAACCTTAATAATGTTGCCACTAAGTCACTTGGCCACTGAGGATGCTTCTTATGCATTTTATTAATTAACTCTTATGCATTTTATTAATTAAAATATTTAAATGACCAGCATCTGGCATGGGTAGGCAGAGGGCGAGAGATTCCAAAGGACACATTTATAATCAAAATGTTAAAAACAGATTTGTTGTGAAAGGAAGTCAGAATTTACATAGTATATACAGGTTAACCCCCCCCCATTTCTAAAAATAGCAAAATGCTTTAAAATGTGATAAAATGTAAGCTTCCCACACTGACGTGATACTAGCTCTTAAAACTGAAATAGAACACAAGTCTTAGTTGTCTTTACCAACATCCTTCTGTTCAAACGGTTTAAAATGGAGTTGGCTGTATGTTCCTTTCTTTAGATCACAGAAGATGCTAAACAACAGGAACCCATTTCCTGCATGCTGAATCCAAATCATAAAAGAATCAGCCCATCTTTAAAACTTCCAAGGGGGGTTGCAACGTGGTACGATTAGCTGAAAGTGCGACATAAGTAGGTGAGGGGTGAAACATTCCAAAGAGTAGAATTATAACTAGCTAACGAGAGAGTGAGTAAAAGAGTGCCAGTCCCATAAAGTATGCAAATCAGTCTTTGAAATTTAATGTAAATGCGAGACAAGGATTACCTCACCTGTCCAGGTCAGGCCTATATACAGATATTTTGTGGCACTTGAGTTGCTGACAAGGGGCAAAGTTAGGTTTGTAGGCACAATGGAATGGCACTGGTCATGTTAACCAATAAAATTTTAAAATTCAGTTAATGAGGGGTTTATACTAAGGTAGATGCAGTTCTTGGGAGGAATTTCAGCAAACCAGTGCAATGCTTTAGTTTGCTAATGGACTGTGTTTATATGTGTTCATTTCAGTTTAAGAAACGTTATGTCTTTCTGCATCTCCATGGTTGATGTGCGTGTTGTAGGAGGGAAATACACCCCTTCCATTTTTTATTAATGTGTCTAAAGAATAAGAACAAGCAATGTAGAATTCATTTCTATGCAGTCTTTAGAATAAAAAATGTTGATTAACTGTGTGTTTAAATCACTGTTCTTTAAAAAGCAAGTGCTGAACACTTATCTCTTCTTACTTGCTGCATAGCGCTCAAATTCTTTCCCAGGCAAATCAGGTGGACCTCGCAACTTCAACGTGGGAAGCTGGGAAATATGGGGTGGAGACTCTTGGGTAACTGCTTTGCTTCCCAGTGTGCCAGCATGCATGCCCAGCTAAACAGTAGTGAGTGGTGGAACATGCAGAATCTCATGTTAACCAGTTTTCCCATATGGATACCGTATCTGTCAACTGTGCCCTCTTGGAAGACTTGATGCTGCCTATTGTTAGTTATTTCCTGGTTTTGCTTGTAGAGATTAATGGAAGGCAGAAAACAGAGGTAGCTAGAGATACATATTTTCTTCCACTACTTCCCCCTGTGCCTGTAACAATTACTGGAAGTGAATACATTTTCATATTCTACTTTGCAGTAAGTTACATAGGACATCCCTCATGGATAGTGTCCACAAACTGATAGGGGTTAACAGACCTGTGTTCTTCCCTCCTCACTCAATACAAACTCCTGGGCACTCAGTAATAGGCCATTATGGGAAATAGGCCCCCCCCCCTTTAGTGTTACAAAGAACAGCTTTTGAAAGTGGGGTCATAATGGTTTATATGTTTTAAAAGCATTGGCATAACATGGCAGAGTTTGTGTCTCATGGTTTTTTAAACACCATTCACATACATGTGTACAAACATGGGGTCCCATTTTAAAAAAAATCTTTCATTTATAGTTTGCCTTTCTCATTGAGACTCAAGGCGTATTACAAAGGGTAGAAACTAATTCCGTCAGTCAGCGTAACCTATCCAATAACCAATGCAATAGGAATAAGGGTCACACAATTGGAAAGCAGTGGAAACGTAATACCGTCTGAGGTGTGACATTCCACAATGCAGAAAGTGGGTTACAAAGGTAGATGATAATGCAGTAAAAGGTAGATGATAATGCAGTAAAAACTTATAAAGAACTTCCTGAGCTACTTAATCCCATTCCATTGACTGACATAGATAAGTCTGGCCCAGTTCTTAAACAGCCTTCTGCATGTGAAAACTGTTGGAGCAGTTTTTCTCCCCCTCCCCCTTGGGATGTCAGAAGTACATACGTTTCAACAGAATTTTGTTAGCTTATATTTCAAATTACAATTCAAGAATGTCAAAATTTCTAAAGCGGTCCTTATCATTAAGATTTAAGCCAGCTAAATTAACTGTTAGAGAGAAGGAAGTCAGAGACGCCAGGATCCTAAGAGCCGTGGTATTAATTCCATGTGACCAGAGAGGCTTTGGACTTTCCCGAACAGCAACCCGCCTTCCCTCGCCACCTCAGAATGCCACTAGTCAAGCCTCATATAAAAGCAGCAGTAACAACGCCCGGGACCCTGAACAGGCCCTTCCTGTTCAAAGAAGGAAAAAGGGCTGCCAACAGAGAGAGAACACAAGAAGAGCCCTGCTGGATCAGAGCAGTGGTCCATCTAGTCCAGCAATCCTGACTTGCACCGTGACCAACCAGTTCCTCTGGATGGCCAACAACGGCATAGAGGCCGAGGCCTTTCCCTGATGTTGCCTCCTGGCACTGGGATTCAGAGGTTTACTTCCTCTCAGTGTGGAGGTTCCCTTTAGCCACCATGGCTAGTAGCCACAGGTTAGACTTCTCCTCCATGAATCTGTCAAAGTTATCGTCCTCAACTCTCTCCACCCCATGCAGCCTTCTTTGGTTGACACATGTGAGAGGGGTGAAATTTAAATTGGCCTTCAGAGGCATGAGGGGAAAAAAATCTAGTGGCAAGGTAATTTTCCAAATGAAAGAAGCTGACACGACATTTTGGTTCACATTACAAATACGTATTTGAGCAGGTAAAAAGGTAAGATAATGAAAATTAACTTGAATCAGTGCAGTAGGGGGAAAATCCAATGCCTGCGAAGTTGAAGAGTCCTTTGTTTCGAAATGGAAGCAGTTGGTTTGTCTTTGTCCACATAACACAATCAGTCTGTTGACAGTTGGGCTTAGATCCCATGTTACAGGCAGTGCCAGAAACTTAATAGTGAAAATGTGGGAACATATGGGGAAGGTATTAATGCCAATCTGGCCTAATAATATTGACTTCCTAGTGAGTTAAAAATGGGATGTGTTGGTTCCCTTGTCGCTCAAAAAGATGCTGGTTACGTGAGCAGTCTTAAGGATTCACCTTGTATTGTTTCAGGAAGTAAGTACCAAATAGACCAACTTTTATAACTGTCTGCTCAGGAAGATAAGCTAGAGAATACGACAGGAATCCGTGAGCTAGCCAGTTAAAGGTATAACAGAATCCCGAAGCTAGAAGTAGAATCTGGCAAGGTTCAGAGCCTCGCAGCGGGGCACGTGTTAAGCGGAGGGAGCACAATATTTGGTTAAAATTATAAAGGGCTGTAAGAAGTTTCCTGACCTACAAGTATGTAATTCGTTGAGGAAAAACTGTGGGAATTCCTCTGTGGAAGTTAAATTATACTGGCTTCCTCCTAAATTGTAATGACTTCCTCTTGTGGTAACATGTTAAACTGGGCAGTCAGTATCTGGCTCTTTTTTAGACATCATGTATAAGTGCTATGGGGGATGCCTGATCTGGCTTTGTATGGAGGTGGTTCCAGACCCCCTCGGCTCTTTATTTTTGCCCTGTATTGGGAGTAACACACCTTTGTCCTAATATAAACGGCAGCTCTTAACTTGTTTAATATAATACCATAGAGGGAAGGGCTCTCGTGGGGCGCTTTATGCTATATTAACAGTGCATTCCTAAGTAGCGTTACACCCTTCTATGTCCATTGAAGCAAGTGGGCTTAGGAGGCTATAACTATGCTTAGGACCGCAGTGTGAATCTCTGTTTCTGCAGAAGGAAAATAAAGAACCCCATTTTGCTGCTGCAGCAGAATTAAAAGACAAGGGTCCTTACCTGAACCAAGTGGGAGAGTTGTCTTTTCCCTAAATGTGTAGAATATAAATCACCTTTGAGGAAGGTGCTAGTTTAGGAGTGCATAAGGGAGGCGGGGAGGCAGTTGGAATGCTCTCTTGCGAAGCATGTCTTGGTTAGCTTAGCAGATTTTTGGGTTGGAGCATTAGTGGCTGTTTCAGCAAGTACATGTACCCAAGGATGCTGGTCACTTGCGTGCTTAAAAGGGTGGCCTGTAAAAGCAAAAGAGCACCTTAAAAAACAGCTCAGATTTTATCATCTAAGGATGGTGCTCATGCTGGGAAAGAATATGCTGGTCCCCTGCAAGGTCTAACTAGCGCAGAAGTCTGGAAGGATTTTCCTGGAAGTAGGCCCCACTTTAAAAAGGTTTAAACCTGAGCATGGATACCTAAAATGCAGGCAACTAATCATTCCAGGTTTTATAGAGAACTGAAGAATGTGCTGTTGACCAGTGTTCCCTCTAAGCTGAGTTAGTGTGAGCTAGCTCACAAGTTTTCTAGCCTCTGGCTCACACATTTTTGTCTCGATTCAGGAAGGGATGGCTCCAGAGCAAACTGTGCAGTAGCCAAACTGCTCGCTCACAACTTTAATGCCAGTGGCTCACAAGGTATAATTTTTGCTCACGACTCCACAGCTTAGAGGGAGCATTGGTCACGACTGACTCACGGCAAGCCCATCAGCAGGGCGTTCCAGGCGAGAGATGAGCAGAGGTGGTTTGCCGTTGCCTTTCTCTGCAGATCAGCTCCAGTCCTCCTTGGTGGTCCCCCATTCAAGTACTGATCATGGCTTAGCTCCCAAGCCCCAGTGAGTTCAGGCAAAGCTGGGCTGTGCAGGCTGCCGAACAGAAAGCTAAAGCTATATATTACAAGCTTCGTTTTGTAAGTGTGTCCGCCCACCTTCCCATCCTAATAAACTTAATTGGCCCTGGGCATGATAGGCGTTCTTCAAAGTTCCAGCTTGGGGTTGCTCTTGCTCTCTCCATCCCTCTTGAACCTTAGACATTTTTTTTCAGTGCTTTTTCTCATGGCATCTGTAAAGGAAAAGAATTTCAGCAAGGCTAGTGGCGTATGTAGGCCTCAGAGCCTTTATGGTATCAGAAGCCCTTAAACCATTTCCCTTCTTTTGTTCTCTCCCTATTTGCATGATTCCAACTAACTGACAAGCAACTGCTGTGCATTCCATGCCACCATGATGAAAGTCTGTCTAGCAACTGATTTCCCCTTGCCTCAGTCAAAACTACTCACCCGATTGGTGGGCTTGTGCCAGTTCCGTAGCATTCGGGAACAACGTGGTCTGTACCACTGATGCCCAGAGGTGGCATAGAATTACAAAAAAACAATAATCCATAATATAAATGATTGCTAATAAATGTGTTGGCAGTACAGGGAGGAGGAAATAGAGAAACAAGAATCAATATTTTGGGCACAGACCAGTGGCTTCCGGGTTTGTTATGTGTGGCAACAAAAGGTTGAGAATGGCAACTGTTTCGAGCACAGCTACCGAGTGGACAGACAGTTGAGTGACAGTGTAACTTATGGTGAAGCAGGCAACAGTGGCCTGTATCTTACCAGTCCACTTAACACAGCCTGGAGCCTTCCTCCAACTTAAGTGGCTGGTCCTTTGGCAGAACAGCCACTTAAATTGGAGAACTTTTTCGCCTGGAGAAGGTCTTCAAACATTGTTGAGTTGAGCGGTGGGACACGTGCCCCAGTTTCCAGAATTCTGGCTGTACAAGGCAGGGACTGAAGACGAGTTGTGCTCATAGTACAAGGATCTGCAGTCTCCCGAAAGCAACATCCCCATCCATGTTCCCTCTTTTTATTGGACTTTTCAAGGTAGTTAAGATTCCAAAAGAATGTACGTTTGTAGCAAGGCAAAACGATCATTTCCACATCAGCAATGGTTTTGCAGCTGCAAAAAAATAGCCGAAAGGGCTGGAAGGAAGGAAGAAGGAAGAAACAGTTTCCCCCATAATTCATTCACCTTGTTGAGAATAGGTTAGGGGACCCAAGAGCCCAGTGGACTTTTCCTCACACGTTGTTAACAGTTGAAAGGTATGCTGGTCCTATTGTTATAATTTATTCTACTGTTCCACTTCTCATGCATAACTCCATTTTGTTTGAAGACATTTATTAAATCTGACAACTGCATTTTAATATTGCCTTGAAATTTTTTTTTATGATTAATTCCACACGACGGTTCAAGTACTAATCTCTACCTAGTCCTGCCAGAATTAACCTGTTTCCTTTTCAATGCATCCATAGTAATTATTGCTTCAACTTGCTTTGAAACAATTCTGCTCATTAATCAGCTAATTATAATTCCATCTAGGACTCATTTCATCATTACAAAGATTAACACGAGAAAAAAATTGTATACGTCAATTTCTAAAAAATGTGACAAAACTTCCAAGTTCTTAATCCGCCCCCCTGGTCCAAAATTTAATTCAATATGCCGGTAGAATACTTCGTTTCATTTTTGTTTTGTTTTAATCACCAAGTGTTTCTAGGGCTTTATTTGCAATAATAGGACTGACTGTAATTGAAATTTTTCCTGTGTTTGCTTGCAGGGCGGTACATGTTAGGAGTTTGGCTTAACTGGGCTCTTATTGAACACTCAGCTGCTTCTAATTCTAAGGCTGTTTCTGGAATTTTAAACATTTTTTGACAAATTAGAGGTTGGGACTCCCATCATATAATTCTTTGTGATGACCCCAAAGACTTCCTTTTGCTATTGTTGAACTGATGGCCAAATTTCATACTGGGAGAACTCAGGGAACTATTGGCTGCAGTCACACACACTATATAATCCATTTTCAATCCACTTTCAGTGCACTTTCCAACTGGATTTTACTGTGTCACAACAGGCAAAATCCAGTTGG
Organism: Lepidodactylus listeri; assembly: GCA_029233225.1. Classification (NCBI taxonomy): domain Eukaryota; kingdom Metazoa; phylum Chordata; class Lepidosauria; order Squamata; family Gekkonidae; genus Lepidodactylus; species Lepidodactylus listeri. The sequence continues at coordinate 17,332,805 of JARCFY010000012.1, forward strand.
AAAGTGCATTGAAAGTGGGTTATTTAGTGTGTGTGATCGCAGCCATTATGTCCTAAAGGCCATGCCACAGCAACAGATCCAGGTGTGTCACAACGGCAGCATTTTTGGGAGCCACAATCATCACTAGACGGATGATAATTTTTAAGCCTGCTCATCACATTTCTTTTACCAAAACAAAAACCAGTTTAGGGGCATGCAGGAAAATTTTTTATTGTGTGGAACAGCCCTCAGAATAACTCTTTCATTCTCTCTGTTCCTAGGATGTCTTGGGGGGGGGGGCTCCTTCTTCCCCATGGCTTTTGGAGCTCTTGTACTCTTCTTCTCCCCATGTCTTAAAGCAGGGTATAAACAGCTGAGTGTCATTTTTGTCTCTGGGATGTGCCTCCAATGCAAGCACCTACTCTTGAGACCACACCTTTATTGGAAATAAATAGGGGTATATTACCCTTTCAGGATTACTATTTCAGACAGGGGAGTGGCATATTGGAATATTACAATAATCCACGTATCTCAGCCTTTTGAGATGTCGCACGTATCTTTAAACCCCCACCTGTATGGTGGTACCTCCTCTTCTATTTTTACTTTATGTCAGAGGTGTCAGACTCCAGCAGGTCAGATGCCTGGGGGCCACACCCATACCGTCTCTCGGAATCACCAGTTTTTAAGGGCAGGGGAACAGCAGCAATCTTCTCAAAATGTCCCTCTCCATCTCATCTTGTTTTACCAAACCTCTTCATGAGCATCACCTTGGGCACAGGCACCCCATTCAGCTCTCTCTCTCCTCTGCCCGAGCTCCCCGTCCCGGATGTCATAAGTGATCTCTTCCCACCACCCAGCCCTGCCTCGAGTTGCCAGTTTGGGAAATTCTAGTTTGGGAAATTCCTGGAGATTTGGGGGCGGAGCCTGGGGAGGGTAGGAGCCTCAGCACGATATAATGCCATAGAGTACAAGCATCCATATTCTCCAGGGGAACCAATCTCTGTCATCCAGGGATCGGTTGTAATCCCAGGAGATCTCTGGGCCCCACCTGGAGGCTGGCAACCCTTCGCCAGTCTCAATATCTTTGCTATCCTATCCAAGCTCCCCATTCCCACTGCTCCATTTTGGGTTACAAGGCCTTAAAAAAATTGCATATCCCACAGTGCTGGACATCTGCCCTGTTAATGGCAAGTGGCTGATGCAATAACATGTGATAGTAACCCCTAATTAGCCCCATCCCCCAGTGGTTCAGCAATGGGTGTAACTATGGGCCCCACTGAAGACATTCCGGAGTCTTCTGCTCCCCTTTTGTGTTTTCCCTCTTTTAAAAGAAGAAGGTGGTCGGCCCCCGGCCCACCAGGCCAGAGCAAATGATTCAGTCCTGGAAACTGTCCTTGACTGGCCATGTTAATTTAGTCTGCTTAATGTGGGATATTTGCATGTTTTAGCACAACACCGATTTCCCCCAGGCTTCTTTTCTTCCCCTCCTCCCTTTTTCATCCGATGGCTCAACATTTTCCTAAATCTCTATACCTGCTAGGGAGAAAGTGCCCCTGTTTGTGAATTTAACGTTAAGTGCTGCTTCCTCCCTTCCCCCAAATTAATTTTTTAGTGGTCGGAATTCTTCATTTTTTAAAAACACAATCAGAGCAAAGTGTTTTGAGTAAGCATTCATTAGTGACTTATATGTATATTTTTGATCACTTCTTAAATCTTTTGTGCTTTTTCTTGGAACGAAAGTTTCGTTGTCGCACAGAAGGAGCTGGCCTGTGCTTGCAGGTTAATTATTTGTTCCTGAATTCAGCGGCTCTGTATCAAACTGCTCTGATCTCTGGCTTCTTGTGCAGCTTCTTCCCCACCTGATCCATTCTTAGCCAGCTGTATGTCTTAAAGAGACTTGTATGGCACATGCAATACATTTAAGACAGGAAAAAGCATAGTTTTCCTCAGATTATACCTACCTTTTCTTTTGAGGAGAAGGCAAATCTGAGAGTTTGTTGCGCTTTGACCTCCTAAAATACTTCCTCAGGGCCAAATTCTGCTCTGGCACACAGTAAAGTGTCCTGACTTGACACAGGACAAATTTGGTCCCATTTTTTTTAGGAGAAAACATCCTAGAGCTTTTGCATCCATAAACTGTGCTACAGTTAAACCTATCTGTGGCTTTTATTTTGTGTATTGGGGGGGGGGGGGCTCATAGGAAGCAACTTAATCTACCTGTGTTTTAAAAACTGTCTCTTTCACTCCTTAGATTGTATCCAGTTTCAAAACCACAACCTCAAGAGCCATCTGCCAGCTGGTGAAAGAATACATTGGCCATCGGGATGGGATCTGGGATGTTAGCGTCGCAAAAACTCAGCCAGTGGTGCTCGGGACTGCATCTGCTGGTAATAGCCTTTTTTGTCCTTTCCACTGCAGCGTGTTCTGCCTGTGTTTCAGGAACTCTAGGCTGGTTGTGGATAGTTAGAAGCAGTGTTCCCTCTAAGCTGAGTTAGTGTGAGCTAGCTTATAGTTTTTTAGCCTCCAGCTCACACATTTTTGTCTTGGTGCAGGAAGGATGGCTCCAGAGCAAACTAATTTATGCAGCAGCCAAACCGCTCACTCAGAACTTTAATGCCAGTAGCTCACCAAGTAGAATTTTTGCTCACAAGACTTGGCAGCTTAGAGGGAGCATTGGTTAGAAGTCTGCAGGCAGTCTCCGACTGCCCAGTTTTCCTTATTACTGTTGCGGTGCTCCCTGTGCAAATTGAGAAATCATACACTGCTAGCTTGCCTTGTAGGGGAAATCCTCTCTTACTGTGGCTGGGGTTGTGCTGTCAGATTCTCTGGTGTGGGGCTGACCTCTTTCCCAGGCAGGCCTCTGGATGCCTCCCTTCCATGGCTGAAGAACTAAAATCATATATGCTTTCATCCAAGTCACAGCTGTTGTACAAATAGATTCCCAAGCCAAAAAAAGGAAGTCACAATGAGGAGGAAAGTTCTTCGGCTATTTGATTGCAATCAAATAACTGAAAACAGTTAGGCCCAAACCAACCTATCAAAAATTGACTACTTTCTGAGCACCATAAGGAAGTACATAAAGTTTAGACCCAAAATGACATAGGCGAAAAGATAACATCCAGAAATCATAACTGGTCACAAAATGACAGAACTTCATTTGAGTAGTCATTCATTTATTGGTCAGTTAGAGGAAAAGGTGTGCCTACATGATATCTTAAATGTTTATTTAACCTAACCTTATTAATAATATCCAAGGATTCGTTATACTCAAGCAAGAGATGTTGTTTTTTGATATGAAACTAAAGCCCTTTTTGACCCAGACACTGCAGAGTTTTACCCCAAACAACTCAAACCATGAACTCTCTACTTCAAGTAAATACATCTGTTGAAAAACCTATCTTCTGTCGTACCAGCAATACTACGCTGAAGGCCTGTTAAAAACACCAGACAAGCTAGATAGCTATTTCATCCAAACAACTTGAAAGGAGGAAAAAGATGGTGTTTCTTGTCTGCTAGCATCAGTTAAAAAGACACTCTAACCTACAAAGGCGAGGCTTTACCACTTGATAGGCTTTTGTTAAATCCTAATGAAACCTAAATATAAAAATTCATAAAACCAGAAAAAATATAAGTATATGAATAATCTGAAATTTAAAAATTATTACATATTCCCATTCATGCTACGCAGCTGACGTATTGCAACCTTGTAGGGTTTTCAAGGCAATAGACATTCAAAGGTGGTTTCCCATTGCCTGCATCTGCGTAGCAACCCTGGTGTTCCTTGGTAGTCTCCCATCCAAATACAGACCAGGGCCACCCCTGCTTAGCTTGTGAGATCTCATGAGATGAGGCTAGTCTGGGCTATCCAGGTCAGGGTGCTCTCATCATTGGCCTTGACTTTTGTTATACCAAAGTCCTAGACATGCCAGGCGTTCATGTCCTTTCACAAGCTTCCTTTATGGTTTTGATCTCCAGATCATGTGCCTCCATCCTCTACTGCATGTCAGTCATGCTCCCCACCGCCCCACCCGAAGTCTAGTCTTGTCAAAGAGGACTCAGTCCATTTTGCTTTAACTATGGATTCGTCCCTCTGCCGCTAAGTGGAAATTGTCTTGACAACTAGATAAGACTGACTTCATGCCCCTTGCTGTTTAAATGAGGACCCGAGTACTTAGCTAGTGCAATTGATTGTGTGCTTAAGTATGCATGGCTAAATTAATGGTCTGGGTTAACTATTTTCTAGAATCAATGGCTGGAATTTAGCTTCTGGTTTTCCTCTTTGCAATTAAGACACAAGTTCAGGAAAACTTTTACCAGCAGCGAAGAGGCATTAGATGGATTACATTCGCTGAGATGGAACTCATATCCTGGATTTCTCTTTCATTCTTTTCCTGCTCTTTTCCTTTGTCTCTTCAGTAAATCTCACCCGAGCAACCAACCACCTGCGTTCAAGTGTTTGCCCTGTATGTGTTTTACAGTAAAGGGGTACGTGGAGATGTAAGGGAACTGAATGCTTCACCCACCTCACCGTACCTCAGGCACTTTCCTCCCAGCCCAGCTTATCCCTGGTGTTGGAGCTGGGCTTTGGGGAAAGTGCTGAAGAGACCAAGTGTAGAGGGCAGGGCTTTGCCTCCACTGCTCCGGTGCTCCTTTTATGTCGTCTCCCCCCCCCCCACACACACACTTTATAGACAAAAAGGGCAGACCTGTAAACAAGTGCAGCTGCCCTTTATGAACCATCCCTCCAATCCTTAATTTAAATCTTTAAACCAATTCCATTATGAAAAAGATGTTTTTTCCAAGAACATTTCTTGCATTTGGCCGTATGTGAACTCCATAAATAGATTGGCAGCTGAAACGAAAATCCCCTAATGTAGGAGGTTTTTGAAAGAAGGGTTTGTTTGCTCTTTTGCCCTTTGGACTAAAAGGAGTCTGAGATACATACGCTAGTGCCATCTACTGGCCATCCCAAAAACAGGGAGTCTCATTCCGAAGAGCGCTGACACTTCCTTTTTGTGATGTGCTCCTAAGAAGCTACGGCAGTTAATGCATACTGAGCAAGGCGATTACTAATTTAAGGAAACCCATTGGTTCATATTATCTTCCTGATAGAAAACTGTGACAAGAAGGAAAAGTGGCTGAAATGGTTTTGGTTTTTTTTGGTCTTTTCTGAAGCTTTATAAATAAAACATGAAGGGATAGAGCCAGTTTGGTGTAGCGGTTAAGTGCGCAGACTCTAATCTGGGAGAACCGGGTTTGATTCCCCACTCCTCCACTTGCAGCTGCTAGATGACCTTGGGTCAGTCACAGTTCTCTCAAGAACTTTTCTCCCAGAGCTCTCTCAGCCCCACCTACCTCACAGGGTGTCTGCTGTGGAAAGAGAAAGGGAAGGAGATTGTAAGCCACTCCGAGTGAAGGGTGGGGTATAAATCCAATCTCTTCTTCTCTTCCTCTTCTTCTTCATCAGCACTTCGGAATCCCTTGAGGCTGGTTCCTGCGTGCGTGGTCATTGCTAGCCGACTGTCGCCCAAAGTGGTGACTTTCTGTGAATGAGTGAGCAATCACAGGTCAGACACAGAGAATTCTGATCACCCAAAGTTTAGGGGAGGCTGATGCAGTCATCCACAAGCTGTCAAGCACTGAGGAAAGCACATGTGTCAAGCACATGTGAACGAGTCCTAAAGCCCTGGGCCCTATGGAGCGTTGAAGTCTCCTCCCGTCCCAACCAAGAGTCTCCGAAACAGCCATTGTGAGAGATTTTCTCTGACTTCTGCACTGGCAATTGTATGTGAAACTCCTGTCTCCTTTTGGTGGCAAGCATTGTGTCTGCAAAGTATAAGTTGCTGCCTCTGCTCTGGGCAGGGCTGATATTTTTTTTTACTTCTGGGACTCCGGCTTGCATTTCCTTTAGCTGAAATGTATTTATCACTTGAGATACTAACCATGTTCCTCTCTGGTTCCACCTTGCAGATCACACCGCTCTGCTGTGGAGCATAGAAACAGGGAAGTGCCTTGTCAAATACGTTGGGCACGCTGGGTCAGGTAAGCTGTGTGACGAGGAAGAGTCATTTTATGCAAGAAGTCTTCCTGCAGTGGGTTTCTTGTTCTGACTGTTGTGTATTTGTATGTTACCACAGTTAATTCCATCAAGTTCCACCCTGCGGAACAAGTGGGTCTTACAGGTATGCAAATACTCCTTCTGTTAATTGCAAAACTGTGGAACAAACTGCCTGTGTTTTACCCCAAAGGAAGACAATCCCGTATGTAAGGTAACATAACTTACCTTTAAAGCCCTGTACGGCCAGGGGCCAGCATACCTTTGAGATCGCCTCTCCCCATATGGGCCCCATAGAGCCCTGAGGTCCACTAATCAACATCTTTTAGTGGTCCCCGGCTCCAGGGATGTCCGACTTGGCCAGGGCTTCATCGGCCCTGGCTCCTGCCTGGTGGAATGAGCTTCTGAGTGAGATCAGGGCCCTGTGGGATTTATTACAATTCCACAGGGCCTGCAAGACGGAGCTCTTCCACCAGGCTCTTGGTTGAGGCAGCGGGTGTCCCCCTCCTTGGGTTGGCCCCCATCTGTAGCTTGGGTCGGATACCCTAAATTCTATAGACCTCTGGAAAATTAATTTCTAGTACCATCAACCATCGAGGTATCTGGCTTAATACTTGAGCTGTATGGCGTATATGAGTTATGTTATTTTATACTGTGTTTTAATGTGGTTTTACTTGTAGTATATTTATACTGTTGGAACCTGCCCTGAGCCCATTAAGGGGAGGACGGGATATAAATCCAAATAAACATAAACATAAGGTGACTCCTCTCTCCCCTACAATATTACACAGTTTTTAAAAATTACTGCACATGCTTGTAGGTTAGATGTGAATGTAAGATGATCCCTTCTTTCTTAACGGCACATCTGGGGGGAAAAACCCTAATCTACTCTTCCCTTGTCAGTTGTTTTGTGTGGGTATGTCTGCTGAATGGCTTCATCATTTTATTACCTTTGTCAGCTTTTCCTCCCTACTGCTTTGTTTGCCTCCTGTCTCGCTCCATCAAATGTTTGGCATGAGATTTTTTCCCTCTTCCTCTGTCTTGGCCATATTCTGTCTTTTTGCATGAAAAGATGGGGGGTTACAGTTTTTAATCAGTAGGCTCCAGAATGTTTAAAAAGGCGTCTGCTTATTTGATCAAGAAATTAACATAATATTTTGGTGTGTTTCTGGACTGTATAGGCTATCCCCTCACCCCTAAGGCAGTAAGCCAGTTTGGTGTAGTGGTTAGGGGAGCACATACTCTAATCTGGGAGAACCGGGTCTGATTCCCCACTCCTCCGCATGCAGTTGCTGGTGTGACCTTGGGTCAGTTACAAGCAGTGTTCTCTCTAAGCTGAGTTAGTGTGAGCCAGCTCACAGTTTTTTAGTCTCCAGCTCACACATTATTGTCTTGGCTCAGGAAGGATGGCTCCAGAGCAGACTAATTTATGCAGTAGTGAAATCGCTTGCTCACAACTTTAATGCCAGTAGCCCACAAAGTAGAATTTTTGCTCACAAAACTCCACAGCTTAGAGGGAGCATTGATTACAAGTTCTCTCAGAGCTGTTCTCTCAAGAGCAGTTCTTAAAAGAGCTCTCTCAGCCCCACCTACCTCACAGGGTGTCTGTTGTGGGAAGGGGAAGGGGTTGTAAGACACTCTGATATTCCTTCGGGTAGTGAACGACAGGGTATAAATCCAATCTCTTCTCTCTTCTTTTAGTTCAGAGAAGTTTGCCAAAAGTGACTGTTTATTATGTTTGAAGCAGAAAGTTTCCCCCTGATGAAAGCCCAGACTGCTACCACTGGGCTTGGGGTGGGGATGATGCCATTGCTTTACCTGTATTGGCGATCATATTAAAGCTTGGGGTGTCATTCAAAAACCAGTCTGGCTCCAGCCTACGCATTGCCTGTGAGACACAGGTATTTGACTTGCTGAAAGTTAAGTGGTGTGTGTTCCTCTTCCCCAGGGCTCAGGCTTGTGCCTTTAGACATAAATGAAGCTCTGCAAGGGTTTAAGAAGGAATTTTTACATTGAATGGGTCAGGAACAGAGACTGAAGGGGCTGTGAGAAAGATTTGGAGGGGAGGGTCAAGGACTGCTTGCAGGAAGGCTCATAGGCAGTGGTTGGGGAGTGTTGAGAAATTTATTTCAAGATATGGTAACATTTTTGAATATGTATGTTTATGAATGTCTGGTAAAAATGAGTGCAGTCACTTGCATAGATAACTAAAATATGATCCAATTTCCCTTTAATTTATCCCTTAGATTATTGATGCAGAATGGTGACAACTGAATGTTTAGCTTAACATTTTAGGTACCTCTTCATAAACTGAAAATATACATTTGTTCATTGAAGGACAGCACTTGCAGTTTATGTGTGGGTGTTTAAAAAAAAACACACCCTTGTAACTGAGCTATCTGTTTTCCTTCACTTATAATCCTAGTAAAGCCCACAAATAACAAGCTATTGACTTTAGTTCTTACACGGGCAAGTAATATTTTGTCCAAAACTTACTTAAAATGTCGCTAAAGTTGTGAAAATAACAGGGACTGGATAAGGACTTTAGATAAGACTGGTGGAGGTGAGACTGCCCCTTACTCCTGCTCTGACATCCTGTGTGCTCTCAGATGCCATCAGCCACCCACATAAGAGCATAATAACCATTTGATTTGTTTAGGCTCAAATCATGCAGTTGTTTGTTGGATTTTACCTGGGAAATTGTCCTGGGCCCTTTGGGTTGTATGCGCATGTACTGTATTTAGCTGGAGCATAAGTGGGAGTCAGTTGCCACCTGGGCAACTGTTGTGTTGAAGGCAAGGTAGACTTACTGGGTGGGTGTGAAGGTAAGGCAGGTGGCCCGCTTCTGTTCCTCATGATGCACAGGAGAGCAACTGGGGGCTCATACTGCCCCCTTGGGCCCTTTTACTGTATTTACTTGAAAGGAAGATAATAACTGCCCTTCCCAAATGTCATTCATAAAGATTTTTGAAATTGCTGGACACACTTGTGATTTGTATGTGATTGTCATGTGGCACACGCACACTCTTTTTGATAGCGCGCCTGGAAATAACTGTAGCCTTCCTTTTGGGAAAATACAGTGTTTTTCACAAATGCGGATGGAATCTTGTCTTCCTTCTTCCTTCTGCAGCATCTGGAGACCAGACTGCTCACATCTGGAGGTACATGGTCCAGTTGCCCACCCCCCAGCCTACTGCAGACTGCAATGTAAGTGACGGGTGTGTTTCAGGTTACCAAACTTGCTGGATTTTTTTTAAGCATAATCTGCTGGCTTATTTTAGAAAATGGATGTGTTGAGCCTTTTGTAATTACATGGTATTATCGCCAAGACCCCTTTTTATTACCCACTGTGTACTTCACAATTTTAAACTCCCCGAAGAAATCATGCTTCCCTCCCAGTGGCCCTAGCGCTGCTTCTCCTGAAGCCGTCTCACTTTTGCATTTATATGGGATATACACTGTGGCGAGAACCTGAGTACGTGTGATATGTTAAGCGGCGACACTGATTGGACTTTAAGCCCCATTCAGCTTGGCAGGCTTAATGCCTATTACGTATTCTCAAAATTAACAGCAGATGTCCGGGGAAGACGAAGTTGAGTTCTCTGATAAAGATGAAGCTGACGGAGATGGAGACGGCTCCAGCGATTGCCCTACCATCCGGGCTCCTTTAACCACCCTGAAAAGTCATCAAGGTGTAGTCATAGCAGCGGATTGGCTGGTTGGAGGGAAGCAAGCTGTGACGGCTTCGTGGGATAGGACAGCAAACCTCTATGATGTGGAGACGTCAGAACTTGTGCACTCTCTGACAGGTATCTGTTGCCCTTGACGTGAGTTGCCGCTTCCAAGCACCACTGTTTGAGAGCTTAGGAAATCCGTATGTTTTCATTTGCTGGCGAGTAAATCGTGCAAATGATTATGAATGTGAGCTTTCAGAATGCTGAGAACCCTCCTGCTGTTTCTCTGAGCCCGAGGTCTGTATGCTGTTTCCACCAAGAAAAAGGTACTCCTTTCCACCACTGCCATCCAAAGGGACTTCTGTTGTCCTGTTACTTAGAAATGAGCAGTGGTTGTTTTGCTTATCCAGCATAATGTATCCATAAACTTGAGATCATTCTTGCCAAACATTAACTAATGTAGCTTTTTGAGTCTCTGCAGATTTCTTGCACAGCAACTTCCTGTCCCAGCTATTAACCACAGAAGCGTCATAGCCCAAACTAGCCCAAGCTCATAAGATCTCAGGAGCGAAGCAGGGGATGGCTATGGTTGGCGCTTGGATGGGAGACCACTGGGGTAGTCTAGGGTTGCTTCACAGAGGCTGCGATCACACACACAAAATTATCCACGTTCAGTCCATTTTCCAGTTGGATTTTACTGTGTCAGCTGGCAAAATCCAGTGGAAAGTGCATTGAAAGTGAATTGAGAGTGGATTATTTAGTGCCCTGACTGGATAGCCTGATCTCGTCACATCTCGGAAGCTAAGCAGGGTTGACTCCGGCAAGTACTTGGACTGGAGACCTCCTTGAAATACCAGAGGCAGGGGCAGGCTTTATTCAGCCACCTCTCTGAACATTCTCCAAGCCCCCAGTAGGGGTCAGTCACCAGAGGTTGCCATGACTTCCAGGCGCACACGCACTCACACATGCACATATGCAAAAATACAAAAACAAAAATGCAAAAATACAAAAACAAAAATGCAAAAATACAAAAACAAAAATACAAAAACAAACAAAAAAGGAAGTGGATTATTTAGTGTGTGTGATCGCAGCCAGAGACAGACAATGGCAAACCACCTCTGCTATTCTAGTGCCTTGAAAAACCCATAAAGTGGAATTTCATGGGGAGTCACCATAAGTTGGTTGTGATTTGATGACACTTAATTATTATCATTGTTATTATCCTGCACTTCTTCTCCGAGGACTCAGGGCAGCTTATCTAGTTCTCCCCTCCTCTGCTGTATCCTCAGTGACAATTCTGTGAGGTAGGCTAGGCTGAGAGAAAGCGTCTAGCCCAAGATCCCCCAGTAACTCCATGACCGAAGAATGGAAGCTTTGCACGCTCCGAGGCCATCTATGATGTGCTGTCAAGTGTTCCCTTAAGTAGGCGCAAGAAATGCAAAATGAGTAATTGAACCAGATTCTGCCCGATGAAGAGATCCGTGTAACTTAGTGTATAGTGTGTGGTTCAGTGGCTTTTTAAAAAATCACTAGACAGAACTTTCTTCCCTGGTGGCTTTGTTCAAGGGGAATAAAGCATTCCTTCTCAGATATGAGAAGCTTCAGTTAGTTTCCTCCTCCCTGTAGTGTATGGAAGGCATCTTGTTAAACTATTCCTTGGCTGGAGGCACCAGTATGAAAAACCTTATGCTCTGTTTGTCAGTAACAGGTGACAAACTTGTAAATGTGAGTTAATCTGTGGGAAGTTAAAATCAGTGTAGATTACCGAAGGCAAGTGGGATAGGCTGGGTAATTTCTAGCTCCTTTCAGTCTATGATCTTGCAGCTCTAAGAACACTGGCTTTGGGTTGAGGATGTCCAGTGTTAAGCAGCTGGTTTGGAGCACCTTTGATGGATCTAGCAGTAGGGCTTTCAAAATACAAAGGGTTGCAGCTAGACTAAATTTTCTCCTTATAGAACAGGTTGGGTAATTTCCACCCATTCCCTCTTCTTGTTGCAGATCCCTCTCATGCTATTCCTGAGGCTCCTCTGTTGACTAGGAGGAGTGTGTTGGGGAGATTGAGGGGGCAGGAATGTTCTGTTCTGCTGACAGAAGTGCATTGCATGAGTGTAACATTTAGTCTGGATCCGACCCGGAATGCTCGACAACAACTTCTCTGACATTTTCCTGGCTGTGGTCATTCAGATTTTGGGAATCCTAGTCTAGTACATTGGTTATCTCATGGCTTCTCGTGTTGATTAGATCAACCAACTCTGTGCTTATTACATGTCTCTTCATACAGACTGTTACCAGTTACCCTGTGTAATCTGCTTTGAGTCCCAGTGAGAAAGGCAGACTATAAAAGCAGTAAAGAAATAAATTTTTCTGGTCACAACCAATGTTCCCTCTAAGCTGTGGAGTGTTGTGAGCAAAAAAAAACTACCTTGTGAACTACTAGCATTAAAGTTGTGAGCGAGCCATTTGGCTGCTGCATAAATTAGTTTGCTCTGGAGCCATCCTTCCTGAGCTAAGATAAAAATGTGTGAGCCGGAGGCTAAAAAACTGTGAGCCAGCTCACACTAACTCAGCTTAGAGGGAACACTGGTCACAACTTTCCAGCTGTAAAAGCAATTGAGGGCGCCAGAATTCCAGGGATGCCTGACTTGGGACTGTACTTCTGGCAACTTGTTGGCCGGATGACCGTCTCTTCTCCATTCAGAGTATCTGCTTACCTCACCGTCCCTGTGTAGTTATTAAAGTCAGGTTGTCCGTGTTCATCTCAGTGCTCATTATAACTGTGTAGGGTAAGCTGTGCTTGTGGGGCGGTTGAAGACAGGAAGGTAAAACAGTGAGTTGAATCTGTCAGTGAAAGTGTCCAGGAACGAGTAGTAAGGCACAAGAAAACTTTTAGGGACAAAATTCCAATTCACGTAAGGCAACCAGAACTGTGTGGTAGCCCTGCCTAGTTAGCATTAAAGCCTGAATGTTCGTAGGCGGCCATTTGGATCGCCATCAATATGTAGATACTGTCTCTGATGTTTTTCATGTCCAGTGTTTGTGGAAATGAAACGTCTTGTATTCCTTGGTGCCTTATATGTTTTCATCTGTGGTTGTAGGACATGACCAAGAACTTACACATTGTTGCACACATCCCACCCAGCGTCTTGTGGTGACCTCATCACGCGACACAACGTTCCGTCTGTGGGATTTCAGAGACCCTTCTATCCATTCTGTGAATGTCTTTCAGGGCCATACAGAGTAAGTGACGGCTGTTTCCTAGGGTTTTTAAGGGGGAAATTGTGTTGGGGCTGCTTGTGCCAAAAGTTATCTGTCCTCTGGGTTTTGCCTGTTTTTGTTTTTGTTTTTTAATTTTGAGACTCTTTCAGAAGCCCCTTTCCGCCTTCCCGGTTACAAACTTTGTACAGCTGCCAAGAAGAAGTAAGAGACGACGCTCATTATGAGAGTAGGGTTTGAAAAGGCTATATAAGTGAAGGTTCTTATTACAGTAGTATGCTGAACTGTGCACAGGTTGTTGGATTTTCTGAAACCTTATGTTAGAGCACTGGAGCAATCCTCTCTTCATGGGACTTGCGCAGCATCATGGTGGTGAATGTAGTGCATCAAGAGCTGTGAAGATTTAATTGAGACCCCATTTCTCCCCCCACCCCATTTTAGCAGGACTTCTGGTTGAGGTAGTCAGGGCAGAGGTACTTGGTTACACTCTGCTTTGTTTCGTTTATTTGAAGAAGTCTACTTAGCATATAGACTTTTAGACAAAATAATATAGCAGTAATTGAAATACATGAGAAAAAGGGACATTCAGCACTTTAGGGAACTGTAAATATTGAATACTTCATTTAAAATATTGAATTAAAATTAAAACAAGCCAGAGAGGGAGTTACACTCTGCATCCTGCTTCTAAGAGAGGGGTAAAAAGTCGAATTAAATAAGTAAATAACTGGATGCTGGGATTTAAAAAAGCACATTTCACTGAGGCCCTGTTGGTATTTTCTACAGTAATAACGATCAAGGTTAGAAGGCAGACAAGTCATTTTACCCGTGACACGTCTGTGAGCAGGAAGACTCATGGTAAAGACAGAAGAACCATGAAGCCATGCAGTGTCTTTCACTGACCAGGCAAGAGGTTCTTAAGCTTTATGCCTCTGAAACTAGAGGTTCAGCTCATTGGCTGTTAGAAGCCCAAGTGATCTGCACTAGAAGTAGCACTATAGTTCACTGAATAAAGGTTGTAGCGTACCCTTTATTTGGAAAGCTCAGAGTATCTTATGTGCGGCTCCTGGTATTTTCATATATGCGTACCAGCAGGGTGGATTTGATTTAAATAACAATTTAAATCACAATTTAAGTCACAATTTAAATCATGGTTTTCTATATAAAGACTCATTCTTGCTGGTATGATCTTAATATTTACAACAAAATGAAGGTTTCATTTTTAAAATAATAACTTTTCAGATTAGTTTTACAGTTATATCAAAAAATGACTGATTTGGTTGTGTGTGTGTGTGTGTATCCCCCCCAAGGTTTCATTTTTACTGCTTGCCCCTCCCTTCTCACATAGTGCTCCTTGTGCAGATCTATTCCACTCCAAATAATCTTCTATTAGTTGAACTTTTTGAAACGTAGCAGTTAAGAGGTATGGGTTTGATTCCATGTGCATAGATTTGCAGAGGAACAATGGGACTGTCCTTTTCTCATCTCTGTTTATTTTATAATTTTTTTGCTGTGAAGAAGAGACATGTTATCTCAGCAGACACAAATTCTCAGCTTTGAGAACTGCAAAACCAAGCATCTGTGATAATATCTTCTAGACAGAAAAATTGCCCAAAATAATCTTACAGAAACCTCTGGGAGAACATGACATTGTGAATGGATTAATGGAATTCATTTACCAAAAAATTTAAACATTGCATGAACATGCAGCCCCATGCTACATGATTAAGAACTAATCTATATTTCATGATGAATAACCTTTGGACTATAATGTATCTTAAATAGAAAACTATTTTTAGATAAGATTTTTCCTCAAAAGCATTCTATTTTTTAAAAAATCCAATTTAAATTTAACCCCCCAATTCAAATTTTAAAAATCCATTTTTTAAACAAAAATCATTGATTTTTATTCACCCTGCATACCAATCTTATCCAGCTCTCCTTAATTTCAGGAATACTACAGCTTCTGATGCCCCTGTACCATTTGCTGGTTGCCAGGTTTGAGTTGGAAAATACCTGGGGACTTTGGGGGTGGATCCAGGAGAGGTCGGGGTTTGGGGAGGGGAGGGGCCTCAGCATGGTACAGTGCCATAGAGTCCACCCTCCAGAGCAGCCATTTTCTCCAGGGGAGCTGATCTCTGTCAGCTGGAGATAAGTAGTAAAAGCGGGAGATCCCCAGGCCCCACCTGGAGGCTGGCAGCCCTGTGCTGGATCTGCAGATTCCTAACTGTCATTGACTGAAAGCAAAAGGAGGTCAGCATTTCACAAACATGGCATGTCAAAAATACAGGAGTTGGGCCTTTGCAGGAGGTCGTATAGACGGACCCTTCCTAGGAACTCGTTACAATTGTTTAGGGAGAACTCACATTCCCCGGTGGCCTACAATGTGATAGTAGTTATTTAGATATCTATCATGACCCATCTGTGTTTGGATGTTCTAACTGTCGTCCTTAGAGTTGTGAGGGAACTCAAGGTTTGCGTTCGTTCATATTCACACTCTCTCTCTCTGTTGGTGTAATAGTGTTGGTGTAGTTGACTCTGTGTTGTCCTGTTTCTTCTGTACAGCGAACTTGTAGGGGAATATTTCCAGTTGCTAAGTGATGTTTGAGAAGCAGGCACATCTTTTAATTGTTGGACGTGTGCATTCTGCTTGGGCAGAGAAACTGCTTTGATGGTGCTCAAGAACAGCATTCAGTGAGGCAGAGAGAGATGGCGGGTGGCTGTCCCCGCTTGTTCTTCTGGATCTCTCAGTGGCTCTTGATGCCACCAACCGTGGTATCCTCTGGGACTGGCAGGAAGGACTGAGATGGCAGATTGCAGTGTTTCCCAGCGCTTCTGCTTTTTTGAAGTTTCAGAAGGGTGTCTCCTTTTCTACATCATGGGAGCCCCAACAGGTTTCTCTGTGGCTGTGTGGCTTTTAAAAAGGTCTGTATGAAATCACTGGGTTGTCAGGAGATTTGGGGTGTGGTGCCATCAGCAGTACGCTGACGATATTCAATGATGTGGGCTGAAGAATCTGAAGTAGGGTATTTGTTGTTGGGGGATGGGGTGCTGCAAGGTTCAGGCCTCTCTTTTGCAAAGTCCTTTAATAAGATCATCCATAGCTTTGAAGCTGTACATTTCATTAACTAAGCCTCCAGTTGCTGCTGTCTCTGCCCTTGGCTGGTGCCTAGATGCTTTGGCCAGCTAAAGAGGGAATGGGGCAGCTCATATTGAATCCTGAGAAGGCAGAGATAATGCTGATGGGTCGGCTGCTGTATTATAAGGGATGTTTTGTTCCACTTCGGATGAAACGCAGCTCTTTTTGACATACTGTGAAGACCCTCTCTCTGTTTTATTGGATCCTCTTATTGCTGGAATAGCAGTGAGTACTGGGGCGAAAAATGCTTCCCCCCCCTTCAGGTGCCTGTTTCTCAGAAACATTATCGTTTTTTATGATGCAGCCGAACTGGCGATGCTGTAGTAACCCTGAGGCTTGATTACTGTAGCATGCTCTTTGTGGGGCCGCCCTTGAAGACAACACAGAAACTTGGTGCAGAACAAGGCAGCTGGATTGCTTTCTGGGGCTTGCTGCTAAGGGCACATTATCCCCTTTCTAAGACTCGCTGCCTGTTTGTTTCTGGAGCTCAGTTCAAAGTTCTGTTGCTTCCCTATAAAACCCTTCTCAGCCCGGGATACCCACCTACTTTGAGGACCACCTCTTCCTTTATGAACCCCTGCAGCGACTCCAGTCTGCCCTTCCTTCCTTCCTTCCTTCCTTCCTAGGATATGCTCTGTTGCAACCCATGTGTGGGTGTTCTCAGTAGCTGCCCTCTTCCTCTGCAACAGTCTCCAGGAAGAGGTGAGGAAAGTTGCCATTTGGTTAAATTTCCCGAGGAGCTGCAAGGCAGAATTAGTTAGGTAGGCATTTGGGGCTTCATAATTAGCACTCTATGAACTAATTTGATTGTTTCTGCTCAAGGGAGATAGTATGCATTTATTTAGGCGCCGTCAGTAGTTTTGTTTGGTTTATTGCTGGCTAGTTGGGTTTGTATTTGCATTTTACGTGGACTGGGTTTAGTCGGTTGGTGATTAGTAATCTGTGTGTATGTAAAGTGCCATCAAGTCGCAGCCGACTTATGATGACCCCAGCAAGGGGCTTCCAAGGCAAGTGAGAAGCACAGGTGGTTGGCCATTGCCTTCCTCTGCAGAGTCTTCCTTGGTGGACTCTTTTCCAGGTACCAACTCTGCTTAGCTTCCAAGATCTAACGAGATCTGTCTATACCATGCAGCCTTCCTTCCTATTAGTAATGTACTGTTGTGTATATTTTATTGTGTTACCAGCCTTGGGTCCCAACTTTGTTGGGAGAAAGGTAGGCTTGGAAAGATTTTGAATCATTTGATAAAATTAGTATCTCTTCCTGAAATCCCAGTGAGTTAGCTTTGTTGCCCGGAAACAGTAATGGGCTGAATGAGGGTCACTGAACTGAAGCTCAGTCTAAGTAAGACAGGGGTGATGGTTAAAAATGGAGCTTAAGCCAAGGGGCGAGTGTGTGTGTGTGTGGCCTTTTACTTGCTAGGTCATTCTCCCCTCCTGCTGTTCGTCTACTTTTTTCTGATTTTGTTTTTGCTTTCCCCATCTCTATTTTGTTCTGCTTGTTTGCCTGCATTTAGTTTTGTATAAAAATAGTCACATTGGTCTTCAGCAAGAAAAAGATCCCCTGGTCCGTAGGACTGATATGCATACATCTATCCCTTGATCAGACATTAGTTGACGACTCAGAGCTGTATGTACAAATAAAATCCATGAAAAGTTTCTCTGGCAGGATCTGAGTCTCAGGTGAAGGGAGGCCTTAGGTTCAGGGCATACCAGGTTGGATGCAGGGCCAAGTAATGGTGGAACAGTTAAGTAATAGGTTTGGTGAGTCACGACCTCTGGGGAAGTGGGTGGTTTGCGTAACTGGGAGGTAGTTCCAGTGGTAAGTCATCTTTGTCAGCTGTAAACTGGACAACTACAGCTGAAATTTAACAGCAAAGTTCTGTTAGCATAGATATTTCCAGCAGATGGCACTTTAATTCTGTCTGAAACCTGAAAATGTTGACTCTAATATAAGACATACTTGGTTTTGAGACAGAATTCCGAGCATAGCCAGCCAGACTTTTTAATAATAATATTTAGACCTTGGCAATTAAAAGAAAGAAATTTAGTTTAAGGCAGATTAGTCATTTAGCCATCCATATGAAGTGCTTGACTGGGTTGATAGCCTTCAGTGTGAGCATAACGTATGAGAGATTTGGCCACCCTAGAGTTGTTGTGGATATTGGTGAAAGGGACAAAAAAGTTATAAAGTCATAGATCCTTATCATCAAGTAATCATAAATAATCCATATAGTCAATAGGCTGGATTGTATAGCAATGATATCTAAGAACTGTAAGCCATTAAAGTTAAAACACTGGAACCAGGTCTGTTCAGGTATCATAATAAAAAACCTATTTGCTTGTTTTATACTATAAAAAGTTAGTGTAACTGTGCAATTTAACGTAGTGATCAATAACATAACGGCCGAGGACAGACTGGCAATCTGGAGCGGGAGGACTCCGGAGGCAAAAGCTGCGGGGGGGGGGGGAAATTCCCCAGGGCGGGCCATTCACAGTGGCCAGTGTATTGCGCAAGGATGCTGTTACGGAGTGTTCAGACTGCTGCGGAGCGGCCCTGAGTGGGCCAGCCTTCGCAGCTTGTGGCAGGGCTGTTTTGGCAATGTGCGCATGAGCGCTCATGCGCAAATTGCCGAAACGGCACGTTCACACAGTTGCCTCCGCTTGAAACCTGCCTTCTTCCAGTTCACACTGCCTGAAAGCAAGAGGCATGCGGAAGATGGCCCCTGGACACCAGTTTCTCCCGGTGTCCTTCTACAGCAAGAGGAAACCGGCTTCAAAGCGCGTAAGTGCAGAAGGGAGCCGAGGGACAGCTGCGGATGTTTGAACGGGCTCGCTTCCCAAGCGGAGCTCTCCCGGGGCAGATTGCCAGTCTGTCCTCGGCCAACATTTGTAACTTTGTGAACACCCATAACTGTTAAACCTGTGAACTTCAAACACTGCATTGTAATATGAAGAATCAACACCACTGTACCTTTAAGCTGTAAGCACTGCATTACAGAACAAAAAAAATCAACGTTAACCAACATAAAAAAGGCAGAACTACCCATGGTGTTCTGCATTCCCTTTTAGTCAGGGTATTAATGAGCATGGCTGTAAAATAAATACAAGACGAGAGAGAGAAAAGAAAAAACAACCAAAGAGTTAAGTTGGAAGGGGGTTAGGAGCATTCCACCTTCCCCTCAATGTTACCACTCATGGTGGTCAAATGAAATTTACATATAACATAGCCGTGCATAGAATAAAAGCATGGTATTCTAAGAATAGGACTTTATAAAAGATATAAAATATAGGTATGCTGACTGAAGATTCAAAAGGGTTTGGGATGCATCAATTGCCTGGGAACTTATCTGTAGTATTGGCAATACAGAGTCAAAGGAGTCTTCTTCTAGGCCAGGGGTGGGCAAACTGTGGCTCAGGAGCCGCATGCGGCTCTTTCACATATATTATGGCTGGGCTAGCTAAATATCATTAGCAAACAAATATAATTGGACAAATTAATATCATTATCAATATCTGCTTTTACCCTTTTTGTTATTATTTTTGGGAGTCTCATTTAATGTTAATAAAAAGCCAATTTGCTTATTTTCCAATAAAAGCAGGTGATATTTGTTCATGTTTTGTGGCTCTCAAACGTCTGATGTTTATTCTATGCGGCTCTTACGCTGAGCAAGTTTGCCTACCCCTGCACTAGGTAAAAGGTAATGACTTAGTTCTGCTTTTTCTTTGCAATCCTTCTCCAGCGATCTAAGTGTTGAATTTTGTCATTCTTGGTAAATCTCACGGTGTGGGGAGTTTGAGGGTTGTGAGGAACTGTAAACCGGAGTCCAGATCATCTGCAATATAGGGTTTGTTCTTGGTGCAATACTTGCAGTTTGCAGTAGGCAATCCATCTATATTTGATGTTTGCAGAGGTAAGTGCATTGGTGATGGGTCTGAGTTGTTTGCGTCTGAGGAGAGTTTCTGATGAGAGAGCTCGTAATACTAGGACTTTTGCTTCCTGGAAGAGTAAGTGGCCTTTGGTTCTAGCTTGAGTGAGAATTGCAGCTTTAGTGCAGGGAGCTTGTAAATTTGGCTATTATGTTCCTTGGCTGCGCTCTCTGTTGTTGTCTCGCTGAGCCTACTCTGTATGCCCAGCCGATCAGTGGTGCTATGCCATCTTCAAGCTCTAACGCAGTCACCAGCCATGATGCCATGAATGAGTTCAAACTGGTTTGTCCTTCAGACTTCTCTGGGATCCCGCGAAATTTGAGGTTATTGGCTCGAATTTGGTTTTCTAGGGATAATATGTGGTCTGTGGCCCAATCTTCTCTTTTGTAAAAAAACTGGGTGTCTTCCTGCAGGGCAATGCTGGCCTCTGTTGCTGATTCTGCAGTCTGAGCGTCTGTTGTGAGCATTTCTTTTTCTTCTGTGATTTGTTCTGTTAGTGGCTTAATTAAGTCTGCTAAGGTTAGGGCCATAGTTTTCTCTAGATTTTTCTCCAAATTTTGTAACGACACGAAAATTTTTTGGTGGGTTACCGCTAGCCCTTCTTCTGCTGCTCCCGCTTCCCCGGCTGCCATTTTACCTGCAGTAGAAGAGATTTTCTTTGTGCTGTGCTGGAAAGAACAGCGAGATCGGTTTCGGAGCCGATGGAAGAGGTTTGTTTTTCGTTCCGCAAGTTCTTCCCGTGCTTTTGATAGGAATCACAATTGATTAACGGCTAATTTTAATAGTTAGAGGGGAGTCTCGGACGGAGCTCGTAAGTTAGGCGTCCATCTTAGGTGGAACCAACGCCACGCCCCCACCAGCCAGGCTTAAACATAACAGCATTGGGTATTGTTTTAAAGTAGCACACTGCTTTATGGGTATGTTTTAGGTAAGAATTTTCAAGCACCTTTGTTTAAAAATAAGCCATTATAAATATGAGGATGGCAGGATATAAAATGTTTGCTTCTGTGGCAAAGGAAGTGTTGGAATAATAAGGTGAGGGTTGTGTGGACTTCTGCGTGCAAACAATTAAATGTGACGTTTGTGAATTAAAGTAAAGGCTGAGTTGTGTCTTGAGGAACATGTGGTGCCTAGTTGTGCGAGAGGGAAAGGTGGTCTGGTGGAGGAAGGGATTGAAGAATGTATATAAGAATGTCAGATGAAGCTGTGAAACCCAGTTGTGTGTGTACTTGTAGCTAAGCTGCAATTGCATTGCGTGTTAGGGACCTGTGCAAATTGCAAGAAAGGTTCTTGGAAGAAGGAACTTAAAGATGAAAGGCATCTAAGGTATATTGCTGTAGAAAGAGAATTTCCTGTGCCAGGGGCATCTCATCTTTGATCGGTAATTTGTCCAGAAAGCTTATTCCCTGTGGCAGGATAGAAAGATAAACGCCCCCAAATTTGGCACTTGGGTGGTCAGAATTGGAATTATTCCCTGCCTGGACACATTGGGTGCCCCCTCCCCAGTCACTGCTTTGAATTTGTGGAATGGAAACCCTTTCCCCCAGTATTACCGCTCTTGTATTTTGGGAAGAGAGCATTTCCCCATGAAATATTTGTGATATTTTGTGTTCATCTCCTGGATGTTTGCTGCTTTCTGAATCTTACAGTGTTGTAAGTAAAGTCCTAACAAGACTATTGGAACTCTGCCATCTTTTAGTTGTGTCAGATTCATGTGCCTTTGGGCGTTCAGTATTATCAGTTAAAATAAAGAGAAGTAAAGCTATTGATAAACAATGGTCTAATTGGATATCAATAATATCAAAGTCAAAGAATCTCGATTCGTCCCACAGCCTTTGTTCTTCCAGGCCAACCAAAGGGTCTCTTGCTCCCTCAAATGACTCTTATTATTTTCATCCTTGCCTGGTGCTCCCTCTCCAAACTCCAGCATGCCACAGCTCTCTGACTTTCCCCAAATCTCTCATCAAGAAGCTTTTGGCATAATCTGTTAGTTTCCGGTTGAAACTTGGCCTGCATTAACCGGAGCGAATGTATGATTTGATTTGATTTATTAAACTTCTATCCCGCCCTCCCGGCCAAGGCCGGCTCAGGGCGGCTTACATAACACACTTAAAATTCTAACCGTAAAATAGATTAACAACATTTAATGATTAAGCAGTTCTAAAACCATAAAATATAATAAAGTGGGAAGGGGAATACTCTCCCCTCCCCTCCTTTCGTTATCTTCCTTGTGCTGCATTTTAGATTGGAAGATTTTTGAGGCTGGAATCAATCTTCTTGAACTCTGTGAAGCGCCAGACACACTGATGGGGCTGTTTAATTAATTCCAAAGCAGGAGACTCTGAAATGGTTGCTAGGCAATGGCCTTGCGTGTTTTCCTGGTCTGCTTTTACCGGCATGGAGTAGGTGATGCTGCCGGCTCCAAATACCTCTAAAACAAAGATTCTAGTCCTGTGTATTTGTTACCGTATCCTAGTCCTTTTTATAACTTCTCCAGTCACAGTTACCATCTCTTCCTGAAGACAGTATACGAAAGGGGGGGGAACCTAATTCTAATAGGTAACAACTTCTAGGCAAGAAAATGCACTTCAGATTGGCTGGTTCTTTCATTCGTTTCCTAGTACACATTACCTTAATGTGAATTTCTTTGTTCTCCCTACCCTTAGAAATCCCCACTTTTCTGAACGTTCATGCTCCTTTGGACTGAGACACCCACTGCCCTCCATCTATAATATCATCACAGAGTTTCCTTTCTCTTGTTCAAGTATATGCTTGACTATGTATTTTTCTTTTTGCACTTTTTGTACTGTGTGTGCCTAAAAAGCAAATGTTAACAAGCCCGGCTGCTTAATTAAGCAAATAAATGTAACATGGGATTTATCACACACTTTTTGAATCTTTCGATTATTCGCTCGCAATACGTGTTTTTACCCTTCGTCGGGTCCTTTCCCCCGTATTTTTGTACTACCATTTTTACGCAACATTTTGCTTGTTCACTGAATGAAAGTTTAAATTGCCTTCAGTTCCTGCCTGAACTCTCTTTAGAATTTTGTGGTGAGGGTATATCTCTTCCCAAGAATGTAACACAGTCCTTGTTGTCCTTCCCTACCACTTGGCGCCCCCCCCTCTCTTGAAGACCATGCCGTGCGAGTGACACGGGCACCGTAGGGTTAACTTTTTTGACGCCGTTCCAGGCAGCACACCGCATCAGCATTTCATGGTCCAGCATTTTCTGCATCATATTTTTTCCCCCCTGTGAGTGTGAAATTTCAGCAGATTGTTATGCAAAACAGTTTTGTGTCTCTGTGTGACTGGGGAGACAGCTGTTAGTCCTAATGAGGAGTGCTAGCATTACAGTATTTCCGTTGATTGAGACCCACGGAGGGAGCAGAATGTTCCAGATCAGGCAGTGGTGTGTGGTGAGAAAGTGCCACTCTGTCAGCTGGAAGTACATGCCCGGCTGCTCCCTACGACAAGATAAATGAGTTTTGCTGGGGCTTGGCAGAGTCTGAAGTTTTTTTTCCCCGAGAACGGTAGTAGCACACCAAACTCCCTGTGGGGGGACCCACCGTTTAAGGGTGTCATAAGACTACTCTTTCCTTGCCAACTTTTTTTTGTTAATGCCCACAGATACCTGTCATCAACACTGAGTTATTAAAAGCCTAATGCCTTTTAGCGTTCCATTAACACCGAGTCTAATGTTCTTTTGTTGACATTTTTCATTAATTTAGCCGAGGGGATGTTAACCACCGTTTTAACTTGGCTACAACTGCTGGAAGGCCCAGCATTGAGAGGGGCGGGGGGGGGGAGGTGTTAATTTGCCCTCCCTTCCCCAGTTCCTTATTTAAACTTTTCAGAATCAGCGCAGGGTGAGCTTGGGTGGTGTGTGTTTTGTCATTAAGCCTCCAAACAAGATGCCAGTGTATTAACCAAATGCTCTGCTTAGGGCCCCCCCCCCCCGCTGTCCATTAACTTTGAGTTCAAGCCTCAGTTTAGTTTGTAAGCAAGAGACTTGACTTTGTTCTTGTTCCTGCGCTGTTGTTCTAATCTCAGAGGCGGCTACGAATTGAAAATTGCAGTGCAATGCAAAGAATTTCCCCCTCTCCTAGCGCAGGGCAGAGATATACTCCTTACTGCAGTGCTTTTAGCCGCCATTCATGGTGGAAGAAGTTTTAAACAGCCACATGACAAGACAGGGCCTTGAGACCTTGACCTCAAAAATCTGCTTCTTTCCATCTTCATTTTTTTAAAATTTATTGTGGCACTTAGCCTGACAAAAGAGTTCTGATGAAGCTTAAATTTTTGCACAGTGTTATCTGCCATTTTGGTTGGCCCCAATAAAAGGTGTTATTACATGGGTTTTATTTCTTCTCTTTGTAAAATTAACCTGGTCATTAGAGCATTAGTGAACCATCCATGAAGATCCTTCTTTCCAATTTGAATGAATGTGTGTGGTGGTGTGTAGGAGCGCACCCAGTTTTTTTTAAAAAAAACAAGAGTCTGGCACCTGAAAGTTGAGCACATTTGTTGTGGCATGAGCAATATCCCACATACTCCCATCAGACTCAAGAACTGAATAGTGAGATAATGGTCCACTAGTCGTGTGGATCCTTCCTTCCTCCCTCCCTTCCTTCCTTCCTCCCTCCCTCCCTCCCTCCCTCGCAAACCCAAAGTGGTTTACATCATCTTCCGTTCTTCTGCGAAACCATTGAAACACCCTGCATTAGCCAAACAACTCAAACGGGCTTCAGTTGCTGGCCCGTAACAGTAGGTGGGGTCAGACACAGCCACCCCTTGCTGGTTACTGACCGTTTACACAGTGCTACGTAGGAGATAACTTCTGTTTCTAGTGACTTGGCTAATCTAGTTTCCAGTTCGAGCCAGAGGAAGTGTCAGATCTGACAGTAAATTGGAGTTAGTCCTTAAGATGTCACCAGCCTCCTTGTTTTTGCTGCAGCAAACTTAAGACAGCTGCTCTTCCCCGGTTTTTAAAGGTGATGTTCCAGAGAGCTTACAAGGGTGAGGAAAAGAACGTCACTGTCCTGCCTCAGGTAAGCTCTTAGGGCAAAATTTTTGGTGCTTTGAGGGGGAATGTCTTTGACTTACCGTTCTGTCATGAGTCACTCCCTCAACAGTTTGCTTTTTAATCACTATTTTCATCAGACCACAGGAAAAGATCACAAATGTCCCTCTTAAAGCAGGGGTGGGCAATTGTTTTGGCTCGGGGGCCACTTTGTGGAAGCGGAGGTTAGCGGAGGGCCACACCTTTTAAAATGACTGTATTCATTAGTTAACTTTGCTTTTCAGAAAAGGTATAAATTGTATCATAAAAATCAATAAATATAAATAAAATAGTGGGAGTTTTATTCCATTTATTTATTGTGCTAATTGCATATCATCTATAGCTGCAAGCACATTTAATTTTAGAATCAGTTTAATGAGACAAATGTACCCTATCACACTTTTCTACAATTTTTTTTGAAATCAGGAGTGAGATTGCTTGTTGAGATTCTCATCACAGCCTGCAAGTTAATGTCTGTCAAAGAGCATCTATATTTACTCTTGTTGATCTTCGTGCAAGAAAAACTTTGCTCACAAAATATATGTAGACCCAACTATAGAGAACGTTTTCCCAGCAAATTTCTTCATACATGGAAATGTTTTCAGCAGACAAAGATTTGTAAAAGTCAACTAATGTCACAGCATTAAACATTTCTTTCACAGTGTGATCTGACTGCATGTCAATAAGTTCAAGCTGCAGCTCCTCAGGTGCTGTATCAATACAAGCAGTGATGGGATAAGAGAGCAAATTGAGTTTAGGCTCAATTTTCTTGAAGTCCTGAAATCTTCTCGGCGGGCTGCAAAAAACTCTGCGGCGGGCCGCATGTGGCCCCCGGGTTGCAATTTGCCCACCCCTGTCTTAAAGGGCACAGTCCCAGGAGTTCTACCCTTTAAAAACAACCACCCTCCCTCCGTAAGCACACCTATTCACAGGCAGACCAATTCCCCACAACAATTTGGAATGTTAAATTTAACGTTATGATGAAGAAATACTCTTGAGGTTTTACCCTTTGGTTAAGATAGAGTTCTAATGTGTTCTTCATGCAAGAGGGTTGTAAGTAATGCAGTTTCCTCTTGTTTAGTTGTAGGGTTCAGCACATCACTGTTCACAGTCTAAGCATCAGATTTTGGGTCCTCTAGGAACGGCCTTAGTTTCTTATTCTCCTTGAGGGAGAAGGAGAAGAGCATATAGAAATGGAACTCTGAGACAGCAGGTTGAGGAATCGTTCAAATATGCTGAACAAGGAAATTGTAAACTTTGGAAGAGTCTTCACTACAGGACACGTGGCTTCGATCTGCATTTGTAACTTCTGCCATCTGGTCTTTTGTCCAACTTGCGCCTAATGTATGCTTTTTCACTCTGTCTGTTGGGTTGTTCAGGAAGCCCCGCTGCTCTGACCGCTTGATACAAAAATATGAAAGGGTTCTGCATTCGGGTGAAAGTCTTAGTCCGTTTGTGATTCCTGGGTACTAGGATTGCCAGCCTCCAGGTGGGGCCTGGGGATCTCCCGCTTTTACAACTGATCCCCAGCTGACAGAAATCAGCTACCCTGGAGAAAATGGCTGCTTTGAAGGGTGGACTCTGTGGCATTATACTATGCTGAGGCCCCTCCCCTCCCCAAACCCCGCCCTCTCCTGGCTCCACCCTCAAAGTCCCCAGGTATTTTCCAACCCAGACTTGGCAACCCTACTGGGTACGCAGTTCTGGTGTCACACACAGCCATGTTTTAATTATGCTGTGGTTCGTGTGGTTTGTCTGAACTTGGGGTTACTTCATGAATGGCGTCTGAACTGAGTCAATATTGTGCAGCATGTCGAAGCAGATCATCTGGCCTTTGAGATGGCCACAAAGCAAAGTGCGGGTAGAGCAATCTGGGTTGCATGGAGATGGCTGCAGTTCCATGCTGATGTCAATTCCTGGGTGCTTTCAATGCCAGTGTTGCAGGATGTACTTTATGACTGTTTAAGAAATAACTAGAATGGAAGGGGAAAATGAGTGGCTATTGAGTCTGATTTCACCTGAGTAGACTTGCGGTGCCACATTCAATACAATCGTGGCTAAATTGTTAACTCTGGTGGGTGAAGTTAGTTTATTAAAAATGTTAATAACAACTATGGGGAGGGCAGGGTATAAATGTGGTTAATAAAATAAATAAACAAATACCCCCCCCCCAAAATTGACATTATCATCTGTCTTATACTGAACTAGACCTTCAAGATCAGTCTTGTCTACTCTGACTAGCAGGGGCTCTCCATGGCCTCAGGCGGAGTTTTTTTTGCATTGCCTGCTGCCTGGCCGTTTTAACTGGCGATGCCAGGGATTGAACCTGGGATGTTCTGCATGCCAAGCAGAGGCTCTCCCACTGAGCCACTACAGCCTATCCTCTTTGCGCTGTAGTGCAGCTCAAGAACAAAAAACAAATGGGCCACCCAGTCCCTTAGGACCAAGGGGTGCTACCATCTGCCATGGTCACTACCAGTGAGGGTGAACGTAGAGGTCTGGATGCAGAGTGTGGGAATGAGCATAGATGTAGAAATGCTAGAAGTAACATGGGTGACTTGGGAAATCCTGGCAGCCAAAAAAGAGAGAAAGATATAATATGTTGAGCAGGGCCACTGTCGACTGGAGGTGCTCACTGTAAATTTGACGCTCATGTGCATCGCTAGGCACTGTCAAGACTATGCCTGTGTGCCAGCATGAGGAGTTTCAAGGGCTAATGCTACTCCTTCGTGTATTGAGCTAACATTTAGATGCAAAGAATTCAGTCAGAAAGTTAACTCCTTATTTATGTGCTTCATTTATATCTTGCCCCTCTCTCCAACCGGGACCCAAAGTGACTTGCATTGTTCCCCTCTCCTCCATTTTATCCTCAGAATGACACTGCGAGGAAGGTGAGGTGGAGAATGTGTGACCGGCCCAAGGTCACCCAGCAACCTTCCACGGCTGAGTGGGGGATTTGAACCTGGGTCTCTTAGATCCTAGTCCGACCCTCTAACCACTGCATTACTCGGGCTGTATCTTTTATCTTTTAAAAAGCCAGTTTAAAACATGCAGTCCACACTGTACCTTTGGGATATAGGTCAGGATGCAAATTGCAACACATCAAAAAGCGTTCAGGTTTTTTGAGCAGAAGTTGAAAAGTGGAGAGCTTTTGAACAGTTGCTTTTAAATCTTAACTAGATGAATAATTTTAATGCATGATGAGAGAATCAAATCTATTGTCATGTGTTGTGGAACGGCAAAATGCTTCATTGGCATGAATATTTCAGCACGCGGGGCTCTGCCACGCAGATATCCCGGGAGGCTCGACACTCATGCGGCTGTGGTTGTGTGTCAAGTTTTAGAGCTCTTCCTTGGATTCAGTGACTGTTCTCAAGCATTTGTGCCTCACACAGCCGTGTGGCCACATATGCATGCATAATTTGGTGTTGGGAGCCTGAGGATCAGAGAGCTGGAGTGAAGACCTTTGGTTCGTGCCACATAATTACCCTGGGCAGCTCAGTGGCACTCTGACACAGCATTAAGAATCTCGGTGCCACTGATACAATGGGGTTTGGATCTAATTAGAGTTTAATTTGATGTCAATTTAAATTAAGAGGGGCTTGCACATGCTAGTCCGTTGCGGCTTGGATAATACTAATCTCAATCAGTGGGCTGAATAGGACATGAAATCAAATTCTCACAGTACAATAGAAGTGACAGGAGCAACTTGACACCTTAAATTAAAATTACTAAATTCCCAGCAATTGATGTATGTGACCCCCAAGCTATCCAGGCTAGGTCATTAGATGCGATCCATAGCAATTGAGATGAGAGGCACACTGCAGTGATGAACCAGGAGCAGGAAGGAAATGGCTCGTTAACAAGCAGTGTAGGTGGGAATGAGCTAAAGGCTTTGCAGGCTAGGACATGAGGAAAGGCTTGAAACGTCTGCCTTTGTCTCTCAGATTTAACAGTTAACATGCTCTTGGGTCACCGGGGTTAAACATTTTCATCCTCCTTGACTTGGCGAATATAATTCCAATACGGAAAAGGTGATAAAATGCCCTTGCTTTTGGAATATCCAGCTGACATCCTCTGCTCTTTCCTTACAGACTAAGGCGCTTTCCCCCCTCTATGCCTGACTTTTCAGCCAAGATCGGTTATGAAATTGGCTGATCAGTTTAAATATATGCAGTTACAATGTACTGAGAGATATGCATGGTGGTGTATGTATGTATGGGGTAGTTAATTTCTTCTTGGTCCCAGTAGTGGAGTATGCGAAGCTGCCTTATTCCAAGTAAGACCGTTGGTCAACCTCTGTGTCTCCTTTGGCTGTCAGTGGTTCTCCAGAGTCACCGTCAGAGGAAAGTATTTCCCAGCCACATCGCACATCATGATGGACTGAATCTGGGGCTTTTTGCTTGCGAAGTATATACTCTATCCCCAAGGATTTTGTCATAGTCTGAGTTATAAACTTTTT
This sequence comes from Lepidodactylus listeri, assembly GCA_029233225.1. NCBI lineage: Eukaryota > Metazoa > Chordata > Lepidosauria > Squamata > Gekkonidae > Lepidodactylus > Lepidodactylus listeri. The sequence goes on from JARCFY010000012.1 coordinate 17,362,313, forward strand.
CCTCCAGTGGAAGGGGGGAGATTAGTTGCAGGTAGACCTGGTGTTTGGCAAGTATGTTCTAGGCAGCATTGCTAACTGTGGCTCTGTGTTCCCCTCTTGCCCCTTAGCACTGTGACTTCGGCGGTCTTCACTGTGGGGGATAACGTTGTTTCGGGGAGTGATGACCGTACTGTGAAGGTTTGGGACTTGAAAAACATGAGATCGCCTATTGCAACTATCCGCACAGATTCTGCAGTGAACAGGTAAGCAAAGCCATGAGATTAAATGTGGGAGGTGTTGGCCAACTTCCACGCACTAACCCTGGGGATCCAATTGACGTTCAGTTTTTGAGGCTTAGCTGGGATCCACCTCAGCTCGGAGATCTTCGCTTTCTTCTTGACTTCCATCGCATGAAATTTCTCGGCAAGGGCTGGGCAGGGCAGCCTGGATGCCTCTAAGCTGAAATTCGTGCACAAGGATATTCTAAAATGGCAGCTTTCATTAGATTTTCCCTGCAGTGTGGGTGTACTGCCCTATTGGATGTTTGGCGTAAAGTCAGAACAGTGGTATCTGCGGTAATTGTCATCTTCAAAGAAAATGAGTAGTTGAGAGACAGGGATGGGACTCAAAGAGAATTCGTAGGATTGGAGACCAATGAAAAGGTTTTTTACCTATAAAATCTGTGCTCTCTCCAGAGAGCTCAGTTTATGGGTTGCCTTGCTTCTGGACAGAGTGTTCTGAACCAAAGTAGTTTGACTTCAGCCCTAGAACAGCTCTGTATGCTTTCTGACCGTCAAAATAAAATCAGTCAGGGCTTCGTAATCTGACAGATCCAAGGAAAAATGAAACTACATCAAAGTGCTTGTGTGATAGAAGTTTTATAGGTTTGCATGAGCAAGGACAGCAGTTATGGCTTAGCCTGAATTGCCTTGAAGCTAGTACGGACACGATGATCAGTTTCGCTTATCGATGCCTTGTGATTTTTTTTCTTCAAAATTCATCAGTCAAACAAGGAAAATCAGGAGAGGCTGAGAAGTGTTTCTTAATCCTCCCTCCACACCCAATTGTGTATTCCTGCATCTTTTCTTCCAGATACAGGGATGTGGCTGCAAAGACAGTATTTTACCAAAAACGCCCCAGAGGGAGAAAACTTAAGAAGCTGTCCCTTGCTACGTGCTGCTCGTGCACTCGAGATTTAGTACCCACAGTTGCGTTTGATCAAAGAGAAAAACCTTGAGGAGCAACAAAATGTCATGTTTCATTTGATCCTAAATGTTCATGATGATAAACAACATTTTGTTTGTGGCCTGGCTGCAGGGATCACACGATTGCTTCATGGTTGCGATATGACCCCAGAAGGGAGAGCAGGTTTAAAGTTCTGGCTTTTGGTGAGAGCCCCTTGTTCTGCATCAAGTGATGCTCGGTGGGTCCTCCGACCCTCATTGGCTGCCCTGTAATGGAAATACACCCCCCCCCCGAAAGTCCCCCTCTGCATAAGCAAAACTCTTTGTTCTCAGCCAGAGGGGACTGCCTTGGTGCTGGTGACAGCAGTGCGAGTTTGGAACGTCGAGGGGAATTTAAAATCCCCCCCCCCTTACACACAACCACCAGCACCACCTTTTAAAGAAAGTGAATCTTTCACCAGTGCCTTAACTCTTTGCAAGGAAAAAAAAGGTAACATGTATTTGCATGAAATGTGTACAAGATAAATCCTTCAATTAAATCACTTTCAGCGAGCTTGAAGAACTGTCAGTTCCGATTTGTCAGGTTTGCCGCTGGGTCCCTAACCTCCTTCCGTCTCTCTGGTGCAGGATTAACGTTTGTGTCGGCCAAAGAATCATTGCCCTTCCACACGACAACCGACAGGTTAGATTGTTTGACATGTCTGGAGTACGATTAGCGCGGCTCCCTCGCAGCAACAGACAGGTACGGGGGTGTTTTAGTTGTGTACATAAAGATACATTCATGATTCTGCAGGTCCTTCTTTTGCATAAAGGAAAAAAGAGCCAGGGGGGGGGGGGGGGATTTGTGATAAACCAGAGAGGGTGTTGAGTACCAGAAGCCATGCAAAAGAAAAGACTATATACTGTATCGTTTGCAAATCAAATATTAATATATACAGTGCAAAAGTCCAGTGTGATGAGTGAAACAGTCCCTATATACAGGACATAATACAGTAAAGTATGACCATTCAAATACATAATTTTTTTTCCAGTGCATAATACAGTGAGTCATGATAATAGGAAAAGTATAGTAATGGATGATCTGCTGGCTACTTAAGATACTGTTTCAGTATCTTCTTCAATTACAGTTCTGTTGCTGAATGGCCTTGAACAGTTGCAGTAAACTGTTATTTATCAGCCAATCATAGAGGATTAAGAAGTGTGTTTAAATCACATATCTGTGATGCAAATCCTCATGTGTAATCCTGGAGATCTTGCATGTACAGCAAAGAGGCCAAGATCAAGAGGTTGAATAGGTCTGAATTTTCTTCTTCAATATATCGGCACAATAGTCATGCAATAGCTGGAAAGACTGTCGCCTCTTCTGTTGAAAAATTGTGCACATTTGTGTTTGCCCCGACTCACACACCCAGTGGTATTTCCTTGCAGTGATTCTAGGGTGGGGGCCATCCATTGTCCAGCCTCGTCCTGGTCGCCACGCTAGCTTTGAAATGTTGAGAATTCATGGCAATTTCACCCATTTGCTTAGGCGAACACCCAGCATGCAACCACGTCTGAAGAGACCCCTTTTCTCTAGGTTGAACTTAAACCAAATACTTTACTAACGAAATTCCTTGGGACAATTCTGATAATCTCCATTCCACAAATTTGGGGGGTAGCCACCCACTCCTAAACTAGTGAAACTCTAGCCTTCCCTCCAGCTACTTGAAGTGAGCACATCTTAGTCTCTCAAGTCTTGCTTTATAAACAAATCTGTCCTTCTCAACATGTTATTCCTGCTGTTAACAGAGACCCTGTCCTCTTACATCCCTGTCCTAAACTCTTTTTAAATGGAAGTAGGTCCCATTTGTTCCTATGAAATGAGTTCCCAGATGTGATACTATCTCTATGTGGTCTTGGGATGAAACTCTGATTTCCACAAGCTGAAGGGAAGTTGTGCCCAGTGCTTCTGTAGAGTCACAACCCAGCCTACAGGCACTCTTTATGTCAACTGCTTGCAGTGAGAGAAGTTGAAACATGTTCTTAATTCTCCTGTGGAGGCAACGGAACCTGACAGTGCTTAGCTGGATTGTGCCCTTCAAAAATGTGTGCAAAAACCCAAAATGCAAAAGAAAAGGTGCGCACGCAAGCATTTAGTTGTGAGGAGCTGATTCTGCTGGCTAGCGTTTGTGCTGAAAACACCGAGGCGCTGTTGTTCTTGGTGGCATTTGAGGATTACTGTGGCCGCCCTCTGTGCGCGTGGCACAGCTTGATTTATTCTGGCAAGGAATGATTAACGGTACATGCAGTGGTCTGTTGAGAACACAGGCCTTTGGAAGGCTGAGCCTGATATGGATGATAAACCGTCTTTGGTCCGCATATGTTGAAACTAATAGCTTTCTGGGGTTGCCAGTTCTAATGCAGGTGTTTTTGCTGTCCCAGGGTCACAGAAGAATGGTTTGTTGTTCAGCGTGGAGTGAAGACCACCCGATATGCAACCTGTTCACCTGTGGATTCGATCGCCAAGCTATAGGGTGGAATATCAACATCCCCGCCCTGCTCCAGGAAAAATGAGATGCTGGAAGAATTCTCCTTCTTTTCATTTTTTTTGTTGCCATAGACTTCTTACCTTTTTCTTTTTTGGCGGACACGAGTCTGCTCTCATTGTGAAAGGTGCGCCTAGAAAGGGGTGTGTGTTGCCCATGTCGTTATCACGTCGTGCGCAGTTTGCATGAAATGTACAGGAAAATGTGACCTTTTCAAAGGAGTTAGGTTCTTGTGTATGAACTTTTATATCTCGGCATCCGCTGGCGATAAAAGGATGGTTGGCTTTCCTACAGGGCATGTAAGTGTTCATAAGTTATTCAGCATAGATGAACTGTAGGGCATTATGTTTGACTTAAATGTGAATTCTGTGTCGTTATTGTGAAGAATATATAGTCGGCCTTCCCCCTTCCTCCTCGTCATTTTACATATCTGCCCTTATGGCTGAAGAGAATATAGGAGCAAACTCTTAAGATGAAGGGTGAATTTCACTTAGAAGTATGCTGGGAATCTTTCTTGCGTCTGTATGAAGTCTGACTCAGGCACTCCGATGTTAGTGACCGTTCCGCCTCCAATTTAATCTGGTTGCTGGAAACACAAGGAGACACTAAGTAACACTGAGAAAATGTCCTTAACTTTTCAAGAACTAACCGGCTTGTTCTCAGCCTGTTGGCCTGAGGACCACATTGTGTTTTGGGATTTTCACACTCATGGCGAACTCTGAAATACCGCTGTTGCAATCATGGTTTATCTGAATAAGCTTTTAAGCACTTTAGTTTATAGCAGTTGTTATAAACCGTTTCTGTAAGGATCAAGATGACTTTCCTAGAGAATGTGAGACTGTCCGAGATGGATTTGCATAGCTGCGTTCCTATGATCTCCCCCCCCCCCCCCACACATGCCAGAGAATAAACATTGTTTTGGGTTGTTTCTTTTTAAACGCATCCCACATTTTGCATGCTTTAAACGGGCACTCTCCTGCCTTGGTTCTGTCTGAGCCAACGCCACACAGATTGAAATCCAAAGACCTGTGCAGCTAGATCCATGCTCTAGATCTGTGTCCCTGCAGCTGTCCTTTCACCTCACTTCACGTAGCAAACTGAGCATGTTTCATTAGCCTGGGAAGGGGAGGAGTGTCCACTTTTCAAAGGAAAACAAAAGACATCCCCACTGGGCATAGCCAAGAGTTCAGGGGTGCTGGACATGGTTCTCCAGATCCCCCCATCCCCCACTTGTAACGGAGTGCTACCTCAAAAAAGAAATGGGGGGGGGGGGGCCCACCATGAATCTTGCTGTTCCACTTCAGCACTTTGAATCTCCTCGTGATGGGCTGTCTCAAAGAGGAAAAGACAATCGTAGCCAATGTCCGGCTTACAGTGAAACGTGACCTGTCCACTTTGTACCCAGAGGTCCCCGTCCTTGCAGGTTTCCTTTCTCTTATCCTCAAAAGGACCTGGATGGATTTTGCTCTTTCCATATTGAGTCTTGCTTGGTCCGTAGTGGTTGCAAGCTCCTTGTCACTGCTGACTGGGGTTGGTTGGTTTGGTTTGAAGGATTTGGAGGGTATATCTGCAGATTCTTCATCATAAACAGTTCTCCTCTCAGTATCCCAGGGTTGAGAGCCCCAAAGGCCAGAATAGTCCTGTAGCTTCCTTGTAGATCGAGTTTAAAATGGATTCCTGTAAAACATCTGCTTTTTGCAGTCTTGTGATTGTTTTGTTTTGAATTGTTGAGACTTGCATCTTACCCAGCTCCGTCTAAGATGAATGTGATCAGCTGACTCTTTCCCCCCACTTGCATAAGACAGAACAGGTTGGGAGTAAAGGAACCCATTGCAAGAGAGCCGAAATCCTAGATGCAATTTGAAGCATTACTTTATAACTGGGCATATAAAAGCTAAGGTAATAAATGGAGTATCTGGAAGAGAACTTGTGCCATTGACACGATCTTATGGGGGCAAAAGCTTGTGTGATCTCAGATCACAAGTAGATACTGAGAATTGGGTGAGCAAGTGGTTGAGACATGTGGTGATCATCCTATGTGCTGATACTGAATAAGTTACTCCAGTTTTTTGAAAATTATTATTGGAGTTTGACTTCAAGCCTATGGGATATGCTTGCTTCCCTTCCCCCGGTCTGTTTTGGAGAACCCTCGCTTTAAAAAAAAAATCACAGTTTGGGTCTATCTCTTCCCCCTGCCATGGTACCCATGGCAAAATTTGAAAGTAACAGATGACTTTATTGCGTGTTCAGTCAACAGGATTCTGTATATACAACACGTGCCACAGAAAGACCGAGGGGTGGGGGGATACACATGCCACAGAAAGCGGAAGGCATATCCCATCTGAACTTCACCACATTTGGGGAGCAATAAGCAAGGCAACTGAATGGACTTTTTCAGCTTGGACTGGGCAAAATCTTGGCTGCCTGTTGGTCGTTGACTGAGGCTTTCCTGTTGAGCAGTCTGGGAATATTGGACTCTGATTGCATGGATAGGTCACAGGATTGAGCTCAGTAAGGTGTTTTAAAAATCAGTATGAAACAATACAGGGGAAGGTGGGACTCTGATGGTGCGCTTGTTACAGATCTCTGTTATCCCTGAAGGACCAGCCCCTGATAGCAGAGATGCCGAGGTGCTCATTCTCAACGCCTTGGCTTCTTCAAGAGGAGCAAGCTAGTTGCGTGACTTGGCTTCTGCAACATCTTAAATGCTGTGCTAAGCACTGCACTGAGCCGACAGGTAACCATCCCAACGGTAGTCAAATGGTAGCAGTGGGGGGGGGGGGAAGAAATGAGATCGGTTACACATTTCACTTTTTTCGGGGGGGGGGGGTGTCTCCGCCTTAAAGCGGACAGGTGCTCCAGCTGCTGTGAGTATTGGTCTAACTGTGTCCCACGCATTTCACATAAAAAAGGAAGGAAAGTGGCTGTTACGTATTTTCAGTATTGAGGCTTCGTTTTGCTGTCATCAGTGGGCAAATTGCAAAGACCTGTCATGTCTCTGTTTCTTTGTACGTAAGTGTTCTTTAACATGCACATCATTTTTATTTTTGCCTGTCTGTAACTGTTTCAGAATTAAAAAAAAATCTTATTTTCGATGCCGAAGTCTTTGAAAATCAGCTTCCTCAGAGGAGGGAAGGAAATCCTGTACTTGTATGTCGATGTAGAACCACTTTTTTAATTTACTGATGTTCTGGTGATTTGTGTTTTTTTAGATGTTCAGTGTGTGTCTTCGTTGCAGTTTAAAAATGCCATTAAATCATTCAGCAGAGGTCCAGAACTTGTGTTTTTAATAAGCTCCGAATAACATAATGTGTGAATCTTCTCTCAAAGTTTTCAATCGTGTATCTTCTTTCGAATTCAGACTTTTGCAGCTTCTTGTTTGTAGTGGTGGAACTGGACGTTACAGTGGTGGAACTGGACTTGCAGGGCTGCTGCTGAAAACTGTAGTCCTGTGTTTTGCTGTCCGCATACATGATACACTTTCTGTTCATGATTTGCCACATTAGTTGTCACTTATGGGGCAAAGAAATACACAGTACAGTGTGGGGCAAAGAAATACACAGTACAGTGTCAGATCATGCGCTGAGCATCTCTTGATGTTAACAAAGAAGTAGAGGAGAATGTGATGCAGAGAATTCATTTTCAGCAGTAGCTGTGTGTCATTCAAAACATCTAGTATTCTCCTGCACAATGGTTGGCAGGAAGGAAGGCCAAGTTGGCTTTTGAAAATGGGATTCATCTGTGTAATAAAGTGAACCATGCAGCTTGAAGTCTCTAACTTAAAAGTGGCTTTGACGGATATTTTTGTCCCTTTTCGTGTCTTCCCGTATTCTGTGCAAGGAAATCTTTAATTGCATCTTGCTACACAGGTTATGAACATCCCCCCCACGTGACTTGTTTCCCCAGAGTTACATTAAATAGATTTTCCCCCCTTGCTTAAAGAACGAAGTCAAAACATAGTTTCAGTACAATTTATTGTGATACAACAGCCCTCAGAGTATCATGAAACACTTTACAGACTGAACAGAAATAACTGATACCGCTTACAATAAAGCTGGAGTCATGACTGACAAGTGATCCAAAGATTGTCGCACTCATATAGAAATGAAATGAGTTACAATTGCTATGGAAACATCTTGCATCGTTAACGATGCATCCTAAAATATTCCTGCAGAATCGTTATCCGTCGCATTTCAGAGGTCTTGGCGTGTCAGGTTTGTCAAGCACCACAAGTGAGGTTAGGCCGACTGAATTGGATCCCACCAAGCTGTTCTGCTAACACTGGCACTTCCTCCAAATGCAAGAAGCAGGAACAGCCCGGCTTCAGCTGGGGGGGGGGGGGGAAGGTAATGGGCCCGCGCCATTAGAGGTATGCTACTGGAGACCACGGTTCCTAATGAATTGTTCTGAAAATGGAACTGAGAATCCTACAAAGAATGCCTTGTTTCTCATCTTGGCTTCTCTTTAGACATGTGCAATCCATCTGTATGATTCCAAAGGACAAGGCCCAAACCACTGCAAGATAGGTTTTCTTGGTGGACTAACTACCCTAACACAAACATGCAGACCTGGACACAATTTGCACAAGCATCCCATGTCAAATTGGCATGGAAGTCCCTTGCGTATAACAGAAGTCAAGGAAGAGGCGGTACCCCCTTGCCGGTGTTTATGTACAAGGGAGATCTTGGTATATGGATGCATACAAGGGAATCTTTGAGCTGTAGTAGGGCTGTAACAGAAGGACTGCACTATGTCCATGAACTTGGTCCCTTTTCGGTGTTCTTCCAAATTGTAAGAATTACTGAATTGCTCCAGAAAGGGTCGTGAAGGAGTGAGCGGCAAGAATTTTCTGATCTTCTTTCCACACACATGGACTAGGATTTTGTAACCGATCCTAATCGTGAGCCAATCCGGTTGGAAAGTGGCATGGATAAAGATGAATGTGTCCATTAGTGGACAGCAGTAATGGTTATGAAAATGCCTACCTGCAGATGGGATGTGTTTTTTAGACAATAATTCAGCTTCTTGGCTTGAAAAGCAAACCAAGAAATACAGATAGGTATCATAATCTATATGCAGAATATTGCAAAGCCTCTATGTAGAGAGCCCACAGCCAGTGGTGCAGCTTAACAAAGAGCTATGAACAGCAGATATTCCAATAATAACTTAACTAGAATTGTTTGTGTATGCAAGGCCCAAAAGGTACAAAATACATTATGGGAAGCAGAAATCAGCTTTTGGGGGGGGGGGGGGATCAAGTTCCTAGTTGTGACTGAGAATATATACTTGCCAGCCGGTGGGTGATGTCAACTGAAATCTCCAAAACCAGAAAAGGGCTGAATACGGTATGGCCAGTTGGTGGTCAGTAAATAGATGGGTGACACCAGCCTCAGGGAGGCCATATATGGGGGCCCGTTGCCTCAGCCAAAGGCCTGGCTCCATCTTGCTCCATCTTGCAGGCCCTGTGGAACTGAAGAAGATCCCTCACCAGAATGCATGAAACTTGCTTGGCTGCAGGAATATGCATAGCCTGGATTCTAGTGGGGGACGGGTTGCGAACATGAGTCCAGTATATGACTTACTGAATGAGGTCATACCGCGTGGAGCGACCAGCAGCTGTCTGATTCCATGTGGTTCCAGTCCAGGGGGCTTTGACAAACGAAAGAAAAGCCAGTCGGCTGGGGAAAGTCAACAAGTTAATATAACTAGATTGTTTAAAGTCTGGATTTCTTACACGCTCAGATGGTGTCCCCAGAGGAAGGTGTGTTGGACTATTCAAAAGTGAAATGATGGCATCAAGTTTAATCTGATTTTAATTTCTTATCTAGCTTAGTCAAAACGTTATCTGTACCTTTGCAGCATTACTTATCAGGAGCCAAGGAAAACAAAAGGGTTTTTAATAGAGCCAGTCTTGGAGAAAGACTCGCAGCACGATAACAGCACACGGTTGTTAATCCTGCAAAGGAAAGAGATGTGACATTTGATGTACTGGGTAAAAACTATAGAGGAGATAGAATTAGATTGGTGCAGTGTCCGTCCCCCCCCCCCCAAGTCTGTTAGAACTTTCACGTCCTTAGGTTCACAGCCTGGCTGTCGGAAAGACATTTCTGGATTCTGTTGTGCTGCCTGGCGTGCATGGCAACCCTGCTGAAGCAAGAAGCTGTGTGACCGCATTGCCCCATGCATGAATCCTTTTGCCTCCGTCACTGTCGCATTTCAATACTTGTCTGAAATAAGGAGGTGTAAGAGTCCTTCTGGATCAGGGTCCATCAAGTAGGTGACGTGGAAGACCTCTCTGCCTGAGACCCTGGAGAGCCACTGCCAGTCTGAGTAGATGGTACTGACTGAGAGAGACCAAGGGTCTGATTCAGTATAAGGCAGCTTCATGTATTCATGTCTAAGTTCAGCATCTGGTCTCATGCAATGGCCAACCAGTTGCCTTGGAGGACCAACAAGTATGTCCTAGAGGCCAGGGTGTTCCCCTGATGCCGCCTTCCAGCACTGGTATTCAGACGTTTGCTGCTATGAGTATTCAGGTTCCATTTAGTCACTGTGGCTAGTAGCCCTTGATGGACCAGGGAAGATACTGGAGCAGATGTTAAAGGGATCGATCCGTGGGCATCCAAAGGACAACTTGGTTATCCGGGGAAGTCAGCACGGTTCTGTCCCCAACACATCCTGTCAGACCAAGCTCAATTCTTTCTTTGATCGAGTGATGAGTTTACTGGATCGAGGGAATGCTGTTGATGTTGTTTACCTGGATTTCAGTAAAGCTTTTGATAGGGTTCCCCATGATGTTCTGATGGGTAAACTAAAGGACTGTGGACTGGACTGTAGGATAGTTAGGTGGGTAGGGAGCTGGTTGGAGAACCGCACTCAGAGAGTAGTTGTCAATGGCATTTCATCTGAATGGAGGGAGGTGTCCAGTGGGGTACAACAGGGATCGGTTCTGGGCCTGGTACTTTTCAATATTTTTATCAATGATCTGGATGAGGGTGTGGAGGGGCTACTCATTAAATTTGCAGATGACACCAAACTGGGAGGCGCAGCGAGCACACCAAAAGATAGAGAATTCAATGAGATCTGAACATGCTGGAAAAGTGGGTGGATGTGAAGAAGATGCTATTTAATAAGGATAAGTGCCGAGTTCTACATCTGGGTAACAAAAATGAGGAACACACATACTGGATGTGGAATACACTTCTGAGTAGCAGTGTGTGTGAACCAAGATCTTGGGGTAAGGGTGGTCTGAAAGTTAAGTATGAGCAGCCAGTGTGATGTGGCGACAAAAAAGGCTAATGCAATCTTGGGCTGTATCAACAGAGGCACAAGATGTCATAGTCCCACTGTACACTGCATTGGTCAGGCCGCATCTGGAATATTGTCTGCAGTTCTGGAGGCCTCACTTCAAAAAGGATGTGGACAGAATGCAGAGCATGCAGAGAAGCGTGATGAGGATGATTGGGGGCTGGAGACCATGCCCTGTGAGGAAAGGCTGGGGGACTTGGGAACGTTCAGTCTGGAGAAGAGAAGACTGAGTGGGGACACGATGGCTCTCTTAAGTTTTTGAATGGCTGTCACGTAGAGGAGGGTAGGGAGCTGTTCCTGTTGGCAGCAGAGGAGAGGACTTGAAATAATGGGTTTAAATTAAAGGTGGGAAGGTACCAGCTGGATATTGGGAAAAACTGTTTTACAGTCAGAGTTGAGCAACAGTGGAATCGGCTGCCTAGGGAGGTGGTGAGCTCTCCCTCCCTGGCAGTCTTTAAGCAGCAGCTGGACAAACACTGGTCAGGGATGCTCTGGGCTGATCCTGCTTTGAGCAGGGGGTTGGACTAGATGGCCTATCTGGCCCCTTCATACTCTGTGATTCTAGGATTCTATGAGTCTATGACTTATCCTCCATGGATTTGCCTAATCCCCTTTTAAAGACATCTGTGTTTCTGGCCATCACTACCGCCACTGGCAATGAAGTCCACAATCTGACTGCTGTTTATATAAAGAAGAATTTGGCTTTTACTTGACCTGATTCTAATAAGGCTGTAATACTGATCCTTCTTTCAGACTTACCATAAGGAAAGAGTTAACTGGGGTGTACTGTATATGAAGTATACTTAAAGCATTATATGCTTGCACAGTGTTATGGACAGATGTTGTTTTTTCTACTTTGTGTATGCTGTCTGATGTACCAGAGGCTGAGGTAAGAATCAGGAATTGCCCCAGTCAAGTCTCACCTCTGCCCTTAACCCACTAAGTGATCTTGGGCAAGCTATGCTGTCTCTACTTATAGGGCTTTCCCGCATTCTCATTTTACTCATTGTTAAGTTCCTGTTTCTTCAGGGTTTCCCCCCCTGTTCTGCATGTGTTTTGCTCCCTCTAGTGGTCGATTCGACATCAAGCATGTTTATTTCCAGTTTCTGTCCCTGCGGTTTAAATCTACAGAGAAATAAGCCAGAAGTACACCTGTTTGATGTTGAATTCACCACTAGAGGGAGCAAAATGCATACAGAATGGGGAGGGGAGGAGAGAAACGCCCTGAAGAAACCGGAACTCAACAACAAATAAAATGAGAATGCGGAAAGGCTCTAGTTTGAAATATGAGAATGATAGGGTCGAATCCTTCCACTGGATGAAAGTGCCTCCATTAATGGAATAGATCTGTGGGATCCAGACTTCAGTACGTGGAGGATTGTTGTGAGCATTCGGGGTAGAAATTACCATCAAGTTGCACCCCATAGGTGTTCCAAGGAGAGAGGCAAACAGAAGTAGTTTGCCATTACCTTTCTCTGCATAGTGATTTTGGACTTCCTTGGTGGGGTCTCCCGTCCAAATGCTAACCAGGGCTGATGCTGTTTGGCTTATGAGGTTTGTTGAGAGAGGGCTAGCCTGGGCCATCAAGATTTGGGCTGTAAGGGTTACAGGAAGGTAGCATATGTGAGGCAGTTCCAGCAACCAAGAGTCATACACAAATGCTAAGTAAGTATTATTGGTGGGTTGGATCCTGCAAACATTCTGCTAAGGGAGAGAGGGTTAATCTTTCCTGGTTTCCCTCCTCTTTGTTCCCCCACCCCCCCCAGAGCTGCCTTATACTGAGCTGGATCATTATTCCAGTCAGTACTGTCTACTCGGAGTGGTAGCGGTGCTCCAGGATCTCAGGTATAGGTCTATCACATCACCTGTTACCTGGTCTTTTTAGCTGGAGATGCCGGGGATTGAACTTGGGACCTTCTGTGTGCAAAAGCCGATGCTTTACCACTGAACTACAGTCCTGCAGATACTGTACCATTATGCCACACTACCTAGCGTGCTTGGCTTTTTTCCTGCCGTGATTTTTGGCAATGCCTTTTTGAGGCTCACTGCACTGCTAAGGGATGGCTTTGTGGCCTTTTGATACTCTTGTCTTAAAATGGATACTGAGGCTGAGAAACCTTTGGCTAATGAGCTACTCATGACCAAATGTTTTACCCCTTGATTCTGTAATTTTAATTTTAACAGTGGAATAAGAGGATTGCCTCACTTTGGAAAATGACTGCCCAGAGGGCAGGAAGTTTCTTGTTCCCAAACCGGTTTCGAAACGAGCATGTTATTTTGACTATAAAAGAGCATTTTAGAACTTCTCAAGGCCAAATCAAATCAATAAGTAAATCACATAAATTTGAGCCTTCATCATGGCACCTTCATTTTTCTCCTGTTCAAGCTTTTTCTGAAGCTTCAGAGAAATACTTAGTAAATGTTGATTATATTAAATAAGTTAATGTAAACACTGAAGACTAGCAGCCTTTCCAGCAACATGAAGCAAAGGTTGTCGTTGGTAGCATCTGGGTGACTGACACGTCTTGGGTTCTATCTGTGGACACAAGTTTAGAGGATTTTCAAGAGCTTGAAAATGGTGCTGGGGGTGTGGACAGGAGTCCCTCATCCTCTGGCGCTGTGGTCCTCAGCAGGATCCAGCTTCCAAGGCATTTCCAAAAGAAAAAATCCAGGCTGTAAAATGGTGGCGGTACATCCCCGTGGTGGACTCAGGGATGCAGTATCATCTAGTTTGGCCCACTGAGATAGCTCAGAGGAAGAGAGAACTGGAGGGCAAGGGGGGGGGGGCTGCTTGTTTAGAAACAAGAATGTTCTTCCCAAGCCTTCAAACACGCAATTGTGATTGCTGCACTCAGTCAACACAACTCTCTTCTATTGCAAAATCTGTTTGACTTTGATGACTGGAAAACTCGGTTGGCAGTTTTATACTTTATCTGACTGCCTGTTACCCTGAAACCCCCCTGCTAAAGCAGAGCGTCATATCATAGGAAAATGAACAAGACAAATGCCCCGTGTTCCTTAGTTGTGACTCCCACTTGCTTTTTGGTATCTTGATGAACAGCCCTTTTTCAGTTTGTTCCTTCCTTCGTTTGGAAGGGAATGCACATCCTTTAGTATGAACGTATGAAGCGAAAGATGGGTTAGTCAAGAGGAGGCTATTGGGGAACTTTAGGCAGAGCCTTTCCTTCTTTCTTCGCCTTGTGAGCCCGGTTTCTGTTGCAGAGAGCAGCGTTTCTGCTGTCGCTTGCTTCGTATCTCTCAACCCGGAGAAATTTGGCATTGCTGCTTGACTCCACTCTGAAATAGCAAGTCTGTTGGCAGGCCGGCACTGCGGAGTTGACACAACATCTGTTCTCGGTGCTGTGCTTGTCTATCGAGGCAGTCAACCGTCGGTCCCTGGTGTGTTTTGTGTGTTTCTGTTCAACAAATTCAGCCCGGCTCCCTTTAAACAAGAAAACCCAAAACAGGTCCAATCAAATAAGGTAATGAAGCACCAGGAAGCAGATTGCACCTGGGTCCAAGCTGAGCTCCCCCCAAGCTCAAGGAAGTGCTGAGGTAGGCCTCGTCTTCACCGTGGCTGTGATCCAGACAAGTGTGCTCAGTCAGCACCCCGCCTCCCCCTCTCGTTCTCTGAAGATGGCAGTCCTGAGTTGAGTACCTTCTCCTCCACTCTGTCTGGCACACTTTCTTTTGAGGCCGTACATTTAGCACCTGGTGGAGGAACACACAGCAAAATGGCGGCAAGATACTGGGGAAATGGTGTGAGATATCGCAGGGGAGGTGGGCTGGGGCCTTTGTCAGCACAGTTGCAATATGGTGTGTAGTTTAGCTCCACCTTCCGGTCAGATGGGAGGCAAAGTTCCCAGGAGTGCTGGGAGTGAAACACCTATGCCGTGTTTACTGGGCTACCAGGTGAGAGAACTTGTGTGGTTTTTGCATCTTGTAGACCACTCAGACTAGGGAACTCTGGGTTGGGAAATTCCTGGAGATTTGATTTTTTTTATTTATACCTCGCCCTCCCCGCTAGGGTTGCCAGCCTCCAGGTGGGGCCTGGAGATCTCCCGCTTTTACAGCTGACCTCCAGCTGACAGAGATCAGCTCCCCTGGAGAAAATGGCTGCTTTGAAGGCTGGACTCTATGGCATTGTACCATGCTGAGGCCCCTCTCCTGGCTCCACCCCCAAAATCTCCAGGTATTTTCCAGTCCAGACTTGGCAACCCTACTCCCTGCTGAAGCAGGCTCAGGGTGGTTTTTAAAACTTTTAAAACATCTTTTGGTCAGCCCATTTCACTGTCTCTCCACCTAGTAGATACAAGAAGGGGGTGGTGGAGCTTGGAGAGGGATAACAGCAGGGTATAGTGCCACAGAATCCACCTTCCAAAGCAGCCATTTTCTCCAGGGGAACTGATTCCCGTAACCTGGAGACCACTTGTAATTCCTGGAAATCTCCAGGCACCACTTGGAGGCTGGCAACCTGAATTCAGACCAATGTTCCCTCTAAGCTCTAACAGGTTCTAACAATGTTCCTTCTAACAGGTATAACCACCCCTGCATAGAAAGATGAGGAAAAAACACCTTTGACTTCCTTTAGTATAAATCTTGGCCTGGTTCACACATGCTGCTAAATGAGGTAGCAGAGGAAGTGAGAGAGAAGAGAGACTGGATTTATATCCTGCCCTCCTCTACCTGAAGGAGTCTCAGAGTGGCTTACAATCTCCTTCCCCTT
Organism: Lepidodactylus listeri; assembly: GCA_029233225.1. NCBI lineage: Eukaryota > Metazoa > Chordata > Lepidosauria > Squamata > Gekkonidae > Lepidodactylus > Lepidodactylus listeri. The sequence goes on from JARCFY010000012.1 coordinate 17,378,035, forward strand.
CCCCTCCCCACAACAGACATGCTGTGAGGTAGGTGGGGCTGAGAGAGCTCTGAGAGAACTACTGTTGAGAGAACAGCTTTGAAAGAACTTGTGACTGACCCAAGGTCACAACAGCAGCTGCATGTGGAGGAGTGGGGAATCAAACCTGGTTCTCCCAGATTAGAATCCATGCTCTTAACCACTACACCAAACTGGTGTTGTAGGGACCATGGCTCACTGGCAGAGCATTTGCTTGGAATGCAGAAGGTCCCAGGTTCAATCCCTGGCATCTCCAGTTAGAAGCCATCAGGTAGTAGGTGATGTGGAAGACCTTTACCAGAGACCTTGGAGAGCTGCTGCTAGTCAGAGCTGACTAGACTGACCTTGACGGATGAGAGGTCTGGGACAGCTTTGTGTGTTGAGAGCCCCAAGATCATAAAATGGTCTCCACTTCTTCAGACTACAGTTGGGGGAACCAACTGTATGGTCCTTTGCCTAAAACCCCCTCATGCAAATAGAAGACTAGCCTGGCAGGGGGTGAGGCTGTGCTGGTTTTCTGTTTGCAGGGAGTGTTTAAACACTAGGGAGCATTCCCCAATGTGATCCTCCACTTGAGGTCTGGAGTGGTGTAGTGAGAGCCAGTTTGGCGTAGTGGTTACGTGCGCAGACTCTAATCTGGGAGAACCGGGTTTGATTTCCCACTCCTCCACTTGCAGCTGCTGGATGACCCTGGGCAAGCCATAGCTCTGTACCAGCTGTTCTCTCAAGGACAGTTTGGAAAAGAGCTCTCTCAGCCCCACCTGCCTCACAGGGTGTCTGTTGTGGGGAGGGGAAGGGAAAAGGAGTTTGTAAGCCGCTCTGAGACTCAGAGTGAAGGGTGGGGTAAAAATATACAGGTTGCTTACCTGTAATTGGAGATCTTCAAGTGGTCATCTGTGCATTCACACCTCTGGGATAAAGTGCGCCTGCGCCGATCCCGATCGGTAATCTTCAAAGCCTAACAGATTTTCGCGCCAGCTCCCCGGTCACGTGCACGCCCCACTGCGCATGACCCGGGGAGAGGCACGAGGATCCCGCCAGTTCCTTCGGACCGCTGCTAACAGCCCCCAACGAAAAAGGTGAGGGAGACCGAAAGCAGAGGGGAAGGAGGGCGGGTGGTGTGAATGCACAGATGACCACTCGAAGATCTCCAATTACAGGGAAGCAACCTGTATATCTTCTTCGTGGTCTCTGTGCATCACACCTCTGGGAGAATAGCGAGCAATAAACACCACATACCTGGAGGTGGGTGCTGGAGGTCTCACATCTGAGCTGCTTGCAGGACTGCACGGCCCACCACAGTACGCTGATGGACACGGACATCTAGGGCGTAGTGCTTCACAAACGTGTGAGGGGACGCCCACGTTGCAGCATTGCAGATGTCTCCCAGGGGAATGCCCTTGAGGAATGCTGTGGAAGTAGCCACGGCTCGAGTGGAGTGTGCCCGGAGGGACGCCGGCAGTGGCCTTTTGGCCAGAAGATAGGCGAGTTTTATCGTCTCAACTATCCACTTCGAGAGCCTTTGAGACGACAGTTTCTGTCCCTGCCTGGGCAAGGCATAAGAAATGAAGAGAGCTGGAGACTTGCGAAAGGATTTTGTCCGGTGCAAGTAGAAAGACAGGGCTCTCTTGACATCTAAAGTGTGTAGACTACGTTGCGTTGGGTCCTGGGGATCAGGAAAAAATACCGGCAAGGTGATATCTGCCCCTATATGGAAGTCCGAAACTATCTTAGGCAGGAAAGCGACATCTGGAGCCAAAGTGACGGCATTATGATGAAACGTGAGGTATGGTGGGTCGCAACGGAACGCAGAGAGCTCACTCACGCGTCGAGTAGACGTGATGGCCACTAAAAATGCAACCTTCCATGACAAAAGCTGAAGACTGCAGGAGGCCATGGGTTCGAAGGGTTTTCCCATCAGCTTAGAGAGAACCAGGGGCAAGTCCCATGCCGGGACTGGTGTCCGCACTGGGGGATAGAGGCGATTCATTCCCTTGAGGAATTGTTTCGTTGTTGGGTGGGAAAACACCGAATAGCCATCAATCTTAGGATGATTGACTGAGATGGCTGACAAGTAAACTCGGATAGATGAGTGACACAGTCCCCTGTCCTTACATGACAGGAGGAAACCAAAAACATCTTTAAGTCCAGCGGGAACTGAGGGTCGTCCTACAGACGCCAGGAAGGTTAAAAATTTAGTCCACTTTGACTCATATGAACGTCGAGTGGAGAGTTTGCGTGAGTTCAGTAGAACTTGAGCAATACGTGATTCTAGCCCTAAGTTTGGATCAGCCACGCTGTCAGTTTTAGCCTGGGCACATCGTGGTGCAGTACTCGGCCCCCGCGCATCCCGAGGAGGTCCGGGTCCGTCGGGAGATGGAGATACGTCCCCCGTGAGAGGCTGAGGAGCGTGGGGAACCAGGGTTGTCTCGGCCACCATGGGGTAACTAGAATTGCCCACGGTCGCTCTGTCAATAGTTTGTGGACTACTCTCGGAATGAGAGGGATTGGGGGAAATAGGTACAACCGTTTCCCTGTCCATCGGAAGAGGAGACCGTCTCCGAGAGAGGTCGGGTCCGTTCCTGCTCTGGAACAGAATAGATGGCACTTCTTGTTCTCCCGAGAGGCGAATACATCCACGGATGGATGTCCCCAGTGGTCGAAGATCGGAGTCAGGTAGAGGGGGTTCAGCTCCCACTCGTGTAGGGATGCTCCTCCTCTGCTTAGGAAGTCCGCTTGGACGTTGAGCAGTCCTGGGAGATGAGTCGCCACCAGGTGAACATCTAGCGCCTGGCACTCGTTCCACAGCTCTATCGCTAACCGGCAAAGTCCACGGGAGACCGTCCCGCCCTGGCGGTTGATGTAAAACATAGTGGTGGTGTTGTCTGTAAGGACAGTCACCGTCTTCCCCGTTAGGGATTGGCGGAAAGATCTCACTGCGTAGAGAACTGCCAGCAGCTCTAAGAAATTGATATGGTTGTGTGCTACAGAGGGGTGCCACCTGTCTCCCACACCTACACCTTCCAGATGAGCTCCCCAGCCCCATAGGGATGCGTCCGTGGTGACGGTCGCTGAGGGTGGTGGAAGCCGGAAAGGTGCACCTGAGTGTAAATTCTGGGGCACGAGCCACAAATTCAGGGTCTCCAGGACCTGGGTAGATATCTGGAAACGTTTGGAGAGGGAGTGGAGTTTGGGGCGGAAACGCCTCAAGAACCAGAGCTGCAGTGGTCTAATTTGCAATTTGGCGAAGGGAATTACTGCCGTTGTTGCGGCCATCAGGCCTAGCAGGCGAAGGATTTGTTTGGCTGTAGCCTCCTTGGTCTCTAGGATAGCCTGGAGAAGGGAGACTATATCCTCTGCCCTGTTGGGGGGTAGGAATGCCCTGCATTGCAAGGAGTCCAGGATAGCTCCGATAAACTGAACCCGTCTGGAAGGGATAAGCATGGACTTTTTGAGGTTTATAGTCAACCCTAGTAATTCTAGGGTGTGAAGGGTAATAGAGATGTGGTTCTGTAGTTCCGTCGTAGAGGGGGCGACTAGGAGCCAGTCGTCCAGGTAGGGGTAAAGGTGGACACCTTGGAGTCTCAAATGTGCCGCTACTACTGCCATAAGCTTCGTGAAGACACGAGGAGCTGTAGAGAGGCCGAAGGGTAGGGCCTTGTACTGGAAGTGACGCGGACCAATCGCAAAGCGTAGGTACTGTCTGTGTGACGGGTGGATCGTCACATGAAAGTATGCGTCCTTTAAGTCCAGCGTCACCATCCACGCGTTGGCTTCTAGTAGCGGTAGGATGGTCTGTAGAGTGGTCATACGGAATTTCTTGTAGGTGATGAACGCATCGAGGTTCCGCAGATCTAGTATGGGACGAAGTCCGCCGTCCTTTTTTGGGACCGTGAAGTAGCGGGAGTAGAACCCCCGCTGAAGGTGTCTTGTTGGTACCTGTTCTATGGCGTCTTTTGAGAGGAGGGCTTCGACTTCCGACGATAGGGTGTCGGAGGGAGGGGTGGTTACGAAGTACGATTCTTGTGGAATCTGGAAAAATTCTATTCTGTAGCCTTCTGCTACAACCGACAGTGCCCATTTGTCTGTCGTGATACGTTGCCATGCTAGTAGGAAGGGGGATAGACGGGTGGGAATATCGGAGCGAATGGGAGAGTCAAAGACTCTGCTTGGTCGGCTTGGGTGGTTTAGTCTTGGAGGCGGAAGCGGACGGGAATCGTGGCTTATGGCCATAAGGTTTCTGTTGATAGACAGTGGACGGTGGTCTCTGCCATTGGGGTTCAGTGGGAGATCTTCGCGGTTGTTGTTTGGACCAAGATCTCTGCCATGTTTTCTGCTTCTGTTGTCTCGGTTGTGAGACACCCAAGTTGCGAGATGTTTTGATGCTTTTATCTAAATCATGAAGAACTGTGTCCGTCGTGGAGCTGAACAGTCCTTCACCCTCGAATGGGAGATCTTCCACTAAGGACTTAGTGTCTTGTGGAAGCGAAGTCGACCTCAGCCAGGCGTGGCGACGAAGGGCGACTGCTGAAGTGAGTGTCTTGGACGTGACGTCCGCAGCATGCTTGGATGCGTTAAGCTGATGCTTTGCTAGCACCATGCCTTCCCTCTGGATCTTCCTAGCAAGACGTTGCTTATCCTCAGGGAGCTGAGCCAGAAGTGGTGTCATCTGTTCCCATAGGGAGTACTGGTACCTGCTCATGCAGGCTGTGTAGTTTGCCGTTTTTATGCCCAATGCACCGGCAGAATAAAATCGTCTTCCAAAAGAATCTAGCTTCCGTCCCTCCTTGTCCAAGGGGGAGGAATGTCCGCTACGTCCCCTAGCGGAGGGAGTCACGACGACTGAGTTGGGCTTGGGGTGGATGAATAGGAATTCTGCCCCTGGCTCTTGGAGCCTATACATGTGGTCCAACCTCTTGTTGGAAATTGGGGTTGAGGAAGGGTGGCCCCAGGATTCTTTGGCAGTGCTCAAGAGCACCGAAATCAGTGGCAACGCTACCGCGGTGGATGTGTCCATCTGTACGATATCGAAGATGGCATCGGTAGCGGTAGGCGTTGGTTGGACCGTGGCAAGCGCCAAGGAATGTGCCATTCGTTTGATAAGTTCTCCATAGGATTTCACGTCCTCGGAGGGGGAGATTGGTAGATTTTCAGCCACATCAGGGGATGGTGACGGCTGGATGGGAGATTCGTCATCGGATGATTCGGGAGATTCGGGCATCGAATGGTCGGAATGTTCGGAGGGAGACATAGGGGTCGACGGATCTGGCTGATAAGGAGGGAGGTCGATATCGGGTGATGTGGGTATCGGCATCATTAGTTTCGGTATCGGTTTCGGTTTCGGTAACGGTATCGGAGTCGGCGGCGGGGCCGGGGGATCTCGGCATCGGGAGACTCTTGACGACGTCGATTGGCGATCCCACTCCGCTGGGTACCATTGTGGAGGTGGCGGGTAGGAGGAACCATACAGGTATCGCCATTGACGGACGTCCCACGGCACCGAAGATGGGGGAAGGCGCCAGTCTCGCTCGCCTCTCGGTGCGGCATCGGGTCAGGCCCTGTCTCGGGACTGCTGTGAGGGATCTGCGTCAGCTCGATGTCGGGTTCCGAATCTGTGAGCTGGATGGGTCGCGGCATCGGGGAGACGGGGCTGCCCCGGGGTCGCTCGCGCCCAGGAGGGTCAAGCTGTGGAGACCCGTGCTGGGTCATGTCGGACGCGGGATGCGTCGACGAAGCACTCGAGGTTTTGTGCTTCAGCTTGCCCTTACCCTCTTTGCCCTCCTTACGCTTCTTAGCGGGAGTTCGTGGCAGTGAGAGGGGTCTTTTCGATGCCGATTTCTCGGTGCCGGAAGGGCTTCGCATCGGTGGCGACGTCGGGCCCGTCGGTACCGATGGGGATGTTGCCGAAACGTCGGCTGCGGACATCTTCGGTGACAACGCTGCCTCCAAGAGAGCCACTCGGAGTCGGGCCGCCCGGTTCTTCCGAGTTTGTTTGGAGAACGCGGCGCAACTCGAACAGGAGTCGACGCGATGCGACTCGCCTAGGCACAGCAAGCAGAGGGAGTGCTTGTCTGGGGGGGGGATTTTACTCCCACACTTAAGGCAGCGTTTAAAGAAACCCCACCGCTGGGCCATAGGCCGGGTGGGGAGTGGAAGGAGGAGAATCCAAAGAGAGTCCAGAAAAACAGTCCGTAGGTCAAGTAAAGTCCAAGAAATCAGTCCGAAAGGCCTTTCCAAAGTTGGAAAAAAGAAGCGAAAGTTAACTACCGACCGGAGCGGAGAGGGGGTCCTCACGACGCAGCGGTCAGAAGAGAACTGGCGGGATCCTCGTGCCTCTCCCCGGGTCATGCGCAGTGGGGCGTGCACGTGACCGGGGAGCTGGCGCGAAAATCCGTTAGGCTTTGAAGATTACCGATCGGGATCGGCGCAGGCGCACTTTATCCCAGAGGTGTGATGCACAGAGACCACGAAGAAGATCCAATCATCATCTCCTCCTCCTCCTCCTCCTTCTCCTTCTTGTAGGACTAGGACCTGGGATGATCAGGTTCCAATTTCTCAGTCAGGAAAGCCTCCCAGGTGACCGTAAACTTATCACAGTCTCTCAGCCTAACCTAGCTTTACCTTGACCTAGGTGGGCTAGGCTGGCCCGATCTTGCCAGATCTCAGAAGCTAAGCAGGGTCAGCCCTGGTCAGTATTTGGATGGGAGACCACCAAGGAAGTCCAAGGTCACTATGCAGAGGCTCTGTTAGTCTCTTGCCTTGAAAAACTTATTGGGGTCACCGTAACAGCAAAAAACAACCAACCAACCAACAAAAAAAGGGCCCCTGACCCTGACAAGGTGGTTGGTGTGAGGATTAAGGGGGGGAGGGGAGAGTGGCGTGAAAAGCTACTTTGGTTCCCTGATCAGGGTGAAAATCCAAATATAAATTAAATAAATAAAAATGTTTATACCATCCCCATCTCCTGTATCTGTGAATCAGGCTTTGGGGACCTTTGAGCACTCCCAGCCTACCAGGTCTCTTGAGCAAGGTGCCTCCTCGGTGCCTTTTGGACTCCCACATTCCTGGCCTGCTCGTTTATCTGGCCCGCTTGCTGCCCCCCAATAACCCCTCTCCATTGCCCTCCTTAGTTCGGCCTTGGATCCCTTACCAGGAACCTGAAAGGGGCATGATAACGAATGATGGAGTATTCTCTGGCCTCAGTTTCCCACAGACACAACTCCAAAGCCCCCCCCCCCCCAAGTGCTTTCTTATTTTGTTTCCAGTTCAGTTTGAAGATTCTGTATGAACAGCAGGTAAGAAGAAAGCCTTCTGGTTTGTTGTGTGTGTATTTCTGTGTGGAGAAATGAGCCTCTGCTCTAGGTTCATTATATGCACCTCCATTCCACATAACCACATTCTGTCACATAAGTACATGTCAGCGTCTTGTTTTTCTGCCTGGAAGTTGCCTCTTATCTCCGGAAGGTTGTTGAAAATACTTGTCATATTGATTGAAACGGCGGTTTCCTTAAATGCTTATATGGACAGGCTTGTTGATCTCAACTGTTTCATGTTACACTTCCTTCCTCGGATAGCCAGATTCATCTGTCGTTGTTCCCTCCTCTCCACCCTGTTTTGATCTCTGACAGATTCCTCCCCCCTGCCAAATTGTGGTGTATTTTTTTTTTTTTTTTACAGAGAATGCCTTTCTACGAAAACTGTTCTTAGTTTTAACTTCCACTAGGGGGCAGAGCCAGATATCAGAGTTATTTTTAAAAAATAAGACTATATTTATTTGATTATTAGGCTGACGTACACTGGCTTATGATTTTTATATCTTTTAGGCATTATAAGGTACTATTCTTGCTCTGTCAGGTATGCTTAAAAATCAAAGGGCTTTTTTAAACAAACAAGAATGCCGTAACTTTAATCAGTTATTTTTATTAGATTTCCTAAAGCTCAAGGCAGCAGACTAAATGTTCAGACTTCACAGAATGCTAAAATCATACAATGCAACAAGATCATTAAACAACCAAGAAATACTCTGCAAATGTTCCAGCATGGCCTCAGATTCAATTTTCCATACCATTCTGGACTGCCAGCTGCACACATCCTCACATTGTGAGACTTCTGCTCAAAGTAGTCAAGGATCAGATCTTTGTTGATTAAACACAGTTCTTTATTTCCAATCTCTACATTGGTACAGCTTCTCGGATTATTGTCAGAGATGACACAGATGGCCAAACCAGGTCTATTATACTTTTCTAAGCAGTTTGAATTACCCATAGGTAGCCAATCACTACAAGGGAAAAACAGCGGGCAAAACGGGGTTCTGGCCGTTTGATTCCCACAGGAAAGAAAGTGAGGTGTCAAGTTGTAAATTTCCCCTTCCCAACCAAACCCTTCAGATGTTACCAGTTCACATAACAATCCATGGCCTCGAGGCTTTCGCACATTGATAAGAGATGAGACTTGTCCTCCCTTAGAGTCTCAGCCGAGATGAATGGAATGCGGAGGTAGGAGTGTGAGAGGCCCATTGTTCCCAAGCTTTGAAGCTGACATCCTCCCGCTTTGACAGTTACACAAACCAGGCCGGTCAGGGTCATAAACCTGGGGTTACACATTCTACATACATGCTAATACATACTGGCCAGGATGAGGGGTACATGACAGGTGTTGATGAAGGTATACATACAGTACTATAATAAAGCAAAGCAGCAAATACAAAGTGGAGCATGGCTGTAAATAGCAAGATACATTTGTCTGAATCAGCAGATTCTGACACACATATGAAATTCTTATCCCTTTGGCCACACTTGTTTACTGGTAATCTTAAAGCTGTTCAGCATTTTCTGAATGGTGTTAATACTGATACTACAATTATGGTTGCAAAATTTTTAGCAGAATCAGCCGCACTTAGATACAGATTTTTTATATAATATGTATATTTTATTGTCCTAACTTACAGGAATTAAATGTATCTTTTAAATGTATCTACCATACTATTTTGCCATTAAAGGTGTCTGATCTGATCTGAATCAAATAGAAGCCAACAAAACCAAATTTCTAAACTATAGAAGATACTTCAGTATCACTGTGAAATCTTAGACAATGGCTCCTGTACTGCTTTCTAAACGGTTGCAAAATGCAGACTGTGGTCTAAGTGTATCATACATGGAAGGGAGATCCACAGAGATGGACTCAGAAATGCTTCTACATAACAAAATCTGAAGTGCTCCAAGTTGGAAAACTCCTGGGGATTTGGGGGTGGAGCCTGCAGAAGGCAGGGTTTGGTGAAGAGAGGGACCTCCCTGGTGGACGACATAGAGCTCGCCCTCCAAAGCAGCCATTTTCTCCAGGGGAACTGATCTCTGTAGTCTAGAAATCATGCGTAATCCCACGTGGAGGCTGGCAACCCCAAAAAGCTTGCCTGAAATGAAAAAGAAAAGAAGCCACCATTTTTCACCAGGCACCAAAATGGATTAAGAGAGCCCATCTGAAAGCGACCCGAAAGAAATCAGTTAGAAAAACTGAATGTAAAAACACCTTTGGATTTTAATTAGTTTCATTAAGAAACGTATTCAGTTTTAAAATGCATTTACTTATTTAACAGCTATATTAATTGGTTTTGCATGATGCATGTACGGTAACAAATCATGACAACACATAAACAATACATTATAAATAACAATGAACAAATAACGATGACTTCCAGTTTTGGCTGCTTTAATGGTGGGCACGATCTCCCGTCATCTCGGGAATCGCAGCCTGGACCTGGTGGCAAGAAGGGGATCCGAACTGGATTCAGACCCCCAGGAGCCCTTGGAGAGGGCCCCAGCCATGAAGCGCAAGGGATAGCCTCTCCCGGGGTGGTGACCCAGGGATCAAGGCTTCCCTTTGCCTCCACGGTTCTACTGCTGCGGAGTCTTCAGGCTAAACGAAGCACTTACCAGATGGCTGCAGAAGCTAGTAAGGCGACAAGAAAAGAATTCCTACCTGTGATGCATGGCAAAACTGTAAGTGACTTTCCTGCAACAAGATTCCCTGATGTGAACTTAAAGCAAGGGGGATTTAAAGTTTAAATTTCGCCCCTCCTTTCTTTGACTTAAAGAAACAGCACACCCGAGAATCTCTATGTATGCTAAATGGCTGGAGACCAAATGGGACTAATTTAACTGTTTGAAAAGAAGAAAAGAGTGGCTTTTAACTTCCTTTTGTGAACTTTCCTAACTGTAAACAAAAAGCAATGACTGGAAGGGGAGAAAAGATGGCGGGGAAACTAAAACCTTCTCCCAAAGCTCCATCAACACTTCCTGCCACAAAGTCTGAGGCAAGTACAGACCTAACTACTGCACTGGCAACAGTTTTGCGCCCCCTGATGGATCAGCTGACTGCTGTGAACTCTAAGCTGGATGCTTTGCAAAAGCAAATCTCAGATGTAAGCTTGAAGTCAGACCAGACAGCTAAAGCAGTGGCAGAGGTCAAACTGAAAGCAGAAAAAACTGAGTTAAGATTTGATGGGATGGAGAAAGAGAGGATTTCTGACAAGGACAATCTACTGAGTCTTCAGATGGAAAGATCTACTTTCTTCTTGAGGTTCCAGGGTATTGCTGAACAGAAAGATGAGAACCTCAAAAAGACTTTTAGTGATGCTTTGGCTCCAATGACAGGTCTACAAGCAGATTATTTGCAAAGTGATATGGATATGGTCTATAGGACCTATCCTGAATTTGTAAAGAAGAAAAACCTGCCTGGAGAAGTTATGGTGAGGGTCTCAAAGAAGTCAACTAGAGATGTGCTGCTCAAAGCCACAAATAGAAATACCCTGAAGATCCAAGAAGCTGATATTAAAGTTTTAAAGGACATTCCATTTGAAATAAGGAAGAAAAGGAAACCCTATAAGAATTTAACCACTTTTCTACAAACAGGGGATATTATCTATCAGTGGCTTACTCCTGAAGGCCTGCTTTTCACCTACAAGGGCAAGAAGTAAAGGATCGACACAGCTGCGAAAGCTAAGGAATTTTTGGAGTTTTGCAAAGAAGAAAAAGATGTAGCTGCCGCAGGGGACTCTTTAGAGCTACAAGAGAACATATATGGACTGGAAAGCTCAGATTCAACAGAAAGTAAAATTGCAGAAGAAGGAGAGTTGGAGGAAGATTTGGGAGCAACGGCGGCAAAACCCCAGAGAGAAAAGAAGAAAAAGAGAAAGACATAAAGAATAATGAACTCTGATTTGTTAAAAGTCATATATGTTTCATTGTGTCCCATTTTGAATTCCAATCATTCTGTTATTGTTTGCAGTCTTTAGATGAGCAATATAAGGCAAATTATTTTTTTAGCCTGCATAGTTTACCATTTTCTTGAAATCTGAAGTAAGTTTGTTATATTAGCATAGCATTCTGGTTTCTGTATACCTTAGGGTAGTGTAGGTTTTTAGTTTTTAGTTTATTGTAGTGGTTTTAGTTGTGATGTATAAAATAAATCCCAAAAAATGAACAAATAACAATTACTTACAGAAACAGAATCATAAAATAATCTACAGTAGTGTAAGCAGCACCCCAGGGCTGGGGGCCACCCCCCCTTCAGGGTCTCCCATCCTCCCAAGACTCTGGCACAGGCAACCCAACAACCAGGAAATGCCCTGATGTCACTTGAACTGTTCACTCACATATGACGGCCAATTTGTGCCATTAACAGCCCTGCTCCAGCCAGAAGAGCCCGTTCCACCATTGTCTGGTTCACCTACTTCCCTGCAGGTTCCAGGTTCCAGCTTCAGACATGACCCCTTCTCTCTTGCAGCTGTACCATTGCCTCCCTTAGGACTGTACCCCTGATCTGCATCTTTTTTCTTACGGTTAGGGAACCCTGAGATGTGCCCGATCTGCCTTTTCCAGGATCAGGGCCCTCCAGGGGTGCCATAGCAGCTTCTCCCGGGGTCAGAAGGCACCAGGTTGTGAGAGGCAGTATTTATTTATTTTCATTTATTAATTGCCTATCCCCACAAACTGTGGGGCTCTAAGCGATGTACAAAAGTTCTAAAAACATAAAAGACATAAAAACCAGTCCAGTAACCTACTCTAATTAAAAGCAGGTGGTGAAATTTTGTAGTTTCCTACCATATCTGGTAGCTCAAGTGGTTAAGACACTGAACTGCTGACCGGAAGGTCGGTAGTTCAGCAGTTTGAGACCCGAGTTTCGCATGACGGAGTGAGCTCCCATCTCTGATCCCAGCTCCTACCAACCTAGCAGTTCGAAAGCAAGACATTGCCAGTAGATAAATAGGCACCACTTCTGTGGGAAGGTTACAGCATTCCATGTGCCTCGGCGTCTAGTCATGCCGGCCATATGACCACGGAAACATCTTTGGACAGCGCATCCCTAGAGTTGTATTCGACCGGCTTTTGAGCAAGGGAAACATTTACCTTCACCATATCTGGTATGTGAGGGCTTCACATGTTTAGGGGGGACAGCAGAGCTTCCTGGTATGCTGCTTTGATTATACTACCACAAGAAGCTAAGATAAATTGTTTCCTTCTGTCTCCTGCTCTCGAGCAAACCTATGTGAATTTCCCTGTGTGCAAAGCAAGGATTTTGCAAATCAAGACAGACATGTCCTTATATCATTACAGACTGAATTGATTTATACCTCACTTTTCTCCCCAGTGTGGACCCAAAGTGGCTAACACCATTCTCTTCTCCCCAATTTTATCCTCTCCACCATTACCTGTGAGATAGGGGTGGGATGAGTGTGTGTGACCAGCCCAAGATCACCCAGCAAGAGATAATCTGGGTCATGATGTTTTCATTCCTTCCTTTAATAGTACTGCTATGGTCATGATCAGCTCTGTGCTGGTGGCCACTTTTGAAACTCTTAGCTTTATTTTCTGTTGAGTTATGCCTGCCACAAGTGGATGGGCAGGAATGCGCATCCTTTTATTGTTTCAGGCCAAATCTACACCTCCCCTCTGAAGTAGTTTGACTGCTGTCTTTTCGTACACTCATTTCACACTGGTTTCAAATTTCACTTTGGTTTTTCCCCCTGGATCTGAAGAGCAGTAAGCAACAGGATCTGTTTAAAACAGTGTAATGCGAGCTTGACCACAAGAGGGCAATTAACGAATGAAGACGGTGATTTTTAAACTAGAACAAGTATAGTTTGAAACGAGAAACAGATATAGACGGGGGGTTTTTTTGAAACTAGAATGATTCCAGCGGGAAAGTCAGATGTAGATTTGACCATAGGCTATACAAAGCCCGTAACAGTCTGTTAAACCTACCATCTTGAGGAAGGAAGCAGATGCAGGTTCCCGGCTTGTCCTCCATAAAAAGGTGCATCAGCCGAGGCTTTTCTTGGTGTGGTCCTGCCACCTTCAGTGTGCTGGGCCTTGTGCTTCTGCTGCAGGTGTAGATCTGCTCTAAGGTAGGCCTGCCAAAGTCCAAGTGGGGCCTGGAGAGCTCCCAGAATTACAACTGATCTCCCGACAATACAGATCAGTTCCCCTGGAGGAAAGGGTGGCTTTGGAGGGTGGACTGTATGGCAATATACACTGTTGAGGTCCCTCCCTGTCCCAGGACCCACCCTCAGATTCCAGGAATTACCCAACCCAGAGTCAGCAGCTCTGGTTCTAAGGGGCTGTTAGGGTTGCCAGGTCTGTTGGACCAACCACCAGGAAATGGGGGTGAACTTAGTGGGGAGGGAAGAAGCCGGAAAGAAACAGGATGTAATGTAGGCATGTTGGGGATGTTGGGGGTGACCCTCTGGTTTGTGGGCAAAACCTCTATGGTAGAATTAGCTTCCACCATAGAGTTTTGCCCCCAAACCAGAGCATCACCCTCCTGATGTCCCAGACATGCCTACATCACTTCTGGGTGACATGGGCACATTGCATTTATTTCCGGCTTCTTTCCTGTTTGGGGGAGTAATCCCCCCACTGGCCAGCTGAATGGTGGGGGCGAGGAGAACCCGAAACTGGGGGACACCCACCACCAACCAAGAGGTCTGGCATCCCTAGAGGCTGTGAGTATGGAATACAGTGAGGATGGAAGGGGGAGGTCTTTTGGATAAATTGGTGTTATGTGGGACATTGAGATCTCCTTGGATATGGTGCAACTTTCATTCCAAGCAGTGCTAACTGGATTACTACTGCGGCTTTTTGACATCTTGAAAGGAAGCTCTGGCCTGTGCCCCCTAACCTCTTATCTCCCCTTTCTGAAACTCAAGTTTCCTTCAAATTAAGAGACTTGAGAATATTTCCAGGTCTTGGTTTTTCTGCATAAATCAAGTTGCTGCTTTGCTAACTGCAAACTGTGAAACACTTCTGTAGCGGAATAATAGAACAGCAACTGAAATGCTTGGTTCAGCCTGGCCCAAATAAGAAACAATAAAAGAAGTTTACAGAAGAAGCCTTCAAACCATGTTGTTGACCTCAGACCCTGATATCCTCCCTTGACTCTCGCAGTTCATTAAACGCTGCCCTGTAAACTCACGGCCCAATGTTATCTCCTGCTGCCTGGCTGGCCAAGTTCTTCCGCTGTTATTGCCTAAGCAAGCCAAATTCTGAAAAGATGCAGCCAGTGGCAGTTGCAGAAGCAGCAGCTGTGTGCAAGCAGCCTGAACGCGCTGCTCCTTGGCCTGTTGTGATGCCCGTAGCATGTTCATGTCCCAGCCTTGTGAAAAGCAGGTGCATTATAATGAATGGAGCCGCATGGCGTGTGGTACATATTACACCAGAAGTTATTGTTCTGGCATACATGCTTGTAGACCATGAGGCAGTTCAGAGGTGAAACTCTGAGATGCCTTTGGGTTCACCAATCTGTTCCGGGAGGCTCACTGTTCAGACAGGATTTTTCCTTGATGCTGCAGGCTCCACACCACTTACAGCCTTATTCTCGTGTTTACAAAAGAGATCTACCCAAAAAGACAAGTCATGAAAGTCCACATGAAGGTATCAGTGGTTTACACATGCATTATGTCAAAGGGGGTAAGAAGAAGAGATTGGATTTGTACCCCACCTTTCACTAACCAAAGGAGTCTCAGAGTCGCTTACAATCTCCTTTCCCTCTCCCTCCCCACAACAGACACCCTGTGAGGTACGTGGGGCTGAGAGAACTGCCCTTGAGAACAGCTTTGAGAGAACTTGTGACTGACTCACGGTCACACCAGCAGCTGCACGTGGAAGTGTGAGGAATCAAACCCAGTTCTTCCAGATTAGAGTCTGCGCTCCTAACTACTACACCAAACTGGCTCTTGGGGAAAGATGGTAAAATCAATAAGAAGGGGGTAAGATGAACAGTTGCCACTTAAAAGCCCTGTTATAAATTATGGTGGACTTCTGTAGAAAATTGTCTTTTATTTTTCTTGGGGGGAGGGGATATAACCCCTTAACGTTTTTTTAAATGTCAGATTTTTCTGCAAACCTAGGGGTTCCCCCAAGTTTGCAGAACATCTATTTTGGGCAAGTGTAGCCACAATCCACAGATTTAAGTATCCACAGATGGGGGGAGGTGTCCACACTCGAAATAGTACATAGACAAGTGGAAACTCACAACACTCGTGCGGGAAAATCCCTCCCCCACTGCTTCCAGTTATCTCCTTCTGGCTCAGTGGGAGGATCCCTACTAGCTGCCGGCGTGCTTCTCCACTGCTGCTGAGCCCAGAGCCACAGCCGGCATGCTCTACTGCTGGGGCTGGGCCTGGACCAGCAGCCAGTGTGTTCCACTGCTGTTGGGCCCCCCACAGAACAAGGAGCCTGGTGCTCCTTTCTGCCAGGCCCAGAGCAGCAAAGAAGTCGAAAACAATATGGCCGGAGACCTACTTACCTAAGGGACTGCCTTTCCCCATATGTACCTCAGAGTTACCAAAACCTCCTGGCTCTTCCAGGTGCTAAAGAGGCCAGATTGGCTACAATGAGGGCCAGGGCCTTTTCTGTGGCAGCCCCTCACTGGTATCAAAGAGATAACCACAGCCCTAATAGAACCATAAAAGTGAAAAAACAAAGCTGTGTAGGATGCTTGTAAAGAGTATATAATTCAGTGAGATTAAGACACATGATATTTAACAAACATCCATTAATTTAAAGAAACAACCGTATTTAAACAGACAACAGCAGTTGATTTAAAGAGACGTTGATGAGGTTCTCCGGAATGTTCTTCTCATTTCGTAGATAGACTTCTTCCAGATCAAAACAATCTTAAAAACAAGTATATAGATAAGCAAACAGACTACTTGATATAAAGTTGCATTAATGAGGAATGGGAAGAAGTTGTGAGTTCAAGGATACATACAAGTTTGAAGGCAATTACATTAAGCAAACTCCAGAGCACGACGGAAGACAGGAGGGCCTGGCGTGATGTGGTCCATGGGGTCATAAAGTGATAAGTATTGGAGTCGGGAGTCCATGGAATAGTGAAACAGCTAGATCTTTATTGCTGGTCCGGATGAAGCATACAACCCAGGGCTCCAAGCCCTCCTTTTATGCTGGTCAGGGACAATCCCCTGACCTCACCCAACTGGCCTGATAGGCTATTAGAAGTCTATTTACATTTCATAGGTTCCCTGGGAGAAACCTAGGTACAGGATTGGTGGCCGGTTTGAATCCACCTGGCCTTTGTTCTACCTGGCTGAAGCTCAGGTAGTTTCCTGGCCATGTGCTCTGGCCATGCTCTGGCCATGTGCTCTGGCCATGCGGTCGCAATGAAGAGAGCACATGGCGACCGCATGGTCAATACATAACACCCCTCCCCCCATAGTCCAGAACCCCTCTGCACACATAGTCTTTGAGATAGTCCGGGCGTCTGCGCTCACGTCCAGAGCGCCGGGGGGTTGTAAGGCGGGGCGTGTTGCTAGTGTCGGCAGGTTGCGGTGTGGGTAGTTGTTCTGCTGGTGGGGCCTGTCTGCTCGGGGGTTGTTCAGGTGTGGATGGTGCGACTGCTTCGTCCGCGGGCAGGAGCGGCATCTCCGCAGTCTCCGGATCAGGGTCTGGCGCTGCTTCTGGAGTCGTGTCGATGTCACGGTCTGTTGGTGCAGGGAGTTCGGGGGCCTGGGTATCATCGTGGTTCTGGGTACGGCGTCGAATCTGGTCAATGTGCCGTTTCCAGACTACGCCATCTTCCGTAAGGACCTCATAGGAATAAGGCCCTGTGACTCGGACGATCCTCGCGGGGAGCCATGTTGGACCCCGCGCGAAGTTCTTTGCATATACGGGGTCTTCGGGAGCAAATCCTCGGGCAGCTGGCCGGTCCTCCGTTGTCGGGTTCCCCTCGATTGCTCGGTCGGGATGTAGGCGGTCCAAGACGGTTCCCAGTCGTCTTCCCATCAGAAGTTCGGCTGGCCGGCGCCCGGTCCCTGAGTGGGGTGTGTTCCGTTGGCAGAACAGGAACTTGTACAGCTGCTCTTCCCAGTCGCCATGCTCCATCTTCTTTAACGCGTCCTTCGTTGTCCTCACCATGCGCTCGGCCTGGCCATTGGTTGCGGGGTGGAACGGAGCGGAGCGGATGTGGCGCAGACCGCAGGCTTCCACAAACCGTTGAAACTCGCCGGAGGTGAAGGCGGTCCCGTTGTCGGTCACGAGAGTTTCTGGCATTCCGTGTGTCGCGAAGATCGGCCAGAGACTTCTTAAGGCAGCGTTGGTGGAGGTCGAAGCTACCGGCACTACCTCAAGCCACTTGCTGTAGCTGTCAACAACGATAAGAAACAACCGGCCCTGGACCGGTCCCGCGAAGTCTAGGTGCAGGCGGGACCAGGGCTTGTTAGTAGATTCCCAGGATCGGACAGGAGCGTGTGGCGGATCTGGCCGTGACTCCTGGCATTTGGTACACTTCTGGACCCGCCCCTCAATGTCTTTGTCCAGGCCTGGCCACCATACGTAACTCCGGGCCAGAGCTTTCATGCGCACAATTCCCGGGTGAGCCTCGTGGAGGGCCTCTAGCACTCGGGGCCGCAGGGGCCCGGGGATCACCACTCGAGATCCCCATAGCAGGCATCCCTTGTGGGCCGATAGTTCGTGCCTGCGTGCCGTGAAAGCGGCAAAATCTGGTCCCGGTTTTTCCGGCCACCCCCTTCCCACCCAGTCCGAGACACGGGAAAGGATGCGGTCCCGCCGCGTGCGACGGGCCACATCTGATACCTGTACGGGGCGCTCCGGTAGATCCTCTAGGAGCGCGACGTGGAAAGCGGGAGCCGGATCAGGGTCGCAGGACGGGAGGGGAAGACGGCTGAGGGCGTCTGCATGACCCATCGCCTTCCCCGGGCGATGTACCAATTCGTAGGAGTAGCCTGACAAAAAAATTGACCACCGCAGGACCCGCGGGGACAGCATGTGAGGGGTCTGCCTGTGGGGGGCAAGGAGACCCAGCAGCGGCTTGTGATCTGTGGCCACGGTGAACGACCGTCCGTAGAGATAGTCGTGAAATTTCCTGACGCCAGCTACGATTGCTAGGGCCTCCTTGTCGATCTGGGCGTAGTTCCGTTCTGCCGACGACAGGGTCCTGGAGTAGTAGGCAACCGGTACCTCCTTTCCGTTGGGTAGCCGGTGTCCCAAGACCGCCCCAACGCCGTAGGGGGATGCGTCGCAGGCCAGGATGACAGGGAGCCTCTCATCGAAATGCGCTAAGACCGCATTTGAAATTAATAAGTCTTTGACGGCCCGGAAGGCTGCATCATGCTTGGGACCCCAGGCCCAAGCCGCTCCCTTGTCCAGGAGACGATGCAGGGGTTCAGCGACCGCCGCCTTGTGCGGAAGGAAGGCGTGGTAGAAGTTCACAAGTCCCAAGAATGCCTGGAGTTCCGCCTTTGAGGACGGGCGGGGTGCACCTGTAATTGCCACTACCTTCTCCTTTGTAGGGTGAATGCCGTCTGCGGTGACTTGGAACCCCAAGAAGGTCACCGAGGAGACTCCCAGGGTGCACTTGTCTTTTCGAACCTTGAGACCCGCGTCCTGGAACCTTTGCAGCACCATCCGGAGGCGAGCTGCGAACGTGTCGGCGTCCGGGGCGGCGATGAGGACGTCGTCGAAGAACGGCTTCACTCCTGGAACATCTTTTAGGAGAGAATCCATTAGATTTTGAAAGATTCCGGGTGCTACGCTGACCCCAAATTGGAGGCGTTTTACCTTGAACGCTCCCTTGTGAGTCACAATCGTTTGTGCCTCGGCCGTTGCTTCGTCTACGGGAAGCTGCTGATAGGCTTGGGCCAAGTCTAATTTTCCAAATATTTTGGCACCCGCGAGGGAGGCCAGAACATGGCTGACCACCGGTACCGGGTACGCGTGGTCCTGTAATGCCTTATTAATTGTACATTTGTAATCCGCGCAGATGCGGACTTCCCCGTTAGCTTTGAGGGGGGTCACAATGGGAGTCTCCCACTTGGCGTGGGAGACCGGCTCGAGCACCCCTTGTGCCACGAGCTTTTCCAACTCTGCCTCCACTTTGGGCTGGAAGGCGAGTGGTGGCCGGCGGACGGCCACGCGGATGGGCCGGACTGCCGGGTCCAGGTCGAAGGAAACCGGGGGTCCTTTGTAGCAGCCCAATGAGCCATCGAAAACGGCGGGAAATTCCTCGCAGATGGATGAGAAGTCAGTAGAGCCCATGCGGTGTATACCGGTCCACTGCACTCCGAGCGGCTTGAACCAGGCGCGACCTAGGAGACTGGTTAGATTGCGCTCCACCACGAGAAGGTCCAGCAGGCCATTAAAGGCATGGTACTGGACCCGGACCCTGGCTAGCCCCTTAATAGCCACTGGGTTTTTCTGGAAGTCCCGGAGGACCAACCCAGCCGGCAGCCGCAGCCAGCGTGCCCCCTTCGGGCAGAGGCGGCGGAACGTAGCTGCGGACACAATTGAATATGCTGACCCTGAGTCCAGTTCCATGGAGCAAGGAACTCCCTCTATTCGGAGAGACACGGAAATTGCGCCCGGGATGGGCTGAGGCAAGTTCATTACCGTGGCCGTGGGAACGACACTACCCACTTCTTCGAAGTTCGCTGCTGGGGCACGGTGGCTGTTCCTCAGGCGGCAGGCCCGGGCGAGATGTCCTGCTTTCCCGCAGGCGCGGCAGATGGCATCAACAACAACAGAATCATAGAGTTGGAAGGGTCCTTCAGGGTTGCCTAGTCCAACCCCCTTACAATGCAGGAAATTCACAAATACTTCCCCACACACACACTGCCAGTGACCGCTGTTCCACGCCCAGAAGATGATAAAAAAAATCTCCAGGATCCCTGGACAAACTGGCAATCAGCGTTTCCCCAAAGTGGCAATCAGCATTTCCGTGGGCCCTGATTTACACCATGCTGGCCTTTGCAGACACATGAAAAGAAATCACAGCAGGAGCTGCTATGTAGACAAAATAAAAGTCTCTTTAATTCCCAGTGCTTTTCAGACTTCAGGGGGAAAAATGGATCAGGTCATCTATTTGATGGAGTGCCGTCTTCTGTCTCGCATGTCTTTCTGGGATTCTTACGAACCTTAGCAAGTATAATTGCTCAGATTACAGAACTAGTAAATGACTTCCTCTGCAGACATCTTTTAAAAAAAGATGAAGTTATGCTCTGCAACAGAATCAAAAATATCAAATTCTGCACCAAGGTAACCCGGCAGTCATTCTGTTCCAAGAGAGGGAGCACTGATGGCCAATGAATCAGGGGACCTGCCAGAGCGGAATCTGTGAGTTCGTGGCCATAAATTATGACATTCATGCAAGCGAGAGAGGGGAAAAGTTGAGCTTTTATGGCCGTCTAATATGCATCTGTTAAGAAGCAGTCATGTAAGAAATGTGGGAGCATTATGGTGTTGACTGTGTGAGCGGCTCCAGGGTTGCTGACAGGGGTTTCCTAGAGCCACAAAGCAGCTACTGCTGAGGGACTGAGAGAGAGCCTTCTAGTGGTTGGTGCAAACTGATGATGTCATCAGCAGGACAGAGCTTGTCCCACACGGGGTTTTGCTCTTGTTTTGAGCTGCGATGCCAGGGCAGTCCGTGCTCCGTAATGGTGCGACTCTTAATGCTGGCTGCTTTTTAAAGAGTCAGGGAGCTCTGAGGCAAATCATACTTCCAGGTCTTGGGGGCTTGTCTTGAGAGTAAAGCAACCCCAACAGTCAGGGTTGTCAACCTCCAGGTGACACCCAGAGATCTCCCACTCTTACAAGTGATCTCCAGATGACCAAAACCAGTTTCCCTGGAGAAAATGGCTGCCTTTGAGGGTGGACTCTATGGCATTATGCTGAGGTCCCTCTCCTCCCCAAACTCCACCCCAAAATCTGCAGCTGTCAACTGCACCAACAATACAGAAGTGACAGCCAAATATTGTAATACACATTGCCCTGCAGAAAAAATTAGGGATGCCAGCCTCCAGGTGGGACCTGGGGATCCCCTGGAACTACAACTAATCTCCAGAGCACAGCGATCCGCTCCCCTAGAGAAAGTGGATGCTTTGGAGGGTGGACTCTATGGCCTTGCACCCTTCTGAGGTCCCTGTCCTCCCCAGGCTCTATCCTCAAATCTCCAGTATTTTCTCAACCTGGATCTGGCAACCCTATGTCCCCATCCCTCGCCAGTGGCCACCACGGGGGACCTGGCAACCCTATGCAGAACCCTTGTGGATCACCCTCCTGAGGCCTCTGGTCTTCTGGCTTTGGCTGTGCCTGTTTAGGAGCCTTTGAGGTATAGTGCTGGAGGGCTGGACTGAGGAGACGCAGGTTAGCAAGGAAGCTTGTTGGCTGCTCAGCCTAACCAGCACCACAAGGATAAAGTCTGAGACAGGGAGATGATGGCCACACATGCTGCTGCCAGCTCCTGGGTATGCAAAGTAAGTCAGTCCTGTAGCAATTGTCCTCTGCCCGGTGCTGCTATCAGGGCTGGATATTGGAGAGAAGTCCAGGGGAGCAGCCAGCTGGCTTGGGTCAGCAGTTTCCCCTGGGCTTACATTTTTGATTGTAGATACAAAGAGGTAAGCTCTATCCAGATCTCCTTTGACTTTATTTCTCCACTTCCTTCTTCCCAGTGCATTCTGGGAATGTCAGGTTTCCCAATATGAGTGGGGAGGGAAGTCTAAGACCATGAAGCCCAGAGTCTAAAATGGTCCATCTCTGCCACTGCTCAGTTCTGTCTCTTGCCCTCCCCTAGGTGGTCTCTAAGGAGATACTGAGAGGCATGGCCTGTGGCGACCTCTTCTTGCAAGCTGTGCAACTGCTTTGGAGGGTAGACTCTATGGCTTTGTACGCTGCTGAGGTCCCTCCCCTCCCCTCCCCTCCGCAAACCCTGCCCTCCCCAAGCTCCACCCCTCAAATCTCCAGGAATTTCCCAACCCAGAGTTGGCAACCCTATTTGCATCACATGTTAAAAGGTGAATTTTGGCTCCCACTCTTTTCTTCCCCTTATGTGCAATGACTCTCATGTATGCCACGTGGATGAACAGAGAAATGAGCTGCCCATAAGACTTTTAAGTTTTTATCCAAGCCGCTTGCAAATGCAGTCCAGGAAGTGAGTCCCTTTGCCTGTTTAAAGTGTAAGAAGGTCATCGTTGTTTGTTCCAAGCCCGATTCAGTCGTTCTGCTGGGCGTCTGTAAATTAGGCTAACGGCATCTTGGCAACTGGTTTGGACAAACACAGCAATGCAGGGAAGCTTTAGTAAAAATGAGAGGACTTCCTGGGAATACTTTGCGCATCCCTCCTCTGCCACTTCCCGTTTAATTCTTTCCGAGAGTAATCAGACCATGACACAAGACCGAGTCTCAGAACGCCACGCTTCGATTAAGAGAAAACGCACAGGGGGAAAAAATGAAAGTGCTGGCTGTTCTTCTGGGTCTGAAATGTCTTCTGTGCAGTGAAGTTGAATGGTTTTGCATGGTTTTTAAACCAAAAGTAACTTGGATGCAAAAGGATATTGAAAACCCCTGAAAAGGCTTACATTGGCCAGTCCTTGACTTAGCCTTTGTTATGGGCATCAGCTGGGGTCTTGAATGAGGAACTCTGGCAACCAGAAGTTGCCTTATACTAAATCAGCCCATTGGGCCACCAAGGTCAGTCATGGCTATTTAGACTGGCAGCAGCTGTCTGGAGGTCTTTCACATCACCTACTACATGATCTTTTGTGTTCAACTCGAGATACCCAGGATTGAACTTGAACCTTCTGCGTGGCAAACAGATACTCTACCCCTGAGCCACAACCAACTTACTGAGTAGGTGGGGTTTGGGGAGGGACATCAGAGGGGTATAATGCCATTGAGCCCACCCTCTAAAGCAGCCATTTTCTTCCAGGGAATAGATCTCTGTGGCCTGGAGTTCAGCTGTGATTCTGGGAGAACGCCAGCAATGTTCCCTCTAAGCTGAGTTATTGTGAGTTAGCTTACAGTTTCTTAGCCTCCGGTTCACACCTTTTTGCCTTAGCTCAGGAAGGATGGCTCCAGAGCAAACTAACTGATGCAGGAGCCCAATCGCTCACTCACAACTTTCATGCCAGTAGTTCACAAACTAGAATTTTTGCTCACAAGACTCCACAGCTTAGAGGGAGCATTGATCTCCACTAGGGATGCCAGGCTCCAGGTGGGACCCAGGGATCCCCTGGAATTATAGCCTATCTCCAGACTTGGATGCTTTGGAGGGTGGACTCTATGGCATTATACCCCACTGATGTGCCTGTTCTCCTCAGGCTCCACACCCAAATCTCCAGGAGTTCTCCAACTTGGATCTGGCAACTCTACACCCCACCCGCAGCCAGAGGGGAACCAGCAACTCAAATAAAATAATTATTTCTTATTTTATTAGACAGTGAGAACCAACTGGCGGCTCACCAAAGCAATGCTATCAGGCCTTAGCAGCTTTCCCAAGTTCATAGCTAGGTGCCGTAACAGTGGCACTTGAAAATTATTTTCAAGAAGCTGAACTTCAGAGATGCATCACATATCTCTTGTTTGGCTTCACACACAATACACGGGGCATGCTTGACACATCTGCTCCTAAGCCGTGAAGCCCTTGTGCTGCGGGTAGGCCGCAGCACCAACTTTACGATTTGCTCTTGGCTACTTGTGAGGCAAAAGGCACTTCCAGCCACGCCATGGGAAAGAGCGAACACAGGCAAATGTGGGCTAAGAAGCAGGACGGTACAAGCTGGGAAACTCTGGATGGGAAAAACCTCTTGGCTGAGGAGCTGACGCATGCTTGCGCGGCTGTCAAATGTTTGCTTCTTCGGAAGGTGGCTTGTTAAGGATGTCCAAGGAAACGTCTAGAGACTGCAAGGAGCAGTGCTGGAGAAAATGGGAGATGAAGACCGTGAAGGTGAAAGAGGTGATCGGCGCTTCCAGGAACAGCTGGCAATTAATTTCTGCTCTCAAGACTTTTTTTCCACCACGTTGGCAGCGACGCACACCTCCCTTCGCCCTGAAAGCCTCGCTCTGCTTTCCATATGGATTCAGCGTTTCTGTTCTGTGCAGAGCTGCAGCTAATATTTCTCCTCAGTCTCAAACTGGGCGAAGTGGCACTACACGTTGACCTGTACGAAAGCTTCAGGTCAATCTGGTGGCTACCAAAAACTTCATGGGGGTGCCTCAGATGGCTGCTTTGAAGACTGGGGAGGGGCTGCCAGGGAAGGAAGCATTTAAGAGAAGAAGAAATTAGATTTATACCCCATCCTTCACTACCCAAAGGAGTCTCAGAGTGGCTTACAATCACCTTTCCCTTCCCCTCCCCACAACAGACACCCTGTGAGGTAGGTGGAGCTGAGAGAGCTCTTTCAAGGACTTCTCCTCAGAGAGCAGCTCTGAAAGAACTAATAACTGACCCAAGGTCACACCAGCAGCTGCTTGTGGAGGGGTGGGGAATCACAATTAACTCCTTCTTCCCATGCATCTTCCGAGAGTTGAATCACCTCCCCCAAGTTCTTTAGTCCCCTTCCAGGTAGAGCTAAATGCAGCGCGGGGGGGAGGAGAGTTAAATTGTGAAAGGAGAATGGGAGGAAAGACCATCTCTCCTCAGGCAGCAGCCCTTCCATGCTCTTCAAAAGAGAACGTAAAAAACACCCCCAGAAGGTCCTCATCTGTCGCATCACACCTATTTTAGCCAGTGTTGTGCAGTGGTTTAGAGTATCAGGGCCTAAACATCCGTCACCCTTTACAGGTCTGTAATGTACAGATGGGCAACTCCTGGGCCTGCCGACCTCTACATGGTGTCTGGAGATAGCCTCAGCTCCTCTCAGGGAGGGCAGGATAAAAATGGGATGGATAGATTGACCCTCACCAGTCTCCGTATTCATTCTTGCTTGAGCGTTCTCCCACACATAACTTTTTATGCAGCAAATGTTCTCTAAATAATCCACTTTCAATGCACTCTTGAATTGGATTTTGCCAGTTCACACAGTAAAATCCACTTGGAAAGTTCATTGAAAGTGGATTGAAAGTAGATTATTTAGTGTGTGTGATCACAGCCTGAATGGGTAAGTCACCAGCTAAAAACTAGTATTTCCCAAAGCCAATCGTATATTTGAATATGAAGCAGTGATCCCCAAAACCCGATCCGATCAGGAAGAAGGCACACAGTCACCAGGAACAGAAAAAGCCAAAATTTTATTGTACCATAAGTCTTAATCGGAATAACAGTTTCAGATACAAGTGAGCCCCGTTTACAATTGGGCTTAATCTTTTATACTAAGGAGGCAGAGAATTTCAGTAGGATGGAACTAGTGTCATTTCTACACATTTGACATCATTCTTGTAAGCAAAGGTATTCTATTTCATTCTTGCGCATGTCAATTACAGGAAAGGAATCAGGAATGTTAAGTTAAACATTGTTGCAAACCAGTATACTTTCTCATGCCTCTTCTCTAAGCTAGGATGTTCAAAGAATAATAAGCCATTGTAAGTAGTTGCAACTTTGGAACAATAAGCTTCCGTATAGGCGTTTTGCCGAAGCGCAAACATACAATGTAACACCAGATAATTCTTTATGCATGTTTGTATCTGTGCTGACTTTGTGGTTTCAAAGAATTAGCTTACTAAGGCAATAAAATTAGTTTTGCAATTTCTTTCTTCAAATATTTCAGCTTCTCTGACTTTATGCCAGAGACCATCCTTTAAGTACAGTTCGGGGCCGGCAAAGGAATCCAATGGCTTGACCTCATTTAAGCCTATTTAAAACATGCTGCATGAAGCAGGGATTCTCGGACTCCTTTCATTGCTCATGTTGCTGTGAGGTAAAATTCTGTTCTCAGACTGACAGGCCGGCCTTGACGTCTCGGCCTTGCTTCCCCTCCAGTAGGGCTGCCAAGTCCCTCGGTAGGGCGGGGGAAACACCGATTTTTCATGCTTCCCCCCCGCTTTTTCAAAACTGGCCACCGGGGGGAGGCAATGGCTGCCAACAGGAGGGGAACGTCGGAGCCTGCCGGGCCCTCTCCCTTCCAGGCCTCTTAAAGGGAAATGTCTGAAGAGCCTGCAGTGAAAAACCTCACCAGACATTTCCCCTTTAAGAGTTAGCAAGAGAGCCCCGCCCAGAGATTAACGAGGGACTAAGCTCTTACTGAAGGGCCTGCTTTTGCATGCGGCTGGTGTAAGATTGAAAGGTTGCTGCTGGGCCTGGGGTAAGTGCATCTGCCAGCTCTTTTCCTTCTCTCTCTCTCCCCCTCCCCCTTTCTTTCTTTTTTCTGTCTCTCTCTCTCTCTCTGTCCCCATCCAGCAGAGGTCTATCAGTGGCTATTATTAGCCACAAGGTCTAAATGGAAGTAAGTGCCTGTGCCAGCTCTTTTCCTTCTCTCTCTCTCCTTCTTTCTTTTTTCTGTCTGTCTGTCTGTCTGTCTGTCTCTCTCTCTCTGTCCCCATCCAGCAGAGGTCTGTCAGTGGCTATTATTAGCCACAAGGTCTAAATGGAACCCTTTGTCTGGGGCAGTGATGCTCTGCATTCTTGGTGCTTGGGGGGCAACAGTGGGAGGGCTTCTGGAGTTCTGGCTCCGCTGCTGGACCTCCTGAGGGCACCTGGTATTTTTGGCCACTGTTGTGACACAGAGTGTTGTACTGGATGGGCTGTACTGGATGGGCCGATCCACTGTGGCTTCTCTCCTGTTCTTATGATATGAAAATCATATTCTACTGAGATGAGGAAGGATTCAGTAGGGCCGTTGCTCAGTGATAGAGCATCTGCTTGACATGCAGGAGGTATCAGCCTCTTCAGCTAAAAAAGGATCAGGTAATAGGTGATATTAAAGATCTCAGCCTGAGACCCTGGAGAGCCACTACCAGTCTGAGTAGTCAGTACTGACCTTGATGGACCAATGGCCTGATTCAGTATTAGGAAACTTCATGAGTTCATGTGGAAGCATGTGGAAGCAACATCACAGGATGTGACATCACAAAATGATGTCACTTCCTTTCTCCTGGCTCCACCCCCAAAGTCTCCTGGCTCCACCCCCAAAGTCCCCAGATATTTCCCAAGTTGGACTTGGCAGCCCTACCCTCCAGGCACAAGAAGGCCGGCAAGCTTATTCGGAATGCAGGAGGCCAGAGACAAGATCTGCCTGGAAGATCCCCAAACAGCATTATGCCCTGAAGTGCACTGATTCATCGGGACCCCTACCAGTCCCAGAGCTTTTTGAAGTAACCACAACTCACAAAGAGACTTGCCAGGGAAAGCAGCTCATTTGTATTCAGAGCACAGGCGGGGGAGTCTGAATTTAGGATTGTGAGGGTACTGTGTGTGTACGTCTGCCTCTCTCTCTGTGTGTCTGTGTATATAAACAAATATGTGAAATTTATCACCCCACTTGGTTCCGGGCCTCTTAGGGCAACCCTGTAAGGGCTGTGAACTCTGAGCTGGGAAATTCCTGGAGATCTGGGGGTGGAATATGGGGATGTTGGGTCTAGGACCTCCGCAGGGGGCAGTGGCCCAAAGGGGTCTGTCATCTGGACATCAGCTGTAATTCCAGGGGCAGGGGCAGATCTACTATGAAACTAATGAAGCTTAAGCTTTCGGGCCCCAATCCCGGAGGGGCCCTGAAGCAACTTTTTTTTTTTTTAAGTCAATTTTTCAACAAAATCAATGGAGTTTTTAAAAAAGTGTTTGTTATTAAAGTAAGGTTATTTTAGTGACAGCATCATAAGCCAGTGGGTTGAAGTATATAATATTGACCTTTCTGAATCTTGCCCTATTGTTGCTGGCGGAGAAGGGGGCCCCCATAACAGTTCAAGCTTCAGGGTCCCAAAAATGTAGGCCTGCTGCTGCCCAGGAGATCTTGTGGACCCACTTGGAGGTTAGCAAGCAAACTGCCAGGACACGGAACTGGCAGAATTCCTCTGGCAGGGAACAGGCTTTAGATGGCAGCCTTGTGCCCCTTGCTTCCCCACTTTCCTCCTAGTAATGGTTAGTCGTGCCAGACCTCCCGAGGAAGTCTCCCCCGGCCAAACACTGTTGCCTGCTGTGGCAGAGAGAGAAAGAACAAAACAGTGTCATCGCTAATGTCGTGACATCACTTCCTTGCACAACCTGGAAGTGGCAAGGGGTAGCTCTAGGAATCTGCATCGACCCTGTTGCCAGCATGATCTAGTGGTTAGAGTGTTGGATTAGGATTTGGGAGACCCAGGTTCGAATCCCCACTCTGCTATGGAAGCCTGCTGGGTGACCTTGAGCCAGTCACATGCTCTCAGCCTAACCTAACCCCACACAGAGTGGTGGTGAGGATAAAATAGAGGAGAGGAGAACAATGTAAACTGCTGTGGGTCCCTGCTGGTGAGAAATGCTGGTGATCCCCAGCCCCAAAGATGTCCAGCTGTCCTCAACCAGGGCCAGGGCCTTCTTGATCTTGGCCCCAAGCTGGTGGAACACTCTGCTGAATACTACCAGGGCCCTGTGGGATCTAATGCAATTCCACAGGGCTGTAAGGCAGAGATGTTCCGCCTGGCTTTTGGTTGAGGGTAGTGACAGTTTCCATCATGGCTGGCACCTTCTCCTTTTCCTCCAGACTTGTTTTTGGGTTCCTCCTCTTCCCCTGCTCTGAAGTGGTGGTGCAGTCCAGAATGGGAAGAAATTATATAGTCACGTCATCTTGGATTCTTTTAAGTGTATTTGTAATTTATTGTTGTGTGCATTTTAATTCTACTGTTCTTATGCTATAGGTATTGTTGCATATTGCCCAAGAGCGCTGCGTGAGCAGGGATTGGGTGATTCAGAAATCGAATCAATAGCAACAGCAGCAGCAGCAGCAGCAGCAGCAACAACAACAACAGGCTGAGTTTTTAAGGAGCCTGAGGTCACGTTCACACGGGCAATTTGATCTGTTGCCCTTGCTGTTGTTCCCTTATGGATTTAAAGTGCACTATCAGACAGCAACATCTGTCTGTCTCCCCCCCTCCGCTGTGAGTTTCTTTGATACTTGAGAAAGTCCAGTCCTGTTGGTCTGAGCTGGTTCCAAAACAGATTCCTTGCTGTCTGGTCGCACTCTTGTGCACCCGAGCCATCAGGCAGGTCTGACTGGTCTCTTGTTTTCTGGCCACCATTAAAAAAAAACAACTAATTAGCGATGATTGCATAACTGTACATTCGTACCTCTTTCACCCCCCCGGCTGCTCAAAACTTTTTTTCTTTTTAAAAACTCTCTAAGAAAGATGCCCCTGTTCTTCAGCTTTTTCCTGTCCTTTGGGGAAGGGGTAAATTGAAAAGATTACAGGGAGGATGGCCGTGAACTCCATATCCCAGCATTCTCAGCAAGTGCTTGTGCACATGCTCAAAGGGAAAACTTTTTAAAGTAATGGCTGACAGCCCCATGAACTACATATCCCAGCAGGCTAATTCCTGCTTGTGGGCATGCTCCTAGGACAAAGTTCTAAAAAAAATGGCTGATGGGCTGACTCTGTGCTTGGTGCTGTCTGGTCACTCCACGGCCAGTTAAATTGCTTTGAAGAGGTTTAAAAGAGGTGAGACTGGTCAGGATTCTCTGTAACAAAATAATCTGGCTCTATTACAAGTGAGGCAACAGTGGATTGAACTGGCTGTCTGGCCGCGACCTGGGACTACCTGGCATTTGGATTTTTGTACCCCTGCATACCAGGACTTGCAAATAAAAATGTGGTAGATTTAAAAGTTTTACCACACACCCAGCATCCATTTCTTTCTTAGCCTTTCTTTGATCCTTGCTCAATTATACATAACTCAACCTTCTTCACAAGTCAGAATGTTTATGAACATGCTATGACATCACAGTCGCTCTGTCAGTGACTGGGTGTGGGAGAATGATGTGCTCCTAACATAAAGCTCGCGACTGTGGATATATAGGAGGATACAGGCTGTGTGCATTGTGAGAGGCCCGAAAGTTCACCAGTTAGAAGTGGAAGGCTGAATGTTTTCTCATATGGGAGAAACAATTTTTTAAATTGCCTAATGGAAGCATTCCGGGTCATGAAGAGAGTTGATAAAATAGAACATAAAGTACACCAAGGAGGGATTTAATTACCTGGGAAGCTGGCCTGAACAGGGTATTCATGCAGAACTATTTCAGCAAAGGGAAGTCAGTGATTATTAATCCCCGTTCTCCCAGGCCACATTACTTATCAAGCTGAGCTGTGGGCTGACAAGCAGCTTGCCTGTCGCTGGACATTTACTGGTGAGGCACAAACAGTTGTCGCCAAACAGCCCACTTTTAAAAAAGGCAATTATTATTTGGGCTCCCAGGAGTGCACCTTCCAGGATCTCCAGTGATAAAAATCATGGGCATTTGGAGGAGAGGCCAGAGTTCATTGGCAGGGCACACATTCTGCATCCAAGTGGCTCCGGGTCCAATCCTCAGGACCTCCAGTTTAAAAGAAAAGAGCATGTAGTCCAAAAGAGCTTTCATAAAGCTGAAAGCACATATGTTGATTCAGGCATCTGGGAGAGTCTGGAAATAAAGTGCCTTCCCCCGTGTCTTACTAGACCCAGGAGAGAACTACATGGCGGGTGCATGCTGCAAGCCAAGACAGGCCGTGATGTGGACCAGAGAGGGCAGAGTGCAATATGATGACATCACAGTGAGGGGGTAAGTGAGCCTACCTGCTGTAGAGAGAGGGGAAGCTTGACGCATCTTCAGCGGCATCTCTGGGTTGTGCCGTTTCACCCTTAGGGGTTCCAACCTGCTTTTAGGATTCTTGATCTCCTTCTATTGTTTCCATTCAGGGATTCCTTAGCAGGTTTTGAAGGGCACGTTCGTTTTCGGGGAAACCCATTTTCCTCAACAAATGGAGCAGCAGGTCCTTTTCTTGCACCAGTCTGTTCTGGATATCAGAATAAATCCACGGCTGCCGGTGGGTGGGTGGGTGGGTGTATGCCTGCAAAGTGTGATTCAAATATAAATCTGGTGTTTATCTTTTTAGCAAACAAGATTTAGGAACACAGAAGTCATGCATATGCTTCACCCAAATGACTACTCGGTATTTTTATTTTTCATCATCCAAAATGTGGAAGCATAGCTGCCACTGAATCATTTTTGTGGAAGACTATGGTTAAACTGCATCCTTGGTGAAGTCTTTGCCTGTATTTCTTTAATACATACAGGGTTGCTTTAGCAGCTGGAAAACAGTTGGATGGCTTCCTCAATTTGCTCTAAATACGATGTCTTCAACTGCCACAGAGTGCAAGTACTTTGTGTGTGTGAGAGAAGCCCTGTTCAAAAATTAAAGTGAACACACATATAATCCATGTACAGTGTAAACTGGCTCTTCTTTGTATGTGCATTGAGTAATCTCATGCTACAGTCAATGCATCTAAACAGGAATGTGTGATATAAACCCCACATTTACCCAGGTACTGGTCCCTGGTTTCATTTGTAAAGTGAACACACATTGGCTCTTTCTTATAAACAAATGTATGCACGTATAGGCAGCATGTATGTGTGTTCACTGTAACATCTGGGCTTCTTTGTATGTCACAGCACAAACAGGACTCTGGATTAGGATGGCATGGGTTTCAGTTCTTCTGCTGTTGCATTTTGGTGTGGCGATGGATCTCAGAAGCTTACGCATAATTAACTTGAAGTGCTGCAAGATTAAAATGGCAAAACTTCCTCCCAGTCAGCCTTTTAAAAGTGCACTCTTAGAAGATGGCGGCCTATGAGCTCCTTTGATGAGCTCCATCAAAGGAGCTCACAGGCCACCATTTTCTAAGCACTTCCTGTCACATGGGGCCTCCCCATGTGGGACTTCCTCTGCTATAAAAATGCACACCGTTTTCTGGGAGCTTTCCCACATGAATTCTTTTCGGGAAAAGTGGTAGACGCAGCCTTAAATGTCGAAGGATTAAGAATCAATTTTTCCTGTGTGCCTTTTTCATGCTTCAGCTGCCATTGGGTGAAAGAGACGCTTGGGGCAAATGACATATAGAAAGAGCTTATCCTCCTGTGTAGATACCCAAAGGCGCTAGCATGGAGTGTCTTAGCATGAAAATTTAAAAAGAGGGATGAATTGTACCAAAGAAGTAACTGCGCGGAGTGCCTGAAATCATCAATCAATACATCTCAGTGATTAAAAACAGACCAAGCGTTCTTTGACAGTGGCAATGTTTTGAAGGTGAGGAAAACACAAACTTGACCCCCCCCCATCTGCTGCCCCCATCAGAGGAGTGTCCTGATATGTTTGATTATAGCCTGCAGCCAATTTGTGCCAGAGTGTTAAAGGGAGAGCGTGGAAAGGTCTCGTCGGACATGTCTTGTTGTTTTTGTACAGTCGTATTCTGCTCCAAGGTACTCAGTCAAAGGGGGATTTCTTGAACTGTGCGGAATGAAAGAAAGAAAGAAAAGAAAAGCCCAGAGGTTTGCAGCAAAATGGAAATAATTCAACAGCATTTCAGCTCTCATGAAAAAATGAACAGGCTAGGGGGGAGCCCACAACTTGCCACAAGGAAGCGAGGAGCAATTTGGAAATCCAACCCTCCTCTCCCCGAAATCTCCCCCTCCAGCATTCAGTAAGCTTTCAGGGACTTGAGCAAGATGGTTTGCCCAGCCCTTTCCCGTTAACTGATGTCAGCATTCTAGCCTTTCTGCCCTATACTTAGTCCTCATCAGGGAGGTTTTTATTGGGGGGGGGGTTTACCCCTCTTTTTCTTTTGGTTAATTTACAAGGATGTGCTTTTCTATATATCTAGGAAGTCCCCCAAATATGAGATACACCTACGTTGTCTGTGAGTGGCCTGGTTGGGGTATATAGCAAGAAAAATTACGTTATAATTTTGGATCCAGGCTTCCGGGGGAGGGATTTTTACCATGATCGGGTGTTTCCCCCCCCCAGTAGAACGCTACCAGTTTGGAATTCACATCTGTGTGATTCTGGAGTTCTGACCATTATTTTCAGTGGGGAACATATATGAAGGTCTGTGGCAGGTTTTATAAAGATAATGACACCAAATTTGCACAGATTACAATCTTATCTGTAATCTAAATACCCCCTAGTTTTCTAGCAAAAAAGGGGGTTGATTTTATAGACCCTCCAAAGTGTGCAACCACACTTCTCTCTGCTGATTCCTGAAATGATGGTCAAACAGCAACTTAGCAGGAGAGGTCTAGCTGGCCACAGCATTCTAACAACAACAACCCTGTCTGCATTGTTCTACTCTTACAGTGACTGACAATAAAAATGTCTTACCTTTCCACTGAAAACTCTGAATTCGCCATCCTTCTTTGCTGTGCCCTGTTTGTTTCTTTTCACAAAGTGACAGTGGCTTCCTTTGTAGGACCACCATACCTTTCTGCTGGTCTGCCATTATTTCCTGGGGGACTGTTCGGGGAGGGGGGAATGGAGTAGTTGTTTTTCAAACAAACTGTGCTGCCCAGGGGTCATTTCGTAGAAAAAGAGGTGCAGGAGCTCATTAGCATAACTTATTTGCATATGCTACACCACCTGACAACACCGGAAGTATGTCAGAAGGTAAGAAAGAAAGAAGGGGGGGGGAGAGAGAGAGAGAGAGAGAAAGGAAGGAAGGAAGGAAGGAAGGAAGGAAGGAAGGAAGGAAGGAAGGAAGGAAGGAAGGAAGGAAGGAAGGAAGGAAGGAAGGAAGGAAGAGCTAGCAGAGAGGGGACAGCTACTAATCCAAGCCTCAGAAATACCACTATTCTGGGAGGATAGCTTCAGTGGTGGCTGAAGCCTTCAGAAGGCTGGTCGGAGGAACAAGGACCTTTCCAGGGGACGGGGTCATTTTGCTGCAGCCATGACACAAGCAGGCATTCCCCTGCGGGGGGGAGGGGGGGCTGGCACCAACTCCTGGAGCTGCGCTGCCCCAAGCTCCTGCTCAAAATGGCCCCTGGTGCTGCCTGTTCTCTAAAGAACCCCCAAGTTACAAGCAAATTTGGTCAAGATTCTGATTCTATGTTCTCCTGAACAAGCTGCCTCCCCCATCATAATTACACTTTCATGATTCCCTATGAGGTTTTTTTTTCTGGGAGGGCTGGAGTGGCTGTTTTTCAACTAAATGATACCAGAATTGCAGTGGAGTGAGTACTGCCTATCCTGTACAGAACTGCCATGTCTCAAGCAAATTGTGCCAAGGGGACAAATTCTATGAGCCCCTGAATAATGTGCTCCCAGCTCTCTATCTTCCCAGCTGTAGGACTTGCACAGAAGAAATGGGCTCTGGCCCCACAAAAGAGGGAGGGAAAGAGAACTGCAGCTCTCTGTAGCTTGTCTCCAAAGATGATTGGCTGGAAGCACTCTGTGCTCCTCTCTTGCAAGGATTAGTAGAATCAAAGAAAAACATCAGCACATGCCGTAGCTAGATAGCGTTGCCTGGACTGGCTGTTCAACAGGGGCCAGCCACTTTTCTATTATACTTACTGACAGCCTGGGGGCCAATCAGGAAATATGAGGTATTTGTGGAAATCCAGGA
The DNA here is from genome assembly GCA_029233225.1 of Lepidodactylus listeri. Lineage (NCBI taxonomy): Eukaryota > Metazoa > Chordata > Lepidosauria > Squamata > Gekkonidae > Lepidodactylus > Lepidodactylus listeri. The sequence goes on from JARCFY010000012.1 coordinate 17,412,847, forward strand.
TTTTCTAAATTCTAGGAGGCTGAGTAAGATGGTTCCCCTTCCCCCTTATAACTGATGCTCTGCTGCCCCAACATTACATACCTTCTGGAGCATATTTATTGAAAACATTGCTATGCTGCCTTTCCACCCAAACAGAGTTCTGAAGGCAATGTACCTCGTTAGTCCTGATTAGGATTTTTAAAAATCTCTTGGTTAAAATACAAGCAATAATTTTCAGTACACCTGGAGTTTCTGCCTGAACAGAGCCCTCTGTCTTCGCTGCTGGAGACCTGGGTTTGCTGCTGTCATCATCTACTCAAGGACCATCCACTTTTCTATTAAGCAGACTGATGTCAGGCTTAAAATGTAGTTAGAACAAGAATGGGATTTAGTTTAAATCATTATAGAATTGGTTCTTACTATATGAATTGGAGCCACAGGTGCCATTTAGAGACAGCGTGAAGGAACCCTTCTGATGATTCAGATCATATGAACACGCATGACGTTCAGTCATACCCTTGGTCTATCAAGGTCAGCTTTGTCTGCTTTGACTGGCAGTGGCTAACCATGGGTGGAGGCTTTTTACGTCACCTCCTTCCTGAACCATTTAACTCAGGTAAGTCAAATATACGGCCCACGGGTTGGAACTGGCCTGTCCAGGGCTCTTATCTGGCCCATGAGCAACTGGTCATTACCTTTATTGCCAGATGACAGAGGCTGTGCATTATGTCCCTGTATTCTGTCCCAGTGATAATGCATAACTAGCGTGGAAGTGGGAGAGCATGCATCAGGGAGATACCATAAGGAAGAAGAGGAGGAGATTGGATTTCTACCCCACCCTTCACTACTACTCAGAGCAGCCTACGATCCCTTTCCCTTCCCCTGCCCACAGCAGACACCCTGTGAGGTAGGTGGGGCTGAGAGAGCTCTTCCCAGAACTGCTCATAAGAGAACAGCTCTGAAAGAATTTGTAACTGACCCAAGGTCACACCAGCAGCTGCTTGTGGAGGGCTGGGGAGCCAAACCCGGTTCTCCCAGATTAGAGTCCACACTCCGAACCACTACACCAAACTGGAAATACTGTAAGAGTGTTAATGTTTTAAGATGTTTGTATTTTGAGTGTTCTTTATAAAGTTTGTATCTCCGGTGCCTGGCGTTACATTTTATGGCATGCGTGGCCTGGCCTGAGGAAGTGACATTCATGTCAGAACTGGTCCTTGTAACGAATGAGTTTGACACCTCTGGTTTAACTGGAGATGCCAAGGATTGAAACTGGGACTTCCTGCATGCAAAGCAGGTGCTGTACCACTGAGCCATAGCCCTATCTGTGTGTTCACGGGTGACTGGTAGTTCCTCAGGTGTGTGTCCTTATTGTTAAAATTAAATGTGTTGGAAGAGTTCCTGTGCATGTTTTTCCTTGTGTGATAACATTGCTATGCTGATTTGGCACTTATGCACTTTTTTGGCAATTAATTTGTGAACCTACAAAAAGAGCGGGCCTTTGCACCTTCTTGTGGGCCTCTCCCATGAATATCTCTTTGGAACCTGAAGGGGCATTCTTGGCTGGAGGGCCAAAGGAGCCATTCAATCCACTTGGCGTACATGAGAAATGTCAGAGAGTCCTGTCATGGGGACTTGCTTCCAATTTTATCAGCTGTGCGGTTCTGGCCGAACAAATAAGAGGTCAAATGAGAGATCTTCCCAAGGACTGTGGTAGCATCCTGGTTCATCTCTAGCATGTTTTCCATTTTTTCTTGGGGGGCGGGGAACACAGGAAGAAGATGCTCAGCTTCTTGGAGTTTTACCCCCTCCACACACTGCTTCCTGTACCTTTCAAGTACGATAGGCCTTTTGCTAGTGTAGTAATTCCTCTCAGGTTTGGGGTCAGAATGAAGAAAGGTCAGCAAACAGTAAAAAAAGGACAATTTTTCTGGGCATTTTATTCACTTTTAACAGAAACATTCACTTATCAGGTATCACTGAGGTGCAATTTACAGAACTTAGCAGCAAATTCACATCTGTAAATTCGGATTTATTTTATTTGTACAAATCTTACAAATGTACATCCATTCGTACAGTATTGCCATTCACTCATGCTCGCTATGTACATGGTCTTCCCTTCTGAATTCCTGCCGAGTCCTTCTCCCTCGCTTCAGGAAACATGGATTGAGTGCCAGGATCGGGTTCCATCGCAATGCCTCAAGGCACTGAAGGGGGAAAAGAATTTAGGGCTGGACTCAGCTCTGAATGCCGAAACAACATCTGACCTATGCTTCCAATGTGGTTATCAAATGGGGCCCATAGCAAGGTTCACAGAGTCTGGACTAGTCACTGATTTTAAGTGTTGTTTTTACATTTCATGACAAGAGATTATCTAGGTCAGCTTGTTTTGGCTGACGCTCAAAATTTGCCAGCCATGCCTTTCCACAATGTTAGGCTGCTCTGCCCACAGGTGATGCAGGTGGGGTGGGGTGGGGTGGAAATAAGTAATAACAAATAATCAGTGATTGGAGGAGATGTCCTGAGCATCCTTCTGATGCTTCCTTGTGATGTTTTGTGTAAGAAAGGTGGCAATCCCAGGGATTGTGCTGCAGTCACTCAGGAGGACTTTCACACCCACCCATTTACACCGATGCACATTGGAGCCCCAGCCAATTTCTTCTTCTGGAACATGTTCCTTGGTGTACTCACCAAACTTTTCCTTTCAGCTTTTGTAGGGATGGGGCTCAGCGTCAGAGCCAACTTTTATCCATGGCTGCTAGAGAAAGGAACGGGGCCGGAGGCAATCTGAATTTTGCCTCAGGTTGCCAGTCACGGAGCTGTCTTGTGTGCTCTGGAGGATGTACAACCTCACAGCATTTCGACTTTTTTGTATGTGGAAAAGAAATGTGGCATTTGTGAAGGGTCTCAAGTTGATGTTTAAAATATTGTTTTTCCAATAATAAAAGCAACTCTGGAAGAGTGGGATTATAAATAAAATGGCAACAACTGATGTTTTAATGTGACCTCACTAACAGTTTGGCCCTAGAATCTATGTATAAAGCCTGGCCATAGAGGAAGTTAGTTGTATTAATGTTGTGTGTGTGTGTGTATGTGTGTAGGTGCATACAGCCCTAAGCATAATGGACATATATATATATATAAATGGTAGAGCTGTTCTCAGACCAGACTGCGTGAATGCATGTGAGGATGGACGGATGTTTCCCCACTTAAAAAACACACCTTTTTTGTGGAAAGTTAGCATGTTAGAGAGTTTTAGCCTTGCTTTCTGTCTTATGCTGCAGTCACACACACCATTTGGAGCGGAGGAGAAGTGCCCCTATTTCCTCCAGAGGAATTTGACTTGCAGTTGTGAGATCACACATCCCTTCATGCTGCAGGCTCAGCCCGTCACTGTGTGATCAGATGCCACCATGTGTGAGTGGGTTGTGTTTTTTTGCTGTTTGTTTCCCATGTGCATAAATGAAGGATCACACCTCAGCACTGAGGGTTCCCCATGAAGTATGCGATTATGTGCATACTGCTAAGTGTGTGTGTGTGTGTGGGAAACGACACTGAGTCAGGATGGAATGGGCAGACCATCCTGACAGCTTGAGAGCGTGCTTGAGTGATCAGACAGGAAAGTCTATCTGTAGCCCGTCGGCAAGCATTAGGACCAGACTTCCCCCAGGGTCTTTTAACTCCTCTTCTGTGTTGGAGCAGCACCGGTTGCCAACGACTGTGTGACCTTTCCCAGATGTTGCTGTCTGATCATGCCCTTTAGATCAGTCAGGCACTTGCAGCCAGGGGTCTTTTGGGGCCGGAGTGAGGCGGAGCATTGCTCCGCCAGCTCAGGAGTGGGCACTAGGGCAGCCACGGGCCGGATCAGATTCTCTGATCTGATTTGACTCAATGCCAAATTGCCCCTGAAATTCGGCGGCAGCTTTAAAAGCGGCTGTAGGGGAGGGGGTTTGAGGGAGAGGCTCCAAACTTGCAGGGTAGCTTTTGGGACCTCTCCCCCAAATACCCACCAAGTTTCAAGAAGATTGCACCAGGGGGTCCAATTCTACGGGCCTCCAAACAGGTTGCCCCCATTCCCTCCATTGTTCTCTATGGTGGGAAAAAAGTAACGTTTTTTCCCACCATAGAGAACAATGGAGGGGATGGGGCAACCTGTTTGAGGTTATGCTAATGAGTTATGCTAATAGGTATGCTAATGAGCTCCTGCACCTCTTTTTCTACGAAATGACCCCTGCTTGCAGCTATGTTGAATCTAAAGGCGGGTGTGACCGCAACCTTACACTATTTTTCCATGTTCAGGTATTTTAATTTTTTCAGTGGGGAAGCATTTGAAGATGCAAGAGTTCTAGCTGCATTTTGAATGATGTGATTCTGTGGCTCTTGTAGACTAGCTCTCAGTTATGCCTTGGCTTAAGCGTGTGCATTCCATTCTTTTCAACAAGTCTTAAGAGAGCAAACTCCCAGTGAGCTCTACCCAGAGGCCCCATTTTATTCAGTAGGGCTGACTCCCAGGAAAGTGTGGCTTGCAGCCTAGGACTTCTCTGAATTGTGCCCAAAGACTTTCCCCTATCATTATGTTCATCCACACATAGGGCTTCCAGCTCTGGGTTGTGAAATTCCTGGAGGGGGAGTAGAACCTGGGGAGAGCAGGATTTGGGGAGGGTTGGGATCTCAGTGGGGTACAGTGCCATAGAGTCCACCTTCCAAAGCAGCCATTTTCTCCAGGGAAACTGATCTCGGTCACCTGGAGATCAGTTGTAATTCTGGGCCAACTCCAGTCACCACCTGGAGACTGGCAACCCTATTCATACACCTTCTAGAATTTGAGTTTCCAGGGCCAAATACATGCATGGCCTTATGAAAGGTCTAGCTCATGTCAGAATTGAGGCACATGCTACTGAAATATGACACCATTTCCCATTCCTAACATGTTGAAGCAATTCAACTCTCTTATTTTTTCCCCTACTCTAAGAAATATTTTTGGTAGTTAATATGGAATGTATTGATTGTTGAAAACATTTCTACTAACAAGGGGGTGTTCTCTTTTTTATCTAATTTAAAAAGTCTAGTTTATCACAATAATTTCTTTTGTACAAGACACTATAGATACATCTTGTAATTTAATAATCTAAAAAATAAAATCTCATCAAAATACTGTAGCTATTACTATTGTGGGCATCGATAAAAGAAATGTATTCACTGAATATGGCTCTCCAAATCTTATATAAAGAGCATCTAGCTTTATTGGCAAAAAAAAATGGTTCATAGCATAAAGGAAATCTGGGATTGGGGAGCAGCAGCAGCAGCAGCAGGAGGGGCAGAATGAGCGATGTGCTTTTATTTGAAAAGAAACTCAGTTGGACAGACCTAAGGAGAAACACTAAAACAGAACAGATCGGTAGCAGCATGTTAGTATATACACATTTCATGAAAACCACAAGGATAAAAAGAAAATAGTAGTTAGATACCCGCAAATCCTGTTGTTTGAAAATTAACTAAAAATAAAAAAAACAAAGCTAAAGTTTGGATAGAGGTTAATTCAGAAGTTGCTTTGATTTTCTGTAACTTTAACTTTCAAAGTGAAGTTGCTCATGGGTCAGATCAGAGGACTGGTTTGCACGTTACACAAGTCTGTATAAAATGTTCTCTGATTAGAACAGTGCAGGACTGTTTGACACTTTACAAAGCAGGCCCACGCAAGTATACCCTAAATGTCCCAAGGATGTATTCACATGGAGAAAGAAGTGTATGCATATCTTTCAGCTACAATAATCATGAGAACTGCCACTGGAAATCTGTGGTGTGGATCCACGTGGTTCCTATAGTTCGATTGGTAATGAGAGGCATATAGATGCCAGTTCTGGGCTGGGAAATTTCTGGAGATTTGGAGAGTGGGGTTTGGGGAGGGAGGGGGCTCTGTAGGGTATAATGCCATAGAGCCCACTCTCCAAATAGGGTTGCCAGGTCTCCTACCTCTTTCCAGTGGGGAGAGAGAAGCTCCTGGTCTGGGACTTTGATATACCCGGAAGTGACATCATCACGATAGGCGCATTGCTGGGGGATGCTCTAGCATTTGGCCTGAAAACTCTACGATACCACAGAGTATCTATGCTACCATAGATACTATGATATCATATGATGCCATAGAGTTTTCAGGCCAAATGTTAGTGTCCCCCTGGTGACATGCCTGGCGCGATGACATCACCTCGGCGTGACGTCATCGCACCAGGCATGTTGGCCTGATCCAGGCACTTTGGGGGTGGGGTTCCCCCGCTGGCCGAATCTGGGCTGGAGGCCCCTAGAGCAGGCAAACCCCCCCCGGGGGGGGGGGGATCTGGCAGCCCTACCTCCAAAGCAGCCATTTTCTTCAGGGGAATGGACTTCTGTTGTCTGAAGATCAGTGGCAACTCCAGGAGGACTCCAAGTCCCAACCTGGAAATTGGCCACCCTAGAGAGGTGGCTAGATTGGTGGGTTCTTATTTCACATAAGGTATTGTGCTTCTGGGGAAGGGATAACAGATGCACAGGCCAGCATATCCCCTCTCCTTGGTTACCAGAAATTCTGTCCAGCTGTTCACGTTCAGTTTCTAAGACAGGAGAAGGCATTGACCACATGCCTTCAAGCATATCTTCACAGATGCAAGGGCTAATATACTATTTTTGTGCTCTTTTTTTTTAAAAAAGGAAGTTGATATTCTGTGTCTGAAAAAAGTAATGTGTGAATGGTCCTCAGCAGAATCTTTCTGCACTTGTTTCTGTGATTCCATGTGCTTCCCTAACCCTATCCCTTGCTGGTCAAGGATCATAATTCCCCACCCCCAGCCCAGATAATGGAAGCTCAGGAATTCGATGATTACCACCGGTCAATCAGTCCTGCAACTGCATTTTTCAAACAGTACAGCCATTCCACACATTCCATGCTGCTTTTGACTGTGCTGAACAGTAAGAGTGTCTCAAAGCTGCTCCTGCGGGTCACAGCCTCTGGTCCTGAACTTTCTTGTTCTGCACTAAGCCAACAGCTTTCTTCTAGGGCGGTAATTGTGGAGAGCAGTCGCAGGGACTGCAGTTTTGGAGACTGGGGGCCCTGTGTGCCAGTGTCACTGAACTGTATGCTTCAGCTATGCATTGTGCTTCTGTTCACCCTGATCGTTTGCTGGTTTGCACAGCCTTTAAGGGATGGTCCCTGGGCCTATGCATGTGGTTATCAAGATGCAGATTTTTGGAGGAGTGGGGAATAGCTGCTGTGACCCTGAGCACTCACAGACCCATAATAGAACTGGGAGTGCAGAAACCCGTGGCTTAGTTATATATATATATATATATATATATATATATATATATATATATATATATATATATATATATATATATATATATATATATATATTTTACATTTCTCCTTCCTGCAGTTCACACGCCTGAATTATGCCACCCTCGCCACTGACATATATAACGCTTTCCGCTTGGGGATCTGTGCAAATGCTGACCTTCTGCTGATTCTTGAAATACCTGCATGGTTTGCTACTGGAAAAATCCTTCCTCCTCCAATGATAATTATTGCACTAACGATGAAAGAGGGAACGGGGGAACAAAACAGTGTATTTTTCTTTTTTAGCCAGAAGTAGGACCTGCTGTTGCCTGATATACAGGCGCCACTTTGATAATTACAGCAATCTATAATGTGCTACAAACAAGGAATGAACAGTGAAGGTCATTTTTGTAACCTGGGCTTGTACATCCTTGAGAAAGGGATGGGTACGTCAAAGCAGTTTCCCTAAAGTCAGGTTCAGTGCATCGATCAGAACGCGTCTCATATTGAATGTTGTTTCCCAGCCTGGGATTCCCAAGCTGAGAGACTCTTTTGGAGGTAAGTCCTAGACTGCATCCGTTAGACTCCGGTAGCAGAGGCCCCCCCCATCCTTCTTTCCAGTCCGCGTGAGAGGGTCACGAGGCAGAGGGGCCGAACGGTTCACACAGTTAGTAGAAACTGATCTTGCTCGGGGGGTTTTTTCACCCAGGTGCCCAGGCCCGCTTTCTGAAACGCTTTATACAGCTGCTGCTTGACGGACTGGTATGTGCGAGACACCAGCTTGGCCTCGCTGTACGTGGATGGCAAATCTCCATGGCTTGGTATCCGTGTGCTCAGCTGTGGGGAGGGGAGAGAAAACGTGAATGAACAAAGAGAAGAAAGGGTGGGCTCTTCTGCAGCTGTATATAATCGGTCCATCTACATTTCATAAGCTACAAGCAAATGGTTCGTAAGCTCGACGTGTTTGCCTCTGGGTTGGGGGAACAAACGGGAGCAGGGAGGAGAGAAACTTGGTAAGATACTGTTTCCGTCATGAACACTTGGAACCAACTGACAAGAAAGAACATGGTTCTGATTTCGAGCGGGATTTGGGGAGAACAAAACTAAGCCCTCACACTGGTTGTAGTGTGGTTAGGGGACATCGCTTATACATTTCAACTGGATCGCATCCATTTTTCTGTCTTCTTCCCAGCATGCTGAGGGGGCAACTTGATACCAGCTAGGAGCAGTCTTTGTCCATCAAAATCAAAGTGTCCTTCAAAGATGCAGAATGAGACAGGGCCCAACTACGCAATATGCACGATACGCGTTGGATCGTGTGTATGTGACCGGACTTGCACTCAGACATACATTGGCGGGGGGATATTAAAAAGTGTTCATTTGCTCAGCACTGTAAGGGGGGGGGGGGGAGAATGAGCTTCTAGTCCCCCCCCCTTTGCCAGCTCCCTCACAGTGCTGAGTGAACAAGTGTTTTTTAGGGTGAGTTCCCCCTGAGGTATGTCTGACGCAAGTTTGATCCTGCACCTGTGAGGTGACATGTGATGGCTGACATCTCTTCTGATTGCCCCCCTCCCCCTTTAACATCCAGCCTGACAAAGAAGGGAAACCGAAATCTTGCAGATTTCTATTCAGGGGCATTGGTTGCTCTCCTTTCTTCAGATATGTATTCTAGTAGCAGTCTATTTTAAAGATTTCCCACAGATTTGGGGGAAGGCACCTGTCAATTGTTTTTAGAAGCTCAGAACCATCCTGCAGCTTCATACTCACGAAAGGAAAAACCCTATTTAAAAACCCAAACGTTTCCCAGAATAGTGTGTGTGTGTGTTTGTGTGTGTGGATCTCATATTCTCTGGATTCCTATCTCCAAAATCCATATTCTAATTCTTTGGGGTTTTGTTTTACACGTAAGCTAAATTTACATCCTATACGCTGACAGTGTTGTTGTGGCTGCCTTGATAAAGAATTTGGGTTGGGAAAGGTAGACCATTTCCACAGTAGTGAAATTCCCCGCAGTGATGTTTTTAAAACTGTGTGTGATGTGAAATTTTCCGCAACAGATTTTTTTCATCACCAGGCGCAAACCCGAAGTTTTCTCCTTCTTACCCCACATTTTCGGAACTTGCTAAAGGTGGGGATTCTGAAAACTTGGGATAAGAAGGAGAAAACTTCGGGTTTGTGCCTGGTGAGGGAATATCTACTGTGGAAAATTTCACATAACATGTTATTTTAAAAACGTCAGTGTGGGGAATTTCACTACTGCAGAAATGGCTGTAGTTTCCACACGGGGTTTTATTCTGGCTTGGCATTCAAACTGGAGTGTTCTTTTTTCTCTTTTTTTGGAATGTCTATGCAATGTTGTCCTCTAACTGTCCGGTTTATGCGTTTCCTCTTGCACTGACACAACCTTTTCCAAAACTGATTCATGTGGACAGGAAGTAGCACATTTTTTATGGTCCTGCTCATATCACCACCATAGTTTGTGTGTCCCCCCCAGCCACCATTCACCCCTCCACCCCCATGCCTCCCTCCATGCCATTAGAAGGCTGTTTTTTAAAAATTAATCGGCCATTGCTGGATGGCTACAGTGCAGTCATGTCTGAATGATCTAGTGCCACGATCTGCCAGCTCCCCTGGAGCGAGAAATGTCCACAAGGAACTGCTGTACAGACATTCCACAGCCACCGTGAATGCCTCTGCAGGCGGAACAGCAATCAGAGCCACACAGAAAATTGTCTCTGTGTGGAAGCAGCCTCATTTATTGAAGTTTCCAAATTTACATCCCGTCCCTCCAACAGCGAATGTGGCTCTGGACGGCTAACAACAATACAGAATAAACTGGCTTAAATACATTAAATAACATATAACAGCTAACATAATTTAAAAACCGATATAAATAAATGACAGTAAAGTCAGTATAAAATTCTAAAAATATCAGTGTCAAAAACTGTAAACCAAAAGAGCTGAAAACGAGAGGGGAGAAATAACCAGAGCTGAACAGGGACCAATGGCTGATATCAACGCAATCAGTTGAAAGCCTGTTGAAAAACTTCCATTTTATACGCCCTGTGGATCAAGGGCGTAGACTTTCCCATTTCCTGAAGGGGGGGCCTGGGGCTGGGCCAGAGACATTACATGCCATTGTCTCTGGGGGAGGCTCAGCACATCCTGGAAAAGTTTTGGGGGGGCTCCAGCCCCCCAGCCCCCCTGAAGTTGACGCCTATGCTGTGGATCCTAACTAGGTCCTGCAGGGCCCAAGTCTCCTCTGACAGGGCATTCTACAAGTACAGGGTGACCAACTATGGAAGCCATCATAGTTTCCGTGGCTCCTCCGTCATAAGCATTAGTAGCAACCTCAAAAGAAATGGTTGCATTTGGGTTTGTGAAAAAAGAATGCAGTAGTTTGAGGCTCCAGACAGGCAAGCTGAGGTCAAGAAAGAGACCACATGTAGCGCTCCTCTCTCCCTTCGAATTTTGTTACAATAAAAGAGAGTGAAATTATGCCTGTTACGGGGCAGTAATTGAGCATCTGGGATTTGCCCAGTGTGTATAGCTGAGAGCCTGTCTCGTTGAGTGGGAAAATGGCCAGTGAATGTTCAGAAATAAAACCCAGCGCTGCCTGCCAGAAGCTGTCTTTTGAGACAAAGGCACATGTCTGTAGACCAATAATCACTCCAGGCATATGTGCCCCCAAGAAGAAAGAACTTTCTGTTTGGCAGGAAGATTAAATCAATGACCTCCTTCCTGACCCGCCAAAAACTAAGTGCAACTGAGCCAGGGGTGAGTCTCTGACGTTTCTGGACAGCAGTCAGAAGTCTGGGGGATGTTGCAGAGAAGGCGAAAGTCCCATCTTGCACTTACAACCAGTGAACTGGCAACTTCTCAAGGTTGTGCCTCTCGCTATCGTTTTGTACTCTGCAACATAAGACTGCGTCCAAAAAGGCATGTGGATGGTGTCAAATGAGAAAGGTACAGATGTGTATAATCTGCCACTTCCCTCATGTATTTAAGCAAAGAAAAGTTGCAAAGAATACATGCGGGTCCCAGTCGTGTTTGATGCAATCTTTGTGTATTTTGCACTTGAGTGCAAAAGCTATAATTATGAATAATCACATCTGTATGCTCAGGGTAGCGTACCTACTTTATCCTCATGGCAACCAGGTAAAGTAAGGATGGGGCAGGGCTCACTGGCAGAGCATCTGTGGCATGCAAACGGCCCCAGGTTCAATCCCTGGCTTTTCCAGTTAAAAGGACCAGGTAGTGAGTGATGTGAAAGACATCAGCCTGAGACCCTGGAGAGCCCTGCCAAACTGAGATACCGGTCACACAAGCGAGATAATCTGGGGTGGAAGTGAGGCTATTTGCTCCGGAGTAATTTGATCCGCAGTTGCACGATCTCACAGTTTTGTGAAGCTGCGGGCGCAGCCTGCCACTGCGTGGTCAGACACAATCGCAGGTGAGTCAGGGTTTTTTTTTTGCCTTTCCCCCGGTGCGCTTAAATGGGGGATCAATGAATCGCATCTCCGCCCTGAGGGCTTCCTATGGCAGTATGCGATGATGCGGATACTGAGAAGGGGAGAAAAAACAACGGCATGATGTCAGGATAGCCTGATCAGACTATCCCCGACGCCATGAGTCTGCGCTGGAGTGATCACACGGGGAAACCCCGTCTTTGGCCTGTAGCAAACCTGTCTGATGCTGGACTTTCCCTAGTATCTTTTAACTCTGCTTCTTTGGCGGAGAGAAACGGGTTGCCAACAGGTGTAGGATGCTTGCCAGATGTTCTGGTGTGGTCGCGCCCTTAAAATCCACATGGCATTCGTGCCTGCCGTGCGGCTAATTCTGCAAGTGATCGGGGCCTGAGTAGCTGACACTGACTTTTATGGACCAATGGCCTGAAGCAGTTTAAGGCAGTTTCAAACGAGGAAGGTTAGGATGAAAGATGATGACTGGCATAAGGCCGCCCTGTCCTCTTCTTGGCCAAGGAAGGATTAGAACACAGATTTCCTTGGTCTTACCGTTGCACCACACCGGCTCTCTCGTGCAGTCCTGAAAAAGGTGCACGAGAGACCACGAACTCTTTCATAACCAAGCCACCCTATGAGCCAGTACGTATGTTCCTTCTAACACTGTGCATTGAAGATGAATGAAGGGAAGCAGGAAAAGAATAACAGAAGAATCACAGCACAGCTTTGGATAGCACACGATGGAGTCATAAATGGACAGCTGAGTACTTGACGCTTCTGGGTAATAATGTCAGAAGGGGAATGCACAACTGTTTGTTGTGCAACTAGTAAGAAGGGGAACTAGTATGCAACTAGTATGCAATTAGTATGCAACTAGTAAGAAGGGGAATGCACAACTGTTTGTGTTACTTTTGTGTTGTTAGCTGCCCTGAGCCCGCCATTGGTGGAGAGGGTGGGATATAAACTTTATGAAATAAATAAATAAATAAATAATAAAGGGCAACACAGGAAGATCCCTTCTGCTGGTTCGTCTGGGCCTGTGCTGTGTCTGCTCTGATGGGCAGTGGCTGACCAGGGTCTCCGGCAGAGAACGTTCATTCCCCAAAGCCTTGGATGCCAGGGCTTGAATCTGGGATCTCGTATGCATTCTCCCTAAGAGCTATCCTCCTCTGAAACGGGAGTTGCATCGAGGGGGGGGGGGATGCGCAGGCCGCAACGTGTGTGTACACTCCTGCACATTAAACTCTCCGGACATTAAAGTGGAAGAAGGAGGCACTTCACAGTTCTGCTTCTTGGTGTTATCACGTACCTTCCAAAGCCACCCTCCGTAATGTCAGAATGGGCTGGCGTCAGCCTCATGCAAATGCTCTAGATTGAGGCACCACGCTGTCCGCTTCGTCAAGAAGCTGAGGGTTTTAAGATACGGATTCTCAAGAACAAATTTATTTATTTGTTTGTTTGTTAGTTAAACTTGTATCTCACCCTTCCCGAAGCAGGCTCGGGGCGGGTGACATCATCAGGGTGCATGAACGATCCGAACCAAAGTAATATAGTTAATTCTTAAAAATAGCAAAAACCGTTAAACAATTCAAAGATGGCGAAATAAACGTAGCAGTTCAAACCCCCCCCCCTTCACTCCCCCAAGCTGGACTGACTCCAAGCTCATATAGTACCAGGACTCCGCATGGGGTAGATAGTCAGGACGGCTTCTATGCAGGGAGGCCAGCTAGTTGGGTGTCCACCGCCTCAACCAAAAGCCCGGTGGAAGAGCTTCATTTTACAGGCCCCGTGGAACTGTAATAAGTTCTGCAAGGCTGTGATCTCAAGTGGCAGCACGTTCCACTAGGCCCTGCCCCTGGTTGAGGTTAAGTGGACATCCTTTGGGCCAGGGATAACCAGTAGATGTTGATCAGCAGAGCGCAAGTCTCTCCAGGAGGTATATGAGGAGAGGCAGTCCCTTAGATATCCAAGTCCCAGCCTGCTCAGGGCTTTAAAGCCTGAAACTGCCACCAGCAGCCTAAAGGGCACCAAGCACTGCATGGACCATCACGTGAACACCGCGAGCTGACTGTGAGTTCAGAATACCCAACGACAGCTGGCGATCACTGGCACTTTATTATAGTTTTAGAACTGTTTAATTGTAACTAATGTTTTAATGCAACCTATTGGTTTTTATGTAACCTATTGGTTTTTAAGTAAGCTGCCCTGAGCTGGCTCAGGCTGGGAGGGTGGGGTAGAAATGTGAATGAATGAATGAATGAATGAATGAATGAATAAATAAATAAATAATACCAGCACCTCAAAATGGATCTGGTACTCAGTTGGTAGCCAGTGCAATTAGCGGAGCACTGGCTGAATACGCACCTGCATTGGCATCGCACTGACGGTATGTGCCATCTCCCACTTTAAAATACATGCATGGGTGGATCAGATTTTCTTCTTGCAGTTTTTTTTTAAAAAGTGGGACAGGTTGAGAAAAATATGCACTTCCCACTTGACAGGCACCACACGCATTCTGGACAACGATCCGTGCTGGAACCCGGTGGTACCAAGCCAGGAATGGCTGGCGGCAGCATTGCGCTGTGGTGGAGGCACCTGCGCCTCCTCCAGATCAAGGAGTCCTTACCTTTCCATAAAGCTTTGCCCAGCGCGTGTAAAACATGTGCTTGCAGAGTCGCGAAGGACTCCCACAGTTTCTTTTGCCCGTCGTAGCATTAAGAACCTCGAGGTCCGTGGCGCTTGTGATCCAGTTCACGCTGAACCCAGGTGATTTCCCCGGCTGCCGCATCTCCGCATTACTCACGCCTGTCAAGGGAGAAAGAGCCGAAGAATTCAGATCGGTAGTGGCAAATGTGGAGCGGGGCTTTGGCGCGTATGGCTCCTGTTCTCCGCCATTTTGACCGGCATTGGAGCCGCAAAGTTTGCTATTAGAGGGAACAAGTGGGGATCGGCAAGGAATTGTGATGATGACGAAGAAATGCCCTTTTCTCTGCTTCTTCTCCCTTCTCGCCATTTCCTTCCTGCTTCTTTTGGTTGCTGTCTCCTTCCCTTGGTTCTCACTGCCACACCTATCTAACTCCTCATCCTGGCTGCTACTTTTGACACCTCTGCCGAATCGTGAGGCAGGGCCCCTCCTGTGTACTGTCATTGCCATGGCCACCTAAAATGGCGTCCCAACACCAGGAATGTTGCCTTTTCTTTGTACATCTCCTCACGTACAGACATTGCTGGTAAAATTTTTGTTCTTCCCCGGTCCACCATCTTTTAAACAAAACTAAAGCTGTCTCCAAATCTTTGGATTCTCCTGGGTGTGCAAAACCCTCAAAAGTAGTTGTGGATGGTTCCCATTGCACAGACTTTGCTAGCTGCATGGAGGCTAGGTAAAGGTAAAGGTTTCCCTTGCTCAAAAGCCAGTCAAATCTGACTCTTGGGATGCGGCGCTCATCTCCGTTTCCAAGCCCAAGAGCCAGCACTGTCCAATGATGTTTCCATGGTCATGTGGCTGGCATGACTAGATGCCGAGGCACACGAAATGCTGTTACTTTCCCACTGAAGTGGTACCTATTTATCTACTTGCAATTTCTTGCTTTCAAACTGCCAGGTTGGCAGGAGCTGGGACCAGAGATGGGAGCTCACTCCGTCATGTGGCACTCGGGTCTCGAACTGCTGAACTACCCACCTTCCAGTCTGCAACTCAGCGTCTTAACCACTTGAGCCACCGCAGCCCAAATGCATGGATGCTAGCCCTTTGCAATTAGACACGGCGATCCTTAGTAACAGGCATTACAACAATCAGGAGCGGATCTACTATGAAACTAATGAAGCTTAAGCTTCAGGGCCCCTAATCCTGGAGGGGCCTTGAGGCTATTTTTTTTTAAATGAGTGAATTTGTCAACAAAATTCATGGAGGTTTTTTTTAAGTGTTTGTTATTAAAATAAGGCCAGTTAAGTGACAGATTCATAAACTAATGGGCTGAAGTACTTAATCTTGACCTTATAATATGCTCTAATACCTGTTTCCTATGGCCTCAAAATGTCCCTGTAACTGGTCAAATTTCAAAATTTTCTTGTGGGCTTGCAGCATCCAAACCCCCAGCTGTAGAGGCTCACTGAGCTTGCCAGAATGTCTTCATAGCTACATTTGGGCAGCTGGATCCTCGAATCCTTCGTTGGTGCACGGTGGAATATTAGCAAGTTAGTGAGTCAGGGGATGCTGGCAGCAGTGGTCCCACTAGAAACCTCGGGCCCTGAGAGCTGCCCCACCTCCGGTTGTGCTGACCCTGGCTCTGATGTGTATCACACTGGCTGGAGATGCTGAAATGCTGTCTCTGAACCCCACCAGTTAGAAGCAACAGAATATGAAGAAGAGAAAAAGAGATTGGATTTATACCCCGCCCTTCACAACCCAAAGGAGTCTCAGAGTGGCTTACAAACTCCTTTCCCTTCCCCTCCCCACAACAGACACCCTGTGAGGCAGGTGGGGCTGAGAGGGCTCTGACAGAAACTGCTCTTTTTCAACAGCAGCTCTGACAGAACTATGGCTTGCCCAAGGTCATCCAGCAGTTGCAAGTGGAGGAGTGGGGAATCCGGTTCTCCCAGATTAGAGTCGACGCACTTAACCACTACACCAAACTGGCTCTTGGGATGCCCACTGCACACAGAAGGCTTGTTCAAGACACTGGGCATTTCCGGGTGTCCTGTCCTAAGGAGCAGCTGATGGCTTGGCTAAGTGGCAACACCCAAAGCTATGGCATACAGACAACTTTAGATGAAAACATAATTGCATTATTACCTTGCCCAGGGTTTGTAATCACATTTGTGTCACATTAATAGTAACTTCACCTTTCCCCCCAAGACAAGCGATCAGTTTGTATCTTAAGGGGGGAGGGGAATCATTTGCTGAAATACAAATACAGTCTTGTGTGCTGACACCCTGTGCTGTTCACCTGCTTCCATCTTGAGCATATTTCCAGCTGATCTGAATTTATGGACTGACACTAAGGCACCCAATCTCTATCAAGCTAGTGCCCTTAAGCCGACTGGATGGCACGCCAAAATTTGACAGCGCATGCGCAGACCAAAGTCCGCTGGGGATAAAGCTGCAGGTCACTGGGAACACAACGATGCAGCAAGCCTGACGACCAGGGGAAAGGAAAACATCCGGCTGAATTAACAAGGCTTTGCATATGTGAACTTAAAAACCCTGAACTTAAAAAGCAATTTACGGGCTGTCCTCAGGCACTTGCTACCAAGAGATAATCACTTGTGATGAAAATAGTTAAAAAGGAAACTCGTGGAAGTCAAACGCAGGCCTCAGTAGATACAGGGAGCCGTATTTCTTTTGCATTAGTAGTGAACATAAGCAGGACGGCTTGACTCAGAAGTCGTCTATTCTTCACTGGAATGGAAGGATTTGGAGCACTAACTGTGCGACAGCATTAGTAACTTCAGTCATGACTTGGGGCCTGTATACTTGAAGGAACACCATGTTCCTATGTGGGAGCTTCAGTACTCCTAGCAGGGTAGAGCAGCCCTGGTCACCCCCTGTCCTCCAACCTCCTGCCCCAGACATCCTGTTCCCCAGCACTCCTCGACCGGGTGGGGTGGGGTATTAGGGGTTGTGTCAATGCTGCAGTGTAATTTACAGGAAGACTGACGAGATGCTCTAGGATTCACCATTGTTTCAGTACAATAGTCTAGGATTCACCAAAAACTCTGTGGTTTAACCACAGAGTTTTGGGCCCAGGCTTGGGCTTGTAGAATAGCTTCCACGTTGAGGTCAGAAGAACTTCTACCCTCCCGATTTCCTAGCAAGGCTGTAAAACAGAATTATTCTGTAGGGCTTTGGGAGCAGAAATGCAAAAAAACAAATAAACCTGTAAATAAACAGTGCAGGGGAAATTATTAATTTCAGGGGAAGAGGGCTCATTTCGTAGCAGGAGCTCCTTTGCATATTAGGACACCCCCCCCAATGTAGCCAATCCTCCAAGAGCTTACAGAGCTCTTCTTACAGGGGCTACTGCAAGCTCTTGGAGGATTGGCTACATCAGGGTGTGTGTGGCCTAATATGCAGAGGAGCTCCTGCTACAAAATGAGTCCTGAGGGTAAGTATCTGCATTGACTAACACTAAAGAAGAGACGGGGGGGGGGGGGGAGATTCCTCTTACTTTGAGAGCCCATCACCTGCTCTTCCACCTAGCTGCACTCCCCTCCAGACAATCAGGAGAGACTGTATGTCTCTGCCACCACCTACATGATTGACAGCCCAGGGCAAAAGAGGATAACTGTGTGTGGTTGTCTGAAACAGAAACTGAGAGATGGTGAGGAATGACAAAAAAGATACTTGACAGGATCACAATAAAGAAAATAAATATGTTTAGAGTTCTGTCACTTACGGTGCTTCCAAGTTTCCTGCCACATTGTCTAAAATGTCCTTGTTGTTTCTAATTACTCGGTCCGGGAAACACCTACGGACTAAGGGTGAAGGCCTAAGCACAGCCAGTAGGAAATCAGTGCCACCTGGCTCTACGGGAGTAACACTTGCAATTTGGCAGGGCATGTTCCAGTTTATAATCTGCCATGATGATTAAATGGATGACAAATGTGTCCTACTGGGAGCTTTTACAGGTTCAACTGCAATGATGAACTAGATTTTCCTAAGAACGTAAACGAAACATATGTTCATAGTAATTAGGTCTACCACTAAAGTCAGTGTTTTGGGGGGGGGTGTCATTGGGTTAAATCAACTGAAATTTGACCCCTTCAGTTTAAATTCTGGAATATGCTGTAAATCCTTCAGAAGTTACGCAATATTACAGTGGCTACCATGATTGTTGTAACCACAAAAACACAAAAAATCATTTGGTGTCAGGTGTGAAAGGACAGGATAAAAGGCAGTAGAGGAATCCAATATATATCCTTACTGATATTTGCTTTACAGTGGTCGCGTTCAGACGGGCAGATAATCCCGCCATTGGCCTGGCTCTAATTTGATCCCGATCTTTTTTATCCGGTGTTGCATGACCAGACAGCTCCCCTGTGAATCACCTTACCACACACAGACTCCGCAGTAATGTCGAACTCATTTGTTATGAGGGCTGGATCTGACATAAATGAGACTTTGTTGGGCCGGGCCATGTGTGTCATAAAATATAATGCCAGATAGCGGAGATATAAAGTTTTTAAAGAATACAAACACAAAGATTTTTTTTAAAAACTTAAAATAAAAACCTGCTTAAAACATTAGCACTCTTGCAATATTTTGTTTATTTAACAGTAACTGATAACTGGCACCTCTTGCTCTGAATTATTCCATCAAAATGTCTGTGCTGTTGCAATCTTGAGTACACTGTTCAAGTGTGTATCTGTAAACTGCAACCCTAGTTTTGATTTACTGACACTCACCACAGAAATCGCATGCTCAGAGTTCTGAGTCTAGGACCCAGGGGAAAACATGAAGTGGCTGAGTGATTGAGAGAGTCTGGCGAAGCAAGCTATGATGCAGTAGCAGCAACAGAACTGGAAGCAGGAGATGGCCAGTTCCAGGGCGGGCCTAATAGAAGCCCTCCAGGGGCCTGATCCGCCCCCCAGGCCACATGTTTGACACCCCTGGTCTAGATGGTGTCCACCTGAAGGAGCTGCTCGGTTGGGTTTTTTAAAAAATTCGGTTTGCGCATGTGCTTTACTGTGTACTTGTTTTTCTGTGCATGCATGGAACTGAATGGTTTAAGCACCACCAGTGGTACTTCCCTCTGGGTTCCATTTCAGTTAACAAAATTCATAAATTTCACGGGCCATTCAGAAACATGAAATTGTCTGGAACGTTTGAGTGGAGCTCTGCGGCTGTTTGGTGTTTATGTGCATATAACTAAAAATATTTTTTTTAATGGCAGCCGTTTGGGATGGTCTGGAGTCAGACCATTATGACAGGATGATTGCATGCTGGAACAGTCAGGTGGGGGAAAGTCCACCATTGGCCCGTCAGCAAGCATTAGCCTCAGACTTTCACCGGTATCTTTAAAGTCCAGCTCTCTGGTGGGGCTGAACAGGCTGATCACGGAAGTGGCACCTTTCCCAGATGTTGCTGTCTGTTCGTTCCCTTTAAATCCGCCAGGCACTTGTGCCTGGGTCAGATCTAAAGACCCATCTGAACGTGACCAGTGCTATAAGACAAAAGATGACATAAGGACAGAGGCAGAATTGTGCTTTACATGGGACTGCTGCAGTAGAAAAGAGCAAGAGTCTAGTAAGACCTTAAAGACTAGCAAAATATGTGGCAGGGGATGAGCTTTCGTGAGTCACTGCTCACTTCTTCAGATACTTCTTCAGCAGTGACTCACAAATGCTCATACCCTGCCACAAATTTTGTTAGTCTTTAAGCTGCTGCTGGACTCTTGCTCTTTTTGACCGCTACAGACAGACGAACATGGCTACCCATCTTGATGGGACTGCTGCTGAAACCTATGGCCCTGTGTTCAGTTCTCCAGCCTCTCCCTGAAATATTTAAGCTTACTGATCCTATGTTATGCGTTTTCCTGACTCCATCCATGAAAAGCAATGATGTGGAATAGAACAGGGAAACACACAATACGGGGGGGCATAGCAACCTGCGTAAGTGTACCTGGATGTTATAAGAAAAAAGGAAGAACACTATAGTTTGAGAATAATGTTTTCTAATTTTCATATGTGAAACCACCGTTAGTTCATTTTCTATATGTGCAGTGATGCCATCATCAGTTACTTGACTTGGGGCTTCCCAAGCCGTTCCATAAAGCTCTTTCATGGTACTTGTTAGCCCTTTAAACTGTTGTGCTTAAGCAGATAACTGAATGGGAAATAGGTTTCAATCCGTTCATAAGTAAATTTTATGATCCAAGGCTCTAGTTGGGTTTTAACACTTTATAAAGGTCCTTGGATAAGAGCTGATATACACACAAATGCCAAGTCTAGTGGATAATGATTGCTTCCAATTATATGGCCTTTTTGGTGAGCCAAGGATATGTTTAACGATGCTTAATGGTGCAAGCCGTTTTTTTAAAAACTCTAGTAGGACTCAGTCATAGAATAAGCCCCTGTAAAGTTCCAATTCACACAGCACCATGTGCGAACCATTTGTGTGAGTAACAATCCCACTATGGCTGGGCAATATTCACCCTGCCCAATTCAGCCAAGCTTTTCCGTCTGTTTGCCCTGGCAAGGGTAAAGCCATCCAGATCACATGGAAGCTCTTCTACGAAAGGTTTTACTACATAATGTGGCCTCCATATGGTTGTGTTTTTAAGAGGGCCCCTCCATGGTGGCAGCTTGAATCTGTGGGCTGTGCCCAATATACGAGCCCATCAAATGCCCTTCTTCTAGCCAACTTCTTCTTGAGGTGGTAAACCCATGACTGAGCTGTACTAATTTAGAGGGGGGGTGTCTTACAAAACGGAAAGTTCCTCTTCTCCAAAAAACAAAACAAAAGCCGCAGAAGAGCCCTGAGCAGAGTATTCTAAAGGTCAAGGAGAAGAAAGGCTGGTCTAGAATACTTCTTGACATCAAGCTTTCTTTTCATACGCGAGTGGACTGTTTTGTGTGGAAGAATACTAGGTCATGTCCCCCCTGCCCCCGCAGTCTGAGGTGGTACAGCCCAGGGTACAGGCTAAATCACCTCACAGATAACGGGGGTTGTAAATGAAACCAGTGGAACAGCAGAAACATTGAAACTGTAGATTCAGAATGGATTTAGGGAAATATTTATTTACTCAGTGATTACAATGTGGAATTTTCTGCCAGGGCCAAAGGATGCAGTGATGGCCAGAGGCACAGACAGCTTTAAAAGGGCATTCAACATATCCATGGAAGATGGGTCTATCAGTGGGTACCAGTCATGGTGACTAAAGGGAAGCTCCACATCCAGAGAGAGTAAACCCCTGAATACCAGTGCCAGGAGGTAACGTGAGGGGAAGGGCACTGGCCTCTATGCCCTGTTGCTGGCCCTTCAGAGTTAGGGCTGCCAACCTCTGGCCCTTCAGAGTTAGGGCTGGCCATCTTCCACTATTCCAACTGACCTCCAGGTAACAGAGCCCAGAGATCCAGTTTGGTGTAGTGGTTAGGAGTGCAGACTCTAATCTAGGAGAACCGGGCTTGATTCCCCACTCCTCTACATGTAGCTGCTGGTGTGACCTCGGGTTGGTTACAAGTTCTCTCAGAGCTGTTCTTTCAAGGGCAGTTTTCGAGAGAGCTCTCTCAGCCCCACCTACCTCACAGGGTGTCTATTGTGGGGAGGGGGAAGGGACTGTAAGCCACTCTGAGACTCCTTTGGGTAGTGAAGGGTGGGGTATAAATCCAATCTCTTCTGCACCTGGAGAAAACAGTTGCTTTGGAAGGTGGATTATACGGCATTGTAGCCCTTCCCTTCCTCAAACCTTGCCCTCCTCGGGCTCCATCCTCAAAATCTCCAGGTATTTCACAACCTGGAGCTGGAAATCAGACTAGCTGATGGCCACTGTGTGAGACAGAATGCTGGACTAGATCTGATTGGACTTGCCACCTCTGCCCTAGAAAATTCTCCGGGGAGGGTGGGGTTTGGTGAAGGGAGAGACATTAACACTGTATAATGCCATAAAATCTACCCTCCAAAGCAGCCATTTTCTCCGGGGGGAATTGATCTCTGTAGTCTGGAGATCAGTTGTAATTCTGAGAGATCTCCAGGCCCAACCTGGAAGTTGGCATCCCTAGGTCTAATCCAGCAAGGCAGTCATGTTCTCAACTCCTTTTACTACTTAAAGTCTTCTGGGTGACCATTTGGTCATGTACAAAGCTCATGGGTTTATGGAAGACAAAAGGAGTGTCAGACTAGAACCTAGGAGACCCAGGTTCATATCCCTTCTCTGCCATGGAAACTTGCTGGGAGACCTTAGGTCAATCACTCTCTCTCTCCCCCTCAGATAAAACTGCCTCACAGGGTGGATAGCATGAGGATGAAACGGAGGAGGGGATAAAAACTTTGTACATTGCTTTGGGTCCCCAAATGGGGAGAAAAGCAAGGTCTGAATAATAAACACAAATAATAAATATACAACATACCACAAAATACCAAGAGCTGTCAGATTATGTTTCACTTTGTTAGTTACTCAGGGAAAGACAGAAAGATACGAGGACTCGACTGGTTCAGTCCAATGGCTATCTGGTTATGGAACTCACCGGAAACTGTACTGGTGATACAAATTTAGGTCATGTCAATGACTAGTGACAACAATCAATTCAGAAAGCACTTCAATGTCACCCCCTTCAGTGCTGCCCTTGATGGTGGAAAGTGCCGTAAAGTCACAACTGACTTATGGCAACCTCTCACGGACCGATTTCCCACAAGCAGCTGCCTTGGGCTGGCTCTTCCCTTCCCCATGATTGCATTAGTCAGTTTCCCACTACTTGCCACACGGCCGTGTTTTGACCTGCAGCATCCCCTGATTTCCCCTGCGTCTTCACGATCCTTATTTTTTGAAATCGCGAAGACACGGGGGAAATCAGGGGATGCTGTAGACCAAAATGTGGTCATGCGGCAAGTAGTGGGAAATTGACTAATGCAATCGGGGGAAAGAGGAGAGCCAGCCCAGAGCAGCTGCTTGTGGGAAATTGGTCATGATGTATTCAAGGCAAGAGATGTACAGAGGTGGTTTGCCATTGCCTGCGTCTGTGTAGCAACCTTGGACTTCCCTGGTGGTCTCTCATCCAGATATTAATCAGTTCTGACCCTATTTGGCTTCCAAGATCTAATAAGACTGGGCTAGCCTGGGCCATCTAGGTCAGGGCAATGCTGTCCTTACTGGTAAATATTTCACATTCCTGGTGTTGGAATTCTTCCTAGAGAGAACAGCCACCCCAATCAGAAACGGAGACCGGGAGGTTTCAAACTAGAGTGCAGAATGCACCACTGTCAGCACTGTGGAAGAAAAACCAGAGCTACTTTGAAACACAGAAGGGACTTCATCAGGTTCCTTGCAGGGCTCCAGCAGTGCTAGTGGTGGGAAAGCAAGAGGTTCGTTTCAAAGCAAGTGTGTTTTTATGCTTACCGCTCAGGAACAGCTGATTGCGCCGGTATGAAGCTGGCAGCTGACCAACATCTTCTAGTCTATGGCTCATTACCCGCGAAAGGTGACCAGTGTGCGAGAGGCTTCCCACAATAATGCTGTGCAAATACACAGGCTCGATGAAGTAGCTAAGGAGAGCGCCTTGCAACCCGAGGACATTCCATCTGGAAAAGAAATCCGACAGTAGGAGGGGGTCCGGTAAGGCAAGAGAAGGCAAGCGAGTAACTCTGAGGTTGACAAAACAAGGGATGTAATTAGGAGAAGTCACTCAGTTTTTTTCTTCTTAATTTGCATTATACCCTGCTGAGGTCCCTGCCCTCCCCAAGCTCCACCCTCCCCAGACTCCACCCACCAAATCTCCAGGTATTTCCCAACCCAGAGCTGGCTACTGTACCTATGAATCCTATAGGGCTAGATCCCGACAGGCTTTCTTATTTTGTCTGGTCTGCCACAGGAGGTGGTGGTGGCTATAAGCATGGACGGCTTCAAGAGGGAATTGGATAAACATATGGAGCAGAGGTCCATCAGTGGCTATTAGCCACAAGGTATAGATAGGGACTCTCAGTCTGGGGCAAGTGATGCTCTGTATTCTTGGTGCTTGGGGGGGGGGCAACAGTGGGAGGGCTTCTAGTGTCCTGGCCCCACTGCTGGACCTCCTGAGGGCACCTGGTGTTTTTGGCCACTGTGTGACAGAGTGTTGGACTGGATGGGCCACTGGCCTGATCCAACATTGGCTTCTCTTATGTTCTTAGGTCTTTGTGAGACATGTACAAGAACCATTACTGTTGTTGTTGTAGTAGTTGTTGTTATTATTATTATTAGTAGTAGTAGTAATAGTAGTATTTTCCCTCCAGGGAACTTAAGAGTTCATATGCTCCATTCTTGAACAGTAGTCTCCATACGAAAGACTCTATTACAAAAACAGTCTTTAGCAGACTTGGTGGCTCACATGAGCCCAAACACAGGTGACATTTAACAGCGCGACAGAAAAGGTTAGAGAGATTTTGCTATTTAAGGCATCATCCAGTGGTTGCTATGCTAAAAAAAAAACCCCAAACGCATTCAAAGTGCAAATCTCTACCAGCAGGAAGCATTATGTAGCTAATTTCTTACATCATTGTTCTTTTCATTAATTAACATTTCTCAACCGTTAGTGCAATAATTGCAGAGCCTCTGTGCTGTATGTCTCTTTCCATGATTAATAAGGAGCCATTATACTTCCCTTTCCTGAAGCAGTCAATTAACACGAAATACTTTCCATTAATTACCGAATGTTTAAAACCAGCAGGCTGTACCTGGAGAGCAATCTGCTCATGGAACCTGTGACAAAAATTGCTTTCAGAAGTTCTTTTAAAAATTTTATTCCGGCCCCCTCCCCCCCCTCCCTTTTTTAAACCACAGGCAATTTAGTTGGCTATATTAATTTGCCTCCAAAGCTGGGCCTGCAATTGAGAAACATCTTTTAATCTCATGGAAGACAAGGCAGCCATCTGGCTGCTGAGGGTTTCAGAGTGAGACTGTCCCTTCTCCCCCTCGGTAAATGTGGGTCATTAAAGTAATGTGTTCATCCTACATAAAACTCAAATGGAAGATAAAAGGTAATATTTATATACAAACAATTTAGTCCCACCATTTAAACAGTCATTGGTTTTATGAAACATTTGCTTTAGTCTGTCTGATTTGCATAGCTTCATGGGTGGGTGGGGGGAATATATATATATACATATACATGTGGTGGTCATTTCTGCAAAAATATATATATATATTTTCACTTTTAAAGGCATGTCTTATCGGATTCGAAAAAAGATCAAGAGCGGTAACAGAGCAGAGTTTTGAGAATGTTCAGCAATTCAGGGTTAATTTATTAGATAGAGTAAAACCACCCAAAAGTAGTATTTTCTTTTAAGCAGAAATTTACATATGACCTCAGTTAGGGGTGCTGGTTCCCTCCCAATCCACTGGAGGGGAACAGGGGAATAGAGTTGCAAGCTCCAGGTTAGGAAACACCTGTAGATTTGGGGGTGGAGCCTGGGGAGGACAGGGATATTAGTGGGGTACAGTGCCAAACAGTCCACCCTCTAAAGCATCTGTTTTCTCCAGGGGGAGCTGATCCCTGTAGTCTGGCGATGAGCTGTAATTCCAGGGGATCCCCAGGTCCTACCTGGAGGCTGGCATCCCTCTCTCAATTATCATTTGTGACTCTGTTTTTAAAAAGTCTCATGTACTTAACTGAGAAAGAAGGGTTTTGTTTCAAGTGTATAAGACGAGCCCTGCTGGATCAGGCCAAAGGCTCATCCAGGCTAGCGTCCTGTTTCCCAGGGGCCCGCCAGATGCCTTCGGAAAGCCCACCAAGATGGCATGAAAGGAACCCCCCCCCCCAATTCCTTTTGGTATCCAGGAGTATATTCTTCCTCCATTCCATTTAGCTTCTGTGTCTTGTTCTTAGGTCTATCCTCTGTGAATCTGTCTGACCTCCTTGAAGCACCATCACCCCAACTGGTGGCAGTGAATTCCATATGGCTGCAAGCAACTTCCTAGGAGTAATCCCCATTGCACACAGTGGGACTTACTTCTGAGTAAACTTCCAACTTCCTAGGAGTAAGCCCCACTGAACACAGTGGGTCTTACTTCTGAGTATACATGCACAGGATTGTGATGGAAATTCATTACAGGTTCTATGCGGAAGTACCTCATTCATAAGCTCGCTCTGCCTTTAAGGCAGTGATTCTCCAACTTCCGAAAATGGGGTTTGATGTATTTTTGAGACCCTTTTCTAAACTTATTGTACTTTTCAGGACCCACTTGCCAAGTTAACTCCACACTACTGTCCCTCTACCCAACATAAACCCCAGGAACCTCACATCACTTAACAACCAACAAGTTGTATTTTATATTTTACTTTACCAACATGTAGCATTATTGAGCAACAAGCTGTATTTCATGCTCTTTATACACATTATTATGGACACAAACCCAAATTTGCTATCAAGCCTCCAATAGCCTCCTCCACCAACATCCTGTTCTTCCTGTCTCCTGGACTCACATCCCAAACCATAGTTTAAGATCTATAACTCTAAGGAGTTTCAGTGGTTGGGGCCGTCCCTTTTCCCCCTCACAACAGCACGTATGGAATAGGGTAGGCTGAGGGCCCAAGCTGTATCAGGACCCTGTGTGCTTCAATCGTGGCTCCCCTTGAGCAATGTCTGGCAGAGACACAATCAGAGTTGGGTTGGGGGCGCCTGTCTTGTTTCACCCTGAACTGTTCTTGGTTCAGGAGTTCTGATGCTTAGGACAGCAGAGAACATCCTACAAATCTCCAGACAGGCAGAGGTTTGTTTGTTTTTTTAAAAAATCCAAAATGGTAAACTAATATTTATTAATTACCAAATCCTAGGGTTCTACAGCACACATTAGTTCATCTCAAAAGAAGGCTTTTGTCTGAAAAACAGTAATTTAATCCCATGGGGAAAACATGAAATGGGTTTTTATGCTGGGGTACTTGCCACCATTTCCCACATTATACAGTGTGCAGCCTCCTTTGCTCTAGAACCTCTGGACTGGATCCCTTCCAAAAAATTGGATGCTATGACTCCCTTCTGCCGAGATGTCTTCCGACAGAGACAGCCTTCCTCCGTCAGAGGTCTTTCTCTATTGAACAAAGAGTGGGGGCCAAGCTAGATGTTACCTCTGACAAGTCTGTGTTCTTTTAACGGAGAGCCAGTTGTAGTGGTGTAGTGGTTAGGAGCACAGACTCTAAGCTGGGAAAACCGGGTTTGATTCCCCACGCCTCCACATGCAGCTGCTGGTGTGACCTTGGGTCAGTCACAAGTTATTTCAGAGCTCCTCTCTCAAGGGCAGTTCTCAAGAGAGCTCTCTCAGCCCCACCTATCTCACAGGGTGTCTGCTGTGAGGAGGGGAAGGGAAAGGAGATCGTAAGCTGCTCTGAGTCTCCTTTGGGTAGTGGAGGGCGGGGAATAAATCCAATCTCTTCTTCTAACTAAGCATACCAGGACCTGATTCAATTTGGGACTGAGCTGCGGGATGGGGTGGGGAACTTCAGCCTTTCCTTCTGTGTTGTTTTCCCAAGTCAAAATGGCCACAGCAAGTCCTATTTGTCTTCCCAGTGGGAAGATGAGCTATGTATTCTGGTTCGATGTTGTCCCCGCCAGGCATATATCTGCTGAATCGCTCTCTCTCCTCACTGCCTCTCCACCTGCCCAGGAAACTGAAACCAGACAGTGATATGCCTGATAACTTTCAGGCTGGAAGGTTTTCAACAGCCCATGAAGTCAGAAATAATTATGTTTGGACGACTATATTTACAAATGGGAGCTGTTGTAGCTGGATTTGAATTATTAAATTTATGAATGCATATCCCTAATAATTTCTAAAGAGCTTTCTCCCCAACAGAAAGTGCCATAAAGTAGCTGTACTTCCACTGCCTTCTCCATAAAAAACATTTTAAAATTAACATTATTATGCAGCGTAAATGCACTGTAGCATTCTGGTCTCTCAATATATCAAAGTGACCTGTCTTGGTAAGAGACATATGATGGATTTGTATTACTTTTTTTCTAATTGCGCGAGGCTTTCAAAATACCCCTTTCAAGGACGTGTTTCTTTCTCAGATAACATCATTTTTAATAACTTCCGTCATAAAGGTAAAACTGATCTGCACAAGGGTAGCTGGATTCAGCTGAAATATTTGGATTTGTTTTATTGACTGGGTCTGGACTGGCTAAAACCCAAGTTTCTAGGCTTAAATCACACTGTGGATCAGACTGTTAGCCACAGATTTCCCCCCTTTAAATATTCTCAGTATTAAAAATCAATAATGATGATTCTAAAGGTCTCTCTTCATTTTTACCACGGGGAGGACAGAATAGGTACTTAGGCCTAAGCGCAAAAACACCTTTTCCTTTCTGTCCACTGCTATCGTTTCCATTTTTTATGGCAGGAGAGGGAAAATCTTTTGTTCAGTTTTCAGTCTAGGTAATCCCTGTATAAATATATGTGATTCCCCTTCTGTCAATAACTGAAATGTCAGAGATGAAATGGAAGGAATTTTGGAGGAGCCAGGGTTCCGTTCACTAGAGGACACACACATCACTCATGAAGCCAGCGCTCAGCCATGTATTTGCTGAAGAGCTGGTTCAGGCACTGGAGATATGGGGCATTTGAACACATACGTAGCAATCTACCTTATCCTGAAGCAGATCCTTGGTCCATCAAGGTCAGTATTGTCTACTCGGACTGGCAGCGGCTCTCCAGGATCTCAGGCAGAGGTCTTTACATAATCTATTGCCTGATCCTTTTAACTGGAGATGCCGGGGATTGAGCCAGGGACCTTCTGGGTGCAAAGCAGAGACTCTTCCCTTGAACCACAGCCCCAGATACAGTCCCAGGCACTGGGCAGCCATGTTCTAAAGGTCCCCCTTATGGATGCCTTTGATGCGCAGTGGGGGCATCCAGGAAACCATGCCAGTTGTCATTTCTCCTCTGTCTCTCTACCACCATATGGCTCCATTCCTAATGAAGAAAATCTGATAAATTCATTGAAAAATGGTTATTGGTCTTGTTCTAGACGAAAGTCCTGATGGTATTTTAATTCTTCAAACATGAAGGGGGGGAAGGTAGATACTGCCACTAAACGAGTTCCAAATGTATGAAAGCGCTTTTTTCCTGTTCTATATTTGGATAATGGCTAAATGTTTAGTGATGTGTTTTGCATGATTTTACTTAGCAATACTGTAATATTATTTTTATTGGCTTCTCTGCATGACTTTCTTTGTGAAAAAAAATCTGTTTTAATTGCTAAGCTTTTCGGTCTGTCCTTGTATTCTCTGGAAGATTCCTCTCTCTCTTTTTTTAAAAAAAGATCTACCGTATTTTTCGCTCCATAAGACGCACTTTTCCTCCCCAAAAAAGTGTGTGGGGGGGAAGTGTGTGTGTCTTATGGAGCGAATATGGAGCTTTTCTTACCTGTAACAGGGCTCTTTCTTCAGCAGGGGAACGCAGGGGAACGCCATTCAGCTGGCATCCCAGGCTTCCCCACCCCTCCCTGCTGGGCCTGAGCTGTTAAGACTTTAAAGGGAAACGGCAGGAAAAACCCCACCAGGCTAAGTATTCTTTCCCTTTAAGTGCTTTTCCCCTTTAAAACAGCCAGCAGCAGAAAGCCCCGCCCACAGATTAAGCTCCGTGGCTACTTTGCACAGAAAGGTCTGGCTTTGCATGGCATGCCGACGTCTCTCTTCTTTCCTTTCTCTATCTTCCTTCCTTCCTTCCTTTCCTTTTTTCTGTCTGTCTGTCTTTCTGTCTCTCTCTCTGTCCCCACCTTTCTTTCTTCCTTTCTCTTTCTCTCTCTCCTCCTCCTTCCTTCCTTTATCTCTCTCTCTCTCTTTCTTTCTTTCTGTTTCATTTTTTCCTGTTTTCCTCCTCTGAAAACAAGGTGCGTCTTATGATCAGGTGCGTCTAATGGAGCGAAAAATACGGTGTACGTGTAGAAGATTCCAAACTCAATCGTGGCCCTAAGGGATCTTAGGTAAATGGGTTGGAAAAGATCTCAGCAACGTCAGCGACAGCTGACAGTAGTGGACCAGATAGTCTTAACTCAATACAAGAGAGGAACTAAAGAATCAGCCGTGACTTGCAGTGGAATCCTAAGTGGAGTTATACCACTCTAAGCCCACTGACATCAACAGACTTAGGGACAAACTAGACATGATGGACTCTGACACCATATGAAACCCTAATGAGGTGCTGTTAGCGCTTGCGGAGGAGGGTGGGATATAAATCAAATCAATGAAATAATAAATAAGTAAATCACTCATTAGGCTTTAAAACGGCAGAGACAGCCCCAGATCCAACCTGGGGATGCTGTCACGTCTAGTCTAACTCCCAGAATGGATCACCTCTGCTCAGGAACTGCACTGCAAGTGAGTCATGTTATGCGGGAGTTGCTGTTTGAACCAGTAAAGATCTCCTCATTCACTGTATTCACATATACAGAAGAAAGCCCCCCTTAAACCGTGTTCTGAGTTTCACTTGATCCAGGAAACTATTCAGGTTTTTCAGACAGTATTAAAAGCATCTGTGTTCTTTTGTGCCTCCAGCAAGGGTTGGTTTATGGAGATATTTTTACATGCTACCACAATGGCTTCCGGAAAAGCTTATCATCTGAGTTCTTCTAACTGTGCAGACCCTGAAAAGAAGTCAAAGGCTACAGGTGAGCAAGGACAGTCACGGGGGTTTTCTTGTTTACCGTGCTGGGAGATTATGCAAGCAATTATCAAAGCTTCCTTCTGTATTTTCACGCAATAAGGACTGTTATTCATGGTCATCTGCAGTCTTCAGAACACCTGCCGTTTTTCTAGTTATATGACAATTTAACTATTATTGGTTTGGAAACTGGAACTACCACATTAGGTTTTGATCTGTATTTTAGCAGTAGGTGGTTCATCTTTTTGTATCTGGTAGTGAATGGCGAAGGCCAGATTCTGATTGATTCAGAAACAGGCTAAGTGGGAGAGAGAAGATTACGAATTGACTTGTATCGTGCGCGCAGATTGTCTCTGGTTGTGGAGCTAGCTGTGTTAATGGATTTCCACTTCTATTAATATGCAGCTTTTGAAGTGCCTTGTTCCCCCCCCCCCCCAACTTGCAGTTTCCAGGATCCAACTTTCCAACAGGTTTGACAGTCTATCACTAAAAGGAGTTGTAAAAGCTTTAACATTTTTTTAAAAAAACATTACGTTGGACCATTTCTCTAACCTGCAGCTCAATTTACTTAGATCACTGTGCAAAATGTTGGTTCTTTAGAGCTATAGAATTTCTAGGGGTGGCTTTATGGCTTTCAGGACTTCGATGGAAAAAGAAGGGTGACTTCCAAGAGACTGGTTTTGGACAACCTGAGACTTGTGTAAGGGTGCACCAATCTTGGGAGATGGAGAAAGCACAGGAGGGTGCCTGTTTTTATCTTAGGCTGATTCATCAGCTGTGGCTATTTCTTTAGAAAGCCTGTCTGGCTACCACCACATATGTTGGGGTAATAATGAGATTAGACTACTACAGCACACCCTACGTGGTGGTGCCCTTGAAGATAGTTCAGAAGCCTTGGCTAGTGCAAAACGCAACAGGAAGGATCCTTATTGGGACCTGTCATAATGAGCACATTAAGACCTTGAAAATCTTAAATGGGTTTGGTTCTGATGCTGGGTCTACAGCGCACGAAGGTTCAGCTCCTCTCTTTCCACATGCCTGAGCTCCAGTATTGATGACTGAGACCTTCCTGTGGAAACCTGCCTTATCTGAGATAAGACTGGCTGGTTCTCATGGGAGTGCCTGTTCAGTGGCTTCCCCCAAGGTTTTGGAACTCCATCCTTTGGGAGGTGAGTTTTGGAACCATCTTCACAGATCTTCCTCTAAAGAAAGCTGAAGACACTTCATTTTTGGGAGGCCCTCTGAGTTGAATGACTGACTGACAGTGCCATGTCATCTCTATGGGTGCTTTTTTTAATGTTTATTAAAATATTGTAAACCTGTTACAATTGTTGTAAACTACCCGAGGAACTCAAAATGGGTTCAAAAGGCAACACAGAAATCGTTTAATAAAGAAAACCCAGAATGAGGGGGCCAAGTAAAATCCTATTCTGGGCAAGTACCTACAGTTTATTATCCCCAGCTCTTCTTTGTATTGTCTGAAACAGAATTTTCACATGTTCTGTGGTGAGGTCATAAG
The DNA here is from genome assembly GCA_029233225.1 of Lepidodactylus listeri. Classification (NCBI taxonomy): domain Eukaryota; kingdom Metazoa; phylum Chordata; class Lepidosauria; order Squamata; family Gekkonidae; genus Lepidodactylus; species Lepidodactylus listeri. The sequence continues at coordinate 17,445,406 of JARCFY010000012.1, forward strand.
CTTTCTCCATGAGGAAGGTCATGAGGTCATCCCCCATGATGGAGAACCATGCAGAATAGGAAGTACAATTCGCAGACTTTTGCTTGGTTCGAAGTCTAGGGAACATGAGCTGCCAAACTTAAATGCAGCCACACAGATCGCCTCTCAATAACTGGCCTGCAGAGGGGAGCCCTGAATACTAACAGAGAGTTTACTTGTGATGAAATCTTCCACACAGAGGAAAAGCTGCTGAATGCTTTAAATGATAATCAGATTGAGGAAATGGCTTTTATGCTTACAAATACCTTGTGAGCAAGGGAATATGGAAGCAGCTGCTGGATAAATTATTAATTGCACATTATTCGCTTGACTCCAGTAATTCTTTCTGATATAGCAGAAAACTGCTTCTCTGGCCCTCCTTCCCTTTGTAATTCATGCAAAATAGGCTGTTTTAGAGCAACTGTGACCAATACTCTCAGTGTGAAATTTTCCCCTAAATCGCTCAAAGCCCCTAAAGAGGAGTAGAGTCAAAGAAAAAGTTTAGCAAAAAAAAATCTTCAGGCAAACATGGCTTTGTTTGAACATTGGTTTCATAATACAAAGCAAATCTAGAGAATGCGTGAACAAATGGAGACATACTTTTAGAAGGCTACATTGTATCACTGTCTTCTGTTATGGGGAACATTTGGCACCGAAACGGCCTGCCTATCATCTAGCAGTGAACTTTTTAAAAAGTTGTCATAATGTACTTTGAGAATTCTTATATAAAGTGTAATATGCCCAAGAATTTTTCCTTTCCCTCTATGTACAGTATACGTTCCCTATGAGCTGATTTCTAACAGAAGTCACTGGTGTAAATGGTCATGATTATGGCAAAGTTTTTCTTCTTGTATCCCAGCTCCTGTTGTTGTAACAAAGGCGGCACCCCTAGAGAAAAGGGTCAGGTGTTTTCTCTTCCTTGCCTGTGACAGATGACAGATTTCTGGCGCTGGAAGGGCTGTGCTTCAGTAACCATGTCACTACTGTTAAGATGAAGACCAGAACAAGCTGGGTACAATGAAAGAAATAAATAGGGAAACTATCTTATTTTGAAATCTGGGATAACGGTGGAAATGCCCCTTTCTAAATGGACCATCCTTTTGCTCTTGTCCCTTATGCCTGCTCCTAATTCACAGTACAGCGCACAACATAAAACATAATTTTTTGATTTAAAAGTAATTCCCACCCTATAGAAATGGACAACATATAAACATTAAATGCTGAAGGTCTTAGTAAACTCCAAGCTAGTTCCATTAAGGTAGTCTTTTGTACCTTTTTTTTTGGGGGGGGGGGGGAAGGGGATATTGAGAGCCAGTCTGGTGTAGTGGTTAAGTGCGCGGACTCTAATCTGGGAGAACCGGGTTTGATTCCCCACTCCTCCACTTGCACCTGGCTGGATGACCTTGGGCAAGCCATAGCTCTGTACCAGCTGTTCTCTCAAGGACAGTTCTGGAAAGAGTTCTCTCAGCCCCACCTACCTCACAGGGTGTCTGTTGTGGGGAGGGGAGGGGAAAGGAGTTTGTAAGCCGCTCTGAGACTCTTAAGTGAGTGAAGGGCGGGATATAAATCCAATCTCCTCTTCTTCTTCTTCTTCTTCTCTATATTGCACATTTAGAGTTGCCAACCTCCAGGTGGTGCCTGGAGATCCCCTACTATTACAATTGATCTCCAGATGACAGAGATCAGTTCCCTTGAAGAGAATGGCTGCTTTGGAGGGTGGACTCTATGGCATTATACCCTGCTGAGGTCCACTCCTCAAACCTCCAGGTATTTCCCCACCCAGAGCTGGCAATCCTACACATGATGTGTTCTCTGTAGGAACAACAGGAACATGCTTTGTCCTGAGAGTGCATTCCACTTGACACAGAGAGGCCACTGAAAATGGCATCTCTGGCAATGAGTCCCCATCCGCCCCCCTGTAACGTCTCGCTGGGTTCACGGGGTGTGCTCACCATCATCACCAGTTCTAAGACCTCCCCAACAGAGGCAAGCGATGGTGTGAAGCAGGAGTAGAGAGCCGCACAATACGATGACGCTGTATCACATGCTGAATATTCTTAGATGTTACAGCAGAAAAAAACTCACCTTGGAGTTGCCATTTTTGGGCCGCATCCCCGTAACATGTGGCTCAGCTCTTAAACAGATCTAGAATGAGGGAGTGCTCAGTGGCAGGACAGGTGGAATACAGGATGGGAACAGTTACAGAGCAGCAAGAGGAGTCTGCCTATGGCTCCAGCCTGAACTCAGGAGAAAGAAATTTCCTGAAGGAAGTCTCTCAAACAGAACCTCGAGAGGGGTCACCGAGAGATACTTCATCTGTTATTACATCTCTTTTTCTTTGGGACTGGCGTCTAAGGCCCGGTCCACACATGCAATAGAATGAAGTGGAAGAACCTTGAGGTGGTAGAGCGGGCTGTAACATCTCAGTCAGTAGTTATGGAGAAGCAACCCCCACCCCGTAAGAACATAAGAGAAGCCAATGTTGGATCAGGCCAATGGCCCATCCAGTCCAACACTCTGTCACACAGAGGCCAAAAATACCAGGTGCCATCAGGCGGTCCAGCAGAAGAAGAAGAAGAAGAAGAAGAAGAAGAAGAAGAAGAGACTGGATTAATACCCCGTCCTTCACTATCCAAGGGAGTCTCAGAGCGGCTTACAAACTCCTTTTCCTTCCCCACCCAACAACAGACACCCTGTGAGGTAGGTGGGGCTGAGAGAGCTCTGACAGAAACTGCTCTTTTTTCAAGAACAGCTGTGCCAGAACTATGGCTTGCTCAAGGTCATCCAGCAGGTGCAAGTGGAGGAGTGGGGAATCAAACCTGGTTCGCCCAGATTAGAGTCCGCGCACTTAACCACTACACCAAACTGGCTCTCAGCAGTGGGGCCAGGACACTAGAAGCCCTCCCACTGTTGCCTCCCCCCCAAGCACCAAGAATTTAGTGCATCACTTGCCCCAGACTGAAGTTCCTATCTATACCTTGTGGCTAACAGCCACTGATGGACCTCTACTCCATATGTTTATCCAGTTCCCTCTTGAAGCTGTCCATGCTTGTAGCTGCCACCACCTCCTGTGGCAGTGAATTCCATGTGTTAATCACTCTTTGGGTGAAGAAGTACTTCCTTTTATCCGTTCTAACCCGACTGCTCAGCAATTTCATGGAGTGCCCACGAGTTCTTGTATTGTGAGAAATGGAGAAAAGTACCTCTTTCTCTACCTGCTCTATCCCACGCATGTAAATGCTCATGTAAATGCTCCCAGTACATCACAGAGAATGTTTTCAGCCGAACTTTGCCTGCTGTGTTTTCTCTTTACACAGGCGTTACTTGTATGGGAACTTCAAAGCATAGTGTAAGGGAACTTAAAAAAATCCCCAGCATCTCTCTCTTGCAGTCGAAATGGTACAGTCCATTATATCACCCCAGCCATTTGTCACCTCGCTCTGAGATACGTCTAACCCAGGCTTAAGAGACATCTAAACCAAGTGTATATTCATTTTAATGTGGTACTGTTAAGCAATGACACGAGCAGGGAGAATACTTTGAACTTCAAAGCAAAGATGTTTTTCTTTAGATCCTGAAAGCATCCTACAAGGCAACGTGTCACATTATTTTGCGGCGATGGTGGCGTGCAAAGAAACTTGGAATACAAAATACTGATTTTGTACTGGAGAAAAAACAGATGTGTCGGAGGGGGAAATGCATCTCTCGACACTCTAGATCACAATTGACTTTCCCTTCGATATTACACACAATTTTCATTCTGAGGTTTATGTTTAATTCACTGTCTATTGACAATTGGAAAAACCTCAGTTCGGAAACCTTAATCTGCCCAGCCACTCTGTTCTGCCTGAGTTTTGATTCTTAAACCTGGGTCATCCTTGGAAGCAATGAGGGAAGGGGAACAAACAGAAAATGGGGCTGGAGACCTCCCGTCACCACTTCATGACAATATGTTGCAACGGGGGACATCTTGACGAAGCGGCATTATTTTGAGACCATTTCACTGGCAGCTAAGCTCAACATATTACCCCTGGATTCCCTCATTATTATTATTTGGAGCATCTGCTGAGGCATACGACCCAGCGCAGAGCCTGCCACCAACCAGAGAAGCTTAGCGTATTTGCTCCCACCAGGGCTGAAAGCTCGTCCTAAGGGTCTCGGGAGCAATCTATTTCCTGCCGGGAAAAGTGGAGGCAGCAGAGCATGATTCTCTCTCACAAGAGAACTCTACCCTGCTGCCTTTCTGTAGTACCGTTCTAGCATTCTAAAGGCCCTGGGAGCTACCTTCCTTTTGTTTCTGGGAGGGACACTGAAATGTGAAGGGGGGGACCTCTCGGCAGGAGGGTTGGAGGGAACGGAGCATGGCTTGTTGGGGTTTTTTTGCTCTTCTTTAAATCTTCTTTAGATATTGGAGAGTCATGAAGGAGTTCATTTCTCTCCCTCTTTCTCATAATACTAGAATTCTAGAATCCAATCCAATCTCTTCTTCTCTTCTTCTTCTTCTCTAGAACTCAGGGGCACTCAATGACATCGATTTAGGATGGACAAAAAAGAAGCTTCTTCACACAACAAGTAAGTCGACTGCAAAATTCACTCCCAGTGGATGTAGCGATGAACACTAGTATGGTGGTGGAAAGTGCCATCAAGTCACAGCTGACTTATGGCAACCCCACAGGGTTTTCAAGGGAAGAGACTTAACAGAGGTGTTTTCCCATTGTTTTGCCTCTGCACAGCAGCCCTGGAATTCCTTGGTGGTCTCCCATCCAAGGACTGACCTGGTCTGATCCTGCTTAGCTTCCACGATCTGATGAGAACAGGCTAGCTTGGCCCGTCTGTGTCTGGACGGACACTAGCATAGATGGCTTTAAAAGGAGGTTAGATAGTTTCATGGAGGAGAGGTCCATCAGTGGCTACTAAACCATACAGGGAACCTCCACATTCAGAAGAAGAATATTGGTCCAAGGAGGCAACTTCAGAGGAAGGCCTTGGCCTCTGTGCCCTGTTTGTTGGCCCTCTAAGGCAACCTCTAAGGTTGGCCACTGTGTGAAATAGGATGCTGGATTAGATGGACCACCTGATCCAGCAGGGCATCTCTTATGTTTTTTATGTTCAGTCCCTCCTCCAGGAAGGTGTGTGTCATGCATACAGACTCTTTAGATCATCTTGCCTAGTGTCTCTGAAAAGCCAGATGTAATCATGCAAAAACAAATCAACCTGCAGAACAACCTCCTCTCAAATAGAAGATACCTTTCCATCTTCATTATACAATATTGACTTCAAAGAGTTCTTTCAGTGAAGTGAGAACTCAAAAGTAATTTTTTTAACAGAAGTGACATTGAAACAGCAGGAAAACATCCCTCTCCTGCTCTGAAAACATTGCAGCTATGCACACATTACTTTTGGTACTTTTGGCACTTTGCTTTCTCCATGTGTGTGGTAGGGAAGTTGTAAGCCTATCATCAAATGCTGGCTAAGAATGTTCATGTAAGTGAGAGTCTACCAGCATGTAGTTTCTCAAACTATGGCTTTTAAACTGTTCTCCAGTTTCCTGGGAAGCTGAGGGTTCCTCAGAAAGATTGTCAACTTCTAGGTAGTGGCTGGAGATCTCCTACTATTACAATTGATCTCCAGATGACAGAGATCAGTTCCCCTATAGAAAATGGCCACTTTGAAAGGTGGACTCTATGGCACTGTACCCACTGAAATCTCTCCCCTCCACCATCCTAACCCTCCTCTGGCTCCACCCCCAAAATCTCCAGGTATTTCTCAACCTAGAACTGGCAAACCTTTCTAAAAGAGAGCTTGACCAATGACAATAAGGAGAGACCAATGACCACAATGGCCAATCTTCTCTTGTAGGGAACACCCATAGGAAACGTATTTGTAGGCAGGGTTGTCAGTTCCAGGTTGGGAAATTCCTGAAAATTTGGAGGTAGAGATAGCGGAGGGCAGGGTTTGGGAGGGGAAGGAGATCAGTGAGGCATAATGCCATAGAGTCCACCCTCCAAAGCAGCCATTTTCACCAGAGGAATGGATTTCTGTCTTCTGGAAACCAAGTTATAACTCCGGGAGATCTCCAGACCTCATCTGGAGGTTGGCAGCCTGATTGTTTGACAGACATGTCATTGTGGAATGGATTCCCCTGAAAGCATCCAATGTGAAAACCATTGTTTAAACACAGCTACTATCCCAGGGGAAACCTAAATTGTAAGTTTGATGGCTCCAATTCAGTGCATATATGAAGTCTCTCATAGGCACGAGGAGCTCCACACAAACAAGGACTTGACCATTTCTACCAGTGTCGTTGAGTGCTCTGTCACTGAAATAAACAGTCAGTCCAAAGCTCATAGGCTTGTCAGCCTCCAGTGGAGCCTGGAGATCTCGTTCTTTTACAACTGACCTCCAGCCTACAGAGATCATTTCCCTTGGAGAATCATAGAATCATAGAGTTGGAAGGGACCGCCAGGGTCATCTAGTCCCGTCCCCTTCACAATGCAGGTTATTCAAAAATACCTCCACACCCGCAATGACCACTGCTCCACGCCCAGAAGATGACAAAAAAACCACTCCAAGATCCCTGGCCAAACTGGCCTGGAGAAAAATTGCTTCCAAAGTGGTGATCAACATTTCCCTGGCCGCGTAAGAAAGGGCCACAAGAACTAAGCACTGAGGCAACCCTTCCTGCTCTCCCTCTCATGATCTGCCTAAGTTCACAAAATCAGCATTGCTGTCAGATGGCCATCTAGCCTCTGCTTGAAAACCTCTGAAGAAGGAGAGCCCACCACCTCCCAAGGAAGCCTGTTCCGCTGAGGAACTGCTCTAATTGTCAGGAATGTTTAGCCGAAAACTCTTCTGATTTAATTTCAACCTGTTGGTTCTGGTCCGACCTTCTGGGGCAACAGAAAACAACTCCGTAGCATCCTCTCTATATGACTTGAAGATGGTGATCATATCACCTCTGTCGCCTCCTCTCCAGGCTAAACATACCCAGCGCCTTCAACCTTTCTTCATAGAACTTCCTCACCATCTTCGTTGCCCTCCTCTGGACATGTTCTGGCTGGTCTATATCCTTCTTAAATTGTGGTGCCCAAAACTGAACACAATCCTCTAGGTGAGGTCTAATCAGAGCAGAGTAAAGTAGTACCATCACTTCGCGTGATCTGGACACTATACTTCTGTTGGTACAGCCCCAAATCGTACTTGCCTTTTTAGCAACTGCATCACACTGCTTTGGAGGACTGCTTTGGAGGGCGGCCTCTATGGCATTGTCCCATGCTGAGGCCCCTCCCCTCACCAGACCCCACACTCTCCAGGCTCCACCCCCCAAAATCTCCAGGTATTTCCCAACCCAGGGCTGGCAACCCTAAATGCTCATGTGGTAGTTTGGGAAGCTGAGTTCTTTGATTTCCTCATCACCAAATTTATTTTTTCACCAGGAAACAATCTTCTATAACATTTCCATGCCCCTTGTTTGTTTTAGAATTTCAGCATAATATTACCTGGCAATTTTGTCTGTGCAAGACATTGTGACTAGCTGTTCCCCCAGAAGCACGCCATCCCATGTCTGAACTGCACTGGGACATCGGGCCGGGATGGTTCCTTCCCCAGATTCAATCTTTGTTCGAAGATGCCCACGGTACTTCCTTACTATGTGCTTGCTGCTGTTCACTGGGTTCAAGAAAAAGAGAGAAAGAAGGGACAATGAGGAGAGAGCAAATCAAATATTTTTTAATGTTCACCTTTGGTGGCAAACCAGACTGGGAGCAGCCCAAGGTTGTGCATCCTTTTAAAAACTCACTCTCCAGAAGAGTTCATTCAAGTTATCAGTTTTGTAATGAGATCCACTGAACTCAATAGGGCTTACTCCCGAGAAAGCACTTGACTGCATGACCGGGAGGCATGTGCTTATTTCTTTAGGTAGTTTATATGAAACCTGTCCAGAAAGCGTACTCAAGGTGGCTTACAAAGTAAAACATCATAAAAACACAGCATAAAACTTGTTAACTATTAGAACTATGAAAAAAACCCAGCCTGAACACAAAGCAGCATGAGTCACAGAAAAGAGTTCTCATCCCTATAAAAATGATGTTAAATGGTCCACCTCTTTGTTAAAAGCCTAGGTGAAAAGACATGTCTTGGCCTGGTGCTTAAACGAGAATAGGGCAGCACCAGGTGAGCCTCAGAGGGAAGGGCATTTCATGGGCAAGGTGCCACCAACGAAAAGCCCTCTCTCTGGTCACCAGGGGTCATTTCGTAAAAAAACAGGTGCAGGAGCTCATTAGCATAACTCATTTGCATAACTCATTTGCATATGCCACAGCCCCTGACATCACTGGAAGTGTGTCAGAAGACAACACCCACTGCTCAGGCTCCACCCCAAAAATCTCCAGGTATTTCCCAACTCAGAGCTGGCGAGCCAGCTTTAAACTTTGACTAAAGACACTTTAGGTTTCCTTTGCTCTTGCAGGGAAGCTACTCTACAACAAGCATGAAAATACAGATCAAGTTAGTATGCTTTTGCTTTTTCCCACAGCGCATCACCATATGTGCCCGCTCCTGGGCTTGTTACTCCCAGAACGGCGTTCCTGCTCGAAATGACCCCTGCTGGCCACCACCTCTGTAGGTGGAGGGCACAAACAGCAGGTGTTGTACGGAAGATCTTAGCTGATAGGCCGGACAGTATGGGAAGAATTGGTCCTTTTTTATATATATTAATTTTTTATTAGGTTTAATATATTACAGGACAGGAAAGTATAAGGGCAGGAAGGGTACAGGGTATGGGATAAGACATAAAGGGAAGTTCCATCAAGTTTATATAATAGCTGTTACAAGTTTTCGGTCATAATTCTTTCTTTCCAGCTCTCTTTCTTTTGTGTAATTACTAAAACTAGTGTTGCTTAATCAAATTGCTAAAATCTTCTGTTATGATTCCTGAAAAGAGTCAGATTCTATATAGTTCAAATGGGAGTTTCTCCAGATTTGTATTATATATATTCATTGTTCTTGGTCTTCGAAGTTTCTTTCCACACAGTCATAAAATAGTGTCCAATTGTCTCTCACGTTTTGTTTACTTCTGTCTTTCAACAAGTTTGACAGTATATCCATTTCTGCTGTTTCCATTTTTTTTGTCAGAAGTTCATTTTCTGTTAGTATCTCTGATTTATTTATTTATTAGCTTTGATTTATACCCCGCCTAGCCAGCGCAGCGCAGATTTCTTCCAGTACTTAGCATAAATAATTCTTGCTGTCATGACTATATGTATAATTAGACGTTTAGCTTTCTTATCTTTTACATTAGGCATAATATTAAGCAGGGACATTTCAGGTGGAAGAGTTGGTCCTTCAAGCACTCAGCCTTGAAGCCATTTAAGGTGTTAAAGTTGTAGCAGTGAGCTTCTATGACAAACCAAGCTAGGCCTCCCATGTCCCTGCAAAACAGAATTTGGGAAGAGAGAAGAGGCATCTGTGTTTCTGTGTGTGAGGCTGGAAATCTGTTTTTGAAGGTGACTCTTCCCATCCCTCTCAGCAAGTGACTTGCTCAGCAAGAGAGCCAGTTTGGTGTAGTGGTTAAGTGCGTGGATTCTGGGAGAACCAGGTTTGATTCCCCACTCCTCCACTTGCACCTGGCTGGATGACCTTGGGCAAGCCATAGCTCTGTACCAGCTGTTCCCTCAAGGACAGCTTGGGAAAGAGCTCTCTCAGCCCCACCTACCTCACAGGGTGTCTGTTGTGGGGAGGGGAAGGGAAAGGAGTTTGTAAGCCGCTCTGAGACTCCCTCGGGGAGTGAAGGGCGGGGTATAAATCCAATCTCTTCTCTTCTTCTTCTTCTTGTCTACAAGGGTCTTGTTTGTTGGGCAGAAATAAAATATGAGGTGTCGTGAGCCAACGGGCTGTTTGGGGCCACTGGCCATGGAACGGCTTTTATCGAGTCCCTCCCGTCATTTTGCTAGACCTGCAGGCTTTGTTACAGTGTATTCTGTGGCTGTTAGAGAGAGCTGAAGCCATTGATTTGACTCTGGCTGGTGCCAATAGATTGTTTGCAAAAGGAAAAAAAAAAGGCACTGGAAAAATAGATTGGTTCAGAACCCTGGGATTTAGAAAGAAGAGCAAATGCATGCAGAACAGCAATTCCAACGTTGACCTCCCAGCTGCTCTGTCGGCTCCTGATCATGGTGTTCATTGTCGCCTCGGGGGCCTGCACAACGGAATTGTGTCCTAACACGTCGTTACCTAGCACAAAGCACACTTTTATGCGCAAAGCACCCAGACTAATCCGAACTCTTCCTAGAAGCTAAAATGACTGAACTATGGCTATCATACTTTGGTCACATTATGCGAAGACAAGAGTCACTGGAAAAGACAATAATGCGAGGAAAAGTGGAAGGCAGCAGGAAAAGAGGAAGACCCAACATGAGATGGATGGACTCAGTCAATGAAGCCACGACCCTTTGCGAGACCTGAGCAAGGCTGTTAACAATATGACATTTTGGAGGTTGTTAATTCATAGAGTCGCCATAAGTCGTAGGAGACTTGATGGCACTTAACACACAAACATATATCTCTGCCCCCATATTACCTTCTCAGTAGCGAGGTATTTCTTGGTTGTTATGAGGATTAGGGAATAAAATGTTAATGCTCTGGAGTGATGATTGTCTTTTGTGTACTAAAATTATGGTTCTTGTTCTGCTTTTAAGCTGTGTGCCAATTAAGGTACAGAACCGAACTGAACATATAACTCTTTTAACCATGTTTATCCATTCAACAACGCTATGGAAATGGGCACCTGAATCCCCCTCTTCATAACTGAAGAATATAGGTTGAGACGTGCAGTTTGTCTAGATGAGGAGCACAATCGTGCAGCAAGTTGTCTAGTGAAAGACTAGTCAAAACTAAAAGGGACCCCCGCCTCCACTTGGGGGGGTCCGGCAACCCCATTTCCTGGAGAGAAAGTAGGGTTGCCAGTCCCCTGATGGGGGTGGGGGTTTGACGGCTTTTGAGCCCCCCGATCCACCAGCCCTGATTTGGGCAGCAGGGGGAACCCCACCCCAAAGTGCCCTGTTTGCACAAATGTGCCTGGCGCAATGACGTCACCCGGAGATGACATCATTGCGCAGGGCATGTTGCAGGGGGGACGCTCTATTGCTCAAGAAAAACTCTATGGTTACTTCTGAAGAGATCCCGTATGAACAGAGGGACCCCCCCCCCCGGGCCGGCAGCCAGGTAAGACCTGGCAACCCTAAGAGGAAGTCACAGCAAGTAGGAGCTGCCATGGTGAGAGCCCTGTGCAGTGACCTTGACTCAGTTCATTACACTTCCTTCCTTTTTCTTGAAAGTCACCCAGACACTGGCTTCCTATCTGGGACATGGCCTGAGGAAAGACGAGGAACTTTTCTTGTTGTAATCGTAGGAGACAGCCACATAACTGAAACTGGCAGCCCCAATGGCCTGCCAGGCCATCCCTTCCACATCTGGATCATAAAGATCAGATTCATTATATGATCACTGGTTACAACAGAGATCCCCAATCTTGTTGATGCTGCTGGCACTTTTGGGATTTTGACAAAGGGTACTGGACGCCAGTGCGCAATGGCTGTCATGGAAAATGGGGCCAGTCACAAAATGGCTGCCGTGTGGGGTGGGCAAGCACAAAATGCTTCTACAAACCAAGTGTGCTCCTATGATTGGGGGCAGCTACATTTGGACGGGTATTTCCTGCAGACCCTAATGTGATACCTCCTGGCATCTTCGGAAGAAAATCCTGGAGGAAGGCCAGGTCTGGATCTTTGCTTTTGGTAAGAAGCAAGTGAGTACCAGATACGGTTGCCAAACTCCAGGTATGACCTGGAGATCTCCCAGATTACAACTGATTTCCAGGAGGCAGAGATCATTTCCCCTGGAGAAAATGGCTGCTTTGGGTGGTGGACTCTAGCATTATACCCCGCTGAGGTCTCTCCCCAGGCTCCACCCCCCAAATCTTTAGGAATTTCTCCCCCTGGAGTTGGCAATGCTAGCACCAGAAAACACATTGATAGGCACCCATACTCCCAGGAAGCCTTTACACCTAACTCCCTCACCCCTGAATGTCCTATTTCTTCCCAGACATAAGAGTTCCTTGGAATGAGTACTGAATTTGTGATTAGGATACACCCCAGATGCAGCCCCAAACAGATGCCTCTTGGAAGCATATCACCTGTCACTTCAGAAAGTAAGCAGTGAGCACTGATGTGAAGCCCAGACATCAATCAGGTCTGCTTTAGGAAGCTGAATCTGGCTATGTGTTGCTTCACCACAGTGGCTAACACACTGATCAGAAAGCTGTCTTTGAGTCCATCATTGACTTGCTACCTGGCCTTAGGCAAGCCACTCTCGCCATGCAGAGATAACAATACTGACTTACCTCAGAGGGGAGTTTTGAGTCCTGCGGCAAGATAAGGCACGCGAAGAGCTCTGCAGGCTGAATCTAACATAGGGCTGCCAAGTCAGCCCGGGGGGTGGGGGATCCCCTGCTACAAGGGTTCCCGATCCGCCGGCCAGCATTTGGCCGGCGGTGGAAACCCCACCCCCGAAGTTGTCCAGCCTGGACGACTTCCCCCACGTAATGTCGTCACCCGGAAGTGATGCCACCACGTTGGGGGTGTTGACAGGGTGACGCTCTGGCAATCGCCCCAAAACTCTATGATACCATAGAGTTTTGGGGCGATTGCCAGAGCGTCACCCTGGCAACGCCCGCAGCGTGCTGACGTAACTTCTGGTGACACTGCCTGGCGTGCGTGTGAAGCGCGCATGCCGGGGAAGCTCCCGGCCAGTGGAGGACTCCCCCCCGCCGGTAAGTTTAACAGACTTGGCAACTCTAATCTAACAGCCTGTTTCATGCACACAGTGGCCAACGAGATACCTCCACCAAGCCCACAAACAGGGCACAAAGACAACAGCCCTCCTCAGCTGTCCCTCCACTAGTAAGCATTATTCGAGATAAACTTGAAGGTTCCATTTAGCCAGCGTGGCTGACAGTGGTCGGTAAGACCTTTCTTTGCATTTGCCATTTTTAAAAGCCACCTAAGATGGCTGCCGCCTCGACGCAACGAGGAATAACAGCACTTATTCATACCATGCTGTTGGAAGTGCTCAAGGCACTCCACAATTCATCAAAAAGCTTGCTGTCTGCACTTCCAACCCCACTAGGTCCAAAGTTTGAATAGAAGGTGAGATATATTTTCTCAAAGGAAGAAGAAGACAGATACTAATGGGGCTCCTTGAATTTCTGTTCATTAAGGAAGATTTGCAGAGTTTTGGGTTATCTTTAAAGAGAAGAGAGTAATCACTATGTCAGAAGGGCTAATTACATATTGTACTTTTCCTTGGTCTGCAGGCTCAAATGTGCCGATTCACACATTACCAAGTATCTGGATTGGGTCTGGAGCTCCTAACCTATATAACAGTTGGATGTGAGTTGTGGTTTCTCCTTGTTTCCCATGCATGGGGTGCGCTCATGGGGGGGGGGCAATTCCCATGACTGGGATCATATTGCACATGGAAGAAAAGGCTTCAGCCTTTCCTTGTGCTATTTTCTCACTTGAAATGGGATGTGTGTGTGTGTGGGTACGTGTGCAATTTGGCCCACTGGAGAAACCCAGGTGTAACCCATGCACATGACGTCCCCCAGGGGGCCTTTCAGGTCAAGAAAAGGGTGCAGGGAGAAAGGCTGAACCTCCTTTTCCCCAAGGGTTGCCAGGTCATCTTGGCCACCAGTTGGGGGATTAGAGGGAGTCGGGTTGCCAGATCCAGGCTGAAAAACTCCTAGAGATTTGGGGGTGGAGTCTTGAAAGGACAGGGACCTCAGTGGGGTACGGTGCCATTGAGTCCACCCTCTAAAAGCACTGATTTTCTCCAGGGGAACTAATCTCTGTAGTCAGGGCATGAGCTGTAATTCCGGGGGATCCCTAGGTCCCGCCTGGATGTTGGCATCCCTGTTCTCCCCCAGTCCCAATCGGAATTGGGCCCGTGCATGCCTCTGATTAAGTTCTCAGCACAGAACTTGGAATACACACTTGGCTGTGCAAACCAGGGGAAAAACACAATATGCAGTTAGGATCTGAGTTTAATTTTTTCTCATGCCAAAGGAGCTTCCCAAGGAATGCAGAACTTGGCTACGTTTGTGCTTCTAAACCCTGCCATATCACTGCACCCACAGGTGTGTCGAGCCACAATATGGAGTTCCTTCTGCATGGGTGACAGCCCATATTGCTTTGAAGCAACTCTCTCCCCCCACCAGGATCTCCATTCAACGACATCATTGCACCAGGCCTTGAAAAAACAAAGGCCTGGCGCGATGCTCCCATGTGCCCCTGCACCTCTGCATGCTGTTATCCTAGAAATAAGTGTCTTCTGGAAAGCTTTCAGATGTTCCATTATCTTGTCTAATTTTCTCCGCATTTCATCCTTACAAATGCACAGACTCACACCCTGGAAAATCATTCTTCTCCTCTGCTAACATTGACTGGCCGACTCTTTGATTTCCAGATCTGAAGTCCTCAAATTGCCACCAAGGCTTTGTATTCAGCTTCTGTATTTCAAAGCTTGCAGAGTAGAAATGGTAGAAGGGAAACATGCAAACACACACACACACACACACCCCAGCGTTACCTGAAAATACCAGCAATTCCAGGACTGGGTGAATATGCTGTAATTTACATGACTTTGATTATACTAAGCAAATGTTAGCTGACAAGGATCAAAGCCTGAGCAAGGTACACTGACAGGCGTAATTACAAAATGCAAACGGATTCAGACACAAATAGGAGCCAGCCCTTGTCAGGCATTCGGCGCACTTCAATCATATTACAGACAGATTCAGAAACGTATTTGAAGCCTATTTTTATATATTCACATTGATTCACTTAAATTAAAAAAAATGGACAGAGAGGTTCCCAACTTAAAGTCCAAACTCCTCAAAGTCCTCTCAAGGACAGCCGCCTCCCAGATTGAATGACATGACGCAGGCCACGTTGTGCTATCCCCAAACAGAATGCAAGAAGGAACGCAGGACGTCAAATGTGTACAGACAGCCCCAAACAGCTTAAGAAAACCAGTCCATCGACTTGTTCCTCCACTGTTTTCTGGGTTGTGGTTTGGGGCAGAGCCATAGTTTAATGGTAGCACATCTGCTTGGCATGCAGAACATCCCAGGTCCAGTCACTGGCATGCCCAGTTAAAAAGACCTGATGATGTGAAAGACCTCTACCTGAGCCCCTGGAGAGCTGCTGCCTGCCCGAGTAGACAGTGCTGACCTTGTTGGTCCAATGATCCCACTCAGTATAAGGAAGCTTCATGTGTTTAAACTAATAATATTTAAGATCTCTGTGGGAGCACCAGTCAACTCATCTGTAGTTCATGTAGACATTCCCTGCTCCTTCTGGGACATGTCCATGTACACTCATACTATTGCACGTAGGAAGCGATATGAAATGGATATACTTGCAAACGTGTATGTGTGGCTACTCCTAAGATCCAAAAGGATTCCAGATAAAAACAGGATGTAAAGAAAGAGGGGACAGCAAATACAACTGGGTACAAAGATGCTGGATTCACTTGTTACTTCTCAGAAGCAGTAGTGGTATTCAATTCATCTAACTGAGAGCCAGTTTGGTGTAGTGGTTAAGTGCGCGGACTCTAATCTGGGAGAACCGGGTTTGATTCCCCACTCCTCCACTTGCACCTGGCTGGATGACCTTGGGCAAGCCATAGCTCTGTACCAGCTGTTCTCTCAAGGACAGTTGTCTCAGAGCTCTCTCAGCCCCACCTACCTCACAGGGTGTCTGTTGTGGGGAGGGGAAGGGAAAGGAGTTTGTAAGCCGCTCGGAAACTCAAAGTGAGTGAAGGGCGGGGTATAAATCCAATTTCTTCTTCTTCTTCTAATGGATTGTGACAAATTTCCACCATTTCTGAATGTGTGAACTGAACCATAAGAGAGCCAGCTTGGTGTTGTGGTTAGGAGCGTGGACTCTGATCTGGGAGAACTGGGTTTGGTTCCCCAGTCCTCCACATGCAGCTTCTGGTGTGACCTTGGGTCAGTCATGGCTTTCTCAGAGCTGTTCTTGAAAGAGCAGTTCTCGAGAGAGCTCTCTGTTGTGGGGAGGGGAAGGCAAAGGAGATTATAAACTGCTCTGAGACTCCTTCGGGTAGTGAATGGCAGGGTATAAATCCAATCTCTTCCTCCTCCTCCTCTTCCTCTTCCTCTTCTTCTTCTTCTTTTGACAAAGTTCCAGTAGAACCTGAATGTTTAGGGTTGCCAGCTCTGATTTTGGGGGGTGTAGCCTGGGGAAGGTGGGGTTTAAGGAAGGGAGGTACCTCAGCATGGTAGAGTCCACCATCCAAAGCAGCCACTTCCTCCTGGTGAACTGATCTGGGTTGCCTGGAGATCAAATGTAACAGCAGAAGATCTCCAGGTTCTACCTGGAGGTTGGCAACTCTGTGAATGATTGAGAAACCCAATTGTTCATTCCTCAATTGCCCCACACTGAAAGCCAGTGTTGTGAACATTCAGCAATGAGTGAATTATCTTGTTGCCTTAAGACGTTGTGTGTGGCTTCCTTCCTAGGAATATACAGAGAGGAGTTTTGCTAGCTATAGTTTCCTTTGCAGGTCAATGCAGAATGTTACTCAAGGTTACTCTCTGGGGCTAACTCCCATGGAAGTGTCCACAGGATTGCACTGTTAATCATCTCCCATCTAGTCTAACCTTTCTGGCTCTCAGTTCCTCAGGATTTTGAGGGTCACCGTGAACAGAATGCTGTAGTTGAATCAGGGAGACTTGTGTTCAAAATCTCTGCTTTCTCAACTCTTTGGGAAGGCCTTAGACAAGTCACCCCTTTTATCCTCAGGGCCAAATGTTACGCAAGATTTCCTGACTTGAAACACTGCCAGTTTTTTAAAGAGGTGGCAGGAAGAAGGAGAAAATGTGTAATCCCCCACGCCCCTTGTTCTGGATCAAAATTAACACCTCTGGTTGCTAGGTGCTTTGCAAGAGGAAAAAATATAGGGATCTAGAGCAGGGGTGTCAAACATGCAGCCCGGGGGCTGGATCAGGCCCCCGGAGGGCTTCTATCAGGCCGACACTGGAACTGGCCATCTCCTGCTTCCAGTTCTGTTGCTGCTGCTGCATCATAGCTTGCTTCGCCAGACTCTCTCAATTGCTCAGCCATTTCATGTTTTCCCCTGGGTCCCAGACTCAGAACTGTGGTGAATGTCAATACTCAAAAGTAGGTTTGCAGCTTACAGATACACACTTGAACATGCTGTTTAAGATTGCAACAGCACAGACATTTTGATGCAATAATTCAGAGCAAGAGGTGTCAGTTATCAGAGACTGTTAAACAAAATATTGCAAGAGCCCTAATGTTTTAATCATGTTGTTATTTTAAGTAAAAACAAAACCCTTTGTGTTTGTCTCCTTTATAAAGTTTATATCTCCGCTACCTGGCATTACATTTTAGGACACACATGGCCCGGCCCAACAAGGGCTCATTTATGTCAGATCTGGCCCTCATAACAAATGAGTTCGACACCCCTGATCTAGAGTGTTGCATTTGGACGTGGGTAAGCAACCCACTCGGCAGCCCTGTGGAGGAAGAAGACAAATGATGTAGAAAAAAATTAATTGACACTGAATTGGTGTATCCAACAATATTTTGATCCTGTTCTGGGCAGCAGGATGATTGCTAGTGGTTAACGGTGAGCTCCATTTTCTACAACAGTTATTTTTGGTCAGTTTTCTTACAAGATGCATCTCCACGATGTATTTATTTATGTACTGCTAAATCACCTGCCCCAGTTTGCTACTGCTTTCTTCTTCAGACTGATCAAAGCTTCCATGACTGCAAGCATTTCTGATCTTTACATAGCTTATACTCCTCTGCTTACCTCCACTAATGGTGTGGGGGAAGGGGGAAGTACTGGGGGGGGGGGGGATACATACAGAAGAAGGAGCCAAAGATGTTCCTTCAGCTGGAACAAGATGTCAACCCAACCCAGCTTTAGAGAGGACCAATTTAAAAATCATTTGGAGTGGGTTTATGATGTGTGCCTGACTAGACATTAGATGTGTAAATCACTTCTCAGGATGTCAGAGAAAACGGAAATGCAGAATTATTAGCATCAATTTTGTATTTCGAATGTATAGGGGGGGGGAACTCTCTGTTATTTAAAAGATCTAAAATGCAGTATATGGTAAGTTCAACTTTTTAGCAGCAATTCGACCTTTTTGTTATGACAATGAATTTTTGATAAAAAGCAAATTAAACAATTTTCACTCCTCTAGCCAGTTTTTTTTTAAAAGCTGGAAATGAATGGTGATTAAACAGAATCACATGAGTAAAAACCTGTCTGAAATTCACATGCGGCTGCCTCTGAAGTTCATTTTCTATTTCTCTGCTTCACTGGATGCTACTTCTTTTTCTTCTATGAAGGAACAGGGGAGGGAGAGCTCTCTTGCATTGCCCCCCCTTTTTTGCTGGCCTTTCAGTTCATCAGTCTAGTTCATAAAGTGTTGTTAGAGTTCTTGAAAACAAATGGTATTTGAAACAGCCATGAAATCCAGTAATCCTTCTGATTACAGATGCGTATATAATAAGGCTCTAACCTATTTAAGTAGCTTTCAACGAAAGCTTTTGTTGATTAATTGGCAAAGGCAAATTTTAATAGGTGGGGTTGCAAGTTAAGGGCTTGTTTATTTCAGTATGTGGCTATAACAGAGAATAAACGACAGCCAGATTCGTCTGCTTTAGCTAGGGCAGGGCACGTTATTGTCCCTCCCCCACTGCACCTTCACTTGCCATGTAAACTTTAAAGCAAAGACATTGTTTTACAATCGTCTCCATGTTTAACTGCATACCCCAGTTTGGGTTGCCAGACCCCAGGTCTGGACGAGGGTTCCCCTGATATTTTGGGTTTCTACCTGCTGCTGGCCAGCTGGCCGGTGGGGAACGCCCCACCTCCAAATAGGGACATTGCGCGGTGACACTCTGCTTTTTGGGCAAAACTCTATGGTTTTAGGTCAAAAATGTCATAGAGTTTTGCCCACAATGCAGAGCGTCACTGCGCAATGTCCTCACCCACCCCCAGACCCACCCCAAATCCCTCCACCCACAAGCTGAGGGGACCTGGCAATCCTAACCCCAGTCTTCCTTTGTCCCTCTTCCCACATAAGTAGGGCTGCCAAACCCCCAGTGGAGATAGGGGATCCCTTGCCCTCAGGTCCTGTTGCCCAGAGAAATTTTTTTTTAAAAATAAGGCCTTGTTAACTTACAGGAAGTTTTTACCATAGAGTTCTTGGAGATTCCTGAAGTGACAAAGGGTAGCTCTAGGAATTGTTGGAAGCTCTATGGTAAGAACT
Organism: Lepidodactylus listeri; assembly: GCA_029233225.1. Taxonomy (NCBI): domain Eukaryota; kingdom Metazoa; phylum Chordata; class Lepidosauria; order Squamata; family Gekkonidae; genus Lepidodactylus; species Lepidodactylus listeri. Next base: position 17,464,814 of record JARCFY010000012.1, read on the forward strand.
TCTCATTTTACAAACTAGACACAAAACTAGACACAAAACAGAACCCCTTTTCATCAGCAGCTGGGTTCCTCCTGAAGCTCAGGCTAGCTTTGGTCAGCCTGATCTAGAGCTAGGGTTCTGGATAGACTATAAGCTTGTGCTGCTTGGAATCCAAGAACTGGTCCACCAAGCCTAGGCAACTGAGGCTGGATCAACAGCACCCCAAGTGGTGAGAAAGAGTCACTGCAGAGCAGGGATCCAGATGCACTACCAGGCTGCTGTCACACTGGTCAGTGAGTGAGATAAGCTAATAATCCTATACCAACAGTGGAAATCAAAAGCTTGTACTGCATGTCCCACTCAGGCAGGAGCCTAGGGACAACTGCCCACTTCACCCTATGGGTTCAACATTGTTGCCTGGAAGGAATGAGACTATGTCTTTTAATTGCTGTGCACATCTGGTCCAAGACTGCCAGATGTTCATGTATGGGCCATGTCTGCCATTATGTATAATTTGGTCCTGAACGCATTTCCACAAGTTGTGTGCAAGTCCTCTTATGACTATCATCCACATATCTTTGAAGTTACTGGTTGATTTGTGGTTCCTTACTGAGCTCATCCTTCTGCAATGGTTTGTTTATTTTTTAAAAAAACATTTGTAGATGAGGCTGAAGGTGGTTTCCGTGCAATACGCAAGTACAGATAAAGTCTATTGAAGATCAATAATATTTCCATAAAACACCATATCCATTGATCCAGCAGCATAAACTGAAGTCAACCCCAGCATCTCAGTATTGGCCCTCCATAATAATGCTATTTTACATGCTATCCTAAAGGCAAGGAAGAATAGTGCAGCCAACACCTTCCTTAGCATTCCATTCCACAAATACTGAACCATCACTGGAAACCCTCCCCAAAAAAACTCCAATTAGGGTTGCCAGCTCTAGGTTGGGAAAGACCTGGAGATTTGGGGGGGGACCTGGGGAGGGTGAGGTTTGAGGAAGGGAGATACCTCCATAGTATATAATGCCATAGAGTCTACCTTCCAAAGCAGCCATTTTCTCCAGGGAAACTTTTCTTGGCTGTCTGGAAAGCAACTGTAATAGATCTTCAAGTGCTACCTGGAGGTCGACAGCCCTAGCCATGGTTGATCTAACATCTTGAAGAAAAGGGGGAGAGGGTGAAAGCTTCTGGAAGAATGGAGCAGATACATGGGCCCATAGTAGGGTTGCCAGTCTCCAGGTGGGAGTGGGGGATCCCCCAATTTCACGGGCTCCTGCTTGCTGCCGGCCAACTGGCCAGTGAGGGAAGTCCTGCCCCTAACAGCCATGACCCCGTGCGATGTCCCAGACGTGATGACATCATGCAGAACTGACGTCACCATGTCATGCCGCGGCGCTCTGGTTTTGGGGCAAAGCTCGAAGGTTTGAGCCCAATTTTCCCACACAGGTCTCCAAAAACTCAGAGGATTGCTGCATGATGTCCCTGGCATGAAGACGTCACTTCCGCGGGATGTAATCTTGTTGGGGACGTTGCATGTGGCAACGTGGCCCTGTCCCTCCACTCCCAGAAAGCTCCCTCCCACGTCCCAGCTGGCATGAAGTAAGGACCCGGCGACCCCAGCTCATATGAGGAGAGCGGGTCCTTCAGAATGGTGATCATGCTGCTCTCCAGCTATAGCCCAACAACACATTACTAGCGGAGACCATAAAAACTATGGCGCGCTAGTGGAGGAGGAAGGTAGAGCACATTGGCTCACAGGTGCCACAAAAAGCAAACGAAGGCTGAAATGTAGCTCTCTGTGAGTCAGCAAGAGACACAGTACTTTCCAGTCAGCAGCCAGTTGCTGTTCTGCATCAAGGACTCCGGAACAAACTAAACACAAAAGAAAGCTGGGAAAAGATATATATTTTGCCATATCTTTGCACGTCCTGAGGTTTTCTCTGAATCTTTCCCATACTAGTTTTGTAAACACAAAAGTGTCAGTTTTGTTTGTGCGACTTTTACAACGGTGGTGGAAAGTGCTGTCAAAGCACAGATGACTTACGGCAACCCTGCAGGGCTTTCAAGGCAAGAGATAAACGGAGGTGGTTTCCCAGTGACTGCCCCTGCATAGCAACCCTGGACTTCCTTGGTGCTTTTCCATCCAAGTACCAGGTAGGTTGGCAAAAATGTATTGTGAGCAGCCAGGGGTCATAACAATATAACAAAAACAACTGCCCAAGCAATAATAAATACAATAATAAAAACACAGCAAGATTAGGAACGGTTTCAAAATTGTCAGAGCCAGGATGTAACGTGGATTGCAGCGCGTTAAGCATCAAGATGAAAGTTTTGCACAAATCTTCCAAGTACTAGGCAGGGCTGATTAGCTTCTGAGATACAGCAACAAGACCATGAAGGCTTTTATAATCCAAAACTTTGTAACGCATGTCCCATTTGATCTTACAGAAGCAGGTAAGACATGTTTTCAAACTCGTGTGCCCAGACCCCATTCATGTTTTGCTTTCAACCTTAGAGAAAAAGAGAGAACAGTTCCCTTTTTTGCTTCATAATCATACCTGAGGGCTGGAATAGAATAAAAGATGAGATTTTCCAAAGCAGAGTTTGCTTCTTCAGGATAAGTTAGTCTCTTTAGTAATAAAATCCCACCACTTTGCAGGATTTGAATTATATATATCAAAAACTAAAGTAGAAATCACAAAAATTTAAATCAACGGAATTAAGATTCTGTACAGGCGGTTTGTTCCGAGATACCAATCAAAGCAAGTGCAGCTTGAAGATTTCAAGAGTATTATTTTTAATTACTAATTGCGTCGCTCATCTAAAATTAGCGCTTCAATGTCGCCATTTTGAAAGTGCCACAGGTCCCATAGGCCAAAGTAAGGGTCCCTAACATTAAAAAGGTACTTAAGAAATGTTTAAAATTCTGTCTTCCCTTTTGTACTTTCTCTTCGAAAGGTAATGTTGCAGAACACAAAGGCATAACAGAATGTAATAACATTACTCATAAATTCTGGACTACTGCTGCCAGTTGCAGCTGGCAAACCCCCGAAGGAATGGCGGAGGCATCTAATTTCTAATTGAAACTGAGGTAAGAGTGTGTGTGATGTCACTTCCAAAGAAAACTGGAAGTGATGTCATTACGTCAGGGTGATGCTCTAGAACAGTGGTTCTTAACCTGGGTTTGATCGAATCCTAGGGGTTCGGCGAGTCAGTCTCAGGGGTTCAGTGGGGCCTCCAACTTAGTACTATTACTAAGTACTAAGAATTATTTTTCACTAAAGAAGGGTTCGGTGAATGCGCATATGAAACTGGTGGGGTTCGGTACCTCCAACAAGGTTAAGAACCACTGCTCTAGAAGAAGAAGAAGTAGAGATTGGATTTATACTCTGCCCTTCACAATCCCTCCCCCTCCCCACAACAGACACCCTGAGAACTCTTTCCAGAACTGTCCTTGGAAGAACAGCTCTGACAGAACTATGGCTTGCCCAAGGTCATCCAGCATCTGCAAGTGGAGGAGTGGGGAATCAAACCCGGTTCCCCCAGATTAGAGTCCACGCACTTAACCACTACACCAAACTGGCTCTCTTGGGTTTGCCCAAACTGAGTCACCCCCCCCCCCCCATAATGATATCACTTCAGATTTTTGCCAGATGTGACGTCGCACACAATAGTATGCACTGTGAGAGCCAGTTTGATGTAGTGGTTAAGACTACAGCGCGGACTCTAATCTAGGAGAACTGGGTTTGATTCCCCACTCTTCCACATGCAGCTGCTGAAGCGACCTTGGGTCAGCCATAAGTTTTTTTAGAACTGTTTTCTCAAAGACAGTTCTCGGGAGAGCTCTCTCAGCCCCACCTACCTCACAGTGTGTCTGTTGTGGGGAGGGAAAAGGACAGGGATTGCAAACCGCTCTGAGATTCCTTCAGGTAGTGAAGAGTGGGGTATAAATCCAATCTCTTATTCTCTTCTAACCTTGGTTTAAATTAAGAAACAATTTCAAGGTAATATGAGACTATATGCATTGTGTTCTTTTATTTAAATGCTATTTCCCTTGTTAGAATGGTTATCTTTCCCTTGTTTTTAGTCTTTCCTTCTTGTTCCATTATATGGATTTTGTACTTTGTGATCATTAGTCTTATTATTAATAATACAACCTTTTAATAATGTGCCTTCCCTTTTCTGCATTGAATTGGAAATAATCTTTCCATTTCTTCCGTGGCTCAGAAAGGCAGCTCCGTATTCAAAATTCTTGAGATGAAAATGGATTCCTGCCAACTGATCGACCAACAGTTTGATTGATAAATCCATCAATGAAAGCAATAAAATCTGTTGCTTTCTTTTGCTAGGTCTCCACTGGGGGCGTAGGAGCCCTGGCTCTGTCTCTCACCCCTGGATTACCTACAGACCCAACGACCCAGCTGTGGTGGTTGCGCGCGGATCCTGTGGAGTTGGAAGCGCTGTGGAATGTGCCTGCATCGCGGCTCTGGCACAGCTGTAGGTTAATAGGCAAGCAGGAGGAAGGCTGCATGCGGAGAAGACGCAATGGTGTGTTTCAGACCTAACGGGACCGTGGGATAAAACAGGAGCTGGGCTATCAGGAAGTCAATGGCACAAGGCGATGCAACATGTTAGGAAAAGACCGAAAAGCAGCCCAAGGGGAAAGAGAAGGGAGACAGCTCCAGGGCAGACTTGATTCGGCTGCCTCTTCGCCAGACTGTCTAGGGACAATAAATAGGCAGGCGACGGGAAAAGAGAACAAAGGGCCTGGCAAAAGGAGGAGGCCACTGCTTGGTTTTTGACTTTCATTTTACTTTCAAGTTGTCTCCTTTGGGGGAATAAAAAGGCAAGGAACCAAGTTTTTGCCTCGGAAAACCTCTAGTCCCCCCCACCAAAGTGGATATTTTTAAGACCTCAAAATGCTCCTAAAAGATGCTTTTGTCCTTCCCCACTGCTATTATTAATCCCCAGGAGTCATTTCGAGCAGGAGCTCGGGGGAGCGCAGCTCTGGGAGTTGGTGCCAGCCCCCCCCCCCCCGGGGGAATGCCTGCTTGTGTCCTGGCTGCAGCAAAATGACCCCGTCCCCTGGAAAGGTCCTTGTTCCTCTGACCAGTCTTCTGAAGGCTTCAGCCACCACTGAAACTATTCTCCCAGAACAGTGGTATTTCTGAGGCCTGGATTAGTAACTGTCCCCCTTTCTTTCTTCCTTCCTTCCTTCCTCTCTCTCTCTCTTTCTTTCTTGCCTTCTGATATATTTCCGGTGATGTCAGGTGGTGTGGCATATGCAAATAAGTTATGCTAATGAGTTATGCTAATGAGCTCCTGCACCTCTTTTTCTACGAAATGACCCCTGTTAATCCCTATTATCCCCTTATAGCACCAACGATTTACGTGGTGCTGATCAGAAAGTCACAGGAATAAAAGAGAGATCCCTATCCTGATAGGCTTACAGGCGAAATTTCTAAAACTTTTAACTTTAGTGGAAACAGAACACAGGGAAAGAATGAAAAGAAAGGGAGAAAACAGGGTAACAATTCCAAATGAACAGCTAGATGCAGGATATAGAGATAGTATTTTAATGTTTAATGTGGAAGGTTTATTTTAAATGGATTGTAATTTTAACTTATGTTGTGAGCCGCTCTGAGCCTGCCTTTGGTGGGGAGAGCGGGATATAAATTCAAGAAATAAATAAAAATAAATAAATAAATAGATCCCACTCCAGTAGCACTTTAGAGACCAACAAGATTTGGGGGGATATGAGCTTTCGAGAGCCTAATCTCCCTTGTCAGATACCCCTCTTGAAAAGTCCCTTGACTCTGGAAAGCTCACTCCTCCCAAAAGTCTTGAAGGTGCTACTGGACTGGAATCTAGCTATTCTACCGCAGGCCCACTTCCTGAAACAAATTCCAGCGTGGTGTAGTGGTTAAGAACAGCAGACTCTAATCTGGAGAACCGGGTTCGATTCCCCCCTCCTCCTCCACATGAAGCCAGCCAGGTCACCTTGGGCCAGTCACAGTTCTCTCAGAACTCTCTCAGCCCCACCTTGTCTGTTGTGTGGAGAGGAAGGGAAAAGGCAATGGTAAGCCGCTTTGAGACTCCTTAAGGTAGAGACAAGTGTAGTGTAAAAGCCAAGAGACAAGGCGAGCAAATGATTATTGACCTGTATCGTACCACTTCACTGGGAAAAATTTCAAGCCTTCCCACAGCTTCAGTGGCCTCTCACAGAAGAGATGCCTGAATTGGAAACTTCCCCCAGCCTAAGATAGGATAGATACCCCTGTAGGCACTCTAGGCTCGCTTTCAATTAAGAATGAGAACCAAGCAATTGTTACGTCCGGTGCCTATGTCTTTGTTGTAACCAGGGAACATGTCTGGGCATGTTCGCCTCTAATAGTAAGCGATACCAGCAGAGCTTCAATCCCCAGAGAACAATAGATCCTGGGATTCTGAGTGTCCCCCTATCAGAGGCTGAGGATATTTGAATGGTCCTATGATAGCCTCTGGTGGGAAACTAATCCCTATTTACCCAATCACCCATGGGGGTGGGGCGAGGTCAAGGTGTGGTTTACCTGTAAATATAAGCAGGCTCCCCCATCCCTTTCCCCCCCATGCTCCATCTCGACCTGCAATGAACCACCATGCTTTGTGCTTGTTCCTGACCACTTAATAAAAGAGCTATGATTGAAATCACTCCAACGGCCTCCTGAGTCCAGTACTCTTCAGCAATTAAGTCAGTTTTGAAGAGGGGATTGAAAGAAAAGGATTGGTGAAGTGTTCCAGGCATAAGGGACAGGGTAGAAGAATGGGTGTCCCAACCTCAGGTTAGTCCAATCTTATGAGAGATTGGAAGCAAAGCATTCCTGGTTAGCATTTGGATGGGAGGCTATGCAGTTCACGGTTGCTATGCAGAGGCAGGCAACGGGTCCCAACTTGGCTCATCTCTTGCCTTCAAAACGCTACAGGGTCACCGCAAGCTGGCTGTGACCTGATGGCATTTTCCACCACCAGAAGGATGGGCCGACTAAATCTGTATTGCTCTGCAACCAACAGTAGGTGCAATTATACAAAGTGCTGCTCTTCAGTATTCCAGTGCAGAGCTATCCGTGTATCTCTTTTGGCAACCCTATGAGTACACAGAGCTCACACTTCTGGTTATGGCAGCCACAGCTCCAATAAAGCACATGTGCAGTCTTTCTGCCATGGGGAAGTCCATAGGCGTAAACTACGGGGGGGGGGCTCAAGGGCTCGAGCCACCCCCGAAATTTCCCGGGGGGGGGGGGCTCAGCCACCCCTGGGAAAATGGAGCGCCCAGACCGGCTGGCTGGCCGGCTGCCACCGCCACCGCCTCTCCCCCTGCTCCGTTCCTCCCTCCCTCCGTCCAGGAACCAGCTGGGCAAATGCTCAGCGTGCTGGATGGAGGAACGGAGGCAGGAGCAGGTGGGGGGGGGGGGAGGTGGCGGGGCAGGCGCGGGCTGCCGCCTCGTTTGCCCGCCCACCGGCTGCTGCCGCCACCACCTCCCCCCCCTCGGGACTGACCTGGCTGCAGGCCCCACGGAGGCAGGAGTGGCCAGGCTAGGCCAGTCCGGGGGGGGGGCGGGGCGGCAGTGATATGGTCCCAGCGCGTGCGTGCGCGCGAAGAAGAGCCCCCACCCCGGATTTTAAAAGTCGACGCCTCTGGGGAAGTCCTCCTTATTGTGCTGAGCTGGGCTGCAGCGGAGGCTTTCGGCTAACGATTGTGGGGTTATTTGCTGAACGAGTTAAAAACCTATAACTATAACAACAGAACAGAAAACAGGAATCAGTTAGACCTCCATACAATAGATCCAACCATGAAGCCAAAGACTTCAACAGGAAAACCTTTCACAGCCAGCTAAAGCTCAGGAGGAAGGAGCAGATCCCGTGAAACGGCTGATTTGTAACATCCGAGAAACTACAGGAAAGGCCTTATTCCTAGTGGTCGGTGCCCCAATGCCTTGAGATGAGGAGACCAGGAGCAGAACCCAAGAAGATTAAATTAACAGGAGATTAAATTAACAGGAGAATTATCTGAAGAAAGGTTCTCTCTTTGTTTCAAGGCCATGGAATTCTTTTAAGGGAAAAAACCAACACTTTGAACTGGGCTTGGAAGTGCACTGGCAGAGAAGACAGTTAGCTCAGCTACAGCTGGGCGAGTTCTTTCTCAAAGATTCGTTGTAGTGCACTGCATTAGATGCAGTTTTCAAAATTTACTGAAGTTTGACAAAATGCAATTTCCCTGTGTTGCAGAGTTGGTGAAAGTCCTGCCTATAGGGTTGTCAACTTTGGGTTTGGACATTCTTGGAGACTTTTGGGGTGCAGCCTGGAGAGGAGAAGGGCCTCACAGGGATATATTGCCATTTTTTCCCCAGGGGAACTGATGTTTGTATCCTGGCGATCAATTGTAATTCCGGGAGATTCCCCAAGCCCCACCTGGAGTCTGTCAACCACACCTACTTGGCCTACTCTGGCTTACCCTCCATTTGCTCTTTCTCAGCTGGAGACTGGGAGGACATTTCCAGTTTCACATGGTACACCAGCTGGGACGACTGGGCTGCCCTCAGAGATAATCAGAAGCCTTCGTTTGATCGAAAACATAGCATCCAGAACATTAACAAGCTTGGGCTGCAAGAACCACATAGCACTGGTTCTGGGATTTCTTCACTGGTTATGTTTTCCTGGACCAATTTCTGGTGCCAGCTTTTAGATTTTAGTTTTACTGAAGGACACATGATTATTATTGGTGTTCCTGCTGATGCTTAGTTGCAAAATGTCACGCTTGTCATTAGTATCTTTCACAATTTGGGTTGGATCCAACCATTTTTTTCAGTGGTGAAAAAGGGAAGAGGGGGGTCCCCTTGGACCAATAAAAATGTCTTGCTGAGGATAATGGGAACCGCATGGCAAAAGCCATGCAAGCTGGGGGCTACAATAAGGAAGAGAACTGGGCATAACTGAGAGAACTGGGCATAACTGAGCAAAAAAGAACTGGCTGGATTCGACCCGCTGGGTACAAAAAGTACTCTGGAGCTTCTGCTCTAAACTTCTTCCAATTAGCCTTCTGGGAAAAAAAAATAGACAAGGTTTTGCAAACAGGCACTGGATAGGATGGGAACTACCCAGTAAGTCAGTGTTAGCAAAGCTTATCTTAATTAAAGAGATTTTTTTATTGGGATATTTGGTTAATATAGCAGAGTTTGCTCAGCCAAAGAAGCGTGATATTGCATGCAGAAAATAAATCTCCCAAGAAGTGTATCGCAAAAGTTAAAACTTACATTTATTCAAGCAGGTTCAGTTCACATTCAGGGTGCAGCCGAAGCAGAGAGAAGTCTAATCAAACAGTACTCTCCCAGTCATAAATGGCCAGATAATCCAGCAACATGTGTATGGGAGTATGAGGGCATTGTTTCTACAGGAGAGACCTATAGAGACAGGTGACTCCATGTAGAGCCATGTGAAAGATGGGGGAGAACAAAGTACACACAGAGAGAGGAGGGGTCAGAGGGCAGCTCCCAGGTTAAGACAAAAAGAGAGAGACATCTCATTCAAAGAGATAACACTTATACATGCTTAGAGTGATGTAGCGCCCTCCCCCCCATGCTCAGGCATGCTGAGTCGCTCACTCCAACAATGTTACTGTGAGCTCCCTTTTGGCCTGGCAGCTCTGGTTTTGCAAGGCTCATTTTAATCAGCTGCAAAGGAGCTGCCCTGGAAAAAGGCTTCATTTTGTCTGGCAAGCTTGGCGCTCGGAAAACTTTACTGCTCTGGTTAGTGGCATTATGAAGACACAGTGAAGGAAAAGTGACAAAAGAAGATGAAGTGACAAAGACAAACAACAAAGACAAGAGCAAGCTCAGTCTTAACCAAGAAGTCAGCTCTCAGCATGGAGTAAAATTATGGCTGTATTTGGGGCTGAGGACAGACTGGCAATCTGAAGCGGAGGCAAAGCGGAGGGAACTGGAGCGGGGGAAAAAACCCACGGAGCTGGCCGTTCACACTGGCCAGAGCAATGCGGATCAGCGGCGATACGGAGCGTTCAGACTGCCACGGAGCGTTCAGACTGCCGCATAGCCAGCGCGCGCGGCTCGCGTGCGCCGCTGCACTTTTTTTTGGTTTTCCTTTGATGTTTTTCGCATGTGCGCACATGCACAAAACTTTTTGCCGGTGCGTTCACACTTCCTCCGGATGCCTCCTGCTTCTTCCAGTTCACACTGTTTAGAAGCGGGAGGCATGCGGAGGAAGGCCCCTGAACACCGGGAAAAACCGGTGTCCCGGTAAAGCGGAAGGAAAGCGACTGGGAGACGGGTAAGTACGCAACGGAGCCGACGGACAGATGCGCATGTCTGAACGTGCTCCTTTCCTCCGTTTGCGAAGCGTGCCTGCCCCGCTTTAGATTGCCAGTCTGTCCTCAGCCTGGGAGCCTTGCCACGTTTAAGAGACACACACGAACACTATGCACAGGAAGGCTCCACTGATCTTCCCCTTTTTGCTACAATGGGCAGGGCAGCCGCAAACGACAACCACACAACTGTAGTCCTTAGTCCCTCCTTAACCGGCAGCAGGACTGCATGCTTCAAAGGAAACTGATTTCCAAGGGTAGAAAATCTTCTCTCTCAAAGTGCTTGAGAAAGAGAGGGACAGTTGTGGCCTCCCTGAATGGTACTTGAAGAAACCACAATGGATAATGCAGGAAGCACTGGGAAGGAGATTTGAAGAATAGCTTTGCAAAGTTGCCATGCAAAAATCAAGGCGACGCTGCGTTTAAAATGTTAATGCATCTTTAGAGGCTCATCTTGAGTGTTTGATGGGTTATGTTGGCTCTGGGATAACTCCCTGCTTGAATGTATGAGAAGGGTAACAACATTTATCTTGGTTTTATTGCCATGGAAAGGTAAATGAAAAAAAAGGGGGGGGAGAGAGATGAGGGGAGGAGACCTACATCACATATGTACCTTGTCAGGTATTTCCAACATTGGTGGTGGAAAGTGCTGTCAAGTCACTTTTGACTTATGGTGACCCCACAGGGGTTTCAAGGCAAGAGTCAAATGGAGGTGGTTTGTCGTTGCCCACTTCTGAGTAGTGACCTGGATTTCCTTGGAGGTCTCCCATCCAAATATGAACCAGGGCTGACCCTAATTAGCTTTTAAGATCTGAGACTGGGCTAACCCAAATACTGAGTGCCAAAAGAAATGGCTGTCATATTTGTCCCAGTGGAAGAACAACTTTTGGTGAGGTTACACATGGAAGAAAGGTGATCTATTTGTTCAGGTTGGGGCAGACACAGTGCCCCTTCCTTCCCCTGTTAATACTACATATCTGAAGTGTCTCCATTCTTGGAGCAAAATCTCCTCTCCTGCATGAACCATGGTTAAAAAGTTCACCAGCACTAGCATTAACCATGATTATTTTTAACCTAGACGGATTCCCCACAAGCAACTGTGCCACCCTTGTTTTCCATTTCCCCGTTTGCATTGGTCAATTTCATACTCTTCACTGTGCAGCTGCACTTTAACCCGCATCTCCCTCTGATTTCCCCTGCGTCTTCTCGATCTCAAAAAATAAGGATCGAGAAGACACGGAAGAAATCGAGGGGAGATGCGGTTCAAAATGCGGCTGTACAGTGAAGAGTGTGAAACTGACCAATGCAACTGGGGGAAATGGAAGAGCGACAGCGGCACAGCTGCTTGTGGGGAATCAGTCCTAGATTCCCCATAACCCAAGACTTGAAGTCTGTTTTAAACTGTGGTTTCAAACACTACTGAAAGAAGTATCCTGGTTAAACTTAACCATAGCTAATGCTGCTAAACCATGTATCCAAGGAAGAGGGAAATTTGCATTGGGCAGATGACGGACTGTGAGAAGACAGTGTGTACTCCTGAGTCCCAGTTCCTTAACCGCAGAAAAGAGGAAACCAACGTTATGTCTACACCAGCCTGACAAGAGAAGGATAATTTCTACCGTTTCTCCAGCCTCGTTGCATTATTTCTGCTTTCTCCTTAGGAGGAAGCACAGAAGAAACATGTTAACAGAAAAAGAAATAATAGCAGGAAAGTACAGTTCTTACAGTCAGTCGTGATTTCGTAGGGGGAGTTGAGGCGTGCGTCTCCGCAGGGCGAAGTGCTCACATACAGATGGAATAGAATGTTCTCTTTTAGCCTGTAGCCTCCCTCTTTTAACCGCACGAAGATTGATCGCTCCCCATCTTCTCGCCGCTTGCTAGGATCACAAAGAGAGGGTGTAGGTCATTTGTTACACTCTAAATCAGAACTAATTCTATTTTCCTTACGGGTTAGGCCTTTTTTTTGGTGCATACATATTTTCTTCTTTAGCACCTTGTATCCTCCCTTTCTCCGCATGATCTCTGGCATCCCAGTGAAATTAAGGCTCAAGGTATCGTCAGACCAATTAGACAGCAAAATAATTTGTATGCAGTTTCTGAAAGATTAAATGCTTTCACAGTTAAACAGCCGGATGTGTTTCAACACTTTTTGTCAACTTTTACAATTCAATAGGTCTGAAGGCTGTTTTGCCAGTGAGTTTAGACACAGCTTTTGAACTTTTCTTGCAAGTAAAAAAAAAAGGGAAATAGGATGGTAAAAACATTATGATTTATGGCCAAGCGAAAAGGGAATCTTTCAAACTGCTGGTTTGATGGTGGGTTGTATTCATAAACTAAAAATGCTACAGAGGTAAGCCTTTTCTCCTTATAAGAGGAATATAAGAGAACCTACAACCACCAGTTCATCAGTGGAAGGGTAAATATACTTTCCCTTAATTTATTGTCCTGCACTAAGGGTGGAGAATATTAATCCTGTTTATTTAGACATTAACATCTATGTGCATTGACCTGACTAGGCTAGCCCAGGCTAGCCTACTCTCATCAGATCACAGTTGCTAAGCAGGGTCAACCATGGTTAGTATTTGGATGAGAGACCACCAGGGAATACCAGGGTTGTTATGCAGAGGCAGGCAACAGCAAACCATCTTGCCTTAAAAACCCTACAGGGTCGTCATTAGTTGGCTGTGACTTAATAACACACAAAAAAAGTGTATTAGGTTTTTAAAGTAGGGGATTAGTTGATTGCTTTGGGAACGGAGAATTGTTTTTTGGGGACTGTCTCAAATTGTCTATGAAAGTCCCCTTTTCACCTGCTTCATATTTTATCAGGGAGCCTAAGCTTATTTATATGGTCATGGTTAGAGTAGACGGGTAAAGCCCTAAATGAAGCGGCTGATATGGAGTCGGTGGAAGTGCTGGCTACATTTGGAGCCAGGGCTCACTCATCCCCAGTTTTTTGGTAGGCCCCGTCAGGTGGCAACTTCCACCAGATTTAGGACTGTTTATTAGAAAATAAATGAATAAATAAGAACTTGTGTCTTTGTCCGATTCCTTTTAACAATATTTTTAAAATAAATAAATAAATGGAAATTTGAACGAATGAGATGGGCAGGAAAACTTGGCTAGCATTGTGAGGAATCTGTCAACAAAGGGAGTCCACCTAAGGCGGCCTCTTATTGGCGGTATGGCGGGAGTGGGGACATGGGTAGGGTGCAGGAAATTTTTAAAAGCCGTAGAAGTTTGAGACCAAGGTTTCTTAAGGGTGTCCCCTGATGAGACCGCCCATCAACTGAAATTGCCATTTTAAACCATTGCCTGCGAGACCAAGCCACAGAACTCTTAAAGGCACAGTGCCTGATACACCTTTACCTTCAAAGACACTGAGAGCTTAAAAACCAGCCTTGCTCCTGTCCCTTCCATTATGTGAAAAAAATTCACCTGGCAACTAGCCAGAAGGGGCAAAATCTGGAAAACAGTGGAAAAACTGGCCAGATGGCAACCATACAATCACTAGGAATCCCACCCCATTTGTCTCTTTAAATAGGACTGGAAGCAGAAAGTGCTGTCAAATTGAAACCAACTTATAGCAGCCCTACAGGGTTTTCAAGGAAAGAGACATTTTGAGGTGGTTTGCCATTATCTGCCTCTGCGTAGCAACCCTGGAATTCCTTGGGGGTCTCCCATCCAACTACTAACGAGGGCTGACCCTGCTTAGCCTCCAGGGCCTGATGAGACTGGGTTTGCCTGGGCCATCCAGGTGAAATTGGATTAGATGAGAATACTAAAGACTAAAACCCAATGCCTAGATAGTTAGGAACATTTACTTGAAGATAATCCATGCAGGTTTCTCTGTGCATTCCAAAGAAGCAAGTCTTGCCTCACAAATCCTACAAGGCTTCAGACTTCAACCACTTGATTCTGAATTGATTTCAGAGGAACCAATGAAGGGCAGACCTTCTGAAGTTTGGGGGTGGGTGGGCACTGCCAGCTAGCATTGTTGGAACATAGCACGAATGATCGGCCAAAGAGCCTGCACCGTTCTTGCACATCAGGAAGATGTAAACAGCCGTATTTCTCAACTCTGAACTAATTCTGTGATTCACTCTGTTTTCAGCCAGTCTCAAAAATAATATTGCTGTCTTGGAAACTAAACATGTATTGGTCGTTCTGAAGCAATGAGAAAAGTTAATCAATAATTATGCTGGATAGAACGCTGTATATTGCTTAGTTAGTTAGTGCTTTGAAATGCAAGGTCATTGAAACAGGATTCCTTGCAGTTACATGGAACGTCAACAACACCTAACTAACAGGTCTCCATTGTTTAGCTCCCAACATTATCGCTCCCTGGCTAAGCTAAAGACCCATGGGAACGGCAAGCAATCAGCAACATTTAGATAGAGACATTCCTAACACTTGAGCAGCTAGTTAGGCGGAGTTATATCGTATGATTTGTTAACAAATATGATGCTGTATGACACTGGTCCCTTCCTTTCTGTGCGTCCCCACCCCCTGGTATAAAACGCCAAGCCCAAGTAAAATCGGGGCTCGGCTTTTGATGCTGAAGCTTTTATTCAGGCTGAGACGGTAACATAAAAACTTGGTTTTTCCTATTCCTGGTGCCTGTGTACTTTTTCTTGGACGGTTCTGGTTTTTAGTTCCAAACCAAATGGGGACAGAAAACAAAAAGGCAAGGAAAATAATATGATCATGGGATGAGGGAAATGCCAGAATCACACAGATACTCCCTGATGTCCTCAGTCACTCATTACGTGGCCCAGGGATTGTCCCTGGAATGGTATCAGAAGTAGGCTCCAGGTTCACATCTGCCCACATCCCCAATCTTTTCCCTGCCCCTGCCTCAGGATAGACATTAATGACTGAACAGAGAGGTGGAGATGTTTAAATAAAACTCTCGTTCAGTTGTAAACTTCTAATCATGAGACGGAGAGCTGGGGCAGAGTGCTCAGGCCTGAGGCCTGTTCTCAGTTTCACTCCAGCCAAACTCCCACAGGCCAAGTAATAAAGGAACAGGCCCTCAGTGATGCCTTTATGGCCTCAACACTTGCTCTATTTCTTCAAGGTGTTACCAAGCTTGTTTACAATAGGAGTCCGCCTCAGGTCAGCGTGGAATCGAAATTGATTTAGCCAGCAGCAGACCTGCAGTTCCTTCGACAATGAGAAATATCAGGGAATTGGTGCTGGAAGGTGTTGTGTTTGTCTGCTTTAAAGCAGCCTGACTCTGAAGAAGAAAAAAACGGAACACAATGAGGATATGTAGAGAAGCCCTGGATCAGCTCTTTGCTCAGCCATCTTGGTTGCTGTAGCTGTCAGTCTATCTGCATGCCCTCCTTTGACCTTCCTTAGTGACTTAGGTCAGTTTTTCATCACTCTGTTTTTTAAAACTGTCCCTCATGGGAAGCTCATTTCTGCATGGATGTTTGTAATTACCCTGCCTCAATATGGTAGAGGCATTTCTTATTGAGAGTTTGTCAGAACTCTTGTACGCACAGTTTATGAAACAGCTATACCCTCTTGTATTCTGTCACTGACTAGCAAGTTAACCTTGGTGGGCAAACTTAGCACCCCTCTGACACAGATAGACATACATATAGGCTAAGTGCTATTGATGATTCTAATCACAGAAACAGAAATCAACCATGAATATATTCAGATATTAACTTTGGTTCATTGCTTAAATGCATGCTGGGAGAATAAGAAAAGCTAACTTGCTATTCTGCTAAGGTCTGCGGCCTTGGTTGGCCAATTACAACTGCGCATGTGCTGGTTAGTTTAGCTAAATGCAGAACAATAAGACTGTGACTATATCAGTAAAAATAGATACTTTTAGAGCTGTATAGACCAGGGGTCCTCAAACTACGGCCCGCGGGCCACATGCGGCCCGCCGAGGACATTTATCCGGCCCGCCGGCTAGGTTCCTGTTTAGCTGCACCAGCGCACCAATTTTACCCGGCCAGCGCAGCTATTTTTTTCACAGCGCAGGGGCCGGCGGTTCCCTTCCCAGTGGCCACGCAGCACAGATCTGTTTCTGTTTTCTAATCTGGGCTGGCCCCGCCTCCCCTCAGCTGGGGTTTGCTTGCCCTGTGAAAGGGGGCACTGCTGCCTTCCTGGCAGCCCTCTACCTCGTGCTCCTAGAGTTACCCTGGCCCAGACGGAGGACTGCTCTGTTGCCTGCCTTCTGCCCTTCCTGAGGTGAGTTGCCGGGTTGTTTTGTTTTGTCTGGGGATGGGGGGAGGTCAGCTGGAGGGCCCAGGCCGGGACCTGTGGAGGATCTCTGGCCGTGTGTTTGCTGGGCGGCCCTGCGCTCTTCTTTCCAACCTCCCCCATTTCTCTTCTCTTGGGAAGGGGGAGGAAGGATGAGCTTTTGCACCCAGGCTGCAAGCAATCCGTGGAGGATCTCTGCCCCTCAGTGTGTTTGCTGGGCGGCCGTGCGCCCTTCTTTCCAGCCTCCCTGGTTTCTTTTCCCTTTGGGAAGTGGGGGGGGGGGAGATGAGCTTTTGCACCCAGGCTGCAAGCAATCCGTGGAGGATCTCTGCCCCTGAGTGTGTTTGCTGGGCGGCCGTGCGCCCTTCCTTCCAGCCTCCCTGGTTTCTTTTCCCTTTGGGAAGTGGGGGGGGGGGGGGAGATGAGCTTTTGCACCCAGGCTGCAAGCAATCCGTGGAGGATCTCTGCCCCTGAGTGTGTTTGCTGGGCGGCCGTGCGCCCTTCCTTCCAGCCTCCTGCGTTTCTTTTCCCTTTGGGAAGTGGGGGGGAGGGGGAGAATGAGCTTTTGCACCCAGGCTGCAAGCAATCCGTGGAGGATCTCTGCCCCAGTGTTTTCAATTATTGTAAAAAAGAAAAGGAAGAAGCGAGGCCAACCCTATCAGACTGGCTTGGTTGCCAGACCCCAGTGGGGAAATTCCTGGAGATTTGCTAGTGGAGCCTGGGGAGGACAGGGACCCCAGTGGGGTCCAGTGCCACAGAGTCCACCCTCCAAAGCAGCCATTTCATCCGGGGGAACTGGTCTCTATAGTCTGGAGATGAGCTGTAATTCTGGGGGATCCACAGGTCCCACCTGGAGGTTGGCACCCTCAAAGCCAGATCCAGCAGCTGGGGTTAGCAGAGCAGAGCGGGGGTGGGTGGGAGAGCCGTACTAAGAGAGAGAGAGGGAAATAAGAAAAAGTGGAGGGTGTATCTTCCTTTTCCTGGAGTCCTGTGTACTCTCCATGCTGATGGGGAAAGGGCCAAGAAATGGAAGCAAACAGGGACTCTCAGTCTGGGGCAAGTGATGCTCTGTATTCTTGGTGCTTGGGGGGGGGGGAGGCAACAGTGGGAGGGCTTCCTGCCCTCACTGCTGGACCTCCTGAGGGTACCTGGTGTTTTTGGCCACTGTGTGACAGAGGGTTGGACTGGATGGGCCACTGGCCTGATCCAGCATTGGCCTCTCTTATGTTCTTATGGGTGCTTTTCCTTGGCAACCCTTTTTTGGACCTTTCATAAAGGAGTGAAGGACCTCTGAGCATGTGTAGCTCCCTCCCCCAACAGGCAGGAAAACAGGAGGGATGTGCCTGTGGGTTTGTGTGATGCTGCCCCAGTGAAAGATAATCGCCAGGCTTCTCTCCCCCCATTTGCCCTTTGACAACAAGCAGCTTTCTTAAGTCAACACATCTTAAGCCCATGAGTGGCTATTAGAAGAAGAGATTGGATTTATATCCCGCCCTTCACTCACTTAGAGTCTCAGAGCGGCTTACAAACTCCTTTCCCTCCCCCTGCCCACAACAGACACCCTGTGAGGCAGGTGGGGCTGAGAGAGCTCTGAGACAACTGTCCTTGAGAGAACAGCTCTGAGAGAACTTGTGACTGACCCAAGGTCATCCAGCAGATGCAAGTGGAGGCGTGGGGAATCAAACCCTGTTCTCCCAGATTAGAGTCTCTGCACACTTAACCACTTGTTCCCGTTTTGTTTTTTTACTTCAAAATAAGATATGTGCAGTGTGCATAGGAATTTGTTCATAGTTTTTTTAAAAAAAACTATAGTCCGGCCCGCCAGCGGTCTGAGGAACAGTGAACTGGCCCCCTGTTTAAAAAGTTTGAGGACCCCTGGTATAGACGCAGAAGAAAGTGTCAATTGTTTGACTGACATTTTTCTTGGGAAAATCCAACCAATAGGCACTAGGCCAATGAGAAATAGGTGACAAAGTTGTGACGAAGTTTAATGGAACCAATAGTTATGCCTGGTTTGTTTGATGTCATATTGAGTATAAAATTCTATGTCGCCCATTGTAACTTTGGGAGAGCTGGTGGGTATTTCAGGGTCCAAAACCTTGCTGTACCTGTGCTCCTTTTATTAATTAATATTAATTAATTAATTAATGGCATCTGGTATTTTTGGCCACTGTGTGACAGAATGTTGGACTGGATGGGCCACTGGCCTGATCCAACATTGGCTTCTCTTATGTTCTCTTATATTTTTTTTAGTTTTCCTCTCTATCGGACTGAGTTGTGTGTTTCCTCAAACTGTGCTGGGCAAACACAACCAGAGACAGAATTTCTGTCCCACAGACCTGCAAACCATCAAATCATAGTCCAGTATGATAAGCTTAACTTGGTTTTCTTAGAGTAGTCCCTTGGATACCCTCTTGATACTTAATATTTTTAAAGAGGTGCACACATGGTAAGCATGAGTGTATATGGTAAAGATTATATATGGTGGATTTTTTTCTCAGCAAATCCCTGTAAATTCTCCTTTGAACATGCGTATTGAGTACTTTTCTTCCGAAAAGTAATATTCTGTTATAATGTACAAGCTACAAGCACCACCCTGACAATGGCATTATTTTCCTAACACATGTATATGGACAAAAGAGTCTCGCTTCCCCTTTCACAAGCTCCACAGCACACGTGCACGAAGTATTAATACTTGTGTCTGAAAAGTAATCATAGCTCATTCATTAATGGGGCTAATTAAAAAGATTTTCACTCATCGACCTTCACATTTCTCATACAGACAGATCATCCTTTAAAAAAAATAGTAATAATCCCAGAGTGGTTGGTACTCTTGCTAAATCTGGATGCAGCTAAACTACTTTTCTTCTTTTCCATCTGTATACCTGACAATCCTTAGCAACTCCTTGTATTTTGCTTTCTACTAGCTTGTCATCTTGCTCGATCACCTCCCTCCCCTTCCAGCACAGTCTGCATGCTGTTAAAACCGCTTGGCTGTCACTCTTCCATGGTTTGCTTGTTTTGTCGGTTTTTGATGCTGTGATGCGTTTTCTGTCGAGTGAAATTTACAGGCACATTACCCTGCTTGACAGCAACACAGAGCCACTGGGAACTCCTGAGGAGAGGGCGGCCTCCCGCAGCTCTCTCATTTTCCTACCACCTTCAGTGAACTCTCCGAACCACTTTAATTGCATTATCACCCTGACAGAAACCTCCGGAACAATGGAATACCTGAAAACCTTCTTACGTCAAGAGTTTTAAGACATCACACATATTCTGAAATAATTCAGAGCTAAAACGACAAAGCATCAATGTCTGCTGTTACAAAGTTAAAATGTGTTACCAAGGAAACCTGGGGGGGGTGTATTTAGAGAGTGTTGCTAGGTGTGTGGTGGAGTATGGGGGTAGGCATCAGTTCTGCAAATTGTTTATTGGCCTAGATTAAATAAGACTCATGGACCAATTTCCTCCCGGAGGTATTATTCTCACTAAATCCTTCCAAAACTGGGTTGAGTTGACCCACATTGCTTCTTCATGCCAAGCAGTAAATGGCTTGGTTCTGACTACTGTTTTTCATTCTTCAAATGTCTGACTCCATCAGACAAAAAAGTTCTCTTTCATGAGGAGGGCAAGGTAGGGTTGCCAACTCTGGGCTGGGAAATACCAGGAGATTTTGGGGGTGGAGTCTGAAGAGAGCGGATTTGGGGAGGGGAGGGACTTCAGTGGGGTTTAGTGCTATCAAGTCCACCTTTTCTCTCTCAGTGAGCTGGTCTCTGTCATCTGGAGATCAGTTGTAATCCAGAGAGATCTCCAGCCATCACCAAGAGGTTGGTAGCCTTAAAACTGGGGAAAGCAGTGCATTTAACAGAGAATACACCAGTTAGTCTGGATCTGGCCAGAATAGCAGAAATGAGTGGGGGCTTGAGGGGGCCCCTGCAACTCCAGCTGCAGCTCTGGCTTAGAAAGGGTAATTTCCCAAAAGGAGCAAGATGCAAGGTTACCAGCCTCAAGCGGCAACCTGGAGTTACCTCTGAATTACAACTGATCTCCAGACCACCGAACTCAGTTACCCTGGAGGAAAGGGCAGCTTTGTGGGGGTGGACTCTGGAATCACACCCCTGCTGACAACCCTTCCCAGACCCTGGTCCCAAATCTCCAGGAATTTCCCAAGCCAGAGTTGGCACCCTGAGCAAAAAAGAGAAGGAGGCCACCCTCAGTCTCTTTGGTAACTTCAGTTTCCAGGGACAGCGGCACAACTGAGGAGAAGCGCTTCCCATGAAAGGCCCAGGGCTTGAAATACCAGTGCAAGAGGAGGGTTACACAGCTCCTGCTCAGTGTCAGGCCTATGGCAAAGGGCCCAAGGACAAGCAACGCCCATCTTTGGAAGTCAGCAAGTCCTTCACATTTTTGAAATGGACTTGGGGAGGGTGATACAGGGCTGGACCCCGAAGTGCTTTTGGGTCAAGTTGCTAAAACAATTTCCATTTGTCTCAGTGTGACAGGAGCCTGAGTGTGAGATTTGCATCTGTATTTGTATAACAAAGGGAGCATCTGAAAGCCAGTGCAGATACGGGGGGGGGGGGGGGGGGGAGTGGTGCACCTGCACAAAAAACTGTTCATACACACATGAGTTTGTCAGGTCCTTCCTATTCCCCGGCAGGGGATTGGGGGGGGGGGGGACATTTCTGGAGGGGGTGGGGATGTCCCCAACGTGATGACATCACACAACTGAACTCCAAGCGTGCACATTCTCTGCTTGAAGTTCAGCTGCGTGGCCGGTGGCCATCCCTCTCCCTCTCCTCTAGCAAGATTTAAAGGGCCCTCCAGCTGACTGGTGGGCCACATGCTCCCACTGGAGGACCCTTTAAATTTTGCAGGAGGGGAGGAAGGGGGTGGCTGCCATTGGGGGCGGGGCTTCCCCCTGCCGTTGGGGGCGGGGCTTCCCCCACCAGCCAGGTGCCAGTGGAGGGATCCTGCCCCCGCCTGGGGACTGTCATCCCTACACACACATTGTGTTCGGGTGTGAATCGCGTAATGTCTAAAGAACTACTCATTAAAGATCTCAGTGGCCAGTTCTGTAGTCAGTGTGTACCAGCTTCAAAGATGGGGGTCCCAAATGAACTCCCCATTAGGTAACACAGCCCTGAAACAATAATTCTAAAATTTACAATTTCGAATAAAAGTCTCCCTCCCTTAACAGTTTCCATACACAAATCGTAGTTACCTTAAACAAGGTGTTAAGAGCCTGTGATTAAGGTTCAAGCTCCCCAGCAGGGCGGTCTTTCTTTCCTCCTCTGCTCTCCACCCATTCTGCACCCTCCTGCATCTAGAGGCTCCACCCCTTCCTGGCTCATTCCATTCCTAGCTAGGGGTTACAAGCGCACCCCGACAAGAGGGCATTTTGCCTGAAATTAGCCACTGCGATCTTCCAAGAGAAGCTCTTCTGAGCTACTGCAACCTGGAGGGCCGACATGGGTCACACGAGGATCTGGGAGACCCAGGTTCAGATCCTCACTCTACCATGGAAGTTCACTGGATGAGCTTGAGCCAGTCACCCTCAGCCTAACCTACTCCACAGGGTAGTTGTTGTGAGGAAAAAACGGAGGAAGAGAGAATGTTGCCATCAGCCGCTTTGGGCCCCACTGAGGAGAAAACTGGAATATAAACATCTAATATCTGATTCCGAGACAGGAGAAAGGAGAAGGAAATTAGACAGGGATCAGGGAGCTAATTCACTTCTGATATCCTATTGCTAGGAGTGCATAAAGTCTGTTCAGTCTAACGATGAGAACTGTTTTTAAGCGGAACCCAGAGTAGCCAGTCAGGTTACCAACTTCCAGGTTGGGCCTGGAGACCTCCTGGAATTACAGCAGATCTGCAGAGAACAGGAATTAATCCCTCTGGAGAAAATGGAGGGTGGACTCTAGGGCAGTGGTGGCAAACCTATGGCACGCGTGCCAGAGGTGGTACTCAGAGCCCTCTCTGTGGGCATGCACGGCATCGCCCCAGCACAGAGTTCACAAGATTGGAAAGCAAAAATCACATTAATTGTTCAAAAGCATGCCAAATGCAAACTTTTACCTTTCAATAAAAAGTTGTTTGTATCATTGAAAGCTCTGTTATTGTGTTTTTCTTTTAAGACAAAAAATGTTAATGTATGAGTTGTTTTTTCTAAAACGAAAACCTCAGTATTCAGGTTAAATTGCCGTGTTGGCACTTTGCGATAAATAAGTGGGTTTTGGGTTGCAGTTTTGGCACTCGGTCTCTAAAAGGTTCACCATCACTGCTCTAGGGCATTATACCCTGCCCTCCTTAGGCTCCGCCCCCCAAATCTCCTGTTCCTGACCTGGAGCTGGCCACTGTACAGCCCAATCAACACTATGGGCCTTTTCTCACTAGCCTTGCCCCCAGTTTACATTCCTGCCTGAGCCGGTGCTTCTCGTCAATTTCAGAACAGTTGTTCCCGGCTCTCACTTTGTTCGGGGGTATTGCAGAGCTGCATCGGAGTTTGCTCGGAGCAAGAAAAACCTGTTTTTTGAGGTTTTCCAAATTCCCTCCGGACGCAAAGCTTGAAATGCGCCCGCCCATGCGCCCGCCCTCTAACAGGACCGCCCCATGGTGGGAGTGACTTTTCTTTTCTTTTTTTATCATTTATACTTTAATAACGCTATTTTGTTATTACACCACAATAAAATATAAGTTGCAATTATTTCACTGTATTTTATACTTGTGAGAGGTTTTTTTAGCAATGGCACTGTTTTTAACCTATTCCTAAGGACCATTTAGTTTGTCGGGGAAAATCTTTTGGAAGGGGGAAGGGGGAGCGTTAAAAATCCGGCAGCAGGAAAAATAAAGCTGAGTTTGGCGAAAGGAGGGCACCTGTGGTCTCTGCCGCTGACCGGCGCCGACTTCTCCTGTGCGTTTACTCCCTCCACCCCGGCCACCCCCCCCCCGTGGAAGGCGACCTTCTCTGGCCTTTGAGCGGACGTTCCCCGTCTCCCGGCTCTCCCCTCCGTCCTTCTGCCCTCCCTCCCCCGTGCGCTCAGCACTGCCTGCCCGGGGCGAGCACCTCTCGCTTCCCCTGTCTCCCTCGCTCCACCCCGGCTCCCTGGCTGCGCTCCCCCTTGGAGGATCAGTGTGCCCCAGCAGAACACGTGTTGTAGAGGAGGAGAGGAGGAGGGGCGGAGAAAAGAAGAGGGGCCCCGCGGCTGCTTGAATGCTAGTATTGCGCAATAATGCAACCACGGAAGCATTTAAAAAAAAAAGAAGAAGAAAAGGGAGGGACGGGGAGGGGAGGAGAGGGAAAGAGGAGGGGAAAAGGACCGACAAGACTCGAAGGAAATCTTGTGCGAACGGAAACATTCGGGGAGGAAACGAGGGTGTGTGAAACTGGGGGAAATGTTCCAGAGAATACTTAAAGGGGAAAACCAGACGCAATTTGGAAGAAACTAACATGTGCGAAAAGGCCCTACATGTAAACAAGAAAGATTTCAGCATGATTATGCATTGTAAAAGGGAACAGAAGCAGCTGTGCAGTAGTTTCCAACTCCCCTTTCGAAAGGCACGTAGGACAGACAATGTGCGTGTGTGTTTGTGTGTGTCAGGAGAGAAGAGGCATACACTCCTGGAGAGAGAGAGAGAGAGCGTTGCAGAAGTTGTTGGGAACACAGTTTTGTTTTGCTCTGAAAATTCCCTTCACACACAAAAATGTAGCATTGATCCAAATAACATAATAACATAACTGAATGTACTATGAAGACGGATCAATACGGAGCTTAAGATACAGTGATTGCACTCCGGTCCCTAGAGAAACTGATGCCATTCTCGCCACAAAGCAAGCACTGGGACGGCTACACGGAGAAAACATAATAATTTAATGTAAACCTAACATGAAAGAATCAGAGACTATAAAGAGACAGGATATCTGTTACGGCCAATCCCTCCAGGGTTCTTGTATTCTTTCTCCTCCTTTTAAGCTTATTTTTATTTAGTTTACAAATCTTACACCCTGCGTTTCTTCCCTAATAAGGGCCACTGAGGTGGCTAAGAAAAGAAAAAATGTACATAACTATGCTGTTTTTATTCAACACTGCACGGAAAAATCTGTTAATGAATGGCTCACCTGAAAGCCAAGTAGTTGGGAAAGGCGAGATGAAGGTACTGCAAACCATGACATATCTCAGTAGGACTGTCAAGTCCCCCCTGGCCACCAGTGAGTGTGTGTGGGGGGGAAGTTGCCAGATCCAGGTTGGGAAATTCCGGAAGATTTGGGGATGGAGCCATGGGGAAGACAGGGACCTCAGTGGGGTACAATGCTGTAGAGTCCACCCTCCAAAGCATCCATTTTCTCCAGGGGAACTGATAGGGTTGCCAGGTTTGTTAGATGACTGGGTGGGGGATCGAGGTACACTTACCAGGAGCAGGGAAAGAAGAAACCAGAAATAAACATGACGACATAGGCATGTCAGGGACGTAGGGGGCAACGCTCTAGTTTGTGGGCAAAACCACAATAATAATGGTAGAACAAGCTTCTTAGCATGGAGTTTTGCCCCAAAACCAGAGCGTCACCCACCGATGCCCCTGAAGTGCCTACATCTCTTCCGGGATGGCAACATAGGCATTTTGTGTCTATTTTCAGTTTCTCACCTTTTTTGGGGGGGTAATTTTTTCAAGCTCCCGATAGCCCTGAAGCGAGGGGAGGGTCTCCAAACCAGGGATCGCCCGCCCCCAACTGGGGACTGGCAGCCCTAGGAACGGATCTCTGTAGTCTGGAGATGAGCTGGAACGCTGGGGGATCCCCAGGTCTCACCTGGAGGCTGGCATCCCTACATGTAGGTCAAGCTAATTCTTCCACCGCTTCCTATGGTGCTGTTAGAAAGGAAGCGTTTATGACTGACAGTTTGGGATTCCAGGGCTCCTGTCTGCTTCACATGCCAGTGGGTGGCTCTTTTATGATTAGTAGTATTGATCACAATTATGATTAAAGCCTTAATAACCACCATAGTACAAGAGAGCATGCTTATCGTAAATAACCTCTCGTGTATGACTCAGCACCCGCAAGCAAGGAAAATGCCTTTAATGAGAAGATGTCTAGCCTTTCATTCTCTGGCCATTTACTGCTATTATCAGGCCTCTGTTTAAAGCACTGGTCACAAACAACCAACAGGCTCCATAAAATGTGACTTTAAGACCTAACAGGTGCTGAAGGAAAACAGACTCACGCAAACAAAATCTGATTCTGTTTGTACACTTGTTTAGCTGCGTGTCACTCCCGAACTTTGCGATAAGTGGGTCAGAAAAACAACTACATTGCAACTTTCACAAACTAAAGCTCACTTATCCAAAACCTAGCGTTCAGAATCCACCGCATTGCTGCCCCCGACACAACCTTTCAGTATAGTCCTAGACCTGGCCTGCAGAAGAAGAAGAAGAAGAAGAAGAAGAAGAAGAAGAAGAAGAAGAAGAAGAAGAAGAGGAGATT
The DNA here is from genome assembly GCA_029233225.1 of Lepidodactylus listeri. Lineage (NCBI taxonomy): Eukaryota > Metazoa > Chordata > Lepidosauria > Squamata > Gekkonidae > Lepidodactylus > Lepidodactylus listeri. The sequence continues at coordinate 17,490,853 of JARCFY010000012.1, forward strand.
GGATTTATATCCCACCCTTCACTCACTTGGAGTCTCAGAGAGGCTTACAAACTCCTTTCCCTTCCCCTCCCCACAACAGACACCCTGTGAGGTAGGTGGGGCTGAGAGAGCTCTGAGACAACTGTCCTTGAGAGAACAGCTGGTACAGAGCTATGGCTTGCCCAAGGTCATCCAGCAGCTGCAAGTGGAGGAGTGGGGAATCAAACCTGGTTCTCCCAGACTAGAGTCCGCGCACTTAACCACTACACCAAACTGGCTCTCCTTGGGGCCACCACCGAAGGTGGCAGGAGGAAAAAAATGGCAGCATCACATGTGGTGCTATGTTACCTCCAGTAAAACCCTGGAAGTGACATAGGGTAGCTCTAGGAATCGCTGGAAACTCTATGGACAGTGACCCCCTAAGCTTCCCTATGTCACTTTGCGGTTTTTACCAGAAGTGACTTAGTGCTGCAGCTTGCATTGCCCCTCATATCCCTGCCCACAATCCTACCGCCACAATCCTACCACCACCAGCCAATATGGCAGCTCACTAGGAGGTGAACTTCAACATTTGCGAGTTACCTTGGACTAAGAAAACAAGGAACAGTCAAGGATTTGGCAGCCACAATTCTTGGCTAGTACATAGTCTGAAGACAAGGAATTCCTTATCAACTATAAAATACTCCCATTCTTTAACAAGTCCACAGGCCTCTGATATTCACAGTGCAACCCTAAACAGAATCACACCCTCCTAAGCCAATTGAAGTCAACGGACTTGGAAGGATGCAACTCTGCTTATGACAGCACTGTTAAAGTGGTGTAATATATGATGCACCCAGTTGTCTTGTACCCAGTCAGGCCACTAGTCCCCCCCCCCCAGCACAACAGCAACTCTCAGGCTCCCCACACCCACTCCTTAGGGTTGCTAAGTCACTTACCTCCAGGAGCGGGGGAGTCCCGCTCCTGTTCAGGGAGTTGCGCGTGCGCACGCAGCATGATGACGTCATTTCAATGCCTCCCTGCACCCCCTTCCATGCCTTTCCATGCTCGCTTGCCTGGCAAACGAGCTAGGAAAGCTGGGGGAGAGACTCTGTCGGGCTTCTTCTGCTCGTCCGCTTCTGCAAGCAGACAGAGGAAGCCAGAGGGAGGCATTTCAATGCCTCCCTGCACCCCCCCATGCCGGATTGGGCTACTTCGGGGGTGGGATCCCCCCGCCGGCCAAATCCGGACCGGCAGATTGGGGACCCCTTTAGCGGGGGATTCCCCGCCCCCTGGGGGGACTTGGCAGCCCTACCACTCCTCCCTCCCTCCCTCTCTTTCCCTCCTTCCAGACAACTGCCCAGTGTGATGACGTCACCCGGAGGTGATGTCATCACACTGGGCATGTTACCAGGGTGACGCTCTAGCAATCACCCCGAAACTCTATGGCACCATAGAGTTTCAGGGCGATTGCCAGTGTTGCCCTGGCAATGTGCCCAGCATGATGACGTCACTTCCGGGTGACGTCATCACACTGGGCAGTTGCCTGGAGGGAGAGAGAGAGGGGGAGGGAGGAGTGGGTGGGGAGAGGGGTGCGGAGGAGCCAGGTGGGGGGGAGAGGCTCTTGCGGTGGTGGTGGGGATATCATCCCAGCGTGTGCGCGCAAAGCGTGCGCACAGAGAAATGAAGTTAAAAAGGTAAAATTTTGCCAAACCTTCTCTCTTGCTCTCTCCCTCTGTTTCCCTCCCCCTTCCCTCCCACCCCTCTGGCCCAGCCCCCCCGCCCCCCCCCCCCCGGGAAATTGGAAAGTCTATGCCCTTGGTTAGTCTGTCTGTAGCAGTAGAAAAGAGCAAGAGTCCAGTAGCACCTTCCAGACTAACACAATTTGTGGCTGGGTGTGAGCTTTCATGAGTCACTGCTGAAGAAGTATCTGAAGAAGTGAGCAGTGATTCACGAAAGCTCATACCCCGCCACAAATTGTGTTAGTCTGGAAGGTGCTACTGGACTCTTGCTCTTTTCTACTGGAAACCTCTGTTTATTTATTTGCTTTATTTATTTCATTTATGCCCCACTTTGCTCCCCTGCGTGCTCACAACATTCTTCCCTTCTCCATTTTATCCTCACAACAACCTTGTGAGGTAAGTTAGGCTGAGAGCACACGACTGGACCAAAGTCACCCAGCAAGCTTCTGTGGCAGAATGGGGATTCGAACTTGGGTCAGATAAAAATACCAGGTGCCATCAGGTAAAGAACGGATAAAAGGAAGTACTTCTTCACCCAAAGAGTGATTAACACATGGAATTCACTGCCACACAGGAGGCTACAAGCATGGACAGCTTCAAGAGGGAACTGGATAAACATATGGAGCAGAGGTCCATCAGTGGCTATTAGCCACAAGGTATAGATAGGAACTCTCAGTCTGGGGCAAGTGATGCTCTGTATTCTTGGTGCTTGAGAGGGGGGGCAACAGTGGGAGGGCTTCTAGTGTCCTGGCCCTACTGGTGGACATCCTGAGGGCACCTGGTGTTTTTGGCCACTGTGTGACACAGAGTGTTGGACTGGATGGGCCATTGGCCTGATCCAACATTGGCTTCTCTTATGTTCTTATGTTCTCCCAGATCCCAGTCCGGCACTCTAACCACTACGCTACACTACTCTGCTGCTTCCTCCAAACCCAGCTTACCTCAAGTGCAGTTCCAGCTGCGAATAAAGAAAGTGGAGGAAGGCCCTCCGTGCCACAATCTCCGCGTGGCAATCGTTGACCACCAGTCCTTGGTCGTTGATGTATTCTCCATTTATACATTTAGTACCCGAGGTCAGCACAATAACCTGAGCCTGCCGGATGTTCAAACCTGTAGAAAGGGAGGGGGGGGGGAATAAGACAAAAAACATAATAACAACTGTACAAACAAGGAGGATTTAGAATTGGCTGTCAGTGCTACATCGTAATTGTCCTTGAAGACCACACTTTCATTTGGCGGCAGAAACAGCTCTAATAGGGTGCTAGTGAAGATGATTACACGGCCCCTGGAATACGCTGCAATCTCACATCTCGGCACTATTAGAATAATGCTGGGTCCATTTCAGCCTGGACGGCTAATTCCCAGATAAAAGCCAGCCAGCAAGTTTACTTGCTAAAGCAATAATGACATCCCAGCTGATGCACACCCTGTATGGAGGGACTGATAAATAAATAGTAACTCTGATGGGCATTCCTGACAGTCTTTGAAACATACACTCCCTGTCATGTGAGGTTCATTGCTGTGGCACTGGTAGCATTAAATAAAAGGCTTACAAGCGCCTCTTCTTTAGAAGGCACACGGGACACACAGATCCTCCCCAGTTTGGCCGGGCCCCTGAATGAAGGTCAGCCCCTACTGCAGCTTTCCCTAGCTACTTGCACCGGAGTTCCTTTGAGCCCCGTAAGCTCTACCCTGCCGTTCTCAGCTCACTTATCTCACCGCCATTCATCACTCCCCCATAAATGTTTCTGCTAGCTCATCAACGTATGGTCTTTTGGAATAAATGCTACTTTTCTGACCAAGGCCAATATCATGTAAAATGCTGATTTTTTAATAAAGCAATTTAAATTTTTTCTTAATTTATGGGCCCCCAAACAGGTTGTCCGATCCCCTCCATTGTTCTCTATGGTGGGAAAAAATGTTACTTTTCCCCTACCATAGAGAACAATGGAGAGAATGGGGGCAACCTGTTTGGGGGCCTGTAGAATTGGACCCCCTGGTCCAATCTTCTTGAAACTTGGTGGGTATTTCGAGGAGAGGCCCCAGCAGCTACCCTGCAAGTTTGGAGCCTCTCCCTCAAACCCCCTCCCCTCCAGTGGCTTTTAAAGTTGCCGCCGAATTTCGGCAGCAATTCGGCAGCGGGCTGAATCAGATCAGAGAATCTTATTCGGCCTGTGGCTGCCCTAGTGGCCACTCCTGAGCTGGCGGAGCTTCGCTCTGGCCCCAAAGGACCCCTGGAAATAACCTTTATAAAGTTTATATCTCTGGTACCTTGTGTTACATTTTATGGCACATGTGGCCTGGCTTGACAAAGTGACATTTATGTCAGATCTGGGCCTCATAACAAATGAGTTCGTCACCTCTGCTCTATAGCAAAACCCATGGGTCCCAGTTTGACAAGAAAACCATAGAGTCTTCAGCAATTGCTAAAGAAGACTGAAGTCACTTCCAGGGAAACTTAAAATGTTTGGTGTTTACTGGGCAAAAAAAAAATGAACGATACAAACTTTATTTCTGAATAGCGCACTCAAAAATGTTTGCAGTATAATAAGTTTTTGCAAGACTATTGTTTTGTTTTTCTGGCAGACCAGATGAAGGACCACAGCCTAAGTAATTAAATAACCATTAAAAACAATTAAGCTCAGGAGGCACATTGCATTAAAACAGGAGAGAGAGAGGGAGAGAGAGAGACGCAGCGTTTTGTATTCACCCTGCTTTAGCTCCGAAAGTGCTGCCATACTAATCGTTTCCCAAAGGGCTTACCCACCTTCCAGCTACACAATTTCATATGGGCCAGGAAAACAGAACTTCTTTATTATAACCTTGACACCCGACCTACCTGCCTGGGAAAGTTTCTGAATACTTCTTCCCCTTCCAAGCCTTGCATGAAATAACTTCTGGGATAAGAGAAAGAAGGATGAAACTAGAAATAATGGGTGAAAAATGTATAACTATGGGTTTTTATTATTAGGCTAAACCCTCATAATAGTTTTCAATTTGAAGAGGAAATGGAGCAAGGTAACTGCATGGGGGGGGGGAGAAGCAGGAGGCGGAAAAGGTGCTGTGTCAGCACATGTGGGGGAATGGGATGGAGAGGAGGGACAGAGAGGAGCAACGGGAAGTGACTGCTTTTAGCGGGACAGATATTTTGCAATGCCTTCTTGGGGGACAAAAACCTATTTGGCGACTTCATTTGCAAAACCTTTGCTTCTATTTGCTACAGATTTGTTTTTCCAAGAGTGCCTTGTGAGCCACACCGGCAAGGAAGGGTGCTGGCTACATCTTTGTATCGGAACTGCAATATTGCCAACTTTCAACATTAAGTGAGAGTCACCTGGGTAGCATCTGACCATGCAATTCTTCAAAGATACAGCACTGTAAACAGTAAGATCTATATGTCCACTCATCCATGTGCATGAGAAAGGATCGGTAATCTTTTGTCTGTTTCATTACCAAGGGGCATGACAATGAAGGGGGGCAAAACCACTGGAACGCCTCTGTAGGTGGAGACCAAATAGGGATGCCAGCCTCCAGGTGGGACCTGGAGATCCCCTGGAACTACAGCTCATATCCAGATTACAGAGATCAGTTCCCATGGAGAAAATGGATGCTTTGGAAGGTGGACTCTATGGCACTGTGCCCCACTGAGGTCCCTGTCCTCCCCAGGCTCCACCCCCTGATCTTCCGCTGGTGGCTAGGGGGGACCCGGGGACCCTAAAGCCAAAGACACCTAAGAAGCAGTTCAACAGCAAGCACAAATGAACCAGTCTTACCATAAACCTGCTCAGGAAAAACTGAGACCAGGAGAGGCCAAATTATTCACTTAGCCAAGTCCATGCAGGGGAGTTAACAAAGCCAATGGCAAAGAAAAAGGAAGAAGTAGGGTTGCCATGTCCAGGTTGGAAAATACCTGGAGACTTTGGGGATGGATCCAGGAGAAGGTGGGGTTTGTGAAGGAGAGGGGCCTCAGTTTGATACAGTGCCACAGAGTCAACCCTTCAAAGCAGCCATTTTCTCCAGGGGAGCTGATCTCTGTCAGCTGGAGATCAGTTATAAAAGCGGGAGATCCCCAGGCCCCACCTGGAGGATGGCAACCCTACGAAGAAATGAAGCTCCAGAAGCTTTTTTTGGGGGGGGGGGGAGAATTGCCATATTAAGGTCATTTAGGCCCAAATTTGACATGAAAGAGCATCCACACCTATTGATCCATTTATCAATTTGTAGGTTAAACGGGAAGTAGGGGCTATGTTTTTTTAATGGAAAATAGGGCTTACGGATGCCCCATCCCTCACAGTGCTTTATCGTTTGACGCCTTTTTTTTCTCCCAACCCAAACCACTTGCGAACTGGAGGGCTTTTTAAAAAGAATTGAGAACTGACTGATCGTTGTATAAACATTATAACTATCTATTGGAACAATTACTAGTTCTCAGTTTTCATGGGGGGGGTGTCTCTTGCCATTTTCATTGTGGAGTTATAAGGGTAAATACACAGCATACACATTTCGTCTTATAACACCACAACAAAAAGGTAGAGATTTTTTAAAAAAATAAAGAAGTAAACTAGGACATTGTTATAATGTTACTGTACTATAGTGATCTGTCAGTTAATGATTCTTTTAAAGACCCTACCCCAAGTCCTCTGATGTGTGTATTGTTGTGGGGGAAATGGCAGCTGTGGAAGGTGAGAGGAGGATAGTGACACCGATGTGGGTGGCACCTGCAGCGATGCACACATTTCCATCCACAATGTCCAAAGGCATTTTGACTGTAATCTTTTTTTCTAAGAAGATCATGCCAAACTAGCATTGGGAAAGACTGAAGCACAGCAGGGGGAAACACAGAAGCAGGGCAAGCAGAAGATGATATCATATGAATGCGCCCCAAAATGGTGTTGATATAAGGAAGCCAAGGAGGAGGAAAAATCCATGTGGAAACAGTTAATGCACTTTTGGTGAAATCCTCAAATTTAAAAATAAATGCCAAAGTAGGAGGAGGAGGAGGAGGAGGAGGAAGAAGTACTCAAAGGAGTCTCAAAACGGCTTACGATCACCTTCCCTTCCTTTCGCCACAACAGGCAATCTGCAAGGTAGGTGGGGCTGAGAGCTCTGAGAGAGCTGTGACTGACCCAAGGTCACCCAGCTGGCTTCATGTAAGAGTGAGGAATCAAACCCGTTTCTCCAGATTTGAGTCTGACACTCTTAATCACTACACCAAACTGGAAGAAGGCTTGGAACACTGCAGAACAACTGATTCTTTTAATGTATGAAAGTACATGGGGTATGTGATGGCAGAGATTAGGCGCAGTGGGTGGAGGGAGAAAAACTGCCGTGCACTGAATCAGTCCGTTGGTTCGTCTAGTGTTGTCTGAGGTCCAGAGCTAAGCTCCTTCCCAGTCTTTACCTGAAGATGCCATGGTAGGCAAAGCATGTGCTGTAGAAAGAAGTTGTGGCCATCTTTGTACACTTTTAGTCTGGGGCTGTGTTCCCTCTAAACTGAGTTAGTTTTTTAGCTTCCAGCTCACACATTTTTGTCTTAGCTCAGGAAGGATGGTTCCAGAGCAAACTAATTTATGCAGCAGCCAAATCGCTCATTCACAACTTTAATGCCAGTAGCTCACAAAGCAGATTTTTTGCTCACAAGACTCCACAGCTTAGAGGAGCAATGTCTGGGGGTGGGTCATTTAGGCCCCAATTACATAGGTAGGTCTGGGTTTTAAATTCCAGCTTTCAGGCAACTTTTTCTGATTATGAATGATTTCTAAAGCAATTCAGCTCTTTTGAAATGAATGGTAAAAATTGTCTTCTAAGACTTACTACAGACTCCCTCCCCTGCAAATCGTTTGCACAGAGTCCCTCTTAAAGCTCTGCTGTCTCTAATACCCCACTGAATCATTCTGTAAATTGCAAATGTTTTCAGTTACTTGTAACCCAGCTTTGCAAATAGACCATTATCAGCAATGCAAATGTTTTCAGCCTTGTAAATATCCCATTATCAGCAATGCAAATGTTATCAGTCCCATGTAGCCTAATTTGCTCTCTTGAAAAATGAGATTTTGCTACCTTTCCCTTCTGCCCGATGAAGAGATCTCTGAAGCATAAAAGCTTCCAAACTCCTATACAAATAAAACAGGTAACTCTAGCTTGGTCAGCAAACTTGTAATAAGCTTTACAAAGGATAACTTTCTTTTTTGCCAAGATGTGTTAGGAGATTTTCCAGTTTGCCTCTTAGAAGACGAGACTTTGGGACAGTTCTAACTTAAAAGTGTTTGGAGACTGGGATTTGGATCCCTCCCTGAAGTTTTCTAATGTAAGAAACAATGAGCTAGAAAGTTATCATTGATGGAGCCTACCAACCATGTTTGAATGCATCTCGCTATCAGCATATATTCAATCATTGCCCTACAAAATTGCAGAGTTTACTGTAACACACTGGATTCAGCATGGATAAAGCAAGTTTCTGGAATTTACGGCTAAACAGAAAAAACCTGAAGGTGCTTAGGTTATATGCCTTGCAGGAACTAGAAGGGTGGGGACAATCGGGAATGTGCCCAGCAGACTAACAGTACAATCCTACACCATTCTAGATACATTGAAATCTATGGGTTTAGAAAGGAATAATTCTGCTTACAATAGCACTGTAATATCAGATAGGATTGCCAACCTCCTCCTAGAGTCCTCCCAGAATTACACTATGCTGAGTAGGGATGCCAGTCTCCAGGTGGGGGCAAGGGATCCTCCAATTTCACGGGTTCTTGCCCCCTGCCATCCAGCTGGCTGGCAGGGAAAGCCCCGCCCCCAAGAGTGACCAATGACGGCCACCTCTCTCCCTCCCTTCCTGCAAGATTTAAAGGGCCCTCCAGCTGATCAGCAGGAGCATGTGGCCCACCGATCAGCTGGAGGGCCCTTTAAATCTTGCAGGAGGGAGGGAGAGGGGTGGCCACTTTCCACAGGCCTAAACTCCAAGTGGAGAATTTGCCACTGGAGTTCTGGCATGTGGGGCGCTGGTCCCCAACATGATATCATCACTTCTGTGTCCCCGCTCTGTCCAGTAATGCTCCCTAAAGTCCCCCACCAGTGAAAAGGAAGGACTTGGCAATCCTATTGCTGAGGTCCCTCCATTATTCAAATGCTGCTACCCCCAGGCTCCACCCCCAAAGCTCCAGGAATTTCCCAACCTGGAGCTGGCAACCCTAATGCCAGAAGATGTGATGCCAGTGCAGTGGAGTGGTTAAAGTGTTGAAGTTTTGGACTAGGATCTAGGAGACCCAGGTTCAAATCTCAACTCTGCTATGGAAGCTCACTGGTATTCAAAGGGTTACTGCTTTTCAACATGGAAATTACATTTAGCCACCCTGGCTAATAACCTCTGATGGACCTATCTTCCATTAATTTGTCTAATCCAGCGGTGTTGAACTCATTTGTTATGAGGGCCGGGTCTGACATAAATGAGACCTTGTTGGGCCGGGCCATGTGTGTCCTAAAATGTAATGTCAGGTAGCGGAGATATAAACTTTATAAAGGACATAAACACAAAAAGATTTTTTTTTTACTTAAAATAAAAACATGCTTAAAACATTAGCATTCTTGCAATATTTTGTTTATTTAACAGTCTCTGATAACTGACGCCTCTTGCTCTGAATTATTGCATCAAAATGTCTGTGCTGTTGCAACCTTGAGTATGCTGTTCAGGTATGTATCTGTAAGCTGCAAACCTACTTTTGATTTATTTTGTTCACTAGATGGCAGAGATCAGTTCCCCTGGAGAAAACGGTGGACTCTGTATCCTAGTTATTCATAAGTGTGTAAATTTAGTCATAATCATCTTTTTTTTTTTTGGTCAGAAAGCACAAAGTCTGTAACTTGTAAGGGAATGTATTCAAAGGTGCTGTTTTGGACACAAAACTTGGGGAGGAGGTAGTTGCATACAGTCCTAATCTATATCTAAATCTATATTGATCCAAGCGTTTCTAATACAGGTATATTTCATAAAGAAGTATCATTCGATAAGCATTCATTTATGCCCACTAAATAAAAAGAAAAGCCATGAACCTTTAGGCTTCTCATTACAACAGCACACAAAAAAGATAATGTTGCTATTTTAGATACTCGCATATGAAACAAGCAAAAAAAAAGAAAGAGCACAGGCTTAATTAATATATAAAAATTCCACCTCTTATTAGGTTGGTGATGACTGACACGAACTGCTTATTCACTATAAAGGAGAGCTAGACATAATGATAGTTTAAAGTCACCCTTGTGAATTATTCATGGGGAACAATTCCATGTAATTTTCAACGCTGGTTCATCTGTAGCCGGTAAGCAATAATTTGGTGTTCGTTCTGTGTTTCCTGTTTAACAAATCAATCAAAAGAATTCTCTATTGTTTTCAGCCAATATTGATGTATGAATGCAAGCATGGAACTATTTTTTACAGCTATTGTATTTGGATTCAGAATTTAATAAACCTCCCGCTCCACTTTTGATTGTTTTATCCATTCCATATTGCGGAAAAGGCTTCGAATTAATTTATGGGATTATTTATTTATTTACTTATTTTTGGTAATTTAGCTAGCCACTGTGAACAATCTAGGTTTCTTTTGTGATGGTACCAATCAGAAAACCATTAATAATCTACAAGAAAGGAATGCTGTTTTGAGGAAGCATACATCTGATAAAATGCTATGAATGTTGATGCCACTACCGACATGCTAGGTTGAATTCACACGGGGATTCTTCCCACATGGAAATCAGGAAGCCCTCAGATTAAAAAGGAATGTCCACCTGACACGGGGCTTATTCTAAGCATGCCTGGTGGTTTCCCCAAAGCTTTAAAGGGGAATCTTTAAAGTGGCTGTGAACATTTCCTCTACTGCCGCTCAGGGGTAATTTCTAGAAAAAGAGGTGCAGGAGCTCATTAGCATAACTCATTAGCATAGCTTATTTGCATATGCTACACCACCTGAAATCACCGGAAGTATGTCAGAAGGCAAGAAAGGAGGGAGGGAGGGGGGGAGGGAGAAAGAAAGAAAGAAAGAAAGAAAGAGCTGGCAGAGAGGGGACAGCTACTAATCCAAGCCTCAGAAATATGACTATGAGGATAGCTTCAGCCTTCCCCTTTCTTTCTGTTGGTATACCTGAGGTTGCAAACAGTGGGCTTAACCCAACTTTGAGTTCAGCTAATTAAACTGGAATGAGAGGGTGAGGGAGAGAAACAGGGCGAGTGTCAGGCTTGGTCACAAAGAGTCTAATAATCATAAGCCTTGGAGAAACAACAACTGGTGTGATTCATCAATCCCCTCGTTTAAGGGCATGGGGGGAAAGGGACAACCCCCCCCCCCGACTCACCTGCAGTTGCGTCTGATCACACACTGATGGACTGTGCCCGCTGCTTCAAAGGGAGGTGTGATTGTGCAATTGCAGGTCAAATTCCTCTGGAGGAAATAGCCTCACTCCCCCCCGCCCATTTTTTCTGGCACGTATGACCGCAACCTGGGAAGGGAGAGTGTAAATCTAGAAATGAGAAGGTGGAAACTCTCCCCAAAAGTTTTTATGACAAATAATGATACTCGTAGGAATATATTGAATGTGTAAACCACACACAGCACTTTAAAAGAATGTAATGCACATCACAAAGTCACACAAACCACATTACATTCTTTTGAAGTGCTGTATGTGTTTACACATTCAATATATTTCATATATATTCCTCTGAGTATCATAGGCGTAGAGTACGGGGGGGCTTGAGGGCTTGAGCCACCCCCAAAATTTCCTGGGGGGGGGCTCAGCCACCCCCAGGGAAAATGGAGTGCCTGCCGCCGCGCCTCCCCGGGTCCTTCCGAGGCCCGGCTGCTGCTGCTGGAGAGGGAGATGGAAAGGGTGGCGGACGGGGGGGGGGGGGAGAGAGAGGCACCGGCAGCAGCAGCTGGTGGGCCTCAGAAGGGCCCGGGGAAGTGGGGCGGTTTACCGGGGGGGGAGGGAAGAACATCGCTCTAGTGAGCACACGTGCAAAGCGCGCACGCTAAGGAGCCCCCCCCCCCCGGATTTCCAAAAGTCTACGCCCCTGATGAGTATCATTACTTGTCTTTATAACTTTTTGGGAGAGTTTCCACCTTTTCATTTCCGGGCTCCTACGGCAGCAATTCTCCCCACATATAACTGATAGGGGGGGGGGCTTTTTTTTGTTTTTGTTTTAAATCAGCAAACTGACATGTCATCAGAGTGATAAAACTTTACAATAACCCGTTGCTATGGTTCTCTGAAGCCCCAGCAGCATTAAAAAAGCAAGTCCCTAGCCTGTTTCATTGCAGAGATATAAGGGGAAAGGCACAGTTCTACAACAAGAAGGGCAGGGGAAATAATGCTGATGTGGGTGGGACTGGGAAGATCCAGACTCTCCCATCCACATGGATGCCACCCTGGCATTGCTGTGGTCTTTCCCAAAGAAGTACAGCAAAGCAGGTCTGGATTTGCAGGAAAGACAGAGAAAAACCAGGAGATACACGGAAGCACTGCGATGCAGCGTGGAAGCGGGAAAATAGAGTGCGATGGTGTCCAATCCAGGGCAAACAAGCTGTGCGTAAGTGACCCCTGGCAGAGTAGCCCACTTTCAGTCCTGTTCTTCTCTGAGAGAGTTCAGAAAGAGTACCACATTTCTCACCAGTTGTCATACACTTGGAATCCTTCCCAATTTAGCTGGCCAGCTCAGGCCCACAGCAAGCCACCGGACAGAGAGAAGCTGATGCTGACAAACTGGATGTAAAATCAGAGTGGCAGCAAGACTGATTAAGCGTCTGGAAATTGGAAGGAGAGATTAAAACAAAAGTGTATAGGTTCACTACCTGACAGCATCTCCATTTCCAAGTACCTGAAAGGTGCAAGCCCAGAGGAAGAGAAGGTGTGCTAAGCATTGTTTCGGGGGTGTTCTCGGGAGAAAGAGCAACAAAAAACAAAGAAAGGAAAATGGAGAGTTGAACAACAAAAGAGAATTGTTATTAACAGTGAAGGCTATTTAGAACGGAGGGGTCTCCCAGAGGAAGCGCTGAAAGCCCCTTTGCTAATTGATACATTTAAATCTCGATTAGGCAAAAAAGAGAGGCGCTCGGGAGTGGACTACGGGGAACAATCAAGCCTTTGCCGAGGAACGGATGTGATGACTTCGCAGACTTCTACGGTTCTAATTTCTATGGCCCATTTCATCTACTCCCCTCTGTGCCAAGAGAAAAGAATGGAGCCCTGGCAAGGAGAACACTGACTTCGCAGAACAATTCCTCCCTCTGCCTCTCTTCCAAGGGATTGTGTATTTGGGGGTTTATATTTATTTTTTGATCCATGTGTTGTGGGATAGAGGAAGCTGGGCATCTTGCTCCAGCCCTACTATCTGGATTGTAAAGGAATCATTTTCAGACCTTCTCAGACCCTCGTCTTATAATTTATTCTCTGCAGGGTGTGATGCAAAGCACAATTATATACTTCATAGCCGCGGGTGGTTTGACACACAGATCAAAAAAATTGCAAGGGGGATGGGGGCAAAGTTATCCACTGCTGCAGCTCCGGGGGAAGGGGACTCTAATGTCAGCTAATGCTGCCATCTCCTGCCCGGGAGGTGGGATGAGTGCACCCTTGACGTCGGGTCTGTGGAATGTTATGTTATATTTCTCATGGCATGCTTGTCGCTCTCTGAGCTGCTCTGACCTTGGGAGACTGCTGGTGCCGGCCTATGCATCTCTTCCCCTATCTGACTCTAATTCTTCCTGCTTTTTTCCTGGGAACAGTAAACCAGTATTTGGAGCGCCTTTTATTTAGCTTGGTGATTGGTTGTATTTCCTTACCAGACCCTTTTTGAATTCTGTATAATTGTCCTGCTTCAAGCTGTGTCAGCTATTACTAACACAAGAAGTGTAGATGATCATAGCAGACCTTTCTCAATAAAGCATTCTTGTTTAAGGACACTTGTTGGTGACTGACTCTGCAGGACTCTCACATCTACATTTGCAGAAACAAATTGTAAGTTTTTCAAATAAAGATTTCGGGGCTAGCAACCCCCCACAACCAACTGTGACATCGGCACATATGCAGATGGAGCCCAAATGAGATGCCTGGGTGGCATTTTGAGGTTTCAGAGAAAACAGCGTCAAGAGGGTGAGGAGGGAATGTGACAGCATGGGCCAAATGGCCAGGAGAGAAAGGAAGATGGGGTGGGCAACTGGTTACCAGCTCCGGGTTGGGAAACACCTGGAGGTTTTGGGGGTGGAGCTGGAGGAGGATGGGGTTTGGGGAGGGGACAGACTTCAATAGGACATAATGCCATACAGTCCACCGTCCAAAATGGCCATTGCTGAAGATCCGTTGTAAATCGGAGGAGATCTCCAACCACCACCTGGAGGTTGGGTAAACCAAAAGAGTGCACAGGAAAGATGGTGTAAAACAAAAATGAGCCACACCGTGCTAACTTACATCAAAGATTCTCTGTTGTTATAGAATAAACAATGAAATAGTGCTTAAATGAATTGAAAGATACTTGTACATCTCATTGCCCTCCTGGGTATATAACAAACTATTTTGAAGACAAAAATACAGTTAAGAAGAACATGTGTAGTTTTTTCTTCTGAAGCCGTCCTCCGTGGCTTGACTTCAGATATAGCAGCTGTCAGTTTTTCTAAAGTCCAATCTCAGCTGGCTGACATGTTTCAAGAATTTTCTTTGTCAAAGCCAGTATGAAAACTACAGACATAATGATATCATGTAAATACATTCACATTGACTCTCAAGTAAGTCCCCAGATTCAGCATATCAAATACTTACAAAGCCCGTATCAGTCTAAAGAGTCACACAACTTTCACGGCAACAGCCTGCAGACAGTGGGTTCGGACTTCTTTCGGATGTCAAGACCCCGCAGGCTATTGTGGGTGCTCAATTATTATACTAAAAACTGCTGAGTCTGGAGTTACAGCCTGGAGGCTGGCAACCCTGCGGTTGGGCAAGGACAGAAAAAGGAAGACTGGGTCGACGGCTCACCAAGGCGGGGAAGGGGGGGGGAGGAGAAAGAAAAGACTGAGCACGTGGTGGCAGTGGAGGACGCAGAGCAAGAATGGAGGGAGGGAAGAAATTGGGGGGAGCAAGGGAGACGCTTGAGGGCAGGGGAGGAATCTTCTGGAATAAACTGCTCAGACCCCACTCCAAACACCCAGGGACCAATTCACATATGTCCTTTGAGACAACTCAGCAATGTAGAAAAATATGCAGAGTGCAGTCTGGCCAGATCGACTGCAGCGGGGAACTGCATGTTTCAACGGAAAGCTCTCCCGGCACACAGTGACTTAGTCTGTCAGGAAGAACAGTCTAGCGTCTTCCTGATAGGCTGACTTCTTATAGGCGAGACCTATCGGCATTTGCCATGATGTTGCTCCTAGATGCTAAGCTGAGGGATGTCATGCCTATGCCTGATAAGGGAGGGGAGGGGGAGAAAGCTTGCGGATAGCGCTGTGGGCACACCTGCCTGTGTTTGCATTATGGCAAGGACATGGAAGCTGAGGAGGGGCAGGAAGGTGCAATCCCATTTCCCCCTTCTAGGCATTTAATCTACATATCGGAATGCATGTGAGCAAAGGCTGGCGATGGAAGCATGCCATCCACTCACATTGCGGCAGACAGGTGTTGTTATGGGTATGTGCACCGGCAAACTGGGAGGGATGCTGGTCTCCAAGGCCTTCTCAGGCAATGGCAAAGATGAGCTTGAATTAGGGTTGCCAGGTCTGCGTTGGGAAATTCCTGGACATTTTGTGGGTGGAGCCTGGAGAGGACAGGATTTGGGGTGGGGAAGGACCTCAATGGGGTATAGTTCCACACAGTTGACTCTCCAAAGCAGCTGTTCTCTCCAGGGGAACTGATCTCTGTCATAGAATCATAGAGTTGGAAGGGGCCATACAGGTCATCTGGTCCAACCCACTGCTCATCTGGAGATCAGCTGTTATTCTGGAGGATCTCCAGCCACCACCTGGAGGTTGGCAACCCTAGTTTGAATTCTGTATGCCGTACAGCAAAATCATCCGAACAAAGCCATCTGAAGGGACGACCCTCCAAAGGGGTAAGCACAGCAGCTACCCGTGCCCTGGTGGAGGGATCCGCCTGACAAGAACAGGAAGCCTCTCGCTCCCTGTCATTCCACAGGAGGAGTAAAACAGAAGGCTCTTTTAATAAAGGAAATACGTTTTTAGTTTTTATTTGTCTTTTAGGCAGCCAGTTTGGTGTAGTGGTTAGGAGTGTGGACTCTAATCCGGGAGAACTGGGTTTGATTCCCCACTCCTCCACATGCAGCTGCTGGTGTGACCTTGGGTCAGTCACAAGTTCTTTCAGAGCTGTCCTCTCAAGGGCAGTTCTCGAGAGAGCTCTCTCAGCCCCACCTATCTCACAGGGTGTCTGCTGTGGGGAGGGGGAGGGAAAGGAGTTTGTAAGCCACTCTGAGACTCCTTCGGGTAGTGAAGGGTGGGGTATAAATCCAGTCTCTTTACTACTTCTTCTTTTACTGCACTCCTTACTCAATACATTATATCGCTTTTATTTCATGTTCGCTAATGGCGTGGTGATCCAGTTTTAGTGCACTGTGTGTTGTATATTACACTGGTCTTTACTGCATCATTTCCTAGTTCTATAATCCACCTTGAGTCTCAACTAGACAGGCAAACAATAAATGAAGTGGGTGAGTCTCGCTTTGTGTTGGGCATCTATGCTGGGGTGTGTATGTCAACCTGAGCGTGCCTGAGTTGAATGCGCGGGGCAGGATCCAAAGGACCACCCACGACAGAACGTGGGAAGCCGTCCCCCCTGTGCACTGTTTGGGGAAGAATTTCGTCAAGGATGCATGCTCGATCTTGCTGTTTTGAATCCCAAGGACGCTTAGCATCGCATCTTGGATCCTTAAGCTGCTGGTCTATTGTAGCCCTCCACTAATATATTTTACTAGTTTCCAACTTGGCGGTAAACTCTGGGCTAGAAATCGATTGCCCGTCAATATTCTTGATTACACTTGGGTGCCATGCGCTGTGAATCTGAAAACGACTCAAGAGGTCCACGGAGACGGAGACTGCCAACTTTTACTTTCCTCCTGCTACTCCACTTAGCAATTATTAAGATCCATTTCATGAGATACGGGTGATAATTTGCCATCTTTTATCACAGCATGAAATTGCTGTTTGGAGCCCCTTTTTGTCCACTTCATCTTTATTTCATATAAGATAACTTGAAAAGGCTTCCCCTGCTTGCTTTTAAGATCAAAGTGATTGTCAGCTTCGTAAAAAGAGAGAGAGAGAGAGAGAGAGAGAGAGAGGGGAGAGAAAATTGGAGTCAGATACAGAGAAAAGAAATCAATGTATGGCTCTCTTCTGTGAGATTCCGCACCTCCTCTTCTAAAGAGGACTGAACTTCTCAGATCATGTACTTTGAAGAGGGAGAGGGGAAAAAAAGGACAAAAATGTTTCTGTCTATATTTAAACTGTCAAGATGTATCGAGTTCAAATGGGAAAATAGTGTTTAAATACCAGCCTCCTCTCATCTACTGGGAAAGTGCAGGGCTTTATTTTCTGAAGAGGAGGCTCTGGAAATAATAGATTAGCTGCAGACTGAATGGCAGGGCTTCTTTACGATGTCCAGTTATTGCAGGTGGAGAGGAAATGCAGCATTACAAATCCCAAACAGTGAAAAAGTCATATTACCAAACCACACTCCTAAAAGAAGGCTGTCCTAAAACATAAGACGTTCCAGAAATAATTATAAATACATTTGGGGCTTTCTTTTAGAATCACGGTGTCTTTTGCAGCGGGAGGTTCAGCTATTCAGAGAGCCAGTTTGGTGTAGTGGTTAAGTGCGCGGACTCTAATCTGGGAGAGCCGAGTTTGATTCCCCACTCCTCCACTTGCACCTGCTGGATGACCTTGGGCAAGCCATAGCTCTGTACCAGCTGTTCTCTCAAGGACAGTTGACTCAGAGCTCTCACAGCCCCACCTACCTCACGGGGTGTCTGTTGTGGGGAGGGGAAGGGAAAGGAGTTTGTAAGCCACTCTGAGACCCCAAGTGAGTGAAGGGCGGGATATAAATCCAATCTCTTCTTCTTCTATTCCACATCTCTGTGGGTTTTATATGAAATGCCCCACAATTCCTGAGCGTGCTCCGTAACTGTGAAGCTTTCCTGGTTATTTTGTTGTTGTTGCTGTCCTCAAGTCCCAGCTGACTTATGGCAACCCTATAGGGTTTCCAAGTCAAGAGATGTCCAAGGGTGGTTTGCTATTGCCTGTCTCCATGTCACGACCCTGGTATTCCTTGGAGGTCTCCCATCCAAATACTAGCCAGGGCTGACTTTGCTTAGCTTCTGAGATCTGACGAGACTGGGCTAGCCTGGGCTATCCAGGTCAGGATTTCATGGTTACTATAAAGGTAAAGGTTTCCCTTGCTCGAAAGCCAGTCGAATCCGACTCTAGGGGGCAGTGCTCATCTCTGTTTCCAAGCAGAGGAGCCAGCGCTGTCCAAAGACATCTCCGTGGTCATGTGGCCGGCCTGACTAGACGCTGAGGCACACAGAACACTGTTATCTTCCTACCACAGTGGTACCTATTTATCTACTTGCAATTTCTTGCTGTCAAACTGCTAGGTTGGCAGGAGCTGGGACCAGAGACGGGAGCTCACTCCATCCCGTGGCACTCGGGTCTCAAACTGCCGGCCTTCCGGTCTGCAGTTCAGCGTCTTAACCTCTGAACCACCAAAGTTATCATGGGTACTAGAACAAACTTAAGGACCCTGACTAAAGCAAGTGGAAAGACAAAATGCATGCCTAGCTCTGCTTTCAAGCCTGCTATTATCTTTGATTAGCCCATTCCCTTTCTACCCCCGAGTCCTTCGGAACATCCAAGGAATTTTGGGAAGGAGTGGGGCCATCTCTCCATTTGCACTGAGTTTTGGAGAAAAAGAGTCTCTTCGTACCAGGAATTACACAAGGCTGGAAGCAGCCAAAACACTCACATTCTTCTGGGAAAGAAATGAAATGCCATTTGTCCCTTGACCCCAAAGAGGAGCAAGGCTGATGCCACACATGCTGGTTAAAGTGGGGGACTTCTCCCTTGAGTTTCTGTGATGCTCTTTGAGGAGTGGAGGAGGGATCTCACTTTACGGTGGGCAGGGGCTGGGAGCAGACAGGCGGTGGCTGGCCACTAGAATTAAATTTATGGGCTATTGACCCAAGGGCCATGCTAGGTTTGCCAGCCCTGTGTTGGCAACCCCGAGAGCTTTTTTTTGAGGGGGGGGGTGGAGCATGGGGAGGGGGAAAGTCACTGATGTGGAAGCATCACTTCTAGGTGATCAACTGGGAGTGATGCCATTGTCTCCACAATGCCCTAGGAATTTCCTCATTCTCTACGGTAAAGACAGTGCAGATTGGGGAAATTCCCAGAGTGTCGTGAGGGTTGCTAGGCCCCTGGTCTTGGGGGGGGGGGGTTTCCCCTGCTTTTGCGGGCCCCTTTCTGCCACAAGCCAGCTGCCTGGGGGAAACCCCGCCCGAAAATGCCCCCCAACGCAATGTAATGGCGTCACCCGGAAGTGATGTCATCACGTTGCTGACGTCCGGGTGACATTCTAGTTTTTGGGCAAAACTCTATGGTAAACATTGGGCTCAAACCATAGAGTTTTGCCTCAAAATGACAGCATCCCCCCCCCCCCCCCCGATGTTGTTGACATGATGACCTCACTTTCGGGTGATGTCATCACGGTGTGCGTGCACAATGTGTGCATCAGAAGATACCAGGACAGACCCTGGAGCCCCCTGCCAGCAGCCAGGTAGGACCTGTCAACCCCAAGCATCATGAATGCGGCAACCAGAAGTGCAGTTTCCACACCTTCAGCATCACCCCCCCCCCTTTTGTCCCACTGCTCAGTTGCCCAATAGTCATGGGAGGGGCAGGATGTTACCCACCTCAGGTGGGCATCTGGCAGCCTACTGTCAGTGTCCTACATCCATCCTGGGCCTTCCATATCTCATTTTCCACTACAGCCCTTTCTGTCCCACTGACTAAGGGGGCACTTGAAATACAAATACTGGCCCAGTCTCTTGCCTAGATGATCCACAGGGGTCCTTCCAGCTCCATAGTTCTATGACCTGTTATCGACTTTGGAACAGATTTCTGGCTAACAGAGGGATGGATGAAGGTGGATGGGGTGGCCTTCGTTCTGATCTAATCCTACAGTGTTCTACACACCCATAGCAGTTAAGATATTGCACAGCCTGAGTCTACAGCATAATGCCAGTTTGTTCCAGATAATTTAGCAAGCCCCCTCTGAATATGCATTGGATACCTCCCGCCTTTTCTGAAAAATTGTCTGTCAGGCTCTAAACATATGTATATCTTGAGCTAATCATCTGCATTTGATACACGATTTGCTGCCTTTGTACTTTTCAGACCTGAAATGAAACCATGTGTAGGAGGCAAAACACCTGGGATTAGATCATGCTTTCAAGTTTCGTCCAAATCTCTAACTCTGGAGACTTACAACAAATGTCACTGCTGTTAAACTACTAAAAAACCCCACACACCATAAAACTATTAAGAGATTTGATTCACAGCTCAGTATAAGTGGATAATGTCTGTGTCGTTAATATACTGGTTGTTTTTTTATATTAACAGTAGAAAAATATAAATACAAAACAACAACTCAGTTTTGTGGTGATAGATCACGATGGGTAGCTGTGTTCGTCTGTCTGTAGCAGTAGAAAAGCGCAAGAGTCCGGTAGCACCTTAAAGACTAACACCGTTTGTGGCAGGGGAGGAGCTTTTGTGAATGATCTTAAGATCAAGTGAGCAGTGACTCACAAAAATTCATACCCTGCCACAAATTTTGTTAGTATTTAAAGTGATATTGGACTCTTGCTCTTTTCTAACTCAGTTTTGGATACTCTCTGTTATCCAATACCCCAACTTTACCCCTTGGGAACTAACACTCTTATTTATCTGAAATGGATAGAATTATACTGCACATGGTATAGAATTCTACCCAATCTACCCAAAGTCTAATAAACTAATATGCCCCTAATCCAAGATCCATTATTTGTGAAAACTAGGGTGTTGCCGTCTGGGATCAGGGCCTTTCCTGTGCTAGCTCCTATGTTGCAGAATGTCTTCTATGAGGAATCAATAGTGGCAAGGGTAGCCTGTCTTGTTTCTCTTGCTGGCGTTTTAGTGACCTCGACAAGAATTTTACAGTGCATTTAATATTGTCTTTTTATATATAAAAATGATTTCACACGTTTGCTGCTTTGGGGTTAGGAAAGTACGACGATGACCTTTGAAAACGATGTCGTAGAAGATGACCTGGGAAAAGGCAAGCACCCCTGCTGAATCAAGCTGAAGCAGATATGATTTAAATGGGGATGAAGGTAGCTGAGATTTCTGCTCGACTCTGCATCATCAGGTAGATGTCTAGAGGGAAGTTTGCTGAGTAAGGGAGAGGACAGAGCTGTCCATATGGCCCTGGATATGAGCCAAAACAACCAAAACTGAGTGTCACATGCAGTATTCCCAGTAGAAGTGTGGAGAGAGAGTGCTCCCTTGTCCCTAATAGCTGCCTTCCAGTGTCTGCAGTGCTGGTCCATCCTGGCCCATTACTTCTATTGTTTGCCACCACCATTTTGGGGATTGTGCTATGCATCATCCAGTCGCACGTGCACCTTACAGGTAAAGTTGTCCAAACAGCTGCTACCATGCTTGTTCATGTACAGTAGCCTGATATCCCCAAGGTAGCACTAGCAGAAGTCACAGAAATGGACTGGAGACAGCCATGCATAAGGGCAGACTCTTTTTGTCTGTATATATGTTTGGAATTTAAAAACAAACAAACATTTAAGGTTATTTGAAGCTAGAGCCACCAACCTCCAGAAGGGGCCTGGAGATCTCCCAGAATTACTACTGATTTCCAGACGACAGAGCTCAGCTGCCAGAAAATGGCTGCTCTGGAGAGTAGACTCTATGGCATCCCCTCCCTGCTGGGCTCTCTTCCCTTCTACAAACTCCACCCTCCCCAAGCTCCACCCCCAAACCTCCAGGAACTTCCCAACCTGGATCTGGCCAGCCTAGTTGAAGCCCATTGCTCTGCTAGAGTGGGATTTTTTGTTTTACAGCATGTGGGAATCTTTAGGCTGAGATATGACGTTTCACCCATGCAGGACTCATTTCGTCGCAGGAGCTCCTCTGCATATTAGGCCACACACCCCTGATGTAGCCAATCCTCCAAGAGCTTACAGTAGCCCCTGTAAGAAGAGCTCTGTAAGCTCTTGGAGGATTGGCTACATTAGGGGTGTGTGGCCTAATATGCAAAGGAGCTCCTGCGATGAAATGAGCCCTGCACCCGTGGTAGGAAGCATCACAGCTGAGCGGGATGTGAACAGGATTCCACATCAAAGGGTAATACACTGCCTACTGCATTGCACCGTAAATGCAGTTCTAAGCCCTGTTAGACCTTTCTAAGTCCAATGACTTCAACAGACTCAGAAGGGTATAACTGTTTTTAGGAACACACTGCCAGGCTCAGATTAATTGTAACAATGACTGGTTGAATGGAAATATAATAAAGACCTAAATGCATGTAGAAACGTTACCCAGTACCCTGGTAACTTGTGTAAACTGTTGTTTCACTAGGGGAAAAAAAATCTACCAGGAA
This sequence comes from Lepidodactylus listeri, assembly GCA_029233225.1. Lineage (NCBI taxonomy): Eukaryota > Metazoa > Chordata > Lepidosauria > Squamata > Gekkonidae > Lepidodactylus > Lepidodactylus listeri. The sequence continues at coordinate 17,513,244 of JARCFY010000012.1, forward strand.
GAATATCCTTCTTAAATTATAGGATAGCAAACTAGCATGCAATAAAGTCACCGCTTACCTCTGGTCATTACAATTCCTGCAAGGGATTTGTGACGCGCATGGATGGAAGCAAAATTGTCCGTCACCTCTTGAAACTTCTGTGTAACCATTTGATACACGGAATCGGCAAATTCCTGAAAAGACAACCAGAAGCCGTTCTTTCACTCATTTAGACAGCAGCAATTGCTGGCGTCTGCCTAATTTATAACTGCTAGCCACCGGTCTCCTTTTCCGAGTGGCCTTGTCATTGTCTACAACAAGGCCACAGAAGGCATAAAGGCACGATGTCAAATCAGGTTACGGAATCAATCCCTGAGCATTCCTGCACAGACACTGTTCTGCCAGTATTTTGAGTTACCAGCTGTCATTTTGGCAATCTTGAGGACCAAAGCAGATCATGCCCAACTCGTGACAAAGTTCACCAACTTTAAGTCAATGTGCCAGTCACCATCCTATTGTACAAGTATCTATAGAGCTTGCAGGTGATCTGGCCCTGCCCTAAGACCTTCCAAGTAATAGCATAAGTACCAGAGACATTGCTATAGTTTCAAGGCTCTCAGATATCCTCCCAGGTAGGGTTGCCAGATGACACAGATCACTTCCTTCGGAGAAAATGGCTGCTTTGCAGGGTGGACTCTACAGCATTACGCCCTTCTGAGGTCCCTCCCCTCCCCAAACTCTGCCATCCCCAGTCTTTACCTCCAAATCTCCAGGAAATTCCCAACTCAGTTAGCAACCCTAAAAAGATGCTGAGAGAAAATTTAAGTTTGTGTTTGTGCCTGCCCCCTGCTCCACTGAACCTCAGATCTCTGGATTTTTACCCCAGCTTGACTTTATGGCTGCGGTCACATGCCCAATTAGCCCTGACACAGGCATGAATGCCGGGGTAGATTTAAAGTGTGCAATCAGACACGAACATCTGGGAAGCATCCCACAGCTGGCAGCTACCCGGGTTGCTCCGCCGCAGAAGCGGAGTAAACAGGCACCAGGAAAAGTCCGGCAGCAAACAGGTTGCTATGGGCCATGGGCGGACTTTCTCCTGTCTGATCGCCCCAGCACACTCTCATGGCACTGGGATGGTCTGATCAGGCCATCCCGACTCTGTGCCGTTGTTTTTTCCCCTTCTCAGTACGCGCATCATCGCATACTCCATAGGGAGCCCTCAGGGCTGAGGTGTGAATCATCGATCTCTCATTTAAGCGCATCGGGAACAAACGGCAACCCCCACCAACAACTCAACCCGCAGTGGTGGGTTGTGCCTACAGCTCCAAAAGACGGTGTGATCGCGCAACTGAGGGTCAACTTCCGTCGGAAATAGCCTCTCTCCCCCCCCCACTTTATCTTGAGCGTGTGACTGCAACCTATAGTTGGATTATTTTTGATTAGGCATTGGGCATTCGATTAGGAGCTGCCACACTATCACCATCACCACTATCGACATTTGTGGCATGGGTCGGCCCTGGCCTGGAGAGTGAGCAACATTATCATGCAAGCCTGAAGTTCAATGAACTTGTCGAAGATCATACAGTACTCCATCTTTAGAACTGGGTGAAGATCACTATACTAGCCTTTTAAGAATTTCTGTGATATTTTAATGTTTTAACTTTGTAATGGTTTTTACGGTATTGGTTACTGATTTTTGTAAGCCACCCTGAGCCTGCTCGCGAGGAGGGCGGGGTATAAATAAAATGAATGAATAAATAAATATTTTGTACTTCAGCTGCTTCCACACAGGGATTTCCTCCCACAAGGGCAGCCGGAAGTCCCCTCAGTAATGGGGATCATCTAGTTGGAGTTGTGCTCTGTGTGGACACCACTTTTCTGGCTGCCATTTTCTCCTTCACTCCAGAGAAAGTAAAAGCCTCATCTACTGACTACTCCCTCGTAGCCCCCAAGAGGGGGAACGGAACTCAGCTCTGCCTTCAAAATGGCAGAGCTACTCTCCACAGAGCCCTCCCATTTCCTTACTGAGCTGCACTTTAGCACTATTGAGGGGAAGCCCTTTACCAGGGGTGCAGGCCGTGAGGGCATCTGCATAATGCTCAGGGGTGACGGGGAGCAGAGAAGGTGGGAGCAGGAATATAGCAAGTGGCACAGGGGTCTGTGGATGTTGTTCCCGCGTGGCTCTTGCTGCTGCTGCCATGGCAGTGCGGCTTTCCTTACAGGTCTGGAAGCCACGGCCTACAGTCTAAATTCTTTGGACCAGCTTGTCCTACTGGAGGGTACGTGGGGAAAGTATACCCTGGTCTTCCTAAATCACAATCTTGACAGTTGTTGACTCTGATGCTTCAAGGCGAAGGGAGTCTGACTGGGCGCCATCAGCGTTCCCACACCCTCTGAGATCTGGCTGGGACTGGCCTGGCCTTTTTCAGAGTCAGGGGCCTGAACAGACAGAAGCCCTCCTAAATGAAAACCCGTAAGTAAACATTCCATGCTGTGGAAACACCTCTGCCTTCTGCTCTGACAGAACGCAGCTAAAATCAGAACAAGCTTCCGCCCGAGTGCACCGTCTCGAAAGATTTGTTCACATCCTGCATGCCATATGGTTTTTGGAGCCGCTATAATAATAACTGCTCATTAATTATTAAGGTTTGCTGTAAATAAATCTGGGGAAGCTGTCTCAGTCTAACAGTACATGGATCAAGCTGTCCCTGCGCAGATGTAAGCCATACAGGCTTTCTCCTGTTGACATCTCTTTCCCCCTCTGTTCTTTTTAAAGGGAATGTTATCATCACAAAGCTCTTTTCTCTTCCAGCATGTGTGTGCATGCACAAACACACACACAAAGCCTTGCCTTGCCTTTAGGTGACAGCAAAGAGAAGTTTGAAACAGAGTGCATGCTCGACCAGGGGCCACAGGTAATCCTGCTTCTCTAATGTATATCTTTCTTGCATTAATTTCAAAATATGCACTTTGGAAAGCCTTAGACCTGTAGCACACATCACGAAAACTGAGCTGATGGATATACAAAGAAAGGGAAGTTCAGACCGACAAATGAGACAAACAAACCGAATGCACTCCTGAAAATGGCCCATTCGGCCCCCTTCTGGGCAGCCACGGGCCGAATCAGATTCTCTGATCTAATTCGGCCTGCTGCCGAATTGCGCTCAAAATTTGGTGGCAATTTGGTGGCAGCTTAAAAAGCGGCTGGAGGTGAGGTGGTTTGAGGGAGAGGCTCCAAACTCACAGGGTAGCTGCTAGAGCTTCTCCCCCAAATACCCACCAAGTTTCAAGAAGATTGGACCAGGGGGTCCAATTCTATAGGCCCCCAAGCAGGTTGCCCCCATTCCCTCCATTGTTCTCTACTGTGGGGAAAAGTAACATTCTTTCCCACCATAGAGAACAATGGAGGGGATGGGGCAACCTGTTTGGGGGCCCGTAAAATTGGACTCCATAGTCCAATCTTCTTGAAACTTGGTGGATATTTTGGGGAGAGACCCCAGCAGCTACCCTGCAAGATTGGAGCCTCTCCCTCAAACCCCCTTTCCTCCAGCCCCTCATAAAACCTATGAGTTTTTGCCATTGACTTCAATGGCCCTTAGGGTATAATGGGGCCAAAACTGACATTGGCCGGGGGAATGACTCCCCTTGGCGTGCATTGCCGAAACTGACATGTGGGGGTAATTCGGCGGCTGGAACAGATGCGGCCTGATTTGGCCCGATCTGAATCGGGTCGAATTTTTGTTTTTGCACACCCCTAGTGCTCAGCAATGCCATGCCGCTGCAATGATTCTCACTTCCTAATTTGCTTGTTTGGGTGTGTGAAAGGGTACATCTCCTTTGGATTTACAATCTACATTCATGCATTTATTCAAGGAAGTCTACAAGGCACATAGGCTTTTAGACAAAGATTTACAGTATACTCTGTCATGGCGATTCCCATCTTTTTGTTATGCTGACTCACTAGTCCAAATTTCCTTCGCATGGTGTCTCACTTTAAAAACAAACAACAGAGCATGCACAGACCAATAAAACTTCAAAAGCCTGGGACCCACTTTCACAGGCTGTGCATCCACTTTGAGGATGGGTCCCACTGGCTGGGACATGCTGCTCTGTCTGAAACCCGACTGAAATACAAGACCGATTTCCCACAACCAGCTGTGCTGGCGTTGCTCTTCCGTTTGCCCGGGCTGCACTGGTCAATTTCATACTATTCACTGCGTGGCCACATTTTGACCCGTAGCTCCCCCCGATTTCCCCCGCATCATCTCAATCCTTGTTTTTTAGAAAATGAGGGTACAAGTTTTCGTGAGCCACGGCACATTTTGATATCTGAAGAAGTGAGCAGTGACTCATGAAAGCTCTTACCCTGTCAGAAATTTTGTTAGTCTTTAAGGTGCTACCGGAGCCTGACTCTAAGCCTACATAGAGAGGTCATGGTTGAGGCAAGATTGGAACAAGAGTCTTCTTCGTGCCTCCAGTTAATAATGTTACACAGGCTCTGGACCGTAAAGCTCTCACACTGAAGTCAGATCACTTGATTTATTTTTTATTTTATTTCAAACACTTAGATGCCGCCTGTCCACCCAAAGAGGGTCTCCAAGATGGCGGACATCAAAACTTTAAAACATGTAATACATTTAAATAATATTTAAAATGTACATATAAATATTTAACAAGACAATTAAGAACACACGGACAAAGACACACACATATACACACACGCAACCAGGGAGGAGGGCCACTAAGAGTCTACTGAGCATACGCAGAACAAAACAAAGAAGTCTTCACCTGTTGGAGGAAGACAATGACAGAGGCAGGGGGATCTCCCTGGGAAAGGAGTTCCAAATTTTCAGCAGCATGATTAAGAAGGCTCTTTCTCGGGTTATCACCCGTCTGGCACCCATCTAGCCCCCGACAGTGGGAGCACCTGAAGCGAGATCTCCAAACATGACTGGAGTGAATGGGTATGTTCATAACGGAGAAGGTGGTTCTTAAAATATGCTGGCCTTGAGCTGTACAAGGCTTTAAAGGTCAAGACCAGCACCCTGAATCGGGCCCAGAAGCAATTTGGGAGCCAGTGCAAATGGAACAAGACTGGAGAGAGATGGTCTCTGTGACATTCCAGTCAATACTCTGGCAGCAGCATTCTGTACCCACTGTAGCTTCTGGGCACTCCTCAAGGGCAGCCCCACATACAGTGCTCTGCAGTAATCTAATCTGCATGTTACCAGGGCATGCACCACAGTGGCAGGATCTTTCCCGACCAGGCACTCCTGGCCACTGGTGCCACCTGGGTCCAGATGCGCCCCCAAGCTATGAACCTGATCCTTGAGGGAGAGTGCAAGCCCATCCAGAACATTCCTGAGACAAACCTTCCCCCCACCAGTAGCACCTCTGTTTCAGCTTGTTAGCTCCCATCCATTCAGAAATTGCCTCCAGTTCATGTTTGCCACAGCCTCCCTGGGATCAGCTGGCAGCACGAGATAGAGCTGGGTGTCATCTGCATATTGGTGGCAACCCAGCCCAAATCTCTGGACAACTTCTCCCAGAGGCTTTACAGAGCTGTTGAGAAGTATGGTGGTGGTGGTGGTGGGCACAAGCAGAGACGTCGACTTTTAAAATCCGGGGGGGGGGGGGGGGGGGCTCTTGTGCGTGCGTGCTGGGACCATGTCCCCGCTGGCCTCCCCGGACTGGCCTAGCCTGGCCACTCCTGCCTCCGTGGGGCCAGCTGGGCAACTGCCCAGCGTGCCAGGTCAGTCCCGGGGGGGGAGGTGGCGGTGGCAGCAGCCGGTGGGCGGGCAAACGAGGCGGCAGCCCGCGCCTGTTGGCACAAGTTCCATATCCCCGCTGCCTCCCCCCCCCGCCTGCTCCTGCCTCCATTCCTCCTTCCAGCACGCTGGGCATTTGCCCAGCTGGTTCCTGGATGGATGGATGGAGGAACGGAGGAGGGGGAGAGGCGGTGGCGGCAGCAGCCGGCCAGCTGGCCTGGGCACTCCATTTTCCCGGGGGTGGCTGAGCCCCCCCGGGAAATTTCGGGGATGGCTCGAACCCCCCCGTAGTTTACGCCTATGGGCACAAGATATACAATCAAACCACTGTGTGATATAAATAGAAAGCAAGGGAGCTCCAGATGGCTTAATCAACAGATCCAAGCTATCCATTACAAGCAAAAGCAGCACTGGCTTGGGGGAAACGTCCTTCCCTATTCCAAACAGGATGGTCACTGACCCCAAGGGACATCAATCCACTGAGTATATCTAAGGGACAATGACTTACAGAAAAGGTACAACAAATTTAGAGTCCAGTGGCACCTTTAAGACCAACAAAGGTTTATTCAAGGTATGAGCTTTTGTGTGCACGCACACTTTATCAAATACACTAAAGGGGCCATTGGACTAAATTTGTTGCACTGCTTCAGACCAACATGGCTGACCAACTGGAACTATTTACAGAAAAGGTATGCCAGTCTGGGGTGATTACGTTCAACAGAATGGAGCATGCCTGGCCAATCTGATCAGCTTCATTTAAAACAAAATACTGCAAAACTGTTTCAGTGAATACCTTGGGGTTTTTTTGTTTTTTTTTTTAAAAAAAGGATAAAATCATAATTTTTAATCTCTCCCAGTCCTACAATCTGGTCCATTTTTGTTTCCGCACTAGCCTTCATGTAAACATCCCAGGGTGTTTCATACTCATTAGGAGTTAATTAGCTTGGAGGCACACGCGGCTCCTGGAAGGAGCGTTCTTTAAAATGTTGAAGAAAACAAACAAGTTTTTAGCATTGGCTTCAGAAACTGCACTGGCCGGAGTTTTCTTGTCTCCAGTTGGAAGCACGTTCCAAAGCGTGGGAGAGCAGAGAGCAAATTGAGGCAAAACAACCAGTTGGCATGAGATCGAGAGATAAGGGACTCCAGCTTTTGATGAACTCAAAAAGACTGACCAGGGACTTTCAAGAACGGTAAACCCATTCGACAAGAAGTTAGTAAAAATAAGTCAAATGGTTACTGAAAAAAGGAAAGGAAAATGAGAGCCCACTGTCAAGGAAATACATGGACTTCTTAGAGTACTGGGGGTTGCCAACCTCAAGGTGGGGTTTGGAGATCCCCCGGAATTACAACCAGGCTCATAGCCACAGTGGGGCATTTAGGGGCGGTGCCCCCTCACTCAGGGCTCCACGGCCCACAACTCCCACTGTGGGAGTTGTGCCAGCAGGTTAGGAAAGACCCTTCTCTTCTTCACCTGTCTGCCAATAGGATCTCTCTCTCTCTATCCCCCACTTCCCCACCCCCCAAGTTTCCCAATGCCCCACCACCCAAAATTTTCTGGCTACGCCCCTGATTACAACTAATCTCCAGTTGACACAGACAAGTCCCCTGGAGGTAATGGCAGCTTTGGAGAGTGGCATTATACCCCACTGAGTTCTCTCCCCTACCCAAACTCTGCCCCCCCAGGCCCCAACTCCAAATCTCTAGGAAATTCCCAACCTGGAGTTTGCAACCCTATGAGCACAAAAACATATAGCCCAGACCAGAGGGTGCCCTTGACCCCTCCGCTTATTGACCCTTTGCTTCCGATTTTCACATGACTCTCTCATCTGCTAAACTGCTTCAGTGCAGGAGTTAAAGCAGTTATATTATCTGGTGAGTTGTATCTGGGTTTCCTTGACCCAACCCATGTTCCTTGCAGGGAATATCGTTTTAGAGATCAGAGGGAACCCTTTTCCACTTGGAACTGCAGGGTGGTGGTAGGGAGATGGGTTCCTAACTCTCCTGAAGCCATTTTGAGAAGCTAAATTGGCCCCCAGCAGGGAGTTATTTGTATATTTGCATATATATGTCAATTTCCATTTCCCTCCACCAAACAACTGTGTTTTCTCCCCATGGCTTCAAAATTTCGTGATACGTTTCATCTCTAACACAGGCCATAACTTATATATAGCTGGTGGCATAATTTGGCTGAGACATTCCAGATCATTCATGGCTACTGATGTTGGAGGAAGACTCAGGCCAGAGGAAGGTTTCAAACGGCTCAGTGGGGTGGTAGGATACATGCTGATAGCTCAACTTGTGTCTCAACGTTGCACTGTACCCAAAGGTTCCATTAGGCTATGGTGCACAGAGCCTGCAGTGGAAGAGGTGTGTTCCACTGACAGAAGCCTCCACTGTGGTGGGATGGAAACTTTGGATCCAACCTAATGGATCCAAACTAGAACTAGTAGCAAGTTAAATATATGGTAGCTCATACGTTCTATCCTTTTTAGCTTTTTACTTTATCCTTCATCCAAAGAGGGCAGGTCAGTAAATATGTCCTTCCCTTCCCACTCCATTTATTCTAACAGCCTGAAGTCACAGCTTAGCCAGGAAGTCAGTGATGGGACCAAGCAGGGCTCATTTCGTAGCAGGAGCTCCTTTGCATATCAGGCCACACACCCCTAATGTAGCCAATCCTTCAAGAGCTTACAGAGCTCTTCTTACAGGTGCTACTGTAAACTCTTGGAGGATTGGCTACATGAGGGGTGTGTGGCCTAATATGCAGAGGAGCTCCTGTTATGAAATGAGCCCTGGGACCAAGACCTCTGACTGAGTTTCATGAGCAAGTGGGGATTCCGTTCTTAGTCCAGCACTCGAACTCCTGTTCTAGACTGTTTATCGGTACATTTAAATAAGTTATCTGTTGCTTAAAATGAAATAACCAACTTGTGTAAAATGTACAATCTGGTTGCTTAGAAGAGGTTCTAACGTGCTAAAAAGAATGAAGCAACTGGCAGGCTTGCCAGCCCCTAGGTGGGGCCTAGAGATCTCCCATTATGACAGAGATCAGTTCCCCTGGATAAAATGGCTATTTTGGAAGGTAAACTTTATGGCGTTATCCCATGCTCAGGTCCCTCCCTTCCTAAAACCTGCCTTCTCTCGGCTCCACCCCCAAATCTCCACGAATTCCCCAACTCAGAGCTGGCAACCGTAGCAACTTGCTGTTTTTAAGCCAGTGATCCATAAACATGTTAGAAAGGCAAATTTCCCTTCCATCGAAGGTGCACTGCGTCATAAACAAGGTATTGCTCTTCTTGACTGACATATTAAATTGCTAACTGTTATTCATACAGGAAACAAATAATCAAATTTTGGACTGCAATGTTAGAAAAATCAGAGAAAAAGAACTTTAATTCATTTCTCGGTGCTTATTTCAAATGGTATAAATAAAAAAGGAAATGTATTCAGGTTTGCAGTGGCAGTCTTCAGGGGGAAACTGACATTCAGCGAGAGTGGTACGGATATTAAAATCAATAGATTATAAGGGAGAAAGTCTTTAGTAAACATTTCCTATTGAAATCCTGTCTTTGGGCTTCTTGGGCTCAAATAGTAGAAAGGTTAGATTTGCATATGGGTGGGAAGAAATAGTCCGCTAAAGAGGCACCCGTGACACTGCAATTGCTTGTGCCAAGCCTCCCCCCCCCAACTTTATTTTGTGTTAAATTATTGACAAATGGGGGCAGATGCTGGAGAATGCGCTATACTGCGTTTTTGCAAGAAGGGAGTTACAGCCACTGAAAGCTGCACAACAAATTCTTAACATAAATAGGAAAGAGAAAATAGGGGATGGAATTGTGGGAATCTATTCCAGAAACGGCAGCGATTTCTCCTAGCGTAAGACTTCTGCACATTCAGCTTGTGTCAGCGGAACGCTTCCTATGCTGGAGGAAAACACAACTGTTAAGAGAACAGATGCCTCACGGAAACCTTTAAAAAAAATCTCAGAAACCAGGACACATCATGAGAACCATGCATTAAGATTTCTACCACCTCTGGCTCTCTGAATGTGAATTCCACTTCTCTGAGCAATCCTCCTTCAAATGTTGTCTGTGTCGTTAGATTTTTCATTCACTGATCAAAAAGGGCACTGACCCACCACACTGTGGGTCCCATCTGCAGAATCATCTTCAGTTCTTCTCGCTTCGTTTCACTTCGGGACGGAACGATAATACGCCCACTGCCAAAAGCAGCGGCATCCCTGTGCTGAATTCTCCTTTTCGCCTCCCACCCTTGCAAAGTCATCACTCGAGGAAGCGAGGTGCTACCGTTGAAAAAGTTCGCTCTCTCTCTGGTCACTACCACCTGCCTCACCTCTGCAAGCTGGGTTGGAGAGGGCAGGGCTTGAGAACAGGAGCTTGTCAAGGTGGGCTGGACAGGATGGCAGAAGGTGGCCCTTCCAGTAGCCCAGTGCCAGGCTGCCAGGGTCTTAAAGGTCAGAACCAGCTCTTTGAATAGTGCGCCCAGAAACAGACGGGCAGCCAATGCAGATCTTCCACCGTATGGGTGACATCACCCCAAAATATAGTAAAGGTAAAGGTTTCCCTTGCTTGAAATCCAGTCGAATCTGACTCTAGGGGGCGGTGCTCATCTCCGTTTCCAAGCCGAAGAGCCAGTGCTGTCTAAAGACTTTTCCGTGGTCATGTGGCCGGCGTGACAAGGCGCACGGAACGCTGTTACCTTCCCACCAAAGTGGTACCTATTTATCTACTTGCAATTTCTTGCTTTCGAACTGCTAGATTGGCAGGAGCTGGGGCCAGAGACGGGAGCTCACTCCGTTACGCAGCATTCGGGTCTTGAGCTGCCAAGCTATCAATCTTCTGGTCTGCAGCTCAGTGTCTTAACCTCTGAGCCACCGTGGCCCAACCCCAAAAGATAGTGCTGCCTTAAAAAAGGGCAAATCACAATATTTGGGGCAAATGCTCAAACTGCATTAGAGGTGTAAGTATAGAGGGCAAAGGAGAGATCTGTCTCCTTCAGAACTCAGCCTTTCGGCATTCATATAGTTTTCCTCACAAAACCCCAACCTTCCAAAGAGCCCCAAAGAACTCATGGATCCGGCTGGGCGTCTTCACTTGGATTCTGAAGAAGGAGGTCACGTTGGGGCTTATTCCCAGGAGGAGCTTTAATGACGATTTCCTCCAGTGTTGTAACTTCTACTGTATCCACGGCAACATGTGGCTGCAGATTTCTATTTCGGAAGCCGAAAAGATGCTTGCTTTTTGATGTCACTTTGCGTCGCGGCACATTTTCCTTTCAGCTGATCACAGAAATGAATCCCTGTTCTGAGAATTCCTTGAATCACAATCGCAAGGGGAAAAAAGTTTATGGTATCAGCAGTGACTTGCGGCACATTCCTGTGGAAGGTTCTGACACAATTCGGCTGGAGACACACACACTAAATAATGCACTTTCAATCCACTTTCACTGCACTTTCCAATTGGATTTTGCTAGTTCAAACAGTAAAATCCAGTTGGAAAGTGCACAGAAATTGGATTGAACGTGGATTATTTAGTGTGTGGGATTGCAGCCTCAGGTAAAAGTCCTATCATATTAACAAAAACACACTTTCCATTGTATCCCAGACAACTAATGCTTCATCCACACAACCAGGAGTCCCCGTTATCTCCACAGTGAATGCAGAATTTACCCTAGCAATGGAGCATCCAATAAGAATGTAGTGGCATGCTTTCCACCAAGGGAGGGGCCTTGGTTTAGCAGTAGAGCCTCTGCTTGGCATGCAGATGGTCCCAGGTTCAATCCCTGGCGTCTCCAGTTTTACAAGATTGGATAGTAGGTGGTGTGAAAGACCACCGAAGAGCTGCTGCCAGTTCAAGTAGACAATACTGACCATGACGGACCACGGGTCTGATTCAGTATAAGGCAGCTTTGTGTGTGTGGGTCCAAGTACAAAGAGCAAGTGAGCCACATTTTCAGAAAGACTTACATCTCATGCCTTCTCCATTGG